>OX276335.1:217344159-218621417 GCA_946251815.1 Dasysyrphus albostriatus | reverse complement strand
AGCCAAAGACAAAAAAAATATAAACAGAATTTAAAAAATTAATTTTCAATCTTCAAGATTTACGGTTTCTCAAGATTTACGAAATAAATTTGTACGGTAAATCTTCGAGATTTGAAGAATATTTGAGGAAAATCTTATTAAATATCGGATTAGTGTTAGGTGGAAATTTAGTATAAAACTATAACAATTATTATGGTTATCATATATACATCCAGTTAGGGTAACCAGACATCCCCTTTTAGAGGGGATAGTCCTCCTTTTTTGTACCAAAATACTGTTTGTCCCTCTTAGGGCCAGTCGTACAAATGTTTAATCCGTGGTTCAGCAATTTTAACTCACCGACTTTGGCGAATTTACTGAGGTTCAACGATGGCTCAGACATTAAATTGGCTACTACAGCATACTTGAACCTTGAACCAGACCTGGGTACTTAAAGCATAAGTACAAGTACCAGTACAATTACCTTGTACTTGAAATTTTTTAAGTACCAGTACAATTCTTTGGTACTTGTACTTAAAAATTCCAAGTACCAGTACATGTACTTGTATTGGTATTTAAGTACCTCAAAAGTACTTGAAATTTTTGTATTGATTACTTTTGTACTTATTACTTGTACTCAAATACTTTTTAATTTCTTTTTAATTCCAAAAGTACTTATAATTCCTTTTAATTCCTTTAGTATTTTCTATTCTTTTTAAGTATAGAACTTATTGTAATTCATATTGGTAATGATAGAAAAAACAAATTATTAAATTATAAAATTAATAATAAAAGAAAGTAGTGCGATAAACATTGTCTTTCATATGAGGCCGTGAGTGGTATTAGGTAGACCAGGGGGGTGAAATAAAAATCTGAAAAAATAGGAAATTTTCTTTTGATGCCTATTCAACTTGGAATTTCAAAAAAAAAACAATATAAGGACAACCCTAATACACATACATAGCATATGTATGTACACAAGGTTGGTCCTTAAATTGGACGTAGTCTTGGATAGCCCTAATTCGAATCAAAACATTGAAAAAGAATTTTCCTAATTTTTTTCAGATTTTTATTACACCCCGTGGTCTCCCTATTTTTGACTTTAAGGTACGTATTATGGGTAGAGGATGGCTCAACTTTCCTTTACGACATCCCGAATTTTGATACGCGGATGGTCTCATTCGATAGATATTTACTAAAAAACACCAAATATCACAATTTTAGGCTGAGGAAACATTTATAAGTATTTTTAATTAATTTTTAAACTTTCACTTTTTCCATACAAAATGCATGGAAAATAAATAAAAACTCAAATGTCATTGCATGCTAAGTACTGCCAGATGTACACTTTGGTTTTGGGATGTTTTCTTTTAATCCATATTTTTTAAATGCTAAAGAAACTTTGCATACACCAAACCTTGCCCCACCCCAAATCCTATAATGAGGCCAAGCAGGGGGGTTGCAGGGGGGCAGCATGCCCCCCCATACATACCTCGCTCTTTATACGCAGTAATGCTGTATGCAAGCACTGTATTTATATAAGCAAGTTTTAAATTTCCCGCAAAATTTCCCAAAATAAAAACACAAGGGAAACAAAATACGTGTCTAGCAATACTAAACAGACCATTTGACATTTCTTTGATTTGTTATTGAAATGGAGTATTATGTATTTTCATTAAACAAAAAGTTCTAAAATTAATTAAAAATACTTATAAATGTTGCATATCCTTAACATTGAGATATTTAGTGTTTTCTAGTGATAATCTATCCAATGAGGATATCTGCGTTTCCAAATTCCTTGTGTAAAAAGTGCAATCCGGTAACAAAAAACCCGATTTTCAAAAGTTTAAAAAATTTTTTAATTGCATTTAGGGGGGTTTCCTCACCTTAAGATTTGGACAATTTTCTTTTGAGATACCTACCTACCCCTAAAAAAAAAATCAACTTCGAAATCGGGATGTCGTAAAGGAAAGTCGCCCCAATTTCGTTAAAAACACAAACAAATTATTTAAAAAAAAACGGAAACACTTGCAATGGCACGCTTTAGCTTTTTTTAAAGCCACGATTTCATTCTATAATATGCTTCCTAACTAAAGTCTTTATTTTAAATAGTTTTTGAAAAAATGTTTTTGATCTTAAAAATTATAATTTTTAAGTACCTACAAGTAATAAGTACAAAAAAAATCAATACAAAAATGTCAAGTACTTACTGGTACTTGGAATTTTTTAAGAACAAGTATCAAGGAATTGTACTGGTACTTAAAAATTTCAAGTACCTACGAGGTAATTGTACTTAAATTGTACTTTAGTACCAATATACTTAATTACCTTACAGCTCTGCCTTGAACCATCGTTGAACCTTTATTATTCCACTGAAATCAGGCAATACAAATTTTTGAACCACTGATCAAAATTTGAACCACGTTTGTACAACCAGTCCTTATTAGGTAAAGAGAAAACATTCAATTGAAAATGTTTTTTAACAGATTCTCAGTGAATAAATCCATTTGACGTTCAAAATCCTTTCAATGCTGAACGTAGCAACTGGATGAACTACCTTATTTTTTGTTACTTTTGGATAATCAAAAATCGAACGAACATTTTATAATTCACTTTTTTCAACCCTACATCAACTCCCAAAATATTTTGATCCATTAGATACAGATGACACAATTGAAATTTAGAATATTTTTGAGCGAGGCGATAAAACAACTCACTCCTGTCCACTTGTGTGTCCAAAAAAAAAACCATCAACAACGGTTGAGAGCAAGGTATCTATTTATCTATACATATCTATTTATGTATGGTAAAAAGAGCACCTGTTGATGTTGTCTAAAGAATTTAGTGCATGCATTATTATATATGCAATAAACATCGTGCATTTCAGCTTGCAAACTGTAAATTGTTGCCACTTGTATATATGTATAAATAAAAGAAATATAGGTATAAAATCAAAATTAAATTAACTACTCAATAAAACTTACCTTAATTAGATTTCTAATTTGATATCCAAAAATTAAGTTTCAAAACGAGTGAGGTTTTAAATTAATGGAATGTGAGTGTTGGTTTAAATAGGATTGAATTTTCTCTAGTTTCTTCTTTTTTTTTTTTGTTCTTTTAATTTTGTAATATTTTTAACTTTAGACCACAAAGAAATATAAACTCGAAATTGATTAAAAAATAACTATAAACAGAAAAAACACGAGGACAACACAACACCGTCAACACACGACAATAGGAGGAGCAGCACCAACAGAAATTCTTTTAGGAAAAAGCTGTTGCTTCTACAACAACGGATGTCTGTGATGTAGTAGTTGGAGTAGAGTTGTTGCTTGTTGATCGGGAGAAGGGTTCGCGGTGCGTTTATTATTTTTTCTTTAGTTGGTGGTATTTTGTGAATGTGGTATGTTTAGAAAGCAACCGGTTTTTGATATAATAATTTTGCTTCCAAAGCCATATAAACACCAATATGAGCATGTATTGTTTTTATTAAATTCTTCGTATTGAATCAAATTCCAATGAATCCATTTTTTTTACCTTTACAGCACTTTTTCCCACCGATTAAATGTTTTGAAAACAAAAATTAAATACAAAGCTACTTCTTTTATTTTGAACAAGACACAAACAAAAACGAAATTCAATTTAAAACGACCATTTTGTGAAAATCAACAAAATGAGTAGATAGAAAAAAAAATAATAATAATTACAGTTGGTTTAACACAGTAGCACAACACGATAGACGAACAAAAATATTACACAAAGGTTACACTTTTACTTGTATTTTTTGATTACAAGAGAAACAGACACAATAAAAAAAATTCAGGTGCATACCTAATCAAAAGCAATATTTTTATTATTTTCAACTAAAAAAACCTCAACAAAATATGTGAAGGTATGTAGGTACTTGTAAAGGTAAATCGCAAAGAAATGTATCTACCTTTTCTTCTACCTTTTCTTCTACCTTTCACAGAATCCAAAACCACCTACCGATTGCAAGTCTGATGAATGACTGGCAAACGTGAACAGGGGAAGTAGCGATTGGGGCCCGGGCCGGGTAAATGCATTTTGGTAGGTGGTCGTTGGTCGAGGAAAATAATTTCAAAAGCGCCTATTCAAGCGATTCAGTTCTCACTTCGTTTCAAATTCGTATGTGTTGGAATTTTGGAAATGGAATTCAAGTGTTTTTTTTGTAGTTGCTATTGCTTGTGAGCAGTGTTGCCCCCTTACTATAGCTGCTGCGCTTTTGCTGCAATTATTTTCTTCAAAAAGTCACTACGTACACTCGAAAAATATTTACAAAACACTACAATTTCACAAAACGGAAACATTTCATGTTTACAAAAATATTGTCGAAAGTTATAATTTATTTTAAATATAAATATATATAGATATTTAAAATATTTGAAGACTATTTTTTACTCCAACTAAAATTTAAAATGCTTTCCAAGATTTCGAAAATAAAATAAATTTAAGCTGCAATTTTTATTTTACATTCCTTTTCCTTATCCGGGAATCAAATTAATTTATTGTTGAAATTATTCAAAGCATATAAAATAAGCATGTTAGTAACTAAATGAAGCAAAAATTTCAAAATAGATAAAAATGACCAAATATGTTATTGGAAAATATGAGAAAAAAAAAGAAATAAAAGCCAACAAAGAACACGAATCTAAAAATTTAAAAAAGATCTTTCTCTTAAAGAAAAACCTACCACAGGTTTGGAGTGGAGGACACTCAGTAATTTAATATCTAGTGCATATTTGAATTTTTTCAAATGTTTGTTTTGTTTGAAAATAGATGTTTTGTTTTCGAATTCAAAATTTAATTCAGTGTAACTATACTGTATACCTAAATTAATTACACACAATAGGCGTGTTTTATTAGAAAATATTATAGCTAGCGCAGTAAAATTTGTCAGTACTGAAGTGGCTTTGTTGTCGTTTACCGAGGGAGATTTTACTGCGCTAGCTATGGATTCCCCAATAAAACACACCTAATATTATATTTTATAAGTACCACTGCATTAAAATATATTTTAAATCCAAAACACTACATTTTTGATCACTAAGGCGGCAACACTGCTTGCGAGTTGGATTGGTATGGTTTTGGATAGCTAAAACGTTTCATATATGTATTCACGTATGCGTTTATATACACTTACATATAATACATATATAAATAATTTTGGTATAATACGTGTAGGTTAGGTACTCTATTCTGTATGTTTGAGGTTGAGTTTGGATACTATATTTTCGTGCAGTGTACATCTAGCGATAGCAACTTGTGATCTAGTATCTAGGTCTAGTTAAGGTACGTTTGTAAATGTAGATAGTGAACTGCTATTTTGGAAGGCATTTTGATTTCGCCTGGGACTTGTGGGGGTATGATTTTGTTGGATTCTTGTGATCTGTTCCATGTTTATACAATTATTTTTTACACCACCTGTAACACCCCGACTACACAGGAGAGATAGTTTCTATCAGAATGCTTATCTGGACATGAAATATCCAATGGAGTCACTCCGTTTCAGCTCTTGTTAAGATGTCAGAGATATCTCTCCGCGATTATATCTTGACAGAGATCTCTGACATGAATTTTGACAGAAAGATATTTTTGCTTTCTGCCTAGAAATTTCTTCTTTTTTTTTGTCTCATTATTTTGTATCATTTAAGTTAAGTTTTTGTATGTTATTTAGTGTAGTGTTCGGTTTTGTGATTTGAAATAGCACAATATGATTTGCCCAGCGCAGATAGAAAACAATAAGTATGTTTTATTGAAAAAGTTATAGCTAGCACAGTAAAATTTCCCTTGGCAAACAACAACAAACCCAAAAGTGTCAGTAAATAAGCCAGTTAAAAAGTGGATATAAAAGTTGAGATAAAGTTTCGTTAAGTTTAGACTTATGAAGCGCCACAATTGGGTGGAATATAAAGGTAAGTATAGCGTTTTATTGGTGCCTGCATTGCTTCGCTAGCTATAAATACCAATTAAACAGGCCTAATGTTAGATAAAATAGCTGTGTATGCTAACGTAAAATTTCTTGCAAATTTTCACAAATACTCACAAATTCCTGTTTGTTAACTCAAAAACGTTGCCTTGAGAGAGCGCAATAAGAAAGCAAATAATTTCTCCTCCGTTTGAAAACCTGCGAATTCCTTTTACGCAAATTTCTGTGTACACAAAGTGTTACATTACAAGTACTGTCAAAAATCACCGTGGTCATTTTCCGTCACAGCGTTGCCACTAATCGGAAAATTTTCGAAGTAGGTTTTCAAAACAAAAATGCAGTATATTAAATTTTCCTACAGAAGATCTACATATTCCAATTTTAACATTCATTTTGAAAATAGAAGAACAAAAGAAATTAAAAATGGCGTATTATAAGTAATTATACTGTCACAATAGTTATCAGAGCAAGTCAATAAATAGCCGTAAGACGTAAGAATAGAATTGAAAAGTTAGTGGACTGCATTTTGATGAATGATAATTTTCTTTTTCGAAAAAATATAAGTGCAGTAGACTCGATTTAAAAGCAGTAGATTTTTTTTACGAAAAAACTGCATTAGATCTATTAAAATCATGGCAAGGTGGCAACGCCGTTTATACACAAAAATTAAGTAGTTCATGGTTCAATGAGTTTGTTAACTTTTTTTCATATTTCAATTTTCACTTCTTTTCAAAATTTGACAGGTTTACAAGTTTTTTTGGAAAAAGATACCAAACAAACCTAATATCTGATAAGTTTGTCTCCTGTGGAGTCGGAGTGTTAAGCCTAGTACATGCTACCTCGTGAAGTGAACAATTGCCCGTGGAGAACGTGATTTTTTTACATTTCTCACTGGTACAGACTTCCGAATGTGTTGTGAAAGTTTGACGTTCAAAACTACAATATTCCTGTTTGGTAACCTGAAATTTTCACAAGTTTCCCAAACTCGTGTTTTTTCTATGGTTTCTGACAGCAAATTGTGAAAATTTGCAACAAATTTCACGTTAAAAAACACACCTTATACCTCAAATGACTAGTAATCGAACTGTCAACTGGTTCACCAAGAGTTCCCGTACATTTTGCACGTGAATTGCTCGTGAACGAAAACTCTCCACACAGCTTCACGAGCAAGTTCATTCATTGCAGCGTTTATTTATGTGTTGCCATATTAGGCTCAGCGAAAAAATATGATATTTTTTTAATAAAAAAATAATTTGAGTTTTGATACAAAATAACAATGGATATGAGCATCATTTTGTTTTTTTTTAATTTTGTATGTTGCTATTTTGTCGCAAAAGAATTTTTATTCTTCAGGACATATAGTTAGTTAGTGCCCTATTACACGACGACTTAAGTCATGACTTTTTTCGAAATTAAATGAGTGCGAAGGGGAGATCAGATGTTTTTTTCTCGTTCGCACTCATTGAATTTCGAAAAAAGTCATGACTCTAAAGTCATCGTGTAATAGGGCACTTAATACATGATTGAAAAGATATCAGTAATAAACTCAGTTCACTTATTTTGAGAAAGACCATGACACTTTAAGCTTATTAAGGCGTACTGTCATTCATGGATATGCTAGTTTCGTGTCTCAAAAACCGCTTTTGAATTTGTAGAAATAATATGTTCTCAAGCACTTTTTTGTATTGGTCTTACCTTATAGCGCGTTTTCCAAAATATTAAGAGGACCTAATTCTTTCCCTGAGATTGCAGACCAAACTGTTATGCATGGAAGTTGCTTGATTTTTGGAAAAAATGCACTCTGGATTGTTCTGCTCACCTAGTGTTCTCAGCACAAATTTTGTCTCTTTGGTCAAAACTTGGAAAACTGACTCATTTGAAAAGCAAACATATACATAATAAGGGTATTCATACAACAGCGTAAAGCCTTTGTAAACGTTGCAAAGTTTTAAACTTCTTAGTTCTGTCACAATTTGTGTGGAAAATATGACATATTTAAGCAGTTTACAACTTTACTACATGCATGAATACCCTTAATGTTTATTTCTAGATGTGTGTACTGCGGCGAATACTTACTTTTTTTCTATAACGAACACCCATTAGAAATTTTACGATTTTAGGTTTCTGTTTGATTATATTTCATAAAACTTGATACCCCGTTTCTTCACATTGATTTAACCCAATGTAATAAGTTTTTCACGTGTTAATTAAATGGAGCTAATATTGGCTGATGAGCGGTTTCGAAAATTAACAACTCAAAATATGGATTCATTTACTAATTAACAAACACATTCGAGGATTC
Source organism: Dasysyrphus albostriatus (assembly GCA_946251815.1). Classification (NCBI taxonomy): domain Eukaryota; kingdom Metazoa; phylum Arthropoda; class Insecta; order Diptera; family Syrphidae; genus Dasysyrphus; species Dasysyrphus albostriatus. The sequence continues at coordinate 218,613,189 of OX276335.1, read as the reverse complement.
ACCAGTCACGATAATCATTGATTAAAGATGATTAGCTGTGAACTAATAAGCCCTTAGTGTGGCGTATTCTGGATAACCACGATATTGTCAATTGTGGTCGTACACTGGAACAAAGACGGCATCATGTTGTTTCTGCAGATTTGTCAGTGACTGGCAAAAAGCTCGTAGACTAAACTAACATGGATCAATCACAAGAGATATGCGTCGCTTTTTTAACGTGTTGAATCTTAGATAATGTAAAAAAAAGTTAATGAGGATGATAGGATGGAAGTTTTTTTTTATTATTTTAGGCCAATAGAAGTTCAGGCGAAACTCATAAAGCTTTAAAAAATCCAGGGGAACAAACATTTTTCGGGCGAAATTTTTTTCATGTGAATCACACATAATAAGGCTGAGTATCAGCAATACCACAAAGCACAGTACACAAATAGAAGGTATTATATTGGGCAGGTTGTCTAAAGTGAGAACTGTCAGAAGGAATTCAAGATGGCTGTTCTCGTGATGCTGTCCCCCGTATTACAACAACAAGAAACACAACAAGTACGAAACAAATAGTTTAAATAACACTAAAAACCAATTGCTTCATTCTTAAAAGAATAAAATAATATCTATAAACATTAAATAGCTGGAAACAATCTTACTTTCCAAACAGGTAACAAAAGAACACACAGATAACATACAATAAATTTCAGTCAAATATCTCAGGATCCAACATTTTGCACTGATGTTGACAATGCTTAAAACTGAATAAAAATAAAAACGCTAATGATATTACCTTTAATATGAAAATCGAAAGATGCGATTTTATTTCCTTATATGACTGGGCTACAAGTCGTTATTCTTATCCTAAAAAAAAATTGTTTACTAACGGCTTTACTTGAATACATTTTCTATTTAGTCTGAAGGTGTTTATGTTGAAGTTGTGAGGATAGATGCTGAACATTTCTTTGATGAAATTGAATAATTTAAAACAAAACAAAAAATCAATTATTTAATTGTCAAATCACTCACCACTACACTCGCTTTGCAACTGGCTTCGAAAAAAGTTAAACCAGTTGACTAGCGAGTAGGGAAAGTTTCAATGTATTAGTAACTAGATCGAGTGGCCTCAAGGTTAGAAAACAGCGCTTATCACAGCTTCGACTAAAGCTTCATTTCATCGATGCTCGCATCGCTGCTCGAATCGTTTATCACATCTGCAACATGAACCAGTGTGTAAAAACAGAGTGGACCGGAGAGCAAAGCTGCGAGATTTATCAGAGAAAAGAGCTCGAGAGGGGAGCAAGCAAGGATGAAGCCAGAGTGAGGAGCAAGGAGCAAGAGCAAAGTAGAAATAAACAACCAAGAGTTCATTCTTTTCTATTAAAATATTGTTAACTCTTCGCTCCATCTTCGATCGGCGCTGCAATCTGTGTGCCATCCTTTCACTACACGTGTTTGTTTAATCCTTTTTGCTCTTTGCTTTTGCTCACTCTCATCTCCGTTCCGTAAGTGCAGTAAGGGAATAACCGCCGAGACAATCACACTAACGATAACCTAGTTTTTTTTTTGCTACGGTATTTTATAACTTATTTCTCTTCAAAGTCTGTGTAGAATGCGTAAGAGGCATACAAACCCATTTTAAAATATAATAAAATGGAATTCCTGGATCCTTTACTGGTTTATATATTTATATGTTTTATGGGCTGTAGGTCAGTAGTAGTGGGTCAAAAAAAAACTACTGACCTACAGCCCATAAAACAACAACAAAATATATATCTATAAAAAGTTCATAACATATTATGAGGAACTGATATTTGAATTCATTGATTTTTAAATAAATACATTAAAATGTCATTTAAGGGCAGAAAGGTGACGATTTATAATTCAACCTTAGCTATTGTTGTATTGTATTATTTAACTGGTTTTTAAACTAAAGATTAGCAACAACAACAGAAATACGCCTAATATAAATCAAATAGAGACTAACATGCAGATAGTCAGATACAAAGATTTAGAGAAAATCCAAGATGAGTTCGTTAAAAATTTTACAAGTTGAAAGTTGGCAAGACTTCGTTTCTTGAAGTTTCTTTTGTATGTACTTTTTTCATTTGTTGATGATTGCTTTTTAGAACAAATGCAGCATGCAAGTTTAGCCAAAATTCTACAAAAGTAGTTTTCTAGTGATACACTAATGCTACACCTCGGACCACTTTGGATTTTTGTCGAGTATTTAAAATTCTACCTGTATAAACGTCGTGAAATCGGTGAATCGTTTTTTTCCAAAAACATTCCATAGCTTCGCTTCCAGTTCGATTTGATGTACCATTCTAATTTACTCTTGACATAAATAGTTCTAATTTCAGACCTTGAGATTGTATTTGTATGAAATAATATAAAAACTTTAAAAACATTTCATAATAAACAGATGCAAAAAGGTTAATTTCAGATTTTTAGTTTAAGTTTTATTTATAAAATTTGTTTTAAGTTTAAAATACAACTTAAATCCTTGAAGGGTACAGCATCTGCAACAAAAAGGAGAATGAAGACAGTTACATTTTTGATTTGGAATACAAAAATTATGTAAGCTTACAATACGAATGCGATGTCCCATAGCGTGGCCGGGAAGATTTCTGTTGAAACGGGCACGAACAGAGCCAGTGTTACCGTGCAATCGGGTAACCTTGCCCCAGATAGCGCGTAGCCTGGTCTTCCTTTCAGGGTGCTGTGGCACACACTTCCTGGTCTGTGCTTTGTAGACATAAACACAACGCTTTCCAACGTAGAACTTTCCGTGTTCTTTCCTGCGGCACCCTTCAATCTGTAATTGGAAAATAAATAAAGGTAAACAAAATTAGCTTTCTAGGTAAATCTTAGATCAACCCTTGGCAACTTACCTTGAGGATGGACTGGTTTTCGTGTTGATTTCTCAGACCACGTTTGTATCCTGTGAAGACAGCTTTGGCAAAGAGACGTCCGTGTCGCTTCAGGGAGCGAACATGTTTCTCGTTCTTATCAACTACCTTTTCAGCTTTTGCTGGTTTTGGTGCCTTGGCAGGGGCCGCTGTGGGTTTAACTGCTGCGTCAACCATTGTTACCTAAAACAGAATCAATGACACCGTTTAAATAAAACGCACGATAAAATAATAGTACAAATATGTCTAATGAAGTATCTTCAATTAGCTAGTGAATTCTAATTGTGCAAATAAAACATTTCACTTCGCTAAACCGAAGTTTGTATCCACAAACATCGGGCATAATTTATGTAAAAATCACTGGCCAGCTTAATAATTAGTTAAAGATACACATTGGCTTTCGAAAACTATAATCATTTTTTCTATAAAAGATTTAAATTTTGGAAAATTTGGAAAATTAATTTTCTTATACCTAAATTCGCGTACGTACCGGAAACTTGACAAATGGCGAAAGAGAGAAGACATGACAGAAATGTCATAATTTGGAAAATTGCGTATGAGGCGACATCTAGTTGTTGGTAACAAAACTACTTTATAAAATATTTTGACTATATATATGGGTGCAAACAAAATGCTAAGGCATGGTGCCCACTGGGCAACCTAGTTGCCGGCAACTTCTAGTTGCTCAGTGCCTAATTCGAAACCGAAGGGAGTGAGTGAAATGAGTCCCTTTTCGTCGAAAATCGATTTAGGTACTAAAAGTGAGTGGGTGGGCGAGTGAAATGAAATGTCAGATTACCCGCTGGATATTTCAGCAATGAATTGGTATGTGTGTTTGTAAATTTTTAGACAAATATTTGTGCTTTTGCTCAAAAAACGTTGTCACACCTATTCATAGATAGGAAATGAAAATAAAAAAACAACGTAGATGAAAACAACTAAACTTTTATTGATACTTTAAATCTCATTTTATTATCATAGTTTATTAATAAATTATATTCTATTCACTTTTGACACTATAAAAATTTTATTTTTCAAGGATAAAAAGTCACATTAAACTTTAATTACGGTAAACAAAAAATTACTGAAATCATAGATACTCCATTATTAAGATTCCACAATGTTTACATATTGTTGTATTTGTTACTTCTTTTTTCGTCCATTAGTGGTGATGTGAATCAGTATATAAAACGTAATGAGTGTGACAAAGAAGTAGAATTGGTCTCTTTGATTCATGTTCCAAACTAAATTCGAACTATAACTCATCTCACTTCAATAGCTTAATCACTTCTGCGAGTGAGCCATGCTCGGACTATGAACCTGTCGAGAAAAAACCAATGGAGGCAGAAAAATCCATGCCTTGTCGACGACATGTCGAAGAAAACCAACTTTTGAACACAATATGAACGCTGTTCAAAGCTTGCCCATGACATTTAAATATTTCACGTGCGTGTAAGTTTTTTGACTTATTTTCGTTGTATCTAGAGGTAGATATTGCTGCAAAAGTTGTTATTTATTTACATGACCTTTGTCCAACCATGTTGATTCATGTAAGCCCCCCTAATGACATTTCAATTTTGACACTCCATGTAAAAAATTCTTGTTAAAAATATCCGATTTATTTTCTCCAATAAGCAGTTATGTCACTAAGTGCCCTATTACACGACGACTTTAGAGTCATGACTTTTTTCGAAATTCAATGAGTGCGAACGAGAAAAAAACATCTGATCTCACCTTCACACTCATTTAATTTCAAAAAAAGTCATGACTCCAAAGTCGTCGTGTAATTGGGCACTAAGGAGATGTGAGCTCCTCTCAATAGAGTTTTTATATGGAAATGAAACTCGATTAACAGTCCATCTAAAGTATGTTAATGCCTTTATATTTATACTGGTCGAAGCAATATCGACATCACTGCATATAAGTATATTATTGGAAAGGTATTTTTATTAGCTACAATATTTTTCATAGCAGTTCAGTGCAAATCACTGTATGAAAAAAGTTATTTGCTAATATTTTTGTGCATGAGCACTTGAAAATTAAAATAATAAAAGTATGTCATTGCAAAGGTATTTTTATGCACTAAAGTAAGCATCTTATTTCAAATAACAGTGTGAAAAAAGTTATTCGCTAAATAGCTATTACCCACGTCACATTAATTTTTTTCTACAAAACTTCACCAAAATAGCGAATACATTTTTTCCACACAGTTGATTTTAAGTAAATTGTCATAGTAAATATTATTGTTCATAAAAATAAATTTTCAACGATATACATCTTGTTGGTGTTTGGTATAAGATTCCAGATATTTTTTCCATACTGAAATGTAGCAACGAATATTCTTGGTTAAAGTTGTAAGGTTATCTGTCAAATCATCCATACAAATTGTGATGACAAGTGACAGAGTAACGAAGTTTAAAACCTTACAACGTTTACGACGGTTTTACGCTGTTATATGAAAGTTTACTACATCGTTAACGAATTGTCAAAATTTGTATGAGAAATCTTTTACAGCAAATCGTAAACTTTCTATATGAATTTGTATCGTAAATAAAAATGATAAACGTGGTAAAGTTTTAAGCTAATTCTGAACGAGAAAGAATACAAAAATTGCTGAATCACGAATCAAAATTTGAACCGCGATTTTAAACCCGGCCTTAAGTAATAAAGCAATTACAAACAAATCCTGCATTGTGAAAATTGTAAATATATGCCAAATGTATATATGTAGCACCTTCTAGGTGAAGTGACTCCATGTGGCAATAGTTTAATGGAAGAGTGCATTGCTCCCTTCAAGCAAGTTCACTGAAGCATCAATTCTATCGGCAAAGACTATATTAATTGTCGCATATGTCATAGATTCGATGCCGCCAGTCATAGCTATGTAGTAGCAGTAGATAATAGGCGTGTTTTACTGAAAAAAGTATAGCTAGCACAGTAAAATTTTCCTTGGTAAACAACAACAAACCAAAAAGTGTCGATAAATAAGTCAATAAAAAAGTGGATATAAAAGTTGAGATAAAGTATCTTAAAGTTTGAACTTGTGTGGCGCCGGACTTGGGTTGAATGTAAAAGGGAGTTTAGCATTTTATTGGTCTTTACATTGCTACGCTAGCGCTAAATACCAACGCACCTAAAATAGTAGTAGAAGAAATAGTTGTAATAATATTTTGGTTTAATTATTGCAAGCCTCTTAAAGATTGAAAAACTTTCTTCCGGACTATATTGCATGTCTAACTTTAGACAGCCGTCCAACTTCAAAAAGTTATTAATAAACTTTATTTACTATTGTTCTAAAGTTGTATAATTTGTACAACGGCATCGGTTGTCTAAGATTTGTCTAACTTGACATTTGATTTGATGAAATAATGCATATTTTCAACTATTAAGGACTTTTAAAAAACTGTCTTAACTAGTCAACCGCCTGAAAATCTAATAAATAAGGCTGTAAGTACTCGTATGCAGTGTTACCGAACTTTTACATTTAAAAATGACCCGTATTAAACATTTTTGACTAATAAGCTAAATGTTAACTAACATTTACCTTACCTGAGGTAATTCGACTTACCTTAGTTTCAGCAATTAATTGAATTAAGAAATATTTTTAAAAAATCAACACATGCCTTGATAACAAATTTTTTCTTTTCGATTTTATTACCACTATAGTTTACATATATGTCGTAATTACCCTACTATTTACAAGAAAAAAAAAAACTAACATCCCCTCTTTAAGGTATTTTTGTTCATATAAAAAATTACACCTCTTCAATTTACTTTGTGCATGATCGTAAAGCACGCACATGACAATATTTGATCAGCAGCTTTGAAAGTGAGAATTTATATAGAAAATAAATCAAGATATAAAACGCCTTTTAATAAGTGGAATATCTCGCTGAATTGCGTGCTTTTTTGATATTGGCCTATATTCTAAATGCTGTATATTTTTCAAAAAATTAAATTCAATTGTTATGTTTTGTTCAAATTGAATTGGGATTGCAGGAGGGATCTGCTTTAAAGAGCGAAGTCTTTTGTGGTTGGCGGGTGGATGTGCTTGGAGACTTAGTTGAAGTGAAATTTAAACTGGAAGGGAGAATCGTGGTGGAAGTGAGCGAACGGACTACCACCGCCACGGAATCCCTGTTGTCCGCCCTCAGGGTCTAAGGGGTCTTCGCCATTATCGAATTGTCTCCTCTTTTCTGGGTCTGTGAGCACCTCTTTGGCCGCCGCAATATCGATGAATTTTTTCTCCGCCACTTTCTTTTCTTCATCTCTGAAGTTATCCGGATGCCACTTCTGTGCGGCCTTCCTATAGGCTTTGGTAATCTCTTGTTTGTTGGCATTTCGCTTAACACCCAAGATTTTGTAGTAGTCTCTTCGTTCGGATTGCTTCTGTAGTCGTTTGGCTTTGTCAACTCCCTCCTTGGCACATTGAAGGTTTTCATCGAGCTCCAGAGCAGCCTGGAAGTCGTGTATGGCATCGTCGTACATTTCGGCTCCAATGTATGCATCGGCGCGATCACAGAGGATTTGTGCGTCTTTCATAATTTCCAGTGCCTGATTGCACCTGGATATTGCTTTTGTGTGTTCTTCATTATGAGTGAGACATCCGCACAATAGTCTCTTAGCCTCAAATATGATCAGGTCTTCCTCTTTCTCCTGGTTGAGTACAGATTCTGCCGATGTGACGCAGTCGGCATAACGTTTTTCTTCTTTCGCTGCTTCGGCATTGCTCAGAGACTTTTCGACTTTGCGAAGCTTCTTGTAAAAAGGGAAACAATCTTTGTGCTCAGGATCAAGTTTCAGACATTCTCGGATTTCCTTAAGGGCACTTGTAGCGTGTCCAATTCGGTAAAGTAACTCAGCGAGTCGGAAATAACCATTTGTGCTGTCTTGGGTTAGTTTGTTCACCGAGCGCAAGTCAGATATCGCAGCTAAGTAGTCGTTCTGGGCGATGTATGCGTCGGCCCTGGCTTGCCGAAACACTGTCGACCATGGCGAAATCTCGAGCAACTGAGTCAGAAGCGTAATTGATGAACGATAGTCTCCGCGAGACATTAAATCAACAACTAGTGTCCATTGTTCTCCGGCTGGCCCGATTCGGGAATAGTATTCATTTGCAACTTCATTGTAGGGCTCTTCCAGGAGCTAATAAATGAGATTTTAATTAGTTTTTCCTAAGGATAAATCCTCTCTGACTTACCACATGTGCAAAATCTTCAGCAGCCAACTGGTACTCTCCTGATTTCATGAAAACCGTACCTCTTTGCAAACGAGCAGCTGTAAAATCTGGTTTCAATTCAAGAACCCTTGCGAAGTCCTGAATTGCAAAACGAGTCTTTCCTAGTGCAAGGTACACGGTACCGCGCTTGAACAAGGTCAAATAATTATTTGGATCTCCCTCTGCAGAGCGAAAAGTTTGAAAAATCTTATTTATTTACAAACAACATCCAACTCACCAACAGCTGCATGATAATGTGTTAGGGCGTCTGCTAGTTGCCCCCTGGCTAGAAATTCTTTTCCCAATTCCAGATGGTTTTCTATATCTGCGCTCTTCACAGCTTTGGCACCTACGCAAAAAATGATAAAACACGTTAAACGTGTACAATATTGGTAGAATTAGGCAACTAGCTCACCATCTAGGAATAATTCCAAAAGTAGTATTATCACACAAGCAGCTAGTTTTCGATCTCCCAATGGAGATATATCACTAAGAAGAAACGCGCTCATATTTTTTACTGGGCTTAATTAATTCCAAAGTTTACTATTATTTTCGAATTTACGATTATTTAGAACATATTTTTGATGATTTAACACAGATTTTGATAAATTTTAATGAGACGAAAATCCAACTATTTTTCTTTGATATCAAATCTTGAGTGTATGATGAGAACTTTTCCACCGCTTCAAAAGATATTTTGACACACGTCAGATATTTTTGTTGCGAAGTTTTTTTTGTTTTATACGAGAGCTAAATTAGAGTGAAAAGGTTAAATAGATTGTTTTGCTAAGAGATAGAACAAAAAATAAATGTGGGTCACGCTGATTGGTGGACCAGTTTTCGGCTTCTGACATTTAAAGGTGGAAGTGCATATAGAGCTCTGCCAGATAGTTAGAGGTTTACATTTTGCAGTTTGTTTGACAGAATTAATCCCTAAAAGATTTTTTACACCAAGCCCCTAAACCGGTTTTCGGCGAAAGCTTTTCAAAAACTCGAAAACCATTCACACCAAACATTACTCGTTTTCGATTGACATTACAGTTTTTCACTAACCAACCTCACAATTTTATTTTATTTTTGTTGTTTTCTTCCATTTTATGAAAGAAAAATGGTGATTATTTATAGAAATTTAATACATACACATTATATTAATTAACACAATTAAATAAATTAAATAATTTTGAGATTGTAATTTTATAATTGATATGACAGAATTCCAACATGTTTCGACTGGTTTTATATAAAACTTGTGTTTTACAAAAACCTGAAGTATAAAAAATGAATGGGAAAACTTATGTTTTCGATAATTTTTTTTTCTCCAAAACCGATATTTTCACGAAAACCACATTTTGGGCTCGGTGTGAAAAGGCTATAAAACAATTAAGTCTCTCCCAAGCCAACGCGAAATATTCGCCGACGGGTTTTTTGTTGTTTTTAGCGTTGGGTTTTTGTCATATTCTGTTGTTTTTTGTGGCTGCCTGCATATGAAAAGATATTTATTACAAAAACAAAACAAAATGCACAAACCCTTAGCCATTGACCTACTATAGCTGTATTTTATTAACGCCCAGATCTAATCCGGATTTGATTATCATAATAAACAGGATCTCAGTGAGACAATAATGTTATATACCCACCTCTGTTTATGCTTTTGGTTTTTATATTTGTTCCCTACTCTATTCTCTATTTTCTCCCTATTTCAACACAAAAGGCCTTCTAATTGTCAGAGAAAAAACTAATTTTTGCAAGAAAGTGCTAAGATTGGATTTATAAATCCATAAGCCAAGTTGGAATTTTTGTAAGATATGGACTGCTAGTTTTTTGGTCAAATTGGTTCCAAAATTAATTATTAACGCCACGAGTGCTGTTAGTTCAAAGCGGAAAATATGGAATAACTTATGACTTATAGTTTTTTTTCAACAAAATTATTTTTAAAAAAATATAGCGTAGCTATTCAAGGAAAAAGTTCTTGTAGAAAAAACCAGCATAGGCCACTGAAAACGAAAATTATATCTCTGGCTGAGCGGGCCATAACACCACCACGTTGTTTACTTCACGTTGTTTACTTCAGAACCCAAGTAACCCTGAGGCCACACGAGCCAGTACTGGCTAGCCAGTCGCCATACACTCAAACTTTTTTACCGACACATACAAGCATGAGCAACTGGCTCGTCAACTGGCTTGCTTTTTTCGTAGCCAGTTGGGAAGCCAGTAGAGCAGCCAGTTACAGGGTTCGGCAGTACTTTTTCGGAGCAGATTTGGAAAAAAGGTCTTAAAACTAAAATTTCATTTCACAAAATATTAATAAAATAAGAATTGGGGAGCCAAAGTTTTATAAATTTGCTAATGCCCATTTTATTCACTCGTTTAATGCAATTTAAGTTATAAAATCCAGATAAATATTGAATTTTATATTATTCACTTTTCTTGACATTTTAATTTCAAGAAGTGATATCAAAGCTAAGATTTTTCAACAGAGTTAAACCAAAAATTTGTTATAATTTTCATGCATTGTTTTGAAAAACGAATTGGCTTACTCAAGATTCACATGTCTCGCCGTGGTCGTCGAAACGTAGTTCCCAGTATCATGGTCATTAAACTCGTCTCGCTATGTTCTCGCCATGCCCATTTACACGGGAATCTATGTCATGGCTTTCTCGCTATGGTCTCGCCATCACATTTACACGCTGTCCTTTGCATTGAGCATGTTTTGCCATCATCTCGCTTGGATCTCGCCATAGTCTCCCCAAAGTTTTTTTTAAATTGAATTTTTCAAAGTGGTTAAAAGCTATAGGACTCGTGTGGTGTGTTTTTGGGTAATCTTACCATTCGATAAGAGAACCAAAAAATTGCTGAATTAATTGATTAAGCGGTGAGAAGACAAAGTGAATAAATTTTCTAGTGAATTCCCATCGCGTCAGTGTAGTTGCTCTCATTTAACGCCATGAAAGGAAATTCTGAGAAGTAAAGTTTTAGTTTTCTTTCTGATGGTTTTGCGTTGGTTTGGGAGAGCTTTTACAAAAACAAGTAAAGGCTCTCCAGAACCAACGCAAAACATTCGTAACGTTCTGTTCTTTTGCTAGTTTTTTCGCATAGCATTAGTGTGTTTTTAGTTCATTTAATTTTGAAAGAATGGAATATCATAGTACATTGACCTATTATATAGTATGTCAATGTCATGGTACTTCTATTTTTTTCACTGAAATTGGAGTAGATTTATTCCATTTGGATTAGCATCCGAACCCTGGCCAGTATAGAAGCCAGTACAGCATGCCGCCTACTTCACAGCCAATACACGAATAGGAACTTGACAGTCAATGTATGTAACCAATTGGCTAGCCAGTACTGGCTCGTGTGGCCTCAGGGTAAGCTCCAAACAAAAGAATATACTGCTTCACCAAGAACCACATCGCCACAATACTAACATCAGTTGCAACGAAAAAAGGAACAGCCAAGAGTTATCTGGATTTTAATGGTAATTGTAACTGTACGATTGTTTTTAGCCTGAAAGTGCATTTTAATATTAAATTGTTTGTTTTTACATTAGTAAGCTTGTCAGAAATCGGATGATACAAAATTCCCTTGCTCGGGTGGCCACGTTTGGATTAGCTGCCCAACTCGTTTAATATCTGTTTTTTAAGGATCCTTATGCCATCAGCAAACTAACATGCATTGTATTTTCTATTTTTACAACAAGTCAGATAGCGTCACCTATGCATAGGGAGGGATCTGCAACAGCGAATCAAGTTGGAATAATTTCTTTTCAAACGATGAGATAAAAAGCTTTGCAGCTGAAAGAACAAAAGGCCGTCGGGCAAATCATGAAGTACAGCCCACTCTCAAAATTGCTTTAAACTATCGAGTCTTGGCCGAGGAGCTATGAGTAGGTATACACTCTTCCATTTAATTTTGGAAGGTAAAAGTAACAAACTGCACAGTGAGTACAATACGCTTCAGACCCAAAAACTTCTTAAACAATACATATTGATCGTTTGGATGATGTTGAATACCGATTAGATAAGTTAGGTAAGTATGCGCATATTGTTTTTTTTTTTTTATTATCCGATGGAAATCTTCAAAAGACACTCGGTAAGAATGGGCACCGAGTAGTGTGGAACTCTTACCACACTAAAACCACCGGTGAATTAGGACCAATCTATGAAAAATCGACAAATGATTTTTCTTTCTTAATTTATAAATCACATTGTGGGAAGTTTAAGTTATAACACTTTTCCATAGCTTTTAGACCATCAGCTTGGTTCTTCTTAATCTCCGAACATTGTCTCGTATATTTAAGACGGTCTCCATTTCGGAGTTGTTATGACTTTGCAGTCGCTGATTGTATGATACAGCGTGTTTTTTAACCACTTCTGTAACCATTTCAATTTGAAGGTCACGATGTAGATCGCTATTTCTTATATACCAAGGGGCATTTATTATTCCGCGAAGGACCTTGCTTTGGAATTTTAGGATGGGTTCAGCATTTGTTTTTGCCCCATAGTTGGATGCCATATGTCCCAACGGGTTTCAGTACTTGCTTACCCAACTAACAAAATTGCTTCGCATTTCAGACATTAAAGTGTTATTTGTTTCTATAGCGCTCCATTTAGCCCTATGACAGAAAGTAAATACCTTATTGGAGCATTACTGAATCCTTAAATATTTTCTGGCGCAAATTATATCAGCTTGAAAGAAGGGATGTACCAATGTTTCTTTAATCTCTCTATAATGCTCTTATAAAGTAACCAAGATACTTTCGCTTCAATAGTCATCCCGTAAAATTATTATACAAACTTTATGTTAGTCATTACTAACATAAAGATTAGTATATAACATTACCCAACTAACAATTTTGCTTCTATATTCCTCCATAGATGCTTTTCGGTTTCATTCATCCTACGCATATAACCAATGCATAGAACTCCATAGAGTGAAAAAGGCGACCTTTTTTAACTCCTATTGTACCCTTATGGAGCTAATTATGGGAGTCTTAAGGAAGTTCACATTAAATTTAATAAAAAAAAAGTTGTCAGGTCCAGGAATCGAACCCGTGTCCCTCTGAACCAATTGTCTTGCTCGCTAACCGCTCCACCAATCTCAGATATATAATTCAATGCATTGAATTGGAATCACTTTTATCTTGAATTGTCTCGTTTGAGGCAAGAAGCTTGCATTAATAAGAAAAAACTTTGTTCAGAAAAATATAAAATAATAGATTTTTATGGCTATAACAAACACATAGGTTAATTAATAAAAAGGTATAATTGATTAATTAATTAATTAATACCAACCTTAAAAACTGACAATAATAATAAATATATGTGCTCGAATGCGAAATTGAATATAAAATATAAAATGGCCGATTTTAGCTTAGTGACGCCATATTCACTAATACAATTAATATAGAAACAAAGACTAATATAAAGATAGTATAAGAATTTTATGGAATTACTATTGAAGCGATAGTATCTTGGTTATTTCATAAGAGCATTATAGAAAGATTAAAGAAACATTGGTATATCGCTTCTATCAAGTTGATATAATTTGCACCAGAAAATATTTAAGGATTCAGTAATAGTCCAATAAGGTATTTACTTTCTGTCAGAGGGCTAAATGGAGCGCTATAGAAACAAATAACACTTTAATGTCTGAAATGCGAAGCAATTTTGTTAGTTGGGTAGTTTGTTCTGGATAGATAGGTCAGAGTTCTTCCCTAGTAACCAGTAAATTTTTCTGTACTTCAAGTTTAGTTCCTCTCTTTTCTTTTTGATGTGCTCTTTCCATTTAAGCTTTGCATCCAAAGTCATTCCAAGGTATTTGGCAGTGTTGGAAAGGTACTGCTGTACTTTTTATAAGAATTAGAACATTGTTTATTTTTTTATTTGTAAAGTTTATATGCGTCGATTTTGTTTCATTTATTTTGATTCGCCATTTTTGCGCCCAATCACTAACTTTATCGACTGCATTTTGCAGTTTTTGTGTAGCCTTCGTAACGGATTTAACTGGCACCAATATTGCAGTATCATCAGCAGAGGTGGCCATGATAGCGTTGATGTCCACTGGAATATCCCTCGTATATAACAGATACAGGGTTGGTCCTAGGACACTTCCTTGTGGTACACCGGCCTAAATTTTCTTTAGTTCCGAGTAATTTTGGTCGTACCGTACTCTAAAGAGTCGGTTCGTAACGTAGGATTTCAGTATTTCGTAGTACTGCCTGGAAAGATCCCTTTGCAGTTTGTACTCAAGTCCCAAGTGCCAAACCTTGTCAGAGGCTTGAGCAACATCTAAGAATATAGCCGAGCATACTTGTTTTTCTTCAAGTGCCTTTTTTTCAACATCCGTAATCCAATGCACTTGGTCTATCGTGGAATGTTTATTTCTAAATCCAAACTGATGGCTCGGAATTAGTCTTCTTTCTTCTATCATTTTGCTTGGTCTTTTCAGAAGCAGTTTTTCGAAAACTTTTGCCATGATTGGTATAAGCGATATAGGTCTGTAAGATGTTACTTCTGTTGGTGGCTTACCTTGTTTAGGTATAACAATGACTTCTGCAATTTTCCAGTGATGTGGCACATACCTTAGTTTAAGGCATAGAGTACCTATATTATCTAGAGTCGTGACTCAGGGGGTTGGTTCTCTTTCATCCTACAAGCTGAGTTGAGAGCACTTTGTCCAAATTTCCTAGCATGTATTGATTGTTCCGTGCATTTTGAATGGGGACCGCACCAACACAATGAAAGAAATGTTGCTACAGTGCTCAGTGTGCAAATTTTGTGGACTACCGCGCTCAGATATTTAAAATATTAATCCGTTGAATTCAAAATTGAAAATATTTTTTGTTTTTTCAATACAATTAGATTTTTAACTCTTTAGGAACAAAAAGTATATAAAATATAGCTTTTTGTTGCTTCTGGCATACAAATAAAATAATATTTCTGTATATTTTTATTAAAATTAAAGAAAATTCATTCAAAAAGTGGAAGTGTACCCTTGAAACTCAGTGCGTACGTACCTAACTTCTACCATATCAAATGTAGACAAGTAGCTCAATGTTTTGACAGATGAAAAGGGTACAAAAAAGTTTTATAATTGTGGTAATTCGATCATATAAAAACATATTCTAATTGAAACTTACTCTTTTCAGATATTACATCTTCTCGAGCAGAGACGCAACAATTTTCTGTAGCAAATACAGTCTGAGTCAAATCAACAGTCTCGCGACTCACAAATGTTATGGCTACTTGAAAAAAAAAACAAATATTAGAGTAAACTCGGGGGTGGTGGGAGGTCCAGGGACATCCTACGTAGAAAAACTATTCGAGAGTAAGATGCCGCTGGACGACAAAACATTTAGGGGACATGTCACCTCCGTAAAATAAGTCTTTAAGATCGACTGGCTTCGGGGCGGTGAGCGTCAACAGGTGAACGCCACTGTGCTTGAGTCAATTCCATGTCAAAGATCTGTGCGGATGTGGGTACTTTGTTGAGACAGTCTCACAAAACGATACCCAAGTGTTCTGGCAGTATGAATGCATTTTTAATTTTAATTTCTCCTTCAGGCATCTGCACAGTGGTGTTAACGCCCAAAAGAACCATTTTTAGCGGGGCGAGTGTGTAGACGGGCGGGACGTAGGACGAATTGTATCTGGAAGACAAAAGACGCAAGAGATGGTTGTTCCTTTAGGGAAATATGAGTACCGAGAGGCGTATCCTAGGGGGCATTCGCGGAGGAGTCCAGGACAAAACAGGAAAATTGGTTATAACTTTGACCACGAGGATAGGTTCCAGGACAGCGTTGTTGTATTCTGCTCAGGTTAAGTTGGTCCGCGGTTGTCCGGAGTAGTTTCGATTTCTCTTCACGGGATGCGGCGCGAGGTTCGCGCTAACGATTTCGGAAGGGGAGACGCGAAGAATTGAATGGAAATATTTTTAGAAATTAAAACAAATTCGGACGACCGTGGGCAAAGAAAACTAAAACAAATTGAAAGACTGACATGGACGGTAAGGTAGTAGAGACTCTGATAGCACAAAAAGGATACAGGGTGACTGGAAAAATTATTTGGGTGGGCTCGCAAGCTATGTGGTCAGTGGTTTGGGTCTAGGATTTCGGCAATATGCCTAGAAATAGACTGCAGAATATACTTAGCTGGGAATAGGATTGAGATAGGGATAAGATGGTAGTGGCAGTTACAAAAGTAGCACAACTAACAGGCATGAAGATATTGAAGGTGAGCTGTTGAAAACGGTGACCAACGATGACCAGGCAAAATAGGACAATAGAAGTCAGACAGTCGTAGAGGCCTCCGGACCATAGATGTGCAACCAGAAATCTTAAACTAAATTATAAAAAAAAAGAAAAAAAAACCAAAGTGTTCCAATTACTAAAACTAAAAGGGTTTTATATTATATTGGTGAAAGTGATAGAAGTTTTCGCGTTAAAGGGTGAGTAAAGTGAAAAGTTTTTCGGTGGCAAGTAGTGTAGGTAATTTCTGCTGGTTATTATTTAGGGTGAATTTTCGGTGGCGGTCGACGACAAAGAACTAAGGTCGAGCCGATCATCTTTAGAGGTCACGGGCAAGGTGATCCCACAGAGGACATCGAGGCGTATGAACCAATAGAGTGGAGACCTGCAATAGCACCTAGAAGGTGACTTAGCCAGAGCAAGGCGAATATTTTAAAATTGGAGCAGGAATTAAATAGTCCGTCGAGACCCCGGACTAATCCAAGTAAAATCTGTTGTGTGGTTAGGGTACCCGAAAAAAAAGGAAAAAGAGAAAAAAAGGCCTAAGATACGGTAGGGAAGAACTAATTATTCTACGACAATTTGAAACCAAAAAAAAAATTCACCCCGCGCGATTTTAAACGATACGTAAATACATATAGCTTTATACGTATCTAAAAAGTATCAAGTCCATATAAAAAAAAACGAAAGACAGTTCCAGAAAGCGGTTCTAGAAGCGTCCCGTTGGTCTTTCGGGAATTAACGAAACCGTAAGGCATCGTGGGATTATAAGCAAGCAGTACCTTTGATATTGTTATTAACTGGCGTGATATTTTTCCTTTTGTTTTATGTTAATCCTTCTTTTATTTTAATTTATTATATATACCAATTTTATTACATAATTCGGAAGTCTTGTGTCGTGAACTACGCAAATACAAGGGTTGGAAAAAGCGAAACCAGGCGGCAAGCTAAAGATTTTTTGATTATTCCCCTCGCGGATCTGCAGTTTTTGCCCCCTTAGAGTCCCCATACATAGAGCTCTCTGTATAGGTAGATAATCAAGGGAGAACGTTTGATGCTTTTTGGACTGGCGTATATTGAAAGCCGGCGTAGTTGTACTAATTTGTGGGAGTCGGAGGAATCGAAGCGCACCTAGGGCGGAAAAAGCTGACCACTTGAGTTTTTTTGTTGTCCTATTCCAACACTTTTAGAGGGCACGTAGTACAAAAATTATCAAGTTTAATACAACCCTTTTGTATTCCATTTTGTTTTAGTTGTTTATTTTGAGTAATTTATCTAAGGCTTTGAATTTGCAAACTTTTTGCTACTTTTTGATCTTAGTCTCGATAATAGTTTTAAATTTCATTCGATTAAGTAAATTTTTTTTTGGAATCATATTTTTTCTTATATATTATTATATCATGCTTTACGAAGAATAAATAAGTTTGTAAATCACGTCCAGAGAGATGAAACTTTGGGTTTTTATTGAGCTTTAAATAGGCTTAATGGCGTATTAGATACATTTTTATTTGGGGGTGGGATTGGGTGGTGGCGTTCTTGGCGAAGTTGAAATGACTTAACAGCGAGTATTTGTTTTTGGTTAGGGGGAATCCGAATGTTTTAATGGATCCCAGGTAGGGAGGGAATCAAGGTCAAACGCTGCAATGACACCCGCAGTGCCTCGAAGTATGGTGAAGTCAGTGGAGGTTTCGTAATTTGTTTTGGTTATTGGCATGTTTTATGTATTTTGAAATAGGTGAGGTCCAGCTGTGGGGGTAAGATCCCCCCCTTTTCCGGTGAACTGAGCCGAGCATCGCAAGCATGCCACGGCCCCCACAGCGGACACTCTTTCCCCTTCCATCCCCGCCCCAACCTCAATAAGTTTAACATACCCTTAATTGCAAAATAACATAGTAAGAATTTCAAGCTCTACCTCCTTGCTCACATTTCCACTTCTTTTATTTATCTAGAAATGAGAGACGATGACCCACTTCCTATCCTAAATCCCTATCACCCCCCCTTCCTATTGCCTTGTTTCACAAATTAAGACCGAAGATCTATCATTGTCGGCATAACAACAACAATAGTTTAGTCACCAGCAATCGCAGGAAATGCAGGCTGAGCAGCAGGCACAGCAACAAGCTCTAGAACAAGCTCAGCAACAAGCATAAAAACAAGCTCAACAGCAAGCCCAATGTTGGCGGTCCATATATAGTAGGTCAATCATTGACTTACTATATATGGACTGCCAGGAGCCAACTTCACTTCTGTTCAGTCTATAACTATACGCCACTAGCGCTGCCGTCGTATAGGCGGCAGACATGGTGTAACTTTTGACAAATGAATTGAGTGTTTTTTATTTTATTTTGAAAAGCAATAACAACAAACAAATGTATTAAGTTTTTAAAAAAGTGTCGAAAACCATTTATTCAAAGATTTATTGACTTATGTAAGTACCTATGTACATATTTGATATCTATTTTTTCTTCTCGGAATCATCATTTATTGCAGCATTGGTGACTTGACACTTGTTTAGTTTTATTTTGAAATTCGCCTTATCTTTGGCGAAAAAAAAACTTAAGAAGAGCTTTCTTTATCAGCAGAAATTTGTTCCTTTTTTATTGGATTTGCCAGTCAGTCGCCACCTCTCTGAATTCTGAAGAAGAAAAAGATAATTTCAAGGGCTTTTAATTTATCTATTACTTGGTTTTGAGTTCGTTTTTGACTTACCATTTTGCAATTCCTTGTATCATGTTGATAATTGGTGATTGATATTAGTAGGAAGGTCAAATACCTATCCTCCATGTTTGAAATGCTCTATTGTTTTTTAAGTAATTTTTTTTAATTAAATGAAATGACAACGACTTTTTCAGTAAAATTAATAATAAATTTTGACTTTGATTGACAAGAATAATAGAGTGATCGACATACAGAATGTTAGGATAGTTGTTTTGTTCGCCGCATGTTCGACGGAAGCTCTTATGTTGCTAAGGAGAAGCTGAACCCTTTTTAATTGAGCTTTTGTATGGAAAAAACAAACAACTGGCAGTCCATATGTAATAAGTCAATGAGGTCAATGGCTTGAGATCTCATTTTTCCGAACATGCTTATTCATCAAGCCTTTTTCAAGCATATTTGAAAATGTGAACCCCTTATCGGTTGAATGAAAAACCCCAGCATGGGACGCACCTAATCTGTCATATGTCAAATATATTTCAAAAACAGCTGTCAACTGCCAAATTTCAGAGAAGTTTTCTTTTAAAAATTTCGAATGGCCCTCCGAAGTTTATCAATTTTAAATTTCTTAAAAACTAAACAAAATGTATTTCTTAAAAATATTAGTAACTCCGGACTAAAATCCAATGCAGTAAGTAGTTCATTCTTTTAGTTTATAAAATATATTGTGTATATTTGCACAATAATTTCTAACCTCAAATCATAAGCTTATGATTAAATTTTATAATTAAAAAAAGTAATTAGATTAAATGTAGGTATTTTCCAAAATTTAATATTTTCTTTAATTAGATTCCTTACAGCACAGAAATTACAGTGCAGGCTACTCCACTGGCTGTCAACAAACAAAAAGTGAGCAAAGCCATGAAAGCCTATCTGCAGCGGGCTCAAGAGCACGATCAGTTCATGAAAACACAACACATCGAGTTTGAAATTGGCAAAAGACATTTGGCCAATATGATGGGAGAAGACCCTGAAACATTCACCCAAGAAGACGTTGATGTTAGAAATTTCATATATATATTTTCTTATAATTAATAAAATGTTTCTTATTAGAATGCCATTGAATATCTTTTTCCTTCGGGAATTTATGATAAACTCGCTAGACCAGCAATGAAAAGCCCCGATCAAGTGTTTCCGGCACGAAAAGCGGCTGAATTCGATGAAACTGGACGTCCTTTTCACAGTATGTTCTATACTGGCAGACCCAACTTTTTTAAACTACTTTATGTAAGTTAATATTGAGCTACTGATGGACTACCGGAAATAAATTTGTTTTATTTTAGGATATCGTTGAAGAAATCAACAAATTAAACGATCTGGAGGAAAGAATGATACGTCGGGGAACAAATGCGGATGCTGACCAGAAAGTGTAGGTATCCTAGTAGTATCTTGGTATCCAAATGGTATTATTAGGTCAACATACATAAGTTGCTGATGAATAACTTTGTTTGTGTTTTATTTGCTCCCAAATCTAAATGGGTTTGATATTCTATGTACCTATTCAATTTACCTATTAAACAGAGTTGGGTTATAGTTATTACATTTTGTACTTGATTACAGGATCGATTACAATTACATATAGACAATCATTAATTGAAATTTTTTAATAACAAATTACATGTTATTATAATTGTCTTTTCCTTGTAATGTTTATTACCCAACTCTGCTGTTAAGTAACAATTAAATATAAAAAAAAATTAAATAACTTAATTCTTAAAAATTTGGTGGCTATTTACAAATAAAAAAATGTTTTTGAGTTTTATGAATTTTAATCTCGATGAATGTTTAAATTCGAAATAAAATCACCTCACGAAAAGGACTAGAACAACGTTAAGGCTATTTTCAATAGAAATTCGTTAAATAATGAATTTAGCGTCTGATATTCAATACTCATACAAATTTAAATGCAAATGAGCAATTATTACCAAACAGCAATAAAACTCACTCTTGCTAGAAAGTTATTTCTTAGTATTTATAATATTGATGTTTGTTTTTTATTAATCGAAAAATGTGGCTTGCAAAAATGGAGCTCCATATATTTAATTTCATTCTCAGAAGATATTTTGAAACTAGTTATTACCCTCATATTTCAATCACAATTCAACTCAACTTCCAGGCTTATCTCAAATCCATCAACTAAAATCGTCAATCGACCAAGCTTTTGAGTTCAAACTCCTTAGCTCATAGTCTAAGATCTTTGTTGATCATCTTTTAATCTTATGCTTATGGATTTTTTATTTTCTAGTGATCTGACGGGATTTCAATGGCTTCCAAAGGATCAGTTAGAAAAGCAATTAGTCGAAATGATTGCTGACATAGAGTACAACAACTTTGTAAATGCAATGGATCGTCTTGTTGCTCATCCGTATTCGTATAAACGAAAAGATTTTATTTATAAATTCACAAAACCTTTGTTGGATCAAAGTAAGCAACCTGAAATTCCAAAACCACAAATTGATGAAGAAGGCCGACAGTTTATTACAACTTATGGTAAATTATGACATTTCTAATATTTTTTATAATAGAGATCAAATAATCTTTGTTTTTAGAATGTTTAAGAAAAAGAGCTCGTGCAGATGTCACACTGCGACTTCCTGGAACTGGCCAGATCAAGATAAATGGTGAACCTATAACATATTTCGAACATGCACAATGTAGAGAACAGGTGAGTCGGTTTAATTGAATTTAAATAACATCTACTTATCTCACTATTAAATATCATCTACGAATTTTTAAAGATAGTAATGTTTATTGTGTGACGATAGACCTTATGGCATTTTAAACTCAAATAAGATTTCAACTCGATTTCAAATGTATAAACTTATTTTTTAAGAGTTTTTGTTTATTATTTATTTCCCTTGTCAGAAGCATCAATAGGTCTGTTCCTTTACTATTTTTGTCTTTGCATTTCTGCACATTTAAGTCCAAAGTTCTGTCAAAACTCATATAAAAATTTTAGTTTGGCACGAGTTTGGACTTAAAATCACAGAAATTTAAAGTAAAGGAACACACATAATGTTTAAAATAAATTTTTGAGTTGATAAATCGCTAGGCATTTAAAATCATTTCATAAGATCGAAGAAAATATTACATTTTAAATTATCTATTTTGACCATTAGGTGAATGAAGACTTTATTATCATATAGTAAAATACTCAAATTCGATATTGCGAACATTCCATTTTTGTAAATGTATGCTTCTGTTATGAAGAGACGATATTATATAAACGAAGAACAAAAAATTTAATTAGTTCAATTTTTATGTAACTCCCAGCTCGAGTAGCAGCCGTAAGGTCTGATATAAAAATAATTTGGAAAAAATTCCAAATACAGACTTGAACTAAGCTTGCGGCATGTTTGTTTCCTAAAAAACAATCCATAACACCTAATGGAGTCACTCCGTTTCATCTCATTTTATTTGGATGTCAGAGATATCTCTCCGCGATTAAATCTTCACAGAGATATTTGCCAAGAATTTGGACAGATAAAGATATTTTTTCTAGAAATTCCTTTTTTTGTCTCATTATTTTGTATCTTTATACGAGTGTTGATGGTTCTCTATGCATTTGTGGGTGACAATTTAGATTTGATGTCATTTAGTTTAATTTTCAGTTTCTTCATTTTAAATATCATAACATGACTTGCCTAGCGCAGATAAAGACAATGTTAGATAGAAATATCTGATATTTAGTTTTGGAGAAATTATCTCTCGTGGAGTCTTGGTGCAAAAATTTATTAGCTGTTACCTGAAAAACTATGTGCTATGTAGCTTCCTCCGATTAGAATTAACATAGGAGTCCAAACTTTTATTTTATTTAGCCATATAAACGTAGCCAGGCGAAACGTAGGGTAAAATATGAATTAGTTGTTTTAATTAATTGCATCTACCTAAAGGATCACTAAAGCCCAAATAACAATAATTATAATATCAAATGTGGTTTCTTTTAAATTTAAACAATCCCCCACAAATATTTTTTTTTATTTTCAAATATCAAATTTTCATAATACATTTTTTTCGGATTTTTAACTTTCAAACGTTCATATATCGATTTGTGTTACTTTTTATTGATTCATATATACCGTATACATTATACGACGAAACTGGAAAATAAATGGAAATAAAAATTTGTTTTATGTTTAACATATTAGCTGTGTTTTATTAACTTCAACACGTCTTACAAAAGTAATTTTGAAAATCTATTGCTTAATTTTTGTATTAAAAGTTAGTCAAGTTGATCCCGATAGAAAATAATAAAACCCAGCTCTTGAGGGTTATACTCTTTGAACTTTTTATCTCCTGTTATTTTTAATGTTCCAGGACGTAATATGAGAGTTCCATCAGACCCTACAAAAGGTCGGATAGTTCTAAATTTTCGATATGTTGGTATGGTTGATAGATGAGATCTCCAAATTTCCACAACCACGACCCATCCGCCCCTTTAATATCCTAGAAAAACCACAAAAAATCGGCCCTTTTTTACGGAAAAAAGTATGCAAATTTGTAGTAAACAAATTTTTCTGAAAATATGATTTGAAAAGTGTTTTTGTATCTACAACCACTACAAACAGCGGCTGGAGCTCTAAATTAAACTAAAATTTCGTATTTTTTAAGATTTCCAGTTTCCTCTCTTTTTATAGCGCAATAACCCCTTGACCGTTGAATTTTCCTCTAACAAGAATTAATTGCCATATTTTTGTGCTCCCCTCAAAATTTCCATACTGTATTTTTGTTTATAGAATTTTTGCAAAACTCTCTCGAATCCGAACAATTTTGATATCCCGTGAAAATTTGACTTAGAGGAAGTGGACTGTATTTTTATTTATTTATTTTATATTATATTTGTTTTATTATTTTTATATTGGGAAAGTGTTTTTTATTCAAACGTTTATACTAACTCACTTTCTTTTCTGTCTGTTTTATACAGACGGTACTGGAATGCAAATTTTATTCGTTTGACGTTTAAAAAGGAGAGTCAGTAAAAGTTGGGTAGATATCACGATATTCTGGAACCGAGGTCTTAGTCGCTATTTTCCAAAATATCAGACATACAGCAGTGCACTCATTGGCGTAAAACTATATCATTAAAAAGAATGACAGCGAAAGATTCCCAAAATCTTAACACTGATGAAAATTCTGTATTGGCTTCGGCTTCATAGCCGCTTATTGAAGCGTATTCATCGTCAATAGCTTTTTATGGCGATAACTGAACTCGAGATCTCGAGAAAAATGATCCAACTGTATCTCGTTTCATTATAAAACAAGGTACAATATGCGATCTGCAACTAGAGAACATTCAAAACATATACAGTGCACTCGGCAAACATATGCGATCTCATTTGACTTTTTTAATCTCCTTCTGGAACAGATAGTGCATAGAGCAAGGGTTAACACAGAATGCCCTATCTTGGAAAGGTCCGTCCAACTTCCAGTGTACTCGGACGATATGGACATCAACGGCTGATCCCATTGTGCATATAGAGTTTTAAATTGTCATTTAAAACAGATGAATTGGATTGGTCTTGAAGTAAATGAGTAAGAGTCCAACTATTAAACTACTTTCAACAAAAAAGCATATGTTCACTTTTTAGGCCAAAACGTCACTATTAATAGCAGCAGTAGCTGACTATTTCATTTACTTTGGTGTTAGTACTCGCATTTACTCCACGGACGATACCTAAGTGAATATTCAGCGAAAAAATACTTAAAGAAACCGCTGCTTTTTCAGATTGTCAAACAAGTAGTTCCAACACTTGTTTGACAAACTGACAATACTCATCTAACAATCAAGACAAAGTGCACTCTCTAAAAAAAACCCTCATATTACGATTCCCCTTTTTTATCCTAGATTCGGTAAGATGAAAAGCAGAAAGGAAAACTGATGCAAGGCTCTTTCGGAGAAAAAATGAGCAGTAAAAAGATGTAAATGTAGTCCAAAAAGTCAAAATACGTCTATAGCTATAGACCAAAAGCCCACAGCAGACTTTGGGCGTGTGTAGCAACAAAAAAAGTAGTAAAGGCTATTCAAAAACTCCAAGTCTTGCAGTCTTAGTCATTAAACAGTGCATCAAACAAGAGTGAATGCAACTTGAAAGGTAATCATCCCTCCCCCTAACCACTTTTGGAACTTTTACCGCATTAAAACCATCGGTGAATCAGGACCAATCTATGAAAAATCGACAAATGATTTTTCTTTCTTAATTTATAAATCACATTGTGGGAAGTTTTAAAGTTATAAAACTTTCCCATGGCTTTTAGACCATCAGCTCATGAGGCTTGGTTCTTCTTAATCTCCGAAGATTGTCTCGTACATTTAAGACAGTCTCCATTTCAGAGTATGCCTTTGCAGTCGCTGATTGTGTGATACAGCGTGTTTTTTAACCACTTCTGTAATCCTTTCAATTTGAAGGCCACGATGTAGATCGCTATTTCTTATATACCAAAGGGCATTTATTATTCCACGAAGGACCTTGCTTTGGAATTTTTGGATGGGTTCAGCATTTATTTTCTTTGTACAGCCCCATAGTTGGATGCCATATGTCCAAACGGGTTTCAATGCTTGCTTATATAACATTAGTTTGTTCTGGATAGATAGGTCAAATTCAAAGTGAAAAACGGTTTTGTCTGTCAGGGTAAACTACATACATACTCAAATGATTTCGAATTCCATGATATGTGATCCGAAGAGCTTTTCTTCAAAGTTTCACCAAGAGAGCGCAATGAGAGAGCAAATAATTGCGAATTCCTGTGACACAACTTTCTGTGAACACAAAGTGTTCCTAACTACTGTGGTGGTCAGTTTCTGTCAAAGCGTTGCCACTTATTGTAAAATTTCAATTCTTTTCCAATTTTTTCTTTTATTTTCAAAATAGAAGAACAAAAGAAATTAAAATGGAATAATATAATTAACTATGCAGATTGTTATTAAAGCAAGCCAATAGCCGGAAGCTGTGAGAATAGAATTGGAAAAGTAGTGGACTGAATTCATATGAATGATAATTTTCTTCTCCAACAAATAAAAGTGAAGTAGACTCGATTTAAAAGCTGTTAATTTGTTTTACGAAAAAGGTACATTTGATCTATTGAAATTATGGCAAAGTGGAAACGCCGTTAATATACAAAAAGTGGTGCATTTCATAGTTCAATGCGTTTGTTAACATTTTTCAAATTTCCCAACTCTGATCGAATTTTACCTTCTTTTCAATATCTTTTCTAAGTATACAATCAAAACTTGACATAACGATATTTAAGAACAACTGACCAACCGCAAAAATTGTATTTTGTATTATAAATTTAGCAAGTAATAACTTTTAAACGGAACTTTAAGTATAGTTTTCTTTCAAATCATAACAAAAAGATTTAAAAACCAATGATTAAATACAAAAAATTGCGTTTTTTGTATTCTCATTTCAAAGTTATTTAATTAAGAATTAAATTAAGTTATGAAGAGCTTTTCTGACATTGATATATAGAGTTTTGATTCTCCTCAACTTATATGTAGGTACTGGTTGTTGAAAATAGATTTTTTTAATTTTATATCAATAAATATTCAATATTGACTCATCCAAATTTTTGTTCAAAAAAGAAATTACGTATCTAAAAACTATTTGGCTGGATTAAAATTTTTTTAGCAACCAGGAGGTGTCATTAAATCTCACGCTATTTTTAAAAACGGTAGCGCAATGATTAGTACATCTGTCATATCAGTCTATAAACTTGGTGGTAGTGCATTCAAGATATTGGTTTTTGATTCAAAAATGTTCAACTTGAATTGAATGTATACTTTGCAGCCTGCTCTGCAATTGTATGGTTTCTTATACACACAATACTTACATACATATGTACAAACCCATCTTCAAAAAATTAGTTTGTTTCATTTGTTTGGTGTGTGTAGTATAAGAGTCCACAAATTTTTGGGTGTGAAAGTTAACCAAAAACGAAGAACATGAGAAAAATGCTGTATTGAGGCTTATGAAAGAAATGAAAGTCTGGCAGTCCCTGGTAGCAGCTTGAGTGAGTAATAGTACTTCAAAAATGCAAAGAAATCACATAGGGGATAATTGTATGAATCAAAATTTTTATAAAATATATCTCTAGACAATGCTCCCATGATCACAAAAATGCGTGTTCAAGACCATTTGGTGGGGCCGTAACTGTGCCAGTCACCCTGGAGTCACCCCAAAGCGTTTTTTGAAAAACCTCAACGAACTCTGACGAGCAAATTATGTGTTTT
Source organism: Dasysyrphus albostriatus (assembly GCA_946251815.1). Classification (NCBI taxonomy): domain Eukaryota; kingdom Metazoa; phylum Arthropoda; class Insecta; order Diptera; family Syrphidae; genus Dasysyrphus; species Dasysyrphus albostriatus. Next base: position 218,585,887 of record OX276335.1, on the reverse strand, counting down.
TTGAAATATCAGGTCGCCCTGAACTCGCCTTAAAGTAAAACTAGATTTGTTAAGAATAAAATGTCAAATGTCAGCTCTGAAGCTTTTTCTGTTGTGATTCACGTGCTGCAGGTGATTCTTTTTTTTTTTTTATGGAAATTCGAGGAATACACAAATTTACTTAAATAATAACAAAAAGCAATAGAAAATGGAAACTGTGGTTTCTTTTTTTTTCATTTTTAAATTAAATTTTGTTTCTTCCTTATCTCAACAACACAATTGAAAGCCGTTTGGTGTTTTTTGAGATACGAAAAACATGTTTTTTGACTAATCTTGGGGATGCCAAAAAACCCGGGTCAATCCTGGGTAAACTTCAACGAATGAACCTGCTTTGATCTAGATGTCTGCATGAATGTATACATTTGCTCTCTCTTCACTTGTGCAATACTTCAGAGTACACCATCGATTGCAATTTTTCAACACAGTATACAGTGAATACGAGTGCCCACTCTATAAGAAGCAGTTAGTGTACTACTTGGTTTCTACCTTTGTTGAGAGAAGAAAAAGTTGAAAAAAAAGAGAAAATAAAAAATTGACACTACCGATGTAAGCCATTTCTCACCAATCTCTCGTTCAAGAAGCTTGCCTCTAACTTGAACCAGAGTACTCCTACTCAGTGTACATAGTCTAGTATACACTCTTTTTCTGAATACTCATTTATGAATACCCGTTCTTCATGAGTTCACTGCAGTAAGTGATTGTTTTCAAATGGGTGCAAGACTTATTCAGTATTAAAATATTAAACTATTCATTCATTTGTGTTTCAAGCAGTGTGCAGTGTGTGAAGTGTGGTTGAAATAAAATGAATGTCTTTTCAATTTTCTCAAAAGCTCGAAGACATCACACCATCTAGTTTTCAGTTTTCCTTAAGAATTAATTAGAGCAACGAATTTCAGAGAAAAACTAATAAATAATTTCACAGTTTTTAAAAATTACACTTTAAACTTTTTTTAATGCTTTTTTTTCCGAAAATTTTGAGTTTGAAATTCGTTTTTTTTTTCAAAAACTTTCATAGATTTCACTTGATTTAGAAGCAAGCTAATAGAACAGATAATTGTCTTTAAAAAAAGGTATTATATGTATTTAATTGTAATAACTACTGTTATTTTTTAATATTTTGTTTCTATTTGTATTACTTTTTTTTATGAAATTACCCCTCCCGCTCAAACGGGGGGAGATAAACCCCTCTCCTATAGTATGGCTTATAAGTTTCTCATTGTTCTTAAAACTAAATGCAACACATTTACTGATCCGTTATGCTTTTAAGCCTTAATCTGCCTCCAACGATAAAAAAGTCTAGCTCTAAATAAGCACTTTTAAATTTTCTTTTGTGCGGCGCATTCTATTGCATAGATAGCAGTATTTAAGTAAAATTTAGTTTGCAGTAGCCTAGGGTTTTCGTTTATTGTTCGTCCTGTTGACTAAGCACTTTGCTCAGTACTTTCCACTTTCAGAGCATTTGAACATTACCACAAACCTCATCAATAGGTGTATTTTTTTGTGCCCACTACTTTTCTTAAAATAAAAGTATACACAAATACATACATACGTTATCAACGCTTACCCTATGTATAACAGTTATGGTAGTTATAATTCTGTTTTTATATTTGCACAGGTATTTAAATTTGTTTTATATGCTAATTATTTTTTAGATTTAGATTTAGATTTTATAACAGAACTCCTAACATGCGGCACCAATTAAAAATATTTGTATTATATTTCTTCTTGATTAATAGAATCTTTTTTATACTCACCAGGTATCACTATGGTTAATCCATTAAAATAAAAGAAAATTGACTTATCATAGAGCTTGTTGGTTTATTTGAATATACAAATACGTAAATACCTAAATATAATTATTCAAACTTTTAATACACAGCCTTTAGCCGAATCAATTGCTTATATATTTTTTTTTTATAAAAATATTCATTTAACATGTAGTATAATGTGTTTCTGCTTAGGCTAATCTTATATATTCTATATATTTTTTCCTTCGCTTATGTGTTTCATAGTTTGTTTTTTAATAATGTTTTTGTCTTGCACGAACGCAAATTATAAAAACAAAATATTTTTGTTTGTTTCTAATACTGGTAACCTCTGTTTTCTACAGCTCACTTCCTTAAATTATTTTTTTGTTGATTAGAAATTACTAATAATAACTTATCGATTACCTTGCTCGCCTGCTGATGCTGCTGAATGAGAACTTGCTTAAGTTCTTGAATCTCTTGTGTTAAGAATTCAATACGGTCAGCGTTTTCATCAATTTTTGTGGTCAAAGTACTGAGATTGGGTGAGTTTTCTATGTCTCCATACTCGGGCGATTGGCTTCCATTGCTGTTATATTTGTTTTTATACGATAAATATGTAGCTGCAGAATTCTTTGCTGAGATAGTGTGTCCGAATTGTTTTCTAACCTTGCCTGCCTCGTAGGCTTTCATTAGAATATCTCGAGGCAGGCGTTTTTCGCTAGGATTGAGTGGTTTTACACAAAGAACGACCCGATAGGCTTGCGGTGACACCAGAGCTGTGTAATGCAATAAATTTCGTAACCATGTGGGTAGATATCCATTGAACAGCGCCGATTCGATGTATGAAATTAATTTTGTCTGACGAACAAGCTTTGAAAGTCCTGCAGTTTTCTTGAGCCCTTGGATATCATGAACGGCTATACCAACCAGTAGATTCATAAGAATGATGGTTACAAACAGAAGGAAGAGAACAAATGTAATCTGAGCACTTATTTCGAGAAGAAATGGTGGATCTTTCCCATCTGGGTCGTTGATGAGAAGGGAAAGATCCTGCTCTCCAATCATCATCACCAGAACTGAAATAAATCCCATAAATGGATTGGCAAAAGATGACGAGGAGGGAAAGATCACACAAAAGCTGATAGTAAACCCAACTAGCATGCACGAATATGCCATAAAGAGCTTCGCAAATTCTCCTTGCACTCGGGTGTACATGGCCACATAGACATCGAACACTGGCAGCTGGCCGATCATTAACATCAAATTCGTCCAACCCAACAGGACCGCAAATGCCCCTATGTGATTTTGAAAGGTGTACGTCTGCTTGGTGTAGATGTATGAAATTACGAAGACGCTTGTAATGACAAACCATTCCATGATATTCTCCACCTGCATCACATAATGTTTAAATGATGAATACCCTGTTATCCCGTAGACCTTTCGAAATATCTCAACAATTGTGATGGCTACTAGGACCCACCATTGCATTTCCATAACAAATGGGTTATTGCGGAGCATATCACCAAGAATCGATTGCTTTTGACAAAGTTCCTGAGCTTGAATGGTTGTGTTATCATCTTTGCTGCCATTGTAGCAGTTGTGTGCCAAAGCAGTCAGCACGTATAGAGTTAGGAACAGAACAAAAGTGAAACAAAATATAAGTCGACCTATATAATACTTTCGAATTTTGCCCCACTTAATGTATAGGAACGCTGAACAAAGGGGATGCTCAAGGATCTCCTTCTGACCTTCATCCACAAATGTATTTAAATAACTAATTTCTCTAGGATGACAGTGTTGAAGAAGTTGTCGAAAGTCCAGCTCTAATTCAACCTCTCGATTCACTGGATCCTGAGAGTGATGTAAAGTGATGGCGGCATCTAGTTTTTGCCTGATCATAGCTACGGAAGCAGGAGTTTTTCGTGTTATCACATTCAAAGCAGATGTTCCTTTCTTTGATTTTGTAGTCACATCAGCACCATGAAAAATTAACATTTCGACACATTGCGCAAGTCCATCTAAAGCGGCTAAATGAAGTGCCGTGAAGCCATATATGTCCTTGTGATTCACATTTGCTCCCCATGATATTAGTGTCTCAAGAATATCGTAGGCGTTTTCTGATTTTCCCACAGCTGCATGTAGTGGAGTCCGATGGTCAAAGTCTTCTGCATTCGAGTCGGCATTTCCATTGCGCAAAAGTGACTCCACACACTCCAAACTTGATGTTCTTGCTGCTAAATGAAGAGCAGTAAAGCCTCTGTGGTTTTTAAGCTTTGCATCAGCACCTTTTGATAAAAGCAGGTCTACGCATTCTACATTGCCCTCATCTGCTGCTAAATGTAGAGCTGTTGACTCTTTTTCTCGTATACAAATACGAACATTAGGATCAGCATTTGGAGCATTCAGAAGAGCTTCCAAGCACTGTGCATTGCCCAAATCAGCAGCAAGATGAATTGGGTTTGTTCCATTTGGTTTCAGTGAGTTGACATCTGCTCCCTCGGATATAAAATAGTTAAGACACTCTAAGGCATTTGCTCTAACCGAGCAATGCAATAATGATTCTTCGCAGTTTGGTTTATTGGTGTCAATGGTCATAATAGCTCCACTGCTAATGAGCATCTTAGCAGCTTCTTTTGAATTACCAAAAGCAGCACAATGCAGCGGAGTGTAACATTTTTGTTGCTGATTCAAATTCATTCCTTTTTCGATAAGAAAACTAAGTGACGATAAACATCCGCTAAAAGCAGCCAAATGCAAAGCAGAAATTCCATTGATATCACAAAAATTTAAATCTGCACCTGCTTCAAGAAGTCCTTCTAGCAAATCCCATCGCTTTAAAAATGCTGCCCATAAAAAACTAAAGTTCTTCTCTGTCTTCGATGCGGTTTCGAAGTGTTTGGCGGAATTTTCCGCTACTACATTGCCCTGTTCGATTTCTTCCAGAAAACGTACTCGACCAGAACCACTTTTCATTTGATCAATCAAACTAATACGAAGTGTATCATTGCAAATTTGTACACTCAACTCACTGGCTGGTTCTTCGAAGCTGTCATACATGCTAGGAGCACTTTCTGCGGGCGGTGATGGTCCACATTCCATGTATTCAAATTGTCCAGCTGCTGGATATTGAGCTTCTAGCATTGCATCTGGATTATTCCGCCATCGGACCATCAAGTTAGGTGGTACAGTTTTGAATCTAAAAAATAAAGTAGAAATGTTAATTCTATATATTTATTTATGAGATACAAAAATAAAGTAATTAGATAAATAATATTAATAGTAGATAAAAAAAAGAAATCTATTCAATATTATGAATGTCTTTTAAGAGTTAATGGTTAAATTTAAAATTCACTTAGTTGTGTTTTGTATATTTTTCCCAAGAATTGTGTATAACATAGTAAGAATCTGCTATTATCAATTACGTATTTGGTTAAATTTGATACATTTTAGCACTAGTTTAAGTTACAATTTAAAGCTTTAAGATAGAATTATTGACAGTCGTAAGGCCAGCAAGTGATCGCACGAAACCTAGTGCATAAAAAGAATTCATATGATGGGCTTATAATTGCCGATTTGTTACTTTTGGTTCAGTTTTGTTTAATTTGTTTTTGTAAGTCTAGAGCGCTCTGGCATTTAGAAAAATAGGAATATACACAAAAAAATATATGATTAAGTACATTATGGGTGTCTTCTCCTTTTGAGGATTTCTGATGCAATTTTATGTTGGTTTATGATTATGATTTATGACATTAGCTTCAGTCAGCTTCCGACTATTATAGTTCAAGCTTAAGGCTTGGTTTAAATGGATTTCTCATTATAGTTTAATATAAAAATATATTAAAAAAAAATGTATTTATATTTTTAATTCCTAGCAACTCATACGAATACGATTCCAAAAATATTTTCAACAAGTTAAAGAGAACACGTCTCTACTATATAAACAAATATGAAGCAATTAAGCTTTTAACCATTATAACATATTGAATTTTATTTTAGCAACAACTTAAATCTAAATAATTACCTGCTGGCATATAAGTGACCAGCGTCAACTTTACAAAATCATTTCATTTAAAAATCACGTTTGTTTTCTTCTTCAAATTCCAAACTTACCTAGAATTATTTTCTGATAACGGCTGTTCGGCTTCATTCTTAGTCACTGTAGTCACTGCACGTGCTATTCGTCTTGGCTTGGTTGAGCCTTCTTTATATCCCAGGTTTTCCATTACGTGGCTTATAAATAAAAGTTCTAATTTGAAAGATCATTTAACTTAATTAAAGTTTCAAACTTTATTCTCTAGATTTTGCTTCGTTTTTTTTTTCACTGTGAATCCCAGTGGATCGATAGTTTTTTTGTTGTTTTTGGTTTATTGATGTTTTTTTTTATATCATCTTGGATCTATTTGTAAAAGAAAATAAAAAAATGATCGTTGAATAAAGTGTCATTTCCGTAGAAATTCTTTCGTTGATAGTTGATCACATTTTGTGTTTTCACACATGATTGATTTTATCGTTTGTTGCCCGAGGTGTATATAATTTAGACTAGCTACACCTAACCAGTAATCATCACGCTGTAGAAAACAGCAAAATGGTTTTGCAATTATTTTTTTTTTAGAAAAATAAGTAAGTAGGTACAAATTTTGTTTTTCTAAAGACATCGTGTGTACTTTGATTCCAAATAACACAGATAAGCCTGAAAATGTGTCATTTTCTCTTTTGTTGTTGTTGTTCTTTATTAAAGGATCAGTAAAATTAGTTAAGAAGAACATCATATAAATTTGTGTGCTTATGTACATATTCTCTATAATATTATCACAGTCTATCTTATTTACATTTGTCAGTCATAATTTAAATTCGTATAGGGTAATGTTGTCAAAGCCTAAAAGTGTATGTATCTGCCAAACCGATGCAGAATAATTGTTGATTTTAGAATTGAAACCAGAATACTTACACATTCAAAAACATAAGTTGTCAAAATGTTGTCAAATGGAACTAAAACTAAATTTTAGTTAAAAATAAGAAAATTTCATATTATGTTTTTTCCGTGTTCTGGTAGGTAATTGTTTTCACATTTTTTTCGTGTTTGTCTCCGACATGTTTAAAAATGTGAGAAACCATTTCTGCATCTCTATGTGATGCTGAACACATCGAAAAGGCCATTTATCTCTACATGAGTGTTTTTTTGGAAATTTATTCAGTTTCTATATTAGGTGCGTTTTATTGGTATTTACTCAACCCTATTCCAGCGCCACATAAGTTTAAACTTAACGAAACTTTATTTCAATTTTTGTATCTACTTTCTTACTGACTTATTTATCGACAGTTTTGGGTTTGTTGTTGTTTGCCAAAGGAAATTCTACTGTGCTAGCTACAAGTTTTTCAATAAAACACGACTGTTCTAAGGGACTAACTATAGAGAGTTTGGCCTATAAATTATGTACTAACAAAGAGATTTATCCAAAAAGTCTACTACTACTATCAATGATTTCCCTCATAGAACGTCAGAACAAAAAGTAGAACGAAGATTTTTGTTTTTAGAATTTCCACGGTATACTACTTCATGATCTTGGAAGGAAATGACAAATTTTCCCAGAGTATCACTAAGCTTTAAAAAAATGCTTCTCATCTTAGGCGTTCGAACTTGGCAGAAAATTGCAAGTCCTCTCTACATGAATATTAAAGTGAATATATAGTCACTAGGCCCTAGTTCCCCACGAGTTGTCATGTTGACTTGCCAAGTGGTATTTAGTATTCAGAAGAAAAGCCTAGAAGTTGCAATTTATGGAACATTACCGGCGAATACACCATCTTGTGATTAAAATATTAATAAAATAATAAAAATTACCCCACTTTACCTTATGTATGTATGCCTGTATGTCTAAGCGAGAAGAATGAAGTTTACATGATAAGATGATGACTAAAAAAATTTCAGATAACTTTATCTTTGTATTAGATAAAGTTGGATAGAAGTGGTTGTCATAGAGAATAACTCGACACACTTAGACCACTAGTTGTTCTGTTGCGGTATCTCAAGGAACTCTTTCACTATTCTTAAAGACTACTGGAATATTGTATTTGGGAGAAATTTCCCAAATGAATTCTAAGTTTTTGTCCCTCGTAAGACTTTCAAAACGCCATTATTTCTGGCATATTTTTAGCATTTTATTGTCATAGTCATGTTAAAGGACAAAACACGGGTGTTTATTAATAGAAATAGCTGCTTGAAATTTTATCAGTCGTGTGAATCCAACATATGGTTTTTTTTTCTCTTTATCGCATTTAAATTTAGCGTAGGTGCGATTCGACTCTATCTGGTAGAATAGGTTTCACTTTAAGCTAGTTCTACAGCTTAATTCTGAGGACGAAATACCGCTTGTTTGATCGAGTAAATGTGAGTCCCATCAGTGATCAAATGAACTAGTAGGAACCACATTAAATGATGGTATACTAGGTTTAATCGAAACGTGAGCGTTGATGCCAAACTCACATAATTCCGTCACATATTACTCGAAAGCTGATGCGGTGATTCGGCCTTGTTTTCTGGAATGTCTCTATGGCCTGGTACCCCACAAAGGTGAATATTGAACAACTGTGCCATCTCCATGAACCACGAGACAAGACCGGTAGTTTAAGGCTGTTATAGAGTTTTTACAGGCAGAGTCTAGATATGTACATAAACTTTTAACGAATGAAAAAGTTGTTTTTGCTTGAAGAAAAGAAAAAAAACGTGTATATCAAATACGAGCATCTGCATCTTCTCCAGGCAGCCAAGTCTTTAAAAAAACTTTTTGAACTTTCAAATTGTATATACGAGTAGTTTACCATCTGAAAATTAATTTTTTTACAATCTAATTATCGTTAGGTGTGCTTTTTAATAAAATTTGGGCCCTACCTTATGCCTAGCCCCCTCCCCCCCCCCCTATCCTATCGAGCATGTCTTATGTCCGTTAAATTTAATTCCAGAACTATGTTTTTTCGAACAAAGAGTGACCTCTATTGAAGACATGCGATTGAGCTGTTACTAGACAAAGACCCAATGAAATGTTGCATCCATAAACATGTAAATGTACTACCCCCTCCTAAGATATCAGATCGTATGTGTATCTGAATAGAGAACTGCACCAAGTAGATCATTTTACGAGCCACTCACAAAATTCATTGCCATGTGCCTGAATACTTAACAAGACAATGATTTGGCCAGTTTTTTTTTCTTGAACGCTCATTATATTTCCTCAATTTTTTGATAGAGCATGAGGATTAAGTATAAACAGTATTCCTCACATAGAAGTCAAAACAACTCTCTTTTTCTTTTCTTTTTATGTAAATTACTGCGACAAAAAATAATTGAGCAAACGAATCAAAAAAATTTCAGTCTCAGTTTTAAGGGGAAAAGTGAGGAATTTTTGAGAGAAATCCTGTTTATATTTCTGAGTTCTCTGAGATCGCAGAAATATAAACTGGCTAATTGTTTGGAGTTTCATTGTTGATTGTCTCTCTTATATTCTGTCTCCACTGGCGAAACCAAAAAGTATGCGACAGATGCTTTGCGTGGCGATGGCGATAAAGCATGCTCTCCCGTTTTTTTATTCTTTTCTCTGTTCTTCTGTTTGGTGCAGAAGGCATATTTATGTTCTATGAGCCACTTAGAACTTGTGAGCCACTCATAAATTTCTCATTTGTTGTGAATCATCGGATTCATTGAATGTATTGAATGTGAGCCCTTCTAATATTCAAAGTGGTGTAAGCAAGATTCGAATTCGGTTGTGATACATGCAATGAGCTTAAGTAGAAAATGAATAGGATTCACATTCGTTTCTTTTCTGTGAATGTGAGACTGTCAAGAGCTTGTATTTATTTTGAATCATTCACAACTGCAAATGAATGGATTCATGCAGCTCTCTGATCTGAACCAACCAGAAAATTGCCTAGTTCAGCACATTCTTATCAAACTCAAAGTTTAAGGTCCACTGGGTCCAAAAATATATTCAAATTTTCGGTTTGCCAATGTCCTCCAATGAAAAAACTTCTTGTTTATTTTTAACAAAAAATAACATCTAATTAAATATTAGATCTTAATTCTCACACCTTCCAAAATATTTTGTCTTTTTGCTAAACAAAAATGTATACAAGTATCAGTTAATTAAAGCTGCCATTCAAGTTGAACGTACCGAAGCGCATAATTTCATTTACCAAACAAATTATTTGTTTTGTCTATAAAGTTAAATAATAATCATTTCAAGTTAATTTTTATTATCGAAATTAACAATTTATGGCTTTATAGCTACAGGAGTTAAAATTAATTCTTTCATAAATTCAAAACAAGAACTTTATACTTACATTCGATATTTATATTAAGGTGCTACACATAAAACAATGTGTATGAATAACTTAAAAAATGTATAAATATAACTATTATGAAGAAGGGGGTGAGAGGAGCGGTTTACAACGATTTTTGTCTGTTAACTTATTGCAAAATATGCGAACAGATGACAGATGAGTTCAAGTTTATTTACTCACATTTTTGAGAACTTTCTTAACATGGTATCGGTATGAGAAAAAAAATCTAACTGAGCAAGTTAGATCTTATGTGGTGAGATCGGTTTCACAGTGGTGTGATCGATCTCATATTAAAAGCTCCCACCCAAAAGAACTTGTTTTGGATTCCTTAAGATTTATTTCAGCTAAAGTTAATTCTTTTTTTTTTAATTAAAAGCCAATGGAAAATCATCATCACTAAACCGATTTTATTAAAATTTTTAACTTTATAATTGTTGGTAGGTCCGTAGAACTCTAAAAATTATGGTTGGTACTTGCCATAAACAGTCGCTAAAGAAAAGCGTATGTATCTCAAAAATGGCTTTAACATTTTCAGTGAATCAGTGAAATATTGATTATTATTTAACCAGAAATTTTATATTTATAGTTCCTACTGCTATAACGTTGAAATTTGTTTGTTTGCATATTTATTCAAGATATCAATTGGCATTTTTATTTTTCAGTTTTAAGCTTTGTTAAAGCCTTTTCTTTTCACACTGAACCGAAATCTCGATTTCGAGCAAGAAGATTTCAAAATAGACTTGAATCGTGAACCCCGCTCATAATCTAGATTTTGTTTGATATTTCAAAAGAATTTAAGTGCTCATAGGAACACTAAAAAAATGATCCATCGCAATCAGTCAAAGTCCCTGGACACAATTGCACATATTTCACTTTTTCTTAAAATAAAACAAAACAAAAGAACCACAACCTCAATACACTGTTCTCATATATATAAAACTTTTTTTTTTATTTTCTCTCTTCTGTGGTAAACTGTTATTTGGGAGAGAAAAATGAGTAAACTAAGTATGATTGTGAATAAGCCAATTAGATTTTGAGAGGACTTGGTGATAACCGACTTGATTACAAAATCTTAGCCTTTTCACACCGAACCGAAATCTCGATTTTGGGCAGCAAGATTTCAAATCATTCACACCACACATAATCTAGATTCTTTCTGTCATTTTTTAAGAATTTAAGTGCTCATAGGAACTCTAAATAAAGATCCATTGCAATCAATGAAAGACACAATTGCACATATTTTACTTTTCTTTGAATACAAAATAAAAAGGACCACAATCTATTAACACCGTACTCATAAATATAAAATCTCTTTGTTTCTATCTTCTCTCTTCTATGGGCAAACATTACACGGAAGAGAAAAAATGATGATGAGTTCCACTCATATTCATTTATTAAAAGTAATACAATGTGACAGAGTGTTGATTCGAAATAAAGTGAAATGGCGCAAAATTTTAAACATTTCTCGTTCAAGGAATAGAACCGGCTCTAGTTAAAAAAGTCATTTTGCTGAGAGCCCTAGTTAAACAATTTCATAATTTTAAACGCATTAAACAACTCTTCTAACTAGAATGAACTCCGCAACGTAACGTAAGCAAATTTGGATTGAACAAGCCCAAATCTGACAGATGAAGAAAGAGACACAGCTACACAACAGAAACAAATTTAAAACGAACACAAACAAAATAATTTGAAACAAATAATTTCTCGCTGGAGAAGGTTACTTTTATGAAACTTAAACTGAAAGTGCCATATAGATTAAGATTGTGATTGTTAGATACTCGTATAATTGTAGTTAATTCTAGAAGGAGAAAAAATCTTTTTCCGCTCCCTTGAAAATTTTAGCAATTTCGTTGAGTTTTAGGTACAGTGTATGTGTATTCATTGCAACAATATTTGAAAAATTGAACATAACGTCTTTGGATTCATCCTCATTTCATGTTTTTGCTTATTATAAAGACAAAAGTCTTCAAAAGTCTAAAAAAAAACTTTTAAAAACATTTTACTTTTTCGTGACATAATTTTTCTCTGTGGATAAAGTATACTTTTCATAAAAAGTTTTTTAAGGGTTTTGCTGCTTTTAAAGTTAGACGAGTGCTTTAGCGTTAAAGTATAATTTATGTCGTTTAAAACTGCCAGAGAGCCGACTCTCGGTCTAAAAATCGTTTTTAGAGCAGACTCCCATTTTAATAGTGATTTAGTGTTGTATCTAAATACTATGTAAGGTGATACATTTCTTGAGTGCTATGCTTGTTGCAGTTTTCTGATATGAAACTAAACCCCAGTACGGCTTTGCTCGCTCGCTCTCATATGTGAGTTCAAGCTCGTTAGCTCGGACTTTCAGATCTACCTTGGCTACTTTATTCGATAGCCAGTGATGCTTCATTGGGTTACCATGGCTATAAAAATAATAGTCAGAAATTTATTCATCTTTCAAAATAGCCATGGACCCAATTCCGCAAGCTTGAATGATTTTCCGTGTAAACACTCTTTTCACGCCCCAAACAACTGTGAATAAATGTCAAACAATTTAAACTCAATCTTGTGGAATCGAAAAACACAATGTGCACACCATTGTCTGTGTTCTGTGAACACATTTGCAAAAATAAAACAACACACAAAGCCAAGTTGTATGTTGATAAAAACAACAAAATCAAAAATGAACGAACTTAAATGTCACAATTTTTACAATAATTTATCCTGCGCGAAAAAACAGTGGAGATTTTTTTTTTCGAGAATTCGAGTCGGCTGATCCAACTAATTTTCCTATGGTCTCCAAAAATCCAAAAGCAAAATGCGTTTAAAAACACTGCGGAAAAATATTCAATTCATAGGAAAATTATGCAAAACACAATTGTGCTGCAATTAAAGAAATAACAGAAACAAATATAAAAAATACAAATGGCATTTTCCGCACACATTTGGCCAGTTTATATTTCTTGAGTGCTCAGTATTTTTCCTCAGTTTTTTTGGCAAAGCAGGAGAATAATATATAAACAGTATTCCTTGGATAGATGTCAGAACAACTCCCTTTTTCTTTTCTTCTTATGTAAATTACTGCGTCATAAAATAATTGAGCAAGCGAATTCAAAAAATTTCAGTCAGTTTTTAAACGGAAAAGTGAGAGGAATCCTGTTTATATTTCTGAGCGCTCTGGGTCCTCTGAGATCTTAGAAATATAAACTGGCTAATTAAGTAGTCTTGGTAATTATAGGTGTGTTCCAAACCAATTTTCAAACAGTTTGAAAATGCCAGATTTGGTGCAAACCCGTTCAACAAATTGAATAATGTACTGGCCCGCACTAAAAATGACAAAATCTGGTGGTCATCATTCATCATACATAATTTGACATGTGTTTATACATTAAAATATTTAATGAATTTACCAAAAGAAACCCCATTTTCTTTTTTACAAGAAAAACAAAAAACAAAAATCTAAAAACATAACGACTAACTTTTTCTTAATTTTAAACACTTTTTAAATAATATCGAGCCGAAGTTATTTTTCAAAATAAACAGCCTTTCAAAGTGCCAGTTCATTCAAAACACTAGAAACACACACTTTTTTTTTACCATTTGTAAGCACCGATATTCGGCTTTTAGTCTATTGGACTTTAAAGTTAATTTTAAATAGGTTTTCACAATAAGTCCCTTAAAAATAAAAAAGACTGCAATTCATTTTAATGTAGGAAAATAAAAGGTGCTATTTATTGAGCTGAGGTTGAAATTCGAGAGGCCATTAATCGCCAATTGAGACCAACGATTGCACTGACGTACTTAGTGCCTTGCCTCTAGCCTGTGAGCAGCGCCTTCAATTTAAAACTAACTTGCGTATACAAAAACAACAACAACTTCCCTAACGCTATATTTCCACCAAGGGTTTATCTCAGTTCAGATTTAATTAATCTATTTCTATTTCTTTTGACAGCACAAAATGAAGTGGAAATAAGATGCTTCATTTGTGAAGAACTGAATGCAGTCACGAATGAATCCTTCAGTGCCATATAAGAATAGGTGAGTTCGATTTGTAAAAATATTTGCCCTAGGAAGATTTTTAACAAGATTAATTTATAATCTTCAAGAGATTTACGAAATACATATGTATGATAAATCTTCGAGATTTGAAGAAGATTTGAGATAAATCTTATTAAACCTCACAAGCGTTACATTTAAATGAAGTATTATACTACATTTACACCTAGCACTAATTTGAGATTCTAATAAGGTTTACATCAAATCTTTATCAAAATCCGAAGGTTTACCATACAAATGAAATCGTAAATCTTGAAGATTAGAAATAAATCTTGTTAAATTTTAATAAGACAAATACTTTTACTAATCGAATTAACCTATTCTTATATGGCGCTGAAGAATTCATCCAGTTCTTCACAAACGATACATTCTATCTAACTTTCTTCTTTAAAGAAAAACTGAAACACCATTTGCATTTTGAAAAACAGAATTAAAGCCACTATAACTGATACATTATTAAGCGGTAATGACGTTTTTGTGCCCCCCTTCCTTTGAAGTTAAAAAGTAGTTAAAAAACATAAAAACTTATCATTGCCCAAAATATTGTCCAAATAGAACGCCTTTACAAAATGAAATATGATTGCCAAAATTATATTCTTTATAAAGTATAATATTGTTTTTTTTGGTCGCAAATGAGCTGACAGCAAGTCTTGGCAGTGGATCGTAGATGTATAAGCAAGCCAAAATATGAGTAGATCTGTAGATACACGCGTCTTGATATCGAAAACAAAAGTCTGACAGGTTTTTTACGCCCTTGGTGGGGCGAGTAAGATAGGTGTCCGAAAGGTAGGTACAACCACTTCAATTAATTTATTTAAAATAAAAAAATATGCGCTGTCATTTCCCTATTGGGCTTAACAAACAAGTCCACAAAGGCTTGCTTGCTTGCGCAAAGTTTCAAAAAGATAATAGAAAAAAATAATGTAAAAACGAATATGTATGCATACAGATAAAGGTCTTAAAGAATGTCTTATTTGTCGATGTTTTCTAACTGTCTATGAAATCGCACAATACATTCCTTGCATCATCTTTGATTTTATAAAAATTACGATTTGCGATTGCAAACACACGAATTAAAGATCTCCTAGGCCAGTCGAAATTAAATCACAGCGAATCATTCGCAACGATACAAAATATGACAGATACAAAATGCTAAATAACAACAAAAAACTGTCGTCAGCAAATGTTTTGCATTGGTTTGGGAGAGCCTTTAAAGAAATAACAGTCTGCAAAAATAAATTTGTCAAACGTCAAAGTATATGAAGATGTAATTAACAATTGATACTTTTTAATTCTTAAATAAATTTAATTTAAATTTCTAAGAATTTTAGTACAATCTCATGTTTGTTTATCGTCGACTTTCTGTCAAAACCTCGTACGTTAGTCTTTTTGAAAAATTCCTTATGTCGTTTTTCATTGAAATCTGAAAGATTTGATATTTAAATCTAGAATTGCTGTCTTGCGTGAAACATCTGGGCATATTTTTGGGTAGATTCAGTTTGCACACATAGCATACACAGACAAATGTCATATGGCTTTGGCTCAAATAATATAAAATAGACAAACTGTCCTATTTCTTTACCCTGTATGAGTGAATGCAGATCAAATCTCTCAAACTAGAAAGCTCTCATCTTTCGTCCTCAGATCTCATTTTTTTTTTAATAAAACATGAAAAATGGAAAAAGTTAAAATCTTTTAGTTTAAACGTCAAAGTTCAACCAGAAAATTTGTTTTAATTTTCATACATACGTACTTTGGTTTTTTCATTCTCCCTACATTTCTACACCCCTCACCCAATGTGTCAAAAAGACAAAAGAAAAACTAATCGTGTGATCAGTCTATAACACAGTTACGAGCTATTGATATTCGAATTCAATGATATGTTTTGATCTGAAATACAATAAAATAGCATTGAAAAACTAACGGGGTTTTGATAGAAAGCCGACGATACGATCTTTGATAGAACTTTGGGTTTAATTTGTAGAAATTCGTAGTTTTGGGAAGTACGCAAACAGAGATAACTAAAATTTAGTTAGATTGTAAATTTTATCATTTTTATATTTTTAACATGACAAGATATTTTCTGGAAACTGTGAAACGTTAACTCGAAATCCACAACATTAGGACGTATTTCAGATAGCAGTAAATGAAGAATGAGAAAATGATTGAATTTAACCTTGATTTTTTTAGCACTCATTTAACCGGGGAAATACGTATTTTATGACACTTCGCATCTGGCAGGACACAAGACACTTACGTCACACCATATCGATTGAGAAAGCAGTAATCGCGTAAGATCGTCAATCGACAACGGCAATGACGTAACTATTTGCAATAAACTAGAGAATTCTTGCAAAGCAACTTTATATTAAAAGCTTGCCATGTTGTCATGCACCAAAACTATACCAATCTACTTATGTTTTTTCCTGATCAAAAGTTACTATGCAAAAAGAAGCAAGTTCCACTACACACTCTATTCACGCCCAAAACAAGTGAATAAAATTTGACTGATAGTAGCCGCATTTTACTATCCACATGATCTGATCTGGAATAGATCATACTGAGATTATTCACAATAGTAAAAAGCCTTTTAACTGCAAGTGTAAAAACTTATTTTTGGATCATTGAATTAAATCCAGTTAAAAATCAATATCCCATGTTGTTATTGTAATTACGTGTTTTAAATTGATCCGGATATAATCGTGTGGAAAATAAAATGCTGCTAATGTATACTTTATCAGAATCACAAAAATTGTGATTTTTTGTGTACACAGAAAAAAACTGACTTGCTAAATTGGGCCCCAGTTGACATTAATGCGGTTTAACTGATAATCCCTTAAACTTCAAACCAAAGAATATTTGCACTCAAAATATTTGACTACATGTCACTTAACTATATCATCGAAAAATTTATAATGTTTACAACACGTACAGAGACTTTGGCCTGTTAAAGTAAATACAAATACTCAACTGACGTACTTTGTCTCATTAAGTCATTGAAATGTCGTTACCTTGTAGAATGTTTTTGGCTTCCTTATAATATTTTTGCATTATGAGTTTAACTTAGAACAAAAATTATGATTGATTATTGCTCATAAGTCTCGCTTTATCATATCTTCAACTACGATTTTTGCTATGATAGAAACCAGAATCTATAAATGCTAATATTTGGCTAAGCAGACATTTAAAGAAGTCTATCTTTTAGTTCTTGTTCTAAGTGGCACTCATTTTCCCCTCAAAACCAAATACCAGACATAAAATAAGAACAAACAAAAATATATAAATATTCCCGCCCACATGAGGTATCCATTTTTGTAAATTTTGTGTTATGTACCGTTTTTTGTTAAATGTAGGTACATCTATCTTTTCAATTTTAATAGGTAGGTTGTTTTTTTTTTGTTTTTGTTGTTGCTAATTTGAATTAACAAAAAAAGAAACAAATTAACAATAGCCTTACATTTAGATTTGATCATAAAGCACTTCTCGTGCTTGAAAAAAAGTATCAACCGACCGATTTGAAACTCTCGGCCAAATAATTCTGTGAACAACAAAAAAAAACAACAACAAAACAACTATTGTATGTTTTTTGATTGTGGAATTTAAACACAAAAGCACTCGATTTGTACACACTTTTTTATTCACATGCATTTTACGTCAGAAATGATTTTCATACACTCTGTGTCGTTTGGTTGAGGTCATTATATTTGGATTTTTTTTTGTAAAAGTGATGATTTTTTATTTTAATCAAAAGTACAAACTCTGGGGAATGGAATGCAATAATTGTGTTGTTTTGCAAGACAAAATAATACTTTCTGAAAAAAAACGACAGCAAAGAAAAGCAATTTACATGTCAAATACAATAACAACGATGTCCATATAAGGTTAAGCTATTTAACTTTATAACTATTGTCCCGATAAAAACGGTATTGCCAAACTACCACTGTGTGTAAAATGTTTATTGTATATTATTAAAAGATAAATAAATGTTAAACGTCCTGTTGTCGTTATTTTCGCCAAAGTCCATATGGGCACACAAAAAACCACTTCTAATGTCTGCTTAGCATCCATCTTTGATCTCTTTATATATTTTTTTTAATACATTCTTTCATCATATTTTTGCACAATTTCGAATTTTCACTTAAACAACTTAAACAACAGTCTGCGCGAGTGTCGCAATGACAGTTAAAGTTGCCTACTCAAAAATGACACAAAATTTAAAATGACGCCCAATGTCGTATGATACTATATTTTTTTCGTATAGACATAAGTTGTGTGTAATTAATCTGTTTTGCACAGAAAATTACAAAAGAGATCAGAAAAGAAAACGACTAACGTAAATTGTCTACTCATTAACTCGTTGAGGTCCCCAAAAACATTGCCCAATAACCGCCAATGCATGAAACGTTGACGTGTTATCTATATGTCGACGCGATTTGTACCCTTTTGTATCAATGATTTGACACGTTAAACGTTGACGATTACACTTCTTGACGACATCCAAACATTAGGTTGTTGTTGGTTGTTGGTCTACATCCCAAAACTGCCAATTCTATCCATTTTAGTTCAAAGTTCTGTCGAAATTCATATAATAAAAATTAAAATGGCCGGTTTTGGGAATTTTCCATGACCATTTTTCCATATTTTTTTTTAAATATTATTCAACAATTAAAACACCTTGTTATCTCGTAAAAAGTTCAATTTTTAACAACTCTTAATTTTTAGCTGTCAAATTATTACTTTTTTGTAGGGTTGCCAACACTTAAGTACACAAATGGTGGCAGATTCAAACCTTGCGTTAATTTTGGGAAACGTTTTATAAAATGTCTTTCCTCGCAACAGCACTTCTTATTTTTAAACGAAAAAACATTTGGTACTCAATGGGTAACTTAAGCCAAAGCC
Source organism: Dasysyrphus albostriatus (assembly GCA_946251815.1). Classification (NCBI taxonomy): domain Eukaryota; kingdom Metazoa; phylum Arthropoda; class Insecta; order Diptera; family Syrphidae; genus Dasysyrphus; species Dasysyrphus albostriatus. The sequence goes on along the minus strand of OX276335.1, from coordinate 218,566,835 downwards.
AATATTATACAATATTATGCACAGAATTGTTTGAAAATTTGGATTTGTTTGCATGGAACTGTAGGTACACTATGCTTTCTGTATTGAAATGTGATGGAAATATAATGCATCTACATTGCATATACCGAAATACACGATTTTCACCAAAAATATAACGTTTTTTAATACGTTCCTTTGATTTTTAAAATTTATTTTCATATATGTCGGACACGCGACAAAAGTGTGGGACACGTGACAGCAGTTTTTATGCACAAATTCAGAATAACTATTTTGTTTTCAACAATTTTTTTTTGTTCAGTAAATCTTTAGTCAATTATTATTTTGCAAAATATGCTCTTTGTTGTAGTTGTTCGAAACTTTGCTAAAATAAACTAAATATGCCATATTACCACCAAAGGTTTATCTCAGTTCAGATTTTATAAATCTATTTGGTGATTTAAAGAAGATTTACTTTGGCAGCATCTTACAAAATGCAAATGTTAGATGGAAAAGTAGTTTAGGAATAAATTAAACTAAATACCATGGTTGTTTTACTGTCGGGTTTGAGCATAGCACCCTATTCATCTAAAAATGGATTTAACGCGACAAAGGTTAACACTTTACATTGAATCAGGGATAGGTGTACCTAGTGAACTTAGTTTTTCTCAATTTCCTAAAAAATATGATAAATTATAAATTTTGGAACAAATTTCTAACCCTAACAAGTAGCCCTGAGTCAATCTCATGTACTTTGACTCACCCGGCGAGAAAAGCTAAAAAAAAAATGTAGAAATACGCAACTTTAATTAAGTTGTGCGGAGTGTATTAAATATTTTTTTTTCCCAGATTCGATTAAGCTCGCAACCAATGGGAAAAATGAATTTAAAAAAAATGAAAAGGAGCAGCAGCATTCCTAAGCTACTGACACTGAAACTCTCTCTTTATACATATTTGCCTACATAGTAGCTACGTTAAGTATGATGAATATTATTTGTCCTCAAATTGAATAAATCCAACTAACCGAACAATGACTCGCGAGAACAGCAAATAAAACCAAACATACGAGAATTTTAAAGAACGTTACAAAAAACCACACAATATAGCCGTACAAGACAAGATAAAAAAAAAACGGCAGTGTGAACGCGGGCAAACGCATCTTATCTGGGTGATCTTCGTCGAATCCAGATGCACTATGCATCTTGTTGGCAATAGACACAGTGGAAAAAATTATGGTGATGATGATGTTGATCAGCAGCAGGCTTGGGCTTTATTGAATGCGCGGCGTTTGGTAAAGAAAATTTGAGGCGGACCGGAAGATCTATTTGGTCTTTATAATTTTTGTTTGCTTTGTAGTTTTTCTTACGATCACAATTTAGATCAATTGCTACCGAGGTTGTCCTTGAACTTGAATACTAAGTAAGTATATACATATGTATAGTATGTACTTAATCCAGGATAATAAATTCTTTAGATATTCTAGGTCAATGGGTATTTGGTATTTGCGAACTATGCACGATAAAACATCACTGTGAAACACACAAAAAGATCACTTCTTTATCATTGTTCTGAATTGAGATAATTTTTTTTAATATTTTAATTTACTATACATCTTATCAAATCATGAAAAATCACACTTCAAGTAAGTGAAGCTAAAGATAGATAACACAAAAAAAAACTCATCCATCTACAATTCAGCTTTATATGGCGACGAGACTACGACGAAACTGTGATGATTTGAACTCGACGGCGAATGTATCTAAACTAAACTAAGATACTAACTATTCGAAATTTTTTAGATGCTAAATTTCGTTTTGATCAAATATACTAATCCACCAGCGCCACCGTGCCGCCGCGCCGACTACAAAGATCTTGCGGCGAAGACAGCGTTATAGTAGGTCTACAGCTGTTTTTTAATGCCTCTATGGATGTAGGTAGTTTTTTTTTTGATAACTGCCGTTGAGATCAGGTTACATTTTTCTTCTTCCCAAAAAGCTTTTTTGTTTATACCGTAAAGGTCTTTAAACGACAACTAAACTCATGTTAAAAAAGCTATAACTAGTTGGTTTGAGATATAGTCTCGACAATGTGAATATAAAAGATATTGCGTTGAAGCTTTGTTTTTGTATCTTTTTTCTTGTCTCTTGCAGAAAATAGACTTTCAGAATAAAAAGATACATACATATACGCATAAAGATTGGTGGTTAAGTGACAAAAATGTAATTGAAAAGACACGCAAACGATTGAACAAGAAGAACTATAAAGGCGTGTGGGGGTCTATTCGCCTGGAGGTGATTTTCTTCAAACGTAAAATGATTGATCGTTATTGAGTCTACCTGGTATTGTCTCTAGAATATTTTTAATACGATTTATCAATAATTCATTTTATTTGGGTATGTTGTTGAACTGTTATTCGGAAGTAAAAGAATCATGAAAACAGGGGGTTAGAATACCGAAAACCGAAATTTCAAAAAACCACAAATCCCGACAATCCAAAATCTCGAAAACCCACAATCCCGAAAAACCAATATCCTGAAATCCCAAAAAATTTTATAAAATGCTAAATTGGCACCAATTTTTCATTCAGAGACGGACACAATCCCGAAATTCTGAATCCCGAAAATCCAGAATCTTGAAAACCAAGAATATCCCGAAAACCCAAAATCCCAAAAACCCAAAATTCCGAAACTATATTTGAAAAAAACGAGTAAATTATAAAAACATACAAAATTTGAAAGAAAAAGTTATTGCCACTTCTCTGACGAACTTTAAGGTCAAATTCATATTAAAGTTTTCTTATCGATAAAGTCTCGATATAATAAATTATTTTAAGACAGAAACAATGATTATATTCACATATCGATACCTGATTCGCTTTCGCTGTTTTCAGTTTTTCTTGTGTAAAAATATTTAAATGAAGCCATAGCGTATCGGTATCGGCAAAATGGTGTAGATCTGCTCTTATAGAATAGAAATCAAATAGTTTTAGTGAATTAATAACAAAGTAAAGAAGTACTTAGTTTTGAAGTAATTGTATTCCATCTACATTTCAAAGCAAAAAGTAAATTAGAAACAAAGCGTGAAAGCATGGGTTGGAATAAAAGTATAATCACTAATAGTCTAAGAGCCGACAGCAAATTTTATGAGTGAGAGTTTACAGGTGCATCTTTTGTGATATGAAATACAACAGTCCGTCAGGTTTCAATTTCAGCCTTTGGGAGGGGGGGGGGGGGGTTAAAAAGAGCCAGTTCCTCAACTATATTTTCAGGGTCTTAATCATTTTAATTTATTTAAAAAATAGTGTATGTGATGCTTTGTCATTTTTCCTTAACATAAACACCTTAGTCGTGACGGTCCGATTTATAGAACTCAAAATATGGCTTTTTTATAAGAACCTTATCATCCCTTTTTTGGAGATTTGAAACAAACAAAAATTCAACAAAGTAAAGTCTCCAAAAAAAGTCCGATAAGGTTTGCTTAAAAAGCTAAAATCATCTTTTGATCGTATAATCAAGCTAAATGTCTTTAAACTTCGGAAAAATGACAGAGCATCAATTGCTACGTATTAAAACAGAATTGAAGTGTTTAAGACCCTATCACGTAGGCTGGAAACTAAGCGGGTTTCAAACTCCCACCCCTCCCAAAGGCTGAAAAAGAAACCTGCCTGACTTTGGTATCTCATATCACAATTCATTCACCTGTAAGCCTGTAAATAAAAACATAGATACCGAGTTTTTTTGTGAAATTCTTCTCGGTAAAAAATAAAACCGACCTGGATTTAGTATTAAGATAGTTCTTAGGCCGAAAGGCATTAGCATTAAGTTATTCTAGTTTAACTTAGAGCGCCCGACTGGGGCCAGTAAGTTAGTTTTAAGATATTGATAAGTAGGCTAGTTTTTATGAATTTTTGTCTAGCTTTAAGATAGCTCTAAGATAATTGAAAAATAAAAATGAATTTAAAAAAAAAAAAAAAAAAAAAAAAAATCACCTGTAAGCCCTCATACCCAGATTTTAGTTGTACATCCACTCCCAAAATTTGGCTCTTAGTCTATAACTGTATACATACGAAATCCCGAAAAAAATTCGTATTATTGACACGATTTATTTCTTTCCTTAAGCCAACCTACTCGCTTTTTGGTACACCTTATACCGATCACACTGTATAGACCAAGAGATCCTTTGGATGATATGCATTTTTTTGTAAATTTCCCACAAATAAGGTGCCAAAAATCGCGCGTGACCTTACGTGAACTTAAGAAACTTTAAACCTTGATTCCAAGTTAACAAAGGCTGAACAAATTCAAGGACTAGTTGACCTTTTATTACCTAATTACTGGCTAATAAGAAGGCATTCTTTTTTATTAATTTTCGCATATATGAGGTTTCAAAGGTCCAGAGCTAGGGAATATTAAGCCCACATGATGTGTCAATAAATTATTAAATTTTTCCTCTTAGACTAAGAGCCAACAGCAGATTTTGGGTGTGAATGATAGCAAAAATGAAAAATAGGCGTCGAAAGCTTCATAACAGCTATTCAAAAAATTGAAGTCTTGCATGAATGCAACTTCGAAGGTTTTCGAGCTAGCCAAAATTGCTTTTAACCCCTTCCTAGATAAGCTGCTCGGATTACATATCACGGAATCCGAGACCACAGTTTTTCTAATAAAATTTAAGCAGCGATTCTTTAAGATGAAGATGAAGAAATAATGTTAATGAATCAAGAGGGAAGAGAGGCAAAAACTACCATACCCATTTGATGAAAAATAAAAGAAGTTGTCAAGCATCTGTTCACACAAGTTAATTGGTTAGACGAGCTTGTTTTTTTAAATCCGTCGAGCATGTTAATGCAGAAGTTGTTTTTGCTTTTAAATGATCGATCATGATTCCACAAGCAGTCGTGTTTTCGAGCATGGTCCATGTTAACCCTCTAATAGCTGTACTGAGTGACAAACAAAATTACAAAAACAACTTTGCTTATAAAGCGTGGTACACATACGATGCTCGACGACATCAGTATCCATGTTAACGCAAAGTTTGGCATATTCATCCATTTAAACGCCTCCTATTGTTTCTCGAGCTGTATGGTGATTGCTACCATACTGCTGAAGCCCATAAAGAATTGATTTCAAGCAAAAAATATAATAATTTCTGCGACTAAGGCTAGGACCACACCTGCGATTTTAAGTCGTTGCGATTGAAAAATCGGTGACATCAGTATCCATGTTAACGCAAAGTTTGGCATATTCATCAATTTAAACGCCTCCTATTGTTTCTCGAGCTGTATGGTGATTGCTACCATACTCCTGAAGCCCATAAAGAATTGATTTCAAGCAAAAAATATAATAATTTCTGCGACTAAGGCTAGGACCACACCTGCGATTTTAAGTCGTTGCTTGACGATTAGGCTAGGAATGTACTTGCGATTTTCTGTCATCGGATTATTTAGTCGCAAAAAATAGAATGATAGAAAAATAGAGTTTAAATGACAGCAAAAATTCCTAATTTTTGTAGTCGCACCGACAGAAAATCGCAAGTGCGTTACTAGCTTTAGCCTAGGAACGACCTCGTGTTTTTTTTTCATTGCGGTTAAAAAATAACTTTTCACATGCACTATTTTGCGATTGTATAATCGCAAACAAATACAACGTGTCATATGTGCGTGTGGAATCATTTACTTTCATTTAATTTTGCGACTGACAAAATGCTCAAAAAATAAATCTGTCTTCTTGTTTGTAGTGGCTGCGATTTAAAAGTTGCATATGTGTGCATTCACATTTAAAACCATGTGTTTCATTTCTTGCGGCTAAATAATCCTTCGATTGAAAGTCGCAACCGCGTGCATAATTTTTTCTAGTTGTGACACAATCGCATCGCCCGAAAAATGGAACAAATTTTCGACTTTTTCCTCACCTTTTTTTCTGATCAACTTAATCAAAAACTTTTTCTCACGGGATAATGTGTATGCGTCAACTTACCACAAATGACATCGCCAACCAATATGAGAAAACACAATTTGGCAGTACTCCCAACAAGCGATGAAACCGACTGTAGCTTGTCACTAGGTCGCACGGAAATTAAATATCATAAGCTTAAGGTTTTCCAAAAAATAACTCGTCTCGAATGTCAAAATATGTTCAGGATAGCGTTGAGTAACCTTCAATCGCTGTAGTTGGCTTTTAAGTTAAGATATATTATTTAAATAACATTGCTTAAATGTGAAAATTGATTATAGATACTGATTTCGCACTTAAAAGCAATTTAGAGGCATTTTAAAGTAAAAAAAAAATTAATTAAGTGGCGCAAAAGCATCATTGACACACCTTTCCAAAAGGGCCTAGTGACTAACAACTCTCAACCATTCTTGTGTGCGTGTTTTTGCAGGAATGGAGGGGACCTACAATTTTTTGCCGATTCCGAACGGCTAGATGAGAAGCACTTATTCATGACAAATATACTCTTGGAAGATTTGTCAGTCCCTCGCAAGAGGCAAAAACATTTCTGTTTTAAGGTGGCAGTAGCCGGGAATCGAACCCGGCATTTTAAAGTTACGAAGCTTTTAAATTTTCTTAATAAATACGGCTGTAGATATTTATAGCCATTTTCTTAGAAAAAGCAAAAATTAATAAAATCTGACTAAAAACATATAAATGTTTATAAAAATGAGTCAAATTCTCATACATACAAAAAATCTTTGTGTAACAAATCAGCCATGAAATGAAAGATCTACAAAGAGACTTATTTCTAAGAACCAGTTTTAAGTTCTTAGTTAACTCTGAGTTAAATTTGCTCAACGGTACTCTAGGTCTAGAATTATAATTCCTGTGTAACGAATTAGCTGTCTCTACTGCCAAAAAAGTGATCTTCTGCATTTTTACTGGACCACATCTTTCCGAGATGGAGCCACAACGAAAATAACACTTTCTTAAGATTTCAACAAATTTAATTATCGAAATCGCGATAATGCTGTGGGATGTGCCACTGGAGTACTATGCCTCTACTTCATTTGAAAACTAAATTAAATCAGCTCTACCGGGAATCCCTTGGGAATTACCGTTTCCTTAGAAACTTCCCGGGAAAACAATCTACTATCGGGAATTCTCCACGGAAGATTTTTCTTGGGATTTGTCAACATAAAAATGAAAAAAAAATATTCGAACTATATTAAGGGAACAAAGTGTTAAACGTTAAGAAAATAGTTCACATCGTGATAAGTATTTTTCGCTCGGAATTTTTTCTTAAAAAAAGTTTCCCATAGTGATTTCTCGAACATGGGCAAAATTTACCAAAAAAAAAATTCCCGAGAGCCTCAAATATAAAACAAACGTTATAATGAATCCCTCAAAGTGGGATCAACTTGAATTTGTTCAATTTTTTGGAAAAAACTGTGACACTCTATCGGTCATCCATGCACGAATAATGTTCCCCGTTGTAATTAAGTTTCTCATTCAATAAATTTAAGATCAAATGTTATTTCATTTGTAAGTTGTCAATTTAATTAATTTTCCACTTTGATTTGTAGTGTGATTGGTCACACGAAAATTTCTCTCAAGTGGAGGAGTCGAGGCAGTTTTCCGGTACCGGTGTAGGTATAGTCTGACGATCTCCTAGTGTTGTGACATGGCACTGGAAAAAGCAATTGGTGTTCATTTTTCTTTCTATTTTGTTATTGTTGAATAGAAATAGTTTCAACCATAAAATCGATGCGGTAACGCGTTAGTTAATTGAACTCCAATCCGGTTACTGTCAGCTTGGGAAGCTCATTCATACAGTCGTCATTCATCAAATAATGAAAGAATTTTGTTTGTTTGTTGCTCGTAACTTTTTACAACAACTTTATACTATACACTGCTTCTGTGTAGCTCAATTAACAACAAGATAAATTATAGGTAGGTAGGTACATACATATAAGTACCCAATCTCCTGACTGTGGAAGAGATTTAAATCTTTTTTCACTTCAGTTAAAATGTGCACATTGTCTCTCACGAAAACTGGGCAATTTATATTCCGCATCAATTGCACTGAGCACTGGTGTGGTTTTTTTCTCTACTTTGCTATATGTTGAAATTTATATAAAGATGTTCTCATTAATTGCTAGGTCTGCATTAAGGGACCCATACACATGGAATATGTTTGTTAATTTCGTGGACTGACAGCTCATGAAGTACACATTCTATTTTTCGTGTGCGTTATTTATATCTACAAAGAAAATTGATAAGCCATTCGGGATTTTGGTATTTGGTATCCGGCATTCGGAATTCTATCATTCAGAATTTTTGCATTTGGGATTTTAGTCATTAATTTTGCCTATTCGAGATTTTTACATTCGGGATTTGGCATACGAGATTTTCTGCAAACCTACTCCAGATTTTGGCAGTTTCTTACCCAACATAAAAAAGGAGCGCAAAAGCGCTTTGCAACGAGAAATTGGAAGTGCAAATGAGAGTGGCCTGAAAATATTTGGAATTTAAATGATAAAATAAAAACTCCAATGAGTAAAATGAAAGGATATTTTTGTTCATTTTCGCTTTTGGGAATAACACAAAGTGAAGACGGTGAAAATTGGGTTATAGCTTTCAATTTTCTAGAATAGGCCCACTTTGTATTTTACTGTATGCAAAAAAAGTGTTTAGACTTCTCCAAATAATCTTTTGAATGCGATATCAAGGCGCATCTTTACAGTATTGGACAGAAAATTAGCACATTATGCTTTTATTCAGTTCAATTCCTCATAAAAACTGTGTGCTTACTAAAGCTCCAGCGGTTAAAGAATTAGCAAAAATTTGGAATCTGTGCCGCAAACCAAGTGGTAGCACGACACAAACGCCAAAGCACAATGAATGAAAATAAAATATTATTAGCCAAAACCACAATATGCTACCAACCACCCCCGAAAAAGAATGCATGTTATGATGATATATATGTACGTACAGCTAAAAAAGGTGACAGCGTAAAGCGTTAGGAGCATCGAAAGAGGAGTATCGAGCAAGGAGAAAAGAATAACCCTTGCGTAGAAGCCGATTTAATAGTTTCCTGATCGAAGTCGGAAGTTTTATAAAAAAAACCAAGCAACTGGCTGTTGGTTTTAAAACGGCTATTCGAAACTGCGAAGTATTTAAACTATCATTACCAGTAGCTGCCAAATGACCATCAGGTAGAGAGAGAAACAGGATAGGAAGAGATCCCACCCACCCCGGATGGTGTACCAATAGTGGAGCTCTTTAAGCACGGAGGGGATGTGTTGATGCATGCACCCATCATCAAAATTACGCGGAAGGAAGCATGCATGATGATTTGTCTCCATGTTTTCTCATTTACAAAAAAGGTAACCCTATGTTCTGCTAGAACTATCGAGTTAAATATTTGCTTAACGTCACATACACCCTTTTCAAATTTCGCAGTAGTTCGCACCGCAGGCTCTAACACCGAGGTTACCATTTTCAACAGATTTGTTACATCTCCCAACATAAGGCATTATAAATTCTTTCACGGCAATTGAAGAACGAGCGAAACTTGTTGCTCTTCAAGTCAACGTGAACGAAACCAAATACATGCTATCAACAGGGTTAGGTTAGGTTAGGTGGAAGTGGCTGCCAGTCACAAAGATTGACACACTTAGACCATGTCTTGGTTCATTGTGTTGCCACATAAATTAAGGAAACCCTTTTCCTTACTCGGTGAACCATTTGGAGCTTCTTATAAAGCGCAGCAGACTGCCTATGTTTATGTTTATTAGATCACTAGGATCATTGAAGTAGAAATCACCAAAGGTGAAGTCTTCGTCTATGACATAGAGCAGAACATGTGCATAGAAGATGAGATATCGATTCTATCTCTTCCTCTTCCATATAGCTTCTTCAAAAATCGTACCAATTGGATAGTGTCCGGTTATAACATCAATCATGGAGCTAATGTGCAATCTGCTTAGAGATATCAAACACCTAGATCGCTTTAAATCCATTACTGACCAGATTTGTTTTGTTGCCAAGCAAATGGTGATTTAAATCCACCTGAGGTTTGTTCTCTCTAATACATCTTGTTTCAGCATAAGTTAACATGTAGCGATGCGTATACCTATTTCTGCACTGCTAGGTAGAAGAGGCAACAATGAAGATCTGTTTTCCGGCTAGGACAAAACGTTACTGTTGATAGCAATTACTTCGAAGTAGTTAAGGAAATCATCTACTTCGGAGTAAAAATTAATCCTACGAACGTCATCTTAGTGGAGATCCGACATGGAATATCCTAGCAAACAGGTGCCACTTTGCTGCATCAAATGGGTTTAATTCTTCGTCAGATATTTGGTCCTGTATGCGAAGAGAGCCAATCGAGAAAGAAGTACAATGGCAAACTCTATGAGCTCTATCAAGATTTGGATGTAGTCCAGAAAATAAAAACAAGTCGACTACGCTGGCTCGGCCAAATCGAGCAAATAGACAATAGCCCTGTTTTTAGTGCATTTTTATCATCGCTTAAAAAAGTAGAATGTTAAATACAACTACAACTTGGTATAACTCCGTATTGTTGCTGTATTCAACATGCTATTTTTTTTTCAAGCGAAGATAAAAATGCACTAAAAAACAGGGCTAATAATGCTCCAGCCAAAGGTAAGGTTGAAGTGGCCACCAGTCGTAAAGACCTACACACTTAGACCATGAGTTGGTCCATTGTGATACCACATAAATCTAGCAAACATTTTTCCTTACTCGGTGAACAATTAAGAGTCTTTGAATCCTAACCGCCAGGTTCGAGTGAACAAAGAAGACTGAACCTTTGCTTCGCGAATGTCAGAATACTTGGTATTGCTCGGGATCGTAGAGGATGGAAGTCCTCCAAACCAGACTACTACCATTCACGGACTAGGAGCTTGAGCATAACACATGATTCAACTCTGAATTTAATGACACCCCAATCAAAACAATTTTTGTTAAAATTTTCTAAAAGTATTAAATTTTTTCAGTTTTAAAAAATACCTACCCTTAAATCATGTATCATGGGCCTAGATAACCAAAATTGATCTACATATAAGCATAATCAATCGTTTATGACGAGATGATATATTCGTGTGCAGAAGCCTTTAGAATGCAGAAAAGACATGCACCAAAAGAATCCAAGTCAAGGTTTTCCGTAGTCACCAAGTGGATGAGTTTGTTGCCTCCAAACAACGCATGTTTGCATGTAGCTTTCAGGTGTTGAAAAGATGCAAAAAATCTATTTAACCTATGAAATTATATGTTTTTTTCTTTCTTTACACTTTTATTCAAATAGAGTTGTTGATACCTTCTATTCAAGGTGGCAAGTTCAATTTTATTACTCGGGTCTGTCTTTTGAAATTGTTGAGCTGCACATATTTATAAAAACTATCTACAAGTAGTGAGACTATTGAAGCTTCTAAAAGCACTCGTCTCTTACTGCCTGTGCCACGCCGCGCTGGCTGCCGGGTTTAATTGAACTCTTCTGATGAAAATAATCCGATAAGAAAAGAAATATATTCGCTGCCATTCGGCTGTCGGTGCGAATCGCCTTTCTAGTAATTTTTTTTGTATTCTATTAAAGAGATTGATAAGCGGAAGAATAAAATGACACATACATTCATGTAAATGTGCTTTAAGTTTCTTTATTTTACATAATGTTTCAAGTAAATAACATCGCGTAAAAGGTTCAACAAAATTGCCAATTGATTGTTGCACTTAGATGACTGGCTAGCTCTAAGTGACTGTTACTTTTCACCTCCGAAATGATGTGTGCCAATAAAACGTTAATTAGTATTTGGAAAGTCGTTATAATTGTTATATATTTGTTTTCCCTCTAGGTTTTTTTGTAATTTACTCCGAATTATGTACCTCCTAGGCAAAAAGAAATAAACAAAAGTTCAATAAAGGCTCAGTCAAGCAGAGAACGTTTTCGGTGAGAATTGTCAACGCGAAGGTATTATTATTTTAACGTGACGTTATTAACGCTGCATTTTCTGAAGTCAACCAGGACCTATGCCTGTTAGGTAACGTGAAATTTATACCCCAAACTTGGGTTTTTTCTCATATAGTTTGTAAAAGAAAATTGTGAAAATTTGCTAAAATTTCACGTTACCAAACACACCAAGTGCATTAAAATTTCCGTTACCATCTTCATTCTTTTCTTTCATTCTAGTTTAAAAGAACGTCTCCCATACCTCACCCATAAGAACAACATTTTTGTCAGATTCATCACCCATATCATACAGACACGGTCAAACTAGCCACAACGATTGAAAATACTTTAACATCATGCTCACACTGCGTCATGCATTTCATACAACTTTGCAGTGGAGACACGCGGCGGTGAAACGAGCTCTGTTTGAATAAGTTTTAGCCGAAAGCGAGTATTTGCCAGTATGAAGCCAGATTAGCATTACAGTTCACATAACGATAAAGTCTCGATACGATAAAATATTCTTACACAAGAAACAATAGCTGTATTTTATTATCTTCTATCTGGATCTGAATTAATTTTGAACACGTGCTATAAAAACGATTTTGAAAATGTCGCATTATTTTGTTTTGTATTACGCGTTAAAGTTAATCGAGATCAAGATCCCGATTGATGATAATAAATCACAGCTTATGAGTATATTCATATATTCGATATACCTGCTACGCTTTCGCTGCTCTCATTATTTCTTATATAAAAATATTTTATCGTAACGAGAGCGTATCAGTATCGGCACAATAGTGTGGATATGACATTAGCTTTCAGAGCAAAATGTATACCACATATAGCACATCACATATAATTTATTAGATATACGCTTTGTGTTTAAAGAGGTGTAAACCCCCTCTTTGGATCCTCTGTGAAGCTTAAACAAGTCTTCTTTTCTTGCTCTTTCAAAATACAATAATTGTAATAGCTATTGGGTGCTTTTGGAGAGCTGAAAAAGCCTGTATAAAATTCAACGAACGAAGCTTTATGTTAAGGATTGTCTAATAGGGATGGGCAGTTCATTACGGGCATATTGTTGTATATTTTGTTAACTTTCCTGCTTTTACAAGTTACAGCGTCGTGCAACAGGTGCAAAGAGCAAATAATACCACTTTTATTTAATGAGAAGGCAATTTTAGTATGTATCTATTTGAATCAATATTTGCTGACGTTTCGATGCTGGTTGAAAAATATTGTAATGATAAGACATAATTAACACATTTTTCGGTTTATAAATATGTTGATTGTATTCTATTTGTTTTGATTGATTGTTAATATTTAAGTCCGCTTAATTTGTATCTATACTTTATTCCACATACAAAATATGAATGAAACAAAGACATACTGATGACGATGAGCCCCAAAATGAAAAAAATACTGTCTTAATACTTGCTGAAAACATTTAAAAATTTAGTTCGTAAACTTTATGCATCCACTGATCTTTTTGTTCTTTTGACAACAGTAAATATATTTATATAATTAAAAAAAATTTGTATTGGATTTGCGCACTAGGCTTTTACTGCTGAATTATGTTTCATAGAATGAAATATTCATACTTCTATTCGTAAAGAACGTGCTCAGTTTAAAAGGCCTCTTCCGCGAATCCGTAAAAACAAAATTTAAACATTCTATAAGTCACTTTCAAATTTTGAATTTGTGTGTGAAGTATAAGCCTTGTTTTAATTTACTCATGTTTTAATCCACATATATTTTTGATGTTATTGTTGTAATCGAATAGCCAGTTGATTTGCTATGTGCGAGAATTAATCGCTACTTTGTTTCCATTTCAGATAATATTCCCTCTAATTTTCACCCAGATGCTCGGAAAGGTTGATATTGAAGCAAATGTTGCGGGTGGCGGAACCTCCGGACAAGCAGGTGCTATTCGCTGGGGTATCGCAATGAGCCTAAGAAGTTTTGTTGACCAGGACATGATTGAAGAAATGCGATTAGGTAAATGAAATCCATTCTAAGATTATTAGATAAGTAAAATTAAATTTGTTTTAACAGCTGGATTATTAACTCGTGACTATCGTCGCCGTGAAAGAAAGAAGTTTGGCCAAGAAGGAGCTCGCAGAAAGTACACCTGGAAAAAGCGATAAATGGTGCTTAGTGCTCTTCCATTTAAATTTATTGTTAGCCAGACAGAAAGATAAATAAAGTTGTAATTTAAAATAATTTATTTTTATTTTTTTTTTTAATTCTACATTTTTGTCAATGGCTTTAAACCAAGTATTTTCATTCCACATGCTAAAACCTCACGAGCTGCAGTGAACAAAAGCATTCGATTAGCTTGAATATCTGGAGAATATTCGCCTTTGACTTTGAGAAGTTTTAGAGCTCGGCTGGTTGAATTACTAAAAAGAAACAATTAATAAAAATACACAAAACAAATTTTCAACAATTACCATAATGAGAATAAATAAGTAACAAGCACACATGCCTCAAGAGTCTCAGCTGCTCTAAGGATAGACTGATCAAATCGAGCTATTTGAACGATGAGTTCCAAGGCAGCAGGTTCTTGCAATAAATTCTCATTAGGATAAGAAGCTACATTTATATGGGACATATTCTCTAGGAGGCTTGACAATCGGCAGTGTGTATATTGTAATTTTATGCCTGTGTCACCGTTCGTTTGTAAGGCATTGTTCCAATCAAAATCGTAATCTCTTTGACGACGTTGCTTAAGATCGTTAATTATCACAGCTGAAACACCAAGAACATCAGCGACACTCGAGTCCAACGATGAGATATTAATTTTTGTAGCTTAAAATGAAAAATTGCCATAATAAATATAATACGAATATGGTTAGGTTATGCTAAAGATTATGACCAATATGAACGGATACAAATAGTAGAAGAAGAAGATAAATTCATCAATCAAAAACTAACAACCTTGTATATTGGAATGACACGAAGTGAGGTGATTAGAAACAAAACTCGCCATATCCATGTCCGAAAAGCTCTTCATAACCCAATTTAATTGTTAAAATGAGGGTACTTAGAAAACAATTGTGTATCTAATGATAGATTTTTAAATCTATTTGTTGTGGTTTCAATGTCCTCAAGGGGTTGCCCAATTAATTTGTTGATCTTCTTCTCCTCAGGAAGGCTCATAAAACCAGACACATTCCTTTAATTAAATTTAACGGAGGTGGGATATGGTTATGGTATTGTGTATATTTGTACAAATAAGATAGCAGTCCAAATTCGAAAATCCACTACGTTGGAACTGAAGCGCAATCAACCCTACAGTGTGATATTACGGCTACTGTGCACCATTAGCTCCCTTGAAAATCTCGAAGTTCGTTTACTAACGGTCTTAGGAATTTGACGGAGAATACGATTCTTATTTGTGTCTGATCCTATTTGTCATGTTGAGAAAAGAGACCAAGTCCTTGATATTCACTTCGGAAAGTCAGTTAGATTCGTCAAAAAATGTCTTCCTAGTGAAATTTGTTCGTATTGAACCATATTGCAATTTCAAAAAGGAAATAAATTCCGTGGGTGTTTTTTTCTTTTGTTTTGGACTTTTGTTCTGCAGGGAGTAATCCCACTGTGTTGGAAAACCAAAACAGTTTATCACAAGCAGTTTGCTACCTCGATAAAACTTAAAGTATCATATTTGGTGTAACTTATTTGAATCCATGAACTTTGGGGAACTTAAAAAGTTGTATTCCTATGGGATTAAAATAAATAACACAATCTTAGTCATCACGTAAGGCTTCCAATTTCTCAAAAATTATGCTTATACATCTTGGCTTTTAGTAAATTAATCAAATTTTGATTGATTTTAAATGTAGGTACAAACTATTACTCACTTGGGCTTTGTATTTGTTTTTCCATCATAATATCTCTAGCTTCGTTCAATAAATCCTTTAAAAATACAGCATTTCCAGTCCTCGTACTCATTCCACGAATTCTACCAAATTTAATGTGTTTCGCTTTGCTTCCAATGTTTGCATTAATCTCACTTGTTACCTTAAAGAGTGCATCAAAGTGATCAGTTTGAGAATTATCCACCACATAGAAAATTTTCTCGAACTGAAACCGTTCGAATCGATCTAAAACAGCCGCAATATCTCGTAATAGATATAATGTCGATCCATCACTTTTGATGACAGGGACACGTCGCTGTCCGACATTGACAATCTTACGGCCATCGTCTTCGTCATGTATCAAGTTTCTTTCTTCCAATAGTTCAACGACAGACGTTATGGCCTTTTGACTATACTGTGATTCCCAGTCGTATACATCAAATTGCACTCCTAATCTTTGGTAAACACCTTCGAGCTCTGAAATAGTATATTTTCTATACGTTTGCCATTGTTTTTGTAATTTGGGGGCAGCGTCATTTTCCAAATCAGTAAAATACTTTCTCGCTCTGGCCGTGATTCTGGGGTCTAGCTTAGCCTCCGTATTTGCTCGGACGTAAGCTTTGTAGAGGTTTTCAATCGGGTTTACTCGCATCTGCTCGTCAGTGAGATGTTCTAATTCGAATCCAACTTGTAGCATTCCCAGCTGAGTACCCCAATCGCCAAGGTAATTGATTTTCACAACATCGTGACCCAAATGCTTATGAAGGTTTCCAAGAACATTACCAATTATCGTCGAACGCAGGTGACCTACATGAAAAGGCTTCGCTATGTTGGGAGAGCTGAAATCGAGTACTACGGATCCTTTGCAGTGCGTAGCTGGAGGAGAGGCAAAATTTAAACTAAGAACATCATTAACAAACGACGATTTGTTAAGTTTAAAGGAAATCCCTGACTTATTGTGGCCATGAGATGGAACCGGGACTACACTTTCTACAACTTCCTTTCCTATTGGAGAGCTGGCTAACTGCTCTATCAGTTCATCCGCTTGTCTTCCAATGATAGAACTGAGATCCGAAGTTGATAAATGCAATTCTGGTTGTGCAGCAGATTTGAGGGATTTCGGAAGCTCGAGGTGGGCGGCAATCACATTCTCTAAGTCGGTTCTTTTGATAATTTGAGAAATCTATTGATAAATGTTTCAAATATGAAATTTTCAACAGTTGACCTATTAATTTTAATTAAAAACTTCTACAATCTAAATACCTTTTCAGCGATAGTTCTCCGAATTCTTGCAGACATTTTTTCTATACTGCATTCTTATCACTTAGCTGTCATTTGATGTTTTGACGTTGGTTTGTTTTTCAATTTTATTCAATTGTCGAATGCAAACACTCTGTGTTAATAAAAGTAAGCCATGTGAATAATAACTAAAACGTAAATTTATATAAACTTTTTAGAATTAAAACAAAATAGAAGAAATATGAACAGCTTAGATGGAACATTAGATGGAATTCAAAATACTCGCTTCCTAAACATCTATCATGGATTGATTAAGCAAATGCTAAAACAAACACAGTTCTCTGAAATAGAATTGAGTTGCATTTTAATGATTTATCATAAATTTGTTTTACTAAATGGACCAAGAGCTAAAGCAATGACGAAGAAGCAATTTTTTCATCTCTTCGAAGTGTTGTTTAAAATTTTCGATTTGCAAATTATTGAGAGGATTATGATATTGATTGCAAAAGACTCAAAGAATCACATAAATCCAAATGCTTGGGTGAAATTATTTTCAGTATTTATGTCAGATTCACTGGATGAGAAAATGAAGTTTGTTTTTAGTGTAAGCTTATACAATCATAAATAATTACATTATACAAATAAGTTTTTTGGACTAAATTTAAGATATACAACTTGTACGATACAACATTTTTGAATCGAGAAATTTTAACAAAATTCGTTGATAAATTTTTTACGGGTGATGATGAAGATGAAGTTGCAGAATTAACAGCGGTTTGGATCCTTATATATTTTATTTTTGGTACATTAACAATCTTGTTTTTATTTAAATAGGATATGGTGGATTTGCTATTTAAGAAATTTGATATTGATCGTGACGGTTTGATTTCATTTGATGATTACTGTGCAGTGGTTCAGAAGACACCAATGCTTTTGGAATTTTTGGGACCGTGCCTTCCTTCTCGTGATGGTTTGACGGTGACGGCATATTGCTCAAATATTTTATCGAAAATAGGTGATATCGCGTTAGGTCAGAATGATGTTAAATAAAAGTAAAGCATTTGACGGACGGCAGAAATACTTCAATGTTTGAGGGTAAAAAAATAAGTGAAACCTCCAGAAATACATATACTGACCATTTTTTAGTCTCATACAAATTAAGTAGACTTTCTCTTGTACAACGGAAATAAAAGCTTGAATTTCGCATATTAGCTGATCCGGACTCAAAATGATACACATAACATACATATGACTATTCTTAAAAAAATAATTTTTGTTTGAATGGTAATATGTTTGATAGTGTACGTGTATATTTTAAAGAGACAAATTTGCATCGCCTGGATAGTATATATCGTTATATTAAATATTAAATAACATTTGACTACTTTGAAAAAAAATGCCTTCGAAGCTTAAAAATTCTGGCTTCAAAATGCAGTGGTAGATTGGTGTGATAATTATAGATATGCCTACACAACTACTGAGCAGACAACATTTCTTGTTAATCATGTGTGACTCATGGTAAAATGGACTAAGTAAGCAATATGAAATCTTTTCACTCAAATAGTTAAGTAAAAAACTTTTATTAATTAAACAGGACCAACAGCTGGTCAACACATAAAATTTTTCTACGTACTTATTCCCCTTTATCTTTAACCTAGATGTGAAAGGAAATGTCAAAAAAATCTCTCCAAATCCTCGACTGAGCAGATTTTGTTCACCCCTCTATCCTCCTGCTCCTCTCATCATGGAAGCAACTCAGTGTCCTCGTGTGAAAAGGGATGTGACTTAGCCGCATCAGAGACACATAAAAGTATCCATCGTATCAGCATCTCATAACGAAAGACCAAAATTCTATTCAATTGAGTATCCAGAGTTCCCGTCTTGCACATTGCTCGTGATCGAAAATTCTTCACACAATTTCACGATCACGTTCATGGGTGAATAAAAATTCGAATTTTGTATGGATTCAGCACAAGATTCACAAGTACTAGGCTTAATCCCTGAACCATCGTTTACCTGGGGTTAGGGCCAGTTGTACAAACGTGGTTCAAATTTTGATCCATTTTTCAGTAAATTTTGACTCTCTAATATCAGTGAATTAACTCATAGGTAAACTATGGTTCAAGGTTCAGTAATGTGAAAGAAACCAATCACATAATTTAACCAACGTTGAATCTGATTTAACTTGTTGAAATCGCTGATTAAAAAAATTGCTGAACCATGGATCAAATTTGTACCACGTTTGTACAACGGTTTCTTAGTTCGCCGAAGTCAGTGAGTTGAGCCACAGATTAAATACTGGACCAATTAATACAATTTTCTACATCCATCCCTAAAAAAGCGAGACAAGACAGAGATAAGTTTGATTCTGACTGAAGTCGATGAAGTGAAACTAAGCAACAAAAATTGAATTATATTCGGCAAAAGAAACTAGTAGAAAATAATATGAAAAGGGAGAATTTCCTTTTCAGAAATTATGTTTGCATGAAATGTTGAAATGTCTTGCAACTGAAATTTTTTTTTGATAAATTGCTAGAAGCAAAATTGGTTCACCCTGTTCGTGTTCCATCCTATTCAAAATTGAATGATACCACCAAACGTCAGTGTAATGTAAATCTCGTTCGATACTCGTTTTATATTCCTCTACTTCACTTCGACTTCATTTTCATTCTGCAATTTTTTGTGCCCTGTATTTGGGACAAGTTGGCATTTGTGTGATTCTCCCTGCCAGGCGCAAACGTAGTAAAAAAGTTAAGGAAGTAACAGAACATACCACACATCATAAAAAAAAAATACTTAGTGTGCAAAAACTAATTACCCACATTAAATAAATAATAAAAAAAACTCTAGAAAAACTTCCTTAACTCGTGAAAAAAATTCCAAGTGTGAAGCTTCAAATAAAAATTCCACAAAGAACTTGCATGCAAGATTCATAAAAGTCGAACAAGAAAATTCAGAGGAGCCACATAAAAGTAGATGGTGGAGCACCATCATTGTCATCGATTGAGAAAAAAGGGGGCGGCGGTACGTAAAATATCACGCACTACAGTTTTACAAAGTAAAACACCATTTTTCCAACTAAGATGAACATCAAATAGTTCCAGTGTGATAAAAAAGTGAAGAAATTGTTTAAAAGGAAAAGATAATAAAACTAATAACACGCCCTTTTTGTTGCAAATAAGAAATCTCTGGATTTAATAAAATTTATACTCTTGTGATCCAATAAGACCAACTACTCACCATTCAAAACCATCCCTTCATTTCGTTATTGTCGATTTGGATTGAACGGAGACTCAGGAGATATCCAATATATTAAAATCTCGGAAAAAGTGTAAACTTCATTTACAAAAATAAAAAAACTTTTTGTCGGCAACAAGGCCGAGAGAATCTGAAAGTGCGAGTCCATTGATATTATTTTGATTGATTTTTAATTGAAGAAAAAGAACATTTATTGAAGGAGCACTGCGAGGAGCAGAAGTGGAAGAAAGAGAAAAAGTTCATTAGTTCAACAGCAGGAGCCTAAACAGCCTAATCATTGCGATGGCAGGGCAAACGATGCAAGACAGATTTTTGGCCGCTAGACACAGTTTAGCTGGTCAAGGTCTGGCAAAATCAGTGTGTAAGGCAACAACAGAGGAATTGATTGGCCCGAAGAAGAAGCATTTGGACTGTAAGTACAGCTTATTTTTGTTCTTTCTTCTATTTTTGTAACTCGTTACTATTATATCACATGAGTTGTAATTTACATTTTATTTCTTACAATATTTCAATAACAGTTGGGACTATTTTCAAAAAGAGATAACAAATAATATTTGGGTTGTTTGTGCTAAAAATACAGAAAACACCCCCATTTCGGTAACAACAACAATGATATTTAATCTTAATTTGTCATTGTTTTCTCCATATTCAATGTCCATTTACAAAATGTCTATATATCGTGTCGTGAGTATTGTAATACAATTCCCGATGATGGAATGAGAGAACTTTAAAGAGGCGGAGGTGAATTTCCTATGCAAAATGCGATAAGAAGTTCTGCTTTCTGCCTTCGGTTTTAAATCAGTAAGAGAAATATTTTTTTCGTTCATATAATCGACAAGTGCCATATATGTATATCGATTGATTTGATTTCTTGTTGTTTTAAATTTTGGGTGAACAAGTTTATTAGCAAAAATAATAATAAAGCTAGCTACCCTTGTCAGATGTGAATAAAATTGTATTGTTTCACACTCAGGTCAGCAGAATGCGATAATAATTTGCCCATTGAAATACCTACCTAGGTACATAGCTACCTATTTATATTTTTATTTTATTCAAATCTACTATTATGCATTCACTGAACGCTTAAATATCGAACACAAATATTTTACTAGTTAATTTAAAATTTGTTTAACTAAGATAAAGTTTCCTCTGATAGAAATAGCTTTAAATCTAGCGTAAACAAATTAATGAATTAATAAAATTAATATTGAACATCACAAAATATCAAAATTTGAAGACAAAAAATTCTTCTATTTTGATGAAGTGACTGAAATAATTCAAACCACAATCCAAAATACGTTTTGCCCATCAGTGCTTTGATTTTAATATTAGTCGGTCAACATTGATAGCTAAATTTTCGTCACATAACTATTGAGCCCAAATATCGTAATAGAGAAATATCGTAATTAAGATCTTTTGAACTTTTAATTGTCTCCATAACATATTTTTTTTAATTAACTAGCTTCTAAATAAAATTGTGTACTAAATATATATTTTATTTTATTATATAATGAGCCTTATTGCGACAATCTACTACAAAAAAGTCTATTTGATTTTTTTGTATTATATTAAGCTCTAAACTGGTATTGAAATAGAATCGACTTTCTAATTAAAAGCTCTCAACTAGAGCTTTACACTGATATGTTAGTCGAAAATATCCTTCGAATTTCTGAAAATAAGTTTGGTTCAACGAACCTTTGACAATTTTACTGGCATTATTGAGGGCGGTATTCATGGAACGCTCATAATAAGTTAAGAGCTTCACAAACCTATTCACAAGGCAACAACAATAGTGAATATTTATGAGCGCTCATACAAGTTATGAGTGGTCCCGCCCACTCATAAAGTTATGAGCGCTCTCTCCGAAAACTTATTCGAAATCCTTCGACGTAACCCTTCAAGCAAATTCACTAACCAAACTGTCGGTGCTTCTTGGGTCCTTACAAAAATGATACTTAATTTCTTTTTGTTTTCAGAGATTATATTTGTTCCCACTTTTTTTTTTAAGTTAATTTTTGCAAAACTCATTTTTTAAAGAATCCAATAAGTATCGACAAAATTGGACCAGCTTGAAAACAGTTTGATTTCCCAGATTGGGGGTGTCTGGTGACGAGAGAGTTGTTTCCATTTTCGGACTTCGATTAAGAGCTATGAGTGGTGCACACATATTATTTGGATTATGAGCCTCATAAACTTAAGAGCCGTTTATGAGTGATGAATGTCGCCCTATTTCAAAAAAAGTCCTGACTCAAAAGTCGTTGTGTAATAGGGCACTAAGCGGTTTGTGCTAAGGAAAAGAAATAAGTTATTTTTGAATAAGCGGGGCGACAAACTTTCCTTAAAAGAGTTTCAATAAAAAACATTTAAAAAGAACAAAAAATAAATTGGACCAGTAAAAAATCGTTTCAAATCGTGAAAGGAGCCCGATAGCTCCATTATAAGCCATATAATCACCCTTATTACGATAGTCGTTTCTCGTTTTACTAAAACGCTAGTAAAACTACACGTCTCTAAAAGCGATACTTGTTCCAGTGAGACGGATAGAACGCTTAACTTTAAATTCCGTTCCAATGCCAATTGTCGTTTCAAGATACGTGTCGATTCCTGCCGTTTTAGTAAAACGACTATCCTAAAAGGGGTAAATGTAACGAACGTTTGCGCTGCTCTCCAAAATTTTGCTATGTAAGTAAAATGGAATTGAATTTGATGAAGAACTAAGCACTGAAGAATTTTTGTTTGATGATGAAAATGTATAACAATAACTGTTAATTTTAAATAATAATAAAAACTAATTTTCGAATGTTTAAGATACGCTAAAATTTGCCCCTTGAACAGAATGAATGTAGCTACAGCTTGTAGCAAGAGTTGAATTTTGTTTAAGTTCTGCTACGCCTTATATTTCTTGTTACATTTACAACTTCATATTTTGACACTGTAAACTATTTTTGTATCTTTCTACTTTGACAGTGCTACACGCCGTAACTACAGGTACACCATTCTGTTTTGCCAGTTAGAAAGATTTTTAACAAAAAGAAAGTCTGTGTGCAATTCACACATGGCAGAAGTGAAACCTCAGAAAAGTGGTCAACGCAACGATGGAATTATAGAGTATCGATAGTTTAATTATATAAATTAGGTATATTTTATATTTTCATGCAAAATATTACAGTTTATATATTAGGTACATATTTAAGATACAAACATATATTACTCAGATTCCATGTTTTCATTTTGAACAAATGACACGAGAGGCTTACGATAACTAAATAGGACACAAATGTTCTAGTTTCAATTTGATTTATATATCTTTGGAAAACGGCGTCAAACTGTTTTCGATCTGGCAGTTGGTTGGTTGCGACTATTGTACATTTTTAAATTATATTTTTTGTCAAGGAACTCAATTAAAGGGAGCACTGCATCTGATGCGAAATTCACATTAAAATACCCACTTAATAGCATAGGAATTTTATCGTAATCCTTTTTGGGAATTCGCGATTTTTTAATCTTTATTCTATGGCGGTACTCCTTTACGTCTCCTTCTACCCAAGTACGATTTCTCTGGGTTTTTTTTCGGAAGTTAAAAATGAAAAAAAATGTTGGGTACTGCTAAGTCGATATCTTTCCGGTCGTAGGTTGGAACAGTTTCGCAGATTAAATGTTTGAACCTCAGACACTTCCAATTTTCCATCAGATAAATATTTGGGGAACATACCATCACGCATCTTGAAAATAAAAATCATTCCATCATAGATCAGCCTCTGTTTGACATTCGTCGAATTTAAACATTCGAACATGATTCGACTAGGAGTGTAAATACTCAGCCTCAAGATAATGCCCCTGTTCTGAAGTCTTTGAAGCCTCATTTTGACAACTGCAGTGGAGCCGAAGAGCAAAGTTAAACAATAATTAAAGTGCGGAATCACTAGTGCATTATATAGAAGAATAGCCGCTTCAAATATGAATTGCTTTCGTATTGTACCCAAAAAATAATCTTTTTCGAAATTTTTGCGCAAACATGAACTGCATGTTCCTTGAAATTGGGCTTTTCGTCTATAATACCACCTTAGTACTTGATACTTTCAACACAGTTTATTGACATACCTATACTTCCTACATTTCGTTTTACTCACATTCACTTTTAGTTTATTCATTTTTAACCAATTGTCAACACGTCTCAAGTCCTCATTCAATCTTTGGCACATTGTTTCACTATTGTCCCCACAAATATAGAACAGGCTATCATCTCCAAAGAGCCTTACAATCCAATACTTAGGCATAATTTGAAGTTATTTTTATATAAAAGAAAGAGAAATACACTTAGAAAGAACCCTTAGATCATTATTTATGGCACTTGAATTTTGATCATTCACTTTAGTTCTTTGACTTCTATGGTCAAATTAAAATTGTAAGAATATTATAACAGTTTTGTCTGATGAATGACAGTGTGTGCGTTCGGTATTATCGTATTCCTTTTTGATTAGACGAATGTAGATACTTTATGTGACTATTTCGTTCATAAGCTGCAATTAATTTATTGTGATCGTGATTCTGATCGAGCGCACCAACGGAACACGCTCTGTTTAATGATATTTTTATTCTTTTTCGAGTACTAGATCATTTCTGTGACCAAGTAAAGGTACTATAAAAGTTGGAAGCTAATGTCAAAATCAAAAGAAAAGTACCTTAACAAAACGTCAGTTTGAAAAATCTCTAAGATGTTATTCAAAATAGAGAATTTAATATTTCACTCAGTCTGTAAATAGGGACCCAGTTCCACAAGCGTGAATGATATTTCGTGTGCGAATAAATCCGGACTGACAGTGTAAGGTAACGTTATCTGTAAAAAATTTTAAGCTTACTCTTGCGGAATCGCAAAAATCGATTTTCTATGTTCACCGAAAAAAATCATCTCTCAGAATTGGGCCTAGGAAAGAAAATTCGAAGAACTTGCAAGCGCCAAATAAGTTTTTAGGTTGAATCCACTATTTTGATTTGTGAAACAATATCGGATGAACGGATTTAGATTAATTTTTTAAATATACAAATTTCAAATAGCTTCAAATTATATTGTATATGAATTTGTATGTTATCTCTGTTTTTTAGTGAATTTTTATCTACGCTTAAAAAAGTAGCATTTCACATAGAACAACAACTTGGTATAACTCCGTATTGTTGTTGTGTTTAACATGCTACTTTTTTTTTAAGTGAAGACAAAAATGCACTAAAAAATCTAATGTTCCAAAAGTGATAAGATTTAAGTTAATTTTATAGCTCAAGTTTTAAGGATAGGTTCCAAACACATTTCTTAGCATTTTTTGAGTGTTTAAGTTAGTGTAGAAACAAAATTTAAAAACAATATGGGCCATATAAGCTATAAAGACAAAATTCCTCGATGGACTTAATATAAATTGGATTTACCTGTGCTTTATTGAATTTGAGAAAGGTTTGTTTTGTGATCAATTTGGAAAGCGTTCAGGTTCAGTGGATGCGACATCAAATTATATGAGTAGAAAGTTTACCTAATTCTGCTCAAAGTGGGCGGATTCTTCAATAGGATCTATAAAAATATGTCACTGAAATTATACTTAAAATTATAATCTTCCATTAAAACTCAGATAAACTCACAAATGTTTTATTCTTTTTGATTGATAACTTTTTTTATTTTTATTGTTTGCTTTTCAAAAATACAAAAACAAGTCAAGAAACACTGCTTTAGTACTGCAAGTTTATTATTTTAATTTTTTTTTTTTTTGTAATAAGTTGACTGATAAAAAAATGTTTAATAAAAAATTGTCACATGTATTTTAATCGCTAAGCCGAATGAACTCTATACGCGCTAGTCATAAAAACAACTTTTATTAAAATTGAATGATAGCAGTTAAATAAAAATGCATAACAATTCAAAAGTAAAGAATTTAATAATTGTGTGTTAGGTTTTTGACAGACTTTCCATTTCGTTTAAAAATATAACTGTTTAAAACGTAAACACATTGCTGTTGAACTTTTTGAGCTTAGAGATCATTTTTATCTTCAAAAGGGAAATTGATTAATTTTTATTTCAATTATTTTTTTCCAGACTTGGTTCATTGCACCAATGAACCAAATGTATCAATTCCACATTTGGCAAATTTACTTATTGAGAGATCACAAAATGCCAGCTGGGTTGTGGTATACAAAGCTTTGATAACGGCCCATCATCTCTTGGCCTATGGAAATGAGGTAGGTTTAATTTTCTTTACAGACTTTTATGAATTTTCAATAATTGATTTATATTCCCTTAATATTTTTGTTATTATAGAGATTTATGCAGTATTTGGCTTCGAGTAATTCAACTTTTAACTTAAATAGCTTTACGGATAAAGGTGGTGTTCAAGGTAAAAAAATATACTTATATATTTTTTTTTTTGTTATTTGTATTATTTGCGATTTTTATTCATTTGTACTTTTTGGTTTTGTTGTTTTATATTTTT
Organism: Dasysyrphus albostriatus; assembly: GCA_946251815.1. Lineage (NCBI taxonomy): Eukaryota > Metazoa > Arthropoda > Insecta > Diptera > Syrphidae > Dasysyrphus > Dasysyrphus albostriatus. The sequence goes on along the minus strand of OX276335.1, from coordinate 218,540,122 downwards.
CCAAGAGCTTTAAATAAAAGTTAAATTAAATGTAGTTTGTGTTGGTATTTACGTATTGCTTTAAATAAGAATAAATTCCATAGTTTTTATATAAATATAATGAAATAAAACACTCTAAAAACCACGTCATAAGTTTACAAATTCTGTAAAATGATAAGTTTTCGCATTTGACTAAATGCTAGGTAATTCAATCAGAGTAAGAGTCCACAGTGACGTTTAGATAAATTTAACCAGTTTGGTTAATTTTACGCAACAAAATCCTTTGATAGCCTTAACCTAATTGCGTACATCATTTCCCATACAAGATTTGATAGTTCATTAATAAACTTAACCAATTTGTAAACTTATCTACAAATACCCTTACTGTTCCATAAGAAAAACAACGTAAGACTTTTTCATAAGAAAAAAAACTACAACTTCTCCATAAGGAAACAAAACTACATAATATTTCTTGAGGGAGTGAATTTTTATATCCACAACGAAATTTTTCTCGCAAAACAATGTTATTGTCATTATATTGCGGAAAAATTGCTTTTGACATTTGTGTTTGCTTTTGCATATACATAACTATCTAATTATTTTTTTTAGTTGAAAATGTTGGTACCGTATTTGGTATTTTTGGCCGACTCAAATAAATCAAAAGTTATCTCCCAGAATAAAGACATTTTATGGTGAATCTAAACCATGCAATTTCTTTCACAGCACCTTAGGGGTCTGGCGCCACTTAGAATTTATTTTGTATGAGGTAATTCTAGCGGACCAATGTTTTCAAAACCATTACATTATCGTAATGCAGCTCTGCTTTATGTTAGGTTTTTAGGCGGAATTTTAGAATTTAAAATTGTTCATGCTTTTTTTAGTCAAATCTCGGCCAATATGCGGAAACTAGTTTTAATTTAATTTAATTTAATAATAAAGTATATTACACACGAATTTTCAGAGGATGGTAGGCTGATATCTTTTCCGTTTTCAACAGTCTAACTCAGCTTTTATATGAGCCTACAAGAATACCAGTTAACGGTCCAAGCGGTATGGTCTCCGTGGCGTAAGCTTTTCCATTTATGCTTTGATTTTGAAAACATCATTTGTTCTCTTTAATTACCATTGGATTCCACTATCGTATCTTTTTTCCAAGGTCATTTAAACGCCAATCAACCCCTCAAGTATTTTCTTGCTGAACGAAAGTATTTTCAATGACCGTCAGTTTGATTTGATGGCCGTTTTGGAGAAAGTTTGATTATTGGGCTCGATATTTCTAAAACCATTGATAGAATTTGGCTCCCTTATCGTATCGATGATTATTTCTTCTTTGGCCTTTCTAACAACAATATATTTTGTTTTGTAGACTTCTGCAGGGCTGGATTCGAATCCAGACTGTTCCACCTAAAATGTTTTCTTCAGTGCTGACGTTCCTTTCGGAATATAGTATATAGTTATCTTTTAATTTGTTTTCTTCTCATAATTTTCATTGGAAAAAGCTTTTACTATCATTTTCTTTGTATCGACTAACAGTTTTCGGTGTATTAACAACAAAATAGAAAAAAAAAGAAACTGTTCGAGTGAGAATTATTAATATTATTAACACTATTTATTGCTTTTCTTTCTTTTCTTTTGGCTTTTGTTTTAACTCAATACAAAAAAAAATTACCATTTACAATTCCAATCATAAAAGAGGGCATGGGAGCAGTTGGGGCTAGAATGGGTGAGTACAAAACGCCATTTTAACTGTAACTATAACTACTTTCTTTCGCCATAACTACTTCAGTGCAAACATTTTACTCTCAAACCGGTGGGAAGTGTGTCAATTTAAACTAAATTGCTTATATATTCTTTTTCCAATTAGGCTACGACATGTCACCGTTTATTCGACGATATGCTAAATACCTCAACGAAAAGGCTCTTTCGTACCGAACTGTTGCATTTGATTTTTGCAAAGTTAAGCGAGGGCAAGTGTTGACTTTTGAGCTATATATTACCAGTATATTTAAATTTTACTCTTTAACTACAGCAAGGAGGAAGGATCTTTGCGAACAATGAATGCTGATAAGCTGCTCAAAACTCTACCTGTATTGCAAGCTCAATTAGATGGACTTCTCGAGTTCGATTGTCAAGCAAACGATCTTACGAATGGTAAGTTGAATTAAAAAAAGTAGATTCACTTAAACAGCTGATTTTTTGTATTTATTTGAAAGGTGTCATCAACATGAGCTTTATGCTATTGTTTCGTGATCTCATACGCTTGTTTGCGTGCTACAATGATGGCATTATCAATTTGCTTGAAAAGTATTTTGATATGAATAAAAAACAAGCCCGTGATGCTTTAGACTTGTATAAAAAGTTCTTAGTTCGGATGGATCGTGTTGGGGAGTTTTTGAAAGTTGCAGAGGTATTCTTTTTGTTTGAATATACTCGTACCAACAAAAATTGTTGATTATTATTAATGCGAAACTATTTCTGTTATAGAATGTTGGCATTGATAAGGGTGATATCCCAGATTTGACTAAAGCACCTAGTTCATTGTTAGACGCCTTGGAACAACATCTTGCTACTTTGGAGGGTAGAAAAGGTTCCGCTGCAAATACTCCAACTCAGTCGGCCAGGTAAGTGGATTTTGTAGTGAAATATTGAAATTATTTTTAACTAAGAGCCGTGGTTAACAACATTTATTAAAATAATTTAATATTATTTTTCTTATTGACTGCGCTTTGGTTTAATGATTTTGTCGTAATATATGTAAATATCAAAAATATCTGGGTAATAGGTTATGAAAGTATAAAAGCAATTTTTTTGCAAACACACAATTTGGCTGTGGGGGGGAGGCAAATTTTTTTTTGTATTTTCTCAATCCTAATTGTAGTAATGTGGGCCAGTGGTTTGAGTCACACAATTTTTTTAATGCAGAATGCTGAAAATGGAGCAGCTGTAATTGGTGTGCTTTATGAAAAACGCACTTATTCACATAATGTCAAGACCATGTAAAAAAAAGTTGTAAGAGTATTTTTAAAGACTCAAATATATTTCTTTTGATTCTGAATTTTTTTTGTAGTATTTATATGAACATCTAAGCAGTACGCAGTAAATGCTGAATTTTAACTTATTACCAAACACCAACTAAAATGCTAGTGTTTCTGAAAACAATTTTTATCTACCAATTCAAAGAATCAGTTTTCGGTGTATCAAGCGAATCTTTTAATGTTTCCTATAGCTTCGATAAATTGTTTCTTGTCAAATATTTTTGACTTCGATTTTAATTTTTCCAAAGTAAAGTTCACCTAAATCTCATGAAAGAAATTATTTGTCACAAATTAGCTCAAAAATAAAGAATTTAAAGATGCTTCTGAAATTGTCAAAATATCTTCGAGCTGGAAAAACAAACTGAACAAACTTGTATAATAAACAAAAATCATTTGATGCAGTTGCTAGAAAACCTTTCATGCAAACTATGTATAGCAAAGTTTTGTTTGGCACCTGAAACATATTCCTGTTTTTTTCGTTCCCTAGAGCCTAGGGTCTTCAAAAAATAAAAAACACATTTCATATATAAATGCCAGAATGGGCAACGGAGCTGGAATCGATGGCAAAAATGCATCAGTAAAAGTTCTTAGACTTTAGGAAAAAAGCAGCCAACATATTAATTTGCCAGCCCCATTTTCATTTCAATATTCAATTCCATCTAGGCTTGACAAATTTTGTATAGGCATAATTCGCTAAGCCCCAACTTTAATTGTTCGTCTTATTTTTAGGGCTTGGAATAAATAGAGGCTACGTACATGCAATTTGCTTTGTTTTTTTTTATATCTTTTTTCATTCAATTTGCTTGGGGCTTATAAAAAATATATTTTCATTCAATTTTTTAGCCGCCCCAACCCTGTATTAATAGTACCTACAAGTTCCTATAAGGGCTTGGGAAAATACAGCTGACGTATATCGACATTTTTTAGCCCAGATCTTAAATAAAACACTAACATTATAATGTATTGCATTTTGCTATTAATTAATTTAACGAATCGGTTGTGGCGGGGGGGGGGGAGGAGGGATTCAGCCCCTATAGCTCCCCCTGCATCCGCCACTGCACATGGATCTTTCAATGAAGTACAACTGAAATCATTGAATCAATTTCAATTGCATAGTAAAAATCTTAAATTTAAAATTTAATTCAAGGTAATTTAAAATAAGATGATTTGAAATAAGGATTTTCGAAAGAAATAGGTAGATATAAGTTAATTTAGAAAGAGAAATATTTTTATTTGTAAATAAGGGCTCTATTATTATTCGCGAACAAGCTGAAAATTTAATCAATTTGGTATTACAATAAGCAAACATTTGCACGTGAACTCACCTCAAAGTTCAAAACTAAGCGAATACACATTATATCTGTGGTGTTTGGTAGAAACATGAGAACTGCATTTTCAAATTTGCTTCTTTACGCCGACTTTAAATCGAGCTAGAGCCTAAACGGATGAACTAATTTTCTTCAAATTTAGAACACAACTTTTTAAATACTTTTTTATCATGTTTCTCCCAAACACCACAGATATGTAAGTGCATGGCCCGTGAACAAAAATTAAAACACAAATTTTTATTAATAAAATATTTTTTTATGAAAAAATAATAAAAACCCATTACAATATAAAACCCTTAAAAAATTAAATATACAATTAAAATACACATACGCCAAATTTAATAAATTGAAAAGCTGCCTTACCGGCTCGCCAATTGTTAATCAAGTTAAATAACAGTGTGTTAAATCTGTAATATGATTTTCACAGGTTCTGGTTGAATGGCGCTGTTAGACCAGACTCTACTGATTTGCAATTTCTGTAATTAGCATTCCATACTATGGATTCATTAGTGAACATTTTACTAATTAATGAACGCATTCGATGATTTACTAGTTGCAATAATAATTGATTAAAGATGATCCGTTTTTAACACATCGGCTTTTAATAACTTATATAAGGAGGTGCCTTCAATCCCATTTGAAACGAAGGCAACTGGTTTCCCGTTATTGCGACAGATCTATAGAAAAGTGAAAACTAGTGAAACAAGTAAATGTTGGTTAATGTTGGTAACATAAAAAAAATTTTGGTATGCAAATTATGAGTTCATATTGAATAACATTTGTAAATCTAGTGTCAAGGAAATTCATCAACTCGTTTTGAAGCATTGAATTTCCAAAAAGAGTACTTTAAGTATAAAACTTATTTTTTTCAAAATTTTAATATTTGTTATCGATATTTTAAAGGAGCTTTTCTATAAAAAATTCAATTGAAATCGTTTGAGCCGTTAATTAGAAAATTGGAAATAAAAAAATGTTGTAAGACAGGTATCGTTGATTACAGTTTTTGGTGAAAAATAAATTTAACCAGAAATTACACCATATCTATACTAACCCACTGATTTTTTTCATCAAAATCGTTGGATGAATAAGCTTTTCCTTAACGGTTGTATGGCAAGTACCGTTATTTTTGGAGCTTAAAAAAAGTTACCGAAAAAACTTAAGAGCCCTACACACATTCAATGTTTAGGTATTGTCAATATTCAGTGAAAAAGTCATTTTGTATTGATCGTTCGTATGCTCTTTAATGTCATTGTCAATGAACACTGACCAAAATCGATTTGGTTTTCATCAATGGAACTGTCATGACGTTTGAGTTTTGCAGTGGATGTTAAAAATAAATAAAATAGAAAAAGAAAAGTTTGGTTTTCTGTTTAATTTTCGTGAATTTAAAATGATTTTTTTATTTAACAACAACTACTTAACTTTCCAATTTTTTTTATTGCTTCTTTTTTATTTGCTGATACACCCAATGCACCACTCTTATAGCCAATTATACAATTTATCGAAAAATTATTATCAATTTTGCATCGAAGTTTTTTGACAGAAATTGTCCTCAATTATTATTGTCAATGAACATTGATCGTGTGTAGGGCTCTTTAAGTTCAAAATTTGAAGAAAAACGCTTTAGTGGTTTAGGCTCTAGGTCGATGTACAGAATGATAGACAGAATTGTGGCATCCACTTTTTTTCGAGTCTCTATCATCGCCCTGTCATGTTTCATTGTTATCTCGTATTTTGTTTTGCACGAATCCAAAACTTGCCCTCTAGTACCTACTGTACATACATCGCAAGTAAAAATGTAAAGGAGTTAGATGACCAATTTTATGATAGGATCACCTGAAAATTTAAGGGTTTGGTACTTAATCAAACTTTCCAGAGTTTAACACGGTAAGACCCTCTCAAAAAACCACCACACGCTGTTTCAGCGATGAGCTTCCACCGCATATCTGTACGGATCCCCCAGCTTAACTGGACGCCACCCGTGGGATTTAATGAGATAAATAATACATTGATCTCAATCCACTGTGCCCAAACATTCCTATCCTCCTATTCTTTTTAACTAGTGCCGTGCGATTCATGTTGCATTTAAAAGACCTAAGGCCTTACAGGCATATAGTTAGAATTATTATTATTATTATTAACCTTCTTTAGAAACCTTTTACTTACTCGGATGCAAATCTGATATGAAACTAACACTTTTATTGTTATTATTATTATAATCTTAATGAAAGAAAATTAATAATATCTTAAAGATTAGAGCTAGCTGCAAAGGTTTTTAATTTAAAGATTTGATGTGAGCCTTACATCGAGCGGGTTTAAAAAACAAACATGCAAAAAACTTTTTGCTTCTACCTTATACAGATTTGGTTTACAAAAAAACCACAGTTGGCAAAAAATAACCCACATTTTCAATGTTCAATTTTCAAACGATCAAAAATTAAAGTTTTATTAAATTTTTAACGAAACAAAGCCTTAACCAAAGCGCAGTAACATTTGTTTTCAATTAATAATATTATTATAAGAATCCTAATGTAAGTTCTAGAGAAGAAAATATATACAAAGTATAGCATATGTTTTAATTATAGTTGCTAGCGAAGATCGTTCACAAAATCTATATTTTAATTTATGCGTAGATATTGTTTTATATGTTATACCGCAACATATGTTTTAGTTTTTTTTAATTTCAATTATATAGATGTAGTTAATGTGTGTATATGTAAACATAAATCTTTAAAAGATTTTTTCAATATTTGTTTGTAGAATAATTTAGTAATCTATAAAATTTTCTTTCGTCTTTTTTTTCTTCCCACATAATTATCACTACTTTCTTACTAATTTACCCAATTTGCACTAAATTCAAATCCCCTATTTAAATTTAAAACCATTTTTCCTCTTACTTCATTATCCCGTTATGTGATTTTGGTTGCATTATGCTTTTATTTTAAATAAAAAACAATTTGTTATTGTTTCTGTTGAAATTATGATTTGATCGTTATTTTTTTGTAATAAAAAAATCATGCAAATCATTCGCACAATTTCGATACCACGGACTTTTGCAATAATTGATAAAAATTATAAAAAAAAAAATTGACAAACAAAAGTAGCAACCAAAAGAACGTAAAGAGTGGTGTGTCTGCCCTATCTTCTACTAGCTCTTCATTTGGCACTGCAGCTGCATCAAGTAAATTCGACAACACCAATGGCATCGATGACAATATTAAAGCTCAAGCTTTAGCCGAAGAAGAAGCTGCCATGAACCAGTACAAAGTAAATTAAAAAATATTCTCATTACTCCATGGGGTATAATTAATAAGTTTATTTTGTGTTTGCAGTCAAAAGTTTCATCACCCAGTGGGAGTGGCGGTGCTGCGGCTAATGCTCTTACAAATCCATTTTTATCATCCCCTCCAGCTTCACAGGGCAACGCTCCAATTGTTGATCTATTTGGTGTGTCAGCTGCACCGGCGGCGAGTACTACAAAAGCTTCTGATGATCTTTTGCAGTTGGGTAATCCATTCGCCGATATGTTTGATTCTTCAGCTGCTCCAGCTCCGGCCGGAGGTCCAGGTGCTAATAATATTTGGCTGAATAATGGTAGTTATTTTGTTTTTGTTTTTATTTTGTTTTATCCGTTGTGATCTATTGTTTTTAATAATCTCGTTTCGCTTTCTCAAAACCTGAGAATAACAATATGGTTGGCAAAATCCAAGCTTATAACTGGGCCGACTTAAAAAAAATGATTTTGAGTTTGATAATATGGAATGTTTAAGAGATACTAAACTTTTTTGCATCATTGTTAAGTCTTGAAACAAAATTAAATATCGTCAGCTGAGAATTAAAAGGTCGTATGTGATAAATATATGTAATTGAGATATGGCGAAAACAAAAAATTTAGTTATTTTTAGTGTATTTGGAGCAAGTTTTGTAAAGTTTTTTTTGACTAAAATATACTCAAACCCCAGAGTCTAACTTCAACTGAACAAAAAATAACAACAATTTTTTCCACAAATTAAATAATGAACTTTTTTAAAATCCACATTCGACTTTGTAACAAATTTTCTTTTAGTGCATGGTTGTATGTCGGGCAAAATGTCTTTGTACATAAATGATCTAAATGAAAAAAATAAAAAAAAGTACTGGCATTTTGTATACATGCATCTGGAAATTTAATGGTTAAAGAAAGCAATTGGTAAAACACAAAATTAAAAACATGATTACTTTTTTTTTACATTTTTGAAAAAAAAAGTTTCAACTTTTTTGTCGGTTATATAAAATAAATAATTATTATGACATTAAATAATGAGCTCATTAAATAACGAGCTAAAATCGAACTAAAAAAACAAAGAAATTGGCAGATAACCAATAAACAACAAAATTTTTAATTCACATACGACCTTGAACTAAAAAAATGGTTAAAATTTCTACATACGACCTTGATTTTCTGGCTTTTTCTGCTATAATTTAAATGCTGATATATTTTAAATGATGTAAAATGATTTTTACTTGATATTTAAACCGTTTTGCATCCAAACCTTGATTTTGAAGGTGACGATATGTATATCTTACTGGTCTCAGGCAGTCTGAGTGGTGATACCGTGATTAGACATGTTTCTTTATTTGCGCTATCATGTCGACGGTAACATTTTTTTGTTTTTCAAAATAGTCGAAATATCCCAAAAACCAATCAAAATCAAATTGATTTTTTTTCTAAACCGTCAGAGAGCACCCGAGATATTATCACCAGTTTCTTATACAATTTTGTAAACGAAATGGGATTTCATAGAAGTATAGCAAAATAGTTATATGGTTATAGGTTCTGAATTTTTAAGTTGTTTCAAAATTAAATATTATACAAAAATGTTTGTACTGGGAAGTCTAAATTATAAATACTCACATTGAGGCAGAAATGGAGTGCCTACAATAATTGCCGAGTCCAAACGGCTAGATGAGAAGCACTTATTCAAGACAACAGATATTCTTGAAAGATTTGTCAGTTCCTCGCAATAGGGAGTACCTTCTTTGTTTAGAGTGGTAGCGCCTGGGAATCTAACCCAGACCCTCGGCATGACATTCCAACGCAGTAACCATTATACTCGTATGTATATACAGGGTGCGGGAAGGAAACTATGATTCTGACAAATGCATTGATATAAAGAATATGCTATTGAGCTTTGAAGCATGAATATTATTCTTCAATCGAGCCACGGCCTTTGGGCTTTTGGTCGATGTAAACAAGTAATTTCATATATGTAGATCTACAAATAAAAAACAGACTCGATTAAATCGAGCTTCTTTATTTTATTTTTTTTTTTACACAACTTCCAATTTGTATGAATAGTATTGCCGCTATTTATGAAGAATTTGTTTCACAGAACGATCACATATCCCAAAAACAGCTGTATGAAATCTGAAAGTTGCTTAACCTGCTTGATGTTTTCAGGTGCCCATGGGTTCGAGTTCTTAAACCAGGTTTTTTAGTTTATTGAGGTCGCATCCGTATGGCAATAAATTTTTTGCATTGCCTCGAAACTGAAAACTTGTCGTGTGCATTACTAATTAAACAAAATTAATTACTAATTGCGCCAAAGCTTTCTGACATCAGTAATTCCTTATTTTTAAGTAATTGATAAAGCGAGTAAGCGAAACCAAATATTTGTTTCCTTTAATTTTTTTTACAGCCTAAATGAGAAGTTTTGATGAGGAATCTTTTTCATGTGTCTGGTATTGCTAAAATCTCTGAGACCTCATTAACATGCCTCTCCTACGTTTATCCTTGAAAAGTTATACTTTCACCGTTCTCTGCGTACAAATTTTGTATTTGAATAACTTTCACGTAAAATTTTTAAAAAATTTCCCTGTGTAGTTTATGTGATTTTCTGTCCGATAAATCTCTGTGGATAGAAATTCAATTTTAAGTTTGTGAGCAAAAGAATCAAAGTTGAAAATCTAACTCTGCGAGTCATTCACATTAGGTGATACGAAATACCGTGAATTTGTCACTGTTTGTTAAATTTTCCTTCCCTAGTTTAGTTTTTTTTTCGCTAAAGCAATAGACAAATGAAGAGCGTTTATTTATTTTATATATCTCCTCAGTTTTTATTTATTTATAATTTTTTTTGTTCAACGCGAATGGACTTTAGGCTGTTTAAAAAAAAAAAAAAACAATGGAATAGTGACCCGTGTATAAAATCAGCTGTGTATATTTTTGTTATTAGATAAATAGCGTAGATTTTAAACTTTTGTATTTTTGAACAGTCTTTACAAGCAACAACTGCTGCCTGGAAATAGTTGGGTAACACGGATTGAAGTTTTTTTTATTCCTCTTTCTGTTTTATGGTCATTTTTCATATTCCTCCAACATATCTGCTTATTTTGTATTTTATTTTAATTTATATTAGTTGGTTTTTATTATTGAACATTATTATTTTATTCTTTTTCGTTTTGTTTTATTATTTTACCATCCCAAAATTGAAGGTTACTTAACGTCATCTCTCTTTGCGACCCAACCAGGTTTCAATGGCTCAGCAACAAGTCAAGGCCCGGCTGCAAATGCCTTTGTTTCAGATAGTAACTTCTCTTCGGTTTTCGGAAACACAGAACCAACAGGTGAGTTGCTTAATATTATGCTTGTATTAACATATTTAAAATTCCTCTATAGCTGAATGTTATAAATGTTAAATAAATGCTAAGCAAACATTATTTTATTACAAATTATACTGTTATATACTGATATTAAAATGGGATGCACATTTTTAATCAAAATAACTTGGACTATATCTATACTCAAAGCGCATGATTCTCTTTAATTGCCTTAAGTCCTATGTCATAAATACTACTTAACCAAAAAATAACCAACATTATTATTATTTTATTTTAAATTTGTTTCTATATTTATTTATATTTATTATACAATAATAAAACCCAATGTTAAATATAATTTGCTACCGATTACGAACTTTAAAAATCATAAACTTGGTACAAACATTCCAATTAGAATCCACAAGAACAAATATACCCAAAAAAAAAAAATTAAAAGACACACCTCGCAACATCCACAATTTTCACATTTCTGGAATTAAAATGATTTTTTTTCGTATTTATTATTATTATATGTGCAAATATTTCCAAGCTGCTCCTGCAGTCGCGGCCGTCGCCATTATGGATCTCTCTTCAAATCAAGCATTGCCAAATCCATTTTTTGATGCAGCGGATAGTATGAGTTCAGAATTTACAAGTTTTCAACCTCAGGCACCGCAACAGCAGCAACAGCAGCAGCAGCAACAATATCAGCAGCAACAACAGCCAAATTATTTTGCTACACCACCAGGTGAAGAAGCACAACTTTCAATAAATATAAAGCGCTGCAATACTGCGGAAGAGGTGATGAAGTCTTCATCTCAAAAACCACACATTCCTTTAGGTTCCTCGACTTCATCTTCAATGTTAGTTGACGTATCTAACGCTGGAATCATAAATAAGAGTGGATCACCTCTTCCACAGTTGCAATCATCAACTACACCCTTAATAGCTATCGAGGATGTGTCTGTGGTCGACGTCACTGATGTTGGTGTTGTTTCTAATGCAAGCTATGCTGGTTGTGCACCAATGTCGCATAATTTTGTTGGCACGGAACATGGAGGTCATAATTCCAGTGTTTGCCAAGCTTGATTTTTTGTTGCTATTTTTTTTATTGGTTTTATTTTTGACCTTAAGTTTTTGTTTTTTTGTTGCTTTTATTTATCTATTTATTTATATTTGTTAAAATTTGAAATAAGCTTCGGTTTTTTGTTGTGCATTGATGGTATTTTGTATAGGCATTTTCATATACATGGTTGGTCATAATTGAAAATAATCTTTCAATTTATAATTTTTTAAAGCCATTTCATTTGAACATTTTTTGAACTCGCCAATTATCACTCCAATTTTTGAGATATTGCCATTGATATTTAGCATTGTTTATCGCTCATAACCTTGAGCGTTCACCTTTCAAACGGCGTCCAAGATGGCGGTTATATAAAAACAGGTGCATCTGTGCAAAGTATGGGTTAAGACAAATGCTATGATACTCAATCAAATTAATGGGGTTTTCTTTTGGTAAATTCAGATTTTGATCTAAAAATTGATTTTTTTCATCGCGAATGGTATACGATTGCAGATTGATTTGTTAGTTTTGTTAGTTAATTTTGTGTCAGTGAAACTGTGGCGATCCAGACTTGTCAAATTGATGGCTGTGAATTGTTGTGCTGTGTAATGGTATTAGTATAAGTGGGGTAAATCTGCCGAAAAATCCAGATCTGCTAATTTGATTTTCGATAAAAAAAAAAATTGATTTTTTCACCATTGGAAGGCTTTTACTGTCAAAATCTGTGTTTTGACAAATCGGAAGGGGAAAAAATCAATTTTTGTTACCAAAAGAAAACCCCATAAGAAGTCAAACATCAGCCCCGATTTTTTTCCCAGCAAAAGTCTTAATGCCCCGGGCTATAATTCAACAAGTCCAATTTGATAATTCTAATGGTCAATTGCACCCAGCTCTTTTAAATATCTATTAACATTTATCGGCAGCATCAACTACTTTTATTGCTTTATGTAGAAATTAAAGGCGTTGTTCTTTTTTAGCTCTAAACCGAGCAGAGAGCTCGAGCTATTAGAGTTAGCTCTGATCAGAGTGAAAAAGGAGTGAAGTTGGCTGCGCTCAGCTATTTACTCTATTCGCTCGGTCTTTTAATTCTGAGCTCATGGAGCGTACTCTGAGCCAGTGGCTCCTATTTTGCGTTTGGGACCCGTGGCCCCCACTTTTTTAAAAATCACACAATTGGCTCCTTTTTAAGAATTCAAGGTAAAATAATTTTTTTTTAAATAGTTGAATTTCACCAAGAAGAAAGATATAATTATAAAATTAATTTTCGAATTTATTAAGGAAGTAAAAGAGTTGCCTACATTTTTGTTGCAATTTTAGTTAAATAAATCTTAATTTGTTGTTGGAACATAGTTAGTTTTAGTTTTTGAATAAATGTCTATCAAATGATTTGCTCCTTATGTATATATTGTTTGTTTTTATTCTCTTCTTTATTAAATTTTCTTATAGGGTCCCTTTTTCGTCCCGGGACTCTTTTTGAGACCCCTTTTGATTTTTTTTCAGCGGTGGCACTACTCTGAGCTAGCTCCGATTTAAAAAAGAAATACAAGTTGAGCGCTCTGAGCTAAAAAAAGAAACACTTATCTTTTTTTGATAGCTCAGTGCTATGCTAGGAGCTAAAAAAGCAAAACGCCTATAGTTGTCAGCCACTTAAGCTAATGTCATAATTAAACGAGAAGCGGCCTTCGGTATATTCAAAAGGGGAACACACTAATACTGTACTTATTCATCAAACATATATATATTTTCTGTATTACTATTTCACCAAATGGAAGTTTCTTTTCAGTTAAAATTGTTTGGTCAGTTTTCTAAGCAGATGATAAAATGCAAGGATGGTTATTAAGCTGCTTCTTAGCTAAAAAATCTGTGAATGACATTTGTGCAATCCCGATTAATTTGTTACGCTTTTTAACTGGACTTAAGTCTTCTAATTGGCTTATTTATTTCCGGTCCGGTCACACATTGACATTAAGGATGAAATTTAGCTCGGGTGTAATTTTTGTAATGCTGTCGCTTGGACGCCCAATCTGTACCCCAGTTAGGAAATCGAGATCCCTGCACTTTTTGTGAGGGGTGGCTTGTTTTTATATTTGTAACTTATTTTCGACATACTAAAGATGTAATTTAGCTTTGGAGTCATTGTTGTAATCCTGTCGCTCCTGTGAAAAATGAAAAATAAAAAAAAAATCGTACCTAAATTACTTAGAAAATATCCATGATCGAAATAACGATTGATGTCTTAAAATAAACGTTTTGAGAATACACAACTTTGTTTTTGAGGCGTTTTACTCCTGATGCCAAACGTAGTCTCATCATTCAAATATCTTCCTAGTAGGTTTTTCTATTACTCGATTCTAAAAAGATGACTTTCAATACATTTTCAACATCACATATCGCGCAATAACTCGGCCATAACTTAACGGATTTTCTTTTTCAAAGCTTGAAGATGTCTGTTATATAGCCCCATGAAAAGTAATTCAACGGCAACAAATCACACGATCTTTGTGGCCAATTTACATAAGCAAATAGCGAAACAATTTATTAAAAAAAAAAATTATTTGCATTAAAACCCAAATAGGTCGTGTTGTGTGAGATGAGGCACTATTTTGTTAAAACCACGGCTTCCACATCATAACTATTTGGCTATAGCGATGAAAATTGACGGTGCCACTTACACCTTTCCCATTTTCCAAGAAGTCTAGACTAATGACACAACCAGACCAAATTGCAGCCACTTTTTGTGGATGTAATGGCTTTTTGACTATTACATGTCGATTTTCTGTTCTGCTAATGAACGTATCTACCGAGTGTAAAATGAGTCTGCTCGTAATGCGCGAAACGTATTCATTGTTTACCAATTTAAGAACTGTTAAATGGGCAATGAAACACCATCAATTAAACTACTATGTATAAATGTGTTTAAGAATTTGCATTTTAAACAGAGTCTATTAAGTGCCTGTTACAAAGTCTGACAAGAATTTATGATTGTGACCTTATTCTTATAACTTGCAAACATTTTAAGCTGAGCGTTGTTCTTTACATTTCGTTCAAATGACCGGCTGAAAATATATCGTATGTTGGCTTATATCGACTTTTTTGGTTGAAAAAAAATTAACGACAAGTCATAAAAGTCGATATTTAAAAATGTCAACATTTCAATTAGTCGGTAAAAATAAAGCTAGCATTTTAACTTGCCGAAAAGTTGGTAAAAATCGATATTCTTTTTGTCGATAATTCGAATGAATCCATTATTATTACTTGAAGACGACGATGATCAAAATGTTCCAGTTTTTGAAATTTTTTTTTCAAAGAAGTTCTTTGAACTTCCAATTGAAAACGACATTAGCTCCGTTATTTGCATGCCCATATGGACTTTAGCGAAAAAACGACATCGGTACATTTCAACATTTATTTACCTTTTGCTTTGGTCTGCCATTTTGTATTATCTTACCAACAAACATTTGACATTTTTATATAAACTATCGATAACACACCGATAATAGTAGTTTGGCAATACCGTTTTTATCGGGACAAAAGTTAAATCTATTTAATTATTTGGAGCTGGACATAGCTTATCTCTTTATGGACATAGTTGTTGTTGTATTTGACATGTAAATTGATTTGCTTTTTTTGTGTTTTTTTTCAGACAATATTACGACACAACTTTTAATTTACACAAGGTTAGGAGCCTGTTTAGATTGACTAATCTCTCCCTTTCCACCCCGCCGATTTCACCACCAAAATGACGTCAATCTGTAATTTTCATTCAAGTTCACGCATGTGTTAAAATCTCAGAGACCCCTGTCAGTTCTTTAAATGTATACTGTGGCATGTTCAACACATTTCAAATTTAACATTAAAATTTTCACATTTTTGTATTTTCCAAACTTCTGATTGGCCAGAATTCAGAAATCTAAATCTTCTTTCCTGAAATTGAGGCATTGAATGCAGCCACCTCCAATTTGACGAGGTCTCTGAGAATTAATTTGTTTTTTATGTGTTCATTATCTGACAATCGATTTATGACAACATGTGCAGTTTACCTTTAATATTATGTGTACTGTGAAACCAACCAATCTTAACAGGGTCTTATTCTTGTATAGCCTTTCCGATTGGCATTTCGAAAGTGTCCGGAATTCGTGGTTACCCTTCTGAAATTGTTGTATTGACATTCAGAATGACAGTTCTTCTCCTAAAAAAAAAATTAGGGAAAACGATTTTGGATTTGATTTCAGATTTGAAACTAGAAATACTCACCCATTCAGAAGTACTCACCCATTCAAACAAAACATTAGTCAAACTGTTGTAATAGCTATACCATTGAGTATTAACTCATGTCAAAAAAGTGTGAACAAAATCATGTATAATAGTGTGGAAGCAAAATATGAAATTTTATCACACACAACTTGACAGCGCATCCGACACGATTTGACATATATTAATACATGAAAATATTTAGGAACGGTTCTAAAACCATCACGCTTTCTATCCCACTTGGGGGTTTGAGGTTATGGTGAAACTTGGATACAAGTGTGGAAGCAAAATATGAAAATAATTTTCTGTACACAAATGTGGCAGTCGTATGAAATTCTTTCCCACTTTATTCTGACATGTGTTAATACTTTGTGAGATAGTGTAGAGGCACTTTAAAATGCAACGCAAACTTAATTTAAGCTTAAAATAAAAAAAATTCATATGCTTACTATTTTTTTCGAACAATTTTCCGTGGCTTGCAAATTATGTTCCCATTTTCGTCATATTTGTCCCCGCCATGTTAAAAACTATGAAAAACCATGTGGCATCTTCATGTGAGGCTGCACACATACAGCGATATGAAGGCTTCAGAATCAAATTGCATTCGCTTATTTGTTTTGTTGGCGTTTTGGATAGAAGAGTTCTTCCGAACTGCCAATCGAAAAGACATGTAAATTTGCCATATTTTTTGCAAATGACCTCAAATGTCAATTAACGCACATTGACGTTTGAGGTTATTTATTTATGTTTAAGAAAGATAATGAATGGGTACGTTCAGGAAACACGCACCCATGTTCAGAAAACAAATGAGACTTCATTGAAGTTGTTCACATTGAGTTAAAAAACTGGATTTTTTTTTTACTTTTTAGTTTTCACATCTCGCTCCCACTCATTCATGTGAATACGCAACGTAAAAAAAGAATTGTTTTTCAGTCCATGGTGAACAGCGTCATAGACCCTGTTTGCTGGTAACAGAAAGAGGTCATTATCATTATTTTTGTGCTGTTATTTGTAAATCAAACATAATATAACAACTTACATAGAAAATGGGGAAATTTTTCTGTGACAAATTCGTGCAGTGTAAATTATTAAGGAAACGGAACCTCGAAAAGCGTTACGATTTGGAAATACCGTTAGTTTAGCAAAAATTTGTAAATTCGATTTAAAGTCCATCAACACACGCAAAATTTATAGTTTTATATAAAGAAGAAATCTATACAAAATACCAATAGCTTTCAGAGTTATACAGAAAAGTACGTGTAATAACTATGTAACATAGAAAAAGTAGTTGAATGTGTACTCGTAAAATATAAAATCATGGTTGTAGGTTTTGTATGTATTTTGCTCATATTTGTACCAAAAAAAAGTCGATATAATTTTAATTGTATTTTGTTTCCATATACGTAATCAAGTATGTACATATTTATTTGTTTGCATTTATGTCAGTTGGGTTACAAAAAAAAAAAAAAATTGCACTCAATTGACCTTATCCAAGCTTTAACTAACAATGCTAAAATGCCTTACTAATCATATTTTGCCCTAAGAAACTGTTAGTGCTTGCTCTAACCATGATTTAGGTCCACACTAGCAAACTAAGTCACATTACTCTATATGACCTTCCGCACACATGGTAACTTATATGGAATTTTGTTTATCTTTTCCATTCCTCTCTGAATCCATTGAAACATTGTACAAAACGTGTCTCTTTGTGGTGGTTAAATGCACATATATACATGGATCTTCAGTGCTATGCTAGGAGCTAAAAAAGCAAAACGCCTATAGTTGTCAGCCACTTAAGCTAATGTCATAATTAAACGAGAAGCGGCCTTCGGTATATTCAAAAGGGGAACACACTAATACTGTACTTATTCATCAAACATATATATATTTTCTGTATTACTATTTCACCAAATGGAAGTTTCTTTTCAGTTAAAATTGTTTGGTCAGTTTTCTAAGCAGATGATAAAATGCAAGGATGGTTATTAAGCTGCTTCTTAGCTAAAAAATCTGTGAATGACATTTGTGCAATCCCGATTAATTTGTTACGCTTTTTAACTGGACTTAAGTCTTCTAATTGGCTTATTTATTTCCGGTCCGGTCACACATTGACATTAAGGATGAAATTTAGCTCGGGTGTAATTTTTGTAATGCTGTCGCTTGGACGCCCAATCTGTACCCCAGTTAGGAAATCGAGATCCCTGCACTTTTTGTGAGGGGTGGCTTGTTTTTATATTTGTAACTTATTTTCGACATACTAAAGATGTAATTTAGCTTTGGAGTCATTGTTGTAATCCTGTCGCTCCTGTGAAAAATGAAAAATAAAAAAAAAATCGTACCTAAATTACTTAGAAAATATCCATGATCGAAATAACGATTGATGTCTTAAAATAAACGTTTTGAGAATACACAACTTTGTTTTTGAGGCGTTTTACTCCTGATGCCAAACGTAGTCTCATCATTCAAATATCTTCCTAGTAGGTTTTTCTATTACTCGATTCTAAAAAGATGACTTTCAATACATTTTCAACATCACATATCGCGCAATAACTCGGCCATAACTTAACGGATTTTCTTTTTCAAAGCTTGAAGATGTCTGTTATATAGCCCCATGAAAAGTAATTCAACGGCAACAAATCACACGATCTTTGTGGCCAATTTACATAAGCAAATAGCGAAACAATTTATTAAAAAAAAAAATTATTTGCATTAAAACCCAAATAGGTCGTGTTGTGTGAGATGAGGCACTATTTTGTTAAAACCACGGCTTCCACATCATAACTATTTGGCTATAGCGATGAAAATTGACGGTGCCACTTACACCTTTCCCATTTTCCAAGAAGTCTAGACTAATGACACAACCAGACCAAATTGCAGCCACTTTTTGTGGATGTAATGGCTTTTTGACTATTACATGTCGATTTTCTGTTCTGCTAATGAACGTATCTACCGAGTGTAAAATGAGTCTGCTCGTAATGCGCGAAACGTATTCATTGTTTACCAATTTAAGAACTGTTAAATGGGCAATGAAACACCATCAATTAAACTACTATGTATAAATGTGTTTAAGAATTTGCATTTTAAACAGAGTCTATTAAGTGCCTGTTACAAAGTCTGACAAGAATTTATGATTGTGACCTTATTCTTATAACTTGCAAACATTTTAAGCTGAGCGTTGTTCTTTACATTTCGTTCAAATGACCGGCTGAAAATATATCGTATGTTGGCTTATATCGACTTTTTTGGTTGAAAAAAAATTAACGACAAGTCATAAAAGTCGATATTTTTTTGAGTCGATATTTAAAAATGTCAACATTTCAATTAGTCGGTAAAAATAAAGCTAGCATTTTAACTTGCCGAAAAGTTGGTAAAAATCGATATTCTTTTTGTCGATAATTCGAATGAATCCATTATTATTACTTGAAGACGACGATGATCAAAATGTTCCAGTTTTTGAAATTTTTTTTTCAAAGAAGTTCTTTGAACTTCCAATTGAAAACGACATTAGCTCCGTTATTTGCATGCCCATATGGACTTTAGCGAAAAAACGACATCGGTACATTTCAACATTTATTTACCTTTTGCTTTGGTCTGCCATTTTGTATTATCTTACCAACAAACATTTGACATTTTTATATAAACTATCGATAACACACCGATAATAGTAGTTTGGCAATACCGTTTTTATCGGGACAAAAGTTAAATCTATTTAATTATTTGGAGCTGGACATAGCTTATCTCTTTATGGACATAGTTGTTGTTGTATTTGACATGTAAATTGATTTGCTTTTTTTGTGTTTTTTTTCAGACAATATTACGACACAACTTTTAATTTACACAAGGTTAGGAGCCTGTTTAGATTGACTAATCTCTCCCTTTCCACCCCGCCGATTTCACCACCAAAATGACGTCAATCTGTAATTTTCATTCAAGTTCACGCATGTGTTAAAATCTCAGAGACCCCTGTCAGTTCTTTAAATGTATACTGTGGCATGTTCAACACATTTCAAATTTAACATTAAAATTTTCACATTTTTGTATTTTCCAAACTTCTGATTGGCCAGAATTCAGAAATCTAAATCTTCTTTCCTGAAATTGAGGCATTGAATGCAGCCACCTCCAATTTGACGAGGTCTCTGAGAATTAATTTGTTTTTTATGTGTTCATTATCTGACAATCGATTTATGACAACATGTGCAGTTTACCTTTAATATTATGTGTACTGTGAAACCAACCAATCTTAACAGGGTCTTATTCTTGTATAGCCTTTCCGATTGGCATTTCGAAAGTGTCCGGAATTCGTGGTTACCCTTCTGAAATTGTTGTATTGACATTCAGAATGACAGTTCTTCTCCTAAAAAAAAAATTAGGGAAAACGATTTTGGATTTGATTTCAGATTTGAAACTAGAAATACTCACCCATTCAGAAGTACTCACCCATTCAAACAAAACATTAGTCAAACTGTTGTAATAGCTATACCATTGAGTATTAACTCATGTCAAAAAAGTGTGAACAAAATCATGTATAATAGTGTGGAAGCAAAATATGAAATTTTATCACACACAACTTGACAGCGCATCCGACACGATTTGACATATATTAATACATGAAAATATTTAGGAACGGTTCTAAAACCATCACGCTTTCTATCCCACTTGGGGGTTTGAGGTTATGGTGAAACTTGGATACAAGTGTGGAAGCAAAATATGAAAATAATTTTCTGTACACAAATGTGGCAGTCGTATGAAATTCTTTCCCACTTTATTCTGACATGTGTTAATACTTTGTGAGATAGTGTAGAGGCACTTTAAAATGCAACGCAAACTTAATTTAAGCTTAAAATAAAAAAAATTCATATGCTTACTATTTTTTTCGAACAATTTTCCGTGGCTTGCAAATTATGTTCCCATTTTCGTCATATTTGTCCCCGCCATGTTAAAAACTATGAAAAACCATGTGGCATCTTCATGTGAGGCTGCACACATACAGCGATATGAAGGCTTCAGAATCAAATTGCATTCGCTTATTTGTTTTGTTGGCGTTTTGGATAGAAGAGTTCTTCCGAACTGCCAATCGAAAAGACATGTAAATTTGCCATATTTTTTGCAAATGACCTCAAATGTCAATTAACGCACATTGACGTTTGAGGTTATTTATTTATGTTTAAGAAAGATAATGAATGGGTACGTTCAGGAAACACGCACCCATGTTCAGAAAACAAATGAGACTTCATTGAAGTTGTTCACATTGAGTTAAAAAACTGGATTTTTTTTTTACTTTTTAGTTTTCACATCTCGCTCCCACTCATTCATGTGAATACGCAACGTAAAAAAAGAATTGTTTTTCAGTCCATGGTGAACAGCGTCATAGACCCTGTTTGCTGGTAACAGAAAGAGGTCATTATCATTATTTTTGTGCTGTTATTTGTAAATCAAACATAATATAACAACTTACATAGAAAATGGGGAAATTTTTCTGTGACAAATTCGTGCAGTGTAAATTATTAAGGAAACGGAACCTCGAAAAGCGTTACGATTTGGAAATACCGTTAGTTTAGCAAAAATTTGTAAATTCGATTTAAAGTCCATCAACACACGCAAAATTTATAGTTTTATATAAAGAAGAAATCTATACAAAATACCAATAGCTTTCAGAGTTATACAGAAAAGTACGTGTAATAACTATGTAACATAGAAAAAGTAGTTGAATGTGTACTCGTAAAATATAAAATCATGGTTGTAGGTTTTGTATGTATTTTGCTCATATTTGTACCAAAAAAAAGTCGATATAATTTTAATTGTATTTTGTTTCCATATACGTAATCAAGTATGTACATATTTATTTGTTTGCATTTATGTCAGTTGGGTTACAAAAAAAAAAAAAAATTGCACTCAATTGACCTTATCCAAGCTTTAACTAACAATGCTAAAATGCCTTACTAATCATATTTTGCCCTAAGAAACTGTTAGTGCTTGCTCTAACCATGATTTAGGTCCACACTAGCAAACTAAGTCACATTACTCTATATGACCTTCCGCACACATGGTAACTTATATGGAATTTTGTTTATCTTTTCCATTCCTCTCTGAATCCATTGAAACATTGTACAAAACGTGTCTCTTTGTGGTGGTTAAATGCACATATATACATGGATCTTCGGATATTGAAAAAAAAACATCTCATCATATTCAAAAATCCAACCATAAACACTCTTCTAACTAACTCGGGCTGAACTTCATGTAAATATGCTTAAATTAAATTGGTAAATACAAAATTTCAAAAATTAAACAAAATATAAAAAAAAATCACGCACACACATAAAAAATATAATACGTAATGTAAGGCTTCGATGCATTGGGTGATGTGTTGAAGCCCGGCAATACTGCGGGCAGTAGCACACTAGCCATGTCAGGTGTTCCAAATCCAACTGATGTTGTTGCTTCAGGTGCAGGTGGTTTCCAACAACAGCAGCAGCAACAACCTGGACAAGGTGCATCCCAGCCAGCGGGCACTGGAAAAATTCTCACTGGTGATCTGGATAGTTCGCTTATGTCGCTGGTAGATAATTTAAATATAAATAAATCGGGAAGCACAAAGTGAGTAGCAAAACGATTTTAAATGCAAAATGTAAAATGCTTACTATTGTGCTATTGCAGACCTGTGCAGTGGAATTCGCCGAAAAACACAGCAAAGCCAGGTGCTAATTGGACACCACAACCAATGGCGGCAACAACTGGTGCAGGTTATCGCCCAATGGTGAGTTGTGTAGTGAGAAGAATTAAGGAAAATCTCTAAAAAAATGACTTTGATGGCTCATTGTCGAAAAAATTGCTTAAATATGTTCGATAGGTGGCAGTGCAAATGAAAGTTTTTTTTTTTTTAATACGAAAAAAAGAATTTTTTTCCAATTTTACTATGGCTCCGCAAATGACTAGTTGCTTTATAAATATCTACATACATTTGCTTCACTAGAAAAGTAAACAAAAATGTTCTTTTATCACTTTATTTTTATTTATTTTTTTTCTTAAACGAAAGTAACCATCTTACGTACAACTAGGTTAAATAAAATACGATTTTAGTTCAGATCGATTTGGAAAATACTTAATGAAAAGTATGAAGTAGTGAGTTGCTTTCTGGAATTTTTTTCTTTTTCTATTGGGGCTATCGTGAGTAAAATTTTCCACGGAATTTTTCCCATGGTTGAAAACTGGGAACGTGTATTGTATTTGCAGGTTCGGAATTAATTGGCATCGAAAATGAATATTCCATGGCCACTGGGCTACCATTTTAATCGACCAAATTTGAACCCGCAGGGAACAGTAGACAAAGATGTGAGAAATTCCGTGGGAAATTTTATCCACGATAGCGCACATTATGTCTATGGAAGTTTGAATGTTTTTACCCCTACAACAACTTAAAAAAGTAATTATTAAGCTGATATCAAGAAAGAACAGATAAAATTCACAGCTCTATAATTTGATTTGGGGATTTATTTCGTCCATTTTGTATGTATGTATGCAGGGTTGTCCTTCTTTGTATGGAGGAAAAAAAAATTGGTTGCTTTTACTGAGAACCATATCTTTTTGTTCATCTACATTAAAAACGTGTATACAAAAAATTGGAGAAAATAGCACTGTATTAACACGTGCCGCAATGAGTTTGAAAATTCGAACTCGATTGTTCATAAAACCGACCAAAACCGGTGGCTATGAAGTTTGAGTTTGATTTATCGAATTAATGAAATGCATGCACGTACCTGCTGAAAAAGTTCAAGTAGCTTAGAAAGTACAAATTTTGAAAAATATTAATTAATTATACAAACATTTTTAGAATTTGTATTAAAATCATTTGAGCCGTTCTTGAGATAAAAAAGCTTTGTATGCCTGTGTGGGATAGGAATAGGTGTAGAAGAGAAAGGTTATGAGTTGATTGGAGTCCTTATTTAGTTTCAAGTCGCAAGTCTTTGCGGGTCTAATTTTATGAAAAGTAGCTTTGTTGATCAATTTTATTAAGAAAATTTAGTTTTGGCGCGCCATGCTAAAAAATTCAATTTTCCAAATCATGGAGAAATTTTGATTAATTAAGTTTTAATTTTAATCTGTTTCTGTTATATAAACCAAAATATGCAAGTGGATTTTGGTACGCTGAACTCGAATCTGGTCTTAGAATTGCTCTAGCACGTCCCTCTTTTGAGATGACACATTCTAAAAAATCTCTAAAAGCTTAGAAAAACCTTTTTTTTATACCACAAGATTATCTTTTTTCACAAAACTTGCAACTAAATTTAAAAATATTTAAACTTCATCAGCATATTTTGAGGTAAGGTAGCTTAAGGCGAAGGCTGACAGCTAATTAATGATTTCTCCAAGATGAATAAGGATATTCGAAGGGTTCAAAAAGAATTTCAAAGATAAATATTTATACTTCCGACTAACGATAAAATTTTATTCGAAAAAAATTACTTCGAGAAAAAATATAACTTCAAGTTTCCCAAAAACGCATATTTTTTCTAATTTTGGATTCTCAAAAACGTGACCAGATTCAGATTGAGTGCATCAAAAACTATCAGAAAAGTATATTTTGGTTCATGTTACAGACAAAAATAAAAAATTTGCACACAGTGTTAATTGTAAAGTACGGTCTACATTTACATAAGTATAGATAAATTTAACAAATTTTTAGTGTCGAGTTTCTCGTTGACGGCTGCTATGCTTTCGATCAAAATTTGTATGCCAAAGGTCCTTTCCCAATATATATGTAAATAATATCGACTGATTTATGAATACTTTTAATCGATTTATTTTGATTCTTACTAGTCAGAGAGATAAAATGCAAAAACAAAAATTATGCAAAATATGATTTGAATTTCTTGCATTTTTTTCACCTGATACACTGAAATGAGTCAAAAAAGCAAAGCTTGAGCCCAAAAATTTCGAATGTACTTTTTGAAAATTTCATTTGAAAGAAGCGGATATGATAATTGGCAATGGTTTCTTGCTTTTTATGCAGGCATCTTTGGATAAAATAATTCTTACAAGCCTTATACTAGATCGTTTTTGAATTTTAATTTGTTTCAGCCTCCACCGGAAGTATTTATTTAAAATATCGGATAATTTTTTTTTAACTATTTAGCTGACCTAACGCTAGTTCTAACCACAAGTGCTTTTTTTAAAAAATATTTTTGGAGCGCAAACAGTTTTTGAATGTGTACCATTTTGGGAATTTTCAAAATCCTTTCGAAAAGGTCACATATCGAATTTTTTCACAAATATATTTTTGCATATCAATGTAATCATAATGCTTCCCTGCACCTATTATGCTGAAAAAATTACATCTTTAGTATACTATTGTCATTGTCACACTCAAAAGTTTTTTTTTTTTTTTTAATTTTAAACTAGGCTTTGGAAAATCTTTGCATTGCCTGAATATTTAAAATGTTCAGAGATGTGTCCTTTTCGAAATTGGTCATTCAATTAAATCAAATTAAAATTGGTGGCTCTTCTCGGCAAGACCATTTTGTTAAAACGTTAGTATACTATGAACTTGTAGTTTAATTTATTACCTTTAGGATTTATGTTTTTAATCAAACAGCAACACAAATAAACTAAGAGATATTTCTTGATAAAAACAAGTTTAGAATATCTCAAAGAAACAAAATTGATAAATTCATATTTTTTCAGAATTAAAAAATTTTCGGCAGCTGAACTGAAATTGAACGATTTGAGAAAAATAAACAATTTAGTTACCAAAATTGGAGCTATCTTTCTTTCTTCTTTCCCTGTAGTATTTTCAACACTAAAAGTGTATACAAAGCAGACCTGTTAACTTCCAAGTACAAGAACCAATCAAGTAGCCAGTACACATGGTACTTGTACCTAAAGAAATAAGTCCAATGTACTTGGTACTTGAAAAACAGCAAGTAGGTACAACACTTTTTCAAGTACTTTGTTCCAAGTACATGTATTTGGTACTGTAATAGTGGGCAGTACATTTTGAAGTACTTTTCAAGTACACGTCCATTTCAAGTACTTTTCAGGTACAAGTCAATTTAAATTACCTTTGAAGTAAAAGTCAATTTCAAGTACGAATTGCGCTTGAAATTCATTGACGTTTGTCATGACGGTCGACAACGATATGACGACGACTGATGTCATCGACTTTTTGTTTCGGCGTCATCTCGATAAAGTCTCACCATGGTTGTCATTATTCGATAGCTCAACCAGAGTAATCAACGAATGGTACTTGAAACTCTGATACAAAGTATCAACTTTCGTTTAAAGCTAGAAAACTTGTTTGATGACATTTTTGGGTACCTATGAATTCAGTTGTCCGTGTATCTGTTAGGATAGGTATTACCCGGGTAAAATCACGAACACCTTTTGCTATTACTAAATGTTGTTTTCTATTCAGAAAAGTACAGAAGCGTCTTCTGAATAAAGGTCTTTTCAGTAGAGCACGAATAATAATTTTTAATAATTACGGGGGGTCATTCCGTAATTTTCAAAATGATAATCGTCAAAACGATAATCGTTAACGTGATCGTCAATGATTTGCTTCACGTAACTCCATCACTATCGTCTCGTCTACCGTTATTTTAAAAATGAAATTTGAGAGCATTTGGTATTCCCAAACTGTGAAATGTCATATTTATTTTCCTTTTTATCAACATTCCACCTTTTTTTTGTATT
Organism: Dasysyrphus albostriatus; assembly: GCA_946251815.1. Lineage (NCBI taxonomy): Eukaryota > Metazoa > Arthropoda > Insecta > Diptera > Syrphidae > Dasysyrphus > Dasysyrphus albostriatus. The sequence continues at coordinate 218,513,201 of OX276335.1, read as the reverse complement.
TTTTATCGATTTTAGAATTCATACAACAGCAAAAAATTGCAATTTGGCTGTCAAATGAACAGCTGTTTTAGCAGAGAAAGAGCATTGAGAAATGAATCCAAAAAATGTTCGTCTCAGTAATCTCCTCAAAAAATCTCAGTGCTCAGGTGAGATTTTTTGTCCCACTTAAAAAATCTCTGAGCGCTCAGAGATTTTATTTGGTGAGACGCGCCTATTCAATTACAGTCGCCTACAAACTTTCAATCACAAAAAAAGTATAAAGTGAGCTTCGAAATCTATGCAAACGATACCTATTGAGCTATGGTCTCAACGCTATCGTTTTGACGATAGCGTTTTGACGATTATCGTCTTACGTGAAGCAAATATTTTATTTTCAAAACAAAATCGCCCAAACGATAGTCATTTTCAGTTTTACGGAATGCAGGACTATCGTCAAAGCGCTATCGTCGAGTGATAATCGTTTTACGGAATGAGTGCCCAAGTTATTTTCAAACACTTTTAATTTTAAAAATTTTTAAGCACTTGTAGTTTCAAAATAAAGAAACATAGTTTTGATTTTTGTTTGCAATATGATAAAATATTATATTATATATTTTAAAATACCGTTATAACTCATCTGATAAACAATTTTTACACTCGAGCTATTAATTTGTTTGTGGTTGGCCTCTTAATGCAAAAAGTCCTTTAACTTAGGCATGGAGTCGTGAATTTCAAAATTTAAATGCAGAAATTTTGTTTATACAGATTAAATTTTCGTAATAAACTCAATTTCGATAAAATTGCAGTTAGGCCACTATGGTTCTTACGGCCTCATACCTGAACCAGAATTCTTAACCATTGAATTGATTTTGTCGCGTATACATATACAAACTCAAGTTATAGTTAGGTATAGGTAGATAGTTATTAAAATTGTATTTTATACCCATGACAATGAAGAACTTTACTGTCTAAGTAATTGAATATGTGTATTTTATATTACAAGTATATTTATTTAAGAATTCGATTTTTTATGATTTTAAATATTTTTTTTTCAGTCTTGCTTTATTTTATGTTTTTATGTTGAAATATTTTTTTTATTTTTTTTTTATTTCTATACACAAAATACATAGGCTCATGGCATGACAGTTAGTCCTGCGCCAGTCACAATTAATCATCCGTTTATTCACCCTACTTATCCTGTGTTACCTAACTACATGCAGGTAAGCTAGTTTGCTAGTTCGTTAAAAAAATATTTTGTTTTATTATTTTATTTTACATTTGAAAAAAAAAAGTAAAAACTACTTCTCACACTCCTTAGCGCTAGTAATTGAGTATTGATAGCTTTTATTTGAAAAAAATAAATATTTACCTAAGAGAAAAATAACAATATTGACATTTTCTAATTGCAGCAGGGGATGCCAGTCATGGGAGCGCCAATGATGGCAACGAACAACATGCAACCTATGACTGGGGCGCAGCCAGTGATGCCGCCAATGATGGCAATGCAGCCAACCGTGGCAGCGCAGCCACACAGCAGTCCCGCCCAACAGAATGGCAATAAGAACATTCAACTAGATCCATTTGGAGCGTTATAAGTGGTATAAAAAGAAAAAAAAAACTAAACACAAACAAAATCTCTTCAATCCGCGCATCCACTATAATAAAACTATTAAACGTTAAATAAATTAAAACAAATATAGTTATGTACTATCACTTATTATTGCAAAAATTGCTATACCTATATTGAAAAAACTATTGATTGTGCTAAACATAATTTACGCATTACATTAATACCATCAACAAAAATAAGAAATAAAGTTTTAAATTTCCCTTCTGTATATAAATATATATACATATATATAGAAAGATGTAAACACAATCCATTCACTTTATGGAAAGCAAATTAAATATAAAAATAAACATAGGTACACTTATGTATAAACAACAAAATTATTAAAAATTATAGTAAAGCTAAACTCCTATCCCACAACCTACCTGCACTTATAATAGCCATGAAATTATTTTTTTGTTTGATGTTGTTGTTAAAAAAATTGATATTTTCTGCCAATTTTTGTTTAACTGTTAAAAATATACGACGCGTCCATTTATGAAACAAACTAAATAATAATTATATAATTTTTGTTAAATACTTTAATAATTATTTTTTTTTGGTTTTTCAATTACGTATAATAAAACAATCGAAAATCTTGTAGTACATAATTTAGGAAAAAAATTTAATTTTGTATTATCATTCCAACTTATTGATTTAAGTTTTTTTTTTATAAATATATTTTATTAATATTATTATTATGATTTTTTTTGTAAATAAAATATTTTTATTATTATTTTATGGTAGGCAATTAGCTTGAATGTATTAAATAAAAAAATTACAAATAATTTAAACGAAACGAAAATAATTATGAGCTGAAGACAGATATTAAATATAAAATTATAAATGAAATATATATACATATTTAAAGATAAAACTCAAAGAGAATACAAATGTTGATTATGACCTCTTATAAATACGCTGTTATAGAAAAAAGAAGTATTTTTGTATATACATATATATATATATGCTTACACTATACTTGAATAGAAACAAGCATCATGTTCATGATAAGAGCGTTTAGCACTTTAGTAAATTTAAATACTATTTTTTTTTTAATCTTAAAAGAGGATTAATGAAAAAATTCCGTTAAGTTATTTTGTATGCTTTTTCCCATTCCTTTGTAGGAGAGACTGTTATTTTTGTTCGCGCAACCTGGGTCAAGCATTAAACTTGAATAAAAAAAGAATGAAGAACTCACAAAAATTATTGTTTTTTTTTGTTCTTCTTGATTAAGTGTGTGATCAAGTTTAAACAAATTAGTAAGCTGTAAAATTGTTTTAAACTACATATTCAATTTACTATCCTTCCATATTTCTTTAAATTCGCGAACCATCCAATTCCCTTTGAATAAATGAAGAAAAGTGATTTAATTATAATGATTTTTAGTTCCCATAGCGTCTTGATCCAACTGCCTAATGTCGTTTTCGATTTGATGTTCGGAGTACTCCTTTTCTACTCCTTTGTCACTCCTTCTACTCCAATTTTTCCATAAGCCATAGGAATGGAACAGAACATAAAACCAAGCGAAAACGGCATAATGTTTTTTGTTGGCATATCTTCAAGAGAGAAGAGTAGTAGTAGAAAGAGTATTTGATACTGATGAAGTTTTATCATCAGTATCAAATAAACTAATAAAGCTTAATAGAAATACCAACCGATTTTAAGTTATAAAACAGTACAAAATTGCATTTTGGTAAAAAAAAAAACAACCATAATGTTAAAGACAAGCTTTTACCGGTAAATGTTTAATTTATATTCTTTAAAGTAAGCACCTCAAATTTTTCCATTTCAAAAACTAACTGTTTATCAAATTACTACTGAACGAAATTTGTACAATATCTTGAAGATAAAATACGAATCTTTGGAATGTGCCGCAAAAATACACCTGTTGAGGCAAAGTATCTATTCTTTTATGATACATGCCTTGTAAGTTTATTCATTGTTATCTTTGGAAATATACAATCAAAAATAAACTTAGCTTACCAAAGACCTACACACTTTGATCGTGAGTATGTACTTGCTTCTATTTAAGCGGTGCGACTGCATGTCTACATATATGTATATTTAAAAAAAACTTTATATATATTTAGATACTACTTTGAAAAGTACCTATACAAAACAAAAATCATAATGTTACCCCGCTCACTCGGATAAGTTTTTCAGTTGCTTTATGTTTATTCATCAAAAAGATTTAATTTGATAGATCCTATTAAATTTTGTTTAATGTTTCGCTGAAATAGCGTATAATTTGTGGCTTAAAAATTGTGCAATGTTATATATTGATGTTTCTAAAAGAACTATATACTTTACATTATTTATTCAAGTTTTTCTGAATGTCTGTGTTATATATTTTCAAAATAAAAAAAATTGTATATTGTGTTAATAACAAAAAACGTTTCTCTTGCTTGGCGTGTTACTCACTAAACCTTTTAACTTTTTAAGATTTGTACAATTTACCAAAATCCTTGATGGAAATCGCCGTGCAAGTTTCTTTTTTTAAAGATTTTGTTATTTTTTTTTTAGTTTATTACGATTTTTAAAACACATTGATTGTAACTCAATGTTATTCAATTCATAGCAAATACCTACACCTACATATATGTACTTCCAACATTTCAAGCTAGGTGACATCGATATAGTATGTAGGTACTTCCAATCGCTTCCGATTCGCAACAAATACTAAAATAAACTGTAGTCATTACTCTATTTCACACTTCCGTAAATAGAAGCTGTTCGTTACACATGTGAAAACATTGGGGATATTCAATTGATAAATCGTTAATAATTGTTGATGCAATATATGTAAGAGGAAAATGCATACTGTGGATTTATTTCGTTTGTAGCCCGCATTGAAAAGCCGCACATGCACTGTCAAATGTAAACAGTTTAAATAAAGTGAATACAATGCAAATGCAGCTTAAACTCAAACTCTACAACATAGAGTACCTATACTATCTAGAGAACCGACTCGTACCCCTTTTGCCTAAAACACTCGCAAATTTTATTTGAGCACATTAAGAGAAAATTCTCTTAAATTCCCTGTCCGTGAATACGTGTGATAGCTCTAAATGTGACGTTTTCAATTTTTCGATTCAATTTTTTGTTGTTTTCAGTCTAATGAGCCAAAAATCCATTAAGTTATCATTGTATTGGTGAGATTCCATTTAAAATGCATTGGGCAGCTAACACATGCTCAGCTATGTTTTGGAAATGGTCACAGTGCAGTTTGTAGGGTGAAAGAGAAAAAGTCCTGAAGTCGGTTCTCTACATAATATAGGTACTCTATGCTCTACAATGTGAAGCTGTTGATGTACTAAAAACTGTGTATAGTGTAGCAGAGGTTAAACAAACTTCAAATTTGTCTGCAAGTTATGTACATCTTATATTCATTGTGAGGAATTGGATATTCAAATTTATTATGTTCAACCAGTAACTGAATGACTATTAAGCACAGTCATTCAGTTACTGGTTATCGAAATGAAATCGGTAAATTTGTCTCTATCACGGCTGTTCTGAATTTCGGTCGTATTAAATCCGTACTGATTAAAAACGGCCAGCAAAAAGAAGTTGAAGACGTCAAAAAATGATATTTGTTCGTTTTGCCCTTTAAATTTCAAATCCAAGCTTACCATAAAAATGATTTTAATTATGACAACCCAACAGCAGCCGATAAGTACGAGACTGCCCCATTGAATATGCGGATCCGAATTGTATGGAACGAATTTTTTCCATAAATAGAATACCACACAATATCATTTATATTACCAAAACTCCAAATAGCAGTAAAATAGTTTGATTATTGATTATTCCAAGTAAACTTCTTCTTATGGATAGCAGAAAATTCCTTCTAAAACCTCCCTTTAACATTTTTAGATTTATCTTGGAGAACTGAATTTGGCTGTAGGTACATTCATTGCGGACAGCAGAAGATTTTTCAAGGGGACGGAATTTTTCGGGGAAAAAAAATAAATCGATAGGATACCCTTATTTTCTGTACCATTCCAGGAATAAAAAATTTGAAAACGTCTAATTTTTGTATCTTACCTTTTTTTGAAGCAGACAAGTTCAAAATTGAGATTTATCGAAATTTTTTAGTGGTTTTGTAATGGGTGAAGAAATGCCAATTAAAAAGTTCTGTTTAAAAAGTTGTGCTTATGTGACCTTACTTGGCACACTTTTAATGGAGACAAAAGTGTTGTAAAATACCATGTCCCTCAATCCTGTTTGGACTAAGTCATGACGAGTTCATGAGTGAGATTCGTGAGCAGCTCGTTTCTCTTAAACGCTTGCAACCAAGAAACCATCACAAATGACAATCCAAACAAGGTCATAGCCAAGTCCATAATTTTAATGGCGGTAACTGGTTATAAATTTTCATGTATCTAGTCCCGTCCATAAAAAATCAAGTTAGTAATGGATGAAACTAGAGACAAATATCATTTAAAACAGTTATAATGGCTTTTCGCCATTTAAGGTCAACGCCTATCGCGTGGCTTGAAAAATACTTATGGGTCTGCCTGCAGGGTCCTATAAATAGTACCATTGTAAACAAAACTGTTATTAAATAGCATGACTCCAGTCACTTCTTTTTAAGTAAAATAATGAAGATTCCAGTGGAATATTTGAAACTCAAAAACTTTATTTGCTGAAAAATATTTTTGATTATAATTTAATCCTGACCGCCCAGCACACAATGTCAACTCCAAATTATGGAGAAACCAATTATTTTAGTCTTTTCACTAAAATTGTTTCCTCGTAAAATTGTTATTCTATATACATACGTTAATGTTAATTATTCTAGATCATTTGACGGAATAAAAGATAATATTTTGTAAAAATGAAAAATGAAAAAATACGCTATGCAAGTGATTTCTGACTGGATACATAACATAACAAAAAAATTAATTTTCAACTTAATTATTAATATTTTTATCCACGAATTATTGTAAAACAAATAAAAAGTATGTTAAGTAACACAAAGCATCAATTAAGTTAAAATACGAACAAAAATCTATTTTAAAAAATAATGACAATATTTATTGATGATACACAAATCCACCACGTATCTCGGAATGAATACAAAATAAAAAAAAAATATATACATTTATGTATATTGTAAAAAAGTATATTAAACAATTTACATAAAAAAAAAATGATGAACTAAAACGGAATTTTAGTTGTGATGAACTTTATAGGAAAAAGCTATAGATTTTCGAAAACAAAATGCACCGTTTATAGTATTCCATAAAAATAAAACTTTTAGCTTAAATTATTATTGATATTTGCAATTATTTAACCTGTTTACAATAAAATAAAAAGAAAACAAAAATATTGACAGACAGTAAGGAATTTTAAAATGAAAATGAAAACAAAAACAATATGCTAGTTATTATATATGTATGTATATGTATACACCCTAAATGATAACTTGTAATAGATGAGAATATTTAAATAAATGTCTAGAAATATGTATTAAATAAGAAAAGAAAAACAGAAATGGTGTTGTTGCAATTGTTTATTAGGACCGATCGATCTTGCTGAAACTACGTATAATCATTGAATAATTACAAATAAAACCGGACACCGATCATTGCTCAAACGACGGTTGTACCAAAGAATGCAAGCGGCCACCACATGAAGCTCTAATTACCTTTTCCAAAACTTATTGGTTTTTTTCTCTGCTAATTTGTTTTCCTAACCCATTTCTAAAAGAAAGAAGAATATTTTTAAGAATGATCACAAACGTATGTAGCTGTTTTTCATAAAAATTCATGCTGCGGTGGCGTAGCTGGTGCGTATGTTTTAAGGAAAAAAGGGATGATCATGATTGGTAATGGTAGGTGGTTGTATTAAATTAATAATATTAATTAATATTTATTCTAGATTTTTTGCATTAGAGATTTGCTTTTGAGATTTTTTTTTTCGAGATTTTATTAGTTCTAGACTTTATTTTTCGAGAATTTTACTTTAGAGATTTTTGCTTTCTAGATCAATTGATTTCTAGATATCGTGATAGACCCGAATAAACTACAAACTGTGTTAAAATAAATGTTCTAACGTTTACCATTTAAAAGTGGTAAGCGGAAAATGTTTTTTTTCGATACTTTATCCTTTTGAAGCAATATCTTGTTACTGGTGAATCGTCTGGAAAAAAGTGTTATTATTTTTTGTAGATTTAGTACAATCTATAAACTATGCATATTATTTTTATGCTATTTACGAGTTAAAAGCAAACATGTGGAATTTTGGATTTTTGAGGAAATTTTTCAAATATGTAATTATATCTTTAAAGTTATCACTCTTGGAAAAAATGAGTAATGAGGAAAATTAGCGTCAATAGTACATAAAAGGGGAAAAATAAATTGGAAGTATGGTGGGTGGGCGAAAATGTATTTTCAATCAAAGAAGTTGACGAAATTTTTTTTGATTTTTGAAAAACTTAGGACAGCGTTCTTTTTGTTAAAACTTCTACTTTAAGACGGTGTAAAGAAAACATACCATTATTGTGAAAAACATAGTCAAAAATGGCAAAAACCAAAAAGACGTTTTTTCAAGTTCGGTTTTTCCGTAAATGCCAGTAATTGATCATTGTTCATTTAAATGGATTATTGGAAGTGATGCGAAATGGTACTTTAAACAACAATTTTACCTAAGCTAGCACGTGAAATGAGAAGTCCTCAAAGAAAAGATTAAGTAAAAAGCGTAAAGCTGGTTCTTCGCCTTAAGCAGCTTCCTCTTTTGAAATAAGAGTTTCACCAAAACATGCGACAATAAAAGAAAAACCAGTTAAGGAACGGCCCCCACCACCGATAAATGTTATTGGTATTGCGGAGTATAACAAGTTGCCAACCATATTAAAGGCATTATTACCATCGGCTTTTAAAATTATTTCACTTAATAACAACAAATGGGAAGTTTGTGTGAAAGACCCCGAAAGTTACCGTCTTCTGTCACGAAAACTAAACGAAATAAAAGTAGAAGTAGCGGTCTACTTACACCCGTTTAGGCAGGAGGGGCAATTTTCTAAAAAATTGACTTAAAACAAAAAAAATATTTAAAAACAATGGTACAATTTACAATACCATGCTATACCTTTTTAGAAAGCCAGAAATCTTTTCTTTGAATTTTATTATAAATTAAGTTGTGTTAGTGAACAGTTTTTGAAAAATTAATTTTCAAACTCGAAATTTTGAAAAAAAAACTCAAATTAATTTTTTTCAAAATTTTATGTAATGAAGTATAATTTTTATTTTCAAAATTCAATGCTCTTATTAATTTTCAATAAAAAACAGAAAACCGGATGTTAAAATGTATCTTAGTTTTTGAGAAATTAATCAAAATAAAATTCCTTTTTTCCAAGAAAAACACTTTTTTTTTTCTATCTTTGCATAAATACCACTAGTTTTATTAGCAAGTAATACAAAAAATAACTTTATTAACTAGTAATATTTTTAATATCTGTTACATTTTAGCCTATTCTAATAAAAATAAATGTTGTTATAAGAAATTTTCGATATAATCTCCACTATTTAGAAGGAAAATGTTGTATCTTCTTTAAGTCCGCCAAATTCTCCTGCAACTTGACTCCAGCAACTTCACTGCGCTGTTTAAGTTGCTCCAAAGAAGAAATTTTAACTTCATATAAATAGTTTTTCACGAATCCCCAAGCGTAAAAACCCAAGGGAGTTAAATCTGGTGATCTTGGTGGCCATTCAGTGGCACCTCCCCTTCCTATCCATCGGTCGCTGACGTGATTATTCCGCCAGTTTCTCACAGCCATCCTGTTGGTATATTAAGTTGTCTATTATAGCCAAAGGGACATCTTCAAGTAAATCTGGCAAAAGGGTTCTTAGGAATTACAGATAGGATTCTCAATTTAAAACCGTATTCAAAAACGTGGTCCAATTACCGTTCGTCCCACAATGCCAAGCCACACATTGCGGCTGAAGCGATGCTGCGATGTATTTTGTTTTTTAACATGTGGATTGTTGTGACTCCAGTAATGCAAGTTGTGGAAATTGGTAACTCCATCTCTGGTAAACTGCACTTCATCTGTCCAAACTATCCTTTTGAAGTAGTTGTGTTCTGTTTATTCCCTCAGTAATAGCGTTCTACAGATTTCAATCCACAAAACTTAATCATTTGATGTCAACTCTTGCACTGGGGCAGAATGATATGGTCATCGGTATGAATCACTGCCCAAATCCTGCTTTGGGGAAATACCCTTAGCTGGTGCTAAGGGTGAGATTACGTCGTAACAAATTCAAAATCCGTTCCTCTATGTCTGTTGATACACCAGATGACTTTTCTCTCCTTCGAGTCTCCAGCCCTCCATGTTCCCGAAGACGGTTGTGAAGTCTTGCAAAAAGTGAATAGTGGGGATATCTCCTTTTGGGGAACCTTTCAGCGTACAATCTCTGTGCTTCCCGACTGGGACCATCCGCTAAACCATAGCAATTGTGTATATTTGTCAATTCTTCTCGAGAGTAACTTGCCATCGTTTTGTATTGACGATTTGATACGCAATTTATAAATAAGTTTCAAATAGAATGTCCTTCCATACTTATTTGTATAGTATGCAATAAAAAATAAAAATTTAATAATTGACCTGAGCAGATCAAACATTGGAAAACCAAAAAAAGTGTTTTCCTTGCAAAAAAGTACTTTTTATTTCTTTTTTATTTCTCAAAAACTAAGATACATTTTAACATCCGGTTTTCAGTTTTTTTTATGGAAAGTAAATAAGAGCATTGAATTTTGAAAATAAAAATTATACTTAATAACATTAAATTCTGAAAAAAAATGGATTTGAGTTTTTTTTCAAAATTTCGAGCTTGAAAATTAATTTTTCAAAAACTGTTCTCTAAAACAACTTAATTAAAAATGAAAATCAAAGATGAGATTTCTGGCTTTTCAAAAAGGTATAGCATGGTATTGTAAATTGTACCGTTGTTTTTAAATATTTTTTTTTTCTGTTTCAAGCTCTTGCTTTTTGGTGCAACTTATACCAATCAGCCTGTATAGTCGAGTGGTTGAAGTCAACAGAATTTTTCAAAATGTAAAAATATATCTATAGATTAATGTAAAAATTTATGACTGGAAATGGAGAAGCTGCAATTGGTATTCTATCTGAACAACGCACTCAAACCTATTAGCATATAATGTCAAGAACGTCACCCTGTGCTAAACTGGTATTACAACTTTTTTTCTAAAGACTCAAATATATTTCTTTTTATTATGAATGTTTTTTGTAGGATTAATACAGCCAAGGAGTACGAAGAACGTGCTGAATTTAAGCTCCCATATTGTTCTCTAAACACCATCTAAAATGCTTGCTATATTTTAACATAATATTTGTGGAGAAAATTTAAAATAAAACAGCTGCTGTTCTTTGTTTAAAAATTTTACCAAAACCGTTTCAAAAAAATTGTTTTCGATATATCAATTTTCCCTTTGACTTTGAAAAATTGTTATTGTCAAATATTTCTTGACATCGATTTTCATTTTACCAAAGTGTGAACTTTAATTTACTTTACCAAGTCTCATAAAAAATAAGCAGTTACAAATTTACTAGCTCGAGAATAATACGGCGGATAATTATTTCGTGCGCTGAATTTTGACAGATATTTAAGTGATGTATGACACTAAAAAATAATTGTTTTTCTGGAGTTGCGTACAACTTGGCTTAAATACTTGACAAAACTTTGGAGAGAATTTTGTTTTGGAGCGAAATTTAAGTTTAAAATGCAATTTCTAAGGGACAAAACTAGCTGAAATAAAATCTGTAGATTTAATTTCGAGACACTGACTTTATAATAAACAAAAATTATTTGATCCGGTTGCTTGAAAACATTAAATGCTAAAGTTATTTTGGAGCCGGAAACACAGTTTTTATTGTTCCTATAAGCTTTAAAGAATTTCTGGGCTTAGCTAAAAGATATCAACATATAAGCTACTGAGAAGAGGTGACACAACTTTCCAAAACTGCCCATTTTAGTCCAAAATTCTGTCATGTTAATTTATTTGATAAGAGCTTTGACAGAACCGCTTGGGCTACAATAATGTAACGACTGTCACATTTATACTATAACGACTCTCGAATGAACTATAACCACTCCCGAATAAAAGAAACACCGAATTTCGGATTAGAAAGGACACAAACCAACCTACGGAGAGCTTTGGTGAGCCTTCGAACTTCCATTGCTAAACGTCAAATTGAAAGCTTTGGAAAGGGAAATTTATAGGAAATTGGCCCTATGGAAAGCTCTGGAAGCAAATACTAGAACTTTCCAACTTTTTCGTTAGCCTTGTGAAAACTATAAAAGCACATGTCTGACCGGCAGATGACGCAGTTTATTTTCAATCGTCAATGAATAAAGTTGGTAGTAATAAAAGTAAAGTGGTAAATTAATTTCAGTGGTGAACAATAAATTGTTTTGTAAAAATAAAAGTAAAGTGTTTTATTTTGTAAAGTAAATAGGTGGAGAATTTAAATAAAGTGAATAAGTTTTATTAACGAACCTGAGAAAAAAATTTTACACTGGGTCAGGGGATAAAACTTAATTTATTTGTGTAGATAATCTATTGTGCCTTAACAGACAAAAAGTGAATGTGACTGTGAAAGTGAAAATAAGAAAAGACAATGGGTAAAACTCTAAATTATTTAAATTTATTTGAACTTAAAGCAGAACTGAACAAGCGAGGTCTTCCTACTACTGGAACGAAGAATGATCTTATAATTCGTCTGCAAGAAGGTTTAAGAAAACGTGGAGAAAACCCAGACACGTTTTTATTCGACATTGAAATGGAGGAAGAGCAAGAACAAGTAAGTACGTTAGGCAAGACCAATCTGCTGTCTCAGCTGCTCACCAAATTTGATAGTCAGGAAAAGAATCTCGAACGATTCGAACAACAAAGCCAAGAACAAAAGAATCTTCTAGAACAACAACGCAGTGAACAAAAGAGTGCTCGAAAATCAAGAGAAAAAACTTCTTTAGTAATTCCAAGAACAGACAAGTCTGCTCGAAGGTAAGTTAGATGCCTTCGACAACAGAACTGTTGCTCTTGATCAGCGTGTTGATAAACAATTTTTGACTGTCGAAGCAAAGTTCAAAAAGGTTGAAGATAAAATCGAATGCAATACAAAGGAATTGGATAAATTAAAGAAAATGAAGGTTCGAGAAAGTTCTGGCGACTGTCCGAAAAGAAAGGAGATGCATCCACCAACCTTCGATGGACAAACTTGTTGGTCAATCTATAAGAAGCAGTTTGAGGCACCCGCGGCAACAAATGGCTGGGATGAGGAAGACAAATGTATGGCTCTGACGCTTGCCCTTAGAGAAACTGCTGCTGAACTGCTACAAACCATACCAGCAGATAAGAATGGCAACTTCAGTGCTCTTGTTCAGGCCATTGACAAACGCTTTGGAGATGGCCATATGCAAGAAGTCTTCCGCGTTCCAGAAAAGAGGAGACACTGCAACAGCTCCAGGCAGACATCGAACAGTTGGCACATCTGGCATGCCAGTGTCTCCATTATTCGAAGAGACTTGTGGTGAAGATGACATGGCTGCATAATACCAACACCTACCGTCTGAAAACTGCAACAGGAGATGCAGCCAGAGTGTACGGGGAGGTTCGTCTTACGATCCGTTTGGCAGAACTGTAGTTTTCACATCTGTGTCTGGTAGCAGATATATGTGACGAGAGCATCGTTGGAATCGACTTTATAAAAGAGCACGGAGTAATCCTTGATATCGGGACGCAAGTTCTTAAGTACCGAAATGTGGAGATTCCAATGGGTTATGGCAATGAAACCACATCAACTCTGAGGACTGTCATAAAAGAAGATATATGCCTGCCACCTTCTTCAGAAGTGTTCGTTTGGACAAAATTAAAGGTTGATTTGGGTAGCCATCGATACCTTATGGTGTAACCAGACTCTGAGCAGTCTTCCCAAAACATCATCCTAGGGAAGACTCTTGTGGCACCTAACAACAACATGGTGCACGTACGGATACTTAACATCAAACCGTACGAAGTCAAGGAAAAGGAGCAGTTGTGGGAAAGTGTGAATCAGTGTCCGCTATAACTAAGATCACAGATTTGGACACTCAACAATATGTGGACCTGACGAAATTGAACTCTATGAAGGCAAAAATTCTCAAGTCATTCAGTTTAAGTGAACAACAGCTAAGTGTCGCTGGAAGCCTCCTTCAGGAGTACGCTGATATACTCTCTTCACCCAGTGGGGAGTATGGTCGAACACAACGTCGACACAGGAGAAGCTAGACCAATTCAACAACCAGCAAGACGTCTCCCATTAGCCAAACAAGCCGAAGTTTTTTTTTTTTTTATCCGATGGAAATCTTCAAAAGACACTCGGTAAGAATCGGTACCGAGTGAATCAGGACCAATCTATGAAAGATCGACAAATGATTTTTCTTTCTTAGTTTATAAATCGCATTGTGGGAAGTTTAAGTTAGGTTAGGTTCAGCATTTGTTTTCTTTGTACAGCCCCATAGTTGGGTGCCATATGTCCAAACGGGTTTCAATACTTGCTTATATAACATTAGTTTGTTCTGGATATATAGGTCAGAGTTCTTTCCTAGTAACCAGAACATTTTTCTGTACTTCAAGTTTAGTTCGTCTCTTTTCTTTTTGATGTGCTCTTTCCATTTTAGCTTTGCATCCAAAGTCATTCCAAAGTTTTTGGCAGTATTGGAGTAAGGTACTGCTGTACTGTTAATAAGAATTGGAACATTGTTTATTTTTGTGTTTGAAAAGTTTATATGCGTCGATTTTGTTTCATTTTCGATTCACCATTTTTGCGTCCAATCACTAACTTTATCGACTGCATTTTGTAGTTTTTGTGTAGCCTTCGTAATGGATTTATCTGGCACCAATATTGCAGTATCATCAGCAAAGGTGGCAATGATAGCGTTGATGTCCACTGGAATATCCCTTCTATATAACAGATACAGGGTTGGTCCTAGGACCACCACTTTCTTGTGATACACCGGCTTCAATTTTCTTTTAGTTCCGAGTAATTTTGGTCGAACCGTACTCTAAAGAGTCAGTTCATAACGTAGGATTTCAGTATTTTGTAGTACTGTCTGCGAAGATCCCTATTCAGTTTGTACTCAAGTCCCAAGTGCCAAACCTTGTCAAATGTTTGAGCAACATCTAAGAATATAGCCGAGCATACTTGTTTTTCTTCAAGTGCCTTTTCCACAACATCCGTAATCCGATGCACTTGGTCTATCGTGGAATGTTTATTTCTGAATCCAAACTGATGGCTAGGAATTCGTCTTCCTTCTTCTATTATTCTGCTTAGTCTTTTCAGAAGCAGTTTTTCGAAAACTTTTGCCATGATTGGTATAAGCGATATAGGTGTGTAAGATGTTACTTCTATTGGTGGCTTACCTTGTTTAGGTATAACAATGACTTCTGCAATTTTCCAATGATGTGGCTCATATCTTAGTTTAAGGCATGCATTTATTATAAATTGGAGTTTTTTGAAGGCTATAGAAGGCATTTCTTTCAAAACCTGAGCAGTTATTAGATCGTACCCTGGTGATTTTTTTTTTTCATTCGTCGTTTCTATCAACAAACTGTAAGGGATCTGTAGCTGTGCTTGCTGGAAATGGTTTAAAAACATTCGCGAGATGTTCAGCGAAGAGATCAGCCTTTTGTTTTGGGTTTCCGGTCCATTTACCATCTTGAGATTTTACTGGCGAGTTTTGTGCCTGTGGTCTTTTAAGGCGCTTAGCTGCTTTCCATAAGGAGTATTCCGTAGAAGCATCCGCCGTCAAACTATTCAGGAATCTACTGAGTGAATCACTTTTAAATTCACGGATTTTTTTCTTTAGTTCATTGTTAAAATGGTTAAAAACTGCCTTATCACCTGGAAATCTCGTAGCTTGCCATTTTCTTCTTCTTCTTCTTCTTCTTCGAGCGCTTCTTTTCTCCAAGATCAGCTCCTTTATTTCGACAGCATATTTTATTTCTTTTTCTCGTGAGTTCGAAATTGTTGGAGTACTTTCTTCTGCAGCCTGTTGCACATCAGCAATGTTTGCATAGGGGATCTTAGGTTTATAAACTTTCAAGTTTATCTCTGAATTCGTTCCAGTTAGTTCTTTTATTCACGAGCTAAGGATTACTTTTTTCTATTATTTCCGCTTCGCTCAGTGATAATATTACTGGAGTATGATCTGACGATAAATCGTAATTACCTTCGACACTTATATGGTTTCGTTTAATACCTTTTACTACGAAAAAGTCAGATGGCCAATATGTTGGCAAGCCAGAAGAGTAAAATTCGCAGTTGTATTTGCGGCCTGCTTGATATAGCCGTTTACCTTTGGTTGTTATGAGTCTAGATCCCCATTGGGTGTGTTTAGCATTGAAGTTGCCATCAACAAGGAAGTTATGTCCTAACAAATTTAGGAGTTCTGCATAGTCTTCTTCAGTTGGAGAGCGCCTCGGAGGGCAGTATGTAGCTGCTATCTTAAACTCTTTCTTTTTTATACCAATACTAATACTATGTATTCATGTTTTCATTAGTAAACTTAGGCTCTTCATAGTGTGTTAGGCACTTTTTTATTAGTATTTCTGATCCTCCCCTAGCTTTGTCAGCTGGGTGCGGAGAGCGATAACACGTATAGTTATGTAATTTATTATCAAGGTATTGTTCAATAGCGGGGTGAGTTTCGGACACCAAACAAATGTCTGTATGCTCTATGTCTAAAAAGATGTTTAGTTCTGATACATGTTGTAAAAGACTGTTGCGATTTTGAGTGTTCTATCCATCTTTGTTTTTTAGGAGCTACTTCTTCGCTTAGCTGTTTTATGTTTAAATCTTGTTTGTCAATCCTTCTTAGGATAAGTTCAAGCATTTCTTTAATAAATGTTTCTTTGTTCTTCCGCACATTTTTAACAATCTGGGAATAGGATTTATTTTTATCACTTGCTTTGCTTTGCTTAGCCCCCTGCGGGTAAGGGGAAAGAATATAGCCGAGGTAGGCATGCCTGTCGTAAGAGGCTCGGAGGTTGGCTCAATGGATTCTGGGGAGAGCCAATTATTGCATTTAATAAATCCCTTCCTAAAAAGTGCAAGGGTATCTCGATCACCACCATCTAAATCGAGTGCAAAACCATCGAAATTCGGGCAAAAGAGTTCACCCGTCACGCCTGCGCGCGCCAAAATAGACTCAGATAAAACAAAAAATCTTGAAAAAGATAATAACGAACTTCGACAAAAACTTGATTAAGTAATGGAACTTTATCAAAAGCTAAAGAAAGAAGTCGATCTTCTTCGAAAAGAAAATGAGATATTGAAAAGCGAAAATCCTCCAATAAACTCAAAGTCTAGCTTGCCACAAGTCAAAAATTGTAGATATGAAATGGACGAAGAAGAGCTAGGACGTGAAACGGAGAAGTCCTCAAAGAAAAGATTGAGTAAAAAGCGTAAAGCTTGCACTTCGCCTGAAGCAGCCTCTTCTTTTGAAATAAGAGTTTCACCAAAACATGCGATAGTAAAAGAAAAACTTGTTAAGGAACGGCCCCCACCACCGATAAATGTTATCGGTATTGCGGAGTATAACAAGTTGCAAACCATATTAAAGTATTACCATCGGCTTTTAAAATTATTTCACTTAATAACAACAAATGGAAAGTTTGTGTGAAAGACCCCGAAAGTTATCGTCTTCTGTCACGAAAACTAAACGAAGAAAAAGTAGAATGGTATACCTATGAAAATAAGTCGGAAAGACCCCTACGTGTTGTGGCAAGAGGTCTACACGCATCATGTTTAAAAGACATTATTAGTGATCTAAAAGAGCGCAACCTCAAAATCTTAGGTGCGACGAATATTGTCAAAAGAGAGAAACAGAAAAAAGAGGGTGAAGCGATAGTGGTACAACGTGGTCTCCCACTATTTATACTTTCGTTCGATAAAACTGAAAAATTAGATGAAATTTATAAAATTAAAACAATTCTAAACATCGTAGTAAGGATCGAACCTCTAAGAAAGATCACAAGGTTAATCCCCCAGTGTAAACGCTGCCAAGAATTCAATCATACCCAAACCTATTGCAAAAAAGAGCCAAGGTGTGTAAAATGCGCTGGAAAACATCTAACTGTTGATTGCAACGGAAAAAGTGAAAGTCCACCGAAGTGCATTAATTGTAATGGAAATCACCCAGCAAGTTATAGGGGCTGTGAAGTAGCTAAAGAATTACAAAAGTGACGATCAAAATCTGCCCAAACACAAAGAAACCCACCGAAGCAATTAGAAACCGCAATTCCCAAGAGTGTTAAATCTACGAAAGGTCCAAAACCTAGTATCCGTAAGGAAAAGAAAACAGTGTCAGTACCTTCGGACAAAATATCGAAGCAAGGAAATGCAGAAACATGCCCAAATAGCGGCAAAAAATATACCCGTAAATAACGACACTGAAACAGACCCGGTTTCGAAAGTCTTTTCAATAATTTTGTCAAAACTTGAAGAACAATGTAAACCAAATAAACTTATCTTTGATAGGTTAAGTAAGCTCTAAAATTGCTTTCGACCGAAACCTCTTTCAAAAAATATATGATGGAAAAGCTTAAAATTCTAACGTGGAATGCCAACGGATTATGGCAAAAACTTGGAGAATTGAAGATGTATATGCGAGAAAATGATATTGACATATGTTTGATATCAGAAACGCATGCCAAAAATGAATCAAATCTTAAAATCCACGGGTTTCATGACTACCACGCCATTCATCCGTCAAACAAAGCAAGAGGTGGATCATCATTGTATATAAAAGAATGCATTCAACACTCGATAGGCCTCAAAATAGAGGCGGAATCAATGCAATTGAGTAGTGTACAGGTTAAAACCAAAAATATTCCTCTCAATGTCTCTTCCATAAATTGCCCTCCGCGTTGCAAAATTGATAAGAGTGAATTTACGACATTGATAAAGTCACTAAGCCCAAATTTAATTGTTGGTGGTGACTTTAATGCAAAGCACACCTTCTGGACCTCACGATGCATATCTCAAAAGGGTCGCATGCTATATGAAGCAGGAATGGAAAATAATTGTGACTTTCATTCGACTGGCAAGCCAACTTACTGGCCAACTGATCCGTCGAAAATACCTGACCTAATCGATTTATTCATGGTAAAAGGAATACCCTCTAACCGTATAGAAATTTCAGAGGGCTATAACCTCTTCTCAGATCATTCTGCCATCTGGTACTCACTATGAGTGAAAGCCTTGTTAAAATTGAAAAACCACCCAGGTTAACAAACAGTAAAACCAACTAGGATGGATTCAAGAAAGATATCGAGGGCAACATTGAGTAAAGGGTATCATTACAAACGCCTCTTGAGCTTGAAGACGCAGTAGATACCATTGTTCATATAATACAAAAAGCAGCTTGGGATAACACACCTTACCAAAGGCTAATGCTTGAGTAATGTGCTAAAAACGGTGATATCAGATTTCAACAACGTTGAAGTTGAAAACTACCTTGAAGGCTTGACAGCGGGGAAAGAATCCAACTACTAACTTTGGAAAGCTATAAAAATAACGAAAAAACCAAAGCTTCCAGTGCCCCCGATTAAGAAAAGCCAAAATGAATGGGCTAAAAGTGACAAAGAAAAAGCAACGGTCTTCGCGGATTACTTAGAGGAAACATTTAAGCCGTTCGATGGGCAAGAACTCAACGAAAATATTTGTATGAGTTTTACCTCAAATGAAAGCTACATAACGAGAAATGCTACACTTGCCGAACTAAAAACAGAAATAAAGAAGCTTAAGTCCAATAAGGTTCCAGGATATGACTTAATTACGGCAGACATTCTAAAAATGCTCCCTCGTAAAGGGTTTATTAACCTCCATTACATAATAAATGCCGCTCTTAGGTTAGAATATGTTCCGAGCCAATGGAAAGTTGTGGAAGTCAGTGAAACCTGGCAAACCATCTCACGAAAAGAAGTCTAACAGAGCGATTTCGCTTCTTTCTATAAAATCAAAAGTTTTTGAAAGAATACTACTCCTGCGCCTGCAACCGATAATAGAAGAGAAACAATTAATACCTGAACATCAGTTCGGATTTAGAAGCAAGCATTCGACAATTGATCAAGGGCATAGAATTTCTGACGTAATTGAGAGAGCTCTTGAAGAAAAGAAAATCTGTTCGACTGTTTTTTTGGACGTGTCGCAGGCGTTTGACAAGGTGTGGCACGAAGGCCTCAAATTCAAAAAGGACTTTACAAGTGTATTATGTCCAGTTCTGTACCTTTTATTTACACGCGATATACCTCAAACCGATGACACTATTGTAGCCACGTTTGCTGATGATACTGCAATACTAGCAGTAGGCAAAACGATTAGTGAAGCTACAATTAAATTACAAAATGCTCTTAATAATGTTAATGACTGGACGAAAACATGGCGAATAGCGCTCAATGAACAAAAGACAAAAAAAATAAATAGATTACCCGTCTTTTTTAATACCGCTCGTGTTCCATTTGCAAATATGGCAAAATATCTGGGAATGACTCTAGACGCGAAATTAAAATGGAAGCCGCACGTGAAAAAGAAATGCGAAGAACTAAAACGTAAATTAAGAGATAGGAACTGGTTACTCGGTAAATATTCAAAGCTTAGTATTGAAAATAAATTGATTTTATATCGACAGGTTCTTAAACCTGTTTGGACTTATGGTATACAACTTTGGGGTTGTACCTGCGATACAAACTTAAATAACTTACAAACGTTTGAAAATAAATTGCTTAGGTCATTTGTAAATGCTCCGTGGTATATAAGAAACGAAGATCTTCATGGGGATCTCGGGACTCCTACGGTCCGGGACGAAATAAAAAGTTTCGCTCGAAAACATAGAAATCGACTATTAGAACACGCTAGTTCAACGATTATTGACATTCTTGACGACTATGTGCCGTGAACAGAAGTTTCAACTTAGTTGCAATCGGGAATGGAGGTGGTTTTAGTGTAGTAAGAATCTCACACTTCTATGAGCACGCGTTTTTCGGTCCTCATAGAGCCTGATATGCTGGGAAAATAACCACAATCAAAAAAAAAAAAAAAAAATGGTCTAATTCAGGAAATATTCCATCCAAAGTGATTTTACTGATTTTCTGCCCCCAACTATCTTCCTAATTGTCTTTTGATAGCGATTACTTCGAAACCAAACCTTGCAGTAGGCAGAAAAAATCAAAATCAAAAATCGATAGAGATATTCTAGAGCTTTCCAAAACTGAAAACTAGAACCGCCTACGACGTCTGGTTCTCGAAATATACGCATCCAAAGTCATATTTCATTATTTGCATTTAGCCTGAAAATGCATTTGGATCGAAATATTTTCTGAACCAAGCCTTGCAAATAGTTTCGGTTTTTAAATTCTACATTCTCTATTCAAAGGCTATCCGTTCTTGAAAATCAAGAGCTTTTGTAAGGTCCAGTTTATTAAATATTTGCAACCAGAGTAACTCTGATGAATTTCGACGCAATCCGTTAGATGTGAATATCTAACGAACCAAGCTTTCAAAATTAGGAGGGTACAACAACATCTAACTGATGAGCCCAATGGTTGTACCTGGGCGAAACGCATTTGGACTGAAGGTCACTTTACCTTTTAGTTGAATAACATTCAACAGTTCACAAAAATGAAAACAAAAGTAGTAAATTTTCTATTATTTATGTTTTTATTCTAGCTCTATTCGTACGAACTATAATTATTCTGAAGTATTCGTCAGAGCAAACAAAACTATGCGATCTTATGAAACTGGCTACAGTGCAAGCATTTTGTTCGTCCCATGTCGCAAGAATTTGGCAGAACAATCGATCGTTCAAATCAGTTTGATTTTTTCTGCACCGTTCTGATGAATAATTCTAACAAACAGTTCTGACGCTCAATTCTGACAAGCAGTTCTAAAGAATGGTTCACATGAACAGTTCTGACGAATACGTCAGAACGATTGTTCGTTACAATACGCATCCACCCGTAGATGAACTCTTGTGACTTCGAACGAACAAAACGCCGTCACTGTAACCGGTTTCATAAGATCACCTAGTTTTGTTTGTTCTGATGAATACGTCAAAACAATTATTGTTCGTCAGAATACGCATCAACTGTTTCCACAAACTTCTGACGAAAACGTTGGAACAATTGTTACACATCCACTGTTCTGACGAATACGTCAGAACTTTTGTTCGAATTGTTTTAAGGAATCAATTTGCTGGATTTTTTTTGTTAATTTTCTTAAAAATTTCTTGTATCTTCACACGAGAAGACAAAATCCCTGACAATTTTTCTAATTTCTTTTAAAGGTTTATTGGTTGAACGCACCATTATCTAGATGTGAGAGGGAATGTAAATAAAATCTCTTCAAATCCCCGACCGGGAAGATTTTGCTCACCCCTCTTTTCTCACCATGGAATTGCTATAGCAACTTAGTTACCTATTGTGTGTAACTAGCAGACCGCCCAGTGCATTGTTAAATTTACTAATCAAATTTATTTTTGTTTTAGTTATTGAAAGATGAATCCATATGAATTTAATTTGTAAAAACAAAACAATGCTTTAAGTACCGTTAGGTTATTTACTATGTCCATCCGCAACCGCATTCATTCATAAAAACACAATTTTTTTGCGATGTTTCAATAATGTGCACTACCATATTTTTTTAAGATTACTTCATAAAACCCTGTTGGGTAGGGGGCGGTAAATCGTAGAGTTGCTTTATGCAGTTGAATAAAAGTGATTTCACGTTCTCATGCCGTTATCTGAAGTCGTACACTCATTGAACCATCCAGCTCCATATGTTTTTTTTATAATATTAAGGTCCGGAGACTACAGAGGCTATTGAAGGAATAAATAATCCTTGTAGGAAAGCTTACTGCGATATATTTTTCTAGGAATTTGCGGTTAATTTTAGTGCTGGGAAAAACAGGTCTATAGTTTTTGTTTTAAGAGTGGTTCCATATGAAAATGTCTAAGTTTAAGAAAAATTTTTACTGTACTGCTTTAGATTTTGGCCCAAGCTTTGCGAGGAACTTCTTAAGAGTATCAAGAAACGAAATGCACCATTATTTAATTTTCGCATGCACCAACTGCTCCCTACCCGCATAGAATTATATAAGGCTCTCCCAAACCAACGCGAAGTGGCCAGCCCCATTTGCAACCAACTGTATAGGTACTGTACTAATTGGAATCTTCAAGTCTTCAAGTTAACCTCAACAAATCAAATATAATGATCTTCATAAAACGGTGGTGGAAGAAATAAAAATAAAAATCCCGCTAATAATGTGGCCTGTCAATTTTGAGTAGGTAATCAAGATTTTTGTTAATATTTGCAAAATTGTAAGGTGAAATTTTGAAATTGCGATGTTATGTTATTACTTATTTGTGAGATATCATTTCTTAAGATCTAAAAAATAATGCAGTTTCGACATTTTAGATTTTGGTTTCTTGCTAATTTCCAGAGATGAAATGCGAAAAATCGAGCGGTACTTGGAAAAATTTTTGCTTTAAAATTACATTTTTTGGACTTATTACCCCTCCTGTAAAAATGTCAAGTTTTTGTCAATCTAGACAAGGAAAACTCCCATCACAAATATCAAATATATAACAAAAAAATATTTTATACCCATCATACCTAGTAAGATTCATTTTCAACAGCACACAACAGTATTGCGAAATAGCTCACTAGTTAAAGTATTGGACTGGTAACTAAAATATCGTAGGATGGAATCCCAACAAAGACAACTTTTAATTGTTTTGTCTGTCGAGGCAAAAGGATACTAGCGGGTGAGGCCCGAAACAAATTCGAGTGTTACACTTGCTAGGCCCATGTAAGGGCCAATGTAAAACTTTTTAGTGCCCCGTTAAAAGCTAGATGTTTTTCCAGGTGGGACTGATCGCATATATTTTTTGCAAATATGCTTAATGACATATCGCTTGCTTAATCTCAAAATCAAGGTCTAGCAACACTAGGCAACTAAGTTGTGAATTCTGATCAACTTTTAGTTGCTAGCACTAGGAAGCAACATTGAGCTACAAGCAACCCGAAGCGATGCGTGGTAGCAAGCTATTAAAGCATTTGACTTCGTTTTCTCGAGACTGTAATTGCTTACACTTTCCCACTTACTTGGCTGCATATTTTGGGAATACAAAGTTTTTTGTTTGGTAATTTTGACGTTTTATGAACTTGTTTCGTTCGGGGGATGTCATTAAGAAAAGTCGTAAGCAACAAAAGTTGCTTCTAGTTGCCAGGCAAAATAGATTTTTTAGAGTAAATACGAACTTATTGTGAAAAAGTTGAGATTTTAAGGGCAAAAATAAACTTTTCCTAAACAATATTTTTAGTACCTAATGGCATAACAGTTTGTGCGTTGGACTGGTCATGCCAAATGTCTGGCTTCAATTCATTAATTAATTAATTTTCTTTTTTTTTTAATATTTGCAATGAAATTAAATGCACGACTGTATTGCGTTTACTCGCTCTGATGTTCAAGTTGCTTAGAATTAGGAACTTTTAAAATATGTCAGTATTACATTTATAAAAAAATATAAAAATGTATAAAACAAAGGCATTTAAATTGTTTTTTTTTTTTTGTTATTGTTTAATCAACTTGTCAAATAGCTTAAGGCTTAAAACCAAGTATGCCATTATAGCTTTTCCTTAACGGTTGTATAGCAAGTACCGTTATTTTTGGAGCTAAAAAAATATCGATTTCCCCTCTGAAGAATTAAGAAAAACTTTAAAATAAAAATTTGAAGAAAATCGGTTCAGAGGTTTAGGCGGTTGGTCAAGGAATATCAAAGAATAGACAGACAGACAACCAGACAGAATTGTGCCATCCACTTTTTTTGTGTTGTTTCATCGCAATGTCATGTTTTATTGTTATATCGAAACTTGTACCTGCACGGATACACAACTTGCATTATATCGTAAGTAAAAATTAATTTGGGATGTAATACTTTATGAAAATTTTAAAAAACGTGACCCCCCCTGGGGCAAAGTCTGGATCCGCCCTTGCTTGAGCAACACATAAACAAAATAATAACAATGTTCTAACAATTTATTAAGTTATGTACGTAAGATGTATTCAAATCTTTTATTTATTTTTCGGCATAAAGCTTGACCAATTCTAAGTCAGCAATAAAATGTAAATCTAGTATTATTAAATTACCTTTAAAACTCTGTAAAAAAAAGTCTCAATGTTCTTGTTTATACGTAAGTGAAGAACGAAAGTGTTCAGACGTAAAAAAAATTAATCTGCAGATGAAAATACGAAAAACCCAAAGGGGAAAACAAACCCTTTGGGTTTTTCGTAATTTCATAATGAATCACAAGATTTGATTAGTTGCACTGGATAAGAGAAGGAACACAAAAAACAACGTCAATTTTCTTCACCGAATATTTTCAAATATTTAAAAATATTTCCTACCCTTCCCTCTCTAGCCCTTCCACACTAGCCCACTGAGTATTAATACGTGTCAAATTGAAAGTGGGAAAGAATTTCTTGCGACTGTTAAATTTGTGTGAAATATGACTTTCAAATTTTCCTTCCACACTGGCTTTAATACATGCGAAACTTGTGTTGACACACAGACGAAATGTATTTTAAAATTAGAACCAACCCTAAAAATTGTAAAGTATTAATACATGTCAAATCATGTATGGAGAGCTTATTTTCCATTTTTTTGACATGTATTAATACTCAGTGGGCTAGTGTGGAAGGGCTATTAGATCTATTGAAATCATAGCAAGGTAGCAACGCCGTTTATAAACAAAAATGACTTTTCTTATAAAAAGTGATGCAGTTCACGTTTCAATGCCTTTATTTAATTTTTTTCAAATTTACCCAACTTTGATAGAATTTTCCCCTCTTTTTAAAATTTGAAAGGTTTTACACATTTTCTTGGAGAAAGATACCGAACAAACCTAATATTTATAATTTGATAAATTTCATTTGGAATTCACGAGAATTAAGCCATAAATCACACATTTCTTTTTTATTTTGATTTATTTTACCATCAACTACTCGTACCTACGCAATGCAATTGTCAACATGACAAATAATGTTGAAGCTGCCAACACACGATTAAAAAACTCTTAATTACATTTTACAGTGTTGAAAATCAAATTATTTATTTTTTAATTTTATCACAATAAATAACAATTACACAATTTTTATTCTTAGCCCAGGCACGCGATCTATCTATGAAAACCTGATTATTGTTTGTTTTCAAAATAAAAGCACAAATACGTTGTTGGCCCTATTTTGTTTTGAGAAGTTTATATGGGTTGTTTTGATGTCCCTGTTTATACGTCAACAAGCTCAAGCATTAGCTAACCGAATAGGGAGGGAAGTGACAAATTTTAATTGACATTCTTTTGTGTGTTCCTTCTCCCAATCCCAACCAATTCAATCGTTCCTTTGTGGTTTGTAAGCGCTGGTTGATATGGATAGGTACGAACTAAAAAATTATTTTTCCGTCGCCATGCGCCATTTTGAAATTACGATAAAACACAAAGACGAAAACAAAATGTGCAGAATAATTTTCTTCACATCTGAATACTTTCATTCTACTCGTGTGAGCAAGCACAATAACTATCAAACAACATCATATCAACTTTTTCCATCTCGAAAGGAATTTGTATTTTTGTTTCACACCAAATTAGATAATATACGATATTTCAAAGTTTGTTAAAGCTGTGCCAACAATTTTTGATAAATATTTTTCCCAATAATTATTTATACAGACTTAAGACCGAGGCCACACGAGCAAGCAATCATAGCGAGTTACGTCAATTGTCTTGACAATTAATGTATGAACCTAACTCGTCGTCGGCAAGTATACTCGTATATGTAACTTAAGTAAAATAACTTGTTGATCAAGAGTTAAAAAAATAAATTACCTCCCACCAACCTGGGTTGTGCTCAAGCCGGCTGTCATGCTGGGGTTGTGTTGTGATTTTTCTGCAAGCCCAAGGGAATCGGACCAAAAGAACGACAACGGGGCTTAGCGACGTATTCATACAAACTATCGATAAAAAGTATGTACGCTAATCCCGAATGTAGTATGTAGCTTATCGCGAAGAACCTTAGTTGTTGTTGCATTTAACATGTAAATGGCTAAGCCCCCTCGCCGTTATTTTTATCCCAGTTCTTTAGGACAAGACAAAAAACACACCTGTTATACAATAAACATTAGGTGTGTTTTTTCCTTAGTTTAGTTAGTTTAGATTAGATAAAAACTGTGTAACCGAAACGAATTTCATACTTGTTATCGATTTTGTATAAGGAACTCCATTTTGTTTTTCTGATGGCATTGCTAAGCCCCGATTTCATTCTTTTGGTCCGATTCTTTCGGGCCTGCGAAAAAACACACATATTATATGCTGAACAGCTTACAATAAAAGAGTCTGTTTAGATTGGGAAAATTGAGTCCGGACTCATGAGTCTAATCGTGTCTACATTCGAAAATTTGAGGCACCTCAAAACACATAAAAACAACAACAACTTCAATGCTTTGCAAATTAAAACAACGACAAATGAGTCTCATGAGTCCGGTTTTTATATTTTGTTCATGCCTCACGACATCCCTGATCCCCCTCTTCTGTTCTCTAGAAACTACCGTAAGACCGGTCTCAATCATCCCAATCTAAACAGCGTCATAAGATGTCGATGCAAGCGTTGTCGGCTGTTCTGCTACAAACCATATGATTGTCGCATACTGCATTCCTGTCAAACTGTTGGTATAGCTGTTGTATAGTTTGTTTTCTGTTCAACAGATGCACTAGTAAAATTTGGGTATAAAATATTTTATAAAACTTTAAAGAACCACTTCTTGGATATGTTCTTGTTCTATGCCAGTGGCATGGCGTTTCCCGCTTAAAACTTCACAAACCAACTCATGAATGAATGAAGGATTTGGGGTATAAGTGCACTGCGACCATTAAGATCTATTGTGCCCCTGTCTAGAGCTGGATGAGGTTGCTCATACAACAGCACGTTTTCCAAATTTGTTTCCTTGAGGAACTTGAGTATTTGGAGTGTTTTTGGGGAGCGTAATTAGCTCTCCTCTATCTGGTGATTTCCCAGATACCTGTGTCTTTGATGCGTCTCCTCATGAGCATCCACCCACTCTTTTTTTGCTACTTAACTCCACATGGATTTTTTTTTCAAAGTTATACTTTTTAATCATACCATCTCTTGGGATATCAAGAAGGTTCGATTCTGTGGACTTACAAATCGAGTCTCTTTGCCTGATCTATGATTTTCCCTGTCCCAGTTCCCTCTTTTGCAAATCTCATGATGGTTCCCTTAGCAGCACTTTCTATGGCCACGTATAGTGGGGTCAAGTGAAGAATGACTTCCATTGCTGCTGTAACCAAATCAAAATCGCTCTAGTTCGAGCTTGAAATCTAATTTTTTAAAGTTGAATTGAATTTAATTTTTTTTTCCGATTTTAGCTTTTAAGTTTCTAGCAACTGATTCAAATATTGTTGATTTGGAAATTTAGACGCAATCTTATTGAGATGGTTGAAATTTCCAATACCGAATACCGTAAAATAATTTTTGTTTTTGGAACTGCCCAGTCTCCTATTTCACGACGATTCTTTGCGTGTGATTATTTTTTTGAATTTCTCTTTGAACATCATCCTAGGAGTCCATGCTATGTCCCCTATTACACGATGATTTTTTGCCTCTGACTCTTTTCGAACATAATGAGTGCGAAAGAGAAAAAAGAGAAGCTCCGTGTAATAGCTCATGACTCACAGGATGATTTTCAAAGAGGAATTTGAAAAAAGAGTCAGATGCAAAGAATCATCGTGTAATAGGGGCTTCTCGACGCTTGATACAAAATTGACAAGCTCTCTTTACTGTAAAAGCGGTTAGTAGATGCATTACCTGTATAGGAAAAATATACGGAAAATGTCAAAAAGAAACGTCAAAAAGAGACGCGGAAGCAGAGTATATCCTATAATGAGTAGGGAAACTCTTTTACAATGGTAGTAGTCACTATTACATTCAAAAACTTACAATAAAAAAAAAAATAAAACATTCCATAGGTCAAAGCAGTCAAAGAGAGCCTGATTACATGATTCCTTTTTTCGGTCGTTTCGTGTTTCGTCTTTTTGACACTTTGGGTGAGGGGTGTAGAAATCTAAAGGGAACGAAAAAACGAAAGCACGTATTAAAATTTTAAGATTCTTTCTGGTTGAACTTTGACGTGAGTAGAGTTATGTTGAGTGTTTAGATTGTTACTTTTTGCTTCGTCATGACGATTGTTTTGTAGTTGAAATCAGTGAAGATACAATTTTCGTCATGGCGTAGTTTATATTTAATGGCAATACGCATCAATCGGCAACCAAAAAATTTCAAATGCATTTGCAGATCGCTATTCGCAGCTTTATGAAAAGCACATTGACGTAAGTGGTAATAAGTAAAACTTATACATATATGTAATCTTGGCTTAAGATCAGTTTGTACAACCGTGGTTCAGGTATTGATGTTCAGCTTTTGGGAGATAAAAGACCAGTTGTTCAAGTTTTGATCCGTGGTTCTACGATTTTAAAATGCTGAACCACAGATTAAACTTTGAGCCACGTTTATATATACAACTGAAAACTAACAAGCATATTTTACTACTACTTGAACTGTCTTTGAACCTCAGGTAATCCGCTAAAATTGGTGAATAAGTATTACCAATGGAAAACAAAGTACAAACACATTATAAGAAGCAATACAATCACGTCCTTATTATAATTGAATGGCCGATTTCGAAAAGGTCACATCTCTGAAAATTTAAAATGTTCAGGTGATGCAAGGAACTGATTATTTCCAAAAGCCCAGTTTAAAATTAAGAAAATTACATTTGGGTGACATGACAATGGCAGTAAATATACTAAAGATGTCCTTTTTTTGATCATTATAGGTGCAGGGAAGCATTATGATTACATTGATATGAAAAAATGTATTTGTGAAAAAATTCGAGATGTGACCTTTTCAAAATTGGTGATTCAATTATTTTTAACTATTACTAATTACGTCATTTACTCCATGTATAGTTAGTCCGCTATAATACGAAAACTTTTAAGAAATTGAACTATCCATAAAAGAACTACCTAAAGGCAAAGCATGTGGACAAGATGGAATCAAAGGTGAAATGCTCCAAATAGGCAAGAATAAACTCATTCGCAGTCTTACAAACATGTTTAATTGGATTCTAGATTCTGAAGAGATTCCAAAGCAATGGAAAGAATCAAATATCATTTTACTGCACAAAAAAGGAGATACGACAAATTTAAATAACTATAGGCCAATTAGTCTTATATCAGTGGTGTACAAAGTGTTTGCAAAGTGTCTATACAGAAGTATTCGCAATACCCTTGATGAACAGCAACCAAGGGAACAAGCTGGTTTTCGGCAAGGTTTTAGCACAACAGATCATCTGCAAACAGTGATCAAGTCATAGAAAAATGTAATGAATACCAACTGGACCTAAAATTTGCATTTATCGATTTTACTAAAGTATTTGATACGGTCGAACATGCAACAATTTGGAAGTCACTTAAAAACCAGGTAATAAAAAAGATATACACAAACGCAATGTCGAAAATTTCTCTTGAAAATAAAGGCCGACAGTTCCAGCTTAGCAGGGGAGTGAGGCAAGGAGACCCATTATCGCCAGCATTTTTCTGTGCTGTTTTGGAGGAAATATTTCGAGAAATGAGCTGGGATTCCTTAGGACTGAAAATAGATAGAGAGTTTCTTAATAATTTAAGATTTGTGGACGATATCGTCTTACTATCAACATCCTATCAAGAACTCAAAAAAATGATATTAGAGCTGCAAAGTCATTGCAAAATGGCAGGACTCGAAATGAATGCTGAAAAAACAAAGCTGATGTGCAAAGGTGAAAAAAAGGATATTTCTGTAGACGGGAAAGCAATAGAATACGTCGACAATTATATTTACCTGGGGCAGACGGTCTCCTTCGAAAATAGAGAAGATAAAGAGATAGATCGAAGAATAACAAATAACTGGAAACAATTCTGGAAACATAAACAAATCTTCGATTCAAACTTAAGCCAAAGATCTAGAAAGTATCTTTTTGATGAAGCTATCCTGCCAGTAATGACATATGGATCCCAAACATGGAGCTTGTCGGCCAAATCAGTACAAAAACTTCTGACCACACAAGGGCAATATCTCTAAAAGGCAACGAATCAGAAATGAAGTAATACGGAGCATGACACATTTTGGAGATGTTATCGAGAAGGCGAAACTGCAAAAATGGAACTGGGTAGGACATGTAGCTAGAATGAATGACAACCGCTGGACTTTCAGAACTACATGTTGGATACCTAGAGAAGGCTTACGCAGAAAAGGAAGGCAAATAAAACGGAGAGATGACATCGCCCGAAAAAATAATAGATGGGAAAGAATTGCCAAAGACAAAATAGCTTGGAACAACTTGGGGGAGGCTTATATCCACACTTAATTATATACTTAATAAAAACTTAAAAATACTGAAATTAAGCATTGAAATAGTTAACTATTATAATAATTTTATATTTGAATTTAATTAGTAAAAATTTAAGAAATTATATTTGTAAAATGAATGGATGAATAAAGCTTATAATAATAATACGACAACTTTTAAGTAATCACTTTTTTCCAAAAAAAATATCTGATTTCACCTTCGCACTCATTTAATTTCGAAAAAGTTGACTGAAAAGTCCACGTGTAATTGCAGACCAAATGACGACTTTGTTACTTTAACCATAGTCTACCAACAAACCCCTACACCTTTGTTTCTATTATTAGCTGCAAAATCAATTTTCGAATCTGAAAATTCAATTTAAATCATAAATTATATAAATTTATAGTTATATTTCATATTTTAATTCAACATTTATTATTGTTATTTTATTATATTTATTATTTATTTATTTTTAATAATTTTAGTTTATTTCTACATTTAACCTTCATAAAATTCACTTTTTTATTGTGACAGCTATTCAGGGGAACCATATTACAAATACAAAATATAGGCAGCTGCGGATACGTTTTATTGGAAATTTCTCACTGTACTATTTATAAAATCCAAAAAAAACACGGGTATTGTAACGACTGTCACATTTGTACTGTAACGACTTTCGAATGAACTATAACCACTCTCGAATAAAAGAAACACCGAATTCCGGATTATACATGACACAAACCAACCTACGGAGAGCCTTGGTGAACTTTAAATAAATAAATTTGGTGGCACAACAGCTCGTGGAGAACCAAGGCCTAGTGACTTACAACTCTCAACCATTCCTGTGTGCGTGTTGTTGGCAGGAATGGAGGGGACCTACAATTTTTTTTGCCGAGCCCGAACGGCTAATGAGAAGCACTTTTTCATGAAAAGTATACTCTTGGAGGGTTTGTCAGTCCCTCGCAAGAGGCAGTACCTCGGAAAAAAACATTTCTGTTTTTAGGTGGCAGTGGCCATTTCCCTTATGGAAATCTCTAGAAGCAAATTCTAGAACATTCCAACCTGAGAAAATATTGCAGTATTTATAAGAGTGTGATTTTTGGCTTAAAACAGAGTACGTGCTGAAAACTCAACCTTTCGAAGCAGGTGCTTCATTTGGTATGAATAAAATACTTGAGAAGGTGCTCAACGATTGAGCATTTACATATTTGACGAGAACCATCTCAGGGTAAACACCTGCTCCATTGTAGTATGAATAAACAGAAGCACGCGTGCTCTATCGAGAGGAGCATCTGCTTCTCATTTGTAAATTAGCTCAGTTGGTTGCTTAACGTTGAAATAAATAGGGTTTCATACCTTATTCTTTATAAATGGCGGAGTATATACCAATTTTTAAGCTCAAGATTTAATTTTATAAGAGAAAAAGACAAGAATTTGAAAAAAAATTACTCGCATTCAAATATATAAATTCAGCCAAGAAAATTTGGATTTCTTAAGGAAACATTTCCTTTTCAATAATTTAAAATGGAGGGGTGGGTGCCCTAACAAATAATGAAAAAATGTAGAATTTTCTTCGCTACATACGAGATGCAGGTTTTCAAAAGCGGAGTTGAGGAGAACATTTGAGTAAGGTACATGACTCCATGGTTCTTTTGAAATTGCGGCAGAAGTTCACAAGACAATTTGTTCGGATTCCCTACAACTACTGAAGAACTGCAGATTGTAAACCAAGAATGACAAGAAAAATATCATTAAACTACCGCTAAAATTAAATATGAACAAAGTTCGAATTCCTGAACAAAAAGTAATTCTTTTTGGTTAATATGGCGTCAGAAAAAGTTCCTTGTTTTGCCGATTCACCAACACTTGTTGTTCGATATTATATATCTAGCAACAGGAAGTGTACCCATTTACTCCAGGGGAAATGAAGTAGTTTTATAATTTTGCCTTGAGTCGTCGATACATCATATAATAAAACGGCAAACACGAATTTTATTTCTAAAACTAAAAACAATAAAATAAAATTGCGTAATAAGTGCGAGGAAGCGAGACCTAGCAGTTATTTGTTTTTATTTGTCGTAGCTTAATTGTGACGTTTCGATTTTTTCCGCCGACCAACCAATCAATTTTCCAGCAAAGACTGAAAAAATTAAATGGAATGTCTGATGGAAGCGTTCAGTACTGCAGAAAATAATAATAAGTAGCTCATACCACGTTTACATGGGTGGATCGAAGGATCGGCCATTTCACCGATCTGGTTTGGATTGAGTAATCCCGATTCAATCCGATCCAGTTCTACATGGACCTGAATATCCAAATTCAATTCTCCATGCTCACGAGGTATCATAGTTTTTATCTACTCTAAAGACAGATTTTTAATGACAAATAGTGATATTAGCTCTCGAGTTTCGAGGGCTAGACGTACTGGTAACAATTAAACTTCAACTGAATAGCTCTAAAATGGAGCTGCAATCTCTGGAGCAGTATACATTT
This sequence comes from Dasysyrphus albostriatus, assembly GCA_946251815.1. Taxonomy (NCBI): domain Eukaryota; kingdom Metazoa; phylum Arthropoda; class Insecta; order Diptera; family Syrphidae; genus Dasysyrphus; species Dasysyrphus albostriatus. The sequence goes on along the minus strand of OX276335.1, from coordinate 218,479,597 downwards.
AAAATCGATCATCCCGATGAGCTATTCAAAGACGATGACAACTGCATTTGCTAATCTTATATCGTTTTCCATTAGTTTCACTCAAGAAGACACTCATTCTTAATCCAATAGAACAGTGCTTGTTACTTCTAGTCGATTTTGAAGTTTTGTGCCTGTATTGGTGAGTCATTAAATAGAAACTTTTCGCTGGAACACAACAAATAATATTAAAAACAATAGTGTATCCACCCCTAACTTACAAACAATAAGTTTTCTTTTTGTTTTCCTTATTTGTTTATTAAATTATATTAAATTCTTTGTTTTCAAGAGCACAATTATTAGAATGGACTTTCAAAAATAATATGAGTTTGCACTTTAGTTTGTTGTAACGACATTAATCATTAATGTCCCCAGCATTATAATTTTTAAAACCCTCTTGGATTTGTTTTTGATCTTAGGTTTCATAATAATCGTTTGGAGGACGGTTAATATATTTATTTTAGTTTTTAAATTTACCCGTCCCATATTGAGTTGGATTTCCTCTTAAGCTTCTCATAATAATCAGTTTTAAAATAAATCAGCTAAATAAATAAACAAAAATTCGTGTCAAATCATACAAATTTCCATCTTGTAAACTCTGTTTTTATTATATGATCGAATGATCGAAAATATTCCTAAATGTCAAAAACAATATAATTGGATTTGGGGTATGAGAGCAGCTACTCCGTTTGAATGAGGAGGTGCTCTTGATCTTGTTTATAATTTTATTCATACGAAACGGGAGTTCCTCCTCTGATTTTCATGGAGCACCTGCTCTGAGTACATGCTCCATTTTATTCATATCACTCAATATCTTGAACAAACTTAGCTTAAACTTTCTTAAAAACTAAGAAAAACTTTTATAATGGTTTTGAAAAATTATTTCTGTTCGTCGCTGGGGCCCTCAAACCTTCAGTGCCCTGGGGTACCACCCCAGTTTGCTCCAAGGTAGATACGCCACTGCAACAACCAAACTGTAGTAACTACAAGTTGAATGAGAATCAATAATGGGCTGTCACCTTTTAGTAGAAACGACGGGATTTTGTGCGTCCGAATTTTCGGAAAACGGGATTTCAACCCACGGGATTTTGAATTGCGGGACTCCAACACCAACCCAAATCATAAATATTGAATATTTTGAGAATTGGCTAAATGTTCTTTTTTTTTTTAAAGGAGTTTTATGCTTAGGTAATGTAATAAAGTATGTAGTCTAAAAGATGGCTAATCATTATTGGATGTAAAATATTACCTTAATAAAACTTTAATAATAAGCTAAAAAAATTGAATAACTGTAACAAAAAACAAGTTCCTAAAATTATAAAGTGAGCATTTAAACACCACCTGCATGCTTGCAAATAAAATTATTCAATAAGTCTTATTAAAATTCAATTGGGTTTGTTGGGCTTTTGTTACAAAAGGAAAAGAAGAAAAAAAGTTTCATTTGGACAAATAGAGTTGCTATTTGCTTAATATTTTTATTTTAAGAGATTGAAAATTTATTAAAATTCCTTAGATTGTGCAGTGCAATTGTGTAAATACATATGTAATAGAAGTTCAAACATTAAAAATAAAAAAAACTATTTACTTAACATTTCATGTTTTTGAAATGTTTCGACTTTTGTATAAAAGCCCAAAAATTTTGTTCGAAAATATCAGTTACTTTTTTCTTTTCTCAACAGTATCAACAGTATATAAGTTCCATCAAAATGTTCAAAGGAAGTTTGTACCTACTTTGAGGGGGCATTGTGGCTGTTGAGAAAATTAATAAAAATGTTAAGGGTAACTTAAGAAAAATTAATTCATAACATTTTAATATTAATTCACTCTACAGTCCATGCAAATTCCCCCAAATCAATTGGCTTTTTGTAAAAAAAGCATTTTTCAGATGGGGGAATATGAAAGTGTATCAAATTGAAATACGTGTTCTGTATTAAAATTTATTTTCGTTTTTGGGTATATTGATGACTTTTTTTTTATTAAAACAGGTAATAGAATATTAACAAGAACCTATTAAAAAAAAATGTATGTCAATTTCTTTTTGTCCATTGGTTGGGGTGTTAGAACCTTAAAAAGGCACTGTGAAGCTTCAAAAATGCTTGTCTATAATATTAAGATATTTTTAGTATTAACATAGTCAATTAAACTTAAAATTAATAATAAATAAATATGAAGAAAATTCTTCTGTTTAAGTGGAGCGACTGAATTTATAATTCATGTTAATAGTTCAAAAAAGCTCAACTCTATTGATGAGCCCAACTATCATACCTGGGCGAAATTCAATGGAGTTGAGTTCATTTGAACTTTTAACTTAAACTTAAAATTAATATGTAACATTTGTCAAAATGCATCTGGAATGTAAGGACACTATATACACCAGGTGCTACTCAAAAACTTGAATATGTCCTCAATTGGTACAAGGCAGATATTACAGTGATCCAGGAGATTCGATGGAAAGGATCAAGGATTATGAAAAGAAAAGATTGCGACATTTATTACAGCTGTTATCAAAGATTCACGTGGTAGGATGCGGATTCGTCATGAAAAATCGACTCAGATCGAGAGTCATCGATTTTAAGCTGATCAGCGATCGCCTGGCAGTGATCCGCATCAAAGCTACCTTCCAAAACATCAGCTTTATACGTGCACACGCCCCTACCAATGAAGGTGAGGAGTCTAACAAGGAGGAGTCTTACGACCTCCTGCATGGAGCCTATGGAGCCTGTCCCCAGTACGATGTCAAAGTCGTGCTCGGAGACTTCAATGCTAAAATCGGGAATGAAAATACCTTTGGCGGGTTAGTTAGAAAGCACAGCCTCCACGAAATGACAACAGACAACGGCTTTCGGCTAATCTACTTTGCTGCAGCTCGTAATTCGGTGATAAGTAGCACTAGGTTCCCCAAGCGAAGGATACACACAGCAACCTGGGGATCTGATAGCCAATGGGCACCACCATTGGCTATCAACCACTCAGAAAAAAGAACCCGTGGTATGATGAGGAAAGCGCGGTATTGAAGCAGGAGATGGAAAATGCACGAATGCAAATGCTGAAATGGAAAGCAAGAGCAGAAAGACAAAAGTACCGTGAAAAGAAAAGGAAAGAGAAAAAGCCCTGCGTAGAAAGAAAAGAGCATCCGCAGCCTCTCAGGTCAGGTATCTCGAGGAGTCTAGCACTGCCACTAACACCCGCTGGTTCTACAAAACAGCCAAGCAAATGGCATGTGGATATAAAACCGGCACGCAAGCTCTTCGAAACAGTGAAGGAAGTCACCGAAGCACAGAAAATTGTAGACGTGTTTAAGCAGCATTTCCAGCAGCTGCTCAATGGGCATTCTGTAGAGGAAGCGACAGGAGAATAAAGAAGCATGAGTCCAGGCAATGAAGTTCCAGTCCAAGTGCCCAGTACTGAAGTGATTAAGAAAGCTATCCACAAGCTTTAGAATAACAAATCCGCCGGTTCGGATGGAACTCTTCAAGTATGGAGGAGATGTCCTGGTAGGGTGCATGCACCAGCTCAATAACCAAGTGTGGGAGGAGGAAAGTATGCCCAATGACAGGTTAATTATCTCTATATGCCTAATCTACCAAAAAGGCGATCCTATGTCCTTCAAAAACTGCAGAGGAAGTATATCCCTGCTTAATGTTGCCTACAAGATCCTATCCAACGTACTATGTGAGCGTCTTAAACCTTTCTGCAACACTATGATCGGCACGTACCAGTGCGGCTTCAGGCCAGGCAGATCAACGATAGACCAAATCTTCACATTGAGCCAAATTCTGGAAAAGACCAACAAATTTCAAGTCGAGAACCACCATCTTTTCATCGACTTCAAAGCCGCATATGATAGCATAAGTCGCCAAGAGCTTCTATTGACGATGTCGGAACTGGGGATCCCGAAAAAATTGATCCAGCTATGCCACATGATGTTACAAAATATGCGGTGCAACGTGCAAATGGGTAACAGCTTATCCGAGCTATTCTAGGCATGTACAGGGTTCAGACAACGAGATGCCCTATCATGTGACTTCTTCAACCTAGTCCTGGAGCAGATAGTTGGCAAGAGTGGTGTTAACCTGGAAGGCACTATCAGGTCTTCGCAACTGCTTGGCTATGCGGACGACATCTACATCATCGGCCGCCTCAAGCGAGCTGTACTAGAAGCATTCACAGCTATTGATGAATAGGTGAAACTCGTTGGTCTTGAAGTGAATGATAAAAATAAATAAAAATAAATTTGAAGGCGTAACAGCTCTTGAAGAACCAGGGACTAGTGACTTACAACTCTCAATCATTCCTGTGTGCGTGTTGTTGGCAGGAATGGAGGGGACCTACAATTATTTGCCGAGTCCAAACGGCTAGCTGAGAAGCACTTATTCATGATAAGTATACTCTTGAAGGATCTGTCAGTTCAGTTCAGCGGCTGGGAATCGAACACAGACCTTCGGCATAACAGTCCAACACACTAACCATCATGCCACGAGGTACTACTTGAAGTGAATGAGGACAAAACAAAGTATATGCTATCAACAAACAAAGTTTCATCTGTCCATCGCCTAGGAAAAAACGTTACTGTTGGTAGCAGTAATTTCGAGGTAGTCAAGGAGTTCACCTACCTGGGAACAAACATCAACCCCACGAATGACACCTTAGTGGAAATCCAACGAAAAATTACCCTAGCAAACTGCTGCTACTTCGGTTTGGCCAAACAAATGGGTTCAAAACTCCTTTCCCGAAAGACAAAGTGCACGCTATACAAAACGCTAATTTTACCAGCTCTACTCTACGGCGGCGCCGAGTGCTGGACGATAAGTAAAAAGGAGAGAAAAATTCTTCGTCGGATATTTGGTCCAATATGCGAGGAGGGCGAATCGAGAAGGAGATTCAATCGTGAGTTATACGAGCTGTACCACGATGTCGATGTAGTTCAAAGAGCCAAAACACGTCGACTACACTGGCTATGGGCCACATCGAGCGAATGGACAACAACGATTCATCTATAAAAATCTTCGAATCCCAGTCCCCAGGTTTGAGACGACCAGAATGACCGAACCTTTACTGCAGGCACCAGGCGGTTTCAGATGCAAGAACGCTAGTCTCGATGACTGGAGGGAGCGTGCGAGGGACCGCAACCGATGGAAGACCGCAATTTCACAGACCCTCCATGGATCGGGAGCCGGATAAGTAAGTTAGTAATTTGTCAAAAGAGCTAAAAGGCTAAGTGCTTTGTAAAGTTAAGAAAACATTTCTTTTATTTTATTTTATTGAAAATATGCCACTGTGTCTTTGGATGTCATTCAAATAAACTTATTCACCAATCATTGGTGTAGCTTAAAGCACTTATTGCTCAGGCAAAGGCAAGAAATATATATTACCACCTACTAAATTGGATTGAATTACCTAATTTATTTCAGATTAAAATATTTTTAAAAAATTGCAAAGTCTTACAATTTTCGTATTTAATAGCAACTAATTAACTAATCAATTGATAAAGAAAAGAAAACATAGTTAGAAGATGGTTTTTACCTAATAAACTTTTTGCATGTGCCAGTATCATAAATTCTTTAAGAGGTAATCCGAATCCCAAAACAATGCAGTTCTTTTCGGTGTGATTAAAACCCTATTTCTCTCAATTTGTCTAGAGTATACAAACATACATATATATACATGCAGCCAGCTCATATTAATTGTTTTTTGTTTTCTTTTGTGCTGTGCAAGTACACGTTTTTTGTTTCAAATAAAAAAAATCACTTGTACAAATATTTGCTAAATATTTAAAATAAATTAAATTTATTCGAGTTTAGCAATAGTGTAAATAATTGAAATTTAAACTTAAAAAAAAGCTACACACGTGCCATTTGAAGTTTTTTAGTGGTTTAAATGTTTCAATTTTTGTATAAAACCTCAAAGTTTTTGTTCGAAAATATCAGTTTCAGTTTTCTTTCTTTAAAGTATCACTAACCGACAAAAAATAAACCCATAAAAATGTTCAAATCAAGTTTGTTCCTATTTTGCAGCGTTGTTTCTGTTTTAAGTGCTCCGAGCACTTTTTACGATGACTACATCAGCGACGGAGAAATGAGCTATAGTTATAATACTAGTCCAGTCGAATATATAATAAAAAAAGAAGTAACGACCACTTATGACAATGGTTCGCCTATGCAAATGAATGGAATGCAAATGAATGGAATGCAAATCATGCAAACCTCACAAAGCAGTCAATCTGGACAAAATGCACCTATGCCAATGGGTGGAGTGCAATTTATTCAAACCTCTCAGGGAAATCAACCAGGGTCTAATGCAGGTATGCCAATGAGTGGAATGCAAGTCATGCAAAACTCACAAGACACTCAATCTGGACTTAATGCAGCTATGCCAATGAGTGGAATGCAAACCATGCAAACCCCTCAAGTCAGTCAACCTCAAATTCAACCTCAACCTCAACCTCAACCTCAACCTCAACCTCAACCTCAACCTCAACCTCAACCTCAACCTCAACCTCAACCTCAACCTCAACCTCAACCTCAACCTCAACCTCAACCTCAACCTCAACCTCAACTTCAACCTCAACCCCAATATCAACAAGGACAAGGAAACACCAACCAAATAACAAACAGGCGTCAAGGTACCAGAAATTTCCATCACCACGGTGGCCGCAACGGTGGGCACCAAAACAGCCTAGGTGGACAAGTCGGCCACCAAGTCAGCCATGGTGGGCGCCAAGGCGGCCAAGGTGGACACCGGAATCATTAAAAGTCTTTTTAAAGCGGCCAGTTATGTAGTTGGGCCTAATGCTGGAAGCTTTTCAGGTGCTAGGCAGACGCTAGCTTAACAATAGGAATGGATTTGGAACACTAAATGGGCTTATCTATATGTATAGTGTAATGCAAAATTAACTGTCTTAAAACTCATCTATTTGTAGCAAATACTTTCAAATTAAATATTTTAAGATCTTCACTTAGTTATTTTTCTTGTGTATTGAACAAAAAAGTATGTAGCTATGCCATAGCCCAAGGGGAAAATAAATAAATGAATTTAGTGGCGCATTAGCTCGTGCTGAACCAGGGCCTAGTGACTTTCAACTCTCAACCATTCCTGTCCTGTGTGAGTATTATTTAGGAAGGAATGAAAGGAACCTATAATTATTTGCGAAACCGAAAGGCTATATAAGAAGCACTAATTCATGACAAGTATACTCCTGGAGAATTTTTCAGCACCTCAGGAAAAACATTTCTGTTTGGGTGGCATGACAATCTAGTGCACTTACCATGATTTTAACACAAAAGTCGAGTTCAATTTTCAATGGATAGCATATCTAGGATAGCTTTGTGCCCAATTATGTGCCTGAACGCCAATCAGCTGTTGTTGATTGGATATCTTGTATGCAAACATTTTTAGAATAGTTTGGGCCAATCTCAAAACTGTGTGGGAAAATACGAAGATTTGGACTGAAATCTCTGTAATTCAAGGTTTCTCTCCGATGGGAACATAGTATCACACTGCCAGAACCAAGATTTCGTCTTATATTAACACAAATAACTACCTTTATGTGCTCATGTTTTTCTATTTTTCTCTGCTCAGATGTCAGATACAATATCATACTTTCTCTTTTTGCCTGCTTGGTATTGGAGTTAAGAATCTTAGGTAATATATTTTTCACCTATGTATGATGAAAGCTATAAATGGGTCTGTTGATAAAGATAAGTTCACATCAATACAGGATTTCATTGAGATTTCAACGAAATCTCGCATTTCGAAATCTCAAAACTGTATGAGGAACTGTGAAAATTTGGACTGAAATCTCTGTAATTCAAAATTTCGTTCCAGTGGGAACATAATATGATCTTAAATTGTGACTTATTTTTTGAAGGCCAACGAAAGAAAAACAGAGGCTACTGACTGGTGTCTTTGCACAAGTCATTTGTTTATTTAAAGCCAAGAGAAGTTCAAGCGAAACTCCTAATAGCTTTTAAAATTCCAGGGGAACAATAATTTTTCGGGCGAAATATTTTCTATGTGAAACTCATAATAAAGCTGACTGTGTCCTCGGTCAACCATATGCACCTTTAATATATAATTTCAAGTTGGCAACACTATTTTAATAAGCGGCCATTTTGTCAGCTGTCAAGTGATTTATTTTTAGTTTGGTTTGGCATTTCAACATGGACGGTGTTCACATTGGACTGAAAAACTGGATTTTGTTTGACGTTTCAGTATTTACATCATCCCTTACTGAAGAAGTGGGAGCGAGATGTGAATACTGAAACGTCAATAAAAATCCAGTTTTTCAGTCCAATGTAAACACCGTCATGAATAGACTAGGTGTGTTCCTTAAATTATTCGCACTATTTCGGACTAAATGTCAAATGTGACAGGTGAGAATGAAATCCTCTCAGAGAGAAGAAGGTTAGGTTAGGTTAGGTTAAGGTGGCTGTCAAGAAAACTGCACAGAGAGAAATCCTCTCAGAGAGAAGAAGGTTAGGTTAGGTTAGGTTAAGGTCTGTCAGGAAAACTGCACAGAGAGAAGAAAAACTGCCAAAATGTCAGGAACGGTTTGGGCAATAATTTGCAATACGTCAAAAAAGATATTTGACTAGAGCTGCCGTAGTGCAATCAAAAGTCAATATATTTTTTTTTATAAAATCACTGTACAAGAAATTGAATGTTAGGAAAAAGGAAACGTACATTTATAAAAATGATTAAAGAATGATTAGAAGTAAAAACAAAAATAATATAATTTCCAGTGCTTTGGCGTTGTAAGTTTAATTAGTTGTCGGTATCCATCGATTGAAAATAATGCGTCTTAGAAGGGTACAACAGCATCTAACTGATGAGCCCAACAGTTGTACCTGGGAGAAATGCTTTTAGACTAAAGGTCGCAAAATCTTTATTATGAATTAAAATGAGTACCTAAACTTAAACAAAGGAATATTCTTTAAGTACATTGTCATCGAGAACTACTTAACAAGTTTCAACTGAAATCAAACCCTATTTTATTCAATTTAAAAAAAAAAACAATAAATGGTACAAGAAAATTGCTAACCGAGCTGACGGCAAAGCCATAGCTTAAAAATTCATTATTTTTGTAAAAACTATGCTAAGAGAAGTAGAAATAAAATAAATTATATATTTTTTTTATTTATTTCAAACTCTGACACTTCTGTCATATTAGAAGAATAGATTTCTTTCTTTCTAAAGAAAGATACAACTATTCTTACAACATTGCGCGCGCATGGCTCTCATCCCTCACGTTTTGGGAAAAGGTTATGTTGATTCGCCGCCGCCATTTGCTTAATATCTTCGTTGAACATAAAAAGTATAATTCAAGTTGAAGTTATACATTTCGTTGTTCAAAGCAAATTGTCAATTTTTTTATTATATGGATATACCAATTGTAAGAATAAATTTATCGTTTCTTAAAGTTATTGATATATTGTTATCCTTTTAGGAAATAAAATTAAGTTTTTGAACTCAGAAAGAATTGTTCTTTATTCGAGTTCTCTGTTGGATGCTTAGTTCTATAATTTGGAGTTTCATTTGTGCTTGGAGTAACATACATATTAAATCATGAAACATCGATTTGTGAAAAAAAACTACAATAAACAAGAGTTACACAAATTTTCATTACTAAATTTTCTTCTTAAAAAGATTTTCCTAACGACACATGCATTTTAAGAAAATCATTTGATTGATTAAAAGATAAATAAATTAATAAATTATGAACATCTACCAAAAACGAAACAAAAAACACTTGGGTAACCCTAGCTATTTGTATTCTGTTTGGTTATTTAACTTGAAAGTGACATTTTTTTCAGTGCAAAACAGCCACCAGAAATTTCTGGAACCAAATCTGGCAAGTAGGGGAAATATTTTCCTCTCTCATGAGCGCTCTCTTTGGTCCGAAAAAATACAAACTTTCACTTGTAGAACGACTTCGCACTAAAAATGACTAAATCTGGCGGTTTCAAACTGTTTGAAACTTGCTCTGGAACGCACCTAATGTGTTTGTTTTGTTTTGTTTTTTTTCTGTTTTGCAGTTTTGGCCGTCGCGTACTTTGTAAAATCTACAACTTCAATTCAACCGTCGCGTTCCTTTTTTAACCACTGACCCTGGCAGCACTCTGTTTGAACAACATCAACATCGTATATTTCTATAGACGGTGTTCACATTGGATTAAAAATCTGGATTTTTTTTTGACGTTTCAGTATTCACATCTTGCTCCCACTTCTTCAGTAAAGGAAGATGTAAATACTGAAACGTCAAAAAAAAATCCAGTTTTCCAGTACAATGTGAACACCGTCATAGAAGACAGAAAACGCGACGAGCAAAATTGTTTCACGTCCCGCTGGACCGCATTCTGTGACAATTTAAGCCGCACAATCACTATACTGATAGAGGGGTAAGAGAATTTAAAGTTTCAGACGGTTTATTTTTTGAGGTTCGTTTATCTCAATAAGCAGTGTTTTAATAGTTCTTCGGTGTAAGAAAGACGTAAAAACTCAACCACAATAATACTTCTCAAATTTTTTTCACAGGTTTTTTCCTTAGTTATGAACATTGTTTTCAAAAAAATAAAATAAAATTTGGAGCTTATTTTTTTAAATTAAACTGCCAAAATCGACTTTTATTTCATTGCAAGCCTAAAAGTATGTTACTTATGCAAAACTTTGAAAATCGTTGTTTTTGCTTTCATTTTGATGAGGATTAATGGGGTTTTCTTTTGGTAACAAAAATTGATTTTTTTCCCCTTCTGATTTGTCAAAACACAGATTTTGACAATAAAAGCCTTCCAATGGCGAAAAAAATCAATTTTTTTGATCGAAAATGAATTTTGCAAATCTGGATTTTTTGGCAGATTTACCCCTCTTTTACTAACGCCATAACACAACAAAATAATTGACAGCCATCCAGTTTGATGAGCCTGGATCGCCACAGTTTCATAGACACAAATTGTACACCAATACAGTAAAAACGAAAAATCAATCTGTGATCGTTTACCATTCAAGAAAACCAATTTCCAGATCAAAATCTGAATTTACCAAAAGAAAATCCCATTAGTAAACTTGCAGAATCTTTTGGTTTTCAGGAACGGATAGCTTTTGAATAAAGGGAATGCAGTATCCCGTTCATTTGAATAGGTACAACATTTTTGGGTGCGACTAACCGTTTTAACACCGAACTAAGTGGAATAAATGAATTTTTTGTAAACCGCATTCGAGATAGCATCCAAATTAGGCGAGAATTATTATCATCGCTTTAAATTCATATTGAAAACTTGGACCTATTTTTCGTTCATTTGAATAGGTTCACCGCTTTTATCGTTACTTTTTTTTTGAGCTAGTTAAGGTGATACTTTTTAAAGCTTTTTTTAGGTTTTATATCATGGATTCTTTGATATGGCACAAAAAAATTGAAAAAAAGTAGAGAATGGCTGAAGGAAAAGCTTTTTGCGCTGTTGAGTATATGCGTAAACTTCTAGTTTTCATGATCAAGGGCTAACACAGGCGCGGATCCAGGAACTCTGTTTTGGGGGGCATTCATGGAATTGTAGCATCAATAAGAACTGAAACCACTTGAAAAATATAGTAAAGCTTGAGTTTTCTGCAAATCTTATGCTGATCTGCTTTATCATGTCTTTATTCCAGTGAAAGGCATGATCAGAAACAAGCTTAACACTGTATTTGACTCCCTATTATTAGAAACCGTAATTATCAACGTATTTATCATTGTAACCACCGCATATGAAAATCATGAGTTCCTAAGATAATTTTATTTTGAAAAACTTAAAATTTTGTCTTAATTTTCACTTTGTTTTGTAATTTTTATGAGGGGAATAAACGATTTCTTATAATTAAGGGTCCCGATTTCTTTTACTGGCTTAATATTTTAGGGTTTAGGGTGTTGAATAAACAGGAGAATGAGGGGAATAAAGTAACAATTATGTGCAAGGTTTCTTATAATTGAATATACATATATTTGTTTGGTATAGCTCAGAAACTAAGCCGAATTTGAATTTTGAATGAAATATTAACTAAAACCAACCGAAAAAATTAGTTTTTTTAGTAAATTGCTTATACATTTTTTTTGAGCAAGAATAGGGGCTTACAATTCAAAGATATAATAAGAAGAGGCACAATATGGCATGGTAAAAAAGTAATTTTTATTCGCAATTGAGAGATATATACCCATTCAAACCTTACCGTGTTTTTTTATATTTTTTCCCAGAGTTGACCCGAAAGCCTCTTTTTCGCTACTTCATGGCAAATTTAACATTCGTAAAAATATTAGAACTCAAGATTTTGATGAAACTAATCCTGCAATTTTGTATTCCAGCCTGTTTTTAAATGCTTCCAGAGTTCCAGACCTACAAACTGAACGACTGGGCTGTTTAATATAAGACTGTCCTGTTCGGGAAAAAACATGAAAAATTTATAAGAAATGGTAAAACTAGAATTGGTTTATCTCTGTGAATTTTAAATAAAAACTCCTATTTGAACATGTCATATAATAGACTTCAGCCTCTACTTTTTTGTTAAAGTAAACCTCTTTGCATCTTTGGTCCAAAAAAGTTATGCTCATTTTCGAGTGAATTCTTAAAATCTTTGATTTTTCGATTTTTTATGTTGGCCTTTGTAAATGTTTTCTGCTTAAATTTCTTAATAACAAAATTGAAACCATCGATTTCGATAAAAAATTTAATTGTGAACAATAAATCTTAGAGTTAAATTTTCGAATTTTGTTTAGTTTCCAAGTTATACCAAAACATAAATATGCATGCTTGCTTATTTGGTGAACAAACATGTTCAATAATATAAACCTTTGCACGTAATTGTTCCTATTAAAAAGATGTGTTCAATAGCCTATTTGTAAAACTACGACTGATTCAGATGGTGACTGTGGAACAGCTTATATTATCTAAGACAGTGTTCAAATTAGAGTAAGTCAAATTTTTTTTGCCTCCTCTTTGTTCTGAAGGGGATGGCCAAGTCAAGCAAGATTTAAAACAATTTTGAAATTTTTTGTACGGGTTCTTTTGTGACAACTGACAACAACAAAATAAAATTTAAATTTTCAAAACCCCATGACCCTAGATCTGCCAATGGACTAACAGGACATCAAATTTGGGAAAAAGTTGACAGAATCTCTTCTTTGATCTATAATTATCTGAGAAATAAACAAAAAGATGGTTTATATATGAAAGGATGCCAAAAACCTGCTACCTCCGCAAGTGATGCACACAAAATTCTGGGGCTGCATCTTTCATCTAATTCGTCAGTTTAAATGGCTAACATAAGGAAACCAGCTAGGCTCAGTGCCAGTTTGTAGTGTAGCTAAAAGAAACCACTCCTAAACGAAGTTGGCAAGAAAACAAACCGAATGCAATTTTGTAAGCTTCATAAGACTAGAAAAGAGAAGTGGCGTAAATTTGTTTTTTCCAATGAAAAACGGACAAATTTCGGTGGAACAGATGAATTCAAAATTTATTTTCGCGATTGAGCGTTTTTTGAAAATCAACCATAGTTGTTATCAGTGGTTCAAAAATGTGCGGCTTAATTTTTTTTCATTCAACTCTTAGATTGGAACTGCTTTCAACTAAATGGTGATTTATAATATTTTTTTTTTGCGGTATGGAGAACTTTTAATTACACTCTTGATTATGGAAATTCTGGCACTGAACCTTGCTTGTTCCTTTATTTTAGCTATTTAGACCAATCAATTAGACTCAACCCTTAGAATTTTTCTTGTATAACATGTGGAGGTACCAGATTTTTTGCATTTCCTTTCATATTTGAACCATCTCTTTGTTCATTTCTCAGATAATTATAGATCAAAGAAGAGATTCTGTTAGTCCTCAGTCAATGAATCCATGGTATAAAACCAAAAAATAGCTCTAAAAAGTTTGACCTTCAACTAGCTCAAATAAAAAATTGAAGATAAAAGCGGTGTACCTATTGGAATGAACGAAAAAAGTGCTAAGATTTCAACATGAATTTAAAGAAATGATAATAAAACATGTGATGACGGTACGTTTCAGATTATTGTGTGTTTTCTTATTCTCCCCTAAATTTGATGCTTTCTCGAATCCCATTTACAAATATTCATTTATTCCACTTAGTTCGGAATTATAACGGTAAATTGCACTCGAAAATTTTGTACCTAATCAAATGAACATGCGAATGTTTCTATCCAAAGTGATATCCACTTTGGATGCGTATATTTTGAAATTTTTGGAAAGGTGTGTTAATTTCAAATTCAGCACTGAAAACTGCAATAATCTTCAACACTCCATTTGTTAGATATTCGCATCTAAGGGATTGCATAAAATTGTATTAAAAATATTTACGGTGCGAATTTTTATTTAATTAGAAGTTGCAGAAGCTTTTAGTTTTCAGGAACGGATAGCTTTTGAATAGATATAGAGATAGAAATAGAATTTGAAAATCGAAACTATACCCATGCAAGATGCAAGGCTTGGCGGCGAAAATATATCTATCCAAAGTATTTTAATTTCTTTTCCCGTGGGTAGGTGCAAAACTCGCATAAGGACCGAAAACGCGTGCTCAAAGGTGTGTGAGATTTTTACTTCACTAAAACCACCTCCACTTTCCGATTGTATCTAAGTTGAAACTTATCTTTTTTTTTTTTTTTTATCCGATGGAAATCTTCAAAAGACACTCGGTAAGAATCGGTACCAATTAGTGTGGGACTCTTACCGCACTAAAACCACCGGTGAATCAGGACCAATCTATGAAAGATCGACAAATGATTTTTCTTTTTTAATTTATCAGTCGCATTGTGGGAAGCTTAAGTTATAACACTTTCCATAGCTCTTAGCCCATCAGCTCATGAGGCTTGATTCTTCTTAATCTCCGAACATTGTCTCGTACATTTAAGACGGTCTCCATTTTGGAGTTGGTATGACTTTGCAGTCGCTGATTGTGTGATACAGCGTGTTTTTTAACCACTTCTGTAATCATTTCAATTTGAAGGTCACGATGTAGATCGTTATTTCTTATATACCAAGGGGCATTTATTATTCCGCGAAGGACCTTGCTTTGGAATTTTTAGATGGGTTCAGAATTTGTTTTCTTTGTACAGCCCCATAGTTGGATGCCATATGTCCAAACGGGTTACAATACTTGCTTATATAACATTAGTTTGTTCTGGATAGATAGGTCAGAGTTCTTCCCTAGTAACCAGTTCATTTTTCTGTACTTTAAGTTTAGTTCGTCTCTTTTCTTTTTGATGTGATTTTTCCATTTAAGCTTTGTATCCAAATTCATTCCAAGGTATTTGGCAGTATTGGAGTAAGGTACTGCTGTACTGTTAATAAGAATTGGAACATTGTTTGTTTTTGTGATTGTAAAGTTTATATGCGTCGATTTTGTTTTATTTAGTTCGATTCGCCATTTTTGCGTCCAATCACTAACTTTATCGACTGCATTTTGCAGTTTTTGTGTAGCCTTCGTAACGGATTTATCTGGCACCAATATTGCAGTATCATCAGCAAAGGTGGCCATGATAGCGTTGATGTCCACTGGAATATCCCTTCTATATAACAGATACAGGGTTGGTCCTAGGACACTTCCTTGTGCCACACCGGCTTCAATTTTCTTTAGTTCCGAGTAATTTTGTTCGTACCGTACTCTAAAGAGTCGGTTCGTAACGTAGGATTTCAGTATTTCGTAGTACTGCCTGGGAAGATCCCTTTGCAGTTTGTACTCAAGTCCCAAGTGCCAAACCTTGTCAAAGGCTTGAGCAACATCTAAGAATATAGCCGAGCATACTTGTTTTCTTCAAGTTCCTTTTCCGAAACATCCGTAATCCGATGCACTTGGTCTATCGTGGAATGTTTATTTCTGAATCCAAACTGATGGCTAGGAATTCGTCTTCCTTCTTCTATTATTCTGCTTAGTCTTTTCAGAAGCAGTTTTTCGAAAACTTTTTCCATGATTGGTATAAGCGATATAGGTCTGTAAGATGTTACTTCTGTGGGTGACTTACCTTGTTTAGGTATAACAATGACTTCTGCAATTTTCCAATGATGTGGCACATATCTTAGTTTAACACATGCATTTATTATAAATTGGAGTTTTTTGAAGGCTATTGAAGGCATTTCTTTCAAAACCTGAGCAGTTATTAGATCGTACCCTGGTGATTTTTTGTTAGACAACTTATGTTGACACATACTTCTTACTTCTTTGAGCGTGACAACAGGAATTTCACATTCGTCGTTTCTAATCAACAACTAGAAATTGTTGGAGTACTTTCTTCTGCAGCCTGAAACTTATCTGGAAATTTTTTTAACGAAGTTAAGTAACGTGTTGCAGGTGAAAGTTCCTGCTTATTCTGCGATTTTAAAGTGGTTTTCTGTTTATCGCACCAAGTCGGAAGGTTTTGTTCTTCGCAGACAGCGTACTAAATACGACTCGTCAAGAATGTCAATAGTCGTTGAGTTAGCGTGTGATTTCTATGTTTTTGCGCGAAACTTTTTATTTCGTTCTGAACCATTGGAATCCCGAGATCCCTGTGAAGATCTTCGCGTCTTATACTATAAGTCGAAACAGGTTTAAGAACCTGTCTGTACAAAAATCAACCTTTTTTCAATACTAAGCTTTGACTAGCCAGTTCATATTTCTTAATTTACTTTTTAGTTCTTCGTATTTCTTTTTTACGTGCAGCTTTCATTTTAATCCTAAATACTTTGCCTCATTTGCAAATTGAGCATGAGCGGTATTAAGAAAAACGGGTAATCTATATATTTTGTTATACGTAAGGTCCACGTGGACTGACTTTTGTTCATTGAGCACTATTCACCATGTTTTTGTACACTCATCAACATTATTAAGAGCATTTTGTAATTAAATTATAGCTTCGCTAATCGTTTTGCCAACTGCTAGTATTGCAGTAACATCAGCAACCGGTGGCTACGATAGTGTCTTCTGTTTGAGGTACATCGCGTGTAAATAAAAGGTACAGAACTGGCCCTAATACACTCCCTTGTGAGACCCCAGCCACTATTTCTTTGAAATTAGAATAGTCATTTCCGTGTCTTACATAAAAGAGTCTGTTGTCGAGATATCCGTTTATAATGTTATAAAGTCCTTCAGCCAAAACTTGCCTTAATTTTAATTTGAGGCTTTCGTGCAACACCTTGTCAAACACCTGCAACACGCTCAAAAAGACTGCCAAACTTGCTTCTAAATCCAAACTGATGGTCAGGCATTAATTGTTTCTCTTCTATTATCGGCTGCAGGCGCAGGAGTAGTATTCTTTTAAAAACTTTTGATATTATAGGAAGAAGTAAAATCGGCCTGTAAGACTTCTTTTCGTTAGATGGTTGGTCAGGTTTCAAAACCATTATGACTTCCGCAACTTTCCATTGGCTCGGAACATATTCTAACCTAAGAGTGGCATTTATTATGTAATGGAGGTTAATAAACCCTTTACGAGGGAGCATTTTTAAAATGTCTGCCGTAATTAAGTCATATCCTGGAACCTTATTGGACTCAAGCTTCTTTATTTCTGTTTTAAGTTCGGCAAGTGTAACATTTCTCGTTATGTAGCTTTCATTTGAGGTAAAACTCATATAAATATTTTGGTTGAGTTCTTTCCTATCGAACGGCTTAAATGTTTCCACTAAGTAATCGGCGAATATCATCGCTTTTTGCTTGTCACTTTTATCCTATTGTCACATTTATCCTATTTCTTAATCGGAGCACTGCAAGATTTAGTTTTTTGTTTTGTTGTTCTTATAGCTTCCTAGCTGTCAAGCCTTCAAGGTAATTTTTAACTTCAAAGTTTTTGAAATCTGATATAACCGTTTTTAGCATATTACTCAAGTGATTTAAATGAGCTTTGTGTTGAGTAGCATGGGTGCGCTGCCATTTCGTTTCTTTTCGTTTCTTTTCGCTGCTTTTCGTTTCTCTTTCACTAATTCTTTAAAATGTGATTTTCAGGCTATATATTGAAATAATTTAAGAAGTAAAGCTCTTTCTAATATATCTTCAATCAGAACATGAAACAAAAAAAAAATGGCTTGGATGTTTTGTTCGGACTTGAATAGACCTTTCCATGGACGTACGTCATAATTTATTTCATTAACTTTGAAAAAAAGTTAATTTTTAATCAATGAAAATTTTTTGTGACAAAATTTTTTCATTTTTGGAAAGGTGTGTTGATTTCCTATTCAGCAGTGAAAACCGCAACAATTTTCAAAACTGGGCTTGTAAGATATTCGCATCTAACGAATTGCATCAAAATACATTTGTTGAACTTAGGCCGTGTTCCGTGTGTCAATTGCGTTAAAATTCAGGTTAAATTTGATCCTAGTTAAATTTTCTGCCTTTTAATAGGGGTGAAAAGAAATGTAAGGTTGTGCCTTTGCCTATTGAATTAAATGGGATTTTCTTAAAACATATATTTCCTAATAGTTTTGTTGTCGCATTTTTCAGCAATGACAGTAGGTACACCAAATATAATTTATAATCTGAGAAAAGTCTTCAAAAATCCGATGTCCGGTAGGTCAGTAATAAGTGGTCATAAAGGTCACAAAAATCGATTTGTGGCAAATATCTAGAAAACAGTAAGTTTTAGAAAAAAAAAATCGTT
Organism: Dasysyrphus albostriatus; assembly: GCA_946251815.1. Lineage (NCBI taxonomy): Eukaryota > Metazoa > Arthropoda > Insecta > Diptera > Syrphidae > Dasysyrphus > Dasysyrphus albostriatus. The sequence goes on along the minus strand of OX276335.1, from coordinate 218,460,969 downwards.
GAAAAATAGGTAGCTGAAGTAATTTCCCATAAAAAACTCATTTAAAGTTTCTCCGTAACATTAACCGCTAAGAAGTTATACCACTTACATACACTAGCCTTATATACACGAGCGAAAACCAAAGCAACCACTGTCAATCCAATCAAGGAGGAAGCGATAACTTTTGGCAATTAGGGAGAAAATCGGATAACTGGAACTGGCCGTGTTCAAGGTTCTTGCTGGCCAACACGACCCTAATCCAATAACAATTTCAATAATTCTGTGAAAAGTAGTTTCTCTGGATTCTCACAAAACGACTCACTTCGTTCTTATGGTAACCAACCAGAACCTAGGTAACCAGTACGGAGGCGTGAGTGGAGGTTCCAACTTCAACTCAGGCAGATCGAACTATTATAGAGGTCGTGGCGGAGGTTACAGAAATAACTATACTGATTGATGAAAAACTTTGCCTACGCTATAATTCTTATTATAATGATGTATTTATAATTTTTTGTTCTCATATTATTTGTTTGCATTAAAAACTTTGCAAATAATGATGTTCTCCAATTGTATTTTGAGCAGCGAATAAATTATTATAAATCAAATAATCATCCCAAGATTATACAACTTTATTTGTTCCCCATCAAGCCACTACTGTAATAAACTAGATAAACTAGCGCCACCTGTGTTCAAATAGCAATAAACAAATGTGGTTACATCAAGTGAATGCAGGAACCCAATACTTTATTCCAAAGAAATAATACTAAAAGCCTATAAAATTAAAGTTTAATATAATTCACATAATTTTTTTCTTAATATAATAGTATATATATAAACCATGTCTTCCACCGAAAACCGGACCAATGGGCCCATTCTCAATCTGTGAAACTGCGAAGTAATAAATCTGATTATGCATTATTATCCGAAACGTTTTCTTATGACATTTCTTTTATCACAATCAATTCACTTTGCGAAAACCTGAGAAAGGGTAAATGATAAAGGGAAAGAATTTATGCTCATAAGATACACCTAAGTCGCCATCTTGGTCTCTTTATGACACAACAACCATCTTTTACTATGAGAAATTGAGAGAGATGAGATACATTTCTCATTTTAGTACTTTTTAGTAGGTACTCTCCTTGGCAATTGTTTTTCATAACGAGTTCGGGAATCGCCTTGCGCGTGTGTGTAAAGTGATGAAATGATAAAACTGTGTGAAAACTGAAGTGATAACTTTTTATACTTCACGTTTTCAGAGTTAGGGAATCGACCCCCAGAACAGTGTTGCCAGGAACACTGATTTATCGTAAATCTCCCGATTTTTGATCTAAATACGATATTTTTCCACGATTTTCAATATTTCATATTATCTATAATGTCCGTTCGTGGACTTGCTTCAACTACAAATTTTAGTAGATATGTATTTTATTTTTTATTTATATATTTTAAGAACTTTTATTTTGGCGCTTGACATAACCTATTCAGCAACTTTCAACTTTACATTTTATATAAGACAATAGGCAACTCTTAACTAAAACATCACACACAGACACCTTCAATACTTATTTTCCGACAACCTTTCCATATTTTTTAAGAGGAAGGAAAGCCCGGTTTGAAATAGTATGGAGCGGAAAATAAACCCAGATTAAAGCCCAGTACATAGAGCCTGATTACAAGATTAGTTTTTTTTCGATCGGTTCGTTTTCGTGATTCCACACAACCAAAAAAAGTCCGTTCGTTTTTCTGACCTTCAAAATATATGAGGTTAATTTATTGGAAACTAAACAGTAATAATAATTAAATATATTTTTAAAACACTTCTTGGCCAAATTTATATCTATTTAATCTCAAAAAACAATTTTAAGGCTCATTATTTAAAGTTTATAAGTCTGTCAAATCATGAATGTCAAAGTTCAACCAAAAAAAATCTTAAAATTTCCATACGTGCTTTCGTTTTTTCATTCCCCATACATTTCTACACCCCTCACCCAAAGCGTCAAAAAGACGAAACACGAAACGTCCGAAAAAGCGAATCGTGTAATGAGATTCATACTTGTGAATAATGTCGTGTATCAATACAAAGTTTGTATTTTTATTCAATCATGAACCTACTCGTGACGGGGACTCTTCATGAACGGTTTATAGTTCGATTATTCGTCATTTGAAGCATGGTGGTTTTAAACGTCAAACGTTCACAACACATTTGAGAGTCTGTACCAGTGAGAAATGTCGAAAAATCACTTTCTCCACTGACGATTGTTCACTTCACGAGAATGTATGTACTAGGCTTAAAGATATTGCATAAAAATTTGTAAGAAAATAAATTTTTAATTGTTTTATAAAATGTGTGATAAAAATTCTAATTTTTTTAAAGCACATGGATTCGGCATTGGCAAAAAACAATTGAGCAAGCGAATTCAAGAAAATCAGTCTCAGTTTTTAAGGGGAAAAGTTGGAATTTTTGTGAGGAACCGTGCTAATATTTCTGAGTGCTCTGAGATTTCAGAAATATTAACTGGCCAGCTGACTTATTTTACCTCCAAACAAATATTTTTTGTTTGTGTTTCATAAGAAATATGATTAAATTTAAGTTAGTGAAGAAAATGATTGAAAAATATATTCGGAAATAAAGTCAACAAAAAGCTAAATTTTGTATAAAAGTCTGGGGTGTTTCTCCGATATACACCGATTTTTAATGTGGTAATCTCCCAAGGAAGTCGGGGCCCTCATCATGTAAGGTTGATGATATTGTTTTCGATATCATCATCGATAGTTATGCTTCACGTAAGCTTAAGAAATCTCTATCGTCTAAACGATATCGACTTGACGATTTGGTTTTTAGTTCACGTAATTAAAAAAAACTGTAATTTACTATCGTCTCCGCGATAGCGAATACACGACAACCATTTAGCATTTTCTTTTGGTTCTATTTTATTATTTTATTGTATTAAATATCTGAACACAAGTTTCCCTATAACATTTTAATAAAGGTGCCATCGCACCGTGCAAGTAAAGTACTTGCAGCAAGTAAAATGATTGCTGCAAGTTAAACTTGCCTGGTGTGACTACCCGAAAAGTACTTGCAAGCAATTAATTGCCGCAAGTGATTTACTTGCGAGCAAGTACTTGCGGCAAGTAAAACTTGCCTGGTGTGACGACCCCAAAAAGTACTTGAAAGCAATTAATTGCTGCAAGTGATTTACTTGCTTGCAAGTACTTGCACGATAAGCACTTGCTAGGTGTGACTAGTACCTGCACGTACTTGCACGCAAGTAAATCACTTGAAATCACTTGCGGCAGTACTTGCCACTCGCAGGATTTGCGCAAGTAACTTTTTTACTTTCTTGCAAGCGAACGTATGTTTTTCGATCAAAATAACCGAAAAAATCTACTCCATCTCCTTGGAAGTCTGTTATCAGTGTTGTATAGTAGGTAAACTTTTGTTGTTTTTTTAATGCGTGATGGTACCTATTTGATAATAATAATATTTACGAACGACTGGGTCGCACGTAATTGTCCTTATAGTTCAACTTGCATTTAATGAAAAAGTTGAAATTAAAAAAAAATGTTATATTTTGAAGTTACCGTTAATAACAGTTTTAAGTACATTTTTTATCAGAATGTTGAACTTGCTTGTAAGCAAGTTATTATTTAATGAAATCACTTTCTGCAATTGGTCGCGTATTTTTTGACTTTTCTGTGTGAAGCGAAATAATAATACATACATAGTGAGTGTGCTCAACAATATTCCCTATGAAAATATCGTCAAACGCGCGAAAGCGGGCATGCAACTAATTTAGGCAGATTCAATGACTGATGCAGCCAGGTGGGACTTGGATGAGATTGAGCTCTTCTCAAGTACAAGCACACCATCGCCCATTTCCGAATCCAACCAGAATTGAACAACCCCAGGCAGCAATTACTTTCAGCAATTAATTTCAGCAAGTAATTTCAGCAAGTACTTGCGGCAAGTAATTTCAGCAATTAATTGCTTGCTCGGTGTGACGACCTTAAAAGTACTTGCAGGAATTTTACTTGCGAGCAAGTAACAAAGCAAGTAACAAGTCGTTTCAGCAAGCAATTTACTTGCCTGGTGTGACTGCTCTCTGCAAGTACTTGCACGAATATTTCGTGCTGCAAGTATTTTACTTGCACGGTGTGACGGCACCTTAATACCTATACAGATCTACGACAAAAAAAAACTTCGAATAATAAGAATAAGAAGAGAACTTGGAACTGTTCATTAAAAATGTCAATAGAATTGTTTGTTTATTGTGATTATAGTTTTCTAGTTTATGGTTAAAAACCTAAAAAAAAAAGTTTCGTTGCAAGATTTTAATGGTATATTGTGATTGGAATTTTCTGATCGATGCTTCAGGATCGAACCGAAGGATTCTGGGTTCGAATCCTGGGGGCAAACAACTTATTTTTTTTTTTTTTTTTTTTTGGAACAATAAAGTTGAAACAATATTACCTACTAACATAAAATACTTATTCAAAACAAATATTGCATTTTTCATCAAATAATATAAATTTATAACGCACAAAACCAATGTTCATGAAATTAAAACCATACAAATGCTCTGCAGAACGGTAGACGATACGAAAGCAGTAGTATCACCTGAAGCAAACTATTCACGATATCGTTCATGATCATGACTATCGTTAGACGATACGGTCGTCAGGAAAGTTAAGTGAAGAGGGCCCAGCACTCCCGAGCTTAGAGAAATGATAGAGCTTATAAATAAAAAAGAAATGTTGATATTGAAGAATCAAGGAAGGAAATAAGATCTGAAATTTAGGGAAGAGTGGAGGATACAATATTTCTTTTGTGATTGAATTATGAATATATAAAATATTCTACAAGTTCTTACGGGGGAGATGCAACGGGATGTACCTACCAGGATTACCATGACTTGAACAAGTTCGATAGTCTAATTTAGAAATTTTTGCAGCCCAAAATCAGAGCCGAAAAAGTAGCCCAAAATAATTTAAAAAAATTGTTCTCATAACTTCAATCACAATTTATTTTTTTTTTAAGAAGCAACGGAAAATAAAATAAATTTTTTGCTCACAAAGCAGAAAATTACAGTTCCATATATTAACAAAATTAAAGCAATTTTCCACCAAATTCTGATTCTGTGGATAATATTTAATAATAATCAAGGTAAAAATTTTAGTTTTGCCTAAGTTACCCGTTGAGACAATAATTTATCCTTAATTTATAAACTTTAAGCTTACAAATGAAAGGCAATTATTTTTGCATCAAAAAATGGGGATAAGAAGTGCTGCCAGATTGTGGAATGCAAAGAGTATGTTAAGAGGGAGAAAAAAGTTTTATTTATGATTTATTTATATGAAAAATAAAATATCGTTGTGGGCTATTAGTAGCCCAAGTATAATTGGGCTGTCATACTGAAATTGTTGTCGGCAATTTCGGAAAAACTAGCCGCATTTCCGATGAATAGCCCAACCTGGCAAGCATGATACCATACTTTATGACAAAAAACAATACTCTGCTTTTTATCATTTTTCTTAATAAAAGTGAATGTGCACAAGAAAATCTTAAAACAAAAATCTTAAAAAAAAATCTTCTTTGTTCGTCCTTATTTGCAACTTCTTACAAATGGGTGATTACAAAAATGAATTGAAACTAAAATGTTCAAATTAAAAAGAATTCAGTTTTTATTCAATTTATTGAATAAAACTGAAAGTACAAAGCAAAAACGTCAAATTCAAGTCAATTTGATCTTCAAATGATAGTCATTTTTTGACGCAGACACTGTAATTGTCAAATATGCAATCGTTCTGCTATTAAAAATCACTTTGATAATAGTCAAGTAATTTACTTGGAAACGCATTTGACGTTTACAAACACGCTCTCTGCTTTTTCAATATTTTGTTCGTCAACTGGATTTTTTTACTGCACAGCTGCACTGCAGATGCTGTTTTGGAACATGTGACTTCAGCAAGCTGTGTTATCGAAAACACTGCTTATTCAGCAAAATTTGCATTAGCGTTTTCGAATAGGAAATGTTTGCAGTTGGCGTTTGAGAACATTCTGCAATTGCATTTTTGACGCAGATGATGTTTTCAAAAACGGCCATTATTTATTTTTTCTGACAAAGGGGTTGTGATAACGGGCCATTGTCACTAATAGAGTTTTTATGAAATTTAGTTGGCACACAAAATTTGCGATCTCGTAGGGCTCAGCTAATTTTATCCATCGAAAAGTGCGCAAGCGAATCCAATATTTTCTGTCCTCTGTAATTTGACAGAAATTTTTCTGAGAAATCCTGTTGATGAGAATAAGAAGCACTTATTCATGACAAGTATTATATGTATGTATTCTTGGAGAATTTGTCAGTTCCTCGTAAGAGGCAATGCCTCAGAAAAAAACATTTCTGTTTTTGGGTCACAGCGATTGGGAATAGAACCTTCGAACTTCGGCATGACAGTCCAACCCAACTAACAATTTCGCTTCTGTATTGCTCCATAGATGCTTTTCGTTTTCATTCAACCTATGCATATAAGCATTGCATAAAACTCCATAGAGTGAAAAAGGCGACGTTTTTTAACTCCTAATGTACCCTTGTGGAGATAATTATAACAGCCTTAAAGAAGTTCAATTGTCTTACTCGCCTCTTTTTTTTTTTTTTAAATTAATTTTTATTTTTCAATTTTCTTAAAACAATCTTAAAGCTAGACAAAAATTCATAAAAACTAGCCTACTTATCAATATCTTAAAACTAACTTACTTGCCCCAGTCGGGCGCTCTAAGTTAAACTATAATAACTTAATGCTAATGCCTTTCGGCCTAAGAACCCTCTGAACTAATTGTCTTACTCGCTAACCGCTCCACCAATCTCTGATATACAGTTCAATGCATTAAATTGGAAGCACTTTTATCTAGAATTGCCTCGTATGAGACAAGAAGCATTTATAAGAAAAAACTTTCTTCAAGAAATATATAAAATAATAGACTAGTATGGCTATAACAAACACATATTTTAATTAAATAAATAGAGATATAATAGATCAATTAATTAATTAATACCAACCTTAAACATTGTCAACAATAAGAAATATATGTGGTCAGGTGTTAAATTGAATATAAATTATAAAATGGCCGATTTTAGGCTAAATAAAACGCTATAGAAACAAATAACACTTTAATGTCTGAAATGCGAAGCAATTTTTTTAGTTGGGAACGCCAGTGCTGCCAGACTTTAAGCATGTCGATTTCGTTTTTTACACCCAAAATTATTTTTTTCCCCTTTTTTGATTTCAGTAATGTTTCGAGAGGGCGTAACTGATATGTCAGTGTTTCTAAGTGACCTAAATTCCATGACTAGATCATTTAGTTCAGATTGAGTAAATAAGTGTGGAAAATGCCTACAGATAAGATATGGTAAACGAAAAAAAGTCAAAGAACGTATGTACGAACGTACGCACAGAAAAGTCTCTAAAACTGATGGATTCAAATTCTAGCGAGCTGTAGATATGTCAAAATTTTCGATTTGACAAAACGGACCAATTACTTCCATTTAGAAGTTAAAAATATTTCCAAACAAACTATGTTTGTCACTGAAAGACATAAAATTTGAAAGACTAATGGAAATAGCTTAATGACAAACTTATCTTTGTCTTTTCGTTATTTTTATTTTTTTCTAAATAAGTACATATAAAAAGCTAAGATTTTGCAAGTTATTTCGAGGGTAGGTAGGTATACAACTTGATTCTAAGTTGGCGCCCTCCTACCCCTTGAAGGGGTGATGTAACGCCCACTTTTCTTCAGTCTTGGTTAATTAAGAAACGGCTGCACCGATATAGATGAAATTTTCATATTTTTGTATAATGACCAAAGAAAAAGAAAAGTGTTTTACGGAAATGGCTCCAATGATTTCCATGAAATTTTCAGAATTTGTTCATATGGGCGAGAAAAAAATTGGTTTTGGTTTAATCTGCCCACTACCACTCCCACTTTTCTTAAACCATGTTTTCTCAGAAACTAATTTGGATTAAATGTTTAGAATTTGTTCATACCAATGATAATGACTTACAAATAATTAAGAAGGCCCAAATCAGGCTTCAAATATATGTATCAGATTGATGAAAATCATTAATTTCAGTTCTTTTGAAGCGTAAGGATTTTACTCCTAAATGGACAATTACTGTACCATCTACGAGTATATACATGGATTAAGCGCGTTTAGTAGGATCCGCTCACTGCCACGACACTTTTCTTCAATATTATTTCTAAAAGACGTCTTTTTTGATATGTGTAAAATTTTCAAATCTAAGACCTAGTGTAATTATAAATGTTCAAACGGGAAATTCAATTGTGTTGATTAAATAAAGTAAAAATAAAAATAAAAGTAAACTAAAAATTTCGTCTGTATCGTTAGAACCGTTTCTGAGAAATACAGATATAAAAAGTGGACATATGGTGGATTTCACTAAAAGATTTTTTAAAATATTCATCCAACTATTACTTTTAACCCTCGCAACTCGATTGCAAATAAAATTATTGTCTAATTGACAAACTATAAAATTAAACTCTGGAAAACTTTATTTTTTAGTACAACATTGCAATATTAATTAAACATTGAGGTTTTCATACAAATTATCGATAGCAAGTTATTTGCGCCGGTTACACAGTTTTGTGCATACGCCCTTGATAGCGTATTAACTCATCAAAAAATAAAAATAAAATGATTGCAGTTGTAAGAGCACCACCCCTCTATGTACTCCAACATTAAACAATAAAATCGCTAGAATAATCCCATTGTATAAAAAAAACGTGGAGAAAAACTGACCTATTTATTATTTTATATGAGCTACTTATTATAATTATTTTCTGCATCACTGAACGCTGCCATCGGACATTCCAATAATCTTTCCAGTTAGTTCTGGAAAATTGATTGGTGGGCAAAATTGAAACGTCACATTTAGGCTACGACAAATAAAAAAAAATACTCGGTCTCGCTCTGGCTCTCGCCTGCACTCATTACCAGGGCCGTAGCTTGAGTCGAATTTAAAGTAGACCAGCGGTGGAATTAGGTAGGGCAGAATTAAAAATTTTATTTGATGTACCTAATCTTTCGAAAATTTTCGCAATCGAATTGTATTGTTATTTTCAAAAGCACAAGTGTTAGAACAAAATTATTCGATCAATTAAAAAAAAAAAATACATTTTAGAAAGAAAACAAAAAATAAGACAATTTTCTCAAAAACCTTCAGAGCACAAAAGGTACGAAATTAAAGAAAGTCCTTGAATAAAGTCTTTGAAAAACTAAAAAAAAATCAAAATTGTTGTACGGCAGGTTCCCGTGTGAAATAATCACAGCAAAGATTTGAACTTGGAGCAAATTGTTAGACTCTATTAGGATCTAGCGTCTAGCTTAATGGACGCATATTGTACAGATGCAACGGTGCACTGTAGTTCAGCGGTGGACAAAAATAGTTTTATCGGCTGTTAAATATTTTGCAGCTTGATCAAGTACTAGTTGAAGTATAAGAATCAGATTTTTTTTTTTGAAATCAGTTTCTAAATATAAAATTCCAGATAAACGAAATTTAAGTAATTTTGAAGCAAAAGAAAAATGAGATAACTAGTTTAAGCTATTTGCTTTTTTTTTTTGTTACTTATATAAAAACAAATTGAAATTTAGAAAACAAAAATGATAGCTGGAAATTTTTGTTGCGCGAATTTTTGAAACCGTAACTTTTTTGAGTTAAATTCAAAAAGCAATTAACAAAAAGTAAGTGTTGCCTGGTCTTAGGTAACATATTTTATACTGAACCATCGTATATCACGAACTTTCAAAAACACCCAAAATAAAAATTCTTGAATGACGTTTTTCGTATGTTTTCTTAAGGGAATTCAAATCCCTGCCCTACCTAAATTATGGTAGTAGGTAATTACAGCTGTTTGCTAATTGCTCAATTGCTTTTTAGTGACTTAAACTACTATGCAATCTGGTCTGAAAATGACTTGGTACTGACTGTACTAGCAGTCCAAAGAGGAACGCTTAGCAATTATCAGCGGATGATAAAGATAGTTTTGAGTGCCCCGATGGCTGTTAAAAAAGAAATAATGTCTTGTTTTTAAGACTTTGAGAATTGCTAATGCATTTATATTTATTTTGATCTTAATTAACAAATTAAAAAAGTAAATTTTGTTTTTTAAGTAGGTTAAAGACTTAGGCCTTAATACCCGACCGTAGTTTAATATGGCCTATAAACAGGGTCTTTGAAAATGTTGTTTATTTTTGTTTTTTTTTTAAGAAGTTGCAATGTTTTGTTATTTCTTATTGCATTATATCTGTTCCATAAATTAACAGTAAAATTTGTTCATTCTGATCTATAGTTTTTGTTTTATTTCAAATCTCCCTCAGCTAGGCCTTATTACCCGAGCCTACTTACATGAAATTAATATGGCATTTCCTTCGAATTGGTTTTTTGTTTTTTACTGTACTATTTTCTCAAGCCCGTTAATAAAACTTATTCACTTTATTTAAATTCTCCACTTATTTACTTTACAAAATAAAACACTTTACTTTTCAACCATAAAACAATTTATTGTTCACCACTGAAATTAATTCACCACTTTACTTTTATTACTTCTAACTTTACATATTCACGATTAGAAATAAACTGCGTCCTCTGCCGGCCAGACATGTGCTTTTATACTTTTTCACAAGGTTCTCGAAAAAGCTGGAAGGTTCTAGTATTTGCTTCCAGAGCTTTCGACAGGGAAAATTTCCCATAAATTTCCCTTTCCAAAGCTTTCAATTTGACTATTAGTATTGGAAGTTCGAAAGCTCACCAAAGCTCTCCGTAGGTTGGTTTGTATCCTGTCTAATCCGAAATTCGGTGTTTTTTTTTATTTGAGAGTGGTTATAGCTTTGTATATAAAAATCATAGTACTATCATGGCGGCTGTCGATAGTAGCGTCATCTTTTTTACATTTGTTACGTTCTTCGGCGGAGACTTTTTATTTTCGGTGGAGATTTGAGAATATGAGAATCAAAAATAGAATAGAACGGGAAAGAGGTATTCTAAATTTATGGTAGTACGAGTGAGGCAGGTATAAGACATTTTTGCAAATGAATATTCATATAATGAAAGAAATAATAAAGCACAGAATAAAGAAAGTAACCAATTTTGCTTTGGGTTCCCCTTATTACTCGTAGTTTTGTTTACGTTTTTGTATGTGAAGGAAAAATAAAGGGATACAAAACAAAATAACAAAAGTTGTAAGTTTGTAGGATTTTGAGTGTGTAAAGTGGAAAGGGGTAGGTGTATGGGAATATTTATGTTGGTTTTTATTTTTTTTCAACCGTGGGTAGCCAGGATTTTTAACATACACAAATTTGGCGGTTTTTTGTTTACAGTTGTAAATTTCAACGGATATTACATTCAGTGCTTTGAATCAGTTGATATTTTGCGAGCAAAGTTTAAACTTTAATTTTTGCAGTGCTTTAAATTTATCGGCTATACCTATATTATTGATTTTTGATTTTTAAAAAATAATTCATATAGTGACAGTGATTGTCTGGTGTTTAATTTTAATAAAAAAAAAACATAGGTATTCCATGTACCTACCATTTTTTTAAATATACCTTGAAAAAAAGATATAAATTTCATAAATACTTATACCTGGTGATAAAAAGTGTAGTGATCTTTGAACCACCCAAGTGCAATATATTTGGCCTTACCCACCCCCCTTGAATTAATTAACCCTGGTCGTAAGTTCCAGGGAGTGCATTTTTTTTAACTCAAATCTATAGGGTGTTTTTTCTTACTTACTTGCTTGCTTGCTTTAAAAATTTTGCTTGTTTGTTTGCTTTTTTATACGCATACGCTTTTTTTATTATTATATATATACATACACACATAATATATTAGAGATTATAGGTATATAAATTTATTTATAAAACAATTTCGATTCTCGGTGACATTTGTTTTAACAAAAAAAAAAACAATCGACCTAACGCCCACAATTTCCGCGAAGTGATTATTTTCGGATAGTTTCTATGAAGGAAAAGTAAAGTTTTGTGAAAAGTGATTAAATTGAAAAAAAAATTGTGTGCAAAATAAATTTAAAAAAAATATTGTGTGAAATAAAATTATTGTGTATTGAAAAATAAAATATTATTATCGAACAAAATATTATTGTGTTCAAAATTAAAAATTATTACTGTGTGAAATAGATAAGGTGAAAAAAAACAGTGTTAGCAAGTGTCTTTTGCAAATCCGTGTTGGATGAAAAATATTTAAGTGTTTAAGGTACATAATATTTTTAGTTGAAAAAGAAACCAGGGTTGCCGTAATCTTTTTTTAAGTCTTTTTTTATAAAAAAACATTAATTATTAATTAATTATTATCAATAAAATAAATATATTTTAAAAATAAATATGGTGAAGTGTTGTTATAAGAACTGCGGTGTAGTTCAACAACGCCCAAGCAGTATTTCCTTTTTTAGAGTTCCTTCAGACCACAGAAGACAGGTCTGGATCAAGCATGGAAGTGCTTCAGATGTGAATGATAACTCAAGCATGTGTGAAGCACATTTCTACTTGAAAGACATAATACTTCGTGGTACAACAAAGCGTCTTCTCCCAGATGCACTCCCATTATCATTGTACTCTACTTGCAAGTGCTCTGATGAAAGTATTGATCCTTTATGCTTTCGAATGATGGAAGCATGTAAGTATCAAAAGCAGCAGACTTTAACGGTCATCTCTGCAAAAGCAACTTCTGCACCTACAAGGCCACATTTACCTTCACGTCCTCTTCCACAACTGCCACCACGTTCTTCTGTTCCTTTCAGCAGCCCAGCTGCATCTTTAATAAACCTAGCTGCAGGTTCCAAAAAAACATACGTCAAAGATTTATCTTTGCCACAAGTACCTTTTTCAACACAGGTATCACCCTCTCAATTTCCTTCGCCGAGGTACCGCTCGTACAAAGCGATGCCAAAACCAGTTCGGGTTAAAGAAGCTCGCGGGCGTATATATTTCTCTCCTCAAAAACGGAGAAAAAATACTAAACCCATCAACTTTAAAGAAATTTTAGACCAGCAGACAAAGAATTTTTCGGAAGATTTGCGTACATTCATTTTTGCGCAAATTTTCCACAAGACGAATGCACCCTGGAAGACTAAGGAAAAGGAACTTTTTTTGAAGTTTTTCTATAAGTCCCCAGCGTGCTATTCATTTATGATAAGTGTAGGTTTCAAGTTGCCATCGACAAGCACCATTTATCGATGGCATTCCGAAATTAGGTTACCAGCAGGACTCAGCCAGCAGATGAAGGACTTGCTCAATGAGAAGGCAAAACAACTTACAGCGATGGAAAAAAAAACCATAATTGTCTTCGATGAAATGGCAATCCAGAGAGAGCTCGAATACAATATCAAAGATGATATTGTTTACGGATTTACTGATTTTGGTGAACTAGGAAGGACCAGTGTTGTGGCCTCTAAGGTAATGGTTTTTACGCTTAGAGGTCTCAACACTAACTGGAAGCAAACGATTGCATACTACGTTGGATCACCAAATGGAGAGACTTTAGCTCAAATTCTGGTAACAATTATTACAGGAGTAATAAATTGTGGATTTACTGTGGTCGCAACAAGCTGCGACCAAGGATCAAACAATGTTTTGGCGTACAAAACATTGGCCATGGCACCCATCGAAGAAAATCCCTACCTGGAGATAAAGGAACAAAAAATTTTCTTACTGCACGACTACCCACATCTTTTTAAATGTGTTAGGAATACACTTCTTCGACATCGAATCTGTATAGGGGATGATATTGTTGATTGGGGAGTCTTGGCAAAAATTTTTGAGGAGGACTCGAAAGCGAATACCTTTCAAGTTTTTTTCAAGTTGACTCAATCACATATTTACCCTAACGGATTTGAAAAGATGTCAGTAAAATTGGCAACGCAGGTTTTTAGCGACAAGGTATACACCGGAATTATGTATGCTGTACAGACGAACTGCTTCAAAACCGAAGAGCAGAAAAAAACTGCTGAGGATACAGCAAGATTTATCAAGAAAATGAACGACCTCTTCGATATCCTAAATAATGGCCAACGTTACTCGAGGAATCCCAATATGGAAGTGTTATCAGATTCAACTGAAACCTTAAATAAGCTGGTAGAAGCAAAAGAATGGATATCCACATGGAAATCTACCAGCTGTAGGCAAATCCCACCATGCTTCAAAGGCTTGCAGCAAACTATACAGGGAATTGTGCTGATGTGGGAATATCTCCGAAGCGAAGAGCAGAGCTATTTCCTGCTAGCACATTTTAACACAGACGTAGCCGAGAATTTATTCTCTATGGTAAGGAGTAACAGGGGCTCTTACGAACGGAATCCATCCGCTTGGCGATTCATTAGGAATCTCAAGCAAATAATATTTCACAATTTCAGCGCTGCAGAGCATTCAGGTTATGAGGACGCTAGGGCGGAACCCCTCATACAGGAAACAGACCTGGAAAAGGCAACGGATGACGACAAGGACTTTGAATTTGAACTCCCCATCGAAGATGACATTTTAGAGACTGAGCTGGTCTACGTCGTAGAAGAAATAGAAGACGAAGATGACCAAATGGACGTTTACATCCTTGAAGAAGATCTGGACGATGAAGATGACAACCCTCAAAAAGAAGGGATCCCAGACGAGCAGCTAATGGATGTTTACGTCTTAGAAGAGGATCTTGATGAAGACGAAAGTAACAACGAAACTGTGTCAAAGAATCTTCAAAAAGCAGCTGCTGCATATTATGCCGGGTTTGCAGCAGGAAAATTAAACAAAAAACTGAGCTGCGAAGTTTGCTGCAAGTTCATGGTGGAGGAAAACGAAGAGAATAACGAAAGGCAGCAAACATTATTGATTAAGCTTCGGGCATATGACACAAAAACAACTAAATCGGACTTTGGGAAATTAACAGTTCCTTCGATTATTTTCGAAAGAACTGTTAAGATTCTTCAAAGTAATTTCGAGAGAAACTTCGCGCAGAAACAAACCGCAGTAAGGATTGTTGAGAACTGGTGCGCCGAAATAATGGAAAATGAAATTTTGGATATCAATTTCTGCTAAGAGGACTAATTATTTTAACTAATAAAAAAAGCAACAAAAAGTTTAAGGAGCCAAAATCAAGGACAGTTTAAGTTATAATATAAGTATATCTTTCTGTGATATGATAATGATATGTATATTAAAATTATAAGTTAATAAAAGTATGATACCAAGGAAATATCTCAGAATTTTTATTATATTTGTATTATATAATTTAAGAATTACTTTTAGGATATAAGACTTTATAGTATATTACTTTGTATATGATATTTTTGTTAATAAAACCCCTTATTATATAGGTGAACTTCATTTGTTTTTTTGTTTCATTTTTTTGTACGCAATATTTCTCAGCATTATTATAGGTGAATTTCTTTGTGTCCCTTTCTCAACATTTATTTTGAAACCATTATGATATTCCTAATATTATATTGTATTATTATGCAATATTATATTATAAAAATGCAATTATTTAGAAATTAAGTATTGAGAATTAGTACGAGGACTAGGCTTACCATGGATACCTCATTAAAAAAAACGCATGTGCAATACGCAATATTTGTTGTTCCTATATTTATATACATATATTTATACATACATAACCAAAAAAATAAAAAAAACAAAAAAAAACAAAAAAAAAACAAAAAACAAAAAAACCAAAAAAAAATTAGAAGTAGTAAGAGGAATAGGCTTACCGGGGATACCTCATTAAAAAAAACGCATGCGCATTGTGCAATATCTTTGTAGTTATAGAATGAGGACTAGGCCTATCGGGGAAACCTCATAAAAAAAAACGCGTCTAGTATTCTACCCCACTGGGTGATGTGGAAAAGAATACACGCCAAATTATTTTTCAGATTCAAACAGATAAGAGACAGAGGTAAGTAATGGAAAACCGTAAGTAAAAAAAGTAGGAAGATATGTTTTGGACTGAAAAATTACTTTAAAAACTCTCCTAGCTCAAATTCCAAACAAACCTTTTTCGTTTTCTATTTTCTTGAATTCTACCCAATTTCAGTTTCTAACAAAAAAAATTTAACTCGAAATTTCCACAGATTCAAAAATAATTTTTTTTTAAACTTGGTATCAAACAGTTTTTGTTATATTCTTTAAAATATTTTTTGCAAATATTTTACTATTAATAATAATTTGAAAAAAAAAAGATAAGTGCTAAAAACGTTTTTCAAGTTTCGTTGATCCCTTTATATATATTTTTACCAATTCTTGAATGCATGAACAGTAACAACGTCAACAAACCAATCAACCCTCATCACCAACAGCTTAGAAGCAACCACCCACTTCACCATGCACAACTAACCTACATCGGCAGTGGCAACAACATCTCTTAATTTTTAAACTAAAAGAACAGCAGATCACGGAACGAGATTACCATCCACACCGAGTGAAGCGACAGCAATGAATTTTAAATATTTGTATGACCAAAAAAATATTATTGTATGAAGATGTCATATGAAAAGCTTTTTTCTTCTTTTTTAAATCTTGTATTTGAAAATAAAAATATAAAATACATATTGGTATATCTTTTTATGTGCATTAAATTAAATTTGTTTGGAAAGTAATAAAACAATAGATTTTTGATTTAAATAAAGCTTTCTCATAACATTGCAAGTACTGCCGTTTTTGTTATCATTTTATTATTTAATACCTAGGCATAAGGAAATGAACCCCCTATGAGCATATATGCCTATAACGAAAAGAAACATGTAAGGAAAAAAACCTTACATGTTAACCAATCATTTCCCAAAGTGGTCATCATTTTTTACAATTTAATTTTTAATACCTACCGATCGTCTTATATACGAGTACCTACCTAGTAATACGTATCGACCTGCCACACTAATTTTTTTAATATCTAATAGGTACTTGTGTAGATAGGTACCTAGGTGGTTAAACTTAAAAAAATAAAAAAAATAATTAAAATAATTAAAATATTTATAGTTAGTAGGTAGGTACCTACATATATACCTTTATATCTAACGATCTATACAATTTCTTTTTCCTTGATTTCTTATAGTAAGTAGGTACGTAGGTAGGTAACTTAACAAAAATGAATAATTTGAATGGTCATAGTAATATCACCTACCTATAATTTTTGTTTGATACAGATCAAATTTTCTTTTAGTTCATAGTTGTATGTTGGACAAAATCTCTGTGACTTAAATGATCTAAAGGAAAAAACTAAGAAAAGGTACCAACTGCAATTTTTTATACCTAGGTAGGTTCCTACATGCATCCTAAAATTTAATGGGAAAAGAAACAAATTGACGAAATGTCGAAATAAAAAATGGTTATTTTTTGGCATTTTGTTTGCGCAAAAAAACATTGTTTGCACAAAAAAATATTGCCAACTTTTTTGTTGATAATATAATAATTATTTTGATATAAAGTGGAAGTATAGCCCATTGAATAACAAGCTAAAACCGACTACCTTCCTAATAAAGTAAAAAAAAATTCATTGACATTCCTACATACCTACATACCAACTGCAATTTTTTTATACCTAGTACAGGTACATGCATCCTAAAATTTAATGGGAAAAGAAACAAATTGACAAAATGCCGAAATAAAAAATGGTTATTTTCTGGCATTTTTATAGCGCAAAAAAACATTGTTTGCACAAAAAACCATTGCCAACTTTTTTGTCGATAATATAATAATTATTATTATAATAATTATTTTGATATAAAGTAAGTATAGCTCATTGAATAACAAGCTAAAACCGAATACCTAATAAGTAAAAAAAATTCATTGACATTCCTACATACCTACGACCATGAACTAAAAAATGATTTAAATTCCTATATATACTTACGCCCTTGATTTTTCTGCTCTAATTATAATGCTGAAACCTACCTAGGTATATATTTTAAATGATGTAAAACATCGATTTTTAATTGTTTTGAGATACGACCTTTTTATTCTCAGGTGAGTACCTATATGTATATATGTAACCTTCTTATACCTTAATTTACCAACTAACTTTGCATTAATAACTTTAACCAGCGGGCTTCAAGTGAAATGAAACAAATTGTAACCAAAATATAATTTCCTTCATTTCACCTGAATCCCTATTGAAACTATTGATTATTAAAATATATACCTACCTACCTACCAAAAGAGATCGTATACCTTTGCCTAAACCCACCACCCAAATTTACATAAAAACTTTAATTAAAATATACCTTCCTACCTACATACATAGGTACATACACACCTATTAATTCCAACCTATCCTAGAAATCAAAAGTAATAGGAACATTTCTATCAATAATAATCTAGCAACAAATTAACTATAATATAATATAAAACTTTCATACAATTATGTAGGTATGTAGGTCAAAAAAGATTTATGTACCTATAACTACCCATCCTCGCAAAACAGATCTACCAAACAAAATACTAACCTAAATATTAAATATGTACCTACCAAAAGATATACATTTTGCCTACCATTGAAATCTTTCAAGGAAATTTCAATACAAATACATACCTACCAAAAGTTATATGACTATCCTCAAAGTCTAACAAGCATATTGCAAAAGCAAAACCTACCCTCAATAACGAAAGAAAATACACTTATGATTATATCTATGTGTATATATTTTTCTTCTCGCATTGACCGAGGACAAAACAAAATCTTTGAAAGTATTAACATCGTTGCTACGGCACAGACGCAAACAGCTGACGCAAGTATCTCTTTCACCCCCTTCATATAACTTTCTTTGCTTCTCTGGCTGCATAAAATTCCAAAATAAAACAAGAAAATAGTCATTTTAAAGAGGAGAAGAAAATAATTTTCTTGTTTTCCTTGGCTTTTTCTTTTATTTGACATTTAATAAACAGCTGATTTTCCTTTCTCTCTTACTCCATTTACTTCTTACCAGAATCGAAATAATACTTTCCTCTCGCTTTGACTACTTATTTTCGATTCTTTATGATTCTATGTTTACAAGTCTCCAACGCTTAAAATGCTGTCGAAAGTGGCGCCGCCATAGACCTATTGTTCTACTATTTGAATCGCCGCCATGATAGTACTATGATTTTTATATACAAAGGTTATAGTTCATTCGAGAGTCGTTATATTACAAATATGACAGTCGTTACAATATGAAAAATCGTCTTTCTCAAAATATGCGATATGTGACCTTTTCGAAATTGGTCATTCAATTAGAGTCGTCCTAAGAAAAAAAAAATATTTTGAAAGACAGTGTGTGGTAAATAATAAGAAATAAGAAAAGTGGGCATGGCAGTAGGCGGTAGGGCTGGCCACGATACCAAACCAAACGATACTTTAGCAAGTATCGTCTCGGTATTGTCAAAATCAAAAAATTTCAGTATCTTCTCGGTGTCGGTCTCGTATTACTCAGTCTCGTTTGGTCTCGTGTAACAAAGTCTTGTCTCGGTATCAGTATCGGTATCGGTCTCGTCGGGTTTCGGTCTGATCTGAGTCGCAAACGAAAATAAAATGCATGACTTGGTTACATGTACTTGATCTCGCTTGTTATTTTTAAGATTTAAGACAAAAATCATCATTATTAAAGACAATTTTCTAAACTGAAGTTTTTTTGTTTGACTTAAGAATTTTTTAAAAGATTTTTTCAAAATGTCTAAGTAAAGTTCCGATAAGGAATTCAACGCAAAAATTTGACGGGGGTCAACTCACAGCTCACAGGAAAACAATGTACATAAATATTTTATGGATTTCACTAAAGTCACTTTCTCACTGAAGAGAAGCAAACCTGAAAATTTAATTGAAATCGTTGATTTCAGAGAAAGCCAGCATAAGTTAAATGGGCGTGGCAATCGGCAGTTGTAATTGAAATTATTGCCTTAACCTTTTTCCTGCTAAAGGAAAAAGCTCTTAAAATGTCATCTAATTCAATAGAGCATTTTCCGAGAAACCGGTTACAAAAATTTTTTATTTTGTAATAAATTAACAATAATTTTCAAAAATCTATATTTTCTGCCGATTCCAAATGATACTACCAAGAGTATCGTTAAATTTCGGTCCAAAAATACGGTATCGTTTGGTATCGTCTCGGTATCGTTTTGGTTTCCGATACCGATACCAAACGATACCGGGACTTTTCTAGTATCGTGGCCAGCCATAGTAGGCGGATTTTACTATAATAATTTTTTCTCTGGTTATTATAACAAATTAAAAAAAAACAAAACAAACATTTCATCCAAACAACATTGAAGAAAAGTGGGCGTGGCACGTTGATGGCAAGGAGTAGGCGGTCGTTAACTTAGATTGAAGTTGTATACCTACCATCAAAACGAACCTTTTTTCTATTTGATCAATGGTAAAACTGCTCTATTTACAGTACATAGTTTTTTTAATAGAGTCAACTAGAAAAAATGTATATGAGGTTGAACTCAGCTGTCTTTGAACTTTAAATCACAAAAAATACTCCACGCAAATTAAATACAAACAGCTGGTGTACTGTGTTATTTCGCATTATTTTTCGAAAAAAATTCTTCATTTTTTTTTTGTAATTTTATCAAAATTAATAAATGACTCGTACGTGGTTGGCTCTATTTTGTTTTGAGTAGCTTATATGGGTTGTTTTAATCAAAATTAACAAGATATCAATAATTATTTAGCTTATAGCCTTTTCGACTTTCCAAACATGTGTTTCATAACGATTAGAATATAATGATACTTAAGAGTTTGTCGAAGCTGTGTCAACAATTTGTTGATAAATATTTTTTCCAAAAATTATTTATACAGACTTAAAAGAGTAAGCTAATAATGTTGTTATAACTTCTTCATGTTTATATCAAAAATTTGAAAATAAATTGCGTAACACTAATAAAGAAGTTGAATTTGGACTTGAAATGTTTTTGAAGTAAAATGTCATTACTTTTGTATAACTTTAAGTACCATCAGTTATTGGGCAATTGACATGTAATTGTTCTATGTTTGTGGTATGGCGTCCATCTCTTTTAGTTCAAGTGGCTTGGAGCGCATAAGAATTTGAAAAGAAATGCGCATAAGAACTTGAAGAAATTCGAGTAATTATAGGGAAATGTAACGAAGCATGAGATTTTTTTTTTTCAATTTTTGGCATACAAATTTTGATTGAAATTGGTTGAGCGGTGTATGATAAAATCAAAAACAAAAAAAAAACATAGGTACACCATGCCTGCAATTATTCACTGATTTGTTATAGTCAAAATCTTATATAATTTTTTTATAAGAACATACGTGCTAAGATTATTTCACAAAGTATCTGTGAATTACTTGGAAATATGTTGTGTACTTCTTACATTTGAAAAACAGTGTTTCATATATGAAGGGGTGCCTTTAACCCCCTTTAACTCCTGGGTAGAGCTCGTGTACTTGGAATTGGAACTTTTAGTAAGTTATACCTGGGGGATCACCCACACTATATTAAATAATAGATGTGTTTTTTTCCTTGCCCGAATGGGCTTGGATGGCCGGTAGAGGACGCAGTTTATTTTTAATCGTGAATGAGTAAAGTTGATTGTAATAAAAGTCAAGTTAGTGAATTAATTTCATTTGGTGAACAGTTAATTGTTTTGTAGTAAGAAAAGTGTAGTAAAAAATGTTTTGATTTTGTGAAGTAAATAAGTGGGGAATTTTAATTAAATGAATAAGTTTTATTAACGAACCTAAGAAAATATTACAATATGTTAAATGCAACAACAACTAAGCCCATTCGAGCTAAGGTAAGCCCAGAGAATTTTCGGTGCTTAGCCTTAGCGCAGACAAAAACTGTAACCGTCACGAATGTCATTCTTGTCATCGATAGTTTGTATGGAAACTCCTTTTTTTTTCTGACATGGCGTCGCTAAGCTCCGATGTCGTTTTTTTTTTGGTCCGATTCCCCTAGGCTTACAAAAATAACAAGTAATATCCCAGAGAGCAGGATTAATAATTGTATTTGGGTTGGGTACAGACGATCCCAGCGCAACTGGTGCCAAGACTGAACCCGCACTGTTGGTCCCATGACTTATATTTGATAGTTTTGGGCCTTCGTTGATAGGACTTATTTGGCATGAAAGTGATTTCTATTTCATTTCAATAGAATCGTATTAATTCATCGTTGAAACAAATTGAAAATAATTTTGTTCTAGTTTACATATTCTATGCTTTCTATTCATCATACAAATATTTCTGTTTGTTTTAATTAACTTCATTTGATGTCGTTTCGAATAGAATCTTATAATAATCTTTTAGAATATTTCCTTGTTTTAATCTGGTCAGGGAACCGAATCCCGCGTGCTTATTGGCGGGGGCCTTTGTGTTATGCCCGAATTTCATTCCTTATTCATTGAGGGTGAAATTTAGCCGAGGAGTCATTTTTGTAGTCCTGTCACTTGGATGCCATTTAAAAAATGGCGTCCAATCTGGACTCTGGAGTCCAGCCGGGAAACCAAATATTCCTGCACTTTTTGTGGGTAGATTCATTTTTATATTTGTAATTTATTCCTGATATGCTAAGGATGTAATTTAAGTGACATTGTAAAAATGTAAATATGTTTACATTTGTTCATATTATATATACTTAGCTACTTATTTATTTATTAATTCGTTTTACATGGTTATATTTATTTATTATTAATTTATGTTTTGTATTTATTTATTTATTTATTTTTTCTTAAATTAACTCTAATTAATGTTTGTCTTATAAATTTGTTGATTAATTTACCTGTTTATTTATTTATTTCCTATGCTGGTCTTGCGCAGCCCATTCCATCTATTCTATTTTTTTTTTTCTAATGAAGGTTTTAAAGGTAGCTTTTCCTTTAAGTCGACAAATTCAATCAACTCATCTCTTTAGAATTCAAATCTCTGTGAATTGTGCAATAAAGATTTAAGAAAAAATAATTTAATACATCTGCTACAGTAAAATATGCTATACTATACAAAAAAATAATGCACAGCACAGTTCAAATTCATAACAAGGAACATTTTTGTTGTTATGTCAGTACCTTCATCAATTATCATCAAACACTTTTGTTTTGAAAAATCTACTATATTTCTATTTCTATAGCCGTTTTCCATTGGGGGTGGCAAAGTACTTATGAGTAGATGAAAACTGTAATCTAGTACTATAAACTGCATATGCTCTCATGTGCAAGTAGATACATTTTACATGGGAAAGCAGTTTGAAAAAAGCTTGCAAAGCACTTGCAAGTATCTACTTCACCACCTCGAAAGGAAAACTCCTTAAATTAGTAAAAAAATCTATGCAAGATATTACCAATGGCTGCATTCAGGCAAGTATCTAGAGACAAAAGTTCAGAAGGAATTCTTTTTCTGTTAAAAATTTAGGAATATTTTTTCTTGAAAATTTTTTTGTAAAAGATTTTGGGATTTTTTTCATGATTAAAGTGATAATCTTTGAATTAATATTTTTTTTGTTATAGATGAACAAAAAGTAGTAGAATTTTTGACTTTATTGATATATTATCAAAAGCCTCGAAAAAAGTGTTAGATCTTATAAGATTGCTGTTGAGTTGGCAGACCTGCGCCCAGCGCAAAATTGCATTATTGTTCTCTTCACCTTTTTTGATGCCTAATATCTCTCGAACCCCAGCTAACGGTGATATAACAAAATGAATAACATGTATTAACCTTTTCAAAGATATATACATTAATGACACATTGATGCTGAGTAGGAAGACAATGTCCAAATACGGAGTTGCATTATTGTACTTTTCGGTGCTTTGAAGCCGAATATCTCGTGAACCCCATGGCCTAGAGCTTAAAGGTTATGCAATTAAATGATGTCCTAATAATAACCTTTTGAAAAATGTATGACACAATTGTTTTGGGTAAATTGGCCTTTACAATTTGCCCATTCTCCTTTTCTAGTTTCTTTTTTGTATTGATATTCATTAACTTTTTTCTGCAAATATTGAAATAAATTATTTGTTTGACTAAACTATTGACTTTTGACCCATTTTCTTAAATAAAACTATGAACTTTTGACCCACTGCATTTATGGACTTTCAGCCCTCCCAGGTGAGCCAAGATTCCATTATGGACATGTTTTCGCTTACCACGGTGACGGTAGTGACATATTTTGCATATTTAAATCCACTTGACATTAAAACTATAACAGTCAAAATATGTTCCAGACAAATTTAAGATTAGTTTGGCAAACGCTCCCCTGTATTAATAAACGGTGGATAACAACGTGCTAGTGCTTATACATTTGTTAACTTGTAATTCTTAATAACAAATGAGTAATAGTCTGTGACGTGTGTTAACGTACGGATAACATTAACTTGCCAAATTCTGCGTATAATGAACGAGTAACTTATTAACACATACACGCACACGTCTGATAGGACCGTTTACTTCTACCAGTATACACTTCGTAAGGCAGTGCATGCATGTGATACATGTATTAGAAAATTACGACAAATGGATGAAGTGGTGAATTTGCTGAATTGATAAAAACTGGATAGATATCATATTTTCCTTAATAAGAAAAGTTTTCAAACGGACAAGTTGTCTATCCGTGAGCCAGTTAACACGTGTCACTTGTACTAGAGAGCCGATACAAATTTTGTATTAATACTGCTGTAGCTATATTCTAGGTTTGATCCATGAAAAAAAGGATTCGGTATTGGAAATATCGAATACCATGGTAGTGATCATTTTTTCTTGCCAAACTGATGTCAAATTTTTGCTGCTCGAGATCATACACACCAATTTAGAGGGATACGTTTGTCTATCATGAACAAATATAGGGAGACGTTCATAATATGATGATCCAAATCGATGCATGTTTACTAAATTCCTCTTTATAACTCAGCGGCACGAACACGGAAATAAAAGCAAATTTGATTTTATTTTTTAAACACTCTTTGACAACTGTTATACTTGAGCCAAATGCATTTGGACTAAGGGTCGCAAAATCTTTTGTAATGAATATTTTCATATTCAATATAGTATCACATAAATCGAACAAAAATTCAAATCAATAATCTACCTATTGAGAAATAAAGAGGAATATAGTTAGCCCCTGTTATAGCTATGATTGAAACTCATCATTGGAAAATAAAATGATTAACTATTTTAATTTAGAACTAAAGCTCCAAACTTAATTAGTATTTTTAGCCCAAAAACAAATTCAAATGGGTCAAGTCACCAAACTTCCACAGAAGATTTCACTTGTTTCAATGATCATTGCTTAGGTAGTTCTATCCTTGAAATAATAAAACTCATTTCATGTGATAAGCTGATCAAAGAGAATAGTTATACACTGGAAATAATAACTTAGGCAAGAGATATATTTTGGAGTCTAAAGGTGGTTTCTTAACGTCTCAAAATCAATAACTAAAATTTTAAAACATGAGTTTCAATGATAACTGTCCCCTAATTAGGTATATTACTGCTGCCTTCATTCATCACTCACTCACTCACTCATTCTTGAAAAATTAGCCAAAAATCATTTTTTATTTAAAAGCTATTGAAGTATTTTTAATGAAATAATCGCTTAATGATAATGTGGGAGTAAAGGAACGAACAAGATTTTGCAAAACCTCCGGGTCATGACTTTTCCGGAGTTGATAAGCCCGTCTGGTGATGACATAGAAAAATGAACTTGCTACTTTTAAGCTTAGTATATATAGGCACATAAGCAACTTACTTAAAACCTGCAATAAAGCTTGCGTTCAGGATTTTAAGCCATTTGCAGTTGGACATTTGGGTTTTGAGTTTTACACAAACATAGTAAACAATTTAACGGTTCCAACTATGGTACTTTTATGTACAACTATGGTATTTTTTAATTTTGGCGTTTCCCTTTTTTTCTTAGGATGGCAGTATAGTGAAAAGTTTTTGGGTGGGAACCTGTCCCCTAGTTTCTCATTCGCTTATTCGCCCCTGGTTACTACCTATACTCCCTTTGAGGAAAATATACTTTTTATGAACTCTGACTTTCTTAATTGTTTGAGTGTTTGATTTACCTCACTTCAAACACCACGGATATTAAGCTGAATTTCAAATTGAACTTAAGAGATAAGGTTGGCAGGTACCTTAGTACGAGTAGTTATGGCTTAATAAAACATTACCTTCGTCCTGCAAATGCAAATAAATTTGTTTAAGCAATTCCAAACGCAAATATCAACGAATTCTTATTTTAACTTTTTTTTTTCGCAATCCACAACACCAGAACGCATACCATATCACATAGTAGAGAAGTAAAAATTCGCTTGAATTTAACATTTTTATACCCCTGCTTACTGGTTCATTATTGATGACAATTCACGTCATTCCGCGAACAAGCAAATAACTCATGTGAACAAAACGTCAGAATTCACGACAATTCTCAGTTTGTATTTTGCTATTCACAGCTCATATACATGCAAGGCACTGAAAGGGTGGGTTTCAGGTGGAATAACAATGATGACTGCATTTCTAAAACAGAATAAGATATTAATTGTGGTTTTAATTTTGTTCAATGATAATTTTTTTTTCGCAAATCCAAAAAGTGTTTTATTTAAAAAAAAATGAACTCGATCTACTGTAATTGAGGCAACGCTAGTGTTCCGTCTTCCCCTGAATGAAGAATGAAAAGGGCATTAAAAAAGTAGAAAAGACAGAATAGAAAGAATAATTCTTTTAAAATAAATGAAATTTTTTAAAATCTAGTTATATTTTCAGCATTGAGCAATAGTGCAAGATGAAAGAAGGTATGCCACAGTCCAAGACAGTTGCAAGACGATTAAATGTTTCGGTGTCATAGCGGTCTACAAATAAAAATAAATTTGGTGACACAACAGCTCGTGAAGAACCAAGGCCTAGTGACTTACAACTCTCAACCATTCATGTGTGCGTATTTTTGGCAGGAATGGAGGGGACCTACAGTTTTTTGCCGAGTCCCAACGGCTAGATGAGAAGCACTTATTCATGACAAGTATACTCTTGGAGGATTTGTCAGTTCCTCGCAAGAGGCAGTACCTCACGAAAAAAACATTCGTATAGTGGTCTCTTGTGAGGAAAACCTTTCGGTCATTACTGCTTTTTGATTAGACTTAACACACATCATACATGCAACCAACTGCCAACGTTAGTGGTTTACTTTTCTTTATGCATTTATAATATTCGTTTTTTGTTTCAAAACAAAAAATGTTCACTTGTACAAATATATCCTTCTTAAAATATAAAAAAAACGTAACTTTTGTAAATTTTTTCAGGTAAAGCAAATGTGTAAATAATAGAAATTTAAAAATAAAAAAGCTATTTACTGACGTTGCATTTGATGTTTTATGTGGTTGAAATGTTTCAATTTTCGTATAAAAGCCCAGTGTTTTTGTTCGAAAATATCAGTTACTTTTTCTTTCCTTTAAGTATAATAACAATCGAAAAATCCTATAAAAATGTTCAAAACAAGTTTGTTCTTAATTTGTGGCATTGTGGCCGTTATTAGTGCTCCGAACCCCTATGACCCCAATGCAGTTGTATACAACGGCGGCGGTGCTGAATATAGCTATTCACCATCAGTATTAGTCGAAAGACAAGTAACAACCTATGATGGTGGTTATAGCAATGCACCAGTACAACACGTCGTGCATCATTCCTCTAGCCAAAATTATCAAACCAACGCTAACACCAACACCCACACCAACACCAACACCAATACCAACACCGGCAAAGGCGGCGGCATCGGTAGTTTATTCGGTAAGTTAGTTGGAGCTGTATCTGGAGCTGCTTTGACTGTGGGTGGTGGAGCAGTTGGAGCAATTACGGGAGGAGCAGGAGGTGCTGACAGGCTGGCAAGAACTGGCGCTGAACTTGGAAAAGGCTTTGGAGATCAGCTGAGCTTTTTCTAATTGAATTTAGTCTCTTAAGGCTCTCTTTTTTGTAACCAATACTTTCAAAAATAAAATTGGTTTAAATCTAGATTTACACTGTGCACCATTTTATATTGGGAGCCATTTTCCGATCCTTGCAAGTATCAGTTTCAATCAAAAAACCCATGTCGTTGAGTTAAACAACAATCTATTTAGTCTTAAGTGTTACCTCATGAGGTGAATTTTTACCCAGATGGGTTAGACCGTAAAATTTTCCCACTTGTCTTACTTCTATTTCTATTGATCATGTTACAGATAAAATATTAGATGTGATAAGATCCTCCGCTTCCCAAAACAGATGCACAAATCAGTCTGTATCCAAATGTAGATGGTTTAATTATGATTTATGAGTGTAGCAAACTCCGTAGTAAGGCATTTGCTTTTTTAAATTTATTAAGGAAATCAAACTCTGGCTTTTTAAATCTGCTTATTTGGGAGCAAACTAATTATTTAAGCAAGTATGTCGAAATAAACATCTTAATTATTCAATAAACTTAGCTAAAAACTTAGAAAAATGAAAGGACTCAAAAACACTTTGGTGGAACGTGACACTTGAGGAAATTAAGCAGAAATAATCACTTATCTGGAAGTTCACTTCAAGCCGACATTCTTGCACCGCACTTTCAGTCGTTATTGACAGGGAGCTGTGAGCTACAAACGTTTTATCACACCTTGCCTAGCTTAATAATCAACGAGCTTGACTCGCTTATTATTTTCGAAGAACTGGAAATGGATCTCTTAACAATGACGAACAATAAAGCCTACCTTGGAATTTAAACAGTATCTGCTATCATTTTATAATTACTTGTTTGAGTTCCTCAAAGCTTTTATAGAGCTGTTATTATTTCTATTTTTAAGAAAGTAGATGCAAGTTTCCCTGAGAATTACAGATGTATATCAATACGTAGCACAATTAGAAATGTTTTCTCTAAAAACTTTATGCTTGTTTTGTTGATTTCAAAGCAGCCTTTGACACTGTCAACCAGCAAGCTGTGATATACAAAATGGGTTCCTTTGATATATCTAGAAAATTCCTGTCTCTATGCGACAGTTTAAGATGGGTCAGAGAAGTCAAACTGGTTTGAAACAATTGCAGTTGTTCCTCAGGGATGTAGTTTTTGTTCAATATTCTTTTTCCTTTTCATTATGGGGGTTTATATGGATCAACTTTGTAGACAACATTGCTTGATGGAATCGGAACGAGTTTTCAAAATATTTTGAAAACCATGAAGCACAGGTTGACAGCATGGTTTTTTTGTGTTTAAATGATCTAACATCGGTGGTTGTCAACAATGTTGAACAATATCTTAATCCATGTAAGCCCCTCTATTTACGACATTTGGCTAAAGTACTACTCTATGCGGATAACCTTGTCATGTTAGCCGATAATCCCTCTTCTCTCCAACTTCAAAGTAACAGACTTCTGAGGTACTCAAGTAGATATGCATTGTATTTATTAAAAAAAAATAGTAATATAACTGATAGTTAAATGAAAATACCTTATACTTACTTTACTTTACTTTACTTTACTTTAGATGGCGCTCACAGTCCAGGATGGACTACGGCCTCAACCAACAAGCCCCTCCACTCAGCTCGGGCCCTACCTAACTGCCTCCTGTTACGCACTTCAAGTTGGTTGAGATCGCTCTCCACTTGTGTGCGCCACCTTAGGTGGGGTCTTCCTCTGGTGCGCAGACCATCAGGGGTGGATTCGAAGACTCGTCGGGCTGGTGCGTAGGTGTCCATACGTTCCACGTGTCCCAACCATCTCAGCCGCTTTTTTTTCAGCTTTTTGACTAGGTCGATGTCACTGTAAGGCCCGTAGAGCTCATTGTTAAATCTTCTCCTCCATACACCATCAATACAGACTGGACCTTTCAAAGCACCTAAGCAAATTCTCACCCTTTTTTGACAGAGTCCATGCTTCTGCCCCATACAGCAGGACCGGGATGATAAGGGTCTTATATAAGGTGTCCTTGGTTCTTTGAGAGAGGGCTTTACTACTCAAATGCCTTGTTAGTCCGGAAAAACAGCGATTGGCCAGAGTAATTCTTCGTTTGATTTCTGCACTGATGTCATTTTGCGATGTAATAGTGAGTGGAGCCCAGGTAGACAAAGTCCTTGACAACTTCGAAGTTGTACCTATCCATCGTGACATTTTGCCCGAGTTGACGATGTTGAGATTCCTTTCTCGATGATAGCATATACTTCGTCTTGTCCTCATTAACAGCCAAACCCATTTGCGCCACCTCCAATTCAATACTTCCAAACGCGCCGGTAACAGGTCGCTTCGTTCTTCCCATGATGTCAATATAATCTGCATCAGCAATTAGCTGAAGGGATTTTTGAAAAATTGTACCTCTGTTTATTCGCTTGACGTTTGTCAACTGTGTAGCACGCGCTTAGAGTGATTATATAAATATTTCATTTAAAAGAAATAGAAGCAAAATGGAGGGTGAAGATTTCATCCTCCCAAAGACTTATAGCAAAAAATTAAAAAAAATCATAATCAATTTATAATGAACAAAGCCATGAAAGACGACAACTATTTTTTGCCACTATAATCCTCATGCGAAGACCGCATGGACAGTGTAGACATCGACGAAAGTGAAACTGTCAAAATAAAGGAATCTGTCCCTCCTATTATTGTTCTTAAAATAAAAAGTGAAGTGCTAAGATCCTTAATTAATAGCTTAAAAATTGATGATTATCTCGTTAAAAACATTTCGTTGGACCACAAAATTTTGTGCACTAGTTTTGAATCCTACAACAAAATTGCAGACGCATCAAAAACCCAATCCTGTGAATTTTATACCCACGAGAAAAAAGGTAATCGACGATTTAAAGTTGTTTTGTCAGGTCTAGATCTTCAGAATCCAGCCTTATTAAAAAAAGAACTAATTACGAACTCTAATTATATACAATACATTTACATTGTAAATATTGAATGTGGTTCTATAAAAATGAACGAGTTACGCGCCAATTACAAAAACGTGCTAAAAACAATTGTAAGGTGGGATTTTAAAAGACAACATCCAAATAAAATCACTCAATGGCATAATTGTCAGATGTATGGTCATGGAACCATGCACTACCAGGTAAAAACTTTTTGTTCACTGTGCCACAAAACATCTGAATGCACAGCATCACCAACAACCTTAAAATATGCCAACTGCAATGGGGCACACAAGTTTACTGATCCATCATGCGCAAGTCGTAAACAATACATCGAGATAAGGCAAAAAATCTCGTCACGTCATCGCAATCGAAATCCTCAAGAAAAACCAGTTTTTATGAATCGGCCGAGTACTAACCACGTCAAATTCACCATGGAAGATTTTCCACCACTACAACAAACGAGAGGTAAATTCCTTAACCAGAATCATCGTCATCAATTTGCATCAAATCAAGATCATTCCGTCAAAGTTCGCTCAGAGGAACCATTTACACCATCTAATAGAACTAATGCAATTGCCTCTGAGAAAAACTGTAGCAGTAATTCACTTTTTTCTTTCGATGAAATTTCTTCACTTCTCAATGATGTTTTGTCTAAATTAAGTTCTTGTCGTTCCAAAGCTGAACCATTTAACGTAATTACCACTCTAGCAGTGAAATATCTATATTCAATATGATGAACATAGCCCCAAAAATTATCACTTGGAATGCAACTAGCATTCAAAATAAAAAACATGAATTTTTTGATTTTATTAAACAAAATAAAATAGACATAGCTTTACTAAATGAAACCTGGCTTAAAAATGAAAACAACTTTTCGAATTCTAATTATGCATGCAATAGACTTGATAGACAATTTTCAAAGGGGGGAGGGGTTGCTATCTTAATTAACAAAGATATTAAACATTCTGCAATTCCTGCTATTAGGCTTGACATAGTTGAAGCTATAGCTATTGAAATAGTCTTACAAGATTTGACTAGATTTAGTATCTTTTCTGTGTATTTCCAGGTGGAAATGGTAACAATGAAAAGAAAACTAAATTTAAGAGAGATATTCTTAAATTATTAAGATCAAATAACTTAAATAATTTTGTATTTTGGGAGATTTGAACTGTAGGCATCAATCGTGGGGATGTCTAAGAGCAAATTGTTGGGGCAATATTCTGCATGACATAATTGCGTTTAACAGTTCTCTCACATTGTTATATCCTCTCGAACCAACATATTATCCTAGCTGCACGTCCCAAAATCCTTCAACCCTTGACATTTTTATTACAAATAATGCACATCGTTCGCAGCCAGCAACTCTTAATGCTTTAAGCTCTAGTCACCTGCCAGTCTGTACCTCACTTCTAAATCCTGTTAGTCAAAACAATCTGAATCTTAGTTATAATTTTTCCGCTGCTAATTGGAATCGATACAAGTCATATATATCTGAAAATTTGAACCAAAATAATTTAAATTTAGACTCTATTTCTTCTGCTGATCAGATTGATAATCTTATTAATTCTTTCATGGAAGTTATAAACAGCGCAGCTGATATATCTATTCCTAAGACAAAATCTTTTCATACTAATGAACGCTCTTTGCAAAGAAGAAAATGGAACCGGTATTTTTAAATATAACATACGGGTTTTGAACAACCAAAAAAAAATCGAAATAGACGTTTTCAAAAATCGTAATTGGTATAATCTCTTATCTAGCTTCGACAAAGGATCTAAGCCTTTTTGGAAGGTCACCAAAATTATCAAGAAAAAAAGTTCAAATATTCCCCCTCTTCGAGTCAACGATAACGTCTGCATTACTCAAGCTGAAAACAGTTACCGAGCTAGCTGATACTTTTAGCCTTAACCATACAATTTCAACTGATTTCAGTGATATTGAGACTGAAAATGCTGTCAAGGTCAAACTTTCAGAGCTCAATTCCTTACCATCTAACGTTAACAGAAATAACTTAATTAAAACAAGTTACAAGTTCAATTAAGGAAGTGATAAAACAATTGAAGTCAAAAAAATCTGCTGGGCTTGATGGAATGAGCAACAGATTACTCAAAGCATTACCAACAACGGCCGCAAAATTTCTTACGATTGTTTTCAATTGTTGTCTTATTTATTTTCCTAAAGAGTGGAAAATAGCAAAAGTTGTACCAATCTGCAAACCTGGAACAGCTAAGGATAATCTTATTAGTTATAGGCTTATTAGCTTATTAAGCACTATTAGCAAACTATTTGAAAAAATTATTAAGCAACGTCTCTCAAACCATATTGAAGATGCAAATATATACCCTAATGAACAGTTTGGTTTTTAGAGCACTCCACTAGTCATCAAATTTTAAGAATTTAAAACCACGTCAAGAGCAACTAAGTATCAAAGTTATCCACAGGACTTGTACTATTAGACATCGAAAAAGCCTTCGATACTGTGTGGTGCGAAAGGGCTAATTTATAAGCTCATGGTGTTTAATTTTCCTATATATCTTATCAAGTTAGTCTGGAGTTTTCTCCTAGACAGAAAATTCACTGTGCACGTAGGCAGTGTAAAATCTTCACTTTATGATATAGCCAGTGGTGTTCCTCAGGGATCTGTGCTCTGTCCGACTTGCCATCTTTGGATGTAAATACGAATTTCGCTATGATTGTGGATGACACAGCCCTGTTTGCGTCAAGTTTATTGTCGCAAAACGCTCTTGACAGCTTACAATGCTCACTAAACAGTTTGGGAATATTCTTTCACAAGTAGAAAATCAAGACTAATGCTGAGAAATCGCAGGCCATCTGGTACAGTCAGCGTAGAAAATCAGTTTATTTACCCCAAACATTATTGCAATTAAACGCAATTGATATCGCTTGGTCTGAAAGATGCAAGTATCTGGGTCTTACACTTGATAAGAAACTGACTTTTGATAAACATATTGCGAACACAATTAGCAAAGCAAATCTCGTAACCAAAATCTTATACCCCTTTATCAATCGTAAATCATCTCTTAGTATGCATAATAAAGTTTTGATATTTAAAACTATCTTTCAGCCTATACTCACTTATTGTGCTCCAGTGTGGTATGATTGTGCTGAGACTCATTTAAAAAAGATTCAAAGGGTACAAAATAAAATTTTAAAATTAATGGTAAATTTGCCAAGGCATTTCTCAACAGTCAGGCTTCATGAAAAAGTCAATGTTAAGCAAATTAAGCTTGTACTACTCGTATATTATCTACAAGACAACTTTGTTAGAAAATGTTCTTATGCTGATAATGAACTAATTCTTAATCTCTTAAATTAGATGTTTTTTTTTACTACTTATTGGGTTTATGTGCATTTTTAGTGTTTAAGGATCATAAAAGGGTTTTTTCTTTGCAGCTTTTCCCTTATAAATTATTGTTTGTAAAATTAAAAATGTTTTTCATTATAAAATTATTTCTATTGAAGATGTAAAGAATTTAATTTTCTATATCTCTTTAATATATCTTTGTTAGCTAATGTAAGAAATATCAACTTCAATAAATAAGTAAACAAATAAATAAATTGTACCTCTTTTGTTGACTTGCGAGTTGCGTACAATTGCTTCAAGTACGATGTTAAAGAGATTGCATGATAATGCATCGCCTTGCCTCAAACCTTTCTCGACATCAAAGGGTTCGTTCGGTGGTATTTTACCGACTTTGACGGAGCAGCGAGATTTCTCGATCGTCATCCTGCACGGGCTACGAGCTTAGCAGGGATGCCGAGATGCGACATGGCTCTGTGCAGCTCGCCTCTGCTTACGCTATCATACGTGACTTTGAAATCGATAAAGAGATGGTGTGTATCGATTTGAAATTCCTGGGTTTTTTTCTAAAATCTGTCGGAGTGTGAACATTTGATCGACGGTTGATTTGCCAGGCCTAAAACCACACTGATAGGGGCCGATCAGATCGTTAACAAATGGTTTTAAGCGATCACACATTAAAGGTAGAACTAGAATAGGCGGAAGCCAGCGAACGTGGTCGTACGAAACCGAACGCAAACAAGAAATTCATATGACGCACACATAATTGCGAAGTAGTACTCTTCGTTTAGTTTTCGTTAACTTTTACCGTCAGACGAGAGAGCGTTCACCGACCACTCTGTCGTAAGTGGACGTATACAAAATGAGAATGGTGGAAGCAAAATTTTTTTTAAATTAATTTTCGTGGTTTTGCAAAGTAAATAATTAAAATCCTATCACTCTGTGCTGTAAATAAATAAAAGAAAATTAACATTGAACAAACAATTATTTACTTTTTTTCACTTTCGACCACTTGTGCATTATGGGTCACTTGTGAAATTGACATTTCGGAAAGCTACTTTTCGGTCTACCTTAAAGATGAAAGGATTTTGTATGTGACGTTGAGGAGACTTATGCCTCTGTAGTTGCAACAATTCAGAGCATCTCCTTTCTTGTGGATGGGGCACACTATAACATGGTTCCATTCATCGGGTATGCTTTCTTCCGACCAAATTTTGAAGGTAAGTTGGTGTATACTCCCTACCAAGTCATCTCCCCCTGCTTTGAATAGCTCGCCTGGCAGACCATCTGCACCAACAGCCTTGTACGCCTTAAGCTTAGCTTTCACTAACCGCACTTCATTTAGGTCGGGTGGATGGAAATTTTGACCATCGGTCGTCCAGGTTGAATGGATTATTCTGCCTCTCAGTGCAATTTTGGCTATCATCGCTGTTTAGCAGTCTAGAAAAGTGTTGTTTCCAGATCCCCAGCACCAACTGTGTGTCTACCACTATATTTTCACTCTCGTCCCGGCAGGCTTCCGTTCTGACCTTGTAACCCTGGGTAGATTGCCCTTCGGTAGAACTATCGAACGTCTCCCCTATCGCTACAGTCCTCAATAGACTCGACCGCCCGCTTCACATGCTCACTCTTTTTCCTCCTGAGAAGTCGGCGTTCCTCCTTTCATTTTTGCCCGTAGAGCTCACGGGCTGGCCTCTCAGCAGCTCTGGTTCTAGATTGCAGCATTGACTGATAGGCCTCGTTCTTGGCTGCATGCGCCAGCTGGAATTCTTCATCGAACCAGAGGTTTCGTTGTGGTCGCCTAGTGAAACCCAGCACATCAGTGGCGGCACTTCTGATGGCTTGTTGACAGT
The DNA here is from genome assembly GCA_946251815.1 of Dasysyrphus albostriatus. Taxonomy (NCBI): domain Eukaryota; kingdom Metazoa; phylum Arthropoda; class Insecta; order Diptera; family Syrphidae; genus Dasysyrphus; species Dasysyrphus albostriatus. Next base: position 218,424,961 of record OX276335.1, on the reverse strand, counting down.
GTTTCCACTGGTCCTCTGCAGTTTGTGCTGGTGGCGAAGCTGCTAAAAGGTTACGGAAAACTTGGTCAGCAATGGTCCTGGCGATCTCTTGCGATTTTAACTTCGCGACATCAAATCTTTTCACAGCATCCGTTCGGTGTTGTTGCGTCATTGATAAGCGCATACGTACTTCAGCTACAATTAATGTTGACCCCTCAGAACGTTCGGACATCCAGGATACTGGAAGCATGTCTGGCGTCTATCGCAATATAATCAATCTGGTTGACGGGTCGTGTATGAGTCCACCAGGTACCTTTGTGTATATTGAGGTGTGGGAATCGAGTGCTAGCCGCAAAGTCAATCAGCTTGAGTCCGTTACCGGAAGTGTTGTCGTGCAGGCTGTGTCCTCCGACTATCGAACCAAAGATGCCCTCCTTTCCGATTTTGGCGTTGAAGTTGCCAAGAATGATTTTGACGTCGTACTTCGAGCTGACGTACTCTAAAGGAGATCGTAGAAATCTTCCTTGGTTGAGTCATCTTTGTCTTCCGTTGGGGCGTGAGCACAGATCAACGTAATGTTTTTGAAATAAGTTTTGATGTGGATTGTGCGTAGGTGCTCGCTCTCATTTCTGAAGCCCAAGACTTCTTGCCTAAGTCTTCCCCTTACCACAAAACTACAACCAAAGAGCCGCTGGCCTGCTCCTTGCAGCACTCGCCAAAGTAGACGTCGCACGACTTCATCCTTCGTATGCCCTCTCCATCCCATCGCACTTCCTGGATGACTTCTACATGGTGACATCAGCCTTTAACCTATCCAGATTCTTCACTAATTGTTCGGCTACACGTGGTCTGTTTAAGGTCTGGACATTCCACGTGCAGATCCAAAATTCACTGTCCTTTTTTCGTTTGCTGGGGTCGTCAACATTAGGAACATCCATATCCGAGGCTTGTTGTTGTTTCGGAACCGTTGTTGTTTTCCGGGGTAGAGAAGTTACCCCAACGCACAACGCCCAACCTACAGGACCCAAACCTTAAAATAACTCCAAGGGTGGGGAGCTGGTAAGCCGCTTTTAATAGGCCTGAACTACGAATAATATGTCATAGTAGCCCATATAAGGTGTTCACTAAGTAGTTCAACCTAACTGGAACTGTAGACGCCACCGTTGATTCCATTTGGTGAATTCTTCTGCTGCCGCCTGGATGGAGGAGAGAAGTGCCTTAGTGGGAACACTCCTCCCCCCCCCCCGCCTAAAACCTTCCACAGGTTTTGGAACCCTATCTTGAGTTAAAAATACTAGGCACCCGATGTTCACCACGGGGAGGTGCGAGTAGGAGTTGATAGACAGACGTCCACTTTGCAAAAAACCTCGTGGACGCTTGTGTCCCCTTGAATGCACCGTGTTTACCCTGTGAACATCGGAAATACCTTATAAGTCAGTTTATATTTCTGAGATCTCATAAACATAAACACGAAACACAATTCCTCACAAAACATCCTCAATTTTCCACTTAAAACTAAGACTGAATTTTTTTGTATTCGCTTGCTCAATTATTTTTTGTCGCAGTAAATTATACATAAGAAACGAAAAAGAGTTGTTTTGACTTATATGTGAGGATTGAGGAATCCTGTTTATATTTCATTCTCCTGCTCTGTCAAAGAACACAGGAAAATAACTGAGCGCTCAAGATATGTATATAGACTGGCTGAATAAAACATTACCTACGACCTGCAAATGCGAATAAATTTATCTAAGCAATTCCAAACGCAAATACGAGTATCAACTACTTCTTATTTTAACTTTTTTTTCGCAATCCACATAGTAGAGAAGAAAAAATTTTCTTGAATTTTACTTTTTTTACCACCCATTTTACTGGTTTATTATTGATGACAATTCACGTCATTTCGCGACCAAGAAAAAAACTCATGTGAACAAAACGTCAGATTTCAAGACTATTCTCAGTTTGTATTTCACTCTGAGACTATTCTCAGTTGTTATTCACAGCTCATATATGTACATGCAGGGCACTGAAACGGTGGATTTCAGGTGGAAATAGAATGATGACTTCATTTTAAATTGTGGTTTTAATTTTGTTGAATGATAATTTTTGTCTGTACAACCAAAAAGTATTAAGCAAATAAAATAAAAATGCAATAGATCTACTGTAATTGCAGCAACGCTAGTGTTAATGTGCCGTCTACCTCTGAATGAAAAATGAAAAAGACATTAAGAAAACATGAAGAGGACAGAGACGGAAGACAGAGGTTGACAATGACTCTCACATTTGTACTATAACAACTCTCGAATGAACTATAACGACTCTCGAATAAAAGAAGCACCAAATTCGGGAGCTTTGGTGATGGTGAGCTTTAGATTTTCTTTGAAAAGGGACATTTATGGGTAATTTACCCCATGGAAAGATCTAGAAGCAAATACTGGAACCTTCCAGCTTTTTCGGGAACCTGTGTGAAAAGTATAAAAGCACAAGCCAAGAACAACGTAATGAACAAAAGCATCTTCAGGAACGGTTTGATCAACAAAGCCAAGAGCAGACTCGAAAATCAAGAGAAAAATCTTTTTCAACAATTCCAAGAATAGACAAATCTGCTCGGGGGTAAGTTAGATGCCTTTGACAACAGAATTATTGCCCTTGATAAACAATTTTTGATTGTCGATAAGCAATTGTCGACAGTAGAAGCAAAGTTCGGGAAGGTTGAAGATAAAATCGAATGCATTACAAAGCAATTGGATAAAGTAAAGAAAATGAAGGTTCGAGAAAGTTCTGGTGACTATCGAAAGAGAAAGGAAATGCATCGACCAACCTTCGATGGACAAACTTCACGGTCAATCTACAAGAAACAGTTTGAATCAGCCGCGGCAACAAATGGCTGGGACGAGGAAGACAAGTATATAGCTCTGACGCTTGCCCTCAGAAAAACTGATGCTGAACTGCTACAAACCATACCAGCAGATAAGAATGGAAACTTCAGTGCTCTCGTTCATGCCATTGACAAACGCTTTAGAGATGGCATTATGCAAGAAGTCTTCCGGGTCCAACTCAATACAAGAGTCCAGAAAAGAGGAAAAAGTCTTCAGCAACTCCAAGCAGATATCGAACGGTTGGCGCATCTGGCATATCCAGCTACAGGAGATGAAATTATCAACCGATTCGCAACAGAAGCCTTTGTCCGTGCTGTATCTGACATCGACCTTCAGCGAGAAATTCGTACTGCCGGAAAACGCACACTTCCTGATTCATTAGCATTCACTTTGACTATGGAAGCAGCAGAACAGGCTTCTCAAGGGGTTCATCGGGTCAGATAACTAGAAATTGAGGAATGTTCTTGTCAGCGGTGTGTTCCAAAGAAATAAACGAGATGGACCTACTCGATCCTGAAATTGTAACAAGACCGGACATCTCCAACGCCACTGCAGATTGCCACCTTGAAGAACTGTATGTCAACATTGTGGAAGTAGAAACGGCAACAACAATGTCAATACTCCCACTCGACCGGTCTCCCAACGGAGAACGAGTATGAACCAACTTCGAGGGGCAAGAGCTAGTCTCTGGTATCGATGGCCCCAGAACCACCATCCAGATCTCGCAGACTAAACAAAGCAACAAAAGTTTGACTATGGAAGCAACATTAAACGGTAAGAAACAAGTGGCTACGATCGACACTGGTGCCACTGCCTCCATTGTTCGAAGGGACTTAGAGAAGATGAAATGGCTGCATAACACCAATACATATCATTTGAAAACTGCAACAGGTGAGGTTCGTCTTACGATCCGTTTGGCAGAACAGGAGTTCTCACATATGTTTCTGGTAGCAGATATAAGTGACGAGTACATCGTTGGGATTGACTTTATGAAAGAGCACGAAGTAGTCCTTGATATTGGGAAACAAGTTCTTAAGTACCGAAATGTTGAAATTCCGATAGTTTATGGCAACGAAAACTCATCAACGCTAAGGACTGTCATAAAAGAAGATATCTGCCTGCCACCTTCTTCAGAAGTATTCGTTTGGACAAAAATAAAGGGTAATTTGGGTAGCCATCGATACCTTATGGTGGAACCAGACTCTGAGTAGTCTTTTCAAAACATCATTCTAGCGAAGACTATTGTGGCACCTAACAACAACATGGTGCCCAAACGGTTACCAAACATCAAACTGTATGAAGTCAAGCTAAGAAAAGGAGAAGTTATTGTAAAGTGTGAATCAGCTTCCGCTATAGCTAAGATCATAGAAGTGGACACTCAACAATCTTTTGAAGTCATCTAAATTAAGTGAACGAGTACGTTGACTCTTTACCCAGTGGGCAGTATGGTCGAACACAACTGGTGCAGCATCGAATCGACACAGGAGTCGCTTGACCAATGCGACAACCTGTTGGGTTCTTTCACGAACACAAAAAACAACTTCTTTCTTTTATGTTTAAAATGAGAGTGACTCAAACTCTACTCATTATTTCCTTCGTTACCTATTCCGAAACCTAGATCATCACTTCTTTCTTCACGCATTCTACCCTATTTCATTTGCCTTGACACAGTTTGTTTATTTAAACAATGAATGCGCCATATGTTGTAATTGACATACTTGCACTCCATGGGTCAGTATTGTTTATGTTTGCAATATGACCCATGTCGTTGTTTTGTTGTTTGGTTGACATAGTTCGATTGCTTTTTGTTGACGCCGAAATTCTAGCTGCAGATCATCGAGATTAACACCACGAAATTTAATAGCCTACTTTTAGGCGCAACATAAACATCTGTTTTAGAATTTAGTGAGTGACTAGCATTAAACTTAATTATTAAGTTTAATATTAGTAACTCAGTAATTAAGCAACTCACCACAACATGTATTTTAGCTAAGCTTTCACCACCGAGCTAGTCGGTCGGTGCAATTGAATTATTATATAACTTTTTAATCACTTTAAGAAGGTCACAATTATATCATTAAATAAAAATAAATAAAAATAAAAAAAAGGGGTAATAAAACTGTTTCTCTTTTATAAGTTTGGTACTGCAGGAAATTTTATTCCACAGCACATATGGTTACTTGGTTTTGCTGGAGATCTTTTTTGTACGAAGTCGCCTACCCATAACGCTTCCCCTATCATCATCCACCCAAAGCAGCGCAGCCGAGAAATAAATCTCTATCTTTATTACAATTGGGATTCAAGAGTGGAATCCCCCCAACACTTTTCCTTTTAAAGTGTAACGTATGACACATGAGGAACCTTTAATAGCAATTGAACTATGTCATGTGTCTTGTAAGCGATTCTTGGGAATTGTGTGTGGTCTCCAGTTTAATGGCACAACACACCATTGAGTTGTCTCCCATTAGCCAAACAAGCCGAAGTTGAAGAGATGATATCGACGATGAAGAAAGATGGGCTAATCGAATCAAGAATCAGTGATACTTTGGATGCGATGGAAGGAGCTGAATAGTTCTCCACTTTTGACTTGAAGAGTGGCTATTGGCAGGTAGAAATCCATGCAGAAGATCGAGAAAAGACGGCTTTCTTCAAAGGAAATGGTCTTTGGCAGTTTAAAGTAATGTTTTTGGACTATGAAGGTAAGGCAAAAATTGGCTACTTGCAAGAGAAGACGTTGAAAAATGGTGCCACAAATTTGGTACTTGTGCTGCAAGCGAGGGACCAGGCAGAAACGTCCAGAGTAAAATGCAGCAGTATAATGTGGGCCTCTTGAAAGGATTGCAATAAATATTGCAGGCCCTCTTCCAGAAACCGATAGCGGAAACCGATACATTCTGGTAGTAATGGACTACTTCAGCAAGTCGCTTTAGGCGTTTGCCATTCCAAATTAAGAAGCCAAAACAGTCGCAGATCAGATTTTCTACAATTAGGTGAGCAGGTTTGGCGTACCTATGGAACTTTATTCAGTGTCTACGTTCTGTAACTCTCGCATCAATAAAATTGGTCGAGAAACCTTGAAAAATGGAACAAAACTCAAATAAATTTGTTTCAACTTTCATTGTTTCTCGACTGGTTTTGTCGATGCAAGAGTTACAGAACGTAAGCACTGATCAGGGAAGGAACTTCGAGTCCAAGATCTTTCAGGAAGTTTATGGGTTCCTTGGCGTTAACAAGACGATGACAGCACCGCTACATTCACAATGTGATGGGATGGTCAAACGATTCAATAGAATCCTTTTTTTTTTATTTTTCCGTGGGTAGGTGCTAAAAATTATGCGTCTTAGAAGGGTACAACAACATCTAACTGATGAGAACAAAAAAAAAATAAATTGTTTATCATTTACGTTTTTATTCAATATACTGTAAATGTTGAACTTTAACTTTTAATAAACATCGACCGAATGGAACGCTAAACGCTATTCCCTTCATTCCCCAAATCTGCACATAAAGGTCTACCGAATAGTAGACTGCGCTTTAGGTAGTTTGATTTAAGTGTTTGCCTTCCTCCTTCGTTTCCTCAAATTGATTTAGAAAATTGATAATTGAAAATATTCTCCTTCTTGGAATAATTTTCAAAAAGTTAGAAATGTAGAGAGCTGAATAATGCTCAGGTATGTTTTCAACTTTTTATAGTTTTTTTTTTGTTATCTTCACAAAAAGAAAGAAGAAAAGAAGAAAGATAAAAAGTTGACAAATTTGCGAAGATAGTTTTGAAATTATATTTGGTAGTTTTGAAAAGTGTTTTGGAAAGTGATTCGAGGCAGGAAATATTTTGTGGAAAAAAAAATCGCTTTTAAGAAAGGAGTTTTGCTATTAATCGCGAGGACGGGGCAAATCAGAATATTGGAGGAAAGGAAGAAATAAGAGGAAAGGAAGTCACAAATCTAACATGATAAGTAGTTAGTTATTTCTTATTTAATTCGTTTGGTGAATTGCTTGGAACATATTAGTAGTTGGTTGGCCTTCGAATTCGATTTTCATATCTCAAAATTGTGAGACTCGTGATCCATTCTAAAGTAGCGTTCTTTATTCATTTTATTTCGGGACCGATGATAGCGGTCAATTTTAGCGGTTTCGATCATACTTTGTTTTCTTGTATCTTTGTTTCATTTTTTTTTTAATTGTTCTTCAAACAATTTAATATTTTATATTTTGTATTTATTTTAAACTTGAGAATATTCTGGGTTTTAATACAGGCACAAGCCAAGGTTTCGCAGACAATCTTAATAAACATTTAAGCTCCCCATCAGAGATTAAAAATCTTGTGTTTCCTTCAATCTGTTTGAAGAAGAATTTTTGGCTATCGGTCAAAGCAAACGACCTTGAAAGTTTCCTGGCACCCCTAGCTGACTAGCCGGTTAGCTGCATTGTCGTTGCAGTCGTTTTTGAAGTATTTTTTGTCTAATTTCTCTATTCTCCCATTCTCTTCGGTGATCGTTTTGACAGTAGGTTAATTCGATCATATTTTTCGCGTGTGCCGGTAGCACATTTTATTATTCCTATTTAAACTCGTTTGTTTTAATTACTATTTTGATGGGATTCGATTAATCCATAGTTCGCGGTATTTAAGTATTTCGTCATTATAATCATCCTAGTTTTCACAAAGTTTTATTACCGAACCTGAGAAAATATTACAATACTTTGAAAATAAAGGAAATTTCTTAAAGTCTAGTTATATTTTCTACATTGAGAAAAAGTGGAAGATGAAAGTAGGTATGTCATAGTCCAAGGCAGTTGCAAGCAGCGTTACCACTTCGATAAAAAAACTCGAAGTAGATTTGAAGAAAAAAGGAAGTAGATTGAGAAAAATTGAAGTAGATTTCCAAATGGAATTTATTTTATATAAATCTATATTAAAAAAAAAATTAAAACCAAACAAAAATTAAAAACAAAAAAAATTTCTTTCAGACTTCATATTTACATATTTATTTCAATTTTAAGAAACATACTTCATTTCTGCATGTATGTTTTGCATCATGGTTTTATAACAATTTTTAGTTTCATTAAGTTTATGTACCTACTATATTTATTCTTTTCTTATAAAAAAAAAAAACAAAAAAATGATTTTAGTTAGGGGACAAGCAAACAGACGTTAAATCATCAACCAAAATAGAAAAGGGTGAATTAGAATATACTAAAATAATGGAAACCTATTTGAGAATCACACACTCAGCAAACTTTTCATAAAATTCGAGCACGAACACAAGAGAACGGTGCGTTTGCATTGAAAAATTACTCATTTTTATTATTAAAACTGTATACAAATTTAGTTTTGGTTTTAATGGAAATTCTGGCTCTTTATATTATGTACTTGAGTAAAAAAGAGAAAAAAGAACTAGATTCGACCTATTTATGTGAAATTGAAGTAAGTTGAAACAGAGATTTATAAAATGAAGTAGATTTCAATAATTTGGTGATGGTGCGAAGTAGGAAGTAGATTTTAATTCTTTTTGAAAAAAAGAAGTAGATCTACTTCAATTGATGTAAAAAAGCACTGGTTGCAAGATGATGAAATATTTCTGGCTCGTATTCGTCCCTTGTGATAAAAACCTTTCGCTCATTATTGCCTTTTGATTGATTAGACTAAACACAAACCATACATGCAGCCAACTGCCAACGTTAGTGGTTTACTTTTTTTTATGCTTTGCTAATATCCGTTTTTTGTTTCAAAACGAAAAAAATTTCACTTGTGCAAATATTTCCTTCTTAAAAAATTAAAAATACATAACTTTAATTTGTTCAGGTAAAGCAAACGTGTAAATAATAGAAATTTAAAAACTAAACAAGCTATTTACTGACATAGTATTTAATGTGGTTAAAATGTTTCAATTTTTGTATAAAAGCCGAGTGTTTTTGTTCGAAAATATCAGTTAATTTTTCTTTCCTTGAGGTATCATAACAACCGAAAAATCCCATAAAATGTTCAAAACAAGTTTGTTCTTAATTTGTGGCATTGTGGCCGTTATTAGTGCGCCGAGCCCCTATGACTCCAATTCATATGTGTATTCGTCACCAGTAGTAGTCGAAAAACAAGTAACAACCCATCAGATCCAGACCAATACCAACACCGGCAGTAATGTATTGGGTAACCCCTTAGGAAGAGCAGCTGAAGCTTTTTTTAATGTGGGTGGTAAAATACTTGGATCATTCATGGGTGCAGCAAACGGTGCTGCCCAGCTGGCAACAAATGGCTATCATCATAGAACAGGCTTGGGAGATCTGATGGGCTGAAAACTTGAAATTTAGTCTCTTAAGGCTCCCTTTTTTGTAACCAATACTTTCAAAAATAAAATTGGTTTAAATCTAGTTTTATATTGTGCACCATTTTATATTGGGAGCCATTTTCCGATCTTTGTAAGTATCAGTTTCAATCAAGAAACCCATGTCGTTCAGATAAACAACAATCTATTTGGGCTTAAGTGGTGAATTTTTACCAAGATGGGTTAGACCGTAAAATTTTGTCACTTGTCTTACTTCTATTTCTATTGATCATGTTACAGATAAAATATATTAGATGTGATAAGATCCTCCGCTTCCCAAAACAGATGCACAAATCAGTCTGTATCCAAATGTAGATGGTTTAATTATGATTTATGAGTGTAGCAAACTCCGTAGTAAGGCATTTGCTTTTTTTAATTTATTTAGGAAATCAAACTCTGGCTTTTTAAATCTGCTTATTTGGGAGCAAACTAATTATTTAAGCAAGTATGTCGAAATAAACATCTTAATTATTCAATAAACTTGCTAAAAACTTAGAAAAATGAAAGGACTCAAAAACACTTTGGTGGAACGTGACACTTGAGGAAATTAAGCAGAAATAATCACTTATCTGGAAGTTCACTTCAAGCCGACATTCTTGCACCGCACTTGCAGTCGTTATTGACAGGGAACTGTGAGCTAGAAACGTTTTATCACGCCTTGCCTAGCTTAATAATCAACGAGCTTGACTCGCTTATTATTTTCGAGAACTGGAAATGGATCTCTTAACAATGACGAACAATAAAGCCTACCTTGGAATTTAAACAGTATCTGCTATCATTTAATAATTACTTGTTTGAGAATTCTTGCGTTCCTCAAAGCTTTATTAGAATTGTTATTGTTTCTATTTTTAAAAGTAGATGCGAGTCTCCCTGCGAATTACAGAGGTTATCAATACGTAGCTCAATCAGAAATGTTTCCGCTTTAATTTTGTGTATTTGACTTTCAAACTGGGTAGAATCAATTCAACGTTTAAGCATGTTTCAAGCCAGTTTTCGTGCTGGATTCTCGACTGTGGATCACGTGTTTGCATTTGCACGCACTGCCTCTAAATACACCCAAAGAAAAAGAAAACTTTATGCTTGTTTTGTTGATTTCAAAGCAGCCTTCGTCACTGTCAACCGGCAAGCTTTGATATACAAAATGGGTTCCTTTGGTATATCTAGAAAATTCCTGTCTCTATATGAAAACTTTTTATGCGGAACAAATGCGACAAACGGTTTGAAACAATAGCAGGTATTCCTCGGGGATGTATTTTAAGTGCAATATTCCTTGTCCTTTTCATTGACGACTTTTGAGAAAGCTTGCCCTTGGGTGCCAGTATTGCAGAGATTTTGGTAAAATTACTACTCCATGCTGATAATCTTGTCATGTTAGCCAATAAACCCTCTTCTCTTCAACTTCAAAGTAACGGGCTTCAAAGGTACTGCAACACCTGGGATCTGAATGTTAATGCATTAAAATACATAGTTATCGTGTTTGACGCCCGGAAATGCAAGACTTTGACACAAGAATGTTGGTTTTTGGATGGCGAACGCATAGAAGTAGTTCAGAAATACAAGTATCTGGCAGTGCTGATGTCTGGAAATACAAGTTTTACAAAGCATGTTCAGGAAAAGAGCAATGAAGCCAAAATTGCACTTAATGTGGACAAATTTTTAAGGCCTCAATAAAATCTTGTATGTGTTACGGTGTTCAATCATTTGGTTAATGCCTACATGTTTTTTGAAGAATTTGAACTGATTCAAAGGTTTTTCTACAAACGCCTATTTTGCTTACCTAACTCTGCTTCAATTTAAGCTTTCCACGTTAAGTCAGGCATTTACATACAAAAAATTTCCAATTTTTAAAATAATGGAAAAACCCGGTGTAAGTTTCCACAAGTCTGTTATCACTAACCTTCTGCGTTCACTGTCTTCACTGTTCGATAAAAGTTAAAAGTTCAAATGAGCTCAACTCTATTGCGTTTTATTAGTCGAAAAACGTTGACACAAATTTTGGAGTTGAGCTTATTTGAACTTTTAACTTGAATTATTAATCAACTTTCTCCTTCTGATGCTTAGACCTCAAACCCATGGTCGCTCCCATCATTTTCTTCTCAACCATAATCAATAATATGCAATTAATTTGGAGCAACTAGATGAACTTAGCCTGAGTAGGTACACTCAGCAAATGTTGGCACAGCTCAACTTTGCATTATGGCAGAGCTGATCCATCTATAACGGGTGATTTTTTAAGAGGTTTAGAACTTAAAAAAAAAAAAACACAAAAAATTCGAAAAAATGAATGAAATATTTATTTGAATCGATAGTTTGAACCTTGCAATTTAATGTTTAAAGATAATTTCATGCAAATGTTGACCGCGGCTGCGTCTCAGGTAGCCCATCCGCTGAGTCCAATTTTGGCATACTCTTTCACACATATCGGCCGGTATCTCACGAATGAATGCATGGATGTTGGCTTCCAGTGCGTCAATCGAAGCGGGCTTGTCCCTATAGACATTAGCCTTGACATACCCCCACAAAAAATAATCTAATGGTGTCAAATCGCACGATCTAGGCGGCCAATTGATTAACTGTTCACCAAACTCGCCTCGCAATTGCGCCATTGTTTCGCGTGCTGTGTGGCATGTGGCACCGTCTTGTTGAAACCACATATCATGCAAGTCAAGAACTTCCATTTCGGGCAAAAAAAAGTTTGTTATCATCGCTCGGTAGCGTTCACCATTGACAGTAACGCTGCGATTCGCATCATCTTTGAAGAAATATGGCCCAATAATGCCGCCGGCCCATAAACCGCATCAAACAGTGGCTTTTTCGGGATGCATTGGTAGCTGTTGCAATGCTTCTGGCAGATCTTCACTCCAAATGCGGCAATTATGCTTATTTACGTACCCATTCAACCAAAAATGAGCCTCATCGCTGAACACAATTTTTCGATAAAAAAGCGGATCCTCGGCCAGCTTTCCAAGAGCCCATTCACCAAAAATTCGGCGTTGTGGTAGGTCGGCTGGCTTTAGTTCTTGCACCAGCTGTATCTTAAAAGGCTTTACGCCCAAATCCTTCCGCAAAATTTTCCACGTAGTGCTGTAACAAAGGCCTAACTGCTGGGAACGGCGCCGAATCAACATTTCGCGGTCTTCTGTCACACTAGCTGATACGGCCGCAATATTTTCTTCACTACGCACAGTACGTAAACGTGTTGGTGGTTTAATGTCCAACAAAGTAAATTTGGTGCGAAATTTGGTCACAATCTTCCGAATAGACTGCTCAGAAGGTCGAGAATGCCGACCATAAAATGGAAGCAGCGCGTGATGAACATTTCGAACCGAGCACGAATTTTGATAGTAAAATTCAATAATTTGCAAGCGTTGTTCATTTGTAAGACGATCCATGGTTAAATTGCAAACCAAACTGAAGGTGTTTGACAGTGACACAAGGTACTAAACACACGTCAGCTGTCAAAACCAGTGTTGCCAAAACCAAACCAGCTAAAAAAACACCCGTTAGATGTTGTCGGTAGGCCGAATATGTCGTCGTTTTTTTAACATGTCATGTTTCTAAAAATATTTCCACCTGAGCCTAATTAACTCTATTTACTTTTTTATGTACGTAAATTTGGCAAACATACCCCTCTCGGTTTTCTATAACGGTCTCAAACTCTCCGCCTGGTATTTGACTTATTTTTGTAAAATACCTAATATATTCTTTGGAGTTCCTTAAAAGCTTATGCGGGCGGTTTTAAGTTTTTTGAAAAGGATATGTTTTAAAGCGATTTGTTAGGTAAGGTAAGGTTAGGTTGAAGTGGCTGCCAGTAGTGAAGACTGACACACTTAGACCATGAGTTGGCTGGAATGGTTGGAAAATCCTTTTCCTTACTCGGTGGACTATTTGGAGCTTCTTAAAAAGCGCAGAAGACTGCCTATGTTCAAGTTTATTAGATCACTAGGATCATTAAAGTAAAAATCATAAAGGTGAAGTCTTCGGCGAGGGATCGATTCAATCTCTTCCTCATCCATACAGCTTCTGCAAAAATCGTTAGAGAATACGCCAAGATGCGTTGCGTGCTTGCCTTATAAGTCAGTGTCCGGTTCTAACACTAATCATGGAGCCAAAGTGCAATCTACTTAGGGATATCAAACACTTAGACCGCTTTAAATCCATAATTGGCCAGATTTGTTTAGTTGCAAAACAAATAGTGATATTGTTCCAACTAAGGTTTGTTCTCTCTAATGCATCTCGCTTAAGCATAAGTTTACATGTAGCGATGGGTATACCTATATCTGCCTTGCTAGGTAGAAGAGGTAGAGTTGTTCCACTTTTAGCGAGTTCATCGGCCTTACAATTATCTGGGATGTCCCTGTGCCCTCTGACACCCAACACAGGTAAATGGTAAACTACTGCGCCATCTCGAACAGAAATGAACGTAAATTTAGGACTGTTATAGAGTAAGTAGAGACAGATTCCAGAAATTTGATAGCTGCTTGACTATCCGAGAAGATGCGGATATCTGTGTTTGATATTACGTTTTCTTTTAGCCACGATAAAAGTTCTTTAATCTCCATAAGTTCCGCCTGGAACACACTACAATGATTAGGAAGGCGGAATAAAAGATTTAGTCTTTCTGAGTACACACCACCACCCACCCCTTCATCAATTTTCGATCCGTCTGTGTAGATATGAACCGATTCATCATCCAAGAAAGTCATATCCTCCCAGAGGGTTCTAGAAGGAATGGTGACTTGAAAGTTTTTACCGAATTGTGGTTCTGGGATTGTGTAATCAATGTGACTTGGTATGGTGATCCGAATGAATTTAGAATGATGGAATGGCCAATACTATTGTTGGTTCATTGTAAGGAAGCTTTTAGGCGTATTGCTGTATTTGCAACCACTTGTTTGCTAAAAATGTCGATGGTTGTCAAATGTAGCAGAACATCTTGAGCAGCAGAGGGTGTCCTGCGAGGCGCACCACTCACACATAAATAAGCCGAGCACTGTACTTTGCTAAGTTTGTAGCAGTTTACCGCTTTATCTAGAGCAGTATACTACCACTATTTTGCAAAACGCAAAACCATAAGTAAGAATCGGTCTTATAGCCAAAGTGTATAGCCAATAAGTAATACGAGGTTGAAGTCCCCATTTATTCCCAACGGCTTTTTTGCACTGTGGCCTATTTAACTCTTTCTTGAGTATAAGGTTTCTGGTTTAACTTTTTATCAAAAATAAGACCCAAATAAAGTAAATTTTAATGGAATACCATTTATAGAAGGAGGACGTACATGAGGGGTTTTATATTTCCTAGAGAATAGAACAAGTTCTGTTTTATGAGGGTTGACACCCACACCACAAACGTCAGCCCAATTGGTTAGCCTATTTAAAGCGTTTTCTGAGAGTTCTTTTATTTCTGTAGGGTGCTTTTACGGCAATAGCAACATCGTCCGTAAAGGCAATCACTCTGTCACCTTCCTCTTCCAGGCATGTTAGCAGCTCATTTACTACTGAGTTCCAGAGAAGGGGGGATAGGACACCACCTTGTGGCGTATTTCTAATGACAGACCTTCTAGCAGAAAAACCGCGCAGTTTTGAGTTGATGACCCTGCTAGTCAGAATTTGGTTGATCAATTCACCAAACGAACCATTTAGTTTCCAAGATATCAGCGCAGATGCGATTGCAGATGTGTCAATATTGTTAAAAGCACGATCTATACCTAAGAGGGAGTATTCTATTGTTAGACAATAGTTGCGCGTCAATGCTTGTTCGTAAGTGGATATCAATCAAACATTCAAAGGTTTTAAGAAGGAATGATGATAGATTAAATAGGTATGAGATATTTCGAGTTTACCTGGGAACATTTGCCAGCTTTGGGTATAAACACAACCTTGACTTCTCTTCAAGACAGGGGAATGTATACCAGTGCTAAGTAACTGTAAAGATAGACTTCAGAATTGGCAGAATTAGATCTTTATTCATCTGGAGTTCGGCTGGTTATGCCATATGGTCCCGCAGTTTTGAAAGGTTGGAAGCTGTTGAGAGCCCATTGCAGATTGTCCCTGGTGATCAGACCTTGTGGATAGCATGAATTTATATCAGACCTATTATGATCGAAGCTATTAATGTTTTGTGTTTTGTGAGCTACCAGGGAAATGAGTATCTAATAGCAAGTTAAGCAATTTCTCGCAGGAATTGGTCCATGAGCCATCAGCATTTTTTTAGCTGCTTGGTATAACTGGATTTGTAGAGAGAATTTTCCTTAGTCCTCTATTACACGATGATTCTTTCCACCTGACTCTTTTTTTGAATTCCTCTTTAAAAATTATCCTGAGCGTCAGGCGTTATTACACGGATCTTCTCGACGCTTGATTTAAAATTGACAATTCTCTGTTTAAGTGGTTTGTAGAGAGTCTGTCTAGAATAAATACGAAAATGCTAAAAAGAAACGTCAAAAAGAGTCTCGGATCTTGGCCAACGAAGCACAGGGCATCTCATCTTTCTTCTCTTTTGCACTCATTGTGTTGGAAAAGAGTCAGACGCAAGGAATCATTGAGTAATAGGGGATTTAGTCTAGTTACCTCTGAAGTTTCTTCTATTTTGCAACAGAAAATTCTCCAGGGGGATCTCTTTAACTTTTTCAACGCTTTCTTATATAATATAAGGACTACCTTATAGAACTCCCATTCTAACACTTCACGACTTACGAGTGCTTTTAGCTCGATTGAAACACTTTCGACAATCTTTCCTGAGCAGTTCAAGCCTTGAGATCCACCAATGTGGTTTCTTTTTCCCCCTTACTTAAGTAAGTGGACAGGAAGTAGCCAAAGATTTGTTAAGGGCTGATGGGCTGACCAGAAACTACGTCTTATTAGCCATTATGAGTCTAGTGGCGGTTATATCGTTGTTGCTTAAATCAAGGAGTAAATATACTATATATGAAATAAAATAAAAGCATATAATATAATTTGTGTATTGTAATTTAATTATATTAACAAAATTTTAATGTAACATTCACAACTTAATTTTTGAAATTTGGAGACGCATTTGAAAAAAAATTATAATAAACAAATTATAATATATTCTTTTATTTTATTTCATATACTAATCTTACACAACTTGGAGACCAAAAACCAACATGAGTAAAGTACATTAATGCTACGCTTGACTAGAATGCAGGATCTGAGGTCACCTTTGTCAGACGCATACAGTACGTAGTATCCAGGAGTCCTGAGTCCCCTAACTATGAATTTAACAATCCACGGTTCTTGGATCAGGACAATATGTTCACCATTCCTGGATAAACGGAGAAAAAGAGAAGCAGAAGCTGGAGGTTAATCTGAACTAACTGCAGCATTTTGCCTACAATCAGGCAGACCAGCCTCCACCAATGAGTGGAGGTATCGTCGAGTTCCTCCATATCCGACGATGAACTCAAAAGTTCATCCTCATACAGAGGAACGAGGTTGAGGAATTTTTTGGTCTCCATTTCGTTCAGACTATCCATGCGAGCAGAAGGCTGGACCGTGATTGAGAATGACCTGGAATTCTCATCACCCATTGATGGAAAGGTAATGGATGCATCAGGGTCCTCTCCCACAGGCTCAGCTTCAGTGTTCTTCAAAGGGACGTGATACGCGTCAACTTTGTATTTCTTATATACCTTAATGGAGATCGTATCGAACCCATACCTTATCATGCCTTTGGCCTGCACCAAGGGGCCAAGGAAGTCCTTATTTATCACGATAACCTCGCTTCTATAAAGACCCCTTATCTCCTCGAGATTCGCAACCTTCCAGTCATGAGTCGGTAATGAGGGGTTGCTTAGCTTGGCTATCTGGAGTATTTCCGCCATGCAAGATGGCTCGGCTGGTATCCATATGCAGGCTCTGCACGGGATGTCTTCCCTAGGAACAACTTCGAGCTTCGAGCAACATCAGCCCAGACCTCCCCTAATTTGCTAACAGCAAGCTTATAAAGAACGCACGATCTCTGATCATCTCAGACGATGAGTTTGTCATGCCTTTGATGTCAACCACCATCGCCCGTGAAAGGAGGTGATTCTGGGTTTTCCTTCATAATACTTGAGAAGCCTGGAGAGTGCTGGCATTATGCACTTTGGGACGCTTGGGAACCGGAATGGTATTCTCCATAGACCTATTTCGCTTCGACAGGGAGTCGTTGCTGGTCTGTGCGTTCCCTTAAATGCTCTAGGCCCATTTTTTCAACCTCCAGTTTATTACCGAAGGTCTTGAGGATCCTTGCAGCCATACACCTGACCTTATAGCCGCCCTTCGACGGCCTATTGCGCGAACCTTCTCGCGACGGCCTCGAGGGAGACCTTAGGGGTGGAAGGACCATGATTTGCAGCCCTGGCACCTCTGAATTGGGTTCCCCCCCAAGACGTACTCGGGAGAGGTTCACTCTCTCTAGTAGTGGTAGGATCGTTATTCACAACTCTACCACTACCGAAACTAGGTATTGCTATTGTCTTACTTTGCTAGCTGAAAAATGTATTGGATGGGGGACCATGATTAGCCAAAACCACCCTACCGCAGACAGCTTTAGCGAAATGCTGCCACCCGGTTTCGAAGGAGAACCGGTATCACCATCTATCTTTTTTTTGTTTTTTTTTAGACATAAAAGACCCAAGAGTAACGAATAAAGGGTGGTCGCTCTACACAGGAATTCGATATGCAGAGAAGGCAAGCTGATCTGAACAAGTGCCAAAAGTCGGATACTCGCCGTTAACGACTGAGCTAGTATTTTTGATTGGGCCCCAGGCTAATCATCAACACGGGTCGTGTAACACCCTAGATCCAGCCAAATAGGAAAATTGGAGTTGGCGAAGAAGGGAATATGATGAGATAAGTGTGGTAGACAGCTATTCATCGTACTGTCAAAGGATGGAATAATGCATTTAGGAAAACACGCCGAACAGCCATACACCGTACCAACATTTCGAAAAACTAGTTGAACAGCTTTTTCACCGTACCACCAAGAGGGATATTGTTGCACAGCTATTGGCTGTGCCGACGAGGGACAGGGATGAGTGTGGATGGGGAGGGTTTGGGGATAAGTGAAGCCTGGACCCAGGTTCTTTTCTTTTCCCGTGGGTAGGTGCAAAACCTGCATAAGGCTTTATGAGGGCCGAAAAAAAAAATAGGTGTGTGAGATTCTTACTACACTAAAATCACCTCCACTTCCCGATTGCAACTAAGTTGAAACTTATCTAGCAATTTATTTTTAACGAAGTTAAGTAACGTATGCCGGTGAAAGTTCCTGCTTATTCTGCGATTTTAAAGCGGTTTTCTGTTCACCGCACCAAGTCTTAAGATTTTTTTCTTCGCAGACGGCGTACTAAAATCGACTTGTCAAAAATGCCAATAATCGTTGAATCAACGTGTTTTAATAGCCAATCTCTATGTTTTCTCACGAAACTTTTTATTTCGTCTCGGACCGTATGAATCCCGAGATCCCTTTGAAGTTATTCGTTTCTAATATACCGTGGGGCATTAACAAATGACCTTAGCAATTTATTTTCAAAGTTATTTAAGTTTGTATAGCAGTTACAACCCCAAAGTTTAATACTATAAGTCCAAACAGGTTTAAGTACCTGTCTGTTCATATTTCTTAATTTACTTTTTAGCTCTTCGCATTTCTTTTTTACGTGCAGCTTCCATTTTAATTTCGCGTCAAGAGTCATTCCTTGATACTTTGCCTCATTTGCGAATTGAGCACAAGCGGTATTAAGAAAAACGGGTAATCTATTTATTATATAGATTTATACGTAAGGTCCAAGTCGTCTGACTTTTGTTCATTGAGCGCTATTCTCCAAGATTTTGTCCACTTATTACCATTACTAAGAGCATTTTGTAATATTTAAAGCTTCGCTTATTGTTTTGCCTACTGCTAGTATTGCAGTATCATCAGCAAACGTGGCTATGATAGTGTCTTCGTTGAATAAATGCTACACCGAAACCATTCAAAATATTTTTCTTTTAAAATACGTGTCCCCGATTCGATATTTCATGCACACAACTCACCATCTTTTTGGCCAAATAGAATTATAATCCATGAATTTGAAGAAAAATTGAGCAAGCACGTCAAAATTCAGAATCCTTTTCACCAGACCAAGACAAAGCGGATTTTTTTTTTTTTTTTTGAAATTCATTTTTATTTTCCATTTTCTTAAAACTATCTTAAAGCTAGACAAAAATTCATAAAAATTAGCCTACTTATCGATATCTTAAAACTAACTTACTGGCCCTAGTCGGGCGGTCTAAGTTAAACTATAATAACTTAATGATAATGCCTTTCGGCTAAGAACTATCTTAATACTAAATCCAGGTCGGTTTTATTTTTTACCGAGAAGAATTTACAAAAAACTCGGTATCATTGTCTTTATTTTTTTATGGTTTTATATAAAACTTACAAACTACATAAAACTAAATTAAAGCTAATTAAAACTAATTAGAACTACTTAAAGCTACTTAAAACTATTTACAACCTACTTATAAGCTACTTACAGACTACTTACAAACTAGAACAGCCACAGCAAGCATTTTCCGGTTTTATAATTTTTTTTTTTTTTTTTTTTTTTTTTTTTTGGCGCCACCCTGACTGTCACTACTTAAAACTAACTACCTAAACCTATGTAAGTCGGCCATACATAAGAAAATAGCAAGGTCAACTATTAAATGTCTGAAGGAACTTCATCTTCGTTTTTCAACCACCAGAACTGGTTCTCCTGCTTTACCCTATCTTTTCGGTCCCGTTCGGACACAGTCCTACTGAACCGAAGGTGCTCAGCTCCGTCTTGTGCGAGGACGTCTCGACTGTAAAGGAGCCGCCGATCCACAGTTCTACGGCTGACGTGGTAGATTAGCGGAACCGCCGCTCTATCCTGGATCAACCCTCGACTGTCTAGGTGGAGGAATGCATCGGGCGGAATAAAGCCGCTTAGACGCACACTCTCGTAGTATTCGTATTTAGGGTAATAAGCCCCGAAAATTAAGCTGTTAGACGAGGACATCGCTCTTACAATGTGACCCCGAATAAGCTTCAGCAAGAAATTATCTATCCTGTTTATGTTGGCCCCGTTGTATAGAGCCAGGTTGGAATAGTAGTGTTTGTACTCCGACTCTGGTGTTCTGTGCAATCCAAGGCAGCGTCGAAGACACTGCCTCTCAAACACCCGAATCTTTTCCATTTGAGATGGGGCAACGTTGAACCAAACCGGGCATCCATAGGCAATCATCGGCCGGATAAGGGCCATGTAGCAAATCACCTTCACCCTGCTGTCAAGCCGGCTGCTATAAAACAACCGTTTCGTCAGGGCAAAAGCTCCCCTAGCCCTGGCCAGAGCAGCATTTATATGTCTGTCGAAATACAGATACTGATCCATCCAGATGCCAAGGTACTTTACTACACTTTTACTCGCCAGTGGATGTCCATTTGGCCCTTTCTCTATTCTCCCATTCTCTTCGGTGATCGTTTTGACAGTAGGTTAATTCGATCATATTTTTCGCGTGTGCCGGTAGCACATTTTATTATTCCTATTTAAACTCGTTTGTTTTAATTACTATTTTCATGGGATTCGATTAATCCATAGTTCGCGGTATTTAAGTATTTCGTCATTATAATCATCCTAGTTTTCACAAAGTTTTATTACCGAACCTGAGAAAATATTACAATACTTTGAAAATAAAGGAAATTTCTTAAAGTCTAGTTATATTTTCTACATTGAGAAAAAGTGGAAGATGAAAGTAGGTATGTCATAGTCCAAGGCAGTTGCAAGCAGCGTTACCACTTCGATAAAAAAACTCGAAGTAGATTTGAAGAAAAAAGGAAGTAGATTGAGAAAAATTGAAGTAGATTTCCAAATGGAATTTATTTTATATAAATCTATATTAAAAAAAAAATTAAAACCAAACAAAAATTAAAAACAAAAAAAATTTCTTTCAGACTTCATATTTACATATTTATTTCAATTTTAAGAAACATACTTCATTTCTGCATGTATGTTTTGCATCATGGTTTTATAACAATTTTTAGTTTCATTAAGTTTATGTACCTACTTTATTTATTCTTTTCTTATAAAAAAAAAAAACAAAAAAATGATTTTAGTTAGGGGACAAGCAAACAGACGTTAAATCATCAACCAAAATAGAAAAGGGTGAATTAGTAAAATTATACTAAAATAATGGAAACCCATTTGAGAATCACACACTCAGCAAACTTTTCATAAAATTCGAGCACGAACACAAGAGAACGGTGCGTTTGCATTGAAAAATTACTCATTTTTATTATTAAAACTGTATACAAATTTAGTTTTGGTTTTAATGGAAATTCTGGCTCTTTATATTATGTACTTGAGTAAAAAAGAGAAAAAAGAACTAGATTCGACCTATTTATGTGAAATTGAAGTAAGTTGAAACAGAGATTTATAAAATGAAGTAGATTTCAATAATTTGGTGATGGTGCGAAGTAGGAAGTAGATTTTAATTCTTTTTGAAAAAAAGAAGTAGATCTACTTCAATTGATGTAAAAAAGCACTGGTTGCAAGATGATGAAATATTTCTGGCTCGTATTCGTCCCTTGTGATAAAAACCTTTCGCTCATTATTGCCTTTTGATTGATTAGACTAAACACAAACCATACATGCAGCCAACTGCCAACGTTAGTGGTTTACTTTTTTTTATGCTTTGCTAATATCCGTTTTTTGTTTCAAAACGAAAAAAATTTCACTTGTGCAAATATTTCCTTCTTAAAAAATTAAAAATACATAACTTTAATTTGTTCAGGTAAAGCAAACGTGTAAATAATAGAAATTTAAAAACTAAACAAGCTATTTACTGACATAGTATTTAATGTGGTTAAAATGTTTCAATTTTTGTATAAAAGCCGAGTGTTTTTGTTCGAAAATATCAGTTAATTTTTCTTTCCTTGAGGAATCATAACAACCGAAAAATCCCATAAAATGTTCAAAACAAGTTTGTTCTTAATTTGTGGCATTGTCGCCGTTATTAGTGCGCCGAGCCCCTATGACTCCTATGTGTATTCGTCACCAGTAGTAGTCGAAAAAGAAGTAAAAACCTATGGTAGTGGTTATAGCAGTGGGCCAGGGCAACACGTCGTGCATCATTCCTCAAATGTAAATAGCGGTTATCAAGGCCAAATGGTAAACCAAAATTATCAAACCAACACCCACACCAACACCAACACCAACACCCACACCATCACCCATACCAACACCGGCAAAGGCGGCGGCATAGGTAATTTATTTGGTGACATTGTTGGAAATGCAGCAGAAGCTTTTTTGACTGTGGCCGGTTGAGCAGTTGGAGCAATTACGGGAGGAACAGCAGGTGCTGCCAAGCTGGCAGCAACTGGCTATCATCTTGGAACAGGCTTGGGAGATCAGATGAAAGGTTTCTGATTAAATTTAGTCTCTTAAGGCTCTCTTTTTTGTAACCAATACTTTCAAAAATAAAATTGGTTTAAATCTAGTTTTATATTGTGCACCATTTTATATTGGGAGCCATTTTCCGATCTTTGCAAGTATCAGTTTCAATCAAGAAACCCATGTCGTTCAGATAAACAACAATCTATTTGGTCTTAAGTGGTGAATTTTTACCAAGATGGGTTAGACCGTAAAATTTTTCCACTTGTCTTACTTCTATTTCTATTGATCATGTTACAAATAAAATATATTAGATGTGATAAGATCCTCCGCTTCCCAAAACAGATGCACAAATCAGCCTGTATCCAAATGTAGATGGTTTAATTATGATTATAACGGGTGATTTTTTAAGAGGTTTAGAACTTTAAAAAAAAAACACAAAAAATTCGAAAAAATGAATGAAATATTTATTTGAATCGATAGTTTGAACCTTGCAATTTAATGTTTAAAGATAATTTCATGCAAATGTTGACCGCGGCTGCGTCTCAGGTAGCCCATCCGCTGAGTCCAATTTTGGCATACTCTTTCACACATATCGGCCGGTATCTCACGAATGAATGCATGGATGTTGGCTTCCAGTGCGTCAATCGAAGCGGGCTTGTCCCTATAGACATTAGCCTTGACATACCCCCACAAAAAATAATCTAATGGTGTCAAATCGCACGATCTAGGCGGCCAATTGACCGGCCCGAAACGTGAAATTAACTGTTCACCAAACTCGCCTCGCAATTGCGCCATTGTTTCGCGTGCTGTGTGGCATGTGGCACCGTCTTGTTGAAACCACATATCATGCAAGTCAAGAACTTCCATTTCGGGCAAAAAAAAGTTTGTTATCATCGCTCGGTAGCGTTCACCATTGACAGTAACGCTGCGATTCGCATCATCTTTGAAGAAATATGGCCCAATAATGCCGCCGGCCCATAAACCGCACCAAACAGTGGCTTTTTCGGGATGCATTGGTAGCTGTTGCAATGCTTCTGGCTGATCTTCACTCCAAATGCGGCAATTATGCTTATTTACGTACCCATTCAACCAAAAATGAGCCTCATCGCTGAACACAATTTTTCGATAAAAAAGCGGATCCTCGGCCAGCTTTCCAAGAGCTCATTCACCAAAAATTCGGCGTTGTGGTAGGTCGGCTGGCTTTAGTTCTTGCACCAGCTGTATCTTAAAAGGCTTTACGCCCAAATCCTTCCGCAAAATTTTCCACGTAGTGCTGTAACAAAGGCCTAACTGCTGGGAACGGCGCCGAATCGACATTTCGCGGTCTTCTGTCACACTAGCTGATACGGCCGCAATATTTTCTTCACTACGCACAATACGTAAACGTGTTGGTGGTTTAATGTCCAACAAAGTAAATTTGGTGCGAAATTTGGTCACAATCTTCCGAATAGACTGCTCAGAAGGTCGAGAATGCCGACCATAAAATGGAAGCAGCGCGCGATGAACATTTCGAACCGAGCACGAATTTTGATAGTAAAATTCAATAATTTGCAAGCGTTGTTCATTTGTAAGACGATCCATGGTTAAATTGCAAACCAAACTGAAGGTGTTTGACAGTGACACAAGGTACTAAACACACGTCAGCTGTCAAAACCAGTGTTGCCAAAACCAAACCAGCTAAAAAAACACCCGTTAGATGTTGTCGGTAGGCCGAATATGTCGTCGTTTTTTTAACATGTCATGTTTCTAAAAATATTTCCACCTGAGCCTAATTAACTCTATTTACTTTTTTATGTACGTAAATTTGGCAAACATACCCCTCTCGGTTTTCTATAACGGTCTCAAACTCTCCGCCTGGTATTTGACTTATTTTTGTAAAATACCTAATATATTCTTTGGAGTTCCTTAAAAGCTTATGCGGGCGGTTTTAAGTTTTTTGAAAAGGATATGTTTTAAAGCGATTTGTTAGGTAAGGTAAGGTTAGGTTGAAGTGGCTGCCAGTAGTGAAGACTGACACACTTAGACCATGAGTTGGCTTATTGTGACACCACATATTAAATCTAGGAAAATCCTTTTCCTTACTCGGTGGACTATTTGGAGCTTCTTAAAAAGCGCAGAAGACTGCCTATGTTCAAGTTTATTAGATCACTAGGATCATTAAAGTAAAAATCATAAAGGTGAAGTCTTCGGCGAGGGATCGATTCAATCTCTTCCTCATCCATACAGCTTCTGCAAAAATCGTTAGAGAATACGCCAAGATGCGTTGCGTGCTTGCCTTATAAGTCAGTGTCCGGTTCTAACACTAATCATGGAGCCAAAGTGCAATCTACTTAGGGATATCAAACACTTAGACCGCTTTAAATCCATAACTGGCCAGATTTGTTTAGTTGCAAAACAAATAGTGATATTGTTCCAACTAAGGTTTGTTCTCTCTAATGCATCTCGCTTAAGCATAAGTTTACATGTAGCGATGGGTATACCTATATCTGCCTTGCTAGGTAGAAGAGGTAGAGTTGTTCCACTTTTAGCGAGTTCATCGGCCTTACAATTATCTGGGATGTCCCTGTGCCCTCTGACACCCAACACAGGTAAATGGTAAACTACTGCGCCATCTCGAACAGAAATGAACGTAAATTTAGGACTGTTATAGAGTAAGTAGAGACAGATTCCAGAAATTTGATAGCTGCTTGACTATCCGAGAAGATGCGGATCTCTGTGTTTGATATTACGTTTTCTTTTAGCCACGATAAAAGTTCTTTAATCTCCATAAGTTCCGCCTGGAACACACTACAATGATTAGGAAGGCGGAATAAAAGATTTAGTCTTTCTGAGTACACACCACCACCCACCCCTTCATCAATTTTCGATCCGTCTGTGTAGATATGAACCGATTCATCATCCAAGAAAGTCATATCCTCCCAGAGGGTTCTAGAAGGAATGGTGACTTGAAAGTTTTTACCGAATTGTGGTTCTGGGATTGTGTAATCAATGTGACTTGGTATAGTGATCCGAATGAATTTAGAATGATGGAATGGCCAATACTATTGTTGGTTCATTGTAAGGAAGCTTTTAGGCGTATTGCTGTATTTGCAACCACTTGTTTGCTAAAAATGTCGATGGTTGTCAAATGTAGCAGAACATCTTGAGCAGCAGAGGGTGTCCTGCGAGGCGCACCACTCACACATAAATAAGCCGAGCACTGTACTTTGCTAAGTTTGTAGCAGTTTACCGCTTTATCTAGAGCAGTATACTACCACTATTTTGCAAAACGCAAAACCATAAGTAAGAATCGGTCTTATAGCCAAAGTGTATAGCCAATAAGTAATACGAGGTTGAAGTCCCCATTTATTCCCAACGGCTTTTTTGCACTGTGGCCTATTTAACTCTTTCTTGAGTATAAGGTTTCTGGTTTAACTTTTTATCAAAAATAAGACCCAAATAAAGTAAATTTTAATGGAATACCATTTATAGAAGGAGGACGTACATGAGGGGTTTTATATTTCCTAGAGAATAGAACAAGTTCTGTTTTATGAGGGTTGACACCCACACCACAAACGTCAGCCCAATTGGTTAGCCTATTTAAAGCGTTTTCTGAGAGTTCTTTTATTTCTGTAGGGTGCTTTTACGGCAATAGCAACATCGTCCGTAAAGGCAATCACTCTGTCACCTTCCTCTTCCAGGCATGTTAGCAGCTCATTTACTACTGAGTTCCAGAGAAGGGGGGATAGGACACCACCTTGTGGCGTATTTCTAATGACAGACCTTCTAGCAGAAAAACCGCGCAGTTTTGAGTTGATGACCCTGCTAGTCAGAATTTGGTTGATCAATTCACCAAACGAACCATTTAGTTTCCAAGATATCAGCGCAGATGCGATTGCAGATGTGTCAATATTGTTAAAAGCGCGATCTATACCTAAGAGGGAGTATTCTATTGTTAGACAATAGTTGCGTGTCAATGCTTGTTCGTAAGTGGATATCAATCAAACATTCAAAGGTTTTAAGAAGGAATGATGATAGATTAAATAGGTATGAGATATTTCGAGTTTACCTGGGAACATTTGCCAGCTTTGGGTATAAACACAACCTTGACTTCTCTTCAAGACAGGGGAATGTATACCAGTGCTAAGTAACTGTAAAGATAGACTTCAGAATTGGCAGAATTAGATCTTTATTCATCTGGAGTTCGGCTGGTTATGCCATATGGTCCCGCAGTTTTGAAAGGTTGGAAGCTGTTGAGAGCCCATTGCAGATTGTCCCTGGTGATCAGACCTTGTGGATAGCATGAATTTATATCAGACCTATTATGATCGAAGCTATTAATGTTTTGTGTTTTGTGAGCTACCAGGGAAATGAGTATCTAATAGCAAGTTAAGCAATTTCTCGCAGGAATTGGTCCATGAGCCATCAGCATTTTTTTAGCTACTTGGTATAACTGGATTTGTAGAGAGAATTTTCCTTAGTCCTCTATTACACGATGATTCTTTCCACCTGACTCTTTTTTTGAATTCCTCTTTAAAAATTATCCTGAGCGTCAGGCGTTATTACACGGATCTTCTCGACGCTTGATTTAAAATTGACAATTCTCTGTTTAAGTGGTTTGTAGAGAGTCTGTCTAGAATAAATACGAAAATGCTAAAAAGAAACGTCAAAAAGAGTCTCGGATCTTGGCCAACGAAGCACAGGGCATCTCATCTTTCTTCTCTTTCGCACTCATTGTGTTGGAAAAGAGTCAGACGCAAGGAATCATTGAGTAATAGGGGATTTAGTCTAGTTACCTCTGAAGTTTCTTCTATTTTGCAACAGAAAATTCTCCAGGGGGATCTCTTTAACTTTTTCAACGCTTTCTTATATAATATAAGGACTACCTTATAGAACTCCCATTCTAACACTTCACGACTTACGAGTGCTTTTAGCTCGATTGAAACACTTTCGACAATCTTTCCTGAGCAGTTCAAGCCTTGAGTTCCACCAATGTGGTTTCTTTTTCCCCCTTACTTAAGTAAGTGGACAGGAAGTAGCCAAAGATTTGTTAAGGGCTGATGGGCTGACCAGAAACTACGTCTTATTAGCCATTATGAGTCTAGTGGCGGTTATATCGTTGTTGCTGAAATCAAGGAGTAAATATACTATATATGAAATAAAATAAAAGCATATAATATAATTTGTGTATTGTAATTTAATTATATTAACAAAATTTTAATGTAACATTCGCAACTTAATTTTTGAAATTTGGAGACGCATTTGAAAAAAAATTATAATAAACAAATTATAATATATTCTTTTATTTCATTTCATATATTAATCTTACACAACTTGGAGACCAAAAACCAACATGAGTAAAGTACATTAATGCTACGCTTGACTAGAATGCAGGATCTGAGGTCACCTTTGTCAGACGCATACAGTACGTAGTATCCAGGAGTCCTGAGTCCCCTAACTATGAATTTAACAATCCACGGTTCTTGGATCAGGACAATATGTTCACCATTCCTGGATAAACGGAGAAAAAGAGAAGCAGAAGCTGGAGGTTAATCTGAACTAACTGCAGCATTTTGCCTACAATCAGGCAGACCAGCCTCCACCAATGAGTGGAGGTATCGTCGAGTTCCTCCATATCCGACGATGAACTCAAAAGTTCATCCTCATACAGAGGAACGAGGTTGAGGAATTTTTTGGTCTCCATTTCGTTCAGACTATCCATGCGAGCAGAAGGCTGGACCGTGATTGAGAATGACCTGGAATTCTCATCACCCATTGATGGAAAGGTAATGGATGCATCAGGGTCCTCTCCCACAGGCTCAGCTTCAGTGTTCTTCAAAGGGACGTGATACGCGTCAACTTTGTATTTCTTATATACCTTAATGGAGATCGTATCGAACCCATACCTTATCATGCCTTTGGCCTGCACCAAGGGGCCAAGGAAGTCCTTATTTATCACGATAACCTCGCTTCTATAAAGACCCCTTATCTCCTCGAGATTCGCAACCTTCCAGTCATGAGTCGGTAATGAGGGGTTGCTTAGCTTGGCTATCTGGAGTATTTCCGCCATGCAAGATGGCTCGGCTGGTATCCATATGCAGGCTCTGCACGGGATGTCTTCCCTAGGAACAACTTCGAGCTTCGAGCAACATCAGCCCAGACCTCCCCTAATTTGCTAACAGCAAGCTTATAAAGAACGCACGATCTCTGATCATCTCAGATGATGAGTTTGTCATGCCTTTGATGTCAACCACCATCGCCCGTGAAAGGAGGTGATTCTGGGTTTTCCTTCATAATACTTGAGAAGCCTGGAGAGTGCTGGCATTATGCACTTTGGGACGCTTGGGAACCGGAATGGTATTCTCCATAGACCTATTTCGCTTCGACAGGGAGTCGTTGCTGGTCTGTGCGTTCCCTTAAATGCTCTAGGCCCATTTTTTCCTGGCGTCCGGGGTCCGAGTGCAGAGGCTTCCTTTCAACCTCCAGTTTATTACCGAAGGTCTTGAGGATCCTTGCAGCCATACACCTGACCTTATAGCCGCCCTTCGACGGCCTATTGCGCGAACCTTCTCGCGACGGCCTCGAGGGAGACCTTAGGGGTGGAAGGACCATGATTTGCAGCCCTGGCACCTCTGAATTGGGTTCCCCCCCAAGACGTACTCGGGAGAGGTTCACTCTCTCTAGTAGTGGTAGGATCGTTATTCACAACTCTACCACTACCGAAACTAGGTATTGCTATTGTCTTACTTTGCTAGCTGAAAAATGTATTGGATGGGGGACCATGATTAGCCAAAACCACCCTACCGCAGACAGCTTTAGCGAAATGCTGCCACCCGGTTTCGAAGGAGAACCGGTATCACCATCTATCTTTTTTTTTGTTTTTTTTTAGACATAAAAGACCCAAGAGTAACGAATAAAGGGTGGTCGCTCTACACAGGAATTCGATATGCAGAGAAGGCAAGCTGATCTGAACAAGTGCCAAAAGTCGGATACTCGCCGTTAACGACTGAGCTAGTATTTTTGATTGGGCCCCAGGCTAATCATCAACACGGGTCGTGTAACACCCTAGATCCAGCCAAATAGGAAAATTGGAGTTGGCGAAGAAGGGAATATGATGAGATAAGTGTGGTAGACAGCTATTCATCGTACTGTCAAAGGATGGAATAATGCATTTAGGAAAACACGCCGAACAGCCATACACCGTACCAACATTTCGAAAAACTAGTTGAACAGCTTTTTCACCGTACCACCAAGAGGGATATTGTTGCACAGCTATTGGCTGTGCCGACGAGGGACAGGGATGAGTGTGGATGGGGAGGGTTTGGGGATAAGTGAAGCCTGGACCCAGGTTCTTTTCTTTTCCCGTGGGTAGGTGCAAAACCTGCATAAGGCTTTATGAGGGCCGAAAAAAAAAATAGGTGTGTGAGATTCTTACTACACTAAAATCACCTCCACTTCCCGATTGCAACTAAGTTGAAACTTATCTAGCAATTTATTTTTAACGAAGTTAAGTAACGTATGCCGGTGAAAGTTCCTGCTTATTCTGCGATTTTAAAGCGGTTTTCTGTTCACCGCACCAAGTCTTAAGATTTTTTTCTTCGCAGACGGCGTACTAAAATCGACTTGTCAAAAATGCCAATAATCGTTGAATCAGCGTGTTTTAATAGCCAATCTCTATGTTTTCTCACGAAACTTTTTATTTCGTCTCGGACCGTATGAATCCCGAGATCCCTTTGAAGTTATTCGTTTCTAATATACCGTGGGGCATTAACAAATGACCTTAGCAATTTATTTTCAAAGTTATTTAAGTTTGTATAGCAGTTACAACCCCAAAGTTTAATACTAACGGGTGATTTTTTAAGAGGCTTAGAACTTTTAAAAAAAAAAAACACAAAAAATTCGAAAAAAATGAATAAAATATTTATTTGAATCAATAGTTTGAACCTTGCAATTTAATGTTTAAAGATAATTTCATGCAAATGTTGACCGCGGCTGCGTCTCAGGTAGCCCATCCGCTGAGTCCAATTTTGGCATACTCTTTCACACATATCGGCCGGTATCTCACGAATGAATGCATGGATGTTGGCTTCCAGTGCGTCAATCGAAGCGGGCTTGTCCCTATAGACATTAGCCTTGACATACCCCCACAAAAAATAATCTAATGGTGTCAAATCGCACGATCTAGGCGGCCAATTGACCGGCCCGAAACGTGAAATTAACTGTTCACCAAACTCGCCTCGCAATTGCGCCATTGTTTCGCGTGCTGTGTGGCATGTGGCACCGTCTTGTTGAAACCACATATCATGCAAGTCAAGAACTTCCATTTCGGGCAAAAAAAAGTTTGTTATCATCGCTCGGTAGCGTTCACCATTGACAGTAACGCTGCGATTCGCATCATCTTTGAAGAAATATGGCCCAATAATGCCGCCGGCCCATAAACCGCACCAAACAGTGGCTTTTTCGGGATGCATTGGTAGCTGTTGCAATGCTTCTGGCTGATCTTCACTCCAAATGCGGCAATTATGCTTATTTACGTACCCATTCAACCAAAAATAAGCCTCATCGCTGAACACAATTTTTCGATAAAAAAGCGGATCCTCGGCCAGCTTTCCAAATTCAATAATTTGCAAGCGTTGTTCATTTGTAAGACGATCCATGGTGAAATTGCAAACCAAACTGAAGCTGTTTGACATTGACACAAGGTACTAAACACACGTCAGCTGTCAAAACCAGTGTTGCCAAAACCAAACCAGCTAAAAAATCACCCGTTATAAGTCCAAACAGGTTTAAGTGCCTGTCTGTTCATATTTCTTAATTTACTTTTTAGCTCTTCGCATTTCTTTTTTACGTGCAGCTTCCATTTTAATTTCGCGTCAAGAGTCATTCCCTGATACTTTGCCTCATTTGCGAATTGAGCACAAGCGTTATTAAGAAAAACGGGTAATCTATTTATTATATAGATTTATACGTAAGGTCCAAGTCGTCTGACTTTTGTTCATTGAGCGCTATTCTCCAAGATTTTGTCCACTTATTACCATTACTAAGAGCATTTTGTAATATTTAAAGCTTCGCTTATTGTTTTGCCTACTGCTAGTATTGCAGTATCATCAGCAAACGTGGCTATGATAGTGTCTTCGTTGAATAAATGCTACACCGAAACCATTCAAAATATTTTTCTTTTAAAATACGTGTCCCCGATTCGATATTTCATGCACACAACTCACCATCTTTTTGGCCAAATAGAATTATAATCCATGAATTTGAAGAAAAATTGAGCAAGCACGTCAAAATTCAGAATCCTTTTCACCAGACCAAGACAAAGCGGATTTTTTTTTTTTTTTTGAAATTCATTTTTATTTTCCATTTTCTTAAAACTATCTTAAAGCTAGACAAAAATTCATAAAAATTAGCCTACTTATCGATATCTTAAAACTAACTTACTGGCCCTAGTCGGGCGCTCTAAGTTAAACTATAATAACTTAATGATAATGCCTTTCGGCCTAAGAACTATCTTAATACTAAATCCAGGTCGGTTTTATTTTTTACCGAGAAGAATTTACAAAAAACTCGGTATCATTGTCTTTATTTTTTTATGGTTTTATATAAAACTTACAAACTACATAAAACTAAATTAAAGCTAATTAAAACTAATTAGAACTACTTAAAGCTACTTAAAACTATTTACAACCTACTTATAAGCTACTTACAGACTACTTACAAACTAGAACAGCCACAGCAAGCATTTTCCGGTTTTATAATTTTTTTTTTTTTTTTTTTTTTTTTTTTTTGGCGCCACCCTGACTGTCACTACTTAAAACTAACTACCTAAACCTATGTAAGTCGGCCATACATAAGAAAATAGCAAGGTCAACTATTAAATGTCTGAAGGAACTTCATCTTCGTTTTTCAACCACCAGAACTGGTTCTCCTGCTTTACCCTATCTTTTCGGTCCCGTTCGGACACAGTCCTACTGAACCGAAGGTGCTCAGCTCCGTCTTGTGCGAGGACGTCTCGACTGTAAAGGAGCCGCCGATCCACAGTTCTACGGCTGACGTGGTAGATTAGCGGAACCGCCGCTCTATCCTGGATCAACCCTCGACTGTCTAGGTGGAGGAATGCATCGGGCGGAATAAAGCCGCTTAGACGCACACTCTCGTAGTATTCGTATTTAGGGTAATAAGCCCCGAAAATTAAGCTGTTAGACGAGGACATCGCTCTTGCAATGTGACCCCGAATAAGCTTCAGCAAGAAATTATCTATCCTGTTTATGTTGGCCCCGTTGTATAGAGCCAGGTTGGAATAGTAGTGTTTGTACTCCGACTCTGGTGTTCTGTGCAATCCAAGGCAGCGTCGAAGACACTGCCTCTCAAACACCCGAATCTTTTCCATTTGAGATGGGGCAACGTTGAACCAAACCGGGCATCCATAGGCAATCATCGGCCGGATAAGGACCATGTAGCAAATCACCGTCACCCTGCTGTCAAGCCGGCTGCTATAAAACAACCGTTTCGTCAGGGCAAAAGCTCCCCTAGCCCTGGCCAGAGCAGCATTTATATGTCTGTCGAAATACAAATACTGATCCATCCAGATGCCAAGGTACTTTACTACACTTTTACTCGCCAGTGGATGTCCATTTGGCCCTACGATCACCAGCTTGCGCCAGTTCTTTCTCGTATCCCTTGTGGCTCCACGCAACGGAGTCCTAAACAAGATGGTTTCTGATTTCTGAAAGTTGATTTTCAACTTCCAGTCATCGCAATCTCGCTGAATCTTCTCGAAGTCACGCTGCAAGAGAAAGACAAAGCGGAATCAGCGACCAAGCAGCTTCAACAGGTATTAATTAATTATCAAAATGTAAATGGACTTCGGACTTAGATCAACAAGATCTGCAAAAACATCAACAATCTTCCTCACGATGTAATTATATTGACGGAAACTTGACTAAATAGCTCCGTTCTTAGCACTGAGCTTTTTGATAGCTCTTATCAAATCTTCAGACGCGATCGTCACCCATTAGATACCTCTAGTATTGTTGAGGTGGAATTTTAGTGGCGGTTAAAAACTCACTTATTTGTTACTTAGTTGATGATTTCTGGGTAGCCAATGTGTGTAAAAATCAAAATGCGAACTGGGCGCTTATTCGTTATCCCTATCTATATACAGCAAAGTTCTAATATTAAGCCTTACGAAGAACACAATGATTGTATTGAAAGCATATACGTCCAATTGGAGCCTGAAGATGAAATATTGATCGTAGGAGACTTTAATCTTACGAACTTGGTTTGGAAAAAAACAAATGATTACAATAACTATATTCCACTAAATTCTTCGAGTCCTAATGAGATCTCAATAATCGATACAATGTCGGCCTGTGGCTTAAACCGTAATGTAATGTAATACGTAATGTAAACACCGATTTTGCTATATGGGTCTCTGCTGCGATATTAATTGACGAAGATCGACATCACCCAGCTCTAGAAATTTAATTTTAAATTTAATTATAAAGATCCCTTTAATCTATTAGGTATGCACTATTGACTGGAATCAATTATTCCTAAATTGTAACATAAATGAAATATGCTATGCGTTTTATAAAACACTTTTTGATTGCTTCCTTAAAACAATTCCACTTAAAAAATCTTGTAGTAAGTTAAATTTTCTACCATGGTTTGATCTTTAGCTAAAAAACTTAAAAAATAGAAGAAACAAAGCTTGGACAAAATATAATTGCACCAGAATTGATGAATATCATATAATTTTTTTGAATCTAAAAAAATTATTTTATAGAATATTCTGATGCTTTGTACGAAAATTATATAAAGATAGTTGAGAATGAACTTAAAACTAATCCTAAAAACTTTTAGATGTTCGTGAATGGTAAAAGAAAAATTTATGGTTATCCTAGTTCTATGCGTTATTTGAATTTTACTAGTTATGAGTCTGAGGTTATTGCTAACATGTTTTCAAATTATTTCAGAGAAGCATTCGAGGAATCAGATTCTGAAGCTCCTTCTTATATATCGAAATAGGTAAAAATGTCTCTCACCCTAACTGTATTAACTTTGGAATTAGCGAAGATTCCATACGTCATAATATCATAAAACTTGACGAAAGTAATATGGCAGGCCCAAATGGAGTACCATCCTCTATTTTGAAGAAGTGTGTGTCTAATTTGTCATATCCACTGTGTGTTCTTTTTAACAAGTCCTTAGAAAGCTCCAGTACATAAGAATGGATCAAAAAAGGGAAATAACGAACTACCGACCAATAGCTAAATTGTCTGTGATTCCGAAATTATTTAAGTCAATTATATCATTGAATAAATACAAATAGAAGGTGACACCCAGCAAAATGCCCGCATCATCTTAAGAAAGCTCTGCTTTCGCTCAAAATAAAATGATGAGGTGGGTATAAAGGGTTTGTTTTTCAAAAGGGACACTACAAAAGTAGAGCGACAGGGACAGCAAACGACGCCATATTTCTTGCCACTCTTTTGACATTTCTTTTCAGTAATGTTTGCCAGATATACGAGCCAGCAACCAGTCAAAATTATTAATATTTACTACCGAAACTCGGAGTCAGTGGCCTCAACGTTAAGAACGCTACGTCCAATTTATGGTCGTCATAATCGTCCTAACAATTGAGCGTCTAGTGGGAAAATTTGAATCCACAGGCACAGTACAAAATGTTCCCGTGCCAGTGAGACAAAGAAGTGCCCGTAGTGTCGAGAATATTGCTGCCGCTGAGGCTTCAGTTGCAGAAAGCCCAAATGTGTCTCTCACACGTCGTTCTCAAGCATTGGACATCTCTGTGACGTCGTTGTGGCGAATTTTGTGAAAAGATCTTGGCCTACATCCTTACAAGATTAAATTGACGCAAGAACTGAAGCCGCCTGACCACCAGAAGCGTCGTATGTTCGTGAATTGGGCTGAGCAACAACTTGAAAATGATTCGGATTTTCATCGAAAAATCATCTTCAGCGATGAGGCTCATTTCTGCTGAATGGCTTCGTCAATAAACAAATTATGCGGTATTGGTCAGGCAGCAATCCACACGTACTCCATGAGTCATCATTGCATCCTGAAAAAGTTCCGGTTTGGTGTGGTTTATGGGCCGGCGGCGTCATTGGGCCGTACTTCTTCCGTGATGATCAAGACCGGCACGTTACTGTGAATGGGGATCGCTACCGTTCAATGATAACCGAATATTTTTGGCCTGAATTGGATGACATGGACTTGGAAGACATGTGGTTTCAACAGGACGGCCGGTGCCACAAGCCACACAGCGAATGTCACAATCAATTTATTGGAAACCAAGTTTGGAGAACGTGTTATCTCACGAAATGGTCCAGTCGCTTGG
The DNA here is from genome assembly GCA_946251815.1 of Dasysyrphus albostriatus. Classification (NCBI taxonomy): domain Eukaryota; kingdom Metazoa; phylum Arthropoda; class Insecta; order Diptera; family Syrphidae; genus Dasysyrphus; species Dasysyrphus albostriatus. The sequence goes on along the minus strand of OX276335.1, from coordinate 218,389,048 downwards.
CCGCCTCGGTCGTGCGACTTGACGCCGTTAGACTATTTCCTGTGGGGTTACGTCAAGTCTATGATATAGGCCAACAAGCCAACGACGATTGATGAACTTCGAACGAATATCGAACGTGAAACTGCATTGCAGCAGTTTCGGCCGATTTATGCTTGAAAACCGTCGAAAATTGGGTTCAGCGTCTGGATTTCTGCAAGCGTGCCCGTGGTGGCCACGCAAAAGAAATCGAGTTCCATACATAATGGCATCAAACGTACTTTCACAGGAATAAAGAATTTCATTGATATCCAAAACCTTTTTTGTTTTATTTAAAAAATCCACTAAATTAAATTTCCTAAATTATTAATAGTTCGTGTATTTGAAAGGGAATTTTTCAATAATTGTTTTAATTATTTTTGTTTATTCCATGAATAACTATGGAAAGGACGAGGACCAGTTTAGGGACGAGTGTTGTGTTTGTTTTGTATGGTAGTTGTGTACTATCTGAAATTAAGAATTGTTTTGAAGAAATTAATGATTTTCGTTGCCATTTTAATTTAAACAAAAATCAATACAAGGGCTAAGTACATAAATAAGAAATATACTGATGTTCTGTATACGAAAGCTGCATTGCTTAGCTATACAACTTAAGTTCTATTAATGTGGTCTTTTAGATGTAAGCCTTATAATACAGAAGATAGTAAGCTATGTATATATTAGGATATCATTTTTTAATATTGTAGGATGTGGGAGGAATGTCGGTTGGAACTCAGAACTTCCAAATACTAAAGATCACATTAATTTATTTAAGGGCTGTTAAGTTAATAACTCTGTGTGGCAAGGTTTTCTTACATGAATAATTTGAGCTAGTTTGAATTGTTTATTGAATTAAGACTAAAATTTTCAAAAAATGTGGGTACCCAGCACGTTATGTTTCTAAGTTATGATGTCAATTTATGTATAATAGAAAAAGCAGATTTGTAAAAATGCCATAACTTTAAAACGGAACGTTTAAGAAAATTTTGGTGGATTTTTCGTTTTAAGTGAGTCCAAATTTATGAAAAGTGTCTTTTTTTAAATGTTATTAAGAAGTTTCAGAGCCGTTCTAAAATAATAATTTTTTTAAATAATCGAGAACTGTGGATTTCATAAGTTTTAATTTGTATCTGTTTCTGCTATATAATCCAAAATATACTTTATAGTGGCATTTGAAAGATTCAAAAAGAACTTCAAAAAGATAAATATTTATAATTTTGGATTCGAATATCTCAAAAGCGTGACATATTAGAGCAATGAGACCAGATTCAGATCCAGTGCATCAAAACTTATCAGAGAAGTATAGTTTAATTTATGTTAGACATAAAATAAAATTTTGTCACACAGTGTAATTAGGTATACGAAGGCGGGTCAGTAAGTCCCTGAAAATTAAAAGAAGGTACGCACTTTTTGGAAAAATAACTTTTGTCTTCTTGACAAAATTTTTTTTAGCTCGATACACTTATCCAACGTTTCTATAATTTTTGATTCCTTCAAAATTTTTTTTTTTCCGAAAGCCTCAAAATAAGCCCTCCACATTTAAGCCAAATTTATTCCCGCCGAGCCATTTCTTTATATTGAAATTTTTTTTTTTCCCGTGGGTAGGTGCAAAACCAGCATAAGGCTCTATGAGGACCGAAAAACGCGTGCTCATAGAAGAGTGAGATTCTTACTACACTAAAACCACTTCCACTTCCCGATTGCAACTAAGTTGAAACTTATCTAGCAATTTATTTTTAACGAAGTTAAGTAACGTGTTGCAGGTTACTTTCCGGTGAAAGTTCCTGCTTAATCCACGATTTTAAAGCGGTTTTCTGTTCACCGCACCAAGTCGGAAGGTTTTGTTCTTCGCAGACGGCGTACTAAATTCGACTCGTCCAGAATGTCAATAATCGTTGAATTAGCGTGTTCTAATAGTCGATTTCTATGTTTTCTCACGAAACTTTGTATCTCGTCCCGAACCGCAGTAATCCCTGTAAAGATCTTCGTTTCTAATATACCGTGGGGCATTTACAAATTACCTAAACAATTTATTTTCAAGCGTTTGTAAGTTATTAAAGCTTGTATCGCAGGTAAAACCCCAAAGTTGTATACCGTAAGTCCAAACAGGTTTAAGAACCTGTCGACATAAAATCAATTTATTTTCAATACTAAGCTTTGAATATTTACCGAGTAACCAGTTCCTATCTCTTAATTTACGTTTTAGTTCTTCGCATTTCTTTTTCACGTGCGGCTTCCATTTTAATTTCGTGTCTAGAGTCATTCCCAGATATTTTGCCTCATTTGCAAATGGAACACGAGCGGTATTAAGAAAGACGGGTAATCTATTTATTTTTGTATACGGAAAGTCCACGTGTAGTACCTCGTGGCATAATGGTTAGTGCGTAGGACTGTCATGCCAAAGGTCTAGGTTCGATTCCCGGCCACTGCCACCTAAAAACAGAAATGTTTTTTTCCGAGGTACTGCCTCTTGCGAGGGACTGACAAATCATCCAAGAGTATACTTGTCATGAATAAGTGCTTCTCATTAGCCGTTCGGACTCGGCAAAAAATTGTAGGTCCCCTCCATTCCTGCCAACAACACGCACACATGAATGGTTGAGAGTTGTAAGTCACTAGGCCTTGGTTCTCCACGAGCTGTTGTGCCACCAAATTTATGTTTTTTTTTTTAAAGTCCACGTGGACTGACTTTTGATCATTGAGCGCTATTCGCCATGTTTTTGTCCAGTCATTAACATTATTAAGAGCATTTTGTAATTTTATTGTAGCTTCGCTAATCGTTTTGCCTACTACTAGTATTGCAGTACAATATTGTCTACAATAGTATCTTCAGTTTGAGGTATATCGCGTGGAAATGAAAGGTACAGAACTGGACCTAATACACTTCCTTGTGGTACCCCAGCCACTATTTCTTTGAAATCAGAATAGTCATTTCCATGTCTTACACGAAAAAGTCTTTCATTTAGATATCCGTTTAGAATGTTGTAAAGTCCTTCAGGCAGAACTTTTCTTAATTTTAATTTGAGGCTTTCGTGTAACACTTTGTCAAATGCCTGAGACACGTCCAAAAAGACAGTCGAATAGAATTTCTTTTCTTCAAGAGCTCTCTCAATTACGTCAGTAATTCTATGCACTTGATCAATTGTCGAATGCTTGCTTCTAAATCCGAACTGATGTTCAGGTATTAATTGTTTCTCTTCTATTATCGGTTGCAGGCGCAGGAGTAGTATTCTTTCAAAAACTTTTGATATTATTGGAAGAAGCGAAATCGGTCTGTTAGACTTCTTTTCGTGAGATGGTTTGCCAGGTTTCAAAACCATTATGACTTCCGCAACTGTCCATTGGCTCGGAACATATTCTAACCTTAGAGCGGCATTTATTATGTAAAAGAGGTTATTAAACCCTTTACGAGGGAGCATTTTTAAAATGTCTGCCGTAATTAAGTCATATCCTGGAGCCTTATTGGATTCAAGCTTCTTTATTTCTCTTTTCAAATTCGGCAAGTGAAGCATTTCTCGTTATGTAGCTTTCATTTAAGGTAAAATTCATATTAATATTTTCGTTGAGTTCTTGCCCATTGAATAGCTTAAATGTTTCTTCTAAGTAATCGGTGAGTACCGTGGCTTTTTCCTTGTCACTTTTAGAATATTCATTTTGATTTGTTTTAATCGGGAGCATTGGAAGCTTTGGAAGCTTTTTTGTTGTTTTTATAGCTTTCCAAAGTGAGTAGTTGGATTCTTTCCCCGCTGTCAAGCCTTCAAGGTAATTTTCAACTTCAAGGTTTTAGAAATCTGATATCTCCGTTTTTAGCATATTACTCAAGCGATTTAAATGAGCTTTTCCTTTTACAATAAATAAATTGATTAGGTCAGGTATTTTCGATGGATCAGTTGGCCAGTAAGTTGGTTTGCCAGTCAAATGAAAGTCACAATTATTTTCCATTCCTGCTTCATATAGCATGCGACCCTTTTGAGATATGCATCGTGAAGCCCAGAAGGTGTGCTATGCATTAAAGTAGTCGCCAATAATTAAGTCCGGGCTTAGTGACTTTATCGATTTCGTAAATTCACACTTATCAATTTTGTATTCTTGGAAGTCATGAAACCTGGAAAGTGAAAAAAAATAAATACTCATAAAACACAATAATCATATTCATGTAACCAAACTGAGTAGCTAAATCATTGAAGCTAAGGAAAGATCGACAAGCAGAACTTTATGCACAAATTTCAGCGTCACTGGATCTCAATAATACATCTAAGCCGACGCACGTCTGTAAGGTTAGCAGAACAATTTTAAGCTAGACCAATGGGACCACGGCAGCAGTAAGCATTTTTTTTTTTAATTTTCAATGCACTTCTATTCCGGATTTTGCAGTTCACCAAATAGTGGGTGTAACCGACTGCACTGCTAACTTCACTGTGAAGTTAGTAGTGCATGTCCTTTTCTTAGAAACCAGCTTAGCTATGAATCTGAAATAAGGCTCCGAATTTGCAGGTTAATTTGCATTTTATTTATTACAGTCAAATCGTACTTAACATGTTTTGAAACTCTTCTAATATAGGTACCTAAATTGCTGGGTTTTTTAGTCAAGAAAAGCAGTCGCAGGCTACCTTAATTGATATACCAAAACTAATACAAAAAGGATTAACAATTATTAAATAATTAATATCCTTTTAGCAATTTGTTGAGCATGCCTACACCAAAATCATCAATCATCTGTTCTGTTTTTATTTTATATTGGTAACATCCTAACTTTGCACTTTAAGTTGTATCCATAGTGTCACCTTCTTCTTCGTACATATTTACCTAAAAATTGTTTCGGAGTCTGTGCTGAGCTTTCATTTGGCCCACTCAATAATACATCGATGGCCCCGTGCAAAACAATACTAAGTGCGTTTATGCTACTTTTCAGGAGAGACGTTTAAAGCTTTTTTGATATAACTTTTTTTCTTACTGACGGATTTTGAAGCTGAATGCTTTAATATTTTTATTATTTTTATACTTTTTTTTAGAAATAGTGTCAAATCAAAAGTAATGACTATGTATATCTATGTCAAATTGGAGTTAGTATTGTTTTGACAGTATGACTCTAAATTTTCAACATACTATGTGATGTTAGTTCTATTCAAAACGGAAAACAATCTATGAAAAACTATTCTAAATGCACTTAGTATGAAAGTGGTTTGAGATCAATAGGAAAATAGGGACCTAAGTGTAAGTTAGTATTGTTTATATTGTTATTTTCACTATAACTCGTGATCAAAATATCAGATAGTATAAAAATAGTCAATTAAATCGTTAAAAAATTACTTTTTTATTTTAAACAGAATCATTTACAAGTTCATAATTATATACATACATATATATTAATGTTCATTCATCATTTTCAGAATCTGATGGAATTGAGACACAGGATGTGGACTTTATAGTTCTGAAAAATTGTTGGTACGTTTTAGGAATAAGGTTTTGATCGCAGAGCCAAATTAAATCCAAGTATTTTTCAACGGAAACGGAAAGAGGTTCCTTGTAAACGGTATGAAATACATCGGGTGGGAGTTTCCTTGATCGGTTTTTGTTTTTAGTTTTCTTTTCAACATATACATAACTTTATTGTTTTGTATTCATTTTCATTTTTTCGTTTTCAGTGTTTTTTTCCCAATTCATAGAATAAGAAAAAGTTTTAAAATTTTTAAAATCTTCTTGTGCCATCTCTATTACTTCGTAAAATGGTTTTTTGGTTTTCGAATTCCGTATAATCGAGTACCATTCAATTGGTGTGTAGACTGTTTTATTTTTTTGACATTTTTCAATCATGGCGTGTACACTATCACCTTCGTTTTGAGTATGTCCTCTCTCTAGAAATCGATGAGTGATATTTATCATAAAGTGTTTTGAGGCCCATGCAAAGAAACCGAATACGACTTTGTTTTTATTTTGGCCCCCACAGTTATCTGACCAAAAGTGGAAGAAGAATGTGTGTTTCAATAAATTTATTAAGACAGTTAGACACCTCTAAGGACCCCTTTTTGGCAATGGTTTCATCCCAAACGTAGCACCTGGCTTCAAGGGAGGCAAGCTCATAAATAGTGAAATTATATACCTGCAATTTTCGTTTGTAATAAAAGCAACTAGCATTGGCATTGGGAGCGGATAAGATTTTTTCGAAATCGAAACAAGCAGTTATAGTATCTACAGCGAGCTGAGCAGCTATTTTGTCTGCTTCTTTTAATTCTCTAGCCTTTTGTTTATTAAATAAATGTTGTGCGTTTTCGTTACGAGCTGCATTTTTTTCATCACTAGACATATTTTCAAATTTCAAGCAAAAATCACATTGATCTTTTTTCGGCACGTAAAAGCTTATGTTAAAGCTAAAGTTGAAAATGTCACGATACTGCCTCAAGGTAACTTTGTTTGAGATATCGAAATTATTAGACTTGAACCATTCTTCGTATAAGCGAAACATTTGTCCCACTGACTTAATCTCATTTCCGAGGTATTGTTTCTTTGTATCTTTTCGACAGTAATGAGAATCCATTAGTGGAAAGGATTCAATGTGTTCCTTTACAATTGATTTTGAGATTTCTTTTAGCTCATTAACTGGTCTCAAATGCTGGCCCCTCTTATCTGGACTTATTGTTACGCCATCATTGTTTGCAATCTTATTGAAAACCGTCCGAATAGTTTGTGCAGTAATTGAAAATGTGTTTAAAAACATTTTTTGACAAACTTGGACGTTTTCATCGACACCGTTTTTGACGAACTTGAAATAATATTTTCTAGTACACGTCCTTCTGGAAGTTGTACCCACCAGAGTTCTTTTTTTGTCATTCATTTCTACGAGCCTTGCCAAAAAGTCCCACTGCCTTGTTCTGCATCCCAATTCGTAAATTTTTTTAAAAAGTCCATACCTTTCTTCCTCTGAAGCTTTGCCCTCACATTTCATCTTGCAGCTTTCTCCACAGCTTTGTTGCATAGTTTTTTCTTCTTTTGAAACGCCTTTTGATGTAAGATAACATTTTCCTGAATTTTTTTATTTTTTAGCTTGATTTCGCTTCCAAAACCTTTCATTAGCTGGGCGTTTTCTTCCACTTTTTGCCTTTAGATTTTCGGGAGTGTTGTAGTTAGGATTTACATCAATTTTTTTCTTTTGAGGTGGTGTTAAAACGCTATGTGCTGGCCTTGAAATGCTGGAGTCAGAAGAATATTCATTGTCCGGTTCGTACTCGGATCCACTATCTAGAAATGGTTCTGTAAAAGAAGTACGTAAGAGATACATTCAAATTCATAGGAAATGGAATGACTCCTAAATGTTAAGCAATTTACCTATGAAGTCTGAACCTTCAGAATCATGTAGGGATGCGGGGTATTTTGTTGAATTACCTATAAGAAATACCTTTGAATTAGTTTCATAGCAAATGAAAAGCTTATTAATGTTAAGGTACCTGAATCATTGGCGCCAATCAAGTGGAAATCTTCTGTTTCATTAGTTGGGAACTTTTTATTTTCATCTGAAGTAAATTACTTTAAAAACTATATTTTTCAGAATTTGATATTAGTACTTACCAATTTCGTTTGATTTTCTTGCAAGATCAATCATTTTTTTCGCCCTGGAAGCCATAATTGTATTTATTTTAAGGAAAACTTTGTCATTCATTCAGCTCATAAGCACAACTGCACAAAGTTCTTCCAGACATTAACGTTGTAACGGTACTTAGAATATGGCATAAGACAAAAAAAAAAAACACTGGAAAGCATACTAAGATACACATAGGTGTCATCTTCCTTCTCTTTTGTACACACAGAAAAATACTAAATGACACATAAGTGAAATTAAATTCTAAAAATTCCATGCAAAACAATACTATATCAATATAGCATCATTGTGTTCAGTGAAAATTGCATTGATAAAAATACTAAGATCAGTTTGTATGTTTTTGCTCGGAATAAGTGTTAAAATAGGGCAGTATACTAAGTGCTTTTATAGCTCTAACTTCAAGACCTTTTGTTAGACTCGCATGAAAAAAATTTGAAAAATAAAAATCGATACGGTGATTCTAATGGCATTCATAACTCAAAAGTATACTATGTGCACTTAGTATGTTTTTGCACGGGGCCATCGACATAAGCATTTCTCAGTTTATGTGTAATGTGTCTCCTGTTCCTATTGTAATCTCATCGACCCTTTTTTGTTGTTGGAAATTCCACGGTGTATCTGCAACTATTTTTGTGAACTAAATCAATTCATAAACCAACATTCGGGAAAAGATACAATTTTTTAACAAAAAAAAAAAGAATGGAAGATGCCTGCTGCGATCTTCCACTTGATCGTTATCAAATTTGCATACCCCGACTACAGGTACTGGATTCACCTCATTTCTATCTGCGAATTTCAAATAAAGGAATCTTAAAATACCTTTTTCCTCATTGGACTCGTCCTCCTGATCAATTATCAGCAAGTAAGGCGCGGACTTAGGATTTAGTTCAGGGGGGGGGGGGGGATGGCAATTTCCGTGTAGCTTTGCTAGGTGTTCTGGGATGAAAACACATCAATTACATATATTTGATGATAGCAATATTCACGTTAAAATGACGATCATTTGACAATCGAATAGGGACATTGACTTGACGTTTTCGAAAAAGGCCAAAACAAATTTTTCTAGGTTTGAAGTGAACACACAACACAGACATGAAATAAGCTCACCAGAGGAGAAGATAGATATCCAAAAGTGAGAGTAAATAATCTCAAATAAAAACGCAATTTTAAATATTTATAGCCAGTTAGGGCGATTGCTTTTTAAAACAATTTTTTTCAAAATTTTGTATTTTTCAGAGTTGAAAAAATAATGATTATCTACTGTTTCTAATTTGTTTCAACTTTTATTTCATTTCAATTACTTATTACTTCAATTACATGTAATTAGTAATTGCAATTAGTTATTGAAATTTTTCAATTACACTTAATAGTTGTTGTGAAATTATTAAATGCGAATTTTAAGTTTACGATGGCGAAACTTCAATCCGCGAACTCAATGGATTTCAATAAATCCAAACAAACGAAATAATTAAAAGACTCGATTGCACGACAAGACAACGAAACGATGAACTGTCAAACGATGGGTGCGTTTAATAATCCACACAACTGACAACACATATAGTCCTGCCACCCAGTAGCTCAGCAATGGGGTGGGTTCAGTATTAAAACCAATTTTATTAATTGAAAATGCGATCAATAAAAAAGAACTAAAAACTGAATAAAAGTTTAAGTATGAGTACAGGGTGTACCTGTACTTAAAGAGGGCGGCAGGAATTCTTTTAAGAAAAAAGTAATTATTGAATTCCAAAACTAATTTTTAAACGCAGAGAAGAATGTAGAACAAGCAAAATAAAATAAAAGATATATTTTTATTTGGGAAACCTTTGAGCCGGAACCCAGGGATTAAAACCCATTTTTTTCAAAGATATAGATATACATAAAACAGTAAGTTTGAAGGGCTTACGGTAGAATGTAAATTCAAATACAAAAAAAGAAAAGGCAATGAATATGGGCCATTTACGAGTCAAAACCGTGTCCCACAAATAATTGGGATAAAAGTCGAAATTAAGCGCAAACTAACTTAACGGAATTGACAAAACGAATTATAAAACAAAACACTCTACTTATCTGTTCAAGCATGTCTATGGATCTCCTATCCACCGCTTTCCTGCTATCACCTCGAATTTTTCTCAGTTTCCTCAAAACTGCTTCACACCTTGAATCACTAATATTTTCTTCCAAAATTTCCTCGACAACTTTTCTTCAAAAAAATGACTTTTTCTGAATTTTCTATTTCTTTCAAATTTTCTTCCAAGTATCAAAGCAATCCTTTTCGCTTGAATAGTTCTCCAAAAAGTGAATTTTCCATTCTAACCTTATTTCTACAGCGGCCATTCCAATCATGGCTTCCTGGAAAGCTACGTCCTCTCCTCTCAAAAACCTCCATTCCTCCGTTGTCGAATCTCATAGCAACTTTACTCTCACACACACATTCAATGATTCAGAAAGTTTTTGGATGTCTTTCCAAAACTTGCCGAATTCAACTGGCCGAGTTCAGAATCCTTTCAACTAAATTATTTGAGAAAACTTAAAAGAACTTAAATCGGAAAAAGTTTCTTCTGGGCATTCTCCTAGTTACTCTAAAATAATCGCGAGTGAAGCGAAGACGCGTGCAGCAATCCGCTCAAAACTAATACCTCGAGCTTTGAGGTGAGAGCGGAACACATTTCTTTAAATTCTGAGATGTACTCAGTTCTTTTCTTTTCTCGTGTCAGTTCCGGTAAATCCATTTCATTTTAAAAGAAATTGAGTTTAAAGAATTCTAAATCAAGTGAACAGCCCATTTTTCTGACTAAAATATTTAGCTACGTTACGTTAATTTAAATAGATAATAATGTTGGCATGTTAAGATAAAAGTAACAGTCCGCCAGACTCGTTTACTTCTTCAGCTCATCCGGTGGTACCACGAGAAGAAACCGCCCGTCTTCTTCATAAATTAACTCGCTGGTTTTGGAGTCAACTGTTGCACTCTCTAATTTGGAAGCCTATTTTAGTTACTTTATCAAAATACTTTCAGAGTAGGTCTCTAGCTGATGGAGGCCAGGTACCTATACTGACTCTACAAGTATTTTGGAGCCGCAACGGAAAAGAAAAGGCTAAAAATGGATAATGATTAAGAATAGGCAGGTGTAACTTACTGTGGTAAATTTTACCGCAACAAAGTAATTGAAAAAGTGTTCGGAGATTTCAACTACAAATAATTGAAATTAAACTTTGTGTGTCATTACTTCCCAACTCTGGAAGTTTTTCTTTCACAGTTGCACATTTTGGTAAAAAAAAAAAGTAAAAATCAAATCGATGTTGGACTCAATCTGCTCTCTTGTATGAATTAATTTGACTATTGCCAAAAAATGGTTTACCTACAGGAATGAAGTCTGTCATATAGCTTTTAATTTTAAGTACTTAACTTTGAAGATCGTTTATTTAAAACAGAAGTTATAAGCTTTCTAGTATGCAGGTCGATTCGTGCAGCTCTTGACAATTGCACCCATTTCCCCTCCCCTCTGTATCCGCGCCTGCAGCAAGCATAGCCAGTGGTGACTTCTGATGGTGAGATGTGATCCAACGAAATAATCGTTGCTGTCGGCTTGTGCATTGTAATGTAATATGTCCGTCCTCGTTTCAAATGGCAACAACAATGGCACATGGCTTAGTGATAGTGATACAAAATCATTGTCCAAATTCAAACACAGTCGAAACCGATGCCGATGTTATGAAATTCATCTTTGAATTTTCTCGGCAATTTAAGAGATCTAAAAAAAATTAAAATTGAAGAAGACCCGATTTGTCGATTTGCGGGGAACAAAATTGGTGGCGGTAGGGATGAAGAAGGAAGTTAATTATCTGTGTGTTCTCTGTGCACAACTTCCATATTATTTTGATCAATTATCCAATTTGAATGAAAATCGGTTACGTTGAGAGATAGGATTAAGGTATGGGTACAAAGTTGTTAGATCCCTAAGGGCAACGTGACGAAGAAAACGACACCGAATTTAGTGTGGTGCGAATCAGTACATGGGTCACCGACCAGGTCCCGCTATGTTAACATAATAACTTGCTACTTGACGGAGTCAGGTATACATAAAAGTATTTTTGTTTTTTCCTATTTATGTTTATACGTACCTACTGTTGGCACAGACTTAATTGTCATTTCAAAATCGAATTTACAAATATCGTTTTTGTGTTGAAACTTAATACTTGGAATGACTTTAAGGACAAAAAATAAACCAGTACAGCCTGCTGCACCTGCTGATCATGGATTCTTTGGAGTACCGTTTTTTAAAGCTCATCTTATGATGGATCAGCGCTGGGAACCTAGCTGTCTGACCAATCAATTTAAATATATGACGGATGTAATGGGTAAGTACATACTTACATATATGTTCATAAGTACATACTGGTTATGTTCATAAGTACCTACAATATATCAATATATGTAAATACTAGTTCAGAAAAATTGAATCGCAGAAATATGTACATATGAATGAGAATCCTCGGGTCATTTTTCCTGTTCTGCTATCAAATATTGATTAAAAATTTTTCACTCACTTGTTCCAGCTTAGATAAAACAAAATTTGTGATGATGCGTCATTTTGTTAAATGAGAAAAATTATATCTTACAATTGCAATTACCATTTGAACTGAATTTGAAAAAAAAAACAAAAACAAAATTGGGGCCTCTAAGACTAAGGGTCTGTCATGTGCAAATTCTTACTCAGGGAATTAAGATGTGTGCTCCTTTACTTTGAATTTCTGTGATTCAAATTTTCAAAATTCAAAGTAAGGGAACAGACCTTAGATCTTTCGTTTGAGATATAGGTATGTTTTAGACCGCGAGCCCACAGCAGATTTTGGGTGTGAATGATAGCAAAATAGAAGTATTATAGGCGTCGAAAGCTTCATTAAAAGCTATTCCAAAAATCGAAATCTTGCAGTCCACAACTGGGCCTTGGTAAATAAACAGTGCATCAAAAGAAAATATATGAATACAACTTCAAAGGCAATAAAGTGATCCAAAATTGGTTTTCACCCCTTCTTAGATAAGCTCCTTGGATCACATATCACGGAATCGAAGACCATTTCAGTGCAAAGCTCGCCCTGCCAAACCGTTTAAAAATTCAAAGTGAAAAACGGTTTTTTTAAACAATCGGACAGGATGAACTATGCACTCAAATAGTCCGTGATATTTGAGCCGAGAAACTTATCTAGGAAGGGGTGAAAACTGATTTTGGCTAACTCGACTATCTTCGCAGTTACATTAATATTTTTTTTTTTGGTGCACTGTTTAATCACAAAGGCCCCAGTTGTGGACTGCAAGACTTCGATTTTTTGAATAGTTTTTAGTGAATCTTTCAACGCCTATAATATTTCTTTTTTGCTATCATTCACACCCAAAATTATCTGTCAGGTCTTAGCCTATTTGAAATGGTTTCCAAAAAGTATAAAAATGTAAAATATAAAAATACTCAACCACTGATTTTTATATACATATGGATGTTCCTACAGAAATTGTTGTTGTTATTCTTTGAAAAATTTCGTATGCTCCAAGAAGACCGGCCTCTTTCAATGCAAAGGTCAAAAGGTAGAGCATTTCTTTTTGTTTTTTTTTTTTAATTGAATTTTAATTTTTCCATTTTATTAAAACTATCTTAGAGCTAGACAAAAATTCATAAGAACAAGCCTATTTATCAATATTAGAGCTGCGTAAATCGTTCATTTCAAATGATCGAATCGACCAAAAAAATGATTCGATTGTTTCACTCCATCGATTATTCGATCATTTTTATTTCTCTCAGTTCATTATTCGATACTGCTCTGATTTGATTTTAATTTCGATTTCAATCAAATCCAATCTTTAATTCAATACTGCACCGTTGATCAAATCTAATATTACGTTTTTATTAGGCCAAATGAGGTGATTTCGTTGAAAATTTCCAAATTCGATCATCTCGTTTCCCATACAAGTTCACATTTGGAATTGAGATAATTTCAACCAAAATGTGCACGAAGTTATGTTGGAAATTTAGTCAAAACCTATTGAACACACCCACTTCGCTACAGTTTGAAGAACTCTGAAAAGGTTTTGTCAAAGCTCAATGGAAGTAGAAAGAAAACAAAGAACAACAAAAAGCGTTTAACAGTCAGTTGAATTTCAAAAATGAAAGGAGCTGTGAAACGAAATTATCAAACAACAAATAAAAATACTTTTTTTGTGATTTACGAAAGTACCTTATTTTGGCTTTAACAAAAATGTGGTATAAATTATTCCAAATAAACAAAAAAAATACAATTTGATTGGATTAAAAACTTTTAAGAAAAAGTGATTTTACGTCGATTGGTTGACATTTAGATCAAAATACACCTTTTCTTTCAAAACAGTTTTTTTCCTAACTGTCAAGCCATCAACTGTCAGATTCCACTGAAGGATGGTTTCGATGTCGATGGATTAAAAAACTTCTAAGAACTCTGAAATTTTTGAAGAATTTTTACTGCTCCAGAAAGAAAGGTGATTTTAGGGCAAATGGGTGATATTTGGATCAAAATACATTTATCCTGTCAAAATATAGTTTGTTTCCTATCTGTCAAGCTTTCAACTGCTGAATTTCATTGAAGAATAGCTACGTTGTCGATGGATTAAAAAATCTCCGAAAATTCAAACATTTTTTAAAAGATTGATACCAAAAATCGAGATTCCCTTATTGAAATGATTGAGATTTGCGATAAATAATCGAGAATAATCGAAATGATTGAGAACGATTGAAATGAAAATTTGTGATTTCAACCATCGATACTTTTCGATGATCGAATCAAGAAAATCGAATCGTTTCTGATTGACACAGCCCTAATTAATATCTTATAACTAACTTATTGGCTCTAAGTTAAACTTTAATAATTTAATGCTAATTCCCTTCGGCCTAAGAACTGTCTTAATACTAAAATTCAGACCGGTTTTTATTTTTCACCGTGAAGAATTTACAAGAAACTCGGTATCCTTAACTTAATAAAAGCTAATTAAAATTACTTACAAACAAAAAGGCAAAGATCAACTTTTACCCCCAGTTTCACAGTGGGAGTTTAAACTCCACTTTTGGTTTAAACTTAAGTTCAGCAGACCAATTGAACTCAGTTCATGGTTTAAACGAGACTGTGAAACTGGGGGTAAGTTATTTGAAGGAACTTCATTTTCTTGTTTTAGCCACCAGAACTGGTTATCCTGGTTTACCCTATCTCTTCGGTCCTGTTCGGACAAACTCCTACTGAACCGGAAATGTCCAGCTCTATCTTGTGCGAGGATATCTCGACTATAAAGAAGCCGCATGTCTACAGTTCTACGGCCGACGTTGTAGATTAGCGGAATCACCTCTCTTATAAAAAAATATAAATAAGTATAATATAAAAATTCGGTACGTTTCTAAAAACGCGTTTTCAAATAAATTTTTTACATTTTGTTTTTAAATTTTCCTAACTCCAATGGCTGTGTTTCACAGAAAAACACTATCAGTACAAAAGGTACGAGAATGCTGCATTCAAGAAACGATATTTGCAAGAAAACCGAAGTTTAAGACAACAGTGCCGAGATGGAAGAGTTAAATTACAAATGGCGTTGCATACAACAAATTCGAAGAAAATTCGAAACTATTTAATGAATTACAAGGACATGCAACGCTTGTATAATGCAATGCCAATTCATTTGGTTGTTGATAATATCAATCAGAGAACTTTTGTTCTGAGGAAGGAAAGGGATCGATTGAAAAACAAATTGAATAAGCTTGCTGTGGTTTATGAAGAAAAATTGGTGAGTTTTTACTGTATACTAAAAGATTTATAGAATTTGTTAAGGCATAATATTACAGAATTATCTTAAAGTACGCCCTTGGCGTGTCTTGCTGATAGAGGTCTTAAATTTCTTATCCATTTGAGAGTAAACAAATTTCGAGCAACTCTGAAGCAGCAGTAGTACCTCGTGGCATGATGGGTTCGATTCCCGGCCACTGCCACCTAAAAACAGCCTCTTGCGAGGGACTGACAAATCATCCAAGAGTATACTTGTCATGAATAAGTGCTTCTCATTAGCCGTTCGGACTAGGCAAAAAATTGTAGGTTCCCTCCATTCCTGTATAAAACGCGCACACAGGAATGGTTGAGAGTTGTTAGTCACTAGGCCCTAGTTTTCCATGAGCTACTAAATTTATAAATTTATAACTCTGAAGCAGGTCTTGACAATAAAACTCACAGCAGACACTGTCATAAAATAAGCTCATGGGGGGGAAGACAGCTTTCTGAGAATAACTGTCGAGAGTTTTGTAATGAAAGTACTCTCAGACGGAAACGCACCTTAAGGATCGAATTTTGTAAAGTAACCTTACTTCACTTTTATTCATGCTATGTTAAGCCTAGTGTTCCTGGCCCTCGATTATATCTCTTAAACTAGCTCGATTTCTAGTCAATGAAAATCTCCTTCCACTCAATCACAAAAATTAATTTTGACATGGTTTCTTAAATTAAATCGGTACTCACCGATTACTTAGAAGAAACATTTAAGCTGTTCGATGGGCAAGTGCTCAACAAAAATATTAATATGAATTTTACCTCTAATGAAAGCTACATAACGAGAAATGCTTCACTTGCCGAATTGAAAAGAGAAATAAACGAGCTTAAGTCCAATAAGGCTCCAGGATATGACTTAATTACGGCAGACATTTTAAAAATGCTCCCTCGTAAAGGGTTTATTAACCTCTTTTACATAATAAATGCCGCTCTAAGGTGAGAATATGTTCCGAGCCAATGGAAAGTTGCGGAAGTCATAATGGTTTTGAAACCTGGCAAACCATCTCACGAAAAGAAGTCTAACAGACCGATTTCGCTTCTTCCAATAATATCAAAAGTTTTTGAAAGAATACTACTCCTGCGCCTGCAACCGATAATAGAAGAGAAACAATTAATACCTGAACGTCAGTTCGGATTTAGAAGCAAGCATTCGACAATTGATCAAGTGCATAGAATTACTGACGTAATTGAGAGAGTTCTTGAAGAAAAGAAAATCTGTTCGACTGTCTTTTTGGACGTGTCTCAGGCATTTGACAAGGTGTGGTACGAAGGCCTCAAATTAAAATTAAGAAAAGTTCTGTCTGAAGGACTTTATAACATTCTAAACGGATATCTAAATGAAAAATTTTTTCGTGTAAGACATGGAAATGACTATTCTGATTTCAAAGAAATAGTGGCTGGGGTACCACAAGGAAGTGTATTAGGTCCAGTTCTGTACCTTTCATTTCCACGCGATATACCTCAAACTGAAGATACTATTGTAGACAATATTGTACTGCAATACTAGTAGTAGGCAAAACGATTAGCGAAGCTACAATAAAATTACAAAATGCTCTTAATAATGTTAATGACTGGACAAAAACATGGCGAATAGCGCTCAATGATCAAAAGTCAGTCCACGTGGACTTTAAAAAAAAAAACATAAATTTGGTGGCACAACAGCTCGTGGAGAACCAAGGCCTAGTGACTTACAACTCTCAACCATTCATGTGTGCGTGTTGTTGGCAGGAATGGAGGGGACCTACAATTTTTTGCCGAGTCCGAACGGCTAATGAGAAGCACTTATTCATGACAAGTATACTCTTGGATGATTTGTCAGTCCCTCGCAAGAGGCAGTACCTCGGAAAAAAACATTTCTGTTTTTAGGTGGCAGTGGCCGGGAATCGAACCTAGACCTTTGGCATGACAGTCCTACGCACTAACCATTATGCCACGAGGTACTACACGTGGACTTTCCGTATACAAAAATAAATAGATTACCCGTCTTTCTTAATACCGCTCGTGTTCCATTTGCAAATGAGGCAAATTATCTGGGAATGACTCTAGACGCGAAATTAAAATGGAAGCCGCACGTGAAAAAGAAATGCGAAGAACTAAAACGTAAATTAAGAGATAGGAACTGGTTACTCGGTAAATATTCAAAGCTTAGTATTGAAAATAAATTGATTTTATGTCGACAGGTTCTTAAACCTGTTTGGACTTACGGTATACAACTTTGGGGTTGTACCTGCGATACAAGCTTTAATAACTTACAAACGTTTGAAAATAAATTGCTCAGGTCATTTGTAAATGCTCCGTGGTATATAAGAAACGAAGATCTTCATAGGGATTTTGGGATTCCTACTGTGCGGGAGGAAATAAAAAGTTTCGCGCGAAAACATAGAAATCGACTTAGAACACGCTAATTCAACGATTATTGACATTCTTGACGAGTCGAATTTAGTTAAGAACAAAACCTTCCGACTTGGTGCGGTGAACAGAAAACCGCTTTAAAATCGCGGATTAAGCAGGAACTTTCACCGGAATGTAACCTTCAACACGTTACTTAACTTCGTTAAAAATAAATTGCTAGATACGTTTCAACTTAGTTGAAATCGGGAAGTGGAGGTGGTTTTAGTGTAGTAAGAATCTCACACTTCTATGAGCACACGTTTTTCGGCCCTCATAGAGCCTGATATGCAGGTTTTGCACCTACCCACGGGAAAATAAAAAAAAATCTTTGAATCACATAGATCTGTTGTTCCTGATGTTGTTTTTTCTTCCTTCTTACCGGTCTTTTGGGTTCATGTCAGAGGTTGAAGGCTTACATGATCAGCTGGGATAGGCTGCCACTGAAGCGATTACTTCTGATTGTAATTGATCAAAGTTGAACTTCCTTTGCATAACTTTTTATCATAGACATCACATAATCTCTTATTGATCTACCTTTTCGCACTAGCACAGCTATCAGGCTACTATAGGTAATGCATACAGAAACAATTTAAAGGCAGTTTCATACCAGTTGAAATTTTGAACCAGTTTCAAACCGATTTTAAAATAGGTTTCAAAAAAGTATCAAATCCATTTAGAACCAATATCAATCCAATTTAAAACCAGTTTACAATCAGTTTGAAACCGGTTTCAAACTAGTTTCAACACAGCCTCGATCCAGTTTCATTAAGTTTTTGATTAAGTTTTAACCTTCACGGACTTATTTAGACTGAAATTACGTTTTAATTTGAGCCTAAAATCGTTTCTACAGACCCAATAATTTCTAAAATACAGCTTTCCAAAAGAGAGCAATAGTAAATTAACAATAACAAGTAGGTAATGTAGTTACAGACTGTAAAATTACAAAATTAGCAGGACTGAAAAAGGTCAGGTAGGTTAAGTTACTTTCGGTTTTCTCAAAAACTAGAAGACTTATTTGATGGACAGTATCCATTACTGAACAACACATCCAAAACTAGACAAAATTTGTCCATGGGAACACAGATTTTGAAATGGTGGTGTTTTCATAGGTTGATATTTTTACAAGGCTGTTTTTTTTTATGGTTTTTTTTTTAGTGCTAAATTAGTTGCTTATCCTAGGAAAGCGCCATGAATGTTACCAGTCATAATATTCCCAGCCACCCTCCTCCCCTAGTCATCACCCCTCCCCTAAATCCAGCCACCACTCAAACTTAGAGGACATAATGTACTATTCGACTATTCCCCTGCCCAATCAAAGAAACTGAGAAAAAAGACACCCCCTATTTACGACCCCCAAACCTCTTTCAAACCTCCTCCCTTCCCCCCATGTTCTCTTCACACTATTTTTTTTTTTTTTTGTTTTAATTTATTTTCCGTGGGTAGGTGCAAAACCTACATAAGGCTCTATGAGGACCGTATCTTACAGTCACATCCCGGATTTACTGTGTGAAAAGATAGGAGACCAAGCTGTAAAAGATGTCAAAAATACTGCAGCTATAGCTGCATGAGTTTAATACATTTTAACTTTCACTGCAGCATTTTTAATATCTATTGCAGCGCCATCTTTCATTCTGCTTATCGTTCAAAGGTCATGTGTTAAGTGTAGCTCAGCAAGAAAAAAGATCGATCTTTGGATAAATTTTCTTATAATAAAAAGATAAGTAGTTCAGTCAATTTGTCTCTTAGCGAGCAAACTGTGGATTAGTTTCGATTATGCCCCTCTTTTATGTTTTCACGAGTGCTGAATCTGAATCTAAGGTAAACATGGAAAAATGATGCAAAAATGCATTTTTTTGAGAGTTTTTCACTAATGGCTCGAAAACTACAAGTTATTCGAAAATTATATTAAGTACCATTGAAAGTCTACATTATTTCCAATAAATCTCTGTTCAAGGTTTTTTTCTGCGACAGTCCATTTGGACTCAAACTCTAGTTGAAAATTGACGTATTTTAAATGTTTTCGAAAATTCACTCGAAAGCATTAAGTGATTACTATACATATATAAAAAAATTTAATTTTTGTCTGTAACATGAACCAGGATATACTTTTGTGATAGTCTACGATGCGCTGAGTTTGGATCTGGTCTTAAAATTGCTCTAGCATGTCACGTTTTTGAGATATTCGAATCTAAAGATACTCAAAATGTGTCTTTTATGCAAATTTGTGTTATATTTTCTGTAGGTTTTTTTTTTTAATGTTTATGGTCATTCTAAAGCAGTGTTGTAACTACGGGGGGGGGCAAAGGAATATCAGAAAAGTATATTTTATTTTAGAATAAAATTCTGATTTTGTCACACAGTGTTATTAATTTGTGTGTGTTTGAGTAGAATTTCGGAAAACAAACAGGTTTTCAACTTGCGCAGAGAAAACGTTAAACGCAAATTTGTTGGAAACTGTGTAGTGTATGCTATCAATTTATTGTATTTATACATATGTCATTTATGAATGTTGATAGTTTTCAAGCCCAAGTTTTCTATGTTGCGCCACGAAATTTCAGTTGTAAACTTCAGAATCGGATTAAGAACCCCCTAAAACATAAATCAGGAAAAAAAATCAAAACTACCCCACAATTTTGCTTTCTAAAAAAATATTTCCCCCCGAGATTAAAACCCTAGTTACGCCACTGCTTTAAAGTATGAATATTTTACTTCAAAATTCTTTTAGAATTTTTTAAATACCACCATTCATCTTTGAGAAATTGTTGGCTTTCGTCTTAAGCTACACGTAATTCCGAAATCCAGTCAGTTTATGCTCAAAAGGGCATATAAGGAGCAAACTGTTGGGTAGTTTTGATTTTTCCTCTATTTAATATTTACTAGGGTGCTGAATTCTAATCTTAGCTTTGCAACTAAAATTTCGTGACGTAACATGTAAACATTAGCAAAAAGTCCTACAAAAATGCAAATTGACTGGATTTTTCGAATTACTTAGTCCAAGACAAAGGCTAACGATTTCATACTTCAGAATGACTACAAACATTTTTTCAAAAAAAAAAAAAAAAATTAACTCCACAAAAAATGTAACCTTAAATTAGCATAAAAATAGCATTTATTTTATATCTTAAGATTCGAATATCTCAAAAATGTGTTATTCTAGAGCAATTTCAAGACCAGTGCACCAAAAACCATCAGAAAAATATATTTTAATTCATGTTATAAATAAAAAATAAAAATTTTCTCGTAAAGTATGTACAAAGTACTTAGTGCTGTCGAGTGAATTTTAGAAAACAGTAAAAATACGTCAATGTCCAAATTAAAAAAAAAAACATAAAAGAGCTTTCAAATCTGGTGATGAATATTTTCCTCGTAGAAGATTTCAACCTCATGGAAGCTCAATTTTAATCCCCGAGATAGAGAGCGATTATTCCGATGGCGAACCTCAAACCAAATCTTCCGAAGGCGACAAAAACGTTAGTAATTTTGACGACTGATTTTTTGTATATGGCCTCTGTTCTCAATATTGATTCAAAATAGTTTATATGGCCTTTAGTCCGGCGTTTCATCCGGCTTACTCACTTAGACTCCTCAGTGACATACGCAATTTGTTTTAAGTTTAGTTTTACTTACATGAATTCTTTGACAAAAATCGACTGTAAACTATATCCAACAAGTTAGAATTCCTATAACCATTAAGCTGGAAATTTGTTTGCCCAATATTGCCAAGTTCGTAGGTTATTGTTAGTTAACTTAGCAACATCTTTTCTTATTGTTTAGACTTAAATTTGACATTATATCCATTTTAGATTGAAAAGTCAAATCTAGAAACTCGAATAAAATATCAAAATGAGTTTGTTCTTGAAGAAGAGGTTCAATCCAAACAAATCCGCAATAAAATTGAATGTTCCAATGTCCGCCTTAATGCCATCACAACTCTTAATGACGCATATAAAAAGATCATCAAGCTTCTAATAAATGATGAAATCTATTACGAACCAATTTTAATGTCACTCCAGAAAGATATCGATAATCAGACGCAGTTTACAAATTACATCATCGAGCTCGGACTGCCAGCGATTACTAAATTGCAAGAGATCACTGAGCAGCATAGGGTGAGAATGCTTATCCCATTTGGAATAACTTTGCATTTTAATTGTTAGCTTTAGAAATAATAATGATGTGGGCTTGGTTTTGTTTTTTTTTTTTATATATATTATTCTCTAGAAACTAGAGGACAAAGCACGTCGGAATATTTCATCTAAATTGCAATGGGTACAGAATTACAAAAAACGAGCTGAACTACGTCAGGTTGATTTGCGAAAGTTACAGGCCAAAGGAGAGGTTGGTATGGAATATCCATACTGCAAGCCTAAGTGCTCTATAATTATCTTTTCAAGAAATTTAACAAACCTTTCCCATTTTTCTGTTTTTTGTTTTTTTTTTTGTCTTTGTTTGAAGGGAACCGTAAATTACTTCAAACGATACGTTAGAGAGACTCCTAGTATGATGGAACTTAAGTGGGAACTAGAGTCGATTGAGGCAACAATTAAACGGGTGAAATTTGCCACATTGTGTTCCAAGGCCACAGAAGTCTATCCAAGGTGAGAGGTTATGCAAAATAGGTGATTGAGATGACAAAAGTTAGTTTCTAGAATAAAGAAACAAATTGATGATAATCAGAGATTGCATAAGGTCCTGGATGGTGATGTGGTTGTGCATCTGTTAACAGAGAGAAAACTTGAACGAGCTGATGTAATGAGAGGAATTTTGGAGCACAATTTAACAAAGGAGGAATCTGAGTAAAGTTATTAAATTGTACCTCCATATTTTTTTAATTTATTTTTTTTATATTTTTATTCCAGGCGATTGGACAAAATTAAGAATCTAAGAAATCAAATTGAAGACGAGAAGATTATTGAGAAAGAAGCTATTGCATATCTTAAGGACCGCGCGGAAGTATTTTTGTTGATAAGGTAATATTACCGTCGTTTTTAATCGATATTGGTTTGTTCTTTAAGTAAATTGTATTATAACCAAACCACAATCTCACGTACGGTCGGTCGGGCTTTGACATTTCAAATAAAAACAATGGACTCTTTTGTTGCGACCCTTTTATATCGTAGTATCGTAAACATCAGACCAACGATAGGCCAATGCAAAAGTAGATCTATTTTCTATTTGGTCGGGCGTTTAATTTCAGCCAATATGTTTTAAAAGTTGGAAGTTGAAGTAAAATAAGATGTATGTAGATACAGTTCTTCTTTCTTGTAAATAATTAAATCAAGAAAGTGTGGTTCTGTTTTTTTAAGTGATCATATTATTTCAGAAATCCTGACCCGTCTGTATGAATCCAATTCACATACAATTAAGTAGGTATACTTTTCAAAGATGTCATAAAAATATCAGTCCACGCTCGAGGTTTGAAGCTAAATTTCGTTTTACAAATGCTAGGGTCGCGCTTTCTGATACAAAAACGGAAATACGATCAAAGCTCATTAACGCCGGACTGACCGAATGCGAGGTTGTGATTCGGCCACTAAGGTCTGATCAAAATAGATGGGCCGGTGATCTTGGTAAACAAACTTCATTTGACCAGATCCTTACTGATGTCTTAACACACACAAGCACACACCAAGTTACACTTTTTTTTTTAAACCGAATTAGCTTGAAGCTTGAACATGGACCAAAAGACAATTTGGTTTGGTTTGTTTGAAAATTAATGCTTTCAGTAGTACCCGTGGAATAGGCCAGTTCTAGATCTAGATACAGTTGTTGTAATAAATTGCTAGCTCTTACCACTCACATAGAAGCAGGATACCAAGCCAAGCTCAAAACGTCTGTGGTATTTATCAATCTCACGTACTCTGCGTACGACACAGCCGGAAAAAATGGTTTCATCTACAAACTCCTTCAGGCCCAACCCTGCATCAAAATACCAACAATTCTTAGCAATATTCTCAGCGATCGATCATGGCATGTCTTTCTTGATGAAGAGTCGGTCCAGAAAACTTAACAACGGCCTACCCCAGGGATCAGTGTTCACCGCTCTTCTATTCAACCTACGCCTTTGGTCTTCCAGACACGACATCAAAGAAGTTCGCTGATGACCTCACTATAGCTACCCAACACCAAAATATATACATTATTCCAGATCTTTCAAAAATTAATGAGTACTTCAAAACATGAAGGTTATGTCAAAGAATGAGCAAAACGGAGGTTGTCTGTTTCCATTTTAACAACAAACTTGCGAAAACAAAATTGAAGGAAGAGCGTAAACCTGGACCGAAAGCTGTTATTTACTGCCTTAATAGAATGACAGATGCAAGAATTGAAGAAATTTCAACTTTCACTGCAGGATTTTTGACTTCTATTGTAGCTCCGTCTCTCATTATGTTCAGACAGTTAAGCTGCACCATTCAAAATCTGCAGCAAAACTAAAAACCTGATAACATAATCCAGAAGCTTACGTCAATTAAATGGGGAGCACCCTCAAAAGCACTTCGTTCTGCCAGTCTGGGCTTGGTTTTCTCCGCTGTGGAATACTGTTCCCCGGTCTGGCTCAATAGTGCTCACACAAACAAGATAGAATGTCAACTTAATACCTTAATGCACATAGCCTCAGGAACAATCGGCTCAACACCAACCAGATATCTCCCTGTACCTAACAATATACAGTCTACAAAGTAAAGTCGTCAAAATGCTCTTCTTCGAGAATATAGGAAAATATAAACGCCAACAATATTCTCCCTATTCATGAAGATATTGAGCGTATCGCCCTTTCCCGCATAAATCTCGATGACCGCTGCTTGAACTAGCCCAAGAACTGAAGAGCAGAGAATATCAACTATCAAGAAGCCAATCTTTCGTACGTTTCACCTCCCAAAACCCATTTGCTTACATTGTTGTATTTGTAATTTCACTTCGTGTTGATGAATAGATGTGAATTGCAACAATAACAAAACCTATGACTAATTCTTTGCAAATCTAACACAGCTTGTAGGCAAATCAAATTGACAGGTGAGGATTGCCATCGTTGTTTGTTTATCTATGCTAAAGAGTACGAACTACGATCTAGTGGAATACTGGAAAAACAAGTGGAATTTTAGTTCTAATAATAATCTTCAACCGTAATATTTGGATAGAAATATACTTTCTTCGCAAAAATATGTACCTACATTTCGTCTACCATCTGTCAAGCTGTCAAATTCCAATAAAAATAGCTACGATGTCAATGGGTGATGAAGGTGATCTTAGGGCAATTGGGTGACGTTTAGATTTAAGTATACGTTTTTCGTCAAAATATAGATAGTTCATTCCCCATCTACCAAACCAACAACTATGAAATCACACCGACAGACGGTGTTCACATTGCATTGAAAAATTGGAATATTTTTGACGTTCCAGTATTCTCATCTCAATTCACTTAAGGAGTGGGATCTGGATATGCATACAGAAAAGTAAAATCATTTTGAAATATTCTGCCTCTAGTGTTTACGTGAATGTTGAATAAGTCACATGACAGCTCTTCCTCACCTTGTCTAAAATCTTTTTTGATATCAATGGTGTCGATGAAGTCTTTCTTTTCTTCTATCAGACGTTTCATGGATCCACCTGCTCTTACGCATAACACCATTAAAAAGTGTTTCCTCTCCTCAACCAGGTGATTGTGTAACGATCCTGACCAATACCAACCATTGATCTATCAAACTCATCTACCAGACGTTGCATGGAGCCACTTGCTCCTACGGGCCTGGTGAAGGGATGGTTTCTCAAGTGGGGGTAATCGAAGGATCACAGCCATAACTACAGGCACTTCCTGAATAACCTAGAAATAGCCACTGACTCTTTAGGCTCTAGCCTGCTGAAACTCATCAACACCCGTAACGGGCTTGATTGTCTTGGGATTTATCATAGGTTTCATTTCATGGTTGTCACAATCCCTAAGGTGTCACAATGGATCTACACTATTCTTAGTGTGACGGTAACTAACAAGGTCAACTGTCAGCCCATTAACCTAACCTTACCTAACCAAGGTCTTTACTAGCCTTGATGGAGCAGCGTGCATTATCAATAGTTATCCAGAACAAGCGGATTAGTTTGGGAAGGATGCTAAAATTAGACATTGCTCACCTCTATAGATACTGTCAAACGCGGCCTTGAAATCGATGAAAAGTTAGTCTGTTTTGATTTGAAACTCCTGGTTTTTTCCAAGATCTGCCGTTGTGCAAATATTTGGTCGATAGTAGTTTTTCCTGGTCTAATGCCACACTAATAGAGACCATTCAGGTTGTTAATGAATGCCTTTAGGAGATCACAAGGGGTGGCAGAAAAAACCTTGTATGCCATATAAATGAAACTAATGCCTCTGTAATAAGTGCAATCCAGTAAATTGCCTTTCTTGAGGATCGGGTAAACACTAAACAGTGCTGAGGTGTCATTTATCAGGCATGTTTCCCTCCGACTATATTTTGCAGATGAGACCATGCATAATTTTAACCAATTCATTGCAATCCGCTTTAAATAGCTTAGTCCCAAGACCATCAGACCCAGCAGCTATATTAGACTTAAATTTAGATAAAGCTATCCTCACTTCATGGATATCGGGTGGATTGAATTGTTGGCCTATGTACGCCAGGTTGAATGGTAGCTTCAGCATGGAAACCGTATTCAGTTCTTCATACTTTACTAAAATTAGCAGAAATGATTTTCCATATCTCCAGCACCGATTGCAATTCTACCACGATCTTACCCTGATTGTCCTTGTAGGCTTCGGTTTGGACCTTGTAATCCTGAAAGTTTGGTTCAACTACTTGGTAAAACTTCCGAAATTCATTCCTACAATGGCATACCTCTATTTCCTCAATCGTGTGCTTTTCATGCTCTTTTTTTCTTCTTACTTTCTTAGAAGCCTGTTCCTCTCTCCTCTTCTGCTCGTAGAGCCCGTGCGAAGCTCTGAACCTGGCATTGTCGCTTTGTATGTCTGTTGTTTGGCTGCATCTAAGTACTTGCCAGCATTCTTCTTTGAAGCAGCGGCTTCGCTGTGGTGATCATGCGAAACCAAGCATGTTAGAGGCAGCATTTCTGATGACTTCCTGGCAATTCTTTCACAGGTTATCGAGTCTTGAAGTTGGTGGTAACATAATGTCTTGAGCTTATTATAGCTCCGAGCAAAATTTATGCAAATTTTTGGTTGGTTTCTGAAAACTTCTTCTGCTAAAATATTTTAGTTACAGAAAGTTTAATGTTGAACAAAAAAATTAAGTTAGCTAGTTTCCGAGTTATGCCAAGCACATTTCAATTTGGCCTTTAAGTACTTTCACTCTTTAAAGAAAATCAAAATAAAACTTTTGTATATTTCTAGATATGTATTGTGGAATTATAATGAAATCTTAAGATATGTGCTTCGTTCAAATAAATCTGCTAAAATAAAATTTCCAACATCGCACTTAAAACTCCCTCTTTTGAAGTTTGAAAATCTAATAATGAAAGCTTTTCCTCCAGATGGCTATGAAGAAAATTGTAAGAAAAAAATAAAATACTTTATTAAAAACGATTTATTAAATTGATTCATTAAATTTAACTTATGTATATGAAAATCAAATTAATTAAGTGGACGTGCTTTTACAAAATTTTAAGAAAAAAGTGAATGCTGTTATGGCCGTTTATAAAGAACACTTAAACAAGGAAGAAGGAATGGCTTTGGAAAAGGAATATCATGAATGGTTTCTCAGAGTGCTTGATATTGAAGATGATTGGTCAGAAAAAGAGTCAGGTAATTTGTAATTTTTTATTTTCTTCTGACGAAACCAATTATTCGAAAAGAATTTTTTTCAAAAAATAATAGTTACCAATTAAAGTAAACCATCATGGCAAGCAGTAAAAGTAACCAATAAAAGTGACCAATGAGTTCATGAAACTTAAAGTCACTTTTATTGGTTACTTTAACAAGCAATTTTAAAATACCAAAGAGCAATTCAAGAATCTCTAAAACCGTAACTGGACTAGCAGAATCTAATTCATTTACAAATCATCAATATATACATTTTGCACGAGGGTATAGACTTTGTTTTGGACTTTCCATTCAGAGGGCGTGGTGTTCACCTTCTTTCATAAAAATGTTGTCAATTTCATGGGAAACTTCCGATTGTTGTAGAAAGATGAGAATCGGTAAATAGGTAATGCTTGATGAGCATACGAAAGAAAAATTGGAAATTGAAGGAATTATCTCTGAGAGGGCGTGGCATCCACTCGCACACTTTTTAAATTCGAATCCATTACATAGTGTACTTCCCTCCTAAGCAACTTGATTTAAAAACAAATTAAATTTAAAATTGCATTTAAAATCAATTTCTGGGTGGTGTTTTTAAGGTCTATTTGTCCCAAAGGAAAAAACTATAAAACTTTTCTTTTTTTATAGCCAACTTCAAACAACAATACAAAAATTCTCGCAGTATCCCCAAATGAAATTTTAAAAGAATGAGACCAAATTGGGATTGTTTTTCCACCGGCCGGGCCCCACTTGTCAATCCATACAAAAAATTGCTATTTCACCTTTATGAAAAAAAAAACTAGAAATGAGTGATAGTAGGTAAAGAGTAAGGACGTGTAAGCTGTAAGGGAGTCTTATTTCTTTTTTTTTTGGCCTCTTGTTGTCAACTAAACCCTGGTTAAGCTAAATCTGAGTAGTATCAAGGTTGGTGTATACGCCACCAAGCCGATGACATTTTGCTAATGGCCTCGGTAAAATAAAGGAAATATAATAAAAAGGGAAAAAAGTCTCAATAGTTTCCTTTATTTGGGTAGAATTTTCAGTAAGAGATGGGGTCCGACCCCAAGAACCATTTATTTAATGAACACAGCCATCCAAATCGATGGATAGAGAGATAATAAATAGATTTGTGCTCGTGAAAAACCAGTGCCTTGTGATTTACTAATCTCAAACATTCATGTGTGCGTGTTTTTGAAAGGTTCCCTTCAACCTACTATTTTTTGCCGAGTTCAAACATTTACATAACCTCCACATTGGTAACTGCTGGCTACTGGTCAGGCTTTATATCACGCCTTGCTAAACTTGTAAGTGCGAAGGTTGATCAAAGAAAGAATTGCAACACCAAACCCAGTACTCCTAATATGTACTTCCAATTTCCGCTGCTCTTTCCAAAAACCTCCCTTTTTCTTTCTGCTATCAAAATTTTCGTTCCAAAACTCAGTCAGTTTTGCAACAAACTCATGCCTTACCCTTTGAATAACATATATGCGCTGACTGTAACGAATCTTACTCCCAGCATCGAAAATCAAGAACTGTTCTCTTCATTCAATGATTATCGTGATGACAATCAGAACCGATCCATTAACGATTGCCTAGCCTTAGTGTAAGAAATACTATTATCTCTTCCCTTATAGCCATATCTTCTTCCCCTTTTTTGATTATGTGTCAATTAAGTTTTTACGTTCAGACGTTGTTGTTGCATCTATCGAATCTTATGAATTTGCCATTAAATCGATTGACAACATGATCGATTTGACCCCCTGTATGACTCCCATGATGAAACCCTCCTTTTTGGTTAATTCAACTCCCCTTATTTAAAATAGACTCCTTCAGTTGATATTTTGTTTTATTCTACTTCCGATCCCACATCTGCCAAGGAATGTCTCTTTTTTGATAGCCTTGATCTTTTTAGCTTCTGCCAATCTTTAATTTCATGGGAATACAACTTGACCTTACTTTCCCAATAGACCCTATTATCGCATCTGTCTCACCAAGCCTCCTTTCTCTCTCAACCATCAACAACTTCCATCCGCCGCTTACTTTCTCTTTTTCTTATGATTCTTCTTTACAGTCCAAACCCTGTATCTAATTAAATTAAAATTAAATTAAATTAAAATTAATTAAATTAAAAATTAAAGCAAACTTTCGTCAAATAAATAAATACCTCAACAAAGACTCCTTCAATTCTGACAACTTG
This sequence comes from Dasysyrphus albostriatus, assembly GCA_946251815.1. Taxonomy (NCBI): domain Eukaryota; kingdom Metazoa; phylum Arthropoda; class Insecta; order Diptera; family Syrphidae; genus Dasysyrphus; species Dasysyrphus albostriatus. Next base: position 218,359,258 of record OX276335.1, on the reverse strand, counting down.
GCCGAAAATGATGCCATATCTTTGTTCTCTCATCCCTTCCTAAAAACATGATTTTCTCAAATGTCGGTCTCCTACCACTAACTTCGTTGAATTCGTATCCTTCACCCTCTTAGCCTAAGAGAAAGACCACGAAGTTAATGTTATCTCAACCGGTTTCAGCAAGGCATTCGACAAAATTTTGCATAGCCTTATTCTCTTCAAATTGTCCGCTCTTGGCTTTGAATCTCTTACCGTCAATACAGCGTTCGATTTAGATCTGCCACCTCTTGTCCTTTCTTAGTTTTCTCCGGAGTCCTCCAAGGTAGCCTTCTGGTCCCACTATTATTCATTCTTGCTATAAACGATATCAAAAGGGTCATCAAACATTCTTTTATCTCTTTGTACGTCGATGATACCAAGTTTTTCACCATTTCTTCAAGATAACTCGTCCCTTATTCAATATCAGGATCTTGAATGTTTTTCAGTTTGGTGTTTAAAAATTATTCAGTGCTAAATGTTGGCAAATTTCATGCCCTTTAAGGTCTTTCATGGAACAATCCTCTGATTCTGCCTCCCCATCTAGACCATCTTAAACTTATCATTATGAGCTCGTTAGAGGAACGAAGGATATATCAGATATTCTCATAATTCATCGACTACTCTCCTCTCTCATCTCATCTAATACTTACCCTTGTCATACACGTAACACTCGCCTCTTTGACATACTCAGAGATAGGTTCGTTGGGGCCATAAGAGGTTCGATGCTCTTATGGCTCCAATGAGCCATGCTGCGAGGTGTTAACTTCAACTTGTATTCCTTCAACTTTAATATCATTACTCCTTTCTTAAAACTCCGGCTTCTGATTCACCTTCCCCCTAATTAACGTTAGATTAAGATCTTAGTTTTTAAGCTAGACTAAAAATTAGCTCGTAGAAAACATCGCAACAAAAAATTTATTTTTTCACAACTAATTAACAACTAATTTAAAGCAAATTATAAGCATTAAAATATTAAATTTGTGAGGCTTTTATCTAAGAAAAAACATAGAATAACAAATTCGAAACTGTCACAACTAATTAACATCTAAAATAATGCACCTATCTATTTTTTGATCCATGGGGAACTGGAAAGTTACTTTACTTACTTGATATCAAGTTAGCAAAACACCCAACAAAAACATAGAAAATACTGCACTAACAAATTAAATTTGTCACAACTAATTACCGAGCAAATTATAAGGCCACAAACCATTAGCTTTAAGAAGTTTTTACCGATTTTTGACAGGGTTCTTTTACTAACTTGATATCAACTGTCATATCTAATTAACAGCATATTGTCAACTGACATTTTGTATTCATTTTTCGATTCGTCGAAGTTGCTTTGCTTACTTGACACTCATGATTTTAATGGCTGAGCAAAAGTAGAAAAACGATGACTAGACAAAACTGGTAAACATCACGGAGAAATTTCGACTTCGCACAGCTACAGCAGACCTGTAAAATTTCAAGTACAAATATTTGGAAAAACAAGTTCCATGGTACTTGAAAAACACCTAGTCCAAGTACTTTATGAATTACTTTTTTCTAGGTACATAACCTTCGTGCTGTAATACTTACAAGTAGACATTACAAGTACTTTTTGAATACAAGTCAATTTCAAATACTTTTCAAGTACTTTACTAGAACAGGTCAATTTTTAGTAGTTTTCATTATTTGATAGCTCAAACAGACTACTCAATGAATTGTACGAGAAGAGTACTTGAAGTTAACTTGTACTTGAAATGGACTTGTACATAAAAAGGACTTGAAATGGACTTGTACTTGGAAAATTCTTAAAATGGACTTGGACTAGAAAAGTACAAAGTATGGTACAAAGTACTTCATGATGCATTAGTACTTGCTGTTTTTTAAGCACCAAGTAATTTGTACTTGTTTTTTCAAGTACAAGGTACTGGGTACTTACAAAGTACTTAAGTAAAAATGTACATAAGTACTTTACAACTCTGGTTTTGATGAATGATCCTTTGAAGTTTTTTGCTGAAAATCTCTAATTTACAATATACATAATTGTTTTTTAATAATCTACATAGTTTATTTGAAAATAAATATATGTATGTAGGTACCTACTTCATTTAATTTTATAATATATCCAAATTATGTGTTTATTATTCAGATGATCTTGATGATGATGAAATGCAAGAGCGTAAATTAAATCGAAACGTTCCAACTCGCAAGCAATTGAAACAAATCAGCGCCAAAATGGTAGAAGAGCTCTCCAAGAAAGACGACTAAAAATGCTATGCTGTGTGCAGTTGTTTTTTAAACATAACTCATTTGAATCATAAAAGAAATCTGAAAACCTTCTGCTTTGGAGAAAAACCAAAATGAAAAATGTCGCGTCGTTCTAATCAATTTGTTTTCAGCTCAAATTTTCGGTAGTTTTTGTTTGATCTCAAGAATTTAAAATTGCCGATTATTTACATTTTTTTTTGCTTCGTTATCCAATTGACTGGAAACAAGTCGATTGAATAAAGCCGTCTTTATTAGTGTAACCAAATAAATAGCTAGCTTTATTTTGTTTTTATATTTACTATTCATTCATGACGAATACGTTTTGAATCTTTGATTTAAGATTGGATGGTCAAAAAAAAACAAAGCCGCTCGAAAACAATTATAATAAGCAGTCAAAGTTGGAGAACAAAAATTGCAGGCCAAAGTGGAGGTGGAATATGGTTAAAGGGCTGGACAGAAAGTCTCTCGGGCTTGGATTAGTGGAACTAAGATTATAGCTGCACAATTTTGCCAAGGATTAATTTTGAGAAGAAGAGGTCTTGCGATGGGTCAACTCTGCTTCTACTGGCAACTGGATTTAAATTGTTCATTGCCTCGAAATGGTGTGCAGTAGTTTATTGTGGTGGCCCTAATTGCCATAGTAGCATACCAGAATGCTGCAAGAAGAGGAAGCCAAAATAAGTGCATGTAACTCGCTTTGTTATAGAGAAGCTTCAATAACGATCACGATTTATTAATTTTTGTTTTTGCTGTTGTTGTTGTTGTTATTATCTAAGGAAACCAAAAAAAAAAACAGTTGCACTGGATGTTATTTATAATAAAGTTTGGATTTAAGATGCATTCATCAAGGACCATAATTCTATTATTATGGACAGTTATATGTATGTATACATTATTATAAACGTGGGTGACACAGAAGGCAAACAAGTTGACCGATTAATTTAGCATAAGGCGATCGGGTTATTTGGGTTTCCCTGGTCAAAGATCTAGCAAAGCTGACGGACACTGCGGCGTATACGTAATTATTTTTGAAAACAAATATTTCGCAATCAATTATAATGAAAACTAACAGTAACTGCAGTAGTCTATTTGAAAGCATATTTTGTGTTTAGATTAGTTTATTTACATCAATTAGGGTTTACAATAATACTCAATGCAGATAAAAGAAATAATAATAAGAAGAAATAAATGAACGAGAAAAAATATAAAAAATTGAGTTTTGTTAAATCCGCCTACTGACACCGACACGCCCACTTTTTTTATTATTAAGAAAAAGAATATGATGATTTGGCTGACATTCTGACATTTTCAGAGTTTGTTTCAATGAAAAAAATCAGCCCACTGACACGATCTCTTTTTAATAGTATGTTTATGTTTATACATTAGATATGGGTGATTCCATGAAGAAGAATTGCAAAATATCCTACAAGTATAAACATATTAGGTCTAAAAATAAAATGAAATTATTAACCATTAATTTTCAAATTCAAAACTTAATAAACATGTATGGACCACCTTTAATCGCGCATCCGAGCGGCCACAATTATCCCCAAATCATTTTACCTACCCTACATGAAGATGAACACCGCCACTGATAACGATAACCGACCGATTATTCTCTTTTTTTCATAATTCTACGTACCTATTGTTTCATTTCATTTATGCTTGGTCCATCCGCGAACAAATGGGATTTGGAGGATATAACCTCTTTTAATGCTTTTGCGCTTTTTTCCTTTTCATCTTTCAACCTGTGCAGATAAGCAAAAAGAAAGCTCGTCACAAAGTTATAATTTTGCTACACAAGAAAAAAACGAAAAAAAAAACAGAAAATATAAAAGGTGATCTCCACAAAACCATCGAAAGAAACCAAACCAATCGACTGCAATATTAGTCGTATATTAATTTATTATAACATTAAGCTACTATCATATAATTTAAGCGCAGTTGCTCTGCAGAAAGCTGCGCGGGAATAAATCTGTGCTTTGAGGAACTGTGGATAGGAGAATCCCCAGTTAAGCAAGCAGAGTTCAGGGAATCTTTTTTAACCCTTAAGGTGACGTCACACCGTGCAAGTTAAGTACTTGCAGCAATTGTTTAAAAAATTTCGATTTTGAAATATTCGTGCAAGTACTCGTACTTGCAGAGAGCAGCCTCATCAGGCAAGTAAATTGCTTGCTGAAACCACTTTTTACTTGCTCGCAAGTAAAATTGCTGCAAGTACTTTTGAGGTCGTCACACCGAAGATGCAATTTATTGCTAAAATTACTTACCGCAAGTACTTGCGGAAATTAATTTCAAAAAGTAATTGCTGCAATTAATTTACTAGTTCTTGTGTCGACGGGTGTGGTTTTTGCCATTTTTTGCCCAGCTTCGTTTAGGTGTTTCATAAGCGACAGGTCAAAAATGAACAATCAAGATTAAGAAGAAGTTATTTTGATTGAAAAACATATGTTCGCTTGGCAGCAAGTACAAAACTTGCTTGCGCAAATCCTGCAAGTGGCAAGTACTTGCCGCAAGTGATTTCAAGTGATTTACTTGCGTGCAAGTACTTGCAGGTACTAGTCCCACCTAGCATGTGTTTATTGCGCAAGTACTTTTCTGGTAGTCACACCAGGCAAATTTTACTTGCAGCAATCAGAAGTTAGCAGGCCACATAGTGTATCTCAGGAACCAAGCATGCTAGGAACTTGTAGTGAGGCTTCAAATTTGCAGTTTTTTTTTTTTTTTTGAAAATTAACATGTTTCAAATTTGTATATCAAAAATAATATAAATTTGTTCAGCTGATAATGAGAAAATTCAAAATAGAAAATAAGGTTCTATGAGAAGAGAGAGTACTATTAATAGTTGCTATTTGTGAATTTTTATAAGTTTTTGTGGTATATCGCACTAATTTTAGCATACACAAAATGTTTAATAAAAATTGTTTGGAGCGGTTTTTAAGAAAAAATATTTTCCCTAGCGGTTTTTTAACATTTGTATAGAAGGAACTGTAATTTTTTCATAAAAGTAGAAAATTTTCTTAAAATACTTTACAGTTTTGAAAAAAGACCTTAAATAGTGAGTTAAAAAATGGTTCTTTGGGGAGGTACCGTTAAAAACTATTTGTTGAAAAATAGTTTCCCAACCAAAGGTAGCTTTTACTAAAAGAAATTAATTGAATTTTTTAAGAAAAGTTGTGAAGCCGTTTTTGAGAAAACTAAGATTTTGTAAAATTGCTAAAAAAAATTGTATATTAGTACCGTTATTTTTAGTTCTAAGAAAAATGAAAAAGCCTGTGGGCAAAATCGCAAAAAGTCACTATGCACCAAGTTTTAAGAAAATCCATTCAGCCGTTTTGGCTGTAGCCAAACAGACAGACAGGCAAACAGAATATTGCCACCTTCTTTTTGGGGTTCTCTATCATTGTAATGTCATGTTTGATTGTTATCTCGATTTTTTTTGCACGAATCCAAAACTTGCCTTATAGTCGAGTTAAAATAGATATAAAAATGTGCAAACCTAGCCAAAACTCCGATAAGACTGAAAATTTGTATAGACCTTCATTTGGACATAACAAATCAACTGCGTCAATCCCACTCGAGCATAAAAAGTTATTCAAGGTATAGAGTCGAAAAAGTTGGTTTTTGGCCTATAACTTTTGAAGCTGTGTAAATCATGCAATTTTCTACAAAAAAAAAAGATAGTACCAATGTATATCGCAAGTAAAAATGGAAAAGAAACAAAAACAAAAAAGGAAATATCCAACTTTTGAGAACGTTTTAAACAAAAATTTCTCTCTTTAAATTCCTTTTCTAAAAATAAAATGACAAAAGACTCTTTAATAAAAATGATCAGGAAATACTTTCTTTTTTTTTAAATGAGGCCATTAAAAAAAAACACACAATCCAGTACACCATGTCTTTCTTTTCTTATATCCGAATTTTTGCAAATAAGAAGTTTAAAATATAGCTAATGATAATATAAAAAGACATTCTTTTAAGACATTCTTTACGTTTTTTACTCGTAACTTTTACTCGTTATTTTTACTCGGTGACGTGAAATAAGGCCCAACGAAATAAAGCCAAAAATACAAAATTTTGTCTTATTTCGCCTCCAATGTGGAAATAATGCCAAATTTTAGCTTTAGAATACGAAATAAGAACCAATTTGGCTTTAATTCGTTTTGATATTTTATTTGCAGGCTGGTACTGTTGATTAAGAATAATTTTATCATTGCCTCAAAAGAAATTTGTTTTTCAAAATCGTATTTACACTTTCCTTGCCTTAAATAAATAAATTGCTAGCACCTGCTAGCATTGAAAGGACGCGAAGTATACTTATTTGATAGAAATTTGGAAGCGCATCTTTTGTTTGCAAGTTTTGAGTGCTTGAAATGAATTTTCGATACATGTCCTTTCGCGAAAATCATCATGCATGACTTATTATTGGAAATTTTTACAAGTTAGTTCTTTATAAAATTAATAAACCAATTGGATTGTTTTTATATCGTGTATCTATCAATCACACAATTATACAAAATATTCAAAAATCGAGCATCCTTATTACAGATCTTAAGGAAATATTTATTGATTTATTACTCATTAGCTGAAAATTACTTTTAATATAATGTGCCAGTTTACGACTAAGACAAAGTAGAACCTAAGCTCTGTCTAAGTGGGCAGAGGACAATAATATCATACCAGACAAACAGTTCGGTTTTAAGGCGGGACATGACACCATTCATGCCGCGTCTAAACTCGTTTCTGATGTCCAATGGAACAAATCTAAGAAGCAGTGTACGGGTGCCTGCCTGGTTGATTTGGAGAAGGCCTTCGACACCGTGTGGTTAGAAGATCTTTATCTTAAGCTGACCAGACTTGGCATTAGTAAACCACTATTGTATATGCTTTATGATATGCTCAATGGCAGAAAGTTTGTTGTCAAGAGTGGCAATGTAACTTCTGCCACAACCTTTAATATTAAAAATGGTCTTCAGCAGGGAGCAGTCAACTCGCCGATTCTATTCAGCATTTACACCAGCGATCTGATAGGTAGTCTAACTCAGGCAATAGCGTATGCCGACGATCTAATTGCGTACAGAACAGCTGCAAAAGTCGAGGACATCAGGATTCTTTTGCAGAGTGACTTCGATGAGATTCAACGATATTGTGATGACTGGAAGTTGAAAATCAACTTTCAGAAATCAGAAACTATCTTGTTTAGGACTCCGTTGCGTGGAGCCACAAGGGATACGAGAAAGAACTGGCGCAAGCTGGTGATCGTAGGGCCAAATGGACATCCACTGGCGCGTAAAAGTGTAGTAAAGTACCTTGGCATCTGGATGGATCAGTATTTGTATTTCGACAGACATATAAATGCTGCTCTGGCCAGGGCTAGGGGAGCGTTTGCCCTGACGAAACGGTTGTTTTATAGCAAACACCTTCACCCTGACAACAGGGTGAAGGTGATTTGCTACATGGCCCTTATCCGGCCGATGATTGCCTATGGATGCCCGGTTTGGTTCAACGTTGCCCCATCTCAAATGGAAAAGATTCGGGTGTTTGAGAGGCAGTGTCTACGACGCTGCCTTGGATTGCACAGAACACCAGAGTCGGAGTACAAACACTACCATTCCAACCTGGCTCTATACAACGGGACCAACATAAATAGGATAGATAATTTCTTGCTGAAGCTTATTCGAGGTCACATTGCAAGAGCGATGTCCTCGTCTAACAGCTTAATTTTCGGGGCTTATTACCCTAAATACGAATACTATGAGAGTGTGCGTCTAAGCGGCTTTATTCCGCCCGATGCATTCCTCCACCTAGACAGTCGAGGGCTGATCCAGGATAGAGCGGCGGTTCCGCTAATCTACCACGTCGGCCGTAGAACTGTAGATCGGTGGCTCCTTTAAAGTCGAGACGTCCTCGCACAAGACGGAGCTGAGCACCTTCGGTTCAGTAGGACTGTGTCCGAACGGGACCGAAGAGATAGGGTAAAGCAGGAGAACCAGTTCTGGTGGTTGAAAAACGAAGATGAAGTTCCTTCAGACATTTAATAGTTGACCTTGCTATTTTCTTTTGTATGGCCGACTTGCATAGGTTAAGGTAGTTAATTAAGTAGGGACAGTCAGGGTGGCACCAAAAAAAAAAAAAAAAAAAAAAAAAAAAAATCAACAAAAATACAAAAAAAATAAAAAAATATATAAAAACGGAAAATGCCTGCTGTGGCTGTTCTAGTTTGTAAGTAGTCTGTAAGTAGCTTATAAGTAGGTTGTAATTAGTTCATAATTAGTTGTAAATAGTTTTAAGTAGCTTTAATTAGTTTTAATTAGTTTTAATTAGCTTTAATTTAGTTTTATGTAGTTTGTAAGTTTTATATAAAACCAAAAAATTAAAAATATAGATACCGAGTTTATTGTAAATTCTTCTCGGTAAAAAATAAAACCGACCTGGATTTAGTATTAAGATAGTTCTTAGGCCGAAAGGCACTATCATTAAGTTATTATAGTTTAACTTAGAGCGCCCGACTAGGGGCAGTAAGTTAGTTTTAAGATATCGATAAGTAGGCTAATTTTTATGAATTTTTGTCTAGCTTTAAGATAGTTTTAAGAAAATGGAAGATAAAAATGAATTAAAAAAAAAAAAAAAAAAAACAAAGTAGAACCTGAGTCTTTTAGCTTAAGCAGAACATAAATATTTAAGTCTGGTATCAGCAAACGAGTCTTAAAGGTTTTTGTTAAAAAAAAAAACAAACCATAGACTCTTTAATTTGTATTTCTGGTTAACATTTGTTTTCTTATAATTAATATACAAGAGATAAACCGATAAGAATAAAAGGTCAATGTGTTTTTTTTTTTGTTTAATTCATTGTTTTGAGAAATTCATGATGTAATTATGAGTATATCCAAATAAAACAATAACACAGACAAATATATACGGAATGACATCAAATTGGTGCGAAATAATAAAGACCCAATAAAATGAATTCAACATAACAATAGCCAAATAGTGTAACCAAAATTAAAAAAAAAAAAACAACTAAATTTCAATATTAAATGAGTTATAGTGCAGCTTATGACAAGCTTAGTTTAAATTGGATAGAGCCTTAGGCCTTTGAAGCATCTTTCTATTGTCTTTATCTGTTCTGCAGACATATATTTATTAATATTAATAATGACCATGAACTCAGAGATGATGTGAATCCCATATAAACTAGTCAAAGTTGATTTTATAGAAAACCTTCCTAGCAACCAATTTCTCTAAAGCATTCTAACGTTAGTATTAGTATTTGTGTAAAATTTCTTTTTTTTTATCTCTAAGTAAAAAAAAATTTCCTAATTGTTTTTGAATTTAATCTAACCCCCTTGGTCTCCATCTTTTCACTTCAAATTACTAATAATGGACTTTAAATGGTGATTCTTATAATACGAGAAAAAAATATAGAAGCGTATCGAAAGGGGTGTCTATTTCCCCAACTTCGGGCGGGAAAAATTTTTTTAAAATAAAACGGGAACATTTACATTGTCATGCTTTAACTTTCTTAAAGCCACAAATCCGTTAAAATAAAGTTTTCATTTAGTGAGAGATTGAGGCCAGAATACAAAATTGTAAAACCAAAATTGAAAAAGGAACAAATATCTACTATAAGAGATGAAGAGGGTAAAGAAACCTAGCGGAGAGGATCAAGGAGATGGAAGCTAAGATAGAAAAACAAGAAAAAGAAAACAGAAAATGGAAATTAAAAACGTGCAATGAGGAATACTAAAAGAAACGGTAGAAAGAATATTTGAAAGGATAGAAGTCTAAGGAAGGATAGAGGAAGAGAGGGAAGTCGGAAGAAGAGGAGCAGATAGGGAAGAAGGTAGGACAAGAGTAACACTACAGAGGAGACACTATAGACTACAGGATCACTGAAGTTAAAGTCAAAGGAGTTCATGTTTAAATTAACACTTCACAGAACTCGAGATATAAGTTTGTTTGAGCCATAGGAAATCCTGTGTGTGGGAAGATAAAAAAGATGAGGATTTCGCAAAAGAGAGTTTATGTTAAAAGAGATAGAGTTATAGAGTAAAATACAGCCAACGGAACCACAAAGTAAATGATGAGTGAATAGTTTGTCTGTTCTTCCAAAGAATTCAAGTTGATTAGTTTAAGGCGGTCTAGATACGGAGGCAGGATCAGGGGATTGTTCCATGTAAGGCCTCGAAGAACAAAGCTAAGAAAGCGATGCTGGACGCTCTTTATTCTGGAAATGTGAATAAGTTGATAGGGAGACCAAACTTGAGAAGCGTATTCAAGGAATGAACGAACAAAAGATATGTATTAGGATCGGGTCACATAAGGGCTGGAGAATTTCTTGGACCATCATTTGACGAAGCCGAGAGCTGAGAACTGCGTTTGACTCAGTATACAGAAAAATTGATGGAAGTGTTGGAGGAAAAAGGGTTAGATAAGGGCTCAGGGAAAGAGTGGGGGAGTTCTACGAAGAAACGAGGAGTAGAATTAAATCGTGTAAGGCAGGGTTGCCCTCTGAGTCCAATATTGTTCAACTCGTTGACGATGGATGTAGAAGATAGACTAGACAAAGTGAGCTGGGAAGGGATAAAAGTGAAAGAAAGAAGAATTTGTTTGGTGGAAAATACGCAGATGATGTTGTGGTAATGGCGAAAAATGAAGAAGATAAATATTTTGAGAGGAAAAGACTGGAAGTAAACGTGGTAAAAACGAAAGTGATAAAGGTTCAGGGAAGAAGGAGGGGGGGGACATAGATGGTAAATGGAGGGAAAAGAAGATAGACGAAGTAAAAGAATTTAAATACCTTAGGTTTTGTGTTCAAAAAGAATGGAGGCCAGAAGACATATATCCGAGACAGTAAAAAAGTTAGCAGCGGATATGAAAGAAGCATGGGAGAAAATAAGACATTCAAGAAGGTTTGGGAGAGGACGATGTGGCTTTTCGATACCCTGATGAGGACGGTGACGGGATATTGGGCAGAATTATGGGAATGGGAGTAGAAACATGAAATGGAAAGGATGCAAGAGAGGTACCTCAAGATTTCTGAAATACCATTATGAGACTCTCTTAAACGTTAACAGAACAAAACTACTATCACAAAATGTGTACTATCACTATATGCATTACACTATTCGTTTGACAAAAACCTCCTTTTTTATAAGTAAGTAAAATATTGCTAAATTTTCTTTTATTACTTCCTATAGCCGCTCGACACTAACACCAACTCAAACGCATTTGGTAACCAATATAAGGGCATAATGCGCATATAAAAATATACACGGTTGATTTTCTTTTTAAATCAAAAAGTTGATAAATAGCTGATGGTGAATGGGAAAATTATACATATATTTACTAAGTGACTGTCGATCATCAGCGTTATCAAATCTTTTAAAAGAACACAATTATTTTCAAAAGATTTAGACAGTAGTTTTTTTTAATCCATAAATTCGAGTATGATTTAAAGTAAATTCTCTACTCCATGCATCTTAAACATAACAAATAACTAATATGCAGCTTACATATCAACAAAAATAATTAAACAAGTTTTTTGCGTAGAAATATTGGAGTATATCTACCATATGACTATGTGCATATAAGCATCCTCTCCGATATGTCAACAAATCTTATAGCCGCAACTCGCTAATCACACGCACATCTTTAAAAATCATCATCACAATCTCTAAAAATTACCTTTAAGATCTCTGTGTCGTACACTTAATCTAACATTTTTCGTTTTTAAATCCATAAAAAAAAGAAAAATACCTGTCCACCAAATTAACATCCACTTACAGAAATTTATAATCATCTGATCGTGCGTTGGTCGGTCGCAGTAGCGCACACAAAATCCCATCTATGAAAGTGAGAAAGGATTTTATAACTCGTGACGTGATCAATGAATGATGCTTAACGCTGCTGATGATGATAGAAGATTAGGCTATGGGAAGAAGATGGGAAAAGATGACCACCAATCACCGTATGCATAATGAATTCTGCAAAGCTTAAAACACTCACTTTGCAGACACAACAAACTTGAGTACCTTGAAGATGATTATTCTACCAACTAACCGATATATTGTAGATATAGAGGTATAACGTGAAACTAGAAATTCATTTCTCAAACCATCACCCAACTGGTTATTTCTTTTACAAGGGATTCATTCATTCATTCCAATCCACATGGCTCACACGACCAAAAGATATCTTCTTCACTATAAACTTACTACAATCCACACAACAACAACAAGTTTAAGTATCTGCAGTCGACCAGTCTTGTCAGTCTTGCTTGTTTGTCGGTCTTTCTTGTTTCTTTAGCTTTGCCGAAGCATATACTCATCATCAATGTGGAGGGTTCATTTTGTCGGGACAGCAACGGTGATGGTACTTTACTAAAGATTGTTTGAATGGATCCCAACGGAGACATTCAAATGTTGGTAACGATCGTGAAAAGACGTATCTTTCCTCTTCAACCGATTTTGTGGTAAAAGAAAACACTTCTTTAATTTTGTTTTTTTTTTTTTTACCAATATCTAATCCATTCCGGTAATATTTGGTTGTCCATTATCGGGTAAAAGGATGTTTCGTGCTCGTTTTTGAAAGAAAAAAGCCTTTGCAGTAATTTTTAACCTCCGACCTTTTACTATTTTAAAACAAGTCCATTTACTTAAACATTCAAATTATTGGGTGATGTGTTTTGACTAGACTAGACTAGACTAGACACGGTTCTTATTTTGTTATTATAAAAAAGTTATTCTCGTGCATAGTGAATATCAAAATTTGATTTGTTTTGTTTTTTATTTCTCTCTTCAGTTATTATTTAATATAACTTATCTACGGATATATATACCTACATCCAGAAGGAACATCAAAATCTAACGGAATCTTATACAATTTATTGTAAAAAGTTGTCAGTTTGTGGGTAAGTTTAACCTTTGCAAAAAGTAGATATCTATACGACAGTTGTTGTTATAAATGTCACTTAGCTAGTCTGAAAGATAATTCGTATGCATCGTCTTCCCATCAGTAGAGGTTGGTGGTTTATAGTATTGCATCATATAGAGCCATGTTAAGTGTGTGTGCAAGTACAAAAAAGCTCACATTAGAACGTATGTTAAAGAATGAAAAATTCTAACAAAATATTACGCGTTTATCAAATGGCATAATCAGTGGCGTATTTACGATAAGGCCATAAGGGCCATGGCCCGGGGCGGCACACTGTGAAGGGTGGCACTTACCTTTGGGTGGAAAATTTAAAATTCTTTTACAAAATAGCATGAAAAAGCATTAAACAAGCATTAAACAAGGCTTAGAAGCGCCACACAGTGGTCCGTTTGTTGAATATTGACTTTTCTACTCTAAATCTTGATAAATATTAATTAAATTTGGTTCACTTAATAATTTGGAGATGCCGCTGAACTCGGAGGTACCGCTTAAGTATTTTCGAAGGTAGGAACTGACTAAAGTTTATATTTGAAATTTCCTAAAATATGTGTTTGAGTGTATGCTTTCTCATAAAAATGACTCAAAAATTAAATACCTACAAAATGAAAAGCGAAGATTGCCCAAAATGTTTAGAAATGTCACCAATCGATTAGAAATTATTTAAGTTCTATTTTTTAAAAAACATTGTATTGGAAATTATTTTCTAAAATAATCTGATCGAATCTGAAAGAAATTTTACAATTTTGAAGGTTAGAAGTTGCCAATCAAATTTTAGGTCACTAAAACCGAGAACACGATAGTGTTGATATTTTTTCTGCTGGCATTATTTAAATCTGACGTCAATAAGCTAAGTGGCAGTAAGATTGTAGCTGATGCAGAAAAGACCGTTCCCAACTAACAATTTTGCTTCTACATTCCTCCATAAATGCTTTTTATTTTCATTCAACCTACGCATAAAAGCATTGCATAAAACTCCATAGATTAAAAAAGGCGACCGTTTTTTACTCCTATTCTACCTTTGTGGAGTTAATTATGAGAGTTGTCTTGCAGAGTTCATATAAAATTATATAAAAAAAAAGTTGTTGGCAGGTCTAAGAATCGAACCCGTGTCCCTATGAACCATTTGTCTAGCTCGGTAACAGCTCCACCAGTTCAATGCATTAAATTGCAGTCACTTTTATCTAGAATTGTCTCGTATGAGACAAAAAGTTTGCATTAATGAGAAAAAAAACTTTGTTCTAGAAAAATATAAAATAATATGGGTATAACAAACGCATATTGCTAGTTAAATAAATAGAGGTACTAAACATAGATTAAATAGTCAATTAATACCAATCCGAAACATTGGCGATAATAAGATATATATGTGCTCAAATGCAAATTGAATATAAATTATAAAATGGCCGATTATAGCTTGGCGTCATCATATTCACTTATACAAGCAATGAAGAAACAAAGACTAACATAAAGATTGTATAATAATTTTACGGGATGACTTTTGAAGCGAAAGTGTTTTAGTTATTTTATAAGAGCATTATGGAGAAATTAAAAAAACATTGGTACATCGCTACTACTCGTATCAAGCTGATATAATTTGCACCAGAAAATATTAAAGGATTCAGAAATGCTCCAATAAGGTATTTACTTTCTGCCAGAAGGCTAAATGGAGCGCTATAGAAGCAAGTGTCTGAAATGCAAAGCAATTTTGTTAGTTGGGATGTGTTCATGTGTATGTATAGATATGTATTTAAATACTTTAATAGATTGCTTAAAAGCACTCAGAGATGTTCTTATTAAAAAAAAACAAATGGCTTACAGTCGTATGTTTCAGATGACTGCAGTGACAGATTGCTGTAAAGAAACTTCAATTTCCGAACTCAAAAACAGGCAAAATATAGGTATGCATACGTTCTCGTAAAACCAGAGAATATTTGAAAAATTAAACACGTTCCTTATTTTAATATTTAAATTCTAAATTTGTATTTCGTGCATTTTATTTTTGAAATTAAAAAAAAAAAAACATCCAATAAAGCTACAAAATTAATTCTTGCGTACAAATTTTTTAATTCACATTTAAAAATCTACAATTTGTCGCAATACAAAAATCTTGATTTTCGTTTGCCAAATCTTAACTTGTTTAAGTTATAAAATGCTAGAATTTAGTTTTTTTTTACCATAGAATTATCAATTTTGCTTATGTTTTTGAAGTTGTCTGTTAAAAAAAAAACAACCAAAAAGTGTTTGAATTTTTTTTTTTTTTTTCTAAAAACCTTCCATGACACATTCAAAAAATGCTGGGGTAAAATTTTTTTAACTAAAGCAAAAACAATTCTAATTTTAACATTAACTTTATTTATAATAAAAACGAACTTAAAATAAACATTTTATTATAAATAACACTTAAATATAAAAGGAATTTCCATTGAAGCAGTCAATACAAGGAATTTAAAATTAATTATTTTCAAGTATCGCAAACATATTTTTTCAGCCATTTCCTTGTTTCAAATACCCTTGAGAGTCGGTGGTTCTGAACAGCTTTTTTTTGTCTGGAAATAAACTAAAAATGTTAGTGCATATCTAAAATGGCACTGCAGCACACTCTGCCATTTTGCCCAAAAACATGGTGTGCCCTTTTGCCCGTTTATAGCCAATTTACTGACATTGAATTAGGTTTCATAGATTTTGGACATTTTGGATACTCATAAATAGAAATAAATATTTTTTCCTTACATGCGCTCACTTCGCGTAGTAAATTAATCAACTTTAAAGAATGGATTTTTTTGTTGTTCATATATGTTTTTTAGCTTATATGTTTTTAGCCAGTGTGAAATTTTATTCAGGTATCTCATTTAAACCAAGTTCCCCTATTTATATTATTTGAAATTATCACCGCTTCAGACTTAGCGGAGACTTAAATAATAAAAACTATTAAAATTTATGGTTAGCGTAACAAATATGCATTTAACTATGAAAAAATGATTTAATTCGGCCAAAAAGTGTCGGCCCAAATAAGAGACATCAGCTGAGCTTGAGCCATGTCTTAAAACTTTAAATTATGAATGGTAATAAGAGTACTTTTGATGACATGTTTCAACCAATTTGTGCATCACTCGTCGCCTTGGCAAAAAAAATACAAATTTATTTCAAAATTGTGTTTGTTATTTAATACTTATATAAAGCATAGTTTATACTTCAGAGCAAAGTGAAATCAAATTTGAAATGAAACATCAATGTTTTATGCACCAAAGGTTTTTCAAAAAAATAGTTTTCATCACAAAGTTTGGTTTTTGAAAATCCCATTGGGTTGCATTTATTTCGAAACAAATTTGTTCTTCTTTGTTGCCAAAACAATCGGATTTAGTTTTTGACAGTTTTTCACGCATAGGAATTTTTTATATGAAAACTACACCTCACATTGATGAATAAACTAGGCTTAACAATTCATTATGAAGTGAATTTAGCTGTTTTTCGTGAATTAATGGGGCGCCAAAACTTATTGGCCCCTGCGCACCAAATTTTTAAATACGCCACCGGACATAATTCTTCTACTTCTTCTAAAAATATACTTTTGTATCTTTTTCTTATTCTTCTTGTATGGTGTATAGGTACCTAGGGCCTCTTAAGAACCATTTATCACTATTTTTTTACCATTAGTTGTTTTGGGCTAATATTTTGTTGGATGATTTTTTTTATCCATAGTTTTGTTTCTGTTTTGCTATAGGTTAAGCTCGGCTATATATCTACATACATGAACCTTTTTCCATTCAATCTATCTTCTTATTTGTGTTTTTGTTGGAAAATTTTTATTTGGAGATGTTTGCTCATCATGCATTGTAATGAATGTTTTGGGGCATCTTGGAATCTGCATTTCAGTATTTTTAGTTTTTGTGAGAACTTCTTCCTCTTTACTGTATTTTTGCAGAAACTCAACATATCTATGCCTAGCCTATGTGCAGTGTTCCGTGAAGCTCTAGGGCATTGTTTTTGGTCCGTTTAATTTTTGTGTCTCTATCAAAGTTGATAATGAAGAGGGGAATTGTTGTTTTGTTTTGTATCTTTTAATTTTTTTTTTTTGTTGTTTATTTACCTCATTGGTATGTGGAGTACCTACCTATCTTATATTCTATTTTACATACTTTACCAAAAAGGTGATATTTTGTGATTATATTTTTAATTTATTTGAGATACAAAAATTAAATTTTGAATTGCTTTTAAATTATTCAAATTCAAATTATAATGACCTCACGTTTTATTATAGAACAAAGGATCTTATAAGCTTTCTTGATTATACAAATTGTGTTGTTGTTGAAGATCTTGTTTTTAAAATAAAATATCTAATAGAATTTCTAATAGATGTTATCATTTTAAGGGGTGAGTTGTCTTGGGAGGCATTAAATATATGTGAGTCATTTGAATGTGAATTTATTGATTTATTAAACGTTAGTGTTTGGTTTTGAGTTTTCGAAGTTAGATAGGTAAATGTAGAGGTAAATCTGTAATTTTAGATTAGGCATACAGGTTCTTCATTATGGCAGAAATATTGTTGCTTTGTTTGTGTTTTGTTATAAGCATAGAGAGGGAAAACCATAGAAAACTTTGTGAATAATTCAAATCTTTTTTAGTCTAGTCAAAATAGACGTTTGACCTTGCCAAATTTTCGATAAGACTGCAAATTAATAAACCCTCTTTTTGCAGTAATAAATCAACTGCAAAAAGTCCCCGTCAATCCCACTCGAGCATAAAAATTAATTCAAAGTCAAGTGTCGAAAAATTTGGTTTTCGGCCCATAACTTTCAAACCGTGAATGGTATCAATCAAAAAATAAATAGAATAAGTTTTGTAGATGATGTAATTTGTATTGACACACTTTTCTTCGTAAGACCTTTGGTTTAAGATATGTAGCTATTTGAAAAAATTGTATATTGACGAAAATGTCGGTTTTTTAGGAATAACTCGTTAACGGTAAACGTTATCGGAAAATGTTTCAAGTTATGCTTGTAGTTAATTAGTTCTTTTATAAAAAAAAACTATTAAAATTTGTGTTTTGAAATTTACCGCTAAGAAAATATAATTTTTTTAAGAGAGCATCAAAACGCAATTTTCATTTTTAAGGGTGCTGTCAAAATAGATCTTGTTCAAATCTTTTTGTGCGGTGAAAACACCAAATAGATTAACGAAATCTGAACTGAGATAAGCCTTTGGTGAAAAAATAGCATAAACTCAATTTAAGTTTCAAGCTCTGAGGTCTTTGATTTGACTTTGTACGACTAGCCACTTTATCAACTCAAAATCGCTTTTAGTCACCTTAAGTCTTCTGACATAATATTGATGTTTTGTCTCGGCTATCTGCACAAATCTGAAGAAAGTTGAAGAATCTGTAGACAGCACAAAAACTAGAGAATTAAATTTCAGCTTATTCTATTTAAACAATATTAAGAATTAAAATTTACTGAAACATTTATAAGATTAAAGTAATACATTTTTTTTTTAATTTTGTTGATTGTGAACGCTACAAGTAATATTTGAATATGATTTAAAGGTCCTACTCAATTTTTTTAAGTTCAGTTCATCTTACCTCAACTTTTTGAACAAAGTCAAAAGTAAATTATATCAAAGAAGACTAAACTTACTTACTAACTTACTTATCCGCCTCCCAATCTATGGAGGGGGTCTGCCTGAGATATTGCGGTCTTCCATCGTTTGTGATCCCTCGCACGCTCCTTCCAGTCGTCGAGACCAAGCGCTTTTGTGTCTATAACCAATTGGTCCCTGTTCCTGTAGCAGAGGTTCGGTTTTCTTGGGGCCTATTTCATAAAACTACAAGACTAATAATTATTTGTAAGTTATAGTCTGG
The DNA here is from genome assembly GCA_946251815.1 of Dasysyrphus albostriatus. NCBI lineage: Eukaryota > Metazoa > Arthropoda > Insecta > Diptera > Syrphidae > Dasysyrphus > Dasysyrphus albostriatus. The sequence goes on along the minus strand of OX276335.1, from coordinate 218,340,198 downwards.
GAGGTGATCGGACTCGAAGCAAAAACCTTCAAAAGTCTGTCTTACCATTAATAAAGTATAGAAGTATAGACAGTCTTAGCAATCATTTGGTATCCAATTGATAAAAGTTCCTTATGTGAAAGGTATACTTAGTCGAAAATGCAACGCGAAAACTGCATTTTTTAACCTAAGCAACCAAGAAATCTTATCCGAACCGCGGTTTTGTAAATGTTTTTAATAAAGCTCTCAACTGGCAATCAGATAAGAAATCTTAAGGTCGTCTCTCAAACTATAATTCACAAATAATTATAAGTCTTGTAGTTTTATCCTAGGATCCTATCCTGGTCGTTTCGAACCTGAGGCCGAAGAATTTCTGGGTTTTAGCGATGTTGTCCATTTGCTCGATATAGCTGAGTCAGCGTTGTCGACATGTTTTGGTTCCTTTGACTAAATCCACATCTTGGTACAGCTCGTATAATTCACGATTGAGTCCAGTTTTTTGAACCCATTTGTCTGGCCAAACCGAAGTAACAGTGGTTCGCTAGGGTAATTCTTCATCGGATTTCTACTAAGGGACTAGGGTGTCGTTCGTGGAATTGATGTTTGTACCTAAGTAGGTGAACTCCTTGACTAACTCGAAATTACTGCTAACAACAGTGACGCTTTGCTCTAGGTGATGGGCAGATTAGGTTTTGCTTGTTTTGTCCTCATTCACTTTAAGTTTAAGAGCAAAGCTTTTCGCCTGTTCATCAAAACGCTGTGAATGCTTTAATTACAGCTCGCTTGGAGTAAGCCAAATAGCTGAGAAGACTTGTTAAAAATAGTGCTTTCAGGGTTAACACCGCTCTTGCGCACTATCTCCACTATGCTCCAGGACTACATTGTAAAAATCACATGGAATAGCTCGGATGAGCTGTTACCCATTTGCACGTTTGACCGCGTATTTTGTAACGTCATGTGGCATAGCTGTATCGGTTTTTTTCGGGATCACGATAGAAGCTCTTGATGACTTATGCTATCCTATTCGGCTTTGAAGTTAATGAAAAGATGGTGGGTCTCGACTAGAAATTCGCTGGTCTTTTCCAGGAATTGCCTCAATGTGAAGATTTAGTATATTTGTGGTCAGAAGCCATACTGGCCTATCAAAGTGCTGCAGCAAGATTTTAAATGCTCACGTAGTACGTTGGATAGGATCAAGTAGGCCATCCGAGTTGGCAGATTTGTTGTTCTAAAGCTTTTTAGATGGCTTTTTTAACCTATCCAGTCCTGAACGCTGGGACTGGACCTTTGTTGATTGGACTCGTACTTCTTTGTCCTTCTGTCACTTCTCTACATAATGCCAACTAGGCAGTTGCTGGATATGTTGCTTAAACAGTCTTTGATTCTTGTGCTTCGGGGACTAAGTTCCCTTCGCTGTTCCAAAGAGCTTGCTTACCAGTTTTATAACCAAATTCCAGTTCTTTGGCTGTTTTATAGTACCGGTGGGTGCTGACTTCTCAAAATACCTGAGCTGAGAGGCTGCGGATGCTCTTTTCTTTCTGTGCAAAAATTTTCTCTTTACTTCTCTTCTCACGGTCCTCCTCTATTGCTGCTCTTATTTTCCATTCCAGCATTTGCATTCGAGTATTTTGCGTCTTCTGCTTCAATACTCCGCATTTATAATTATACAACGGGTTCTTTTTTCTGGGTGGTTGATAGCTTATGGTGGTCTCATCTGTCTCCTTAATGATGTCGTGATGCTGGTTCCGCTGGTTGTTGACTCTTGAGGCTGGGGGTACGGCAAAGAGCTTCTTGGTCTATTGCTTACTGTAGTCTCTGGCTTTGGCATGCAATATTCAATTTTTTCCTTTAGGTGGTCTTGGTTTTTTACTATTGGACAGTTGGGCTCTGAACTTTGTCACAACAGTGGTCAGAGTCTACGTTTGCCCCTCGGAAAGTTTGCACGTCCAAGATGTTCGATGCGTGCCTTGGGTCAGCCAGCAAGTTGTCAATTTGATTGGCTGTTTCACCATATGGAGATCGCCAGGTTGCTGTGTGCCACCAACACGACTTTGACATCGCACTCCGGGAAGGCTCCATAGACTCTGTGCATGAGATCGTAAAACTCCTCCTTTTGAGACTCCTCAGCTTCATCGGTAAAGGCGTGTGCAAGTATTAGGCTGATGTTTTGGACGGTAGTTTTGATGTGGACCCCATCCAGGCGATCACTGATCAGCTTAAAATCAATTACTTTTGATCTGAGTTGATTTCCCACAGTGAATCCGCACTTTAGAATTTCTATTGAAAGCGCATGATCGTACCTAAAAAAAATAATCCTAATTTAAAATAGCCCAGCAGCCTTCAAAAAGAATACACAAAAAATCAACATTAACTTATTGACCTTTACCATTCAAGCTATTATTCATATAACAACTGCAAATAAAAACTTAAATTTTAGCAGCCGACTGTAATAAATTATTATTATATCACTTAATAACTTGTTTTTATTTTTTTATTGGTGATTTTATTTAAAAATAATTCTATAATATTTAAATGGCATAATATTAATATTTACTGAATACACTGTTGTTCATAAGTGTTAAAATACAAGTTAATGTCTTTATACACCCTAAGGAAAAAAAATACCAGAAAATAAACATATTTATATTAATCACCCACTAAATCAAATGACTATTCTATTTGTTTCTCATACAAGATTTAATTGAATTCTGCAGCTTTTCGTTTCATTTTATTTCTCTCTAATTAAAGGGTAACCAAAAATGCATACAAAATTTGAATTTGCCTCCATTTGTGCAATTCAGTGTTGACAACCTAAAACGAAAACATAAAATTTGACAGATAAGGGTTAGAAGAAATGGAAAATTTCACGAAAGAACAACGCATTTTCAATGTTGAAGAAGACAAAAATAAGTAAAACTAGCGCTCAGTTCCGTATTTGAAAATAACTTTAAAAGTGTTACAATTCCGGAAATGTTGACTTTTCAACGACATAACTACAATATGAACGGTACTCCCAGAAAGTCTAATCTTTAATTTAATTTTCAAATCAAGTAATCTCTATTCGCATCTTTTGAAAAATATTTTTAAAAAACTCAAAAATTTGAGAAAAAGAAACATCCAATCCAGTCTGAAATACGGCAGCCTTCTATCTTCTACGATCCCGACCACACTGCTTCCAATCATCTTAACCATAAGCTTTTTGGCATCCATAATAGCTTGGTCTACTAAACTTCAAGTTCGGTTTCCTTTGTTCTCAAGAACCGTGGCTGGGAATTTCTTGGCTGGAGCATTATTGTTAGTTCACTCGACCTCAGCTCATAGAGTTGGTGGTTGTATCTTCTCCTCCATTCACCCTCTCTGCATACGGGACCATATATCCATCCATATCTATCAGCTCTCTCCTCTCCCATTTTGCTGATCGTCCAACACTGAAAGCCATTAAGCAGGACTGACAGAATAAAGGCTCTCCCAAAACGACGCTGACTACAGTTTTTTGTTGTTATTTAGCACTGTCATCTGTTATATTTTGGTTTGGGAGAAACTTAAGGATTTTACAGAGCGTTCAATTCGCCTTTGGTGTGAGGAGCTTTGAACTAATCTGATTACGCCAAACCAAAGAATCACCGGTTACTATGGTCATTCTTAGTCGGTTCTCCACAACGATGTTGTTTGTGGCATTAATTCTAGGAGGTAGATAAACTCCTTAACTCCTTCGAAGTTGTGCCAGTGACGTTTTTTCCTAGCTAGTTGATAGATTTTTTATTGGTTGTTAATAGCATGTATTTAGTCCAGTCTTCGTTTACTTGAAGACTAACAAGTCTCGCCTGTTTTTTCAGCTGTCGTGAAAGCCTCTATTTGTTGGGAGCGACAGACTTTGCGATATTATCGGCAAACCCTAAAATTTGAACAGATCTGTTGAAAGTAGTGCATTCAGTGTTAATTCCTGCCCTGCGCACTTTTTTGCCATCATCATATAGAGCTCCCAACGATGAACGGTATCATATGCAGCTTTGAACTCGATGAATAGATGGTGAGTTTCGACTTTAGATTCATTATTCTTTTCTGCCTGAGAGTGAATATTTGGCCTTTGGACTATCTGTCTGGCCACTAGCCATACTGGTACATCCCGATATTAGTGTTGCAGGAGCGCTTCAAGACGCTCACACAATACGTTTACCAGGAATGTGTCTCGATAATTCTTGGAGGATATAGGATTGGCTTTTTTGTAGGTGGGACATATAGACCTGACAAACAAGTCATCGAACATGCTTCCCTCTACCCAAACTTGATTCGCTTCTTGTCCTATTTCTCTCTCTAGCTGATGCCCACTCAGCAGTTGCTGGAAATGCTACATCTATTATTCCCTTACCTTCGGTGACTAGGTAACCTTCGATGTCTTTCAAGAGCCTGCGTTCCTGTTTTGAAGCCAGTAACCCAGTTGCCTGCTTGGCTTTTTATAAAACTTAAGGGTGTTGTTTCGATCACGAAACTCTAAGGCTAAGAGGCTGCGTACGCCCTCTTCTACGTAGGGTTTTCTACTTTTATTTTCTCCTTCCTCAGTACTCTTCTCTTGCTACTCTTGTTCCCGCACATATTCAAATGTGTATTTTCTGTCATCTTTTTCAGCTGTTCGCATTCATCATCATATCATAATGTGTTTTTCTATTGGGTTTTCAGCTGCCTCATTGATGATGTCGCAATACTGGGACCTCTGTTCGTTGGCGTCTGTGGCAGGTACACTGTAGACTCTAGTGACCCCAGGGTTAGAATCAGCTAAGGTTATTCCAACCCAAATATGCTACGGTAAAAAAAGTCGAATTTCTTCGGTTCGTTTTTGTTTTTCATTTGTCAATCGATCCTTCACCTTTGCCACAACAAGGAGATAGTGAATGGTCAGAGTTGACGTCTTCTCCTCGAAAAGTACGCATGGCGTTAGATGTCGATTAGCACATGGTCGAATTGTTAAACGTATCGACCATTTGTTGTTTGTTACATAAAAACAATTTCGTGTTATGAGGTTAACGAAGAAGATGATTCGTCACTTCTCTTGATCTATAAAATTAAATTAAGCTCCTACCAGTAGCCTAGCTATAGATAGCTTCATGCACCCTTAAGCCCCAAGTCTAAGTACGGCTTTTACACTTCATTAAAGTAAAGTGATAGTTAAATGACTTTTTATTTTCATCAAAAAAAAAAAAAAATAAAAAAAATAATAAAAAAAATAGATCACGACTTATTGCATTGCAGCTAGAACCAAAAAGTATTTATGTATATAACTGAGCCCAGCATAGCTTAACTTCATTCATTTATTCGTAGCAATAATAAACTAAAAATTCTACTGTAGAGACCCCATACCCACTCCATCTTTTTTGCGTTTATCGATAAAAAAACTTCCAGCTGTTCCAATATCTATAGGAACTATGTACATATTTTTGTTTTGGTGTCTTAAGAATATGAAGCACAATGTATGGAGCAACTTATGGTTAACTGAACTTGAAATGCATCTGTTATAAATTTCATCAAATATATTTGCGATTTGACTATTTGCAGCTGCAGTAAGGAGTGGCTACCAGAAGTTTTTATTAACATATTTGAAAATAGTCGCAAAAAATGGGAGTTGAATTCAATTTATCAATTTTTTTCGAAGCAGATAAACACATAATGGAGACGATTTTTTTTGGGAAAAAGAAAATAATGTAAGGAATGGCACGATTAGGTTAGATAAGGTTAGGAGGGGCATGCACAGCACAGAGGCCGTTGTATACATGGGGCCCTATTGGTCCATTGTAATCCCCTTACAGAATTAGGTAGAGATGCTCCTTAACTATTAGCTCATTTTGATTGGTTCTTTTAGCTGTTTGCCATAGACCTGCCATTGGTAGGAATGACAAAAACTACGTAATTGACGATCGGCAGATTTTGCATCTCATAATAAAGGAATTGCCGACAGACGGCCTAACAGTTTATTCCCACGTTTCTCAGCTGGCTGAGCAGTGCCTATTCTCAATCTTTCTTAATTTTCTCGATATAATGCTGTCAATACACATTGTACATGAACATGATACATGATCCAACTTTGTTTGAAAACCTATGAAGTGTTAATGGTGTGCTGTTTGCCTGTCAGTGAGTGAATTAGCTTGCCAACAATTATAATAACTAGGACGCAATACTCGCCAATGCTACATTTTCTGCGCTTGTAAATCAAGCTTGTACACTGTCCACCATCATTATCGCGACATATTTTCCTCGAACGCGATCAGTTTTTGGGGCAAATACAAGGACAACATACCTGATGTTTTTTGCACTGAGTTCGAAGAACAAAACCGTACCCCAAACATCTAGTGAACGATAAGATCTTCATAGAGGTGGTAATATTAATAGAAGATATGCGTCAGCTCGTTTGCACCTGTCTGCTGAGTAAATCCGACTTGTCAGCCCCCAATAGATGAGTGTATTTAGTGGAAAACTGCAGTGCAAACAGACTTTCGATTGACACCTTTTCACGTTCGTTAAAATGGTCAACTTCTGAATCTTCAGCGAAAAAAACGTCTACGATACATTGATGAAGGCGATTAACGATGGAATATACTATCTCAATATGCCTGGTTGACTAACAAACGTTCAGTTGAATCTTAACCTAATTGAAGCCAAAATCAACCAAATAATTAATTTGGTTGATTGTGGCTTCAATTTGGTCAAAACTCAATCTTGCACTTGTGATCAGGCTTGCCAGATTGGGCTATTTATCAGAAATTGTGCAATCTTTTCCAAAAATTGCCGACGGTAATTTCAGTATGAGAGCCCAATCATAATTGAGCTATAAATAGCACAGATCCAATCTTGGGCGATATTTTTTTCATATAAATAAATCATATAAACAACTACTTTTCTCCCCCTTAACATATCCTTAAAGTATTCCATAATTTGGCACCACTTTTAATTCACTGAACATTTTGACATTTTAAATCAACCACAGTAATCTTTATTGGCGGTCAGCCATCAGACGAATAGGGGGAATAACATGTAGCATACGAAAACATGCACGTGCCGTAACTATTCGGGACTGGTGGAAGTGTGATCATAGCCTCTTCGCGGCGGCCGCTAGAAACAAGCCTTTTAAAAAGACTTGGCTAATATGATCAGGCTGGTTCCTCAGGTTGGCGACAGGTTAATTCCCTGTCCCGTAAAACTAAGAATTATGAGACTGACAACAAGCCTCGGAAACGGACAGATCTCACGACGACAACCTTTGCCACGAAAACGGACACACGATTTACGAATTTTCTTATGGAACGTTCGCTCGCTCTATAGAGCTCGAGCTGTTCAGCAGCTAGCCGATGCCCTGTCAGAATATAAAGCTGACATAACAGCATTACAAGAAATCAGATGGACAGGGAATGGTGTTCTACAGAAGAAGGAATATGACGTATATTACAGCTGTCATACAAAACACCATGTGCTCGGGGTAGGCTTCCTAGTCAGCGAAAAAATGAAGTCTACCATCATCGGCTTTAACGCTATAAGTGAAAGGCTATGCACTCTCCGCGTGCGAGGCAAATTTACAAACATCAGCCTCATTAACGTTCACGGACCTACGGAGGAGTCCTCAGACGAAGAAAAAGAGACTTACTACGAACAAGTCGAGAGGGCCCTCAATGCCTGCCCAAGGTATGACGTCAAAATCATCCTTGGGGATTTGAACGCAAAAATAGGTCGGGAGCCGGTATTCAGGCATTACGCAGGCACCCATAGTTTGCATGAGAACACTAATGACAATGGACTTCGAGTCTTAGAATTGGCAGCATCGAAAAACATGGTCGTTGCGAGTACCAGGTTCCCGCGTAAAGATATCTACAAAGCCACCTGGGTATCACCTGATGGAGTCACTCGTAACCAAATAGACCACGTGTTGATAGACCGTCGCCACTACTCGAACCTGATGACGGTACGTACGTACCGAGGTGCCAATATCGACTCGGATCACTATCTTGTTGGTATGGTTTTCCGAGGGCGGATTGCCTTACGGAGACGCATTGCATCCGCCGATCAGGTTCGAATCAACACGGCTGCCCTACGCAATGAAAACACCAGTAACATCTTTGGTAATGCGTTAGGACTCGCCCTAGAATCACTCGATTTAGGGAGAGTAAGTCCTGGAGCCAGTATGCTGGGCGTAGATGAGAAGTGGACACGCCTTAAGAATACTGTCATTAGTACTGCCAACTCCATCTTAGGCAGCAGTCGTAGAAATCGGAACGACTGGTTTGATGATGAATGCAAGCTAGCGACTGAACGTAAGAATGTTGCGTACCGAGCAATGCAACAATCTCATAGAACGCGGGCACGCGAAGAGGAATATAAAGAGCTCAGAAGAACAGAAAAACGGCTTCACAGACAGAAAAAATCAGCCTGGGAGAAGAACCTAATCTGTGAAATAGAGAACAGCCGAGAGCGAGGTCCGCACCAGGCGCGGAAGTTCTACCAATCCGTCCGAAACATGACGCAGTACACACCACGCTGCACATACTGCAAGGACGGAGAGGGAAATCTGATCACCGATCCACAAAGCATACTGGAGCGATGGGAAGTGTACTTTAATGAATTGCTAAATGGTCAGCTCACAGCAGAAGTGGAGGCTCCACTACTTCAAGATGAACACCCTGTGCTACCGCCACCAAGCATAGAAGAGGTTGAGAAGGCTATAAAACGGCTCAAACAAAACAAAGCCCCGGGAGCCGATGGCATACCAGCCGAATTATTCCACCACGGCGGGCCAGCCTTACGTCAAGCAATTCATGATATCATAGTGCACGTATGGGAGCATGAAGAAATGCCAGAAGACTGGCGAAAAGGTATCATATGCCCCATACATAAGAAGGGAGATGTCACAACGTGCAGCAATTATAGAGGTATCACGTTGTTGAGTACCGCCTATAAGATACTCTCCTCTATCCTACAAGACCGGATAACCCCATACGCTAAAACAATCATAGGCCAATATCAGTGTGGTTTCATTCCAGGCAAATCAACAACTGATCAGATCTTTACCCTTAGGCAGGCGATGGAAAAATGTCTTGAATTCAACATTCCAACATACCATCTGTTTATAGACTTTAAGGCCGCCTATGATAGCATAGCCAGGGTAGAACTTTACAAAGCCATGAGAGAATTCGGCATCCCAAATAAATTGACACGACTATGTAGGTTGACCATGACCAACGTAACAAGCCAAGTAAAAATAGCCGGATTGCTATCCAGACCAATCAACATCTTTAATGGACTCCGACAAGGGGATGGTTTGGCCTGCCTCCTCTTCAACCTGGCGTTGGAGAAAGCAATCCGTGACTCTGGCACGGCAACAAGAGGGACCATCGTCAACAGGTCCAGCCAGATACTGGCTTACGCAGACGACATCGACATCATCGGAAGAACCGAACAAGCTGTACACGATTCCTTCATCCAGATCGAGCAGGCGGCACAAAATCTGGGGCTGCACATTAGTGAAGGTAAAACAAAGTACATGGTGGCGTCGAATGCGAGAAGAACAGTTGGTCAAACAATCAAGGTAGCGGAGCACGAATTTGAAGTGGTGCAATCCTTTAAATACCTTGGGTCAACAGTAGCAGCCGATAACAATATAGAAGAAGAAATACGCGGGCGGCTTCTCAAATCCAACAGAGCCTACTACAGTCTGTCAAAGCTATTCAAATCTAGAAATCTAACCATAACTTCAAAACTGCTGCTGTACAGGACCATGGTCCTGCCAGTACTCATGTATGGATCCGAGACTTGGGTGCTTAGCAAAAGGCACTGCGACCTCTTAGCCGCGTTCGAGAGAAAAGTCTTACGGAGAATTGTTGGCCCCATATGTGAGGAAGGACGATTCCGGAGACGGTACAACCATGAGTTGTACGCAATCTACCTTGAAGCAGACATAGTGACAAAAATTAAGCTCGGTAGACTCCGGTGGGCAGGGCACCTAGCTCGAATGAGCGAAGAGGAACCTGCTCGGAAAGTCTTTTGTGGTACATTCTATGGTAGACGGCAGCGTGGTAGACCATGCTTGCGCTGGAGAGATGGCGTAGACCAGGACGCCCGAAGCCTTGGGGTGCGCAACTGGATGGCGTCGGCTCGAGACCGGGATAGGTGGAGAGACTTGTTGAAAGAGGCCAGGACCGGACCCCGGTTGTCGAGCCGATGATGATGATGATGATGAATCTTTATTTAATTAATATCACTCAGTTCTCATCATCTGTTGTTCCCAGAATTCCCATTTTTATAAGTTAAATGTATTGGTATTGGGCTACTTTTTCGTCTCTGATTTTGGGCTACAAATATTTCTCAAATTGGGCTTAAGGACATGGCAGCCCTGCTTTTATAGATAGCTTTTTCCAGAACAATGGTTACGCTATTGGAAAGCAGTTAAACCGCTCATTCAGCATTTAGATGAATGACGAACTAACATGCACTCAGGCAGCAGAGAAACTCTGTGCAATGGCACATGAGTTGCAATTTTATTAAATAATAATTTGGGATGAATACACAATGGCAATGACAATGGGAATGACAATAAAAGATTTGTGAAAAATTTAAGACCTCTGTATTGTGACCCTACCCATTATCATTCTTTTCCAGATAATTTCGATTCGTTTCTTAGAAACCCAGAAGATGGCATCATAATCTCATTTTTGACGAAAACTGACTTTGATTTCTTATTTCTCGTGGCCTTTCAATTAGAAATGGCTGAGTTCTAGGTTTAAACTCAAACATCGTCCTAAAAGGAATCATAGTCAAAGGCAAATTCAAAAGGCAAAGAAGTTCTCATCCCAAAAATTCCGTTAATACCAACTGACATTGAATTTGCAATGACAATTAGCAAATTGCAAGAAAAATCGTTGCAAGTGTTTGGCCCTAATCTCAAATTTTATTTGCTTTTTGTACAGAAAATTGAACGTGGCGTGTTGGGAAGCAGTGTACAACAAAATATACCACGTAGTTCATGACACGGTATTGTAGTGCGTGAAATTTCCTAAAGCTGGGACCACACTTTCTATTCAGTCACCAGAATTAGAAAAAAATGAATTTAAATGAGAATAAATGCACTTTCTACCGAGAAATTACAACAGTTTAAAAATCTTTAATTTTGTCTATCATTCTGGCGGTGCAACTGTCTAAAGTAAGACTAGGACCGCACTTACAATTTCAATTGCGCAACTATTCAGTCGCCAGAAATAGAACACATGAATTTAAATGAGAATGAACGCACATGCAAACGAGAAAACGCGATTTGCGATTTCAATCAATCAATTCAAATGAGAATGAACGTACTGAGAAATCACGTCGATTAAAATTTAAAAAAATCGCTCACACTTGCGATTTAAAATAGTGCGACAAGAAAATCGAAGTCACAAGACAACTGAAAAATTGATGCACGCACTTGTGATTATTAAGCCGCAAGAAATGAGAGACATGGTTTTAAATGTGAATGCGCACATATGCAACTTCTAAATTACAGCGATTATAATGGAACTAGAACTAGACTACTTTTGAGCGTTTTTTTCAGTCTCAAAATTAAATAGATCGCATGTGCGTACATTCACATTAAAAGCAGTGTGTTGTGTTTTAAGCGAACAAAGAATCGCATGATAGATAATCGCAAGTGAGTGCATAGCCATAATTTCTTACGATACTGATTTTTCAATCGCAACGACTGAAAGTGCGGTCCTCGACTAAAAAGTCAAAAATTTGTTATATTTTTCGGGCGATGAGATTTTCGAAAGTTAAAATAAATTAAACGCAGTTAGATATTTATGCTCATGCTTGCGATTAAAGATAGTGTGACTTAGAAATCGATATCACAACTAGAAAAAATCATGCACGCGCTTTTGATTTTCTATCGTGCGATTATTTAGCTGCAAGATATGAAAGACATGCTTTTATATATGAATGCACACACACACGACTTTTAAATCGATTTTTGAGCATTTTTTTGTTACAAAATTGAATAGATCGTTTGGAATTAAATAGATCTGCTCGCATTTGTGACACGTTGCATTTGTTTGTGATTATTATAATCGTGAGACAGATAACTGCAAGTAAGTACATGGAAATAGCTGCGTTTTAGGCTTGGAACTAACTTGCGATTATCTGTCGCACTATTATTTAGTCACAAAAACAAGAATGCATGAGTTTAAATGTGAATGAAGGCACGTGACACCATAAAATCCTACTTGCTAAAGTGTGTTCTTAGCCTTTGTGTTTTTAAAAGATTATTTTCATATTTGTTGAGACTTATCGCATAAGGAAATGAAACAAAATTCCATTTCCAATGATCATAATATATTATTTTTTGTTCATACTTGTCGTATTTAATATTCGACCTGTAGGAACACCACCTAAATGATCACATCTAATGAAAAAAAAAAATCAACCATTAATACCAACATTCTGCACACCAAAATGATTTGTAATGAGTGTGGAAACCGACAAGCGAATTTTCTCCACTTCATTAATCATGCCATTCAGCAAGTAACCAACTATGAACCCACCTTCAGCAATAAGCTAAGTTCGGTTCAGTTCAGACACTTGCGTAGAGTTTAAACCAAGTGCTGAAAGCCAGAGGTGGGAGGGGTTAAGACTTTAAACCTTTCTCACTTACTGAACGTATACGTGTATGTACCTACCTGCTTTCCTTATTTGCGTTTTCTGGTGTCCGATTTGATATTACTCGAATATAGGTATGTGCAAAGCCTCACCGACACCTAAAGGAGCTTAAATCAAAATTTCCATGATGATGGCGTGTCTTCATTTTTTCAATAGATAGGTACACTCTACCCGAAAAGTACTAATATGTATATGTGTGTTTGGTCATAAATATATTGTGATATATTGTACCTACGAGTATAATCTTATTACCGATCCTGGATTTAAAAGAAATTATTGACAAGGGCAGAGCATGTGTCAGCATCATATATCAATTCCTAATTTGTTCTAAAACACTGAATAGAAACAGATTTTCCGTTATTATGATATCACATCGAAAGACTTAAAGATGTTTCTTGCCATATGACCTGATGAAATGAGATGAATTGAAATGGAGCCAGCTACGGCACTTTTAGGGCAATTATTTGCGATTTTACCAAAATTAAATCAGACATGAATGTGATGAGCCTCAAGAGATATCAAAGTTACCTAATCTATCATGAAGAATTATTCGAATTTTGTGAATCCTTGGTTTTTTTATATTGAAGGCGATCGTGTATAAAGGCGATCACATATAGCAGGCATCACGTATAATACTTTCACCTAATAGGTTTGTGATTGAGATGCGAGTGCTAATTTTAAAATTGACTTGTTTAAACTTATATCTAACAATAACTATATGAAAGTAAAGAAAAGACAATTAGCCTCTCTTTAGAAAAGAGATTTAAGTCCGACGGAATTTTGGTCCAAAGTAAGTAATCAAACGCAAATTCTATTTGGATTTTATTTCAAACTCAAAAGTGCAATAAAGTTCAAACCTAAATTCAAAGTGAAAAGGTCGGAGAGACTCGAAAAATGATACAAAATAAACAAGGGCACTTAAGTTACTATAATAACTTGCCTGAGGATAGAAGAAATTTAAATATTTTTCTAGAGTTTCCAAAATTTTGTAGGCAGATGATACAATTAAGTGAATGTTTCAGCTATAAAGTAGGTACAGCTGTGGGACTTGCTCTAATATAATATTTTAATTGTCTGCTTTGCGCGACTCTTAAGCAATACAAAAACGTAGCGTTTTTATATTGTCTTGCGGGGTATTATAGAAACATGGGTATAATTGTAGCCCTCAAAGTGTATTTCTATGCAAATTTTGTATAATTTTAATGTTTTTTTTTTTCTCTTAACCATCTACATTTAGAAGAACACACAAAATTTCTTGTGGTTGTTTTTTGTTTTTTCCTTTCCTGCATTATTATCTCTTCGGATTGGTGTGCACCTTCTTTATTTTTTTTTTTTTTTTGGTATGGAAAAAAAATTCGAAGCTTCTTTCTCATAGATAAATTAAAATTATGCAAGCTTTTCACAAACTAAATAATGACTTGAATCACTCACTCTGCGCGCACATTGCTCAATAGTGGTTGATGGCAATAAGCAGTAGTATCACAGCAGCTATGAAGATATGGCACAAGCAACCGAAACGCTAATGGAATACGGACTATGATGACAGCCCTGGTTGGAGTGGTATGCTGCTGGTGGTACCCATTCATTATCTTCGACATTGTAGACAACGTGTAAGAAGAGTACAAAAATAGGGTGCCACACTACACCAAGGATGTCATGAATAGAATTATAGATCTTGAAGAATTCGCAGAAGCAACAAAATGATAAACAAACAATTTATTCAAAAACAACAAAAAAAAAACAATAGTTAAGAGGGCGTGGTGGTGAATATCATTTGGTGGCAATTAAACTAATCAAAAATAAGTTTGATTTAATTAGTGAAGAGTGATTAATATTTTTATAAGGTGTGAAGTTTTCGTGAATATTTTTTGTTCATAAAGTTTTGCATGAGGCAAGGTGCAACTCAAGCTCTTTTTTACTTGCTGTGCCTATGTACTGGTATAATAAAGCGCAATTTTATCATATACTTACACATATTTTAATTCCAAAAGTTGAATTCAAACTCAATGTGATAGGTAGATGAGGTATAGGTACTTCGGTTTGGTTAAACCGAAGCAAAATAGATTATTAAGGGTATAGCTCCCACGGAATTTTCAGATTCCCATTGGAAGTTAATGTTATTGATCTGATTTGTCATTTCAAAAATTTCTACGTTTCGAGTTCCCTTCAGTCCGAACTCATTATTTTTTAGAAGATGTCTGTGAGTGTCACTACGTTTGTTCCTTCGTGATACATTTTTCCGTTCACTTTATCTCGAGAACAAATTAAGATATTAGCCACATTTTATAATTCACATCATCTGATCCATTTCTTAATACAAAATTACCAAAACAACGTGAGATCCTGCTTTTTATCTGGATCGATTTAAATGATTCAAAAATTATTTTGCACTCTGGTGGCTTGGAGGCTATTTACTATTGTGAACTATCCCACCATGGTCTCAATTTTTGTGTACCTATGAAATGATGTTTCGTACCAACTTGTGCTCTTAAACTAAATCTGGCTAAGGATTTTCGGTCAATAAGCATAATCTACATACTTGTTTCATTTATTTAAGTCCAAACTTGGGCAGAAATTAAACTTTTGACGAATTTGATGCTCTGTCCGACTGCATCCCAAAGAATTGTAGCCCATTATACTTAAACTAAAATCGTCATTGCGGGTGATTTCAATGAGCACAATTCTTCGTGGCCTCGCTTTTCAGGCTCAAAACAAGGTATGTTGAGGTCATCGCTGAGTTAAACCAACTGACTCAGTTTGTTGTTGAGCCAACTCAAATCACTGACGTTTTGTAGGTCAATTCGAGTCCCGGGATACTTAAGATTTGTTTGTTTCTCCTGACTCTAATAGATACCTACACTATCAGTGTATTATCAGCTCAGGCACATCAAGCCATTGTGTCATATGTGCAAATTTCTCTTAACAAAAAAACCTCAGTTAAAGAGCAAACCCTAAGAGAACCGTTTGATAATACGAGAAATCCAACTGGGACGATCTCATTGTTTTTTTTTCCAAAAACTTTAAATCCGAGTTCGAAATATATCACTCCCGAATCATAAAATGTACGGATCTTTATCATTTTTTTATTGATCATCTCACGAACCATTGAAAACAACGAAGTTTCTAAATGTTGACAGTTTCTTAAATACCGTGTTGTAAAAACTTTTTTGTTTTTATTTTATGTCAGCTCTCACCTGTGTCAGATCCATTGAAATCGTTTTAGAAACAACGAAGGTAATAAATATTGACATGTTTTTGAAACACCCTGTTATGAATTTCTTTTTTCTTTTCTAATTTTGTGTCAGATATTACCTGTGTCAACTTTCTCTGTTTGTAAAAATACATCGTGAATGGATCTTCATTTTATTCCGAATAAAATAAAATCTATCGATTTAAAAGAAGACTCTGCAACGGCCATATTCAAACAACCAAATTGTTGCATGGCCAAAAACCACAGCAAAAAATACTTCAATGTCCCAAAAGTAGTAAACATTTTTGGTCATTTGCAAAAAAACATTCGAAATACTATTTCGACCTCGGTTCCAACGCTCGTCTTTAATGACACTTCCTGTGTAGGCTCACTAGAAAAAGCCAATCCGCATATAGACATTCGGTGTTATCGTCTGAGTACGTTGTTCGTTTTTGCCTGTACGCGGAACAACGAAGGTGTAAATGAGAACACCGAACACGAACAACGAAGAAATTCAAAGCCTTTTTGAATTTTTGGATGAGCTTTGCTTGTTGTTTGTGGAACAAACAATCACCGAATAATGACCGAAGGTTTAAATAAAGCTTAACACGATGATTCTTTGCAGCTAAAATTCAAAAAGATTAGACGCAAAAAATCGTCTCGTATTAGCGGACAGGACATATACTCATTGGTTTTGACATTTCAAATTGACCCCAATAAACTTCATTTAAAGTCATTCAGTTTTTCTGTTGTTCCTAGAATTTCCATTTTAATTCTTCTTTTTTAAATGAGCAAAATATTTATTTTATATTCCGTTATTTTTTTAAATGAAAATAAATTGTTATTGAAGTTATGAAAACAATTCTTTTATTGTTATTTGGCTACTATTTGGGCTACTTTTTGGGCTCAAATTTTGGGCTACAAAAAATTCAAAACTGGGCTATAAAACTTGTTCAAGACATGGCAACCCTATTCATTTTCGTAAGTATTTTGCTGTCTTGGTGGAGAATAAATAAAAATTTCGTTCACATGAGTCGCCGACAGACGCAAATTTTCATAAGAAAAATAAACCAGTAAAATGAGTGCTAAAAACATTGAGACCCAATTTTTAATTTACAAATTTGTGGAATGCGTTCTGATGTTGTGGGTTGCGATTTTCGAATAAGTATTTGACAGTTCACAGAAAATATCTTGTTGGTAACGTATTAACTAACAAAATGCTTGATTTTACAATTTAATTTAATTTATATATACATATATATATATATATATATATATATATATATATATATATATATATATATATATATATATATATATATATATATATATATATATATATATATAGATATATATATAAAATAGAACCATTCTCTTTTTCAAAATGTTAAAACAAGAATTTGTTAATATTTGCTCTTGGAATTGTCTAAAAAAAATTTATTCAAATTGGCAAGCCGCAGCTGACATGTGATAAGCATTTAAGTAAAATGAGTTTTTTTTCAAATAAAATAAAAAAAAACAACATACATTTCACAATGACAAGCAAAGAAGCTGCACATGCACAACACAAACAATAAAAAACAAAAACAATAAGATAACAGTGAAATAAAGTCCAAAAAATGCAAATCATTTAGGTACTTTTCTGTTTATTTAAATTGAGCTTATTTTTGGCTTTATTTAGACTCAAACATTCTGAAAATTATCACAAAGCTGTATTAATACAAGAATTCTTAGATTTTTGCACTTGCTTTAAAAATTTTCAAATTTACACAGACTCTCGTCAACGAATAAGCTGCTAACACTGTTTTTATTGATTTAAGCTTGTTTTTCTGAGTTATGAGAGCATAAACCTAAATAAATTCAATAATAAAAAGCCTTGAACCCATTTTTTACCTTATTAAAAGGTATACTTGTAAACTTTCAAATGCGGGTACCCAGTTCCTTGTACTTGTACTTGCACTTGTACTTGTACTTGTACTTGTACTTGTACTTGTACTTGTACTTGTACTTGTACTTGTACTTGTACTTGAACTTGTACTTGTACTTGTACTTGTACCTGTACTTGTACTTGTACTTGTACTTGTACTTGTACTTGTACTTGAAAAAAAAGTAGCATGTATTTGATATTTTGAATAACACCAAGTGCAAGTATTTGTCAAGTATTTTTTTCTAAGTATATGTACTTGGTACTTAAATACTTCTCAGTATATTTGCAAGTACAGGTCCATTTCAAGTACAAGCCCATTTCAAGTGCTTTTCAAGTTCATTTCGTTGAGTAGTCTGATTGAGCTATCGAATAATGACTATTTCAACTTAAAAACACAGATCACGGCTCTACTAATAGCGTCCGGTTATCTAGGCGTCATCTTGTTAAAGCTTCGCAATGATCGTCATTACTCGTTACCTCAAACAGACTACTCAACTAATTATACTTGAAAAGTACTTTAAATTGACTTGTACTGGAAAAATACTTGAAATGGACTTGTACTTGAAGATGTACCAGGCAGTATTAAAGTACCAAATACAAGTACTTATTGGAACAAAGTACTTGACAAAGTATTTGTGCTTGGTATTTTTCCAAGTACCAAGCACACATCACTTGTTTTTTCAAGTACAAGTACAAGAACAAGGTACTGTGTACCTACAAAGTACTTAGGTATTTCACAACTGTGAATATTAGTAATGTTAAATTTACATACGCCGCTGTTAAAATTTACCTACACCTATATCGTGTGTTGTTAGCAACAAGTCCCTATGATCTCATTGAGCTTTTTAAAAATATAGGTACGGAATTTATTCAACAGCCGTTTTTCAATGGGGTCGCAAAGTACTCATAAGCAGGTACTCGTTTTCAATAGAAAGCAAGCCGCTAGTAAATTTAAGTAGCATAACTAGATCTACTCGCGTATGAGAGCATGGGTAGGTAAAAGTACAAGACTATAGTTTTCGACTACTCATGAGAGTACTTTGCCATAGTACCAAACGAACATTACAACTATAAACAACACTAAACAGGAGCTTACAACTCCACTTCAAATGACGTTATCATGGGTAATATTAGTTCGATATTTGTCGTGAGAAATATAAATATACCTTAGTGCTTTTATTAAGTTGTATGGACCTGTGTAGAGTGTTTGCCTATAGTTTTATTCAATCAATGTTTTATTTTTGTTTTGTTTTTACTTTTTATTAGAGACAAAAATCAATTATTTTCTCACTGAGACTCTGCTAATGACATTTATTTGTCATTTGATTGATTAATTATGTACATATGTATATACATAAATACAAAATACATACATACACATATCTAGATATGTGTGTACAACATTTTCATATTTAAAGTTCCAAATGTAAAAAATAGAAATAACACCAAGCAATTAGGATGGGTGGGATTAACGATTAGAAGCTAATTGATTTGATAGCTCTCTTTGCTAAGTTTAAGTTTAGGAAATGTATAGGCGTACATATAAATGTATGTGTAGATAGGCAGAAGCTCTTTAACGAATTTCATTAGACATACATACATGTGATGCTAATTACAGAAAATCAAAAGACGTATAAACAGTAGCTAAGGGCCAGTTGTACAATCGTGGTTCAAATTACAGCAACTTTAATTCATCGATTTCTGTGAGTTAATTAAGGTTTAATAATGGTTCCAGCTTGTAATTGGCTATTATAACATACTTAAACATTGAACCATCGTTAAACTTCTCTAGATCCGCCGGAATCGATGAGTTAAAAATGCTAAGCCACGTATTAAATTTTGATCCACGCCCACACAGACACTGACACTAAAGGGATTTTGAAGTAAAACGCTCAAAATTAGTAAAACTGGTCATACAGAGATCAAAAAAGACAAATGGCCCCGCGCTAACCCAAAATCGGTCATGTGCGGGCTGGATCTACCACCCATCCATTTGGATTTTCAGCCAAAGGTTATCAAATATAAATGGGAATCCTCAGCTGTCAATTTGATTTGCCTACAAGCTGAAACAAACAGCTGGATTGATTAGATTTGCAAAATATTAGTGAAAACACGCACACATAAAATCAACTCGTCATTCAGCGCATCCATTCAGCTTGTTGTTATTGCAACTCACATCTATTCATCGACATGAAGTAAAATTACAAATACAATAATGTTTACAAATGGGAATTGGTGGAACGTACGAAAAATTGGCTTCTTGATAATTGATGTTCTCTGATCTGAAATCTAACCGAATGGAATGGCCAGCTTAAGCGGCCATTTTGTTAAAGCATACAATCTGTCAAATTTGTTGTGAATTGTGCACTACTCTGGCAAACCAGAATGGAAGGTTGAAAAACGTGTTCAATCATCAAATTTGGTTTATAAAATCAATGTCCCGTTCGAGTCCGTTACGCCAAAAATAAAACTTCGTTATGGGTGAAAACCATGTCTTGGATGAATGGATTTTGAACAATGCATGTATCCATCTACAGGAGATATACACCAAATGCCTCCAATCTAAATCACTGGCTTGGTGCAGACTTTGGTCTGGCGAAATTATGAGTGTGTCCCAACTTATCGCAAAACTAAGCTGGCATTGTCATAAACTAGATTATATGGAAAAGGATATGAATGACATGTGTGGTTCCAATAAGACAGTCAGCGCTACGTATCTCATAACGAATTGAGGATATGGCTCTCTTGCATAGGTGTGCCTTGAATTAGCTTCCACGATAATCTAATCTAACGCCTTTATACTTCATCCTTTTAGGGCAATATTTATTCACAGTTTTATATGAATAACCTCTTGAGCAACATAACGAACGTAATCTTGCAAATTCAGCCAGATTCATTGCGTCTCCTTTTTTATTCCGAAGTTCACCAAATAGCCCAGCAAATTCCAAGGAACGGATAATATTTGAAAATCACATTGGTATTAAGGTTACTTATAATCTGATGAAAGTCTTAAACTTAAACAATGACCACTGATTCCGTGATAGGGGTCAAAGGCCACAAAAATTTTTTTTTTTTAACAAAATTGTTCTACATACAGAAATTGGAGAATACAAAAGTTAATGTTAAGTATAAAATTTTAGGAACGTTTTTTTTATTGGAAACTACCTCAGCTTTTTGTTTTTAAAACATTTTTTTTATCTTACCGTTTTCAAGATGTTTGGTTTCAAACAAATTAATTTAACAAAGATCAATAATATTTTCACATTAAAAATAAAAATGTATCTTGGTACAGTTAAGAATAAACACTTCAAATTCTAGGCAGCTAATTATGAAATGTTTCTCAGTAGGTGGACTTTGAAAAATTTCATCTACTACGCCTAAGGGTCATAAAAACTTATATACAAAATTTCGGGTCTCGAAAACAACAGATTATGCAAAATACTCAAGTACGGATAAAAGAAGGCGTGACAGTGGGTAGACGGTCGATATAGTGAAGTAATAAAAACCAGGCCTATTCACTCTTTCCAGATTATTCACCTTTTCGAGCAGGAGTTTTAAATGGCCTTCTAAAGATGAACTTCATCTAAAATGTACATATTGTTCGTTGTGAATGTTTTTACATTTATTTGAGCTAAGAAAGCTTTCAATCAGGTTTAGAAAAATAAAAACATAAACAATTCTTCAATGTTATCAAGCAATATTAAATGCTTGAGAGACATTTTTATAAAAAATTCATTTTTATATAAAATTTTGTGTATTTTCTATTGTGAATAATTTACTATTTCGAAGCTCACTAAATGAAGCGTCTACTAAAGGTTCTACGCCTTATCTTCAGCTGTATTGAGATATGGAGAAAGGAAATAATTTAAACACAAGAAAAGAGGGCGTGGCAGTGGGTGGGAAAATTCGTTTAATACAATTTATTGACAACATTTTTTAAAAACAACACTCAAACATAAGAAAAGGAGGTGTGGTAGAACGTATATATTTTTGTTAAGCTCTAGAAAACTTATTTACAAAATATCATCACTCTTGAGCAACGGATTAAGAAGTAAACTCAAATATAAGGAAAGTGGTAGTGGCTAGATGTTAAAAAGTTCATACTTGCCTTGGTGGTCAAATTCAGTTCACTTTCCAGTTTACCTGTCTACCAAGTCAAAATATCAACCCAAAAAATGTGAATAAATTTACGAAATCGTTCGTGTTGATCTGTTAGATTTTTGTTTTCTCTCGCTCACGGTTTGGTCGTGAATTATTGTTCACTTGTAGTGGTCGTGATTGTGAATTTCTAATCACAGGTCATGTTTTTTAATCTTCTCTAATTATTATTTATTATGAAGTTTATGCGTGCTAAATTTAAATTTTCAGAGTAATTTTAACTAAAAACCTATACCTATTTATTATTTGAAAATAATTCTCAATAACTGATTAATTCCGTTTCTTTTATTTCAGGTGAGTAAAATTTTCTAAACTTATGGTAAGCATAAAATAAACCTTATAAAAATTTATAAATTTTCGGAGGGTCTTACCAATAGGCCCATGTCGATGTTGACAGTCTGTCACAGCCATGTTGTTTTGGTGGCATCTGTCAATTCAGTACTGGCTCTTGTGGCCGCAGGGTTATAAACTTACCAAATCATTATTGCAAATCACACGGTTGACCGTACTCGTCGTACACGTTCAAAACATAAAAATATATTTTCAAAATGGAGGTTCTCTTGGATTACATACCCTTCCCAGTCGACTCTATGCAACGTTTGGTGGCCAAATTGAAGTCGACCATTTTAGTAAGCAATTAATCAAAACCCATACGTCAATGAATTGTAAGATCTACTGAAAACATCGCCAATTCCTATTGGAGTTTGCAAGAAGACACGAGATTTTGTTTTGCTTCAAATTGAAGATATGGATATTAGGACATTATGTGGTTCCATTTAGTTAACAATCAGTTAACACCCGCGAAGGTCAACGAAATGCACGGGTAGATTCGGCTAAGGTGATTTGTGATAGTCACAACACAATAGCTAGTTGGCATAATAATTGACAGTTACAACAAATCATATATCGTACGATTTGACTGTTAGACTTTTCTTTGTGAAATTTTATAAAGACTTAGTTAAATGTCAATATGTTCTAAAAGTCAACATAACCAAAGCCATTTGAAAAGCAGCCAGATTTAACCGCAGAGTCATTGGAATTAAGGTTAGGCTAGGTTAAAAAGGTTGATGATAAGAGAAGGATCCATGGATCTCCCCAGGGTGTAGGCAAGGTATAGGTAAAAGGAAATTGATTATTGGAAGCTTAGGTGGCCTCCCTGAACCTTCCTGAATTCTAAGTGGATTTAAGAATGTTCCTTAGTGGCAAGAACTAAATGTCGCCCAGTTCGTCGAAAAGGTAATCTCCGCGGGCTGCTTTTCTATAGTTCTGTCTTGATTGAGGCATTCACAGAGAAAGTGAAATGAGCCTCTCTTCATCTAGACACCCTCTACACAAGTTAAATGAGCCAATGCCTATTCTGCTTAAGTGGGTTCCCATTGTATTGTTAACAGTTAGAATTCCAATTTCCAACCAAGAGGGACAGCTGAGGCCTCCTTAACTTGAGTAAAAATTCAGTTTGATTCTTTGAAGTATCCGGCTATAAGTCCCTCGAGACACGACAGGTATTAATTATTTTTGACCATCTGTCATTGGCAACTTTTACAAAACTCTGGCAAATTCTTCTTTTTTCCTGCTCCAGTGACATATGAACCGAGCAGTTAGTTTGGCTCCGATCAAGAGATGATCCGTTTTTGGCCAATTCATCTGCCATTTCGTTCCCGTATATGTCAAGATCACGATGTCCTTGGAATGGAACCCACCGAAGAGTAACTTTATTTGATGCGCTGAATTGAAGTCGCAAAGCACTTCTAGCCACCATATCTTACGTGAAAAGATCGTGAGTGAGTGAGGCAAGTGAGGGGAATGTTTCAAGGGCTGCAGTTTGTGTATTTTGAATTTTTATTATTGTTTTAAAATGTTTTTTAATTGCCTCATCTAAGGCTGGCTACCAAACCAAGCATTCGTATGTCAGAATTGGCTTTATTATGGCTGTTTCTGTGTACATCTAATGAATGGTTTCAGGGCTGGGACCCATCGTTAACCGAAAATTCTACTAGAAGTGTATAATGCTTTTTACGATTTCTTCTCTCTTTTCTTTATATTTTCTTTCCAGTTGACTTTAGGATCAATAATCAGACCAATATAATTTTGCCGTACCAATTATATCGAGTGGTGTCCCATTTATAGTGGTGACGATTCCAGCTTCAAAGCATCCGAAATGATACCGAGGCGAGACTTTGTTATACGAGACCAAACGAAACTGAATTATATGAGACCAATACCGAACCAATTTTTCTTTTGCTTTGTTTTTCTAAAACCAATTATTTGGATAACATTTTCAGATTTATTTTTGTTTAGGTGGAGGAATTGACTTTTTTGAAATCCACCAAATCGGTAACGTCTCCAATAACTTTGTAACAGCATTGATCTCCTGTGATGTTTGTCCTATGATATTTTGAAGTAGGAATTGTGTTTCGTTTATATATTGTGAAACAAGTTTTTTAAAATCGTTAAGACCTTGAACAAGTCTCAGCAGGTTCGTTACTCTATTTAGCTCTATTAAAAAGCCTCCTTGAATTTTTCTGTAAAATGGAAAGCTCCTTGGTTATGGGGCAAGAACTATGAACTAAGCGATGTGAATTACTGTCGTCAGTTCAATGACATTTCTTTCAATATCTGAGCTGCTTAGC
This sequence comes from Dasysyrphus albostriatus, assembly GCA_946251815.1. NCBI lineage: Eukaryota > Metazoa > Arthropoda > Insecta > Diptera > Syrphidae > Dasysyrphus > Dasysyrphus albostriatus. Next base: position 218,315,651 of record OX276335.1, on the reverse strand, counting down.
ATAGGTAGACTTTCATAGGGGATCAGAGATAAGGCCAGTCTTGTATTGAAGGCTTCCCAGTTTGTTTTCCTGGGGTTTCTATAGGTCATTGGGTTTTGTCATTGGAGTTTGGACCCATCAGATTCGTTCATCCATAAAAAGGTGGGGACTGACATTTAAATGATCTTATATTCTATGAGCATTTCGTCAATACCTCACACAAAAACCACCTTATTTTATTTATCTCAATATTGACCCAGCCTCATGAATAAAAAAACTTTTTTTTAATCCATTACAAAAAAAAAACTAAATTAGTGCAAATCGTTTCTGATTAGAATTTTTGAAGAAACCAAGTCATTAACTGGCAATCACATTTCCATTGAGAGTCTAAAGACCTTTAAGTCGATACTTTTAAATAACAAAGAAACTTCCGGTAAGGAGAATCATTCATCCTGAATGACAGATTTTTATATTTCCTACATATTCTATCTAATTAATAATGCATATATTAGGAAAACTAAAAAAGACAACTATTTCATTGGAGCAATATCTTTATTTTTTATTCTTGCTTTAAGCTCTTTTATGTAAATACAAAATATGAAAGTCTTAACAGTTCATCTAATTGCCATAAATCAGGTGATGAGCTATCACGTCCCTATATAATTTAAACTAGATTGTAATTTCAAAAGTCGCGCCCACGAACAAAAGCAGTGCTGACGTGCTGTATTGTATGGTATTCCAACTTTCTCATCTTTGTAATTTTTCATTCAATTCTGTTTGGTAAACACGTTAACACATCTAGAAATGCTGCATGCATTAATTAATTTTTAAAATTTCAAAAAACAAAACCAAAAGTAGGTACCTAAAGTCAAAAGTATATCAATCATAAATATTATTGTAACTATATAGAGATTACCATTATATTGATGAAGGGGTATCTTTTAACTTTTTCCGTCTCGTCTGTGAGATTCACAATATTAAAAAAAAAACACTCGTTCTATGTCAAAACTTCAAACCATTTTTGTATTCATTATAAAAATTTCACTTTGTATTAGGTATACAAACTCATCTTCCATTGTAATTTTGATCTTAAAAAAATTATTGAATGTTCACATTGTTGCTTACTTAATCAATCAATTCTCTATTCATGAAGGAATCTTTCCGTTTTCATTTAAATTTTTTTCAATTAAATCATGATCACAAGATAATAGTTCATTATTCAATAACAACGAAATTAAAAAAACGTATGACATCTGCCAATTAGCCCAGGTTGAAATAGACATCTTCATTGAAGAGAGGTCCGCCATTAAGTTCATCCCATTTTAGAGTTTTGCTGTGCATGGTGTGTATTGTTGAGATTGCAATATCTTGTAGTTGTATATTGTGTAATTCCAACAGTAAGCTTATTTAATTTCAAAGGGCGCAGTAGCAAAGTATTATTCTTCAAGTTTTCAAATTCTATGAACATACAAATAATTATGTACCTACCTACATATCTTTATACATAGGTTTAAGTAGACAAAGGCCATAATATTATATATATGTACATACATATGTATTTACTACATACATATGTACATTGCACATATCATGTACATAAATGAATTTTGTAGCTTGTGCGAATTTTTTATTGGGGCGAAACTTTGGTGCGAACTTCACTTTAAGCCTAGTAGACTTCTCATGCGAAACGAAATGTTTAGTTGGTCTCCAACAAGACAGTAAAATGCTTACAAAAACAGTGGAAAAGTATTCTTTGAAAGTTTCACAAATTAAAAAAAATTAAAACAAATGCAAATTCAAATCATATAATAGAACGGCAAACACGAATTTTGTGGTACAATTTAAGCGGTCTACAAAAGCCGAAGGCATATAAATTATGTATCATTGGAACTGTTTTTTGAATATTTGTGCAGAATGCAAAAATTTACTAAATAACTGCATCACAAAAACTAAAAAACAATAAAATAAAATTGCAATAAGTGCGAGCAAGAGCCAGAGTGAGACCAAGCAATTATTTGTTTTTATTTGTCATAACCTAAATGTCTGATGGCTGCGTTCAGTGCTGCAGAAAATAATAATAAGTAGCTCATACCACGTTTACATAGCGGATCGAAGGATCGGATTCAATCCGTATCGATATTTCGACCCAGGTTTATGACAATCCCAGATCATAAGATTGAATTCAAATGAAGTTGAAGTGAAAGTTTTGCTTTTATTGTGTGGGTGCGACGTTGTTAGTAAAAATAAATTTCGACCACAAATAACAAATAACCAAAATAAGCCAAAGATACAACATACGACAGTCTGGAAACAAAATACACAATTACGCACGCACACCAAAAAGCATCTGAAATCTCGATTCTTCAATCCTTCGATCTAGGTATATACATTTTATTTTCAATTCGATCCTACTCGCCAAGCTACAGGTCTACATGGATCTAAATCTTGATTCAATTCAGATTCAATTCTTCATGTAAACGAGTTATTTGTTATTTCTCAGCTTTTTTGAGAAATAATCTTATTAGCTCTCGAGTTTCGAGGACTGGACGTACTAGTAAATAAAAGGTAGCAATAATGCTGTACTTAAAGAAACAACAAAAACAAACAAGAAAAAAAAACAAATTTCATTTTCCCGCACGCAATAAATGGTCTGTCTATTGTCTTATTTATTGGTACAAAAAAAGAGTGTGAGTAGAATTCTTCAAATAATCTGCTACAATTATCAATTTCAACAAGACACACCGAAATCATGAACGAAAAATTAAGTTCTGCTATTCGTTTTACAATATATACGCTGTTCGACGAGCAAAATTGATTACTGTAGCAGATTATCTGCAGAGTTCTACACTTGCTTTTCGCAAATAATTAATTAAGTCTAGTACGTTTCTGATGCGAAATAAAATCTTTAGTTGGTTTCAAAGTTCCAACTGGACAACGAAATGCTTATACATAGGTTTGTATACGAAAACACATCGGAAAATATTTATTGACAGTTTTACCAATTCAAAAAATTAAAACAAATGCTAGTGCAAACATTACTGTAATGAAAAAACAACAAAAGTGATGTCGAAATTATGCTTAGAGTGAAAAAAGTGGAGTTAGCCGCTTTTCACTTTAAAGCCTAGTGCGCTGCTGATGGGAAAAAATTCATAAACGAAAAATTTAGTTCTACTTTTCGTTTTGCAGTACGCTGTTTGATAAGCGAAATTGATTATCGTAGCAGATTATTTGGAAATGTGTTCCAATGGCTACAAGGGTGCTGAATCCTACGAAAGTTCTCTGGACATCGTCCGACTTCTGGTTCTCGATTTATAGGCTAATGTATGAAACAAGAGGCAGCCCTTTCTCTTTCTTCTGACAGTGTTGCCACCTTGGCAACCAGATACCAGATGAGGGTATTTGTTAAATCTGTTCTGTGTTAATCTGTTCTGCACAAAAAATTACCTAAAATATCATAAATTTACAGAATTGTGTATTCCATGAGTAAAAACCTTGCCTCAAACTGTTCAACATTCTGTCATTTTGTATTCCATGACGTTTTTCAGGACATCTAAGAACAATAGGTTTGTTCGTTGAAGTTTACCAAGAGTTGACCCAGGTTTTCTTGACAACCTCAAGGAATTGTCAAAAAAAAACTAGGTTTTTCGATTTTCATAAAACACCAAAGAGCCCTAAATTATGTTGATAAGATAAGCCAGAAACACATTTTTGTATCATAATTAGTTAATTTCATGATAGACGAAGCAAATGCCGTTGTTCACATTGGACTAGAAAACTCTTTTTTTTTACTTTTCAGTATACACGTCTCCACTCCTTCAGTGAAGGGAGATGTGAATACTGAAACGTTTAAAAATAATCCAATTGTTCAGTCCAATGTGAACACCGTCCATGAAAGTTTTTGTCCATGGACTGGCAAAAGCTTTAGTCAAAATTTCGTTTTCTTTGAAAAGACAAACGTTTTTGGGTGTGGTGAGATGTATGGGAACTTTAGATGAACAGTTAACAGTTCAATTACTAGTCATTTGAAGCATTGGTGGTTTTAAACATCAAACGTTTACAACACATTCGCAAGTCTGTGTACCAGTGAGAAATAAATATAAAAAAATCACGATTAATCACTTCACGAGTAAGTATGTACTAGGTCAGGTGTCAGGTCAATTGGTACATTTTTTGTTTGAAGTGAAGTTTGATGCAATTTATTCTTCTGAAATTTGAATCTAGGCTTACATGAAAGTGTAAGAAATAATATTTTATTTTTGAAGCAGATTTTTAGCTTTTTGTTATTAAAATTGAAGTGAATTAAATAAGGGATTTCTAAAGTGATGTATATATACAAAATTTAACAATAGTGCCAAGTAGGGAGCTTATTTTATTTTAGTTTTTTTCCGAAATTGAAGTAATTCTACTTCAATTAAAGTAAAGTGATATCACTGAATGCTATACAAACTACTAAATTTTTTCTCAAGTGCTTCCTCGTTCAAACTTAAGGAACAGACCAAGAGAATCCACGAAATGGTTTGGTGAGGCAGATAAAAGAACCATTGTGGATAGAAAAATGTAAGGAAATATTTCGAAAATTGTATAAGGCCCCAAATGTGTCAATCCGCTTGTGCTTAAAGGCGATCTTAATCAGGCACAAAAATATTGGAAATATAATAATTAAGTTTTAATTGTGCGCACCGACACAATAGCATAGAGGCGTCGTTCAAGAATGCACTAATGCGGAAGTTTTTGTTATTTTGTGGCAGAAGGAGAAAGGAAAATTTTCTATGAATACAAAAAATGAAACAAAACAAAATGGGCTTTAGACAACTGAAAACCCTATATGTAGGTTTTGGAAGAATGTACCTTTTTTTGGCTGTTAGTGGGGCCCCACCCACAAGACCTGGTTAAATCTTTTATTGCGGAATACGAGTAAAGATACATACATACATATATGTGTTTTACCCAGGAAAACGATATGTAGGTATTATTTCGTTATTTGACTTTTATTTTCTCTGAAAGATAAGTCTTTTATATGAGTTGCTTTTGTTCAGCCTGACACGAACCAAACGTCTGATCTGTTTTAAGGCTCTTGAATCAGACACGATTCTTTGTGAGTTGTGGGACCATCATGATAGCCATTATAATGTATGTGATGACAAATCAGTTTTTCATTTTTGTCTGTATTTTTTTTCGGAAGACACAGCACACAACATTTGGAGTTTTTAATTTTCTTATGACACTTGATAGGTCCATTATTCTTTTGAAAATTCACTACAGACGCTGAGCCCGCAAGCAGTCATTTAAGGCATGATACATTATTATTACATTAAATTAGCTTTTGAGTTTTGCTAAAATTAATGCGATTATAATTTGTTTTGAAACGTTTTAAGTTGAGGAGAATTTGAACTTAAGGGCTTAAATTATTTGAGATTTGGTAACTTATAGCTCTAAAAGGTGTCATTATAAAAAAGTCTTCTCTTGTTCCATCATGAAGATATGGAAGACAACTTAATATGGCTTTATCCGAATAGTCTCTCACGAAGTCGAATAAAATTTTCATAACAGCAAACATGCCTTATGCATGTAGGTTATCGAACTTATTATGTAGTTTGTAATCGAGTGGTTGCTTTGTATCAAAAATTCAAATACATATATAGCTAGCATACATACATCTAAACTTATCTTCTTTTTTGAAAAAAAAACCGTTCATTTTGATATTTTAGGACAGATATGAACAAAAAATAAGGTGCCTATCCATGTGAGAGTAAAAACAGCTCTCAAGAAGCAGCTCTTGAAAGTAAAACTTGGAATCAGACATCGTTTTGAGATAAGCTCACAGAGCGATGGGTAATAGCTATCCGACAGTTTTGTAGTAAAAGTAAATACTTTCAAATGGAAACGCACCTTTAGTTTAGCCAAACAAAAATTTTATAATCCTCATCGGTCATGACTCCATGTAGCTTAAAGACTCATTACATTGTGTTTAGGGTTTGTTGTTGTTTTGTTTCCATTATCTACTGTTCGAATTTAACAAGAAATTAAAAGTTATAAATGAATACAAAATTATGATTTTCACATTATTTTGTTTGTATTCCAATTTAAAATATGTATCTTTGGTACTCTATAATCTTGAAAACAGCTCGACCGATTTGTATGATATTTTTCAAATATTGATTTAATTGAAAAGGAGAAGGTTTGTAAATTAAAATCCACCCACTACCATGCCTAATTTGAAATAAGATCCTAGTTTTATTATTATTCAAGAGCTTTAGAAAGAAAGAAAATAAATTTTAAAAAATAAGTAATCCTAATGTTGGTGGATGAATTTTCCAAATTTCCACAGCAACGCCTCTTTCGCCCCCTTCAAAGTCCTATAAAATCGACAAAAAATCGGAACTTTCATCAGAGTTTTGTCCTAATTTTTTTAAGATAGCTTAGGATTTCTTTTAAGAGCAGTTTTCTTATCGTGTTTTAACAAGGGATTACAACAACACAAGCCTATCCAGATCGCTATTGATACATCTTTGACCGCGGCCAAAAAAAAAACTTTTTGTTTGAAGGTAAAAATGTCATATTTTTTTAAGAAACAACTCATTTCTCATTTTGAGCACAGTGGGTAAAACCTATAAATTAGATATTTTTGTTTAAATATTTGTGCATGAAGTATCCAATGCCCAAGCATTTGGTTGAAAACTTTTAATATTTCAAGATGATGGAACAATATTTAATGGAAATTTCCACGAAATCTTAGTGAAAACCCACTTTACCAATTCGAGATCTCAAAAGTTTTCAGCTGAAATCTCAGATGTGAGGATTATTTTATTATTTTAAGCAAGACAAGCCAGGTTAAAAAATAAACACATTTTTAATAAAATTATAAACATTATAAATTTAAGAGTGGAAGCTTTTTTATTTACTATTTTATTCGAAATATTGAAAATCGGGGAAGAGTGTCACACTTGGATCAAAAATCAGTGTATCGGAAATAGGTCTAAAAATCGGGAGAATTACGATAAAGCGATGTTTCTGGTCTGGTGTTTCTGGTCTGGTCCGATTCCCGGCCACTGCCACCTAAAAACAGAAATGTTTTTTTCCGAGGTACTGCCTCTTGCGAGGGACTGACAAATCCTCCAAGAGTATACTTGTCATGAATAAGTGCTTCTCATCTAGCCGTTTAGACTCGGCAAAAGATTGTAGGTCCCCTCCATTCCTCCCATTGTCCATTTTGTGTCAAATACAATAGGATGAGGATTGATAAATTGCTTTTTATTCAACGTTTTTACTAACTCATTTTCTTTTCTGTCTGTTTTATTCAATCCCGGTACAGGAGTCCTGTAGAAATTTTACTACCGCTGGAGTTGGAGTTGCAAGTGTTAAACAATTTTTAACTTTTACTGCAGCATAGTTGACAACTATTCCAGCTCCGTCGCCCATTTTTTTCAGGCAGTTAATCGCTATTTTCCAAAATTTCGTACATAAACAAGCCGAGCGTTATACTTTGCTTAGTTTGTCGCCACATTAGGCATACGGCAACACCATAAGTGAGAACCGGTCTAATCGCCAAATGGGTAGTACGAGGTTGAGGGTTGAAGCCCCATTTATTCCCAACGGCTTTGTTGCATGAGAATGGTGTCACGTGCCTTTTTAACTCTTCCTTATATATTGGGTTTCCAGCTTAACTTTTAATCAAAAATAAGACCCAAATGTTTTGCTTGATCAGTAAATGTTAATGGAATACCTTTGATAGATGGAGGATTTACATCAGGGATTTTATATTTGCTAGAGAATAGAACAAATTCCGTTATATGAGGGTTGACGCCCGGACCACACCGGTCAGCCCAATTGGTAAGACTATGTAGAGCGTTTTGTAAGAATTCTTTTAATATAGTAGGATGCTTTCCTGACACTGGAAAAAAGTTATAGCCAAAAATCTGAAAAAAAAGATTCTTGTGTTTTTTCAGGGCTTTGAAGGGGGCGTGGTTTTAGAGATTTGGTATTTTCATCGATCAACCATGCCAAATTACATATCAAAAACTAAGAACTACCCGACCTTTTGTAGGTAAATCCCTTATGTTTACCTCTATTTAATGGACTTTTAGGATATGCCATAAATTAAGTAAAAACCGCCCACCAACTATGTCCATTTTTCTTATTATCGGGTTGTTCAATAAGAGCTCTACAAAAGTTTTTTTTTAATAAAACAAAAACGGTTTTGGATATCAATGAAATTCTTTATTCCTGTAAAACGTTCGATGCCATTATGTATGAAACTCGATTTCTTTTACATGGCCACCACGGGAACGCTTGCAAAAGTCCAGACGCTGAACCCAATTTTCGACGGTTTTCAAGCATAAATTGGCCGAAACTGCTGCAATGCAGTTTCACGTTCGATATTCGTACGAAGTTCATCAATCGTCACTGGCTTGTTGGCATAGACCATAGACTTGACGTAACCTCACAGGAAGTAGTCTAACGGCGTCAAATCGCACGACCGAGGCGGCCAAGCGACTGGACCATTTGTGAGATAACACGTTCTCCAAACTTGGTTTCCAATAAATTGATTCTGACATTCGCTGTGTGGCTTGTGGCGCCATCCTGTTGGAACCACATGTCCTCCAAGTCCATATCATCCAATTGGGGCTAAAAATATTCAGTTATCATTGAACGGTAGCGGTCCCCATTTACAGTAACGTGCCGGTCTTGATCATCACGGAAGAACTACGGCCCAATGACGCCGCTGGCCCACAAACCACACCAAACCGTAATTTTTTCAGGATGCAATGATGACTAATGGAGTACGTGTGGATTGCTGCCTGACCAATACCGCATAATTTGTTTATTGACGAAGCCATTCAGCCAGAAATGAGCCTCATCGCTGAAGATGATTTTTCGATGAAAATCCAAATCATTTTCAAATTGTTGGTCAGCCCAATTCACGAACATACGACGCTTCTGGTGGTCAAGCGGCTTCAGTTCTTGCGTCAATTTAATCTTGTAAGGATGTAGGCCAAGATCTTTTCACAAAATTCGCCACAACGACGTCACAGAGATGCCCAACGCTTGAGAACGACGTGTGAGAGACACATTTGGACTTTCTGCAACTGTGAAGCCTCAGCGGCAGCAACATTCTTGACACTACGGGCACTTCTTTGTCTCACTGGCACGGGAACATTTTGTACTGCGTTTGTGGATTCAAATTTTTCCACTAGACGCTAAATTGTTGATCTGCTAGGACGATTATGACGACCATAAATTGGACGTAGCGCTCTTAACGTTTAAGCCACTGACTCCGAATTTCGGTAGAAAATTTTAATAGTTTCGACTCGTTATAGGCTCGGATATCTTTCCATCATGAAATGCAAACCTTACTGAAGAGAAATGCCGAAAGAGCGGCAAGAAATATGGCGTTGTTTGCTGTCCCTGTCGCTCTACTTTTGTAGTGTCCCGTTTGAAAAACCCTTTACTTAGATACCCTGACACCAACTATTTGAATGAAATTTTTTAAAACTTGGTTCCTTTTAGCTGGAAGAATTGATTTAAGTAAAATCCCCCCACTGCCACGCCTACTTTTTCTTTAATCTTTCTTCTTCGGAATTAGCTCCAATGATTTATATAATAAGCTTATTCACTAAGTAACTAAACCAAACCCATAGAACCTTTTTTTTAATTGTTCATTAATTGCTTAACTAATAACGTTGCATTTTGTTTCTCTTTAATTAATAGCTTGATTCCAGAAATCAAATGAAATTATTACAAAATCGAAATTTAAATCGAGTGACTTTGTTTTCAGTGTCCCATCATAGTTCGATCGCACCATACGCACTGTTTGATATTAATAATAACAATGTTTGTCAAATTCAGCCCAAACTGTTATTGTTAATCAATCGAAATGTGGAACACTGGAATTAACTTCGTTTTAACTTCAAAAGAAGTGAAAACGATATCTATGTAAGTGAAATGTATATAGAACATGAAATTTCAATTTACATAGATCGTTTTTTCATTTCGAGTAAAAGTGAATCGTAAAACCTATCCTAAAATCTTTTATTTTATTGCGCATATTTAAAATCTTCATAGCGTGGCATTTTGCTTTGGTTAATTGTATAATTTCATGCTGCCTTTTGTATCAAATCAATAATGGTATCCCTTTAAAAATATCAAAGAATATGAACTTTTCTCACTCATGGTATACGAAAGAGCTAAGAACACTCCGAAATAAAAGAAACAGAGCATGGAAAGTGTACTTAAGAACTCTTTCACCAGTAGACCACAACTCCTACATAACCCTCTTTGAAGAATTTAAAACTCTTTCAAAAAATCTATACACTAACCACATAAACGAAATAGGTAGTTCACTAAAAGGTGACCCAAAGGCATTTTGGAGGTTTGTTAATTCTAAAAAAAACTCAGATGGTTATCCAACGAACTTCGTGTATGAAAATTGTTCGTTGCTGGAAACCATTGATATCTGTAACGCTTTTGCAAAAAATTTTCGTAATTCTTTCGTTGACAAGCCCTTAGATGTTGACGAAGATTATTTTAAAAACTTACATACCTATGCCCAAACTAGCTGCAATAGTATCCTAGTGCCACCGTGTACTATCTTAGACCTTCTCTCATCATTAAATGATGATTACTCATCTGGTCCAGATGGAATTCCTCCTATACTATTGAAAAAGTGCAAATTTATACTACTTCAACCCCTTCAATTTTTGTTCCAGCTGTCCTTAAGTACAGGCATATTTCCCCAATTTTGGAAAAAATCGTTTCTTACACCAATTTTTAAAAAAGGTGAAAAAAATGATATAAGGAACTATAGGCCCATAGCAAAGCTGTCATGCATACCAAAGCTCTTTGAACAAGTTGTATGTGAGAGCCTGGCATTTCATACTAAAAGTATTATATGTGATCAACAGCATGGATTTGTGAGAAGAAAGTCAACGGTAACAAATCTCCTTACCTTTTTGCATAAATGTTCTAATGCATTAGAAAACGGAAATGAAGTTGATTGCATATACACCGACTTTTCGAAAGCGTTCGATCAACTTAGTCATGAAATTATTTTATTCAAACTTAAAACCTTTGGTTTTCCGACGATTGTTATATCATGGATAAAGTCCTACCTTGTAAAAAGATCTTATCAGGTAAAATTCAGAAATTGTCTTTCAAACTCTTTCAGTGCTCACTCGGGTGTACCTCAGGGAAGTCATCTGGGCCCGTTTTTGTTCATTCTCGCTATAAACGATGTTACTTCATGCATTCGCTATAGTGATATTCTTATATACGCTGACGATATGAAGATTTTCAAAACAGTACAATCTTATCATGACCATGTTCTCTTGCAGGCTGATATTGACAGTTTTAATCTTTGGTGTGGGAAAAATGGCCTTTCTCTTAACCCAATGAAATGCCAAAGTATAACTTTCTCTAAAAAGCGAGTAGTGAGTGCTTTTGATTATTCCATTTCAGAGCACACACTTTGTCGTGTTTTAAGTTTCAAAGACCTGGGGGTTCACTTTAGTTCTGATTTAGATTTTACGGTACATATTAACTATATTGTAAATAAAGCGAGTTCCATGCTGGGATTCATAAAACGCTGGGCAAAGGAGTTTAACGATCCATACGTTACTCTTTCCTTATACAACTGTTATGTGAGACCCCATCTCGAGTACGCTTCCCAAGTATGGACCCCTTTTTACGAAATTCATAAAAGCCGTATTGAATCAATACAACATAACTTCATTCGTTTTGCCTTGAAAGGACTCCCTTGGGCTGATCCGTACAACCTGCCACCTTATGAACACAGAATTAAGCTTCTGCAACTTCAAACTTTATATGAAAGGCGAGTTAATAATGATTTAATATTTTTCCACCAACTTATCAGTGGTGAAATTGATGCTGCTGACTTGTTAGCATGTGTAGGCATTAACTACCGCGGAGGAATTCACCATCTACGAAGATTTGAACTTTTTCACGTTCCTTTTCATAGAACTAACTATGGTATACACGAACCTCTTAACCGTATGTGCAGACTTTTTAATTTAAACGCTTCCGTTGTTGATTTTAACCTAAGTAAAGTAGGATTAAAAACATTGTTGCGCACCAGTGCTCCACTCTCGTGAATTTTTAATTTTGTTTTTTTTTTTTTTCTTAAATGTTTTATATTATGTTTCTAATATTGTATGTTTTGTAATTGTTTAGTTTTGCTAATGTTTATTTATTTATTTATTTATGTGCTTGTGTTAGCTTACTTAATCTACTAACCACTAACACATGCACTCATGATGAGCCTCTGTTTGTAGAATGCAGCTTGCTTTAAGCTCACTACAACAAAGAATTCTGAAGTGTAAAAAAAAAAGAATAGGAGTTGGAGCTAGAATAGATGTCAAAAATGATGCAGCCGTTGCTGAAAGAATTGAAAAATTAATAACTTTTACTCTAGCACATTTGACATCTATTGCAGCTCCGTCTCCCATTCTGTTCATGGACGTTAACTGCGTGAAAAATAATCCAATTTTTACAAGTGATTAATCGAAGGAAATGAGGTGGCTTTTTATTTTAAATAAATGTATACTATATATATATATATATATATATATATATATATACTTATGCTTACATATGTACTTATGTTGTATGTATGTATGTACCTTATGTACATAGAAATATCCAGCATACATAGAATTTTTTACTTCAAAATTTTTAAAATTAAAACAAAAAATAAGGAAGTCTCTTTTTCAAAAAGAAAAATACCTAGTTATTGAAAAAAAAATTGCCAAAAACCACTTCTTCAAATATTAATTAAAGTTTGATCAATATGAACAAGTGTTTTGTGTCTTTTTTTTCATTTTTGAAACAAATTTTCGAATACAGGCTGGCCATATTTTTTTTTATAAGCAAACACGGCTAGGTTTAAGCCAACACAAATTTGTTTTTTGTTATTTTATATTGCATGTACATATGTACATTGTTCATTATTTAATCGATATATATTCTGTATTCGCTAAGTACCTAAATACATATGAAGCATTTGTATTTGTTTTTATTGTATTAAATTAAATTCAAACTGTTAAAAGGTTAATATTTTTATTTATAATCTCACGCGTTAATGTTTTGGGCATTTGAATAAATATTTTGTTTATTTTGTTAGTCGAGTCAATGTTTTTCACTTAACTCAAAGATGTAATATTTTAACATATTAAATATTTGTGCGCATTTGCCAGCAACTTAAAGAGATTGTATTTCAATTGGTGCAAACATAAGAAATAAATATATGTTTTTCTTAACAAACATACATAGGTATTAGAGCCCCCTATTGAACTAGGACACGTGTAACAGGTGTTATTTGCACGTGTATTAACTATTACACGGTCATTTAGTGCTTCACTTGTAATTAATTGCAAACCATTTTTATTTTATAATTAACTGGATGCTTAATTGGAAGACGTTTTGAGATTTAATGATTAAAAATAATCAATAATGCCAAGAATCAAAATGCATGGAAGTGCCCCAGCTTTGGACCTTAGTCCGCACAGATCCGGCTGTTAGAGCTTCTGAATATGGACGATATCAATATTATCTCTTGACAACAATGAAGTCAGGGTGGCCGACGCCAACTTACTGTGTTTTACTTTGGTTCGGGGGTTTACTTTTAGAGGCAACTTAAATAAGAGTTACCCCTTCAATTAAACCTCTCCTCACCAACCTTCGTAGCCATTTTAGTGTGGGCTTGTCCCTACACGGCAGGATTCTGAACCCCTTGAATGTCAACAACGGCCCGAATTTCTGCACAAAACCAGTGGAAGCGAGAATCTCGTTGCTTATGCAGCCGAGGATCCTTACCTCCACCTGAGCTCACAGCTGACTGGTTAGGAGCCTTTCGGAGCTCTCCCCATTAATGACAGCTACCTGAAGGCTTTGTGCCACTACGTCCGCTAGCGTGCCAGCGCTAGTATGATCTAGGTAAACGCCCCTCTTCCATCACACCATTTTTCCACTCCTTGCGTACGCCCTTGAGTATATAAAACAAGTGGCAAAGCTAAACAAGTGGAAAAGCTGTATAGACATAGACAACAAAAAATCATTTAAAAAAGCGTGGTTTGACAACATGCTCGTGGCTTGATCATTTGAATACAAAAATAAAAAAACAACCGCATAACACATCGTGTTTTATGGTTTTCAAAATATTTTGAAACATGTCAAATCAAGCGATGTTGTCATGTATTGTATGCTGCATTGGGATTATGAAAAAAAAAAATCGAGATTTTAGTCAAACGAAAAGAGTGGTGGCAATTCCGTCTGTCTATCTGCTCAAAACTTTGACCTTAAGAATTTTTGAGGGATTTTTTTTTGGATTGGATTTTAAATTAAAAAATAACTACCTACTTGCCATACAACCTTTAACTAGGTCAACTAGGAAATGGAAGCACCATTTTTATAAATATACGTGTCTTTTTTTACACGTGTATTTAAATCATACACGTTTACACGTGTAAATAGTTTTATAGCTAAAATTGAGAGCTCTAATAGGTATATTTATTTCGTATCAGGCTCCAGGGAATAAGACTACACAGAGTGGAACCATAGGTACTTATTAAAAAACCTCGATACATATAGTGTATAAACATCATTTATATTGTAAGACTTAAAACCAAAGACCATTAATAATTTGTCATTTTCTTTTTGTATAACTTTTAACGTTATATGAGTATCAATGTTACCTGAACTCTATTTTGTATCACCATAAAATTTATAATTTCTTCTTTAACATCAACAAAAGACAGGTTATCAAAAATCCATAAATATCGACAAATGTTATGATTGATTTTGATTAAAATCTCATCAGCTTTCAATATCTATCTTGTTGCAAGAGTATAACTCAGCTATAAATTTCACCCACGTACAATTTTCTCTTCCACCAAATCAATCATTTGAATTCAGACAAAAAAAAATCCAAAGTCACGAAAAAGAAATGGTGTCTCCAGTACAGCTAATAGCTATAGACAGTTCCTTACACTCAGAAAAAATTCATATATTTTAACAATTGTTTTTCTGGTGAAGCTTAATTTATATAAATTCTAAATGTTAGGCCCCAAGTTGAAATTGGAAGAAATAAAAACAATGTTGTTTTAGCAAATTCTTTACAGTGACCTTTCTAAATCCATTGAATTTTCGAGGTTAAACCCTTAAAACTTTCGGTATGTAATGTCAAAATCGATATCGAGTTAAAGTTTTTAAATAATTAAACGAACAATTGCGGTCAGGACTTTATGGTTCTATACAAAAACTCATGTTGGAAAGAGGGGAGACAACGAGGCAATATAGCCCAAACTCATCTTTAACTTATTTTTGAACTACATTTAGTTCACAATGATTATAGCCGGTACCAAACCCGCATTATAGGTGCTATGCATATGACATTAGTTATCAATTATTAACGTTTTTATTCTTCATCTTATGACAAGTAAATCTTTCTATTTGTTCGACTTCAGCCTAAGCCACTGGATCGATTTTCTTAAAACTTGGATACGTAGTGGTTTTTAGTGATTCTGCCCACACTTCTTTTCAGAACTAAAAATAGTTATAGAAACAAGGTACCTGCCACAAAATTTTTCTAACCAACTTTACAAAATCTTATTTTTCTCAGAAATATCTCCGCACAACTTTTCTTAAAAAGTATTCAATAAATTTCTTTTAATAAAGACTTCCTTTGGATGCGAAACCATTTTTCGAAAAATGGTTATTAATTATACCTCCAAAAGAACAATTTTTGTTTGTATTTTCGAATTTCTTCAAATTAGTATTTCTAATTTCAATAACATATCTTATACAGAAGCTTCTAAAAAATATAAATAGTATTGTGTACGTACATTTTTAAACATATATTTTTTGGATTTTTAAAAAAATGTTCAATTTTTTTTTTAACCAAATATTTTAAAAACTACGTGGTCGGTTTTTTGATACTTACTATTTGTGAGTTTTTTGAGATTTACTTTTTTATTTTTAAGAATAAACTTTACTATAGTGAAAATATAACAGTACTTCCATGCAAATGTCAAAAAACCGTTGAGGACATTTTTTCTGTAGGCATAAGTTAGTTAAGTTAGTGTGATTTACTACCAAAAACTATAAAAACTTGCACTTAGCAACTATTAATAGCTCTCATAGAATTTTTATTTTGTTATTTTGAATTTTCTCATTTACATCAATATTAAAAAAGAAAAAAAAATTAGTTTAAAGAAAAGTTTTAAGTTTAAAATAAAATTTTTTTCGTTCGAAAATTCTATATCTCATAAATGGCTTGAGATTTTTTTGAAAATTTATTTTTTATGCACATAAATAAATATGTACTTAAAATTTGCACAGCAAATATATAATTTATACAAATATTTATATTAAGACCGTTCCAATAATTTAAACTTTGTTTCTATAGGTACCGACAATTTTTTTAAGCCCTCCTTATTTAAAAATAAACCAAAAGGATGGATTTTCAAAAAGTTACTTAATTATACTGTAGGTATTGCCATATAATTTTCTTATAAAACTTCATATCCTATTCAAACCGAGAAATATAACCCACTCCTTGTATGATTTTTTTTTGTCTACTTATTCCAACCTATATGCTCTGACTTTGTTTTGCATTTCAACGATAGGCTAGGTTCAAAATTTGAAGTCCTTTTTTTGAAAAAAAAACTTCACTGTTAAATTAGCAGGACAGTATGCATTTTTTTTCTTCATAAAGGACTTCAAATTTTGAACCTAGCCTATCGTTGAAATGCAAAAAAAACTGCAAATGACTACAACTTTCTAGCATGCTTCATTCCTGAGATACACTATGTGATCTTCCAACTTCACTGTGAAGTTAGCAAGTCACTCCATTACATCCTTATTTGGCGAACTGCAATATCAGCAATAGTAATGCAAAGAAAAACTTCAAATTCCTGTTAAAGTCCCATTTGCGTGGTTGAAGTTGCCCTGCTTACTTCACAGGCGAACATTTTTGGAAATCTGCCCAGTGCCACGTCTTCTTCTTTCTCTTCTAGAGAAGCGATTCCTAATCTTTTTGAGCTGTGGAACCCTAAACAAGGTCAAAAGTAAAAGGCCACAAATTTCAAAATCTGTTCTGTTACTTATTTACGGTATTCCGTTAAATTTCTCGAAAAATTTCAATTAAACAAGGAAAAAAACAATTAAAAAATTAAAGCTCATGAAATTGTGCTCAAAAATGGGTATAAAAGTCTTTTTTCCTTAGAACCAATCGTATCGGAGATATTAGCTGAATTATTTCTGAATACAAAATTTGATTTTCACACTTCCTTATTTCTTAGGGGCGTGATATTAGGGCATACCTGTCATTTCAACCTAATGGGTTGATCTTTAGAATTATAATACTTTATGTATTAACTTAACTGTTAAGAAGTGTTGTCATGGTGGCAACCCGATGTTGACGAGAGAACTCTGATTCGACTCAACACACTTGAAACTATAAGACCACATTATTGATTTACATCTCTTCAAGCCCTTGGAATGAGGGATGGGAAAGGGCATTTTCAAAGCCGAGAAAAGTAATAAAAATATTCATGACAATAAAATTTGAAGATTGCAGTCGACACAGAATTTCACCATCAATATTATATTAAAAGAATAATTGATAAACCTACTATGGATTTTCAAAAAGTCACTTTTGAGGTGGTGGAGAGGGAGAATATGAAAGTTTATGAAACTAAAATATTTATCTTAGTTAATCATATGGCACATGTCTTAAGGGTGTTTTTAAATGCCCAATCTTATGAAATTAAAATGAACCCAAAATAATTTACAGTCCGTTTTATAAAAATGTTTACTTAATTATCACAGTGAAACAAGTAAAATATTACGAAATTCAAAAGGCACAATGATGAAACTTGGTCCACATGTTCCATTTGTCAGAAGAAACAAGAATTAAATAAGTTTTCAGAAATGTTTGAAGAAAAAGAGTGTTTATTTCAATAAAAAAAAAAGTTGAAGTCACTGCCATGAAACACCTCTCGAAACTGGAACAGTCATAAAACTTGGTTGAAATGTTTGATTATTAATTAAAAAAAACATTTTCACTAACTTTCACCACTGTACCAGTTTCAAGAGGTGTTTCATTGGTAGTGACTCCAAACTTTTTCCATTAATTGAATAAAACACACAATATGCTCTAGAGGAGAGCTGATATTCGCAAAAATCCTGGCAAGCTTACTTTCCAGGTACTAATTTTGACATCGGTATTTATTATAAGATCTCATCCTACGACTATTAGGGCCAGTTGTACATATATTTAACTCGTGGTTCAGAAATTTTAACTCACTGGCTTGAGCAAACTTACTGAGGCTCAAAGATAGTTTATTCATTAAATTAGCTCCTAAAACATACATACATAAGCCTTGAACAATCTTTGAACCTGATTGAACCAGCCAAGAAAAATTTTTCCACGGATCAAAATTTGGACCACGTTTGAAAAATGCATTTTTGATAAGCTCTGTCGAGTATTTTTTATAAAATTAAGTTTTTTATACTTAACTTAATAAAGATCGAGATTGGTCCCTCCCTCAGATCTTTGAATACAGCTTTCTGGTATAAAACTGTTCTGTAGTACAATTTATTAATTAACAAAGTAACTGTTTTATTTTTCGCACTTGCTTTAAAAAAGATGTGAGTAAACCCCCATTTACCCCTTCTAACCCCCCTCACAAGAAATTTCTTAGGTGAAACTAAGAACTTTTTGCAGGATATGTACAAGACATCTAAGTAAGGATTCACACCAAAAATCAGCTCTTAAGCACTATTTTTCTAGTTATAAAAAGCTAAAATATTATGCACTAGTATGCCATTTTACCACAGTTAAATGTATTTATAACAAAAACGAAATTAAAATTAACATTTCATACAAAATAAAACGTGTTTCTTTTTAAATATAAATTGAAATTTTGATTGAAACAGTCAATATAAGGAATTTATACTAAGTTTTCATTAGAGCCGAAATGAGGTTATTTCTCAAATCACGCAAAAAGTGTTTTCATTTGAAATTTTGTTTGAAATCTCATTTCATTTTTTAATTTCAACTGGCTGTTAATCGCTATTTGTTGTTTTTTTTTTTTCTACTTCCATCGATATTTGACATTTTCATACAAAACCTTTTCAGAGCTCTTCAAACTGTGGTCAATTAGGTGTGGCCACATTCGATAGTTTTTGACTTAATTTCCAACTTAATTTCTTGCAAATTTGGTTGAAATTATCTCATTTCGAAATTTGATTATGTTTTCAACGAAATTACAAAATTAAATTATTTGCAAAATTTCGCAAAACTTTTCTTAAAACCGATTCTTTGTTTTCAATAGTCTGTTAGTAGGGCATTGCGAAGTGATTCTTCCGTTCCGTTTGTCGTTGGTACTGACCAATTATTCTTGCCAGGAAATGAAATGAAGTGCTCACTAAAGTGGCACTGTGCCAATTTTTTTTTTCAAACATGGCAACGTCCGAAATAAGGTTAAATTTCATAGATTTTGGATATTTTGAATACTTAATTAGAAGAATGTGAAGTGAATGCCTTTTCCTTACATTTAATCAACTTTTAAGCACACAATTCCATTTTGAAACGTGACTTTACTTATTCACGTCCTCTTGCAGTGGTGGTTCATACGCAAACCTGTTAACTAAAATATATCAGCTAGAAGCTTCCAAAATTTCGTTTTGAGAAGTTTTGCCAGACAAACTAAAGAGCTTCGTTCACAAATTACCTTTATTCTGTTCGATTATATGTTTTTTTGCCAGTGTGCCATTTAAGGCCAGGTTCCCCTAGAAAAGTCAAGACGTCAAAACGCAAATGGCAATTTAGAATCTCAATAAAAATTAAAATATGAAAGACTGTAATTACAGTCTTTTTATTAAAATTAAATTTAATTTGGTGGCGCAACAGCTCGTAGAGAACCAGAGCCTAGTGACTTAAACTCTCAAACATTCTTGTGTGCGTATTTGTAGGCTGGAATGTACGGGACCTAAAATTTTTTGCCGAATCCGAATGGCTAGATAAACGCACTAACCATCATTCCATCAGGTACTACAACCGTCTTTTCATCACCCTTTTATATTTTTTGTTCTTTAAAAATTGTGAAAAAATTATAAAGAGGCTTGATAGTTGATAATCTGACTTAATAAAGCCACAAAAACGAAACAAAAAATTGTTTGCAATGAGTTTCAATTTTTTGAAAATATTCGATCAAAAATATCAGTTTTTAGAAAATCACCCATAGACAAGTAAAATTATAAATTGTTATTGATTTTTGTACAGTGTAGATTAGTACTAATTATTTCTTTATTTTGGAAAGTCTCTTTTGACGATCTAACCAAATTTTATGATGATTGTTTCCTACTCTTTGTAACCACAATAATCTTGTGTTATAGTGTCATCAACTTCACTTTGCAACATTATTATGTTGTCGGTTATCTGAAATAACTTTGAACTTTTGTCACGTATTAAAGCATAGGTATGGATGTATACGGCGAATGATATAAACCGTAAGAAAATTAATAACATTTCCCATTGGTGGGCGGTAAAATTGATACCTACTCGTACCTATAATTTTGCCAACTTAACAAAAATTACTGTCCATTGTTTGCTACTCTTAGCCGAAGGTAAAATTATTTAGCCATCATAAAACAACTATCGATCAATAAAAATTTGTTTTTTATGCAGCTGTAGTCTCATATAGTTTTTTTTTACCGCCATTTTTGTGTGTGAATAATCGAACAACGACTTTGGCAGTTCGACAATCAACCGGCAAAAACAAAAACAACAACAATTACTTCTACTTCCACTTCTACTATTCGCATTTCAGAATATTTGCAATTGACCTCAAAAATATTTGTTTAAAACGCAACATCAACATCGGTGTGAATAAAAACCGTGAAAAGCTTCAAAGAAATATCAAAAACAGCGCGCAGCAGCTCTTTCCTTTTGGCTGTCCGTCAGTAAAGCATACAATTCGTCGTGTTGTCCGTGCGCAAAAAGTTATGTTCATCCTCAATATAAAAGATTAGACTTTAAGTCAGGGTGCGCCACAACGCCACCGTTAGTAGTTCAGCGATGGAACGACCGGGGAACGGGCGCGCGGCAGCGCAGCGCAGTGGTAGCTATGTTGAAAAGATGGTTGCCCGCTGATTTGCGGCACTATGCAGTCGGAAGTCCGTCTTGCTTGTTTGGGTGTTTTTTTGTTTCTATATTGTTGTGGTATACCTGGAAATAGAAAAATTGAAAAATTGTGAAACCAAAATTAACTAAGCGAGCAATTCATCATCTTACATATATACCTACTAATATGTATATGTATAGTATACATTTTACACACAAACATAAGAAGTAGGTGCACGCAAGTTCGTGGCATTGTTTTTATAAAATCATGATTGATTTATTGATTTAACTGTTAGGGACAAATAGCTGCACAAAGACACCGTGCTCAGTTTGTTGTTGACATAATTTATGTCAAAACTGAAATTGTGACAATTCTAAACTATTTGACATTTGTCTATGCGTCATTAATTATTATCTCGGAAAGACAAAACATAATATTGTTGCGCTTTCAACACTCGAACTTAATATCACCAAATCAAGAATCAAGAGAAAATGAAAGTATTTTTTTCGATCGTACTAAACCAAGCTAAAAAATATTATTTGTATTTAACTAGCCATTATGGATTTTGACAGATGATGGTGGATGGTGGGAGAATGCAAGGCAATTACACAAGCCGATTTGAATTTTTGTTTTGTTTTTGTTCGAATTCAGAATGCGTATAATTTCTATTGTTTGAGTTCAAAAAAGGATTATGGTCTTGATAATACGAGTAATTCATCAAAAAATAAGATGAAATTATGCAAATCATCATTTCGTTTAGATTAACACTCTCTTTTTTTCTTAAGATCTTAATATGATTATGACCTTAGGAAAATTAATATGATTTTAATTGAGCTTGCTTACAGAAAAAAATATCTATAATAAATGCCTGTATATATTTAGTTTAAAAGAAGCTGTGAAATGTGAATTTTTGCAATATTTTTGGAGAGTTCATATCCGGGTTGGTTGGAAGACAATAGATCAGATAAGACATGTTTATTTTGTGTTTTATCAAGGTTCGCAATAAAACGTATAATTATTCCATTCAATCCCCACCACTTAATAAATACTTCATCAAATTAAACTCTTGGTTATGATCCCATTCCAAAGCATTTCTAACTTTTGATTCAGACAGTTGTTTTGCTTTAAAAAATTGTTTATGCATTTTTGTCATCGATTGTCTAAATTAGTCATATAAATTGGCAGTCCAGGAGTGTTTCATGAACATAAGGACTTCAAGGTAGACAAGTTTCTTAAACCTGATTAGTGAGTATTTTTTTAAAATGAATGAAATGTTCATTGATCGCACCTAATTGTTCGCTTGACTTATGTCATTTTCGATTGGGTTTTGGAATTGTTCCATTCCTATCGAATAGTTAAAATTTGGAGAAGTTTCCTTATTTGATAGAAATGGAACAGTTCCAAAATTCAATCGGAATCGACATTAAATTCATCATTTCATTTGAGATGTAGCTATACATATTACTAAGCAAATTTTATGTAATTGAAAACATGAAGACATATCTGGACAACTATTTATATACTATCATTTGTTTATAAATACGGAAATAGTCAGGTAAGGTTAGGTTTAAGTGGCTATCAAGTGGTAAACTGACATACTACTTATGACTATGAGATGGCCCATTGGGATACTAACGGGTGATTTTTTAGCTGGTTTGGTTTTGGCAACACTGGTTTTGACAGCTGACGTGTGTTTAGTACCTTGTGTCACTGTCAAACACCTTCAGTTTGGTTTGCAATTTAACCATGGATCGTCTTACAAATGAACAACGCTTGCAAATTATTGAATTTTACTATCAAAATTCGTGCTCGGTTCGAAGTGTTCATCGCGCGCTGCTTCCATTTTATGGTCGGCAATCTCGACCTTCTGAGCAGTCTATTCGGAAGATTGTGACCAAATTTCGCACCAAATTTACTTTGTTGGACATTAAACCACCAACACGTTTACGTACTGTGCGTAGTGAAGAAAATATTGCGGCCGTATCAGCTAGTGTGACAGAAGACCGCGAAATGTCGATTCGGCGCCGTTCCCAGCAGTTAGGCCTTTGTTACAGCACTACGTGGAAAATTTTGCGGAAGGATTTGGGCGTAAAGCCTTTTAAGATACAGCTGGTGCAAGAACTAAAGCCAGCCGACCTACCACAACGCCGAATTTTTGGTGAATGGGCTCTTGGAAAGCTGGCCGAGGATCCGCTTTTTTATCGAAAAATTGTGTTCAGCGATGAGGCTCATTTTTGGTTGAATGGGTACGTAAATAAGCATAATTGCCGCATTTGGAGTGAAGATCAGCCAGAAGCATTGCAACAGCTACCAATGCATCTCGAAAAAGCCACTGTTTGGTGCGGTTTATGGGCCGGCGGCATTATTGGGCCATATTTCTTCAAAGATGAGGCGAATCACAGCGTTACTGTCAATGGTGAACGCTACCGAGCGATGATAACAAACTTTTTTTTGCCTGAAATGGAAGTTCTTGACTTGCATGATATGTGGTTTCAACAAGACGGTGCCACATGCCACACAGCACGCGAAACAATGGCGCAATTGCGAGGCGAGTTTGGTGAACAGTTAATTTCACGTTTCGGGCCGGTCAATTGGCCGCCTAGATCGTGCGATTTGACACCATTAGATTATTTTTTGTGGGGGTGTGTCAAAGCTTATGTCTATAGGGACAAGCCTGCTTCGATTGACGCACTGGAAGCCAACATCCATGCATTCATTCGTGAGATACCGGCCGATATGTGTGAAAGAGTATGCCAAAATTGGACTCAGCGGATGGGCTACCTGAGACGCAGCCGCGGTCAACATTTGCATGAAATTATCTTTAAACATTAAATTGCAAGGTTCAAACTATCGATTCAAATAAATATTTCATTCATTTTTTCGAATTTGTTGTGTTTTTTTTTTTTTAAGTTCTAAACCTCTTAAAAAATCACCCGTTATATAAATCTAAGGGCCATGTTTTCCAATGAGAAATCATCGTTGTTATGGCTTTAAGCCTTAATTAACTCCAGTCAATTCAAATCGTAATTTAACTCAGTCTATTTTCTGAGTGAATTCAGGACTTAACTGGGACTGATTTCTGTTTTTGCATCATCTCGATTTCTATATGTTGAAAATTGTTGAAACCCTTGGAAAGTCCAGTTTTCATTGTGTTGCCATTTCGATTTCTATAATAAAGAGTTTTCCAACAGGGACGCTACAAAAGTAGTGCGACAGGGACAGCAAACGACGCCATATTTCTTGCCGCTCTTTTGACATTTCTCTTCAGTAAGGTTTGCCATTTCATGATGGAAAGATATACGAGCAACCAGTCAAAATTATTAACATTTACTACCGAAACTCGGAGTCAGTGGCCTCAACGTTAAGAACGCTACGTCCAATTTATGGTCGTCATAATCATCCTAGCAGATGAACAATTGAGCGTCTTGTGGACAAATTTGAATCCACAGGCGCGGTACAAAATTTTCCCGTGCCAGTGAGACAAAGAAGTGCCCGTAGTGTCGAGAATATTGCTGCCGCTGAGGTTTCCGTTGCAGAAAGCCCAAATGTGTCTCTCACACGTCGTACTCAAGCGTTGGGCATCTCTGTGACGTCGTTGTGGCGAATTTTGCGAAAAGATCTTGGCCTACATCCTTACAAAATTAAGTTGACGCAAAAACTGAAGCCACTTGACCACCAGTAGCGTGGTATGTTCGTGAATTGGGCTGAGCAACAACTTGAAAATGATTCGGATTTTCATCAAAAAATCATCTTCAGCGATGAGGCTCATTTCTGGCTGAATGGCTTCGTCAATAAACAAATTATGCGGTATTGGTCAAGCAGCAATCCACACGTACTCCATGAATCATCATTGCATCCCGAAAAAATTACGGTTTGGTGTGGCTTATGGGTCGGCGGCGTCATTGGGCCGTACTTCTTCCGTGATGATCAAGACCGGCACGTCACTGTGAATGGAGCTCGTTACCGTTCAATGACAACCGAATATTTGTGGCCCCAATTGGATGATATGGACTTGGCCGGTGCCACAAGCCACACAGCGAATGTCACAATCAATTTATTGGAAACCTAGTTTGGAGAACATGTTATCTCACGAAATGGTCCAGCCACTTGGCCGCCTCGGTCGTGCGATTTGACGCCGTTAGACTATTATCTGTGGGACTACGTCAAGTCTATGGTCTATGCCAACAAGCCAGCGACGATTGATGAACTTTTTGCGAATATCGAACGTGAAATTGCAGAAGTATCGGCTGATTTATGCTTGAAAACCGTCGAAAATTGGGTTCAGCGTCTGGACTTCTGCAAGCGTGCCCGTGGTAGCCATGCAAAAGAAATCGATTTCCATATATAATGGCATCGAACGTACTTTCACAGGAATAAAGAATTTCATTGATATCCAAAACAGTTTTTGTTTTATTTAAAAAAAAACTTTTGGAGCGCTCTTATTGACAAAACCCGATAAAAGAAGTAAAAGAGTAAAACAAATCTTAAGTGTTGCACATCGATTTTAATAGGTTTTTGATAACTGAAAGATATTATATATTTTGATATTATTATAAATTTAAAACAACAAATACTTTTTTAAATCAAAATCTCGCTCGAGATTTTAATTTGCGAGATGATGATATTGTGAAGACTGTTTTTTTTGTGAATACAAAAACTTTATGTTGCCAACACTATTTTGACTGGCGGCCATTTTGTCAGCTGTCAAGTTATTTATTTTTAATTTGGTTTGTTTTGGCATTTTAGCGTGAATAGACTGACTCCTGTGCAACGCTTCGAAATGCGAATTTTGTCTAGCGATGGAGCTCAATTTTGGTTTAATGGATACGTAAACAAACAAAACTGGCGTATTTGGAGTGATGATAATCCTAAAGTGTTTTGTTGAAACACCGTTACATCCACAAAAAATGACTGTTTGGTGTGTTTTATGGGTTGGTGGGATAATTGGTCCGTACTTCTTTAAAAATGATGCTGGCCAGAACGTTTGAGTCAACCCCCTTAGAGCCATGACTACTGAATTTTTCATTCTTTAATTGAACAACCATGGTATGTAGGAGTGTGTGGTTTCAACAAGACGGTGCAACTTGTCACACAGTTCGTGTCACAATATATTATTTTATTGAAGGATTACAAATATTTTACAGGTAACCACATAGTTTCACGTTCCAGACCCTTAAATTGGTCCGCTTGACAATTTTCTGTGCGGGAATGTGAAGTCGCTTGTCTACGCCGATAAGCCCGATTGACCACTTAAAGGACAATATTTGCAGCGTTATTGCCGATAGATTTATTCCATTTCAAAGTTATATGCCTCTAAAAAAACACCCTTTACCTTTTGCAAAATATGTAAATCCAGTGCCTACCTTATTTAAGACCACACTGTGATTTATCAATTATAATTTATGATTATTTTTAATTGTTTTCAAGAGAACAAGAAAGATCAAGGATATTGTCTATTCAGTTGTAAAGGGTCATGTATCATGACAGAATAAACTGCATTAATCGTTGGTATTTGGCCGTGAAGGCCGTGAACTTGAAAATATTTTTTGTTTCATAAATACATTTTATAGAAAATATTATAATATATTCACATGTCAAAAATTGAATACCTACTTTCCAGACATTTTTACTTACTTAAGAATTAAATTTATTTATTTTACCGAAAATAAGAAAACATCTTTTTTCTTTTCCTAAAAAAATGTTTTTATTTTGTTTTTGTTTTCCATTTTTTTTTTTTTGTTTGTTACAGTAATCAAAATATACTTTTCTGTAGGTTTTAAGTGTGCTTACCTTGAATTTGAAGTCAGGAAAATTCCATCGGGGTACGTTTTTGAAATATTTCCGTTATTAAATCAAAAACGCGATTTTTTAGTGTTTTCAAAGCTAAATTGTAATGTGAGGTGAATTTGTTTGACAAAATTTTTAATAGTTTCTAAATGAACTAATTTTCTTCTTTTAAAATCTCGTTTTAAGAAGTGGACCAGCTCCTATAAATTTTTGCCCTTATGTTGTTTTTATATTATAAATTAAAGGCTGTCAATAAACTGAACTTTACTCAGAGAAGCAAAAAGATATTGGGAAGATTTGAACAGATTTTAAAAGAAGAAAATTATTTATTTTTAGAAACCATACAAAATATTGTGGAAATAATTTACCTCAAGTTACAATATAGCATTCAAAACATCCAAAAAACGTATTTTTTTTTTTGATTTTATAACGGGAATATCTCAAAAACTTAGTCCAATGGAAATTTTCTGACTTCAGATTCGAGTTCAGCACATCAAAAACCTACGGAAATATATTATTTGGTTTCTGTAACTAAAACCTTGTGGACCAGTGTAATTATTAACAATAAATCTTAAAAAAAAAGTTTTTCGTTTTCATTTTCAATTTGCAGGATTTTAATTTTTCAGTGAGAAATCTAGGGCACGTTGCCGTTGCTGTGAAATTTTGATTTGCGAGATTTTAGTTGAAACTTGCAAGATGTAATTATGTGGTCTGTATGGACCGCGTAAGATACCTCTTACTTTATTGTTGGGCTGGACCAATTCGGTGCTTTCGATCACTAAAATGGCTATTGATTAGGTATGTCCTAAAAAACAGAGCAATAAGGAACTAGGACGTTCATGGGTTTTTATTGTAAAAATCAATTATTGGTTCATTGAAGATGGGAAAACCGTGGAATGCTATTAAATTAGAGGGTGCATTTTGAAGGGGGTGCAAAAGCACCCTTTCAGATTTTTGCATATAACTCGAAAACAAATCATAATTCTATGATTGATACAATCTTTTTTATAAACAAAAAATTTACTATGGAAATCGATTGTTCAAAAAAAAATTAAGATTTTTATTATTTTTTTAAAATTTAGGAAACTAAATTTCAAAAAAAAATAATTGCGCAAATGTAGCATTTTTTGCTATTTTGAGGAACTTGTTAGTGATACACCCAAACTCCTAAGTATTTCTGTTTCATAAACAAAAATGCACCTTAAGGTACCTTCAATTAAAAAAAAAAAAAGTTTTGCTCTCAGCTCTTTCGTTTGTACCTACACTGCTGAACAAAATTATAGAGACTTTGTCTATTTGGTCTTTGACAATTAAAAACAGAGTAACGAGGTGGTTTCTTATTATGTGTTTTATGTATTAGCTAAATCTGCAAGATTTCAGACCATTTGTCTATTTTGTCATTAGAAATTTGATTGAGTATCGTTTGCGTAAGTATCGTATCATTTGCATTTCTTCAAGCTTATCTCTAAATTTATCTTATAAAGTGAATAAGGAAAGATGCCAGATTAAAGTGAATTTCAGATAGTCGGTGCCATATGTATATGACTGACAGTGCACAATGGTCTTGAAGTATCAAAATATGTAATTTTTTTAAACGTGAAACGATACAAAGAAACCATACGTCCATTGGCGGATACAAGGGGGGGGTCATGGGGGTCATGACCCCCCCCTGGGGCTTTTCCCAGATACAAAAATACTATACAGATGAATTCAATCATAAACAAAAATTTCACTACTCAAAGGATATAATCCGCCTTCAAATTTATTTTAATTAAACGTGCGTATTTAAAGAGTTAAAACACAAAAATCAAAGTAAAAACTACATATCGTGGGCTTTCTGTCAAAACAAATTTCAAATTTAAAAAATTGCTTAGAAGACACAAAACACCGATTTAAAAGGTAATAAAATGGAATTTTAAGATAATGAAAGGTTTTAAAACTGGTTGATAGAGCCAAAAGAAACCATGGCACAGTTACTAGACATTTATATTCGAATTCAGTAATTATTGTTGACCAAAAGTACATTAAAATGTCATTTAAGGACTTGCTAGGTTTTGACAGAAAGCCGACTATGTGTACATCGTTCGTGAAAAGTTGAAAAAATAATTCTTCTGCCAGAAAAACAATAAAAGTTTTCAGAATAATACAGAACTCTACCTTTTGTTTTACCGTACAAATAATTTGAAATTGATTTGATGATTTTGTGAACACTTCTGACACTGTACACCGAATCAGATGACAAATTTCATGGCATCCCGTATGTGTACTCTTCGAAAGGTTACTGGTCATAAAAGGGCAGGTAGTAACAGTAGATAATTTTTCAGACATATAATTTTCAAAAAGTAATACTGAACCATGAAAAAACTTTAAAAATTCATTTAAAAAAATGTTTGTCACCAATGAATCTAGGTGACCTTTAAGAACAATTTAGTGACCTTTGAAAAGAAATATTTGTTTCTTAAGATAACCTAAATAAGGTACCTAAAAATTTTATTCAGTGACCTGGAATGACTTTAAAAAAAACTTTAAAATCCCATTAGAATAAATCCACAAACAATAAATGTAGCTAGTTCACCTTATCAACGGCCTTTTGAATTGGGCACAAATTACAAAACCGTGCAAATAAAAATCCCGCTTTTCGAGATTTTGGTTGACATTTGCAAGATTGTAAGGAGAGAATGCTATGTTTTATTTTTACTTAGTGTGAGATATCATTTTTCAAGATCTGTAAATAATGCAGTTTCGATATTTTAGATTTTGGTATCTTGCAAATTTCTCACGTGAAGTGCGAAAAATTGGGCGGTACTTGGAAAAACTTTTACAGTTGATTCAAAATTTTCAACTCAACAAATTTATAAAATTAAACTTTTTGGACTTTTTACTGATCGCATACATTCTTTGCAAATATCCTAAATGACATATCGCTTGCTTAATCTCAAAATCAAGGTCAAGCAACCACTAGGCAACTAAGTTGTTAATTGCGATCAACTTTTAGTTTCTAGCACTATCAAGTAACTTAAAGCATAGAGCAACTCGAAGATATGAGTGGTAGCAAGCCTTCTTTTATGGAAAAACTACCTCATTTTACATCGTTTTCCCAAGACAGTAATTGCTTACGCTTTCCCACTTACTTGGGTGCACTATTTTGGGAATACAAAGTTTTTTGTTTTGTAATTTTGACGTTTCATGAATTTGTTTTGTTCGGGGGATGTCATTAAGGAAAGTGGTAAGTATAACAAAAGTAGCTTCTAGTTGCCAGGCAAAAGATCAAAATAGATCTTGTAGAATAAATACGATCTTATTGTAAATGAGTTAAGATTTTAAGGGCAAAAATAAACTTTTCCTAAACAATATTTTTAGTATCTAGTGGCATGATGGTTCTGGCTTCAATTCCTCAATTAACTAATTTATTTAAAAAAAATATTTTCAATGGAAATAAAAATGTACGACTGTATTGCAGGTACTTGCCCTGATGTTCCAGTTGTCTGTAATTAAGAACTTTTAAAATATGCCAGTAATTACATATATAAAGAATATAAAAATATATAAAATAAGGGCAATTAAATTGTTCTTTTAATTATTTAACAACTTTTCAAATAGCTTAAAGCTTAAAACCAATTTGATAACTTGAAGAAATATGAATATAAGCACAAAAAAAAATTAAAATCGTTGTAGCGATTTTCTCAAAAAGTTTTTTATTTATATTAAATTAAATAATAATTAATTTTAAAATACATTTATAAACTACGAGTAGTTTCAAAACAATTCATCCACGCGTTTTTGAAATATTGAATTTTCAAAACAAAAATTAATATCTTCTTACCCTGAGGCCACACGAGCCAGTACTGGCTAGGCAATTGGCAACATACATTGACTGTCAAATTCCTATTCGTGTATTTGCTGTGACGTTGGCGGCATGCTGTACTGGCTTCTATACTGGCCAGGGTTCGGATGTTAGTCCAAATGGAATAACTATAGTCCGATTTTAGGGAAAGAAGTATAACTGCTACGATATTCCGCTTTTTCAAAATTAAATGAACTAAAAATACTCTATTGCTATGCGACGAAACTAGCAAAAGAACAGATTGGTACGAATGTTTTGCGTTGGTGCTGTGCGGAGATCTAGCTAATTCGAAACCGCAAGTAGTGATTAAGATGATTCACTTTTCGCCGAAAATCGATTTAAATAGTTAAAATTAGTTATGCCGGATTTACACAAGTGACTAATTGTCATAAATTCTCCCATTTTCACGACATTAATGACATAATCGTGTAAATGAATTGAAAATGTGTCCTAATATTCATCATAAATAAATGACGAACTAATTGGCATTGAATATTGACATTAAAATGAAGCCATGTAAATGCACAGTTACACTATTTTGCAAATAATGACAATACAGAATAAAGAATGGACCTGCTCATTCTTAGCCATTATGATAACAGAGCATCAAAACGCCATTATTTTGCGTTCGGGTAAATTCATGTCACTAATGATTTGATGTTACCATTATTTTACCACTTTAATGACGTGAATGAATGGAAATTTGTCAAATTTGTCACTTGTGTAAATCCGGCATAAGGGGACCAGTGAAATGAAATTTCAGATTAGTCAGTGGATAATTCAGCAGTGACTTGGTGTATCTATTGGTAAATTAACACTTTTGAATAAGTATTTGTGCTTTTTTTCAAGAAATTTTATCACACCTATTCCTGCCTATTCATGTATAGGAAATGAAAAAAAAAAACAACCTATGAAGATGAAAACAACCATCCTGTTATTGCCTTCTATTGATACTTTTTATTTTTATTATCATATGTGAAAGAAATTATATTCTATTCACTTTGTCACTATTAGCATTTAATTTCTTAAGGATGAAAACTTAAAATAATTACCACAAACACAATCACATAAATCTTTGAGTTCTTTGGGACTGGACATATGAACTTCCCAATTATTATTTTATTAATATTTTTTGGAATAAAATGTGAGTCAATTCTAGTTACCAAATTTTCCAAATCTGCTCCGAAAAAGTACTGCCGAACCCTGTTACTGGCTGCTCTACTGGCTTCCCAACTTGCTACGAAAAAAGCAAGCCAGTTGACGAGATAGTTGCTCAGGCTTTGAATGTGTTAGTAAACAAATATGAGTGTAATGCGAATGGCTAGCCAGTACTGGCTCGTGTGGCCTCAGGGTTAAAAGGCCAACATTTATTTTTTTATTTTGATATGCAATATTATTGAGATTTTTATGGAGTTTTTGCATGCAAATTTTGATTGAAATTCTTTGAACAAATCGAAGTTCAAAAACCCTTAAATGGCATTTATCGTTATTAACAGTTTTTCGGATTTTTTTTCCAGAATGTTCACCATACCTACAGTAATCTACTGTTTTTTATCAAATTCGTTGAAGCCGTTTTTCAGATAAAAAAGCTTTTTCTTAATGGTTGTATAGCAAGTACCGTAATTTTAAAAGGTAAAAAATATCCCCTCCAAAGAATTAAAAAAAAAAAATTATTTAAAAACTTGAAGAAAATCGCTTCAGTGTTTAGGCTGTAGCTGTAGGCAGTCAAGGAATAGACAGACAAAGAACCAGACAGAATTGTGCCACCCGCTTTGCTCGAATACAAAACTTGCCTTATATCGTAAGTACAAATTATTTTTGGGTGCAATACTTTAATGAAATTTTAAGAAACGTGACCCCCCCCTGGGGCAAAGTCTGGATCCGCCCTTGCATACGTCAGCTTAAAGTGTAAAGCGGCTAACTCGACATTTCTTTTTTTGACCATTATAGACCACTCAAAAAATTGCTAAAAAATCAAAAATCTGTCAAATCTTTTCAATTTTACTGAATTTATTAATAGGGAGTTTTGAAAAACACTAAATGTAATTTTGGTTTTATTCAAGTAATGTAAACACTTTTTTTTAAGTATTTTTATGTAAAAAATGCAAAATAGGAGTTAGTTAAATCACGAACAAAGCAAGGAAAAAATCACAACATGTCCTCAGTAAACAGGTTCTCAACGTCAATGAAAGCTATAAGAAACCTCCTGGAAGTGAAAAATGTTCGAGTATCCACAAAACTGCAATGCCCTCATAAGCATGCCTAAAACCGAACATTTCTGAGGTAATGGTCATACTAGCCCCTTTTAAATACTTTTGGTATAACTCGGAAACCAAGTAGAATTTGACAATTTTAATTTTATATCGAAATGGATAGTTTTTAAAAATATTTAGGCGTTAAAAAAACAACCTCATATAAGAAATCAAAATGACAAAAATTTTTAACAAATTGCGCATAGGTTTTTGTTTGGCATGTGGAAGTGTTTCTGTATTTTTTTTGCTAACGTTAAAAATTTTAAATATTACTAAACAAAATTCGAAGTCCCACATTTTAACATAAGGAGTATATGTTCTCAAAAAGTGGCAACACATTGACATTTCAACGGAATGCATCTCTACTGAAAAAGTGGAGGTTCTTTCGTTGACATAGAAAAAATATGTTTCCGAAAAGAAGTAATTTACCCAAAAGTGCATCTACTCTAAACAACTATCTCTTAAGACGTCAATTGTTATTTTGATCATGGAAATTTTCTAAGTAATTTTTTCATATTTTAACATTTTCCACAGATTGGGCGCCATTTTTTTAAAATGGCGTCCAAGTGACAGAATTACAACAATGAATCCCAAGCTAAATTTCATACCAAGTGCTTAAGGGATGAATCATAAAAAGTTTTCCCACCAAAATGCACACGGGACTCGGTTTCCTCATCCGGACTATCATTGAAAAAAAATGTATAAAATCAAAATAAACTAAACTTTTCCACTTTTTGATAGCGTTCCCTCAATTTTGTCCAGCACAGTGATTAATGTTCCTTAAAGTTTATTAATTCCGCCACAGTCCTCATAACCCCAATGTTTATTGTTTAATATTAATTTAATATCTACCGAAAACTAAATATACTTTTTTCTTTATTTAAAATATCGATTTAATGTTAAAGTCAATATTCCCTTGTCCTACTTTTTTCAAAAAATATCTTAACATCGTTTAGCCAAACACTCAAATAAGATTATGGTTTTGATTACAAACGATTTTTTTAAAGATACAATACTAACACGTATGTAGGTAGTATAATTTAAATGGCAAAACAAAAAGACTAATTTGTAAAAGGTTTACAAACTCACATAAAAGAAACTTTGACCTTAACCTATTCATCTATACTAGAAACCTGTTGCACGTGACGAGAAATTCAATTTTACAAAATCTTTAGATTTATTATTATGGTAACATTTTGTTTGCATTGCATAAATTAAAAGCCTATTTAAAAATTATGAATAAATTACTTTAGTTTGGTTTTACAAGTTAAGAAGTCAATCACCTCACAAATATCATAACATCAGTAATATTTTGTTTATTCAACAATAAAACTTAATTTTTGATTAATTTAAATTAGTGTATTTTTTTTGTTTGTTGTCCGTCTCTCCGTCTATTCTTTTGATCACTTGGCTATCCATCTTTTTCATAACTTGTCCTGTCCATCTTCTTGTGTTAACGTTTCTTATTCGCTGAGATCTGCTATAATTAGAGCTGCTTATGAAAATCAAGTAAGGAAAGCAACTTTGACAAACAGTTTATAATTGGGCAAGGGGATAATTTTCCGTTAGTTAGTCGTTAATTGGTTGTGACGATTTCAAATTTGTTGTTCAATGTTTCTATGTGAGCTTTAGCTAACTTGACATTACTCGAAAAGTGAGAAAAATTTCTTATACTGAATGTCTTATGGCATAATAATTTGCCGTTAGTTAGTCTTTAATCAGTTGTGCAAAAATTTAATTAAATTTCATAGTGTAATGTTATCAATATTACTTTTTTTTTGGTTTCTTTACTAGCTTGACATTAATTTAGAAAAGCACCACCTAAAACTGAGGTAAAAACAGCTGATACCGAATGGTTTATAGCTAATTAATTTACCGTTAAATAGTCTTTAATTATTTATGACAATTTATTCGAATTTGTCTACGTTTTTGGATTCTTCGCTAACTTAGTAAGCGTAGCAACACATACAAAAGGGGTAAAACCTGCTTAAACTGATAAGTCGTTTATAAGCTTTGACGTTCTATATTTTCTATGTTTTTTTTCGAAAAGTGGTAAAAGTTATGAAACTTAATATTTAAATGCTCAATAATTTGTCATTAATAAGTCGTTAATTAATTGTAAGGAATTCAGTTTTTTCTTGCGATGATTTATAGAAATATTTTTGAGTGATTTGTTTTCTGTGAGCAAGCAAAGCAACATTGACTACTGGAAAAGTGGGAAGGTTTTCATTCATTAGTAGTGAATCTAATCGTGCAATGTTTTCTGTGTTATTTATTTTATTTTCTAAATTCATATGAAATCATTAAATAGCTCTGGAAAAGTCATAATACACATATTTACATTGATTTATATTTTGTCTATAACAAGTCACTGATAATTTGTGACAGTTTTAACATTGATATGCTATACTTTCTATGTTTTTTTTTTTCCTTAATTCATATGAAGTAACATTCAAAAAGAGTGTATTGCCTTATTGCGTTTTAACTGGGTCATATGAGGTGATTTAGTTGAAAATACATAGCAAACATCGCATGAAAAATTTACTTTGTGTAAAACTAATCAACGGAAAACTATTAATCAATAAAAGTTTAAGTTCAAGAAGTTCTT
The DNA here is from genome assembly GCA_946251815.1 of Dasysyrphus albostriatus. NCBI lineage: Eukaryota > Metazoa > Arthropoda > Insecta > Diptera > Syrphidae > Dasysyrphus > Dasysyrphus albostriatus. The sequence continues at coordinate 218,280,041 of OX276335.1, read as the reverse complement.
ACCATTTTTCGCAAAAATCATAGATAACATAGAACGAAATATTCGAAACTGTCGAAACTTACTAACGACTAATTTACCATGAACTATTTGGCTTAAGCAGTTTTTACTCTTTGCTATGCTTACTTAATGCTAAGTTAGGAAAGATCCATAAAACGTAGAAAACGCTGCACGAAAAAATTTAAAATTGTAACAACTAATTAAATACTAGTTATCGTTAAAACCTTTTTAGCCATAAACCATTCGGTATTAGCAATTTTTACTTCTTTTTTAGGTTGTGCTTTGTTCACTCAATACCAAGTTAGCAAAGGGCGCAAAAACAAACATAGAAAACATTGAACGACAAATTCAAAACTGTCAAAATATTTAAAGTTATGCACCTACCTATTTTTCGATCCATGAGATTTGCTTTGCTAACTTGATACTAAGTTGAAAAATCACCCTAAAAAACATAGAAAACATTGAACGGCAAATTCAGAATTTTTGCTAATTATCTACCATTTCATTTTTCGATTCGACAAAGTAGATTAGCTAACTTGACACTCGCTTTTTAGATAGATCTTGATCTTGACTTGTTTGCTTTCCAACGAAGTATTGTTATGAAATGTCTAGAACCCGTTTCTGTCTAGTTGAATATTTACTTTTTGGTTGCGTTTAAAATATGTAAAGCAAGTATAGGTTTGACGTCCCAACATTGCCTCTAGTCAGCTAGTCATATGATGTCATCGACTTATTCTTGAATCTCCATCAGAATGCATAAAGAAGTTCTGACCACTTATGTATTTTAAGACTTTTATTTTGGCCTGAAGGCCTGTCTTGAAACATTTAACAATGATGCAGATATACACCGAAGTTTATATCTTAAAACAATGACTCAGCTATGCTCATTCAAGGTCATATAAAATACTTCATAGTCTAAGATGTGTCAATTCTTCCCCAAAAAGCCATTCCCATCTCACAGTATGTCAAGTTGATGTCTTATTGATGTTCTTTTAATAAATGCTCGTCTCATCTCTTATTGCAGTTGAGAGTGACTGTAATACTATGGAATGCTCTTTTATTCACCGCATCACATAACCAATTGGTCATTAATAACATAACACAAACTAAACGAAAATGTTTAACAATTTTTATATCAATCTGCAATGATATGGTTGTTATAAGCTACACATCACCTGAATTGAAGTTTTGTCTACATAAATTGACAGCAGCAAGAACTAGTTGGAAGAAGAATTAGTGTCAAATAACTAAATTTAGACTTTTAAATTGTGTGTGTGCATCTATTTTCTCACCATAAATTTTATTAGAATCTTTTATACGGTCCTTGAGAAACATTATAAGGTATAGCTAAGTGAATTATTGAATTTAACTTTTTTTTTTTTTTTTGTATTATAGGTTTGTGCCGAATTCTTGAGAAGCTGTTGTATTGCATACATCTTGTGTTGTCTTAAGTGGACAAACAGCAAACAATTGCAAAGTGAACATTCACGCTTTTGGCCTTTGATATTTAAAAGAAGAAGCGCGCTTACATTGATTACTGGTTTGTTTATATTCCCTAAATAGATATAAAACAACATCAGTCACATTGTTAAACTGTACATTTAATGGGTGGTATCCACCCAATCCATGAATCTTTTCAACTAAAATTTTGTTGCTGTTTTTTTTTTTTGTGAAAATTAAACGTTTTCTTGTGTCAGATCTGTCTTATCATTGTGTCATGGTCACATTGTGGGCTGTAGAATTACTATAATGAAAATCCTGTTTGGTTTGAATAGGCCAAGAAGAACGTGAACTAACAAGGCTGTCTGTCCGTGACGATATAATTTGTAAGAAGGTATGAGAATCTGTTTTTAGTTGGCTATGGCTTTGAGGTATAAAAGAAAACCATTCTTGAAATGGAATTCAGGATGGCTTCCTATTTCTGATTAAAGTGAAGAAATAATACATCAATCGAAATTTATATGTTTTTATATTTGTACATATATTACTCGTACTATATGCAATTGAGTGTACATGGCACATTGAAGTATCACAAACTTTCAGTTTTAACAAAAATACTTAAGTTTAATAATTTTTATTTTTTCAATCACGTGAAATTTTATTATAGGAATTATTTAACATTTCTTTCTTGTAAGGTATTTTTTTTAAATAAAACTACAACAAATATAGGTACTATAAATAAATATATAAATACTTATAAATTAACTATTTTCACTTTTTTAAATTGTAATAGCTCTTGCATGGAAATGTTAAGGCCAAATCGCAATCTCGCGTTGGGTCGGTCGGACTTTGATGGGTTTTTTAACGACCTCACAAGAATCTGTGTAATTAAGCGCGACGCTAAAATTTGCAAAACAGAATGTAGCTTCAAGCTTTGGGCGTTGACAAACTACGAAAATGCCAAAATAAAAGTTCTGTTTCCTTAAATTAACACTATGAAAATTCTTCACTGAAAAGGGGGACCGAAAGTCTCTGTTATAGTTACAAACAAAAAAGTATTTAAAAGGCTTTCTCGATGAGAGATTTTTCAAAATAAATTGTAAGAGTGAGTCCCATGTTCTTGTACTAATTACATTTGAATACACATTGAATAAGAAAAATTTTAAAAACAAAATTTTTTATATAAAAAGTTCAGGTCGATTTTCTTTTTAGTTGGAAGGAACACTATGACACTACATTTTTTCTTCATTTTATTTCTCATCAAATCAATTTAAGTGTCAATAGAGCAAAACAGTGTTTTTAGGAAAGGAATAGAATTTCTCTGAATTAGTTTTTCACTATTACAATGTGTCCCAAAAATTAATATACATTAGGTCTGTTCCTTTACTTTGAATTTTTGTGATTTTCTGTGCATTTCTGCGCATTTAAGTCCAAAGTTCTGTCAAAATTCATATAAAAATCATTTTTTGAAAAAAGTTTGGATTAAAAATCACAAGCCCTCTAAGGTTCAGTGTATATTTGCTTTTGTGGGTGAAATTATTAATTTTGAAATTATTTTTAATTTGTAATTCTGAAGTGTCAATAAAAAGCTACCAGAATCTTACTTGGCTACTATCACATACTTAAACCTTGGACCATCATTGGACCTCAATTAATCCACCGAAGTCGGTGAATTAAAATTGCTGAACCACGGATCAAAGTTTGAACCACGTTCTTACAACTGGCCCTATAAAAAGTTAAACCGACTTAAACCATGAGAGTTCTAGCAAAAACTAACCAAACACACCTTTTTTAATATTTGGAAACGTCAAAGTTGGAGTTTTCGATACGAAAAAGATAAAAATCAGAAACAAATTTCCATTCCGAAATATAGTTCCATATTACACGATTATATACCCTTATTACCCAATGACTCTTTGTCCCTGACTCTTTTTGCAATCGAGTGCGAAGGAAACAAACTGGACACCGGGTATATAAACACTCTTATTGAACTTAAATTGATTCATTCATTCGAACATGCCCAAGATATAGAACAGTCCGAACAGCTGTCAAATGTAAAAATTTAGGTATTTGGAAATGAAATGAATAAAACAAAAACAATTAATTTCACAGGAATATATTGTTTATTTGATTGATTGTTTTTTGTCATCATTATAAAGTTTAATTCAATTAATAATTATGTTAATAATAGAATAATAGAAATACTTTAATAAATTTGCATAGTTCTAAAATAGGTATCCAATTTGCATGTAGCACACCAAAAAACCAACATCAAACACGTACAATGATTTTTATTGCTGCTCTTGTCATTGCATTTATTAATACAATTAATCGCGAAAACACATTTTTAGTTTCTACAGGTTTAAAAAATTACTATAACAATGTAAAATTGAATTGAATATTTCTCAAAACACTTCCCCTGCGCACAATAAAAATGGAATAACACAAAAAAAATCTGTTTCAGCTATCAAAGCGCCACCGAAATAGAAAATAGATCTATTCGGGCGTTTCGCTCAGGCTTACGATATTTACGATCTGTGGTAAATACGAATCCTTAGGTAACATTTAAGATTGCCTCATAAGAGTCCATTGTTTTTATTGAATATGTCAAAGTCGGCGTGACCGAACGCTTGATTGTGGTTTGGCTATTAACTTCAAACACAGCATGATCTGTCCTGCTAATATCTTGAATTAAGCTCCAGAAGCGAAAAATGTACTTTCTTTTCTTAAGAGGCTCACAATTTGTGAATGTTCTCAGACCGAAACACTGCAACATCAACATCTTTTTTTCTCAATCCCGATGACTCTTAGTACAGTCATTCGGACCAGGCGATATACGATATGGCATCTAATGCCTTCATTGTTTCTTAAACAAGGAGTTCGGTCTTCCTTGTCACCTTGAACCATGACCCTGATGGGGGATGGCACTCCAAGGCTCTTTTGAATGGAGCATTGTTCCTCATAGATAAGTCAGTTTTGATGGTAATTGGCTCTAATGAGTGTTGTCTGTGTGAGAAGAAAGTTTACCAAAATCGGACCGTCGGAAGTCACTTTTTCAAAATTGCAGCCTTTTACCCTGAAAATGATATAAAAATCCATAACTTTGGTAATTTTTGGTCGTAGAACAATGATTTTTGTATCTAAGGATCGCAGAATTAATTTAAAAAAATAAAAGGATTATTTGTTTTATGTACCAAAATAAACATGAAATGCATAAGTAATTTTTTTCCATTTTCAATCAAGAAAATCAATTAAGAGGTAGGCAATTAAATAGGTCTTACTGTATAAATTTTGTAACAATTAATGATTGATATAGAAAAGAAGCTACGAATTTCTTTTATACTGCTTTTTCAGTTATGTACTGTTTCGATTGGAACACATTTTTTAGCCAAAAAGATAAGTTCAAAAATTTGACACTTTTCGGACACACGGACAAAATTTATTTTCTGGAAATGAACACTAAAATCATTGTTCTCCGAAAAAACTACCAAAGTTACTGTTTTTTTTATTTTCAAGATAACCGGCTGTCATCTTGAAAAAAGTGACTTCCTCTGATTGTGAGTGACTTCGGTCCGATTTTGATAAACTTTTTTTCTCATGCAGGGAACACACATTAAAACTAAAAATCATCAAAAAGCCTTTTGTTGGAATTTGACCCACTAAAAACCTTATATTGTCTGTCACACGATTGATGTAATGATGTTTGTATAGAATATAGATTATATAGAGTTCGCAGTCGTATCGTATCTTCTATTTGCCTCTTTTGCATAAAGAATCAAATAATGTTCATCAAAGAATTTTTATTTTTTCGAAAGAACCCAATATCAGCTCTCTCCCTTTGTTTATGAATGCTTAAAATAGCGTTCATTTTCTTTTACAAAAGTAAGGAGTTTTGCACAACATTTTATTCCCAAATAAGTCCGGGTCCGGTATTCTTACGGTAATTTTTCGTAATGCTTACATATGCGGCTTTAAACTCGTTGAAAAGATAGTCCACCTCGATTTGAAATACGTTGGCTATTTCTAAAAATTTTCAAACGGGAAGATTTGTTTAGTTTTTACCAATTCTTTTTAGAGTTGAACAAGGGCTTAATATGTATATTGTATGTACGTTGGTATGAGGTTTAGCAAAGTTTCACCTCTTTTATTCTTGCAGCACATACATAGTATCCTTTTATTGTGAATGGAGCACCTATTCTCTACGGCTGGGAAGTTAGCTTGTAACTCAGACCAAATGAGACCTTGACAGGAATTTTCAGTTATTTTGCATTTTTATTCCCGATTTTGCAGTTCGACAAATAAGGATGTAATCGAGCGACCTGCTTACTTCACAGTGAAGTTATTGGGAATTCCTAGCATGCTTGGTTCCTGAGATACACTATGTGACCTGCTTACTTTACTGTGAAGTTAGCTGATTACACCCTTATTAGTCCAACTGCAAAATCAAAATAGAAATGCAAGAACAATGCAAAAAAAACTGCAAATTCCTTTTCATATTATTATTTCTTTTCATGAACCAAAAAACTATTTCCACTTTGAAATCAAAATTGAACTTAATTATTGGTTTCTATTTAAAGTAAAAAAATAAAATATTTGCTCTCAAAAGCTCAAATAAAGCATAAAGCCTAGTACGCAGATCGAGACAAAATTTATCTTCCATATCAAATTTTTCCCAGGGCAAATTTTATCTCGGATTTTTTTCAAAGCAGTGTTCATCTGGCACAAAATTTGACAGAAGTTGTAACCACTGTATGTTAAAAGGTAAAAGTCTCCACTTAGTTTTGCGTGAAAAAAAATTATCGAAGCATTATTTTTCCGCACAAATTATGACGTTTTATGTATATTTCGCTTGCGATGGCAGTCGTTAAGTAGACTCATGGCAAGTTTATTTTGGAAAAATATTCAATAATTCGATTATATTATCAAAATCAATCATCATCGATTACTGTGGCGATGAGAAAGTTACGTGAAAGTTTTGGGAAAAAGAACCTGCCAACAAAACGCACTTTTTATCGTGTAGTGAATGATTTCGAAGAAAGAGGGTCTGTAGGTGATAGGCCCAAGCATGGACCGCAACGTACTGCAAGATTGGCTGAAATCATTACTGCTGCTCAAGGAAGTGTTTAAAACAATCCATCAACCTTAATGCGATGCCGTGCACAGGTAACTGCGAATGGGGAGCGATATCGTAATATAATTGAAAACTTTTTAACGCCACAAATGCATGCTTTGGGCTTGATTAACATGTGGTATCAACAAGATGGTGCCACATTATAAGGGACTCTAGTACGCCTAATGACAGTCATATAATTTCAAGGCAAATAGCGAATCACTTTAGAAAGGATTTGGATAGCCAATTTTAGTAACTAGATTAGGAAATTGTGCAAATCTTTATACATACATACATAACATAATATGTAGCTGTAGCTAAGGTTTTGGAATTCCACAGCTGTCTTACTAGAAAGACATTTCGAATGGGTTTAAACTTTCAAAAATAAGTACTATACCCTTCACACATTCCTTCTTAATTTTAATTAATCAAATAATAATAAATTATAACAAAAGGGACATTAATATTAAACCTAGACCTACTTTATAATTAAAAAAAAATTACTTAATAAAATATAGGGCTAAGTTAACAAGGTCTGGGAGCTTCACAAATCGAGATACAACATTAGTTTTGTTTGAAATATTTATGCATGGCAGTGGCAGTACTTCTAATTGACAACACAATACCAGTAAAAACAAAAACAAGACATCATAAATTTAGAGCAAACTGAATATTAAGATGTGCTCTGAAATGTGAGAATAATACATTTTAGTGCCGAATGCCGACGCAACGCGACTCCGCGACGGTAGTCGTTTGCCATTAACTGCCCCTTTATATTTTAAGCATTTCTGCCAATGAATGGGTTCATAAATTTACCGAAAAATTTCCCAGCAAAATATAAGATAAAGACAAAAAAAAAATAAAAAACAAAATAATAATAAAACTAATATCCATAAGCGGAAAAACACCAAACAAAACAGATTTTGCATAACAAATGGGTAATTGTTTTGCATAATAACTTTTACTCGCCCATTTCAATTGTTTTTTTTTCGGTTTGTTGTTGTTGTTTTTTGATAGTGGGAGTGGTCCCAGGAGGTTCCATCTTCGACAATGGGTGTTTTGGGAGGGAAATGAATTTAGCAAAGGTAGCATATGCAAATTCGTTGTACCTACTAGGTTGGCGAAATTTTTGTGTTGCAGCAGAAAAACATAAAAATACACTAAGTCCAGCTCCGTAAGGCACACATAAAATACCAAGGTATTTAGTACCTACGTTGAAAACCTACAACTTGTATCTCCTGAGGGTAGTAATTAAATTATGTGTTCCTCTTTTACATATAGCTTTCTCAAATAAATACATTTCGTATGTTGCTTATCAGTAGGAGTTGCAACTTGCAAGCGGAACGTTTGTAATGGTGACTTCTTGGACAAAAATACATAAACCCACTGTATGTTGTTACAATTCTTCACAGATGGCGCTACAAGTTGATGATAATGTTGAAATGATGATGATGAGATTTGCATAAGATGATTAATAGCTCGATGGCGTGAATCACTGTGCCATACTTTTTATTATACACAACAAAAGTATGCCAAGCTTAAGTACATATATGTAGGTAATTATTTCCTAATTTTATCAAAAAAAAAAAACAAAACTAGAAGGTGGCAGTTTAAGAAGTTTCGCATAAATTATGTGGGGCAGCGAAATATGTAGCTATAATCAAGTTTGAATTCATTGCAATTGTCAATACGTGGATATGCAATTGTTGCGAAAATACAAAAAAAAATGACATCCGATGATTGAGAAAAATGATTAATTGTGTTTGAAATGTAGTGATGATGTGCATAGTCAAAGTCATCAGATATTATGATGAGCTATGGGTCTTTGTCTCTTATTGCAAACCGATTGGATATTATCTGTCTGTCATTATTTAAAGGTGTGCTAGATTGTATTTTTGATTGTGGTGTTTTTTTTTTCTACCATCAGAATGTCTGTTATGGAGCAATGAACTATTAATCATAATTGTTGAAGATTTATAATGACGGACCATCAGCTGTGATGGTGACATAGAGCTTTTCGCAGTTTTGTTTCTTTTTTATTGGGTCTAAGAAGACTCAATAGAAATTAAATTTTTTGTTTCTAATTTTAGAGTTATGGTCACCAACTTTATTTATTTTCGTAGACTTCCATCATCAGGCGGCAATTAAAACCACTTCCTCAATCGTTACAAATTTATAAACAAAAGTGCATCAACGAGTTAAGATTGCTTACCATAAAAAACTCATCAGTCACTCTTGGGTAGGCACCATCAGGCAAAAGTCACATAAGCTCGAATCGCAGGTAAATTTGCAAAACCAAAACTCTCGGTACTGATGTCACTGGAGCAAGAAAAGATTATAGGACTTAAGGCCACTATTGATGACACGCTGGTATATTGTGTGTCGATGAACGGTGTCACTATAATTCTTTTAAAACGAAAAAGAGGTGTGGCTTGAAAAAGACACTAAATGAAGTTTCAAAATTTAATCAGTACCTGATATTAGATGATAATTCAATTAACAATTGGGGTCTTTCAAGGTCTACTCAAGTAATGACATGAAAAGATTTATTTCTTAAGAGCTTATGACTTTGTTCGCATTTTCTAGCTTATTTAAAATAACTGTTCAGTTATTTAATAAATAAGGACTATCCGATAAATAAATAAATAAATTGTGTAAAACGATGAGCTTATGCATTATTATTAATTATTATTCACTACTTTTTGATCAATCAAAAACCTTTTTAATTAGATAATATGTGTATAGGTTTTTAATTAAAATATTAATAAGTTTGTTCCACACCTAGTTTCAAACACTTTGAAACCACCAGATTTACTTATTTTTAGGGCGAACTCGTTTTATAAGTGAAAAATTGTACTGTTTGGGACCAAAAAGAGCGCTTATGAGAGAGTATAAAATTTCCCCTCCTTGCCAGATTTGGTCCGAGAAATTTCCTGTAGCCATTTCGTACTGGATTTCAAATGCCAAGTGTTCGTATGTCAGATTTGAAAAAATGTCAGTTTGAAATCAAATAACAAAACAGGATACAAATAGCTAAAGTTACCCAAGTGTTACTTTTTTTGTTTTGGTTTTAGTAGATGTGCATAGTTAAACATGTTAATTCAATTATGTTTTCATCAAATAAATTATTTTCTTAAAATGCATGTTTAATGTATTAATGCAATTCGTGTACTTCTCGTTTATTTTAGTTTTTTTTCTTTTTTAAACAAATTGAAGTATCATGATTTAAAATGTGATTAAAGAATATTTTTTTTGCGTGTGTGTTTCTGTTTTTTTTTAACATTCAATTTCTTGTACATTGATTTTATAAAAAAATTGATTAACATATGATTGCCCTACGGCGGCTCTATTGTTTCTTTTGACATGGTGCAAATTAGTGCCCAAACCATTCCCAACATTTTGATAGCTTTTCTCCTCTCTGAGAGGATTTCATTGCAACTTGTCACAATTTGCCATTTAGTGCGAAATAATGCGAAGAATTTAAGGAACACACCTAATGCATACTTTCGACTGTCACTGAAGGAAATTGACATTTCAAAAATTTGACGTTTGGATAAAACGATTTTAAATCTGCATTAAAGGCATTTTAAATCCGTTGTATTTAAGACATGCTTAGAGTGTATAATATGGATATGGATTTCAAATTTTGGATCAAACAAATCTTGATTTAATAGTTGGATTTAAAATTCACTTAAATCCAATTTAAATCCAGAGTGAATAATATGGCGGTAAGACATCGAGCAGTAAAACTATAAGAGCAGGGCTAAAAATTATAGCTTATGTATTATTCGTTACCTTGAACATTATATATTCTCTAACGAAAAATTAACTGCAAATTACGAAAAATTTATCCTGATTTATACCTTGGCTTGGGATTTCGTTTGCAATTTGCGAAAATGAGCAAAATGGAGATTTTAATACTCAAAAACCGTAAATCAACACTCTTAAGTACCAATTATTCTATCGAGAGAAAACAAAAATTGCGAACAACAAATCACAATTTGATCCAAACATTTCTCAATTGCACAATTTGTTAATTTGCAAAAAAAGATTTCTGATCACCACTTTAATTTTATTTATTTGAAATAAATACTCTGCTCTTAACTCTACTTCGATTTGAACTCGCAACCCTCCAGTTGCGGAGCGGTCGTGCAACCACTAGGCCAATTTGCAATTTAACCCGTTGGTGTTACACATTAACGATTAGATATATTCCATGTTGTGGTGCTTTATCTCATCGAGAAGTTAATTGCCACAAGAAAGTTGTAATTTACGATTTTTTTGGTGATTTGCAACTATTCTCATGGAGTTGCAAATTGCGAAAAAAAAATAGTAAATCAGTGATTGTGCAATATAAATTTCAAAATATTTATCGCAGATCAATATTTTTAAATGCTGTTTGTGAAATTATTCTTTTGGAGAGTAAATTACGCCAAAAAAGTTTTATTTTGTTATTAAAAGTACAAGCTTAAATCATGAATTTTAATTGCAAATCACGAAAAAACAAATTTTGTAATTTACTACGTTTTGAATGTTGTATTTCCAGTTTTTGTATTAATTTGGGATCAAAATGCCTTGGTTTACGAATAAAACATGATTTGTAAATTGCAACTGCAAATTTTTCAATTCTTTCTGTTATAACTTAAGCTTGTTCGTACAAAATTTTGACCGTAGTAGTTTTTTTTTGCAAATTGGATTTAAGTATGAAAATTTCAATGCCGTGGTATTTCATCACTTAAAATTATAAAATCTGTTGGAAAAATATACACTTTCTTGTAGTTACTTAAGCAAGGATTAAAATCAGTACAGCACTAAAAAAAGTTAAAGAAATTCAACTTTGTTTTTATTTTTTTGTAAATTATGCACTCGCAAAAGCATCAGTTTGCGGAGAATCATACCCATATAGCATCGTGCAAAATCTTGCAATTTCAAAATCTCGTTTGTCATAGTCTTTAACAATCTTACAATTTTCAAATCCCTCAAACTAAAAACTCGCAATTAAAAATCTCCAAAATAAAATTTCATTGCAACGAATAAATTTTGCTATAATAAATACCTTCTGCAAATGCCTTGACTACCTACTTTTAGACCTTTTTAATAGGGGATTCTTTTTGTTTTCTGTTTTCCATCCGCACGGATTCAGTTCGATCGAATATCAGAACAGCCGTGTAGATGTAATTGCGAGATTGTCAAAAACGAGATTTTGTTATTACAAGATTATAAAAAGCAAGATTATTATTTTAAGAGATTTCGTATTTCGAGATTTTATTGAAAAATCCAAGATTTCATTATCCGAAATTTCGATTTGCCCGATTTCATACTGCTTCTTATAAGAACTCTTGGCTATGAGAGCTTTCTCGAGTTCCGAAACGATCAGGTTTCAGAATACTAGAACCCAAACCTAATGAATAAAATAACCATAAGTATTAAATAAATAAAATTACATACCTATATAAATTTTAGGGATAGCTTGAAGCGTAAAATTTCTTAACAACTGGTTTAAGCTCAAAACCAATTTCAGAGATCGTCAAAAAAGCATACCTGTAAGCAAAATACTTAATGGGTTGAAAATAAAAAAAATTGAAATAAACTACCGCGATACGTATCACTTAAGTCAAACTTTTTAATTTATTTTATATTTTGTATTTATTATGCAAATTACATATATACATAGTTAAATAGGGACCGGACGTACCAATTTAAGTCTGGGGAAGATATAAAGATATGACAGCCATCTATTAGACAATTAACGATAATATTAGCATTAAAAGCTTCAAAATTAAAATTTTTGTGAAGTTGATTTGAATAATTATTGCAATGAGTTAAGGCTTAATTTTGATTATAATTTTCTACCAAAACACAGTTTTTGCGACAAAATTTTGGCTCTAAGTCAAATCAAAATTCAAAATCAAGTTTGGTCATAATGTAACTTATCAACTTAAATAAAAAAAAAACTCATAATTTATTGGCGGAATGTTAAATTTTTGACAAAAAATGATGATGCTGTGTCTATTTATAGAAAATAAAAGACAAACTAATTATTCAAATTTTTATATTATCTTGGCGTGTAGAAAAAGTAGAAATATTTTACAACGATTCATTATAATGATAATCACTAGATTATAACAAAAACAAGCAATTAAAAGGTCAAAAACAGACGAAATTTTTTAATAATTTAAACAAAAAAATAAATCCTTGGCGCTTGGCATATTATGATGGAAGTGTGTGTATGAAGATTGTTAATAAATTGTTCATAGGAATGACTAATGATATAAAAATATTTGTTTTCCAAAATAATCTTTAAATTTTCTGTCAAAGAGAATTTATGCACGACTATACTGGATTTCAGAGAATTTAGATAAACTAGTTTCGATTTTTATTTAAATTCAAGTTTGTAAAGTAGTCGTCATCAGGGCGTCATAATTAACATCGTCAAAGGATTGCTTTACGTTTCTTTAGAATCGAATAATCCCTTGCATGCATCATTTTCATTATGAACACAGCTCAAATACATACACTCTGAACTTTTTTAGCTTATAAATGAAACTTTAATGAATTTGGAGCAAACTTATTGAAACAAAGATAAATAGAAATTTACATTACAATTAACTTATTTATCCCACTCAGACTCACATGAGACACGGTGGCCGGTGATGCCGTTTTCTGGCATCCACTTTGGCTTGGTCTTTAAATCGGAGCTTCGATCTTCTTCGTTCCTTCGAATCTTTCGTGTGAGAAGTTTTGAACCCAAATGTTGCGCCAAACTGAAGTAGCACTGGTTTACTAGGATATTTCTTTTTCGGATCTTCACTTAGGTGCCATTAGTGGAATTAATGTTTACTCCAAGGTAAGTAAACTCCTTAGCAACTTTGAAGTTGTTGCTGTCAAAGGGGTCCGGTTTTTTCCTAGACAGTTGACAGATCTTTTATTGTTTGTTGATGGCATGTATTTGGTCTTGTCCTCGTTTACTTGAAGGAAAACAAGTTTCATCTGTTATTCAACTGCCGTGAAAGACGATATCATCGGTATTGCCTTGAATTTAGATAGATCTGTTGAAAATAGTTTCCTCAGTGTTAACGCCTTCCCTGCAAACTATTTGCTCCAGAACTAGATTAAGGAAATCACATGTGTGCATACCCTTGCCAAGATAATGAGAGCTATACAACTGCTCCATATATTCCTCAGATAAATATGCCATCGCCCATAGTTAAAATAGCCCAATTCCTAAGATGTTCACTGTTCACTTAGGGCCAGTTTTTCAGTGCGAGGTCAACCTAGTCTCGGAGTTAAACTCCAGAAACGTGTTTTGTTTTTCAGACTAAGTTAATTTTGAGTTAATACACCTACTTCGGTGATTTAATTCAGGGACCAAAATGAGTGCCTTTCCAGCTGTGGCGCCATCTCGATTTCGATAGTGAATGGTATTGTGGTGCCATCTCTATTCTGATGCGTGAAAAGCGTAGAACATCGATGGCCCTAGATTTTTGTCAACTGAAAGATAATGTTAATCCTCAACTGAAAAACTGTTTCTGAGTTAACTCGAGGTTAATTTATTTTCAGGATTAGCTTACTCTGATTTGACTCGGAGCTAACCGTGAACTGAAAAACTGCCCCTTAGTAGCTATGTCAGATGGCTGGAACAGTAAACGCCATCGTTAATTCCATCTGGGGAATTCTTCCGAAGCCGTCTGAATAATAGGAGAAGTGCCTTAGTAGGAACAAACATGTAATTATTAGTTGTGTTTTGTGTCTTAATAGTATTGTCTGAAAAAAAACGACAGCAAAGGAAAGCAATTTGCATGTTAAATACAGTAACAACTATGTCCATATAGAGTTAGCTATGTCCAGATAATTAAGTGGATTTAACTTTTGTCCCAATAAAAACAGTATGGCCAAACTAGAATTTTAGTTGTGTTATCGATATAATTTATATTGAAATGTCAAATTTTTGTTGGTAAGATAGTCTAATACAAAATGGCAGACCAGAGGGAAATATTGAAAAGTTCCGATGTCGTTTTTTTGGTCAAAGTCCATATGGAGATGAAAAAAAACGCAGCTATTATACTTATTATAAAGGGTGTTTTTTTAGAATTATATAACTTTAATTTGGCAGTCCTCATGACTGGCAGACACTTCATCCTAACCTTACCTAAGCTTTTGGTTGAATGGATACGTCAGTAATAAAACTGCCGTATTTGGAGTGATGATAATCCTGAAGTGTTTGTTGAGACATCGTTAGATCCACAACAACTGACTGTTTGGTGTGCTTTTCAACTGATCAACTATGTTGTTCAGAACATGTAGTTTCAAACGCCGAAACATGTCATACAGCTTGTGCTACAATTGATTTATTGAAGGAAACGTTTGGTAACCGTATGGTTTCACGTTACAGACCCTTTAATTGGCCTCCAAGATCGTGCAATTTAACGCCGCTTGACTATTTACTGTGGGGAAATGTGAAGTCGCTAGTCTATGCCGATAAGCCCGAAACGATTGACCACTTGGAGGACAACATTTACCGCGTTATTGCCAATAAACGGCTACAAATGTTGTAAAAAGTCATCGAAAATTGAACTTCTAGATTAGACTACGTGTCCGAGCCAGCCGTGGCGGTCATATACCAGAAATCATATTTGAATTATAATGCCAGAAATTATTATTCGATTTAAGTAAATTTCATGTCAATCTAAAAATATCACCTTTTTTAATTCATTTCAAAGTTCTATACCTCTGAAAAAAACATCTATAGTATGTGATGCTTCAATAAACCACCTGTGATACAATTCAAATCGAGCTTAAACAGTTAGGGCCAGTTTGCAAAGGCGAGATTATCCTAGTTTTATGGTTAAACCTGAGTTAACTCCCAAAACGTATTTTTCAGTCAGTTGAAATCCTGAGTTAAATCCGAGTAAACTCAGCGACTTAAATGAGGGTCTGTTTCGCAGTGGCGCCATATTGATTTCGCAAGTAAAATTCTTTGACAATGCAATTCAGTTGCGGCGCCATCTTTATTTCAATTTCAATGCGTGAAAGCCATATAGGGATGATATCCATATTGTCACACATCGATGCCAATAGATTTTTGACAACAAGACTAGTTTCTTGGTTCAGGGTTAGCTCTGAGTTAAATCAGAGTTAGCTAATCCTGAAAATAAATTAACCTCGATGACGCCACAGCTGAAAAGGCACCAAAGTGGGTGAGTTAACTCGCTGTTAACTAAAACTGAAAACACCTAAGACTGGAATGATTTCGCATCCAAAAACTGGCCCTTATATATGTTACTTGTAATTGACTTTTGTATAAAGTGTTACACTAGCTGCCCTAAAATTGTAATATTGTCAAACATGACCTATTTCTAAGCTTCCTTATTATAGTTCTGCATACCAACTCCTATAATTAACACTTCTTCTCTTTTTTTAATATTTCTTAACCTTAAATGTTTAATAAATATGTATTCCAATCATAACTAATGAAGCCCCGATATGCGCATGCACGCTATATGAAGGCACACCACTATACTATGAGAAAGTAAAGTTAAAAACATACAAATGAACATCTTCATTTTTGAATGAATCTCTAAACTGATGAGATGCGTGTTGCACGAAACATCAAAGTAGTTTTCGGTTCATATGCAATTTATTAATAAAAAAACCGAACAATAATTAAAAAATTATATATGTATGAATGTATATTCCTAATAACAAAAACAAAGACTCTTTGATTGTGACACAATTCCAACAATTTCTTCAAGGTATTAATACAAAAACAAAACAAAGTATTTCTCTCAAAATCTATTGTATCTGGGCTTATTGCAAAATCTAACACAAATTCCACATCTACTACTTCTATATATAAAAAAAAACGCGATGATTTGACTGTCAATTCACTCATCATCACATCAGTGTTAGTCAGCAGTCTATGATGGAATCCCTAACTTTGACCTATTCAACCATGTCAAATAGCTGGCTTCTGCCAAATCCCCATTCGTCTATGAATTAGCAACTAACCCAACTATTAAGCTGAAGAAAAGTACAAAACATAACTTACAACTTCACACCCAAAGCTAAGATTATAAAGATCTGATGAAGAGATGCACTTTCAAGATGCACGAAGCACGATTAATGCATTAGCTCTCTTTTGGACAGCACACATTATTTCGGGGTAAAACTAATAAGCCACATAATGCCTGCCATTACTTGGTCAAAACTCAAAACCTAAAAAAAAGGAAAACAACAACAACAGGGACTCAATGAAAACGGCATTCATTAATTTTCAAGTCTATGCTAAAGTTGTTGCACGATTTCCGGAAACTGACAGAGCACACTCTCCAAGGCGATGCTGGTTGCAGATAGCGCGTCCATGCAATTTATGTCATCTTTGTGTGTTTTATAACGAGAGGCTTGTTTTAAGTGTTTTGTTTTTCATCTTCTGTTAGTTTATGGACCCACAATTGTTGTTATCTGCATATGCTTCATTTTGAAAAGCTATATATAAAAGCCGGCAACCCACACAGGGTCTTTGGTGCACAGTGCATCGTTTCAAAGGTTAGAGTCGTCACAAAAAGGTTACGCGAAAAATTTGTTGCAGCTTTTTTCGGATTTTTGTTTTCTTACTGTTGTCACCACAGTCAGCGTCGCCATCCGATGAAGCGTTGGCGTTAGGTGCATCTTTAACTTGCTTAGAAACACCTGTTGACGAGCATTTTGCACTTCCTAGTTATAAGTAAAGGTGTCTCTGCTGGTGGCAATGGTGGTTGCAGTTCTTCTTTTCATTGAAGAAACTGGCAGAAAAAAATAGATATCGTGTACATTTTGAGGAAGATCTCACATCGGAACTAAACTTCGAAGAAAGTCTAGCCTGGCCATGGGAACGTGGTGCCAAAGAGTTTTATTAGTGTGAGATGGTGATGCAGTGTCGCATGTTGTATGGATGTATACCTACCTATGTGGCCTCAAACACACTACAAATCACGATCTGAGCAGCAGAGCGGCTTGATCTTCACCTAAACGAGGGGCTATTCCATGCAGGCATGCCCATGCCCAAACCATTCCATATTACAAAGCATGCGCCATCATCTGTGTACCTCGAGAGAGTTCACCAAGTGGTCATGTCTCATCTGCATCAGACGATGATACTTGGATTGCGCTTTGTTTTCGATAGGTATATGGCTATAATAGCTACAGTACAGCAGCAGCGAGCATAGATCAACTTTCCCGTGATGAAGAGTCATTGACGTTGTTGTCGTCATCGCCATCGCCATCGGTATATAAGTATCGTGGTCGTCTCAATCTTCTGCCAATGGAACATCTTCACATCATCATCATCCGGTTTCCGTCTTTTTGGTGATAAATAAATGTTTTGCATCTCATTACACAATATCGTGTTCCACACGCTCATGAATTCCATCCAATACAGCGACCGACCAACACGGTGTTACTTTATTCACATGCTAGTGTGCGATCATTGATGAATGTTGCAAATTGAAAAAATATCTTTCAGATGATAGTGTGTATAATTTTAATGCGCAGAAAAAAAACACCTCACTTCATTTGATATTCTGATCGGTTAATCATTGATTTATTTGAACCTTTTCGGAGCTCGAAAGCATATAGGCTGATGAACCGCATCTCCATGAATATGTGAAAAACTAATTCGGTTGATGACGGAGGCTGGTCAAGCAGATGAGCAATCTTTATGGGAGTGGTGATTCGTATAACATGTTATTTTTTCTCTCAATGAAAAATGAATATTAAAAGTACCTAATAATAAATATTATTAGTTTCTTTTTGTAAATCATATGAAGGATGAAGATGTAGCAACCAATCAAGAAGTGAAGAAGTACTTACTCCACTCTACTCGAACCTATTTAAGATCAATGCTCAATTCACTTGAATTAGAAGAGTGAAAGATAGATACATATGTTATTGTTATAAATACTTAACAATAGAAGCAATAAGAGTTCCAATGAAAGTTTATTGATTAATTGATTGGCAACTTGTTGTTTTTCAATAAGTTGGTATAATTTGGTTGATTAACGAAGATGCTTTTTTGGTATTGAAGAAAACAGTTTAATAGTGAAAGCGTGACATTAAGTTGTACAAATAATCATTGTTTTATTTTGGTTATTATTTTTAGATTGTTTTTAGAAAAAAGGTTAAATCTTTCGAGGAGCAAATGTGTAGATATATGAGCTTAGTCTCATACATATTAAAGTTGTTGCATACGTACTTCCAAGCAGTGAAAATTATTTGAATCTCTTCGACGTTACTTTTGCTTTGTCTTATAGCACAGGCTATGTTCAGGAGCATCTGAAATTAAATTATTTAACGCCCCTTCCTCTAAAATAATAGAAAGAATGTATGTTCAGAGAGACTACCTTGACTTCACAGTAGAGTTCCTCGTGCATATCCTCAGAATTTTCCTTTCGAATATTTTTAGTTCCTTCGTAGATTACGAGGATGCTCGAGATCTGTGTCTATTAATTTTACCACCAATCACTTTCTAAGCTCTTTTCTGTACTCTACCCATAAAACTGAAGTGTATCAATTGCTAGCCTTGCGGGATATGATAACTTTTCTCAGCTTTAAGACTTATGTATGCGTAGGCCTCATGGTAAGTTTCAAAGTTAACAGCCAGATCAGAAGTGATATAAAATTTCTTGCATCGTTTTTAAAAGCCTATTACTTAACAACGTTCTAATTGATGACAAATTTGTTGTCATTTCCACACATGAAAATTTGAACAATAATAAAACAGGTGAAATTGCTTTTGGGATCTAGGAATTACTATATTAAATGTATTCCATAATTTTCAAATATAGCTGTCCTAATAACAAAGCTATTGAGAAAATAAAATAGTTTTGAATTTACCTGTTGCTGAAGAACTAGTTAGACTATAGGGCATTCTATTAAATTCGTAATTCCCTATGATGGTACTGAACAGACTTTTTGCTCTATAAGCTGGATCGATCAACATCTAATAGTAGGGTTTCAGTGGCTACCAGTCGTGAAGACTGAAATTATGAGTATGAGATTTATGTCCATGAAATAGCCCTCTGTTGTTTTATTTAAAGCAGTACATTTGTACTTAACTGCTTTATAAGTATCCAGTACTTGCAAAAAAAATAAGTAAAATATAACTATTCTCATACTTAAAAAATACCAAGTACAAGTACTTTATGAAGTACTATGTTCCAAGTACTTTTGGTGCTGTAACATTGCCCAGTACACTTTCAAGTATATTTCAAGTCCAAGTCCATTTGAAGTACTTTTCAAGTACAAATCTATTTCAAACACTTTTCAAGCACAATTACATTTCAAGTACAAGTCAATTTCAATAACATTTCAAGTAGACTGTTCGAGCTATCGTATAAAAACGACCATGGCGAGGCTTAAACAAAATGACGCCAAGACAACGAGACACCATGAGGCATCATGATCTGTGCTTTTGAGTTGAAATTGTCATTATTCGATGGCTCAACCAGACTACTCAACGAATTTTACTTGAAAAGTACTTGAAAATGTAGTGGGCAATATTACAGTACCAAGTACATGTACTAGGAACAAAGTACTTGACAAAGTACTTGTAGTTGGTGTTTTTCAAGGACCAAGTACATGGTACTTGTTTTTTTTGCAAGTATAAGTACTTGATTAATAGTTGTACTTGAAAGTTTACAGGTCTGACTTCAAAACTTAGATAGTCTTTAACTATAATGACAGATGCGTGTTGAGTTTTGTTGAGTTAAGTTAACTACTGATGTGCGTTAAAAATCTATTGAATTCGAAAAGCCACACTGTAAAATGATGCTATCTAGACTTCAATAGTGAAAAGGTTGCTTTCCTTAGACTTAAATTTTTTTGAACACTGTAAAAACTACGCTGGATTTACGGTACGGACAACCATTTGTATCTTTTTACACCCAGTTTCAGTCATAATCGTGTCTTAGGACAAATTATACACCAAGTGTCTGTCATAATCGTGCCTTAGGACAAAAAAGGGTAAATGAGAAAAATAGTATACTTTTTCTTGTAAATTCAGCATTAAAACAAATTCCAAACTGAAAAAAAGTTTCTGACTAAAATTGAGTTTAATTTATTTTCAGGGCTATTTACTCTGAATAAACTCTTCATTATTGAAAAATCTGAAAATAATGGTGTTTTGCTTAAAACTATTTCGATTCCAATGTTGTTAGCCACTGCACTTCTGTGCAGTGTTTCATGTTTATTTATCTAAATAGAAGCGTGTGCCTATCTTCGTATATACTTTTAAAGTTATTTAATAAAATATTAATGCGAATTTTTAGTAATAATATTTAACATACATTTTTTTTTAAAATTTTTTTTTCCAGGTTAACTGGGTCAACACCAAAATGATATCACGTTCTGAAAAACGGATGTTCCAAGGTAAGCTTGACTTTATTCTTTATATGTTCGCCTTCTGTTTAACTTTTGTAAATTTCAATATAATGTAGTAAGAACATACTTCATGACAAGTAAAGGGATCATTAAAAAGACAATGATCATGACATTTTGATAATGACCCCTGCATAACAGTTCATTCTTAATCTAGAGAAAATATATTTTGTATAGATTTCCGGGTTCCCCTACTATCAGTAACTTGAATTGGAAAACAAAAAAATTAGGGAAATCGTCTGAAGTAATCGCCGACTGAGCTGTTGGGAATTTAGTATCAACTGATCCTTCCTTTGGATCTAAGTTTTTAGCAGCCTCATTTTTTCTAGTCGACATTATTTTTGCCAAGGTCACCATATGTACGTTTCGTTGTAAGGCAGTGCAGAATCTTGAAATTCAAAATCAAGAGAACTTAACACCCTGGAGCACACAAAATCACGAAAACCCTAAATACAGAAAATTACAAGCTGAGAGATGTAAGTTAAATTGATAATTTATTTTTGTTCAAAGTTTATTAAAAGAGGGGTTAATAATAAATTAGTGTCTCGCTTACACTATTTCCTTAAGGAATGAATTAATTACAATCAAAAGCTCCTAATTGAATGATATTTCTTGCGTATTAATATTTAATACGACGAGGGGCTAGACGCTTCTGTTTATCCGGAAACTCCCGAATTCAAGACATAAATTCAACTCTCCCAACAGGACAGCTTTTTTCCTGGGTTGTGATGTGACTTAACTGCCTGAGAAGAATAGGAGACGGAGCTAGAATAGATGTCAAAAATGCAGCAGCTGAAAGAGTTGAACAAATTTTAGCTTTCACTACAGCCTTTTTGACATACATATATATTGCAGCTCCGTCTCCCATCCTGTTTAGGCAGGAAATCAACAAAAAAACTGAAGGAAACATATTTTAGTATTTATTAATTATTTTCACCAGTTGTTCCAAACATTTCGTGTTGGCTCTGGAGGGCCTCAATACTGTGATTTGCATGCGTCAGAAAACATCTATACTTAAATATAATTTTTCGCCTACATAGCTGATTAAAATATTTACTCAAATCTTTAAACCACTCTTCATTTATATAAACAAAAACGTGCAACCCAGTCGTTGTCTCTTGATGTGTTTTTAATTATATAGAGTATCCTTTCTTGAGAAACCATCAATTATAATTTTCAAGCAAACCCAGTGACATAGTGACATAACTCAACTTTACTTTTGTTGCTGAATGTCTTGGGTTTCAAACTTGTTTAATTTGTGGTTTGCCTTTCAATATTTGAGAGACATTTCTGGTTTAATAAAATTCAGAAGTTCTTAATCATTACATCAAAGTGAAGGTACTATTATAAAACACCTTGATTAAGATAAACCCTTTTTGATAAAGGGAAAACGACAAACACGTATTTAAGTTCATTGTCATTGAAGTTAGTCTGAAAATGAAAACTGCCCGACATTTTAAGGGCAACCTCCAAATGACATCACTTTATTTAATTACAATTCCTGTCCCTGGTAAGACAGTTTATTTTTCTTTTGATTGACGAAGAAGAATTTTTTATTAATCGATGTGTAATAGGCGTGAGAAGTTGAAGTGTATTTTAATTTTTTTTTTTGCAAACTATCGAGGTGTGAAGTTTTTGTTTTATTCTTCAACTTTACAAGGTTGGTAATTTGGTTTTATATGAATTTTGTTTTACCAATGCGAGTGATTATGTTCATGTTGTTCAAGAGCTCTGGACAAGTTAAACATAACTATAGAATTTGATGTCGTTTGTTTTAAACATCATTTCGTTTTGTTTTCTAACAATAGCTAATTATTGTAGATTTATTAAGATAACAAAAGCAAGAAGCTGAAGGTGTTAAAAAATATGATTAAATAAAGGTTAAACATTGATGATTTGAAGTTTAAAAAAAAACACACAGAATTCATTAGGTACATGCATTAGTTTTGATTAATAGGCATTTTTATTTTAACCGATTATGGCATTGTTGGGGCAGTAAAAGATTATTATTATTTTATTTCGTGTCATTGACCTTGAGTAATATCTGTGTATAATAGTTTTTTTTTTTTTAAAGACATATATTTTGTTTCAGGATTTATGTTTCTTATCAAATTTTCCTGACAAGTTTTCGCTAGTATGACAATAGCTGTGTTTGTTAACATGGACAAATACATTTTCACAAATTCTTACAAATTGTCACAAATTTGAAATTCCTGTTTCTTAACTCAAAAAAATTGCATAGAGAGAGCACAAAGAGAAAGCAAATAATTTTCCCTCCATTGGAAAACTTGCGACTTCCTGCTACACAAATTTCTGTGTACAGGAAGTGTTACAAGTACTGTCAAAAATCGTGGTGGTCAATTTCTATCGAAGTGGGTTTTCAAAACAAAAATGCAATATATTAAATTCTCCTACAGAAGATCTACATATTCCTATTTTTAATTTTATTTTGAAAATAGAAGAAAAAAAAGAAAGAAAAAATAGCGTATTCTTATTAATTATGGCTGTCACGATTGTTATCAAAGCAAGTCAATAGCCGCAAGCCGTAAGAACAGAATTGAAAAATTAGTGGACTGCATTTTGATGAATGATAATTTTCCTTTCCGAAAAATAAAAGTGCCGAAGACTCGATTTAAAAGTAGTGCATTAGATCTGTTGAAATCATGGCAAGGTGGCAACGCCGTTTATACACAAAAATGATGGTTCAATGCGTTTGTTAATTTTTTCAACTTTCCCCAACTCTGATAGGATTTTCCCCTCTCTTCAAAATTTGACAGGTTTTACACATTCCAAAGTGTAGCAACGAGAGAGCAAGAAACTTCCCCTCCATTAAAAAGCTTGCTAAATTTCTGGTATAGAAATTTCTGAGTGCAGGAAGTGTGTGTTTTAAGATTTGTCTGTTGTTTTTGGTAGTGTATGTCGCGTTTGACCTTTTTTACACAATATTGCGACAAAACTGGTTCATCGCATTTGTTTACTTTGTAGCAAGTTTTCCCCTTCATGAAAGATTTTTTCCCTTCTTTCAATAATTTGACAGTTTTTAAACTTTGTGCTATAAAAGTAACCAAACACACCTAATGTTATCTGCTTGAAACATGAATGTATTATTAGGTGTGTTTGGTTACTTTTGTAGCACGAAGTTCAAAAACTGTCAAATTATTGAAAGAAGGGGAAAAATCTTTTATAGAGGAGAAAACTTGCTACAAAATTAACAAACACGTTAACTTCTACCTCTCTTATATGGGTGATGATCTGGGTCACGGGTTCCTTTTTGATGATATTTCGATACATGGGACCACAGATTATTGGCATTTGTGGTAGATGAATGCACAGCGGAGAATTTCTTACTCAGGTGCTCACTGCAGACTCTGGCAGCTTTAGCCTTTGAATTTCATCTTAAGGGTGGTTTGCTTTTTCTTTTCGTTTGTTAGAGTTGACGTTCATCCTTTGAAATATACGCACTTCTAAAATGTTGTAAGAGTGTCTTCCATCGATTGGCCGATGGTCGATTTGGTTGGCTTATCTACTATTTATGGGTCACCAGGTTGCTTTGTAGCTCCTTGGTCGTGTAGTTCTACTTATAACAGTATAACGAGCTTCTGAATATTTTGAAACTCCATTAGAAGCCGTTATCATTTTTCTCTTCGTGGAGGCTGTATTTAAACAGGTACTGAACTTAAAAAGACTAGAGTTTGACAATACAAGACTATCTTAAAACTCGAGAAATACTTCCTTACCTAAGATTTTTAATAATTTTAACTTTCGTTCTCTAATTTTTCAGTTCTATTTCTGCTCTTCTTGACGGAATATGTATTGAGTGAAACAATTGTAAGTAAAAATATCTCAGAGTCATAATAACACTTAAACTTTTTTTGTTTTTAATAATTTTCCACAGAACCGAACTCCTGCCCGAATATTAGCCAAACAAACTGGGGCAGCTCAATTTGAAGAACACATCGAACAGCCAACACACCATGATTGTAATGAACACCATCATCGATTAAGAAAACGATCATCTGATGAAGATCTGGATTATGAAGTCTATCAAGGAGTCGTTGGACGCCCTGGTATTGACTTTCCAATATTTCCACGAATTCCCCAAACTACATTTAGCTGTAGATCATATGGAAATGGATATTTTGCTGATTTAGAAACAACTTGTCAGGTAAAGTGAATATATTCACTTTAAATCAAGCAACTGTTTTAACATTTCTAATCATAGGTTTTTCATATCTGCGAAGAAGGACGTAAAATATCTTTTCTTTGTCCAAATGGGACAATATTCCAACAGAGTGAACTAACTTGTGATTGGTGGTTTAAAGTAAACTGTGCTGGTTCACCCGGATATTATGCTGAAAGCTCTGAAATTCTCAACAAATCACGAAGGCACCGAGTGAAAGCAAATAGTTTGCATAAGGGATATACTAATAATAATAAAGTTGCTGAGGTTATTCCCGAAATTAAACATTACAAAGGATCTGAAAGAAGAATCGACTCGAATGAAAATCCATCTGTCGAGAATTTTGATTTTGAAGACCTTTCAGATGACAAATCAAGTGATAAATCAGGTGACAGATCTATTGATAGGTCTATTGACACCTCAAATGACAGGTCAAATTATAGATCGAATAATAGACCCAGTGACCGATCAAGCACGAGATCAAATGAGCGACCAACTGACAGATCAAACAGCAGATCTAATGGTAGATCAAATGGTAGAACCAATAATCGATCAAACAATCGATTGAACGACAAGTTGAAGATACAAAAAGATGAACTTCTAACAAACCCTTCACACGAAGACAATCATAATCAACACAATGATCATGAACTTCAAATCGCCGCTGAATCTTCTTCGTTTGTTAAAAATCCGAGAATTAATAGCTACACAAGTGCTGACAAGACTTTGAATAAGGAAAGCGAACTTAATTCTGAAAAGCCTTTGGATAAAGTCAAAGATGTTCAGATTTCAAAAGCTACCATTCCTGCAAGGGGTAGTCAAAAGCACAGCTCTAATGACAACGAAACTGCTAAACGAAAAATTGAAAACGAAAAACCTATCAATTTTTATATAACATCAAGACCTGACACAAGCTCAGCATCAACAACTGGAAAAGTTAGCTACTACACCACTGCATATCCTGACCATTATACAAACAGAAATTCATTGGATGAATCCTCTCCAAATGAGAAGCAATTTGTTACACCGGAAAATGAAGATCGACCTGTTTTGGAGGTGCAAAGTACTGTAAGGCCAGACTTCTTTGTAAATGGGCCCATTATTAACAGAGCTACTACTCCTTCCCAATATCCTGGTACTTATTCTACTGCTCGACGATTAGACACTACTCGTACCACACCATTTTACACTCCCACTGTTCCATCAGTAGCTAGAACTAGGCCAACAGAATCAAAGAATTTCTTTGTAAACGTAGTAAGGTCAGATGAACCCACCACGCTTAGAGGTGCAATAACAACTGACAATGCAACACCAAAGCCTGTTTTAACAACAGAAAAAATTGACAACTCTGACATCCATCGATTTTCAATATTTTCTAATAAAGAATTAAACCTACAACTCCCTATACATTCCGAAGCTTCTTCAAAACCATCGGACAATTCAATGAGATCATCGACTTCTGGACCAGCCTACCTCCCAAAAACCACAAAAGGTAAAAGTGAAAACCTAGTAACACCAGCAAGTGTTGATAATGTTGTGTCGAGAAATGTCGAAGGCATTCTTCAGACCGTTGGAGTACTCAAGGAAACTATGAAAAACGGCGTCGATGACAAAAGCTCTAGTCCACGCGTTGGCTTAGAAATACCACCTTCTTCAGGTCCCGGAACATTGATATCTCTAACCAACTATTTCGCAAACGATGATCAAATTATATCAACAACAATCTCAGATGAAGAAAAAACTACCACTGCTGCACCATCTTTTGACATTTCAGCTGGTCTTCTAAGCAACAAGACATCAGGAAAGTACTTAAGTTTGTTTGGACTAGGTGAAGATACTAGTGCATCAGATGATTATTCAATTAGTGCCTCTACTGTTGCACCACAGATTGTTAATTCTCCGACAGTAGTTGGTGACTTCACTCGAACAACAATCAGAGACTTAGTACAAGACCCGGAAACAAGAAAAATTGCTCAGGTCTTTTCAAATGCCATATCTAAATACATTGAAAATCCAGAAACATTTAGAAATGACCTTATTGGTGTAAGACCTCAGCCTCCTGCAAGTAAGGTTAACAAAGGTCTTGATTCTACAACTCCAAGTAGTAATTTCAATAAAGTAAATACAGTTCGAGATGACAATGTAGAAGGAACCACTTTAATCAATAACCTGAGCCACACAACATCAAAACCTTTGCTATCAACAACGAAAAAAGTTAAAACAACTGCAAGAGCAACAACTGAATCTAGCAATATTGCCAAAGAAATCAACAGCCAGTTTGGTGTGTCAACTCCTGTCTATGGTTCAATTTTACCAGAATCTCCCGAAACAACAACTTATCGAAGCAGCAGTGTTTCAACTTCGGTTCCTCAAACAAACATTGGAACTGGAATATTATCCGAACTTCTACCCCCAAGTCTGGATGAAGAGAATGAACATGAATCCCTGCACAAAGTGCAAAGTCAATCGTTTATTAAGTCATATAATGATTTAACGAAAGCTTCGAAATCAAAAGTATCTGATGTTGGTAAAAAAAGTTTCGAGAGCTCAGCAGAAAAAGAACAAACAGAGAAGCTAGCTCCAACCGAAAACCCTTGGACACATTCAGCTATAACTCAAACTGACAAAACGATCGATAAGATACCAACAACTACAATCATAAATCAACAAGAAAGCGCTGAAACTACACAAAGTCCTTGGTCCCAATCCAATAAATCAGAAAATAAGAACAATTTTGATACTTCAAATCAAAAACACCAGGGAAATGATCCTTGGAATAAGAAAATTGAAAATAAACTTAAGACTTTCACAAGCACTGCGACAACAACTGAAAAGACACCCCTGGTAAAGGATAAACCAACCGGAAATACTTGGATTCCTTCAAGTGTGGCACCTGAAAGGGGGGCGACTTTGGGTAACCCTTGGTTGCAAAATCAACTTCCTACATTAAAGCCAACAGAAAACCCCTGGTCGCAGATAACGCAGTCAATTTACCTAGACCCCTTGACAATTAATGATGGACTTATGACGGAACCAAAAACAACAACTTCCAGGCCAATTGATCACGCAAATACCGACCGAAGTAGATTTGAAGATGTCTCACAAGGTGAAGAGGGCATTGAAGACATTCTTAACAGTCCTGAACTGTCGTCGGAGCTCTTACCGAAAAATAACGGTCTTCAAAGAATAGCAAATAAGCTCTTTGGTGGTCTTAACGAAACCGAAGCGATACATCTTCAAAATGTCATGAAGAAAGCCGAGCACAATCAGAGTGTCTTAAGGCTTTTGCTCCTATTGATTCAAACTTGTGATGATCAAAATGGCAGGGCATTGGAAAAATCACGAAAAATTTTACTTAACGCCTTAATTGGTATGGATGACAAGCTTAAAATCAAAAATATTTCTCAAGTGTCAGCTACAACAACAAATAAAATCCCCGTGACTACATATCATCGTGTTTTTAATGATAAAATAACATCAACAACTACCAGTGCAACTACAACTGAATTATCAAACTCAAGTGAAGAAACAACCAGGTTTGAAATACGTGTTCCAGATCTCGAGGATGAAGAAGATAATACTATCAGTACTTCAACTCTAAAGCCAGTGTCATCAGATAGACAATCAAAAAGTTACAATAATCCTAATAGGACCTCGGACGAGAGGGCCTTAGAACTACTTAAGTCACTTTATTCCTTAGCATCAAAATTTAGCAGGCGATGATTCTTTTGCAGCATAAAGAAAGCAAACTCTAAATAAATTGAAAATACAAACTTCCAGCCAACATGACATGTGTATACTTAAAACAATGGCTATAAACTAAAATATTTAGTGTTAATTTTTGTTATTAAAGAAAAAAATAAGTTATTTAGTAAAATTTTATTTTGAATGAACTAATTCTCAACAAAAAGATTTTGGAGAACTTATAAATTTTTATATAAAAATAATAGAAAACATTTGTAAAATTCAGTCAGTAAAGCAACAAAAATTTCCCAATCTGCTTGTAAAACAATGCAAAAAACACAATTTAGAACTTAAAACTTGTACATATTGTTTCTTCTTTGTTAAACAAATGATTTTCTTTTAGTAAAAACTAAACTAATGAAAACAATACTCTTAAAATGCCTTGCATTCTTTTCTTATATTGTTTTATGAACTTAGCTGATTTAGTTTTAAAAATTTTGAAATATTGTAAATATAATTGAAATTTAAATAAATGACTTTTTTTTATTATTTTTATTATTATTAATTATTTGCTTTTTTATTTTTACATTTTCATTTGTTTCGTGTCTTAAAGTGGTTTATGTGATTCAAAGTACATAGGTGTACGGCACGATTTGTCACGGTAAAATTAAATATTCCATCCCCTGTTTTTCTACAGGTGTTCTCTTTAATAAACTGGGAGAGAGAGGAAAAACAATGGTCCCAGTACTTTGAAGTAACAAGATAATTGAGATCTCTAGCCTACAAAACAACAAACGGGACTACCCGGCCCAATGTATCCAAAGACACAAAAGGTGCTGGACAGTTAATCCCCGAACGTCCTTTTAACTGACAGACAGGTGGTCTGTTCAAATCGAATTACCCAAAGAAGCGCGTTTAACAATTGTTCCCCATCCCCATCTGCTAGATGTTACTCTTTTTGAGAATGGCTTCGTTAGCGCTGACATCACCTTAACTTTATTACTTTACTGTAAAAGATGGAACTTTATCGACCTATCCCTAATTCCTCAAATCGAACAAAACTCCTTAAAGTAGGTTAATTTTTTATCGCGAGTAGAATAAAATTTCCAATTTATTTTTCTGCATTTAAAGTTACTATAGTCATTTGGTCTTTTTTTTCGTCACCTGAGTTCTCTTTATGTTTTTGGGTTTTGTTCTTAGAAAGAATATCAAAATTGATTTGTTCGATTTTTTGTGCTTTTTAAGAAAAAAACAGATTTAAAGTTTTCTCTTAAAAAGTTAGAAAATATGGGGAAGGTGCTGAATGCGTTCATCGCGTTCGAGCGCTTCTGGAAGTGACGATGACTTTGCATAAACTAGGGTTATGTACGACTAAGTAGGACCGCCGGATTTTGTCAACGGTGGCACTGTTCAGCAACATAGCTGACAGTTGCTTACAATTGATCACAGTACACAAACAGAAGGTATTATATTGCGCAGGTTATCTAAAATGAGACTGTCAGAAGAAATTCAAGGTGGCCGTTCTCGTGACTTGTCCAACATATTACAACAACAACAAACACGAAAAAAAATTATTTAAATAAAGCTTAAAACCATTTGCTTTGTTGTCAAAGTAATAAAATAATAATTATAAGTATTAAATAACTCTAAACGCTATAGCCCTCTATTTGCAAGGGTGTAAAATGATTAATAAATATTTGTAAATAATTAATAAATAATCTTCGAATTCCAGAAATTATAAATAATTTTTTTCATTTAAGACATCTTTTCTCCGTCAGAAGTGGCAACATTTCTCGTGCTGAACGCGTTCTTTTTTTCCTTTCGATTTTTTTTAATATGTTCTTTAAAAATGAGTTGCAAAGATAAAAAACTTTAAGCTGGGAACAACTTACCGAGTGTATAGTAAAATGAATGTTAAAGCAACGGCGGTGGCGTATACAGGTGTGGCAAGGGGTCCACAGGGTGATTGGAGTTCATATTTTAAATATTTTAAAATAAATATTTTTTTAATATAAGTAAAGTCCAACTTACTTATCCGGCTCCAAATCCATGAAGGGTCGCAGCCTGAGATACGGCAGGTGTCCATCCTCTATGATCCTTAGCACGCTGCTTCCAGTCATCTACACCAAACTTTCTTACATTCAAGATGGCGTTGGTCTCTTAACTGGAAATTCGTTCTTCCTCATTCAGTCAAACCTGGAGACTGGAATTCAAAGACAGTGTGGTATCCCCATTATATTCGCGTGGTTTGCTCGTGTTTTCGAGTGGTATCTGCGTTGTATTCTCATGGTTTCCGCATGGTATGCGCTTGATATCTGCGTAGTATCCTTGTTGGATCCGCGTTGTATCCGCGTGTTATCTGTGTGGTATCCGTGTGTTACTCACGTGGTATCCGCATGGTATCCGCTAGATGTCTAAGTGGTATCCGGGTGGTATTTAAGTGGTATCCGCGTGGCTTACATTTTCTGCGTTTCTGCGTGGTATCCGCGTGGTATCCGTATGGAATCCGTGTGTTATCCAAGTATATTATCAGCGTGGTATCCACGTGGTATATGCATATAAGTGTTATCGGCGTGGTATCTGCGTGGTATGTAAATGTTATCCGCATGGTATCCACTTAATATCCACGTATCTCAGTCTCATCTCTTGAAAAGAAAGAAATGGCCAGTTGAAGCATAAGTTCTTAAATCTTTCGAAAATTCCTGTCCTACCTCTTCTTTTCAAGAAAAAGGAGTGAGATAACAAAAATAAGACGTCCAAATGAACCAACTCACGTGTAGCTGGTCTGAATAAAGTTAAATGTGTGGATCAGATAATATTTGTTCATTTATTGTTTTTAATAAACTTTTTTGTGTGTTGTTGCTGCATAATTTTGTTTTCATTGATATACATTTTACTTGTAAGCCTACCACGCTGCTGATGAGAAACGAGAAATGTAATAGACAAAAATAATACAACGAAATCATGAGTCCTAGGGTATAGTGACCATACTTCCCACTTTCAGCGCGACAGTCCCGTTTTTGAGGTCCCTGTCCCGCTGCAATAACTGTCCCGCTAAATGTCCCACTTTTCCTACGACGTTTGTAAAAGTGTGTGTAGGTTTCTACAGTTGTTCTCAAAATGAAGCATAATTAATATTTTACGTCTCTGTGCATACAAATTGGCGCATATATGACAAACGTAAGGCCTGATTCACAATACGACAAGGAGACGAGATCGTGACGTGAAATGCTGTCATCTTTTTCTAGTTATACAATTGTCCCCCAATTCAGAATGTGGTGGGATTTTCAACGACGAGAACTAATTTTCTGTAAAAAAATATCAAAAAATAAAAAAAAAAAATATTCCAGACAACAGATTATCAATTGCTTTATCTATTAATCTCAATTTATCGTATTTTTCTTGTAAAACTTGCTTCCATTTTGTAAATTACTTGTCAACAAAGAAAATCGTCGCGTCTTTTTTCAATTGTTCGAATCCTAGGCGTGACGTGACGACGAAAAACGCTGCATTGTGTAAACTATCGTATGCTATCATTGTTTGAAAGTCGTTTGATATAAACGACGAGAACTCGTCACGTTCACGTCCCGTTTCCTCGTCGCATTGTGAATCAGGCTTAAGAGTTGTTAAAGGAAGAAAATGAGACCATGTTAAATGAATTATCAGTTTTGCTTGTAGTTTGTCATTTTTAACCGGCACTAATTTCTGAATCTTTGAAAAAACTCAACTGTTTCTGTCGTCGAAATAGTTTAGGCATTACCAATTCTAAAAATGCAGTACAAAAAATGTGATAATTTTTATGAAAAAATTTAAAATAATAATGAGATTCTTATATATCCAAATATAAGAAATAATTTTAAATTTGTAATTTAATCTAAATTTGAAACACTTATTTTTATTTAAATTTTTTAGGAAACTATGTTTTTATTGTTACTTTGACTTTGTTTGTAGCATTATTGTGGCTAATTTTTTAAGTTTTTATTTAAAAACAGTTAGGAGATTAATATATATTTTTACTGATCTCTTTTTAATCAACACAAAATATTTTATAAAGTCTAATATCTTTTTTTAAAATAAAAATGTCATTTGTCATTTATATTGCGTACTGTTTCAATTTTTTACTGAAAACAATTATAATTTCCACTCCTTGCAAAGTTCTGAAAATGTGTCCCACTTTTGCTTCAGATAAATCTGGTAAATATATTCTACTAATATATCTAATATAACTCCAGTTAATTCTGTCTGAAAAAAACGACAACAAAACAAAGCAATTTACATGTCAAATACAACTACAGCTATGTCCATATACAGTAAGCTATGTCCAGATAATTAAGTGGATTTAACTTTTTTCAAAATAAAAACGGTATTGCCAGACTACTATCGTCGTTGTGTTATCGATAATTTGTATTTGTTTGTTGGTAAAATTATTCAATACAAAACGGCAAACCAAGCCAAATGTTGAAATGTCCCGATGTCGTTTTTTCGCCAATGTCCATATGGACATGCAAAAAAAGCAGCTAATATACAAACTATACCCATGTTCTGTAACTCTCGCATTAATAAATTTGGGCGAAAAACGACAAAATTAAAGCAAACTACATGAGTATTGTTCGATTTTCCAACGTTTCTCGACTTATTATTTAGATGCGAGAGTAACAGAACTTACTTAACTATTCTATACACAAAATAAATATTTGTCCTATGGAACTTGTATACACATACTCGTACTTAAAATATTTTTAAATAAACCCATAAGCTACCCTAAGAGTACGAACATTATGATATTACAAAAAAAAATGATACTATTATATACTTACTAGTAAAATCGTTTCTTATCGCTCAATATATTTGACCACAACATTCGAATATGGATTAGATTATTTCATTTGAATTAAAACATTTTAGTTTTAATTTCGTTGAGGATAAAAAAAGATATTTCTTATAGGCATAGAAAAATAAATATGTACATACATATGTATGTAAATAAAAAAATAGATCCTTTTTGTTTTTAAATAAATAATATGAATTTATACTGTCGTATATACTATTATCGGGTTGTTCAATAAGAGCGCTACAAAAGTTTTTTTTTTTAAATAAAACAAAAACGGTTTTGGATATCAATAAAATTCGTTATTATTGTGAAAGTACGTTTGATGCCTTTATGTATGGAACTCGATTTCTTTTGCATGGCCACCACGGGTACGCTTGCAGAAGTCTAGACCCTGAACCCAATTTTCAACGGTTTTCAAGCATAAATCGGCCGATACTGCTGCAATTTCACGTTCGATATTCGTACGAAGTTCATCAATCGTCGCTGGCTTGTTGGCATAGACCATAGACTTGACGTAGCCCAACAGGAAATAGTCTAACGGCGTCAAATCACACGACCGAGGCGGCCAAGCGACTGGACCATTTCGTGAGATAACACGTTCTCCAAACTTGGTTTCCAATAAATTGATTGTGACATTCGCTGTGTGGCTTGTGGCGCCGTCCTGTTCGAACCACATGTCTTCCAAGTCCATATCATCCAATTGGGGCCAAAAATATTCGGTTATCATTGAACGGTAGCGATCCCCATTCACAGTAACGTGCCGGTCTTGATCATCACGGAAGAAGTACGGCACAATGACGCCGCCGGCCCATAAACCACACCAAACCGCAATTTTTTCAGGATGCAATGATGACTCATGGAGTACATTTGGATTTCTGCCTGACCAATACCGCATATTTTGTTTATTGACGAAGCCATTCAGCCAGAAATGAGCCTCATCTCTGAAGATGATTCAGCCCAATTAACGAACATACGACGCTTCTGGTGGTCAAGCGGCATCAGTTCTTGCGCCAATTTAATCTTGTTAAGATGTAGGCCAAGATCTTTTCGCAAAATTCACCACAACGACGTCACAGAGATGTCCAACGCTTGGGAACGACGTGTGAGAGACACATTTGGGCTTTCTGCAACTGAAGCCTCAGCGGCAGCAATATTCTCGACACTATGGGCACTTCTTTGTCTCACTGGCACGGGAATATTTTGTACTGTGCCTGTGGATTCAAATATTTCTACTAGACGCTCAATTATTGATCTGCTAGGACGATTATGATGACCATAAATTGGACGTAAAGCTCTTAACGTTGAGGCCACTGACTCCGAATTTCGGTAGTAAATTTTAATAATTTCGACTCGTTGTTGGCTCGTATATCTTTTCATCATCAAATGGCAAACCTTACTGAAGAGAAATGTCAAAAGAGCGGCAAGAAATATGGCAGCGTTTGCTGTCCCTGTCGCTCTACTTTTGTAGCGTCCCGTTTGAAAACCCATTAAATTAGCCAGTTTATATTTCTGAGATCTCAGAGCACTCAGAGCACTCAGAAATATAATCAGGACTCCTCTCAAAAATTCCTCACTTTTACCCTTAAAAACTGAGACGGAAATTTTTGGATTCGCTTGCTCAATTATTTCTTGTCGCAGTAAATTACAGAAGAAGAAACGAAAAAGAGACTTGTTTTGACTTCTATGTGAGGAATACTGTTTATATTTAATTATCCTGCTCTGTCAAATAAATTGAGGGAAAATATTTAGCACACAAAAGATATAATCTGGCCTTGATGCTTATAAAAAAAAATAAAATTGTACTAGGAAGTAACCGAACCGAACAGCTATAGCACTGTGGATTGTATCGATAATTCTACTATACAAAATTTCTTTCAAAACTAGCAAATTCTATTGATTTTTCAAATTTTCCATTTTTGCTTGAAATCGAAATTTTTAGGCTCAAAGCGGGGAATACATGATACAATGGTTTTACCAACAGTTTGACAGAATTGCTTCTTTATAGGTGATTCATGGGGGTAATGACCCTCCCAGAGCTCCAGAAAAAAGAACAAGCACGAGCAATCCTTAATTGTCATTCCAAAAAGTTTAAATAGTCCCAGTTTTTTAATAATCAACAAAAACTACGACCTATTAATGGTAAGCTTCTTTTTTTAACAAAGTCAAACTTTTTTATTAACAGAAAAGAAATATTGATAAAAAATCATCTATTCCACCCAACACAAAGTTTTGTACACTCTTTTAAATACTGAATTTTTAAATAATATTACTATTTTAAACTTTAAAAGTATAAATAAAGATTCATTATTTCATCTAAAATACATTTGAATTCTTAATATTCAAGTGGTCTATTGATTTAAAGGGAAAATGTGATCGAAAAGTAATAGACCAAGAGCCGACAGCAAATTTTGGGAGTGGTTGTAGAACCAAAATCTGAATATGAGGATTTACAGGTGCATGTATCTGTAAAATTTGCTAATTTGCAAATTAAGTTTTCGGCACAAGGCGGCACAAGTTGAGCACAATGCAGCACAATTTTTTTTTGAAAATCCAAAATGGCGATGCTGACTTCAAACTACAGCCCTTCGCAAAGTTTTGTTTTGGCCATAAAAGCTGCAATCATGCGATTTGTTTTCTATTTCATTTTGTTTTTAGTAACATTTTTTTAACACAAAGCAGGGGTGCCAGCATGTAACTTGATACCGTCAAGTTGACTCGATACAATCGAGTACAGCCTGTTTATTTCAAACGAATAACATACAACTGATTAAACCAAATTAGGAACTATCTACCTATCCTCTATTGTATCGACTTAGCTCGATCGAACGAAGAAAAAAAGTTTTGAAATTTCATTCGTAAAATTTGCAAAATTTAACAAAAACATCCATTTATTATCTACCCTATCATTGTTTCGGTGACAAATTTGCTACTAAGAGCATTAAAATTTCTCATTAGGTTTTCCAAATGTTGGCATCGAAAAAAAAAGAAAAAAAAAAACACTCCTTACAAAGTTCCTACAAGAATGCTGCAAGAAAAATACTCTTATTGAATATATTTCATTTTAAGCTTTCCCATGTTTGTTAGTCTTCGATAAAGCTAGATAATCTTACTCAAAACAATGAACTTCAAAGTGTACTCATGAGAGGTTTATTTAAAAAAAAAATATCATATAAAAGGTATTGAACTACTGACGTCCAGACAACGTCCACCACCGGGGTATAGTTATGTTTATCTCTCACCATAGACGTAGTTTATAGTTATTTTTATTTCATTCAAATTTCAAGGATTGAGGTTTATTTTGCTGTGAAATCTTTGACCTCAACTTCATATGTATTATACAAGTGGGTGACATCTGAAAAATTGTGAACATTACTTATTGCATAATTCACTTTGAATATAAAAAAGTTCAAAGCCATTTGTTCGTTAACAGTATCATCATTTTGATCTATATACAGTTTCGTTGCATTATGTTAAGACGTACTTACCTAAGAAGTAAGTGCATTTAGCTGAAGCTTAAAATACATAGAATGTCATTTTATAAAGATTTTATCAAATTTTCCAGCTTCTGAAGAGTGAAGTTCTGTCAGTTGAAACTATTTGAATTTAAATCGTCTGTCAGATGGAAAGCATTCTAATAAATCTAGAAAATCAGCAAATTTTAAGTTTCAACAATTGAATCACCACTCACCAGGGGGAAGATTCTGGTTCTGTGAAAAGTGAATCGAATAAATCGTTTTCAAATTTGGTGCAAAGCATTGCTCTCATTTTTTCAATTAATTTGGCACAAATAAGCGATTCTGGTTCGGTGAATGAAAACTATATTATAGACGATCGAACCATCTTTCCATTTCTCTTGGAAATAGCGTGATTCAATCAATTTTCTTGAGCTTTTTGAAAAAAACAGAAAAATGCATGAGATAGAAACACTTTTTTTTTCTTATATGATTTTGACAGAGAAATAGATTCTGAGCGAATTTTTCATTATTTGTTCGTATTCACGTTTTCATTTTGGATATTCACTTCTTTTATTGAATTTTGGGTTCACATTTTCACAGAACGGGAACCGGAATTAGTGTGAGAGCATGAAATATTTTTCGATTCACTAATGACAGAACCAGAATCAACCCCTACTTCGAAGATGGGAATAAATCCATCTAGAAACACAAAAAACTGAATAATTTCTTTGTTTGACTATTCTAGATTTTTGATATTCAGTGAGTGTCAAAAGTGAGTAAATATCTTCATATATAATTCCTGGAGTTAGATTCCATATAACCCACGAAATAAACGTGTTAAATATGTTATATATTATGTATGTTTAGTTTAGAAAAAAATCATAAGTTTTATTTGGAATATTTTTGATTTGATTTATTGTTATTGAATAAAGCTTTGGTTTCTAATTATTTGAATGCAATGTTTGTGTATTTATATCTTTAAATTGTATACCATTCCAGAAATCATACTACGTCACCTGGATAAAATATTGTCGTAAGTTACAATTTGCTACTTTTGGGGAAACGCGTTTAAAGTTCAAAAATGTTTTTCTCAGAAACTAAACAGTGAATTTTTTTGGAAATAAAATTATTTATAAAGAAAACATCTACGGACTAAAAAACGTTAAAACAAGTACAATATTATAATAATGAATTAAAATGGTAAATTGTTTCCTATATGCCGCTGTCGTATGTGACGGTTTATCCAAAACTGCTTGTTACTCAAACCAATACGACAAAATAATCACACATACATACGACAGTGAATTTGAAAAATGAATTAGGTAAAGGGTCTTTCAAACGGGGTGCTACAAAAGTAGAGCGACAAGGACAGCAAACGACGCCATATTTCTTGCCGCTCTTTCGACATTTCTCTTCAGTAAGGTTTGCCATTTCATGATGGAAAGATATACGAGCCAACAACGAGTCGAAATTATTAAAATTTACTACCGAAATTCGTAGTCAGTGGCCTCAACGTTAAGAGCTTTACGTCCAATTTATGGTCGTCATAATCGTCCTAGCAGATCAACAATTGAGCGTCTAGTGGAAAAATTTGAATCCACAGGCATAGTACAAAATGTTCCCGTGCCAGTGAGACAAAGAATATTGAGAGAGAATATTGCTGCCGCTGAGGCTTCAGTTGCAGAAAGCCCAAATGTGTCTCTCACACGTCGTTCTCAAGCGTTGGACATCTCTGTGACGTCGTTGTGGCGAATTTTGCGAAAAAATCTTGGCCTACATTCTTACAAGATTAAATTGACGCAAGAACTGAAGCCGCTTGACCACCAGAAGCGTCGTATGTTCGTGAATTGAGCTGAGCAACAACTTGAAAATGATTCGGATTTTCATCGAATTATCATCTTCAGCGATGAGGCTCATTTCTGGCTGAATGGCTTCGTCAATAAACAAATTATGCGGTATTGGTTAGGCAGAAATCCACACGTACTCCATGAATCATCATTGCATCCTGAAAAAATTGCGGTTTGGTGTGGTTTATGGGCCGGTGGCGTCATTGGGCCGTACTTCTTCCGTGATGATCAAGACCGGCACGTTACTGTGAATGGGGATCGCTACCGTTCAATGATAACCGAATATTTTTGGCCCCAATTGGATGATATGGACTTGGAGGACATGTGGTTCGAACAGAACGGCGCCACAAGCCACACAACGAATGTCACAATCAATTTATTGGAAACCAAGTTTGGAGAACGTGTTATCTCACGAAATGGTTCAGTCGCGTGGCCGCCTCGGTCCTGCGATTTGAAGCAGTTAGACTATTTTCTGTGGGGCTACGTCAAGTCTATGGTCTATGCCAACAAGCCAGTGACGATTGATGAACTTTGTACGAAGATCGAACGCGAAATTGCAGCAGTATCAGCCGATGTATGCTTGAAAGCCGTCGAAAATTGGGTTCAGGGTCTGGACTTCTGCAAGCGTGCCCGTGGTGATCATGCAATAGAAATCGAGTTCCATACATAATTGCATCAAACGTACTTTCACAGGAATAAAGAATTTCATTGATATCCAAAACCGATTTTGTTTTATTTAAAAAAAAAACTTTTGCAGCGCTCTTATTGAACAACTCGATACTACCAACTGCACATGGTCTCATGTGGAAGTAGATACATTGTACATGGGAAAGCAGTTTGATGTATTCCATTGAAAAAATCAACCAAAGTAATTGGAAGTACTTCACCACCTCCAAAGGAAAACGCCTATTATGTACATACATTATATACGTTCACAGCCTTTTTTTTATTTCTGATAATCTCAATTTCAACAATCTTGGGAGTATATCTTCTTTTTGTGGACTGTGGATACAATTGTTCAGTTTATATTTCAGGAGCTCTCACTCAGCTGACGGAGCAAAGATTTTTTTTTTCATAGCTTTTGACAGTTAAACTGGGGAAATTCTCTGAGCGCTCAGAAATATAAACTGGGCAAATAATGACG
Organism: Dasysyrphus albostriatus; assembly: GCA_946251815.1. Taxonomy (NCBI): domain Eukaryota; kingdom Metazoa; phylum Arthropoda; class Insecta; order Diptera; family Syrphidae; genus Dasysyrphus; species Dasysyrphus albostriatus. Next base: position 218,239,941 of record OX276335.1, on the reverse strand, counting down.
GTGTGGCTCTTTTGCCTCAACGAGTATTTAGCCAGGGTACAATACCGTGACTTCATTTGTATGTGAAATTGGTGCATGTACCAACAAAAAAAATTTTCGCTAAACTAAAGACTTTGTAAAAAAAAATGTTTTGTTTTCGCTAAACTAAAAGTTCTTAAAAAAAATTTGTGTTAAAATTGAAATTATTGTAAAATTTAGTTATTTGAATATTAGCCACCTTACCTTGGGAGGGGGAATAGCCAAAATGAAATAAAGCAATGGGTTTGAAGATTCGTAATTGAATTTCTAGAGTCTTTGCTAATACTTGATCATCTTTGTTTTCAGATTTGCTTCTTTATCTTCCATATCTTTGGGATTAATGCCTTGAAGGGTTGCCAACAAATCATTGTACTGAACTTGTACCTTTTGATATGCCTTACCGGCAACATAGGGTATGTCGTGTTTAAGAGGACCCTCAATTTGTTTATGGTTTTCTTGGAACCACTTCCAATACTCTTCGACACGCTGAATACGGTCTTCCTTGTATTGAGCCGTTTTTCTTGAAGCACTATCTTTGCCAATATTTACTTTGAGTTTTGCTCAAAGGCTACTATTTTTTTTGTCGTGCTCCGACGATGGATAATCTGTTCGTCCATTTAGAATTGGTCAGGAACCCCCTGCTGATCAAGAACTTGCTGGCTGGTCAGGAACTTGCTGGCTGGGCAGGAACTTGCTAGCTGGTCAGGAACTTGCTGAAAATAGCTAGATACCTGGTAACGCTTTCGGTATTTTAAAATTTTATGAAAGATGGCTTGTTAACCTTGCAAGTGTGATTAAAAAAATCTTTGATCCGTCAGCTCAGTGAGCGCTCCTGATATATAAACTGAACAAAATATACTCTACAAATTTTATAATTTTTTATTTATGTATCACATTTTTTTCAGTGTCAAAAATGAACTTCTTGCACAACAATCAAAGAAAATCTATACAAGTGTCTCTTATGATATCGGTTATATCCATACTTCTATTGTCGTGTTGTGTATACTTTACTGGATTACGCTACGAAATAAAAAAACTCAAAGCATTTGTGACAACGCTAATTCTGGTATTCATCTACCAAATTTTTATCGGTGATATTATTTTGTTCTTTTTCAAAGCCGCATACAACGCCATTCGATTTCGTTTGCCCTTCACTGAAGATATAAATTGTATTTCATTTAATGAAACTGGAAGTCATCACAGAACAGAACACCTCCGACGGAAAGTTAGTGCACTCAAATATCAACTTGATTTGGACCCAACGTTTTTCAAACGTAATCAAGATTTGACTTTCAAATACAAGGATATTTTAAGTGATTTGCTTCTTTATGGATGCTATTTAATAGTATTGCTCTTTCTCGTAGTTGGAACAAGGGATCCATTAATTTATTATAATACCCGAACGATTAAAGATGTATTGAGGAATCCCAAATTCAGTCATTCTGGCACAAGCACTATTCTGACTTCGGATGATCTGTATAACTTTATAAATGAAACTATTGTGCGTGGAATCATGGATGGAAAGTCATATAATGGAAACCGCTTTGTTGAAAGTGGCTGGACAGATCTTCAAATAGCCAAGGTTTTAGGCGTTGTCAGACTTAGACAAATGCGGTACAAGCATCTTAAGGCAAAGACGAGCTTTGATAATAAAATTCATGAACCTGGTTGGTTGAAAGTTTCATCACTTCCGTTTAAGGAAAGATTTTGGCGAATATTCAAACCCTGGGAATACCAAGATGAAACAGAAACTCAAGGTGTTGGCAAACGTGGAAAATTGCATAAAATGCCTGGTGGAGGCTATGTTACACTTTTGGGAAGAAATCCACACAACTGCCAAAGAGTTTTGACTTTTCTCCAATCGAATAAATGGATTGATAGTTATACAGCAGTTATAGTCATCGAGTTTATACTGTACAATGTTGATGCGAATGTATTTACTTTAGTTGCCATAACTGCCGAACAAACAGGCTTTGATTCATTTGTGGTAACAGACCGGATTGAATCGTTGAAGTTGCTCCTTAATATTGACAATCTTTCATCACATGTTCTTTTTGCTTTTTTGGTGTACTTTTTCATTATGACAAAAATCTCTGCTGATGTGACTTTGAAGATGTGGTATTCGCCTTCAATCAAAGACTACCTCTCGATATTCTGGAACTACGTTGACTTAACAATTCTTGGACTTAATATAACTATTGCACTTGCAGTATGGATACGGGAAGCTTATGTAAAGTACCTTCTTAATAAGCTTGAAACAAGTAGAAAAAATGAATTTGTTCCATTTAATAAAGCTGCAAATATTGACGAAACATGTACAGTGCTGGTGGCATTTCTTGTGGCCTTGACAACTTTGCGATTGTGGAAAATTCTTCAGTTTGCCAGAGTCTTTAGAGTCTTGACCAGCACTTTAAATCATGCTAAAGGGGAATTAGCCTCAACAACATTTTTTGTTACTATTTTCTTAATTGGCGTAGGACTTGGATTATACATCATAAATGGCAGTAATTCACCAGGCTTTGTTGAGTTTATAAAAAGCATCACAACATTGATGTCATTGTCATTTGGATTTGGTACAACGGTGACAACGTCAGAAATGAATTATGGTGGCAGTGTTGTAGGATTTATTTTCTACGCAATGCTGGTTATTGTTGTGACGATATTTCTTATAAATATGTTCATCACAGTTGTTTGCTTACATTTTACTAAAGAGAAAGAAATGGATTTTGAAAACTCCGAAAATAAGGAACATTATACTTTTTGGCATTTTTTCAAAACAGAAATTGAAGAATATTTTCAAATAAACATAGGTAAGAAAGAAAAAAATAACAGAAAGGAGCCAAGTGATATGAAATTAAATTCAAAAGAACGCATAAAACGAATAGAATTAATATCACAAATTTTGGATACTCAAATGAAACTTCTTCGAGAAAATTTTAAAGTAAAGCATGATACTACCCCACAAGAAGTTAAAATTGTTGTAGAATAAAAACAAGATAACAGTATTTAATCTGATTTTAATAAAATCAAAATTTTAGTTGAATTTTTATTATTTTAGTCCCAATTTATCTTAGAGATCAGTAATTGCTCAGGAATGGTCAACTAGTCCTAGAAATTGGTCAGTCCTAGATAACTTGTAATAAAGGCTTAAGGTTTCTCAAGGTAACTCAAGGTCACGCGAGTTAAGAAAAAGAGTTTTTTAGTGTAGTTTGAACGACTTTATTTCACCGAGGTATATTATCGACTGTTAGTCTAGATATATAATTAAATTTTGTTCAATCAGATTTATTTCACATTGATTATTATTATGCTGATTGAGCAACTCAATGTATTATTTTGCAATATGACAATATACATAGATTGTTGCTTATTTTGCACTTTGACAAATTGAATTATTATTCATACTCGTATTACAAATAAAAGGTTGTTGTACTAATGGTGACGGAGGTCACCATACAAATATGTAACTTCTCCCCCCTTATTTTTAAGATTCTCCTGAATCGTTGGAGTTTCCATAATTTTAACATTTGGTTGGGGCTTAGTAACATTATTTATTTTAATTTTCAATTTACGATTTGTTTTGTTAATGAAAAATATTACAATAAGAATAATTATAATTATTAAGAACATTGTAATACTACTGATTTGACTTATAGTTCTGTGATATGTTAATTCATTAGTTTTTTGTAAATTTTCAATTTGTTACATTTTTGAAATTTCTTCAAACTTTAATTTGTTAGTTACATTTAAATTTGTTTCTTCTTCATAATGAAATTTTTGAATAAATTCTAGTTGATAATTAAAAATAGTTACATTAAATATATTTATTGAACAATTATTAATATTTAACATGAAATTTCCAGTTAAAATTAATTTTCTATCATCGCAATGATTATAAACATTTTCTTTTTCTAAATTTTTACAAATCAAAGTATCGTCGTCAATTTTTATTACTTTATTTTCTTTATTGTAACGAAAAGTACATGAATCTTTTATTATACATGAATTACTTATATTTAAATCTTTCAAATATATGTTTCTTGGATTATACTCATATTGTACATTATTTATTTCTATAAATTGTAAATTTTCCATATCTATTTCTTTTTTTTATCATTTGGGATTGGTATAATCATTTCTAACTGAGCCAAAATATAGTCTTTGGGAAGTTTCAAAGCTATTATAAGTCTGTCTTGGTCGAGTTTCATAAGTCCTATTCTAGCGTTTTCAAGTTTATAAAAGTCTATCCCTAATGTCTTCATTTCTTCTCCTGTCAATATGCTTGGGTGGAGTATACCTTGTTTAGCAGATGCTATGTTATCTAGAATGCTATCAATTTTGCTTTCTAATATTTGAAGTTTTAGTAGTTGGTCTGTAATAATTTGTTTTCTAATAATGTCTTTTTGGTTCGAAGCAATACTTTGGTAAGTATAGGATAAAACTTCTCTATCTGTTTCTATTGTTTTTTTAAATTTATTAATAGAGTCCATACATTTTTCGTTAATTTGTATTTGATGGTTCAGGTTTTTTATGGCTGCATGATTATTAGTATCAATTGTGTTCATATGTCGGATAATATCTTGTCGGTCATTGTCATCCATTGTCCCAAACAACCATTTCTGTCCTGTTCCTATAATATTTATAAGTCCTCTTTTTTGTCTTCTTAGTGGAACTATTGCTTGAAGTTTAGATTTTATATTAAAAATTTCGTTACTTATTTCGGTATTGTTTTCTAATTGTAGAGCTTGTAGATTAACTTCTATCATTCCGATTGTTGAAAATAAATCCCTAGTATCTATTATGTGTAATATGGTCTGGCTATTATTATTTATTTCTACTGATCCTAAATTTAATGTAGTATATCCCTTATTGGTTTGTATCGGTGTTATTATGAGTGTTGCTTCCGCTATTTGCATTATTATCAGCCAGGGGATCACCTGATACAGCCAAAAGATTACCTGCGAATTGATTTGGTCTTTTAATATTTGTTGGGTCAACATTTTTTAAATTATGTTTTCTATAATATGTTTCATTTTTATGTCTTAAATGTTTATAGTTCCTTATGTAGCCTTCATTGCGTTTTTCATCATAATTTTCCCTAGAAATATTTCTCTTTTTTCTAATTTTTTCTTTTTTAACTTCTATTTTTGTTCTTAAATTTAACTGATTTGTCTTTTCTGCTGAGTTTGGACTCATACCTACTGTTGAATGATACCTACTATTGTATACCTGAATAGCTTTATGAATTTTTCTATTGGTGGAAACGTCTGTATTTTTAATTGTTAGTAAAATTTCAAGTAATGTAGAGTGGAATCTCTCTCTATCTGAGTTTCCAGTATGCGAATTTGGTTTTGTCATATGCATTTCAATTCCTTCCTTCCTAAAGTATTCTTTAATATTTTCTGAATTATATTCATTGTCACATAATTTTTCTTGGCTTTCCGAATTTACTTAATTGTTCGTCTATGCATTCTAATTTACTTGTCCAATTTTTACTACTTAAATTGTATTCATAAGCTTTTTTCGTAAATTTGTCAATAAATGTCAGGTATTTTAGTTTATTGAAATGATAAACATCCATATGCAAAATTTCGTTTCCTTTAGTTGGAGTTTCTGTTAGTCTGAACTTTGGTCTTATTGGCTTTCTGTCATATTTACCTTCTTGACAAGTCTGACAATTCCCTATTACTCTAGAAATTTCTTTTATAAGTTTTGGAAAATATATTTTGTTTTTTAATTTATGATATGTCTCTACTATACCTGAGTGATTACTCTCTTCTATGTGATATAAGGATATTTGTCAATGGGCCTCTTCAACCTTTTCTAAATCTCTTGCTCTCTGAGTGAGCTTTTAGAATTTTAGTTCTTTGTTGTGTCCATATATTTCAATTAAAACTTTTTGTACTTTATTGTATTCAGTATCATCTACTTCTGAATAAATTCCTACTGTTCTTGATTTAATAGTTCTTTTAAATAAATCATTCCAGTATTTGTCATTTTTCGTCATATCAACCTGAATTATTGTTTTAGTGTGCTGTTTTTTTATTATTTCATTTTGCACAGAATAAGTCAATATTAGCTGAGTTTGGTAAATGTTAACAATTCCCTCTTTGATTTGTATATGGTCTAAAAGTTGTTCATTCGATGAATGTACAGTTTCTGATGTTTCGTTTATTACCTCTGGGATTCTACTTAAGAAATCTGCTATTTTATTTTCCTTCCCTTTTATATACTCAATGTCAAACTCAAATTCTTGCAACTTAAGAAGTCCTCTTTGGACTCTTTGACTAAACTCCTTTCCATTATATTTTTTATTTAAATATTTTACAGGCATATAGTCAGTGATTATTTCAAATTTCTGACCCCAAAGATATGGTCTAAAATATGTTGTAGCCCATACTATTGCTAAAAATTCATTATCTGTTGTAGAATAATCTTTTTCATGGTCGTTTAATGTTCGGGAGGCATAACATACTGGCTGCCCTTCTTGACTTAGAACAGCTCCTAACGCAAAATTACTTGCATCAGTGTATAGGGAAAATTGTTTGTTAAAATCTGGAAATTTGAGTATTGGATGTCTGATAAGATTTTCTTTTAATCGTTCAAATGCTTGAATGTATTCCGGGTCCTTACTATTTATTTTCATATCTTTTTTTAGATATTTAACCATCGGGTACGCTATTTTGGAGTAATCAGCAATAAATTTCCTATAATATCCAGTGCTACCTAAAAATCCTTGTAACTGCTTAATTGTTTGGGGCAGTGAATATTTCTGGATTACTTCTATTTTATTTGGGTTAGGTTTCATTCCCTCTGCAGTAAGGATATGACCTAAGTATTCTGTATTTTTCTTAAGAAAAGAGCATTTACTTAGTTGTATCTTAAGATTGTAGTCAGCTAATTTTTGAAAAATTTTGTCTAACGATGTTATGTGCTCTTCTAATGAGGTCAAAAAAATAAGTATGTCATCAAGATAAACTATGCAAATTTTGCCTATGTACTCTCTGAGAACTTCATTCATTAGACGATGAAATGTCGCTGGGGCGTTTTTCAGCCCAAAGGGCATTCTGGTATATTCATATAGACCGTTTGGTGTAACAAATGCAGTCTTATGTATATCATCAGGATGCACCTTTATTTGTAAAGGTAGCCAAATTCTGTAGGTACTGGGACCTGATAAATTTTCAATGTTTCTATACTTTGGCTGTTTACGGTAGATAAGTTTAAAGTCAGCTCTTCGAGTACGTTATAGGAACTACAGTCTATTTTACTTGTATTTACTAAACTCATTGTAGACCCTGTATCTTGTAAGCATATGTGTTTCTGGTTTCTCAACGCAAATACTACCTGTGTTTTCCTACCAGAGAGGCTACATTCAGAAAAACCGGAGCTTCTATTGAATGTATTTCTTCTTGAACCACTTCGGAAGATCCTTGATCTATATTATTAATATCCATTGGTTCCACATTCTGTCTATTACGGGTCTGTCTGGAATAGTTATTGTTATAGTTATAGTTATTCCGTGTTTGGTTGCTGTTTTGTATGGTATTATTGAGTTGGTTTTGGCTTGTATGGCCAGAATTATTGTATGTATGTCGTCTCTCTGTGCCGTTTGTTCTTGTAAAATTATAATCAGTACTTTGTTGTTGCTGATTTGTCTGTCTAGAGTTGTTATTAGTATTGTTTCGTAACTGTTGGTTGTTCTGTCGGTATGTCCTTTCTGTGGGCCTAAAATCATGGTTTCCTCTAGTATTATTTCCGTTAGTAAGGACGTTACCTATATCGAACCCTACATAAGAATACAATATACTCTTGACTTTAAGTAGATCATATTCATCCCTAATTTCTCTTGCTAAGTTGCCTGCAGCTTGTTCTCTTATTTTGTTAATTACTAGTGAATATAACATTGTTTTCAGATTATCTTTATTATTCTCATACATAATAATAGTACGAATATCTGTTAGTAAATATTCAATTTTGTTAATTAAATCTAATACCGAACTCACTCTAAGATTGTTGATCCGGCGGGTAACTTCCCCTTGGTCGATGCTTGGCCGGAATGACAGCTTCAGTATATTCTTCGCCTCTTCCCATGTGCTCATGTTGTTGGTAAGTAGCAGTTCCTTTGCCTTACCTATCACCTTACACTGTGAAATAGCAGTCCACATTGCAGCTCTTCTGTCTTCTGGAGTCAAGGTCATGTGATTATCGACAACGTTTATAAATTGAGTCAACTCTTGCCTGTTGCCGGAAAATTCTTTAATATATGAAATTTCTTTCATAATCACTATGGCTCGACTATCAGCTTGCTGTTGAGAATTGGCCTCTAATCTCAACAAAACTCGTGTCATTGTGTTTAAAAGATTTGTTTGGTCGGTTGCCATTTCGTTTGTAGTTCCTTCTATTGCAAGTTCCTTCTGGAGTCGTGAAGAATTTGTCGTGAAATTTTTAAAAATGTATTTTAATAAAACTCGCACAAAAAAGCACTATTGGTTTTTAGTTCGCACTGCACTTGTTTGTTCTTCCTCTTCTTTTTTTTTTTTATTTTGTGTTTCTTTGTTGTGACTGATTTGTAGTCTACAACAGTAAATTTATATTTTTTTTTTTTTTATAATTCCCGACAAATAGTTGTTGGTACTTTATTCGGGTGGAGGAGGGGTTGTGGACGGTAAACAAAACAATTTAAAAAATATTTTTTGCAACTGATTTGTAGTTACAATATTGTATTTTTTTTTCGCGTTTGCTCGATTCCGTTTCGACTGCGCCAGTTAAGAAAAAGAGTTTTTATAGTGTAGTTTGAACGACTTTATTTCACCGAGGTATATTATCGACTGTTAGTCTAGATATATAATTAAATTTTGTTCAATCAGATTTATTTCACATTGATTATTATTATGCTGATTGAGCAACTCAATGTATTATTTTGCAATATGACAATATACATAGATTGTTGCTTATTTTGCACTTTGACAAATTGAATTATTATTCATACTCGTATTACAAATAAAAGGTTGTTGTACTAATGGTGACGGAGGTCACCATACATATATGTAACTCGCGTGATTTCTGGCACCTCATTTAAGGGAAATTGATATGGGGTTTATCATAGGTTGCATTTCATGGGTATCACAATGGATCTACATTGATCTAAGTGTGATGACGGTAGCAAAATCAGCTGTAGCCTATTAATCTTACCTAACCTATTCCCACTCATTTAATAAACTTAATTTAAAATTTTAAGATTTTTGTGACCTTCAGTCCAAATGCATTTTTGTCCAGGCACAACAGTTGGGTTCATCAGTTAGATGCTGTTGTACATTCTAAAACGCATAATTTTCAGTAAGTGCAGGGGGAATAAACATCAAAGTCAATTTCTGTCCCGAGGGTTTTTTGATTTTCTAACGGGAATTTCTCAAAAATGTGATATAAGAGAATGTTTCTGACTTCAGATTCGAGGTCAATACATCAAGAACCTATAGAAAAGTATGCTTTGGCTTCTGCAATAAAACCATGTTGACCAATTGTTGTTGAAATTATAAAATTTGTACTATGCATAGTTGGAAAAATGTGGCTCACATCGTTTGTAGAGAATTATGTATACACTTTTTCACTTAAACACTTTGTTTTAAAAATATTCAGAAAAAACTACAAAAAGTGACCTTTAGCCCCCCCCCCTTCTCCGTCCCTCCTGCCTTAAGCTCATGCCCCTCTGAGCGGGGTCTATGAACATATTATACCTGGGTCTAACCCCTACCACATACAATAATAAGCCAGAGAGCATAAATTATTATTACATTTATTTTTCAGTCATTAATTCGACTAAATAGTACGCATACGCTACAGTGTACTAGTTTAATAAAAGCCAAATACGCATTTGTTTATTTATTCAGTTATAGTCTAAGAGCTCGTAACATATTTTTGGCATGAAAGGAAACCAGACGATATATGCCGTGTTTTGTTGAACCCTATACACAGTAGGCCAAAAGCTTTTCAACAAAACGGTGCGGAACAAATTGGTTAGTAAAGCTTTTTTTGTATGAGAAATTCCATAGTTCCAAACTGTTCCAGAACACTCTTCGCTAGTCAAATTTAACTGCAGAAAAAAGGTACAGTTATTGGCAGCTGGTGATTGTTGTTGCACTGCATGTAAAATTTCAGCTGGCTGGGTTGCAACTTCTCAACAAAACACGGGTATTGAGTCCCGGTAAAGGTGATAACGAATACGTTCGATTGCCAGCACGTATAAGAGAAAAAGTGCATAAAAAGTACAACATTTTTGAAAATTGAATTAGTGATGGAAAACCACTTCAAAGGTAATAAGCCTGAGCCCCTTGACTAACTGATAAGGTTTCGACAGACGTCTTCTAAAGGCCCCCAAAACCTTGACAGGCATCCCTGAAAGTGCAACTTTTTTCGAGTTTTTAAAACTTTAGGAAACCACTTATAATATCATTCAGGGAGTTAAGACCTTTTACAGGGTGTCCGCCGGGGAGGTATACTACTTTGTTTGTTTATAATTTTTGATTTAATGAAAGAGAATGGATCTTATATTAATAAATGTTCTATTTAATGTTGGCAATCATGTATGGAATACAATTTCAGGTAAATGTCCGCCGCTGTTAGTCTCACAAATGTGAACCCTTTTGAGCACATTTTTCATTACATTCTCACACATTTCACGTGGTATTTTATAAATTTCATCACGAATATTTTGTTTGAGTTGCTCAAGCGTTTCTGGTTTGTTTGCATAAACCTTGTCTTTCAGATATCCCCACAAAATGAAGTCCGGAGCATCAAATCAGGCGACCGTGGAGGCCAATCAACATCACCATTTGTTGAAATAACTTGTTGTGGGAAGAGGTCTTGCAGAAATTCTATTGTAATCCTGGCTGTATGCGATTAGCACCGTCTTGTTGATACCATATGTTAATCAAGCCCAATGCATTCAATTGTGGCGTTACAAAGTTTTCAATCATATCACGATATCGCTCCCCACTCACAGCTACCGTTACGCCGTTTTCATTTTCAAAGTATCAAGGTCCAATGATTTCTTCTGACCAAATTGCACACCAAGACTGTAACTTTTAATAGATACAAAGTTGGCTGATGAATAATTTGGGGGTTTCCATTGCCCAGAACCGACTATTCTGTTTATTCACATATCTATTCAAATGAAAATGTGCCTCGTCACTCATTATGATTTTTTCATGAAAATCACAGTAATCGATGATTGATTTTGATAAAATGTTTTAACAATTAAAACACGTTGGTTTATCGAATATTTTATATAATAAATTTACCACGAGCCTACTTCACGACTGCCAAATATGAACTTTCAAGACTAATGTTTACCAAAATGGCGGCAAAGAAAGTAGTATACCTTCCCGGCCAACACTCTGTATTTGAGATATATTTCAAGTGGCTTCCTAAAATTTAAAAAAAGCGAAAAGACGTTTGATTTTCAGGGAAGTCTGTCAGTGGTTTTGGGGCTGCTTAGACGTCTGTCATATACATATTCGTACTCAGGGAATTAAGACCTTTCATTTAAGATGTATATTTTAATTGCAGAAGTCATTGTTATATTTAAACAAGGTAAGCAACCAACAGAAGTAACATCTTACCGACCTATATCGCTTATACCAATCATGGCAAAACGTTTTCGAAAAACTGCTCCTGAAAAGACTTAGCAAAATAATAGAAGAAAGAAGACTTATTCCGAGCCATCAGTTTGGATTTAGAAATAAACATTCCACGATCTTCCCAGGCAGTACTACGAAATACTGAAATCCTACGTTACGAACTGACTCTTTAGAGAACGGTACGACCAAAATTACTCGGAACTAAAAAAAATTGAAGCCGGTGTACCACAAGGAAGTGTCCTAGTGTCCTGTACCTGTTATATACAAGGGATATTCCAATGGACATCAACGCTATCATGGCCAACTTTGCTGATGATACTGCAATATTGGTGCCAGATAAATCCATAATGAAAGCTACATAAAAACTGCAAAATGCAGTCGATAAAGTTAGTGATTCGATGAAAAAATGGCAAATCAAACGAAATGAAACAAAATCGACGCATATAAACTTTTACAAACAAAAAAATAAACAATGTTCCAATTCTTATAAATAGTACAGCAGTATACCTTACTCTAATACTGCCAAATACCTTGGAATAAATTTGGATGGCAAGCTTAAACGGAAAGAGCATATCAAAAAGAAAAGAGAGGAACTAAACTTGAAGTACAGAAAAATGTTCTGATTACTAGGAAAGAACTCTGACCTATCTATTCAGAACAAACTAATGTATTGAAACCCAGAACAAATGCTGATCCCATCCAAAAATTTTAAAGCAAGGTCCTTCGTGGAATAACAAATGCCCCTTTGTATATAATAAACACCGATCTATTTTATAATTAAAATGGTTACAGAAGTGATTAAAAAAACACCCTGTATCACACAATCAGCGACCGCAAAGTCATACCAACTCCAAAATGGAGACCATCTTAAGTGTAGGAGACAAGCCTCATGAGCTTGTTACGGCTACCTGAAAGACCAAAAAAATAAAGATTAATAAATTAACGTAGAAAAGCGCCTGTATTCTTGTTCCACGGGCAGCGGGTCCCACCCCGAGGCTCGAGGAGGGTGAACAGGCGACACATAAAAAAAAAGGAAAACTTATTCTCATCGGTTGGTTCAGGAAGCATAGTACCCCTGAATGGAATTACTTTGCGGGTAGGAAATAGCTGGAAAGAAAAAGGGGATTATCATCACTAAAGAGTCAAACAAATAATCTTAGAGCAAATTCTACTTACGATTGTAGGGTTAGGGAGACAAAAGGGCCTCGACTCTAAGAACGTCTGACCAACGTCCGTTCGAGTTCCAAGCCCGTCTTCCTGGAAACGCTGGAGGGTCCAGTTTTGTGGAACCGGAAGGTGCGTTATCCTCGCAATAGGTGGGAATAGGTTTTGGCAATGCTCGGAGCAAGGAGTGGGCACTAGATGCATCTTAGGGCCTAGGTAAACAAAACCTCACCAACTACCTCGAAAGGCGGAATATTATTATTCCAAACGAAGGGATACCACGACAAACGATTAGTTTCCGCGTGGTAAGCAAGTTTTCAGAAATTAAATAAGAACTTAAGGAAATAAATGTTGACTGAAAATAAAAACGCGCGGGGATAAGAAAAAAGTGGCAAATGGTGTCAACAACTTTGACAGATTACTCTAGGCAGGAATAGGATATTGGAGTAGTTCTCAAACGAGGTAAAAGGGTTTGTGTACGTACTAGGTATACGCCATATTGGAACTACGGGTGGCGAGATAGGTAGCACCTAAAATTAGATAAGAATTTTTTTGAAAGTAGGATGAAGAAAGTTAGTACCGATGTATTAGTGGCAGTTACAATTATTATTAAGGTTTTTTGGACTTCGTCCCCACTATGGAATGGCATGTTGTCGACGAGCGGTACATAGAATCGGAAGATGAGATGTTTTAGCTGGCCAAGGTAGGCAAGTAGGCAAACGAGATGATTCGAAATCAAACCACGGTTGAGTTGACGGCTAGCTAGACGCAAAGTAGAGCCTATACCACTTTAAGAGAGTGATCGTCGAATCAAAGCAATACGTTTGAATTTGCTAAGAAGTACCAATAGATTCGGTTGTGTCGGAGAGGAAATAGAAAAGTGGACTTGGAAAAATAAGTGAAAGTGAATACGATTTTTATTTTTGCGCATAAGGGTGAGTTTCTAAAAGAAAAAAAAAGAATTTTATTGTTTGCGGTGGTAAAGAATGTGATTTTGGTTTAAGGTGGATTCTTGGCGGTCACCGACGTGGTTCAAGTCGGGGCCGCCGATCATTTGGGAGCTGTGTGCAGTTAAGAAGCCGAAGTTATTCACCGTTAATGAATGCTGCGAACACAGTTCTACCCCAAGAAGCCTGCTTTGGAAAAAATCAATCGAAGCCAGTACACAAGTGCCGTCAGCGAGTCCGATAAGCCTGTGCAAAACCCAGGCTTCCAAGTAACAATTTCTTAAAATTTGTTTTGTTGGTATTGCCCCTGTTGTCTTAGAAAACCTAAATGAAAAGAAGGTTAAAAAGATAAATAAGAGTTATCTTAATTGGAACTTACCGCCAAGGAAATCCACCCACGCAAAAAATAGGAACAATTATATAACTATCCGAATCCCGTATAAAATAAAAAAAAACACAAACAAAAATAACAGCAACCTCTCAAAATTGTTGCACGAAGGAAGTAACCGTTCAAAGGAGTCCACCAGCATCGGAGCATCTTTACATCTACCTTTTTTTTGTTATTGTGCTTGTTGAATAAGTTTGGCGTGATATCAGTTTATAATTTTGTTTAAAGTTTTCAACTTAAGGATTATATTGTTTTTAAGAGCGAGTTGGCAAAATTCCAAAAATTGGCAAAAGGGCTGGACTGTATATTTGTGACAAGAACGCGGCTAGTGTTTTCAAAGTCCGTGCAAGCAGAGGTTCCTCACGTGACCCTTAAGCGGCAACCTTTTGCAACCCACTTTTTTATCCACCCACACAGAGCTCTATGTAGGTAGGAGGTTAAAGTTTCAGTTCTCAATATCTCGGCGAGAAATAGGCGACCGAGAAACTTCTCTTTGGGAATTGGGGGGAATCGAGACAGGCATAGGACTATCTTTCTGAATTCATCGTGTGAAGACGCCCATTCGTTTGCGGATTTTCGGAAACGTTTCGAAGTGATATATGGCATGTTCATTTATAGCTATAATCTAAATTGGTGAGCTATTTTAGCGGTTTGCCATTCACTAAAAGGAACTTCTTTCCTCCATTCAGCATTTGTAAATACAATTTGTCGTAAATAAGAGGAGTATATCTATATATGGAGAGCGTCGCTCGAAAACCTTATTATTTACAATGTAAATCTCTTTAATCACATAAAATATAGTTTTCGTTTTTGTTAGTTTTAGGTAGGTGTTAAGATTGTTCTCGCCTTAGATAAGTCTATGATTTGTTTTTTTGTTTCTGTTAGTAGTTGTTAGTAGTTGTTAGGGATGTAAATGAATAAAATCTTTACTTTTGTAAATCACGCCAAAGCTGATGAACTCGATTTGTTTTACTGAGCTTACAGAGAGCTCAATGGCCCATTAAAGAAATTTACAGGGGGTGCGGTAAGGTGGGCTTGAGAAGACGGTAACGTATGGCTTGACCAGGAAGGTAATACGAACTGGTAAGGGGAATCCGCATTGGTGGCCGACCGGGTTCCAGGTAGGGTGGGACAAGGCCCACCTGTGACAACATCAACAGGATTTTCTAAGGGTCGTATGGTTAGTGGTGGTAAAGAAGGTATTAATTTTGGCATGATAAATGTTTTATTTTGAAAGAGGTGAGGTCCGGCTATGGGGGCAAAGATCCCCCCCTTATCCGACGAGCTCAGCCGTGGCTCGCGTGCATGCCAACCGCTCCCATAGCAGACACTCTTCCCCCATTTTACTCATCCTTCCGTTTCCCATTCCCCGTGCGTTCCCCTATTCCTTTTCTACTTTTTTGTTATCTTCCGGGCTCGTTAGACCAATGGATCCCGGTTTCCAAGGTCCATCCCGTCGTGACGAGTTCCGCGGTGATAATAGTTTTCCTATTTTATAATCCGCCGGCCCCTCTCATGGTACCCTTCTATTTCTTAACCCCAATTCCCTTCCGCATTGCCTCGTTTCAAATGGCGCCCAACGTGGGGCCCGATTAATTGCGACGAAGAGTATCAACATGGCCAACGCGAACAAGGAGTTCATTCGTTTGTAATGTCCTTAAGTGCTGTCGCTGGCAGAACCGAGGATGGCGTATGACCTCATACGTAAGGTTTTAAAACGTAACGTTTGAAATGCGACGCGATTCATCGGGTCTTTCAGCGGTAGTAGTAACTGTGTCCTGTTCCAGTTGCGGTTGCGGCCGGCGTGAGGACAAATCGTAAGTCTTGATCAGGATCGCTCGTAAGAATGCCTGATCAATCGCGACGGTGAGTCTTGGTGCCGATGACAACATCAATTGGAAATTGTATCGTCGACTTATTGTCCTTTAGTTTTTTTGTGTAAAAGAAGTACGACACTTAGAAAAAAAATATTCATTGGATTTCGATGAAAATAAAAAGTTTCGAAGAAAATTTACTGTAAAGCCATATAGATGAGAAAGAAAAACAGAAATGTTACCGAAGACAGCCACCCGAAACACCCCCGAATTGTTATGAGAAGCAAACTTAATTTATACAAAAACATTTACCTAGGATAGCACCTTTCAAAAAAAAAAAAATTTATATAAACGTTACCTGTCGATTTACGAAGAGTTTTTTTAGATTAGAGTTTCCAAATTATCGGTTCAAAAACAAACCATAAGTAGTTTTTTGTCTCATGTTAGGTTTAAATAAGAGTTAGTAAGTAAGTACAGAGAATTAGTTTTCCTGGAGAAAGTGCATTATTATACAATAGTGTTTAAAATTTTCATAATTTCTCTCCACGATTATTTTGTTATTCTTACAACATAATAGTTTAATTTAGCTTTAGAAAAAAATACATTTCAATATTTCAATCAATCCCTTTTTGTATTAGGTACACGGGGGGAAAACATTATTTGCAATTCGGTTTCCTTACTGTTGTTTTTAGGCCTAATTAAATTTTTGTTTGATATAGAAACAGGGATAACCACTTAAAATAAGTATTTAACGAAGAGAAGGTAAAAGGAGTTGTCTTAATGTGGAAGCGTATGACTGGGGAAGAAGAAGAAAAGATTGGGATCATAAAAAAGGAATTAAAAAGTAGTTACCCGTTTCTTGCTTCAGAGTTTTGTTCCATATTCTACGGAGATGCCAGTAGAACGTTCACCACCTGGGAGGGAAACCACCACCCCAGAAAATCCTTTGTTTACAATACCACCTCCCGCAACACAGGCGAGTACGTCAGGAATTCCAACGGGAATTCAGTCACTTCCATCTCGAGATCACGCTCAGCCTTCGGGGGTGAGCTTGTCAGGGAGCTCAGGGGAATCTCTTGGAGCACCGGCCTACAGTAGCTTAAGTGGGTTAGGCGTTACCTTACGGCGAAACGAAGAAAACGGAGTTCTGGCTAGAGCACAAATGCCTATCGGTAACCAGGGGGGTAACGGCACTACAATCAACGGTGTAATTGGTCAGGAGGAAACCAGGGCAAAAAATGATAATAATGGGACACAGGGAATAGGAAATGGTTCTATATCGGCGGAGCTGCGGACGGTCATAAACCTGGCTATCGTCAATGCGTATGACTCTTACAGAAACTCAATGCAAGAGAGTATATCTGCGTCTGTTAGAGCAGAGGTTGAAAGAGGTTTTTTGGATTTTCTGAAGGAAATCAACTACACCACTCGTCCAATTCCTCCTATAGAGGAAAGAATCCGACCCCCTATGAGCATTCCTACGCCGATTCAGCCACCATCCCTGGCACTTCCGGGAGCACCGCCGTCGGACCCGCAGGTTAGACCATTAATTCAAAATGGATGTCACCGTCAAGATCCGATCCCTACCCGCGGCCGAGAACAAGTTCAAGGGCCAGAGGGCGGGATACGCCAGCCGATACCTCACCAAGATCCATACTGGGGTATGAGAAATTCTAACTACCGACACCAGCCCACTCCATTCCACTCGCCTTCGGGATATATAAATAGACTCGGGCGTCCACAGATACGAATCGATAAATGGGGTGTAGTTTTTGATGGAAAGCCTGAAAAACTCACGGTAGAAGACTTTATATTTAGGGTCGAAATGTTACAATGTCAGCATGAATGTTCCTGGGCGGAGGTCTTAAGGGACTTTCATCTTCTGCTCTCAGGGGCGGCCAGCGAATGGTACTGGCAGTATCAACGATCCAATTATCGGCCCGAATGGCCAACTTTAAGAGACGCATTAATGCGACAGTTCCGCAATTCGAAATCTGATTTCGACATCATGAGGGAGATAATGGATCGTAAGCTCGGCCCCTGGGAGACCAGCGAAGAATACTTTGCTGCTATCAATAGGTTACGGTCCCAGCTCAGGATACAAATCCCTGAAGCAGAACTGGTTAGAAGTCTAAAAAAGAATTTAAATACCAGAATCGGCAACCTTGTCTACCCCCAGTCAATTTATACCCTAGACCAGCTGAGGATGGCGTGCAAGGACGCTGAGTACGCATTCCCTATCCGTGATCGAGACGGTCCTAAGCATCAACGGCCACCTGCGCGTTATACAGCTAATGAACTGGAAATAGAGCCGGAAGCGATGTTTTTCCGAGGTGAACACGTCGAGGCTTTTCAAACAACGGGCGCACGCCCGAAAAACACTAGGGGTTATGGCGAAGCCAGACCCACCGCATGCTGGAATTGCCGAGCTATAGGACACTCATTTATGGATTGCCCGTCATCATCCAGAAACATTTTTTGTTATAGGTGTGGGCATGAAGGAGTAATTACTCCGAAATGCCCCCAATGCAACCCGGAAAACCGGAGCAGGAACGCGAGAGATCTGGGGGAGTCGCGTTCGACCCAGACAGCCCCAGATATTCCAAAATAACTACAGGAAAACCAACGACACTAGATGCAAATAAAATTTCAATTTTAGTACGGGAAAGAAACCCGAAAAATATCTTAGGAATACAAAAACCTAAGAAAAAATTAAAACCTTTGCATGTTAGGATTAAGGAATATAATGAAGCTAGAAATAAGATTTTTAATGCCAGTCTAGCCATTACATCGTCGAAAATACAAAAAACTCGCGATAGATTTAAACTTAGGAAACGGATGAGAAAATGCATATCTTCCACAGTCATAAACACTAGTACGGACCCCAGGCCGTATGCCAAGGTCACAATCGCATGCAAAGAACTCTTAGGGTTACTAGACAGCGGGGCTAGTGTGAGCATACTGGGAAGGGATTGTATGAAATTTGTAGCAGATACCAGAATTCCAGTTCAACCTTATAGTTCAGGGGTTAGAACAGCGGATGGAAAAAAACAATCCATCGTAGGAAAGATTCAGATCGAAGTCACATATAAAAAGATACAACGTTCCGTAACTTTATATTTAGTTCCAAGTTTGGACCAAGAACTGTACTTGGGAGTAGATTTTTGGAGGATATTCCAGATCGCTCCAAATTTGATAAGCTCCGTATCGGTTCCGGAGGAAGATATAGATATGTATAGCGCTCACGACTTATCACTTGATCAGCAGTTCGCTTTGGAGGTGGTCAAGCGTAAGTTTTTGGATTTTGATCGGAACGGTCTCGGAAAAACGGCGCTCATGGAGCACGTTATCGATACCGGAGATTCGGTTCCGGTAAAGCAGAGACACTACCCCGTTTCTCCAGCGGTACAAGCCCTTTTGTACCAGGAAATAGACCGAATGCTTGAGCTTGGCGTTATTGAGGAGAGCGAGAGTCCTTGGTGTTCACCGGTAGTGCTTATAAAGAGGCCAGGCCCAAACGATACCATGAAGTACCGTTTTTGCCTGGATTCTCGTAAGGTCAACGCGGTGACCAAAAAGGACGCTAGCCCACTCCCCCATATCGAAGGGCTCATCAGTCGGCTACCAGACACCTACTTTATAAGTAGTGTGGATTTAAAGGACGCTTTCTGGCAAATACCACTGGAAAAAGGAAGTAGGGAAAAAACTGCATTTGCGGTACCGGGGAGACCCTTGTACCAGTTTACGGTCATGCCCTTTGGGCTATGTAATGCAGCTCAGAGGTTATGCCGTCTGATGGACAAGGTAATCCCTGCACGATTGCGGGATCGAGTCTTTGTGTATTTAGATGACTTGCTCATTATTGCGCCGGACTTCGAGACCCACATCGCTCTGCTAGACGAAGTAGCCAAATGCCTCAGGAACGCCAACCTCACTATCAACGTAAAGAAATCCAAATTTTGCTTTAAAGAGCTAAAATATTTGGGTTTCATCGTTGGTGGTGGGAAGTTGAAAACGGATCCGGCAAAGGTGGAGGCTGTCGTGGATTTTCCCTTGCCTAAAAACGCCAGACAGGTCCGGAGATTTCTTGGTTTAGCAGGGTGGTACCGAAGATTTATTAGGGATTTCTCAAGCTTGACCGCTCCCTTAACGGACACGCTGAAGAAAAGGAATTCGAAATTCATTATGACCGAAGAGGCCAAGTCGGCATTTGAGGAGTTGAAAAGCGCTCTGACTACAGCTCCGGTCTTATCGCACCCAGATTTTTCAAAAAGATTCTTCATACAGTGTGATGCATCGGACTCTGGAATCGGTGCGGTACTATTTCAGAAACGCAATGAAAATGAGGAGCAACCAATTGCTTACTTCTCACAAAAGCTTAACGCATGTCAAAGAAACTACAGTGTGACCGAGAAGGAGTGCATGGCGGCAGTAATGGCGGTAAAGAAATTCCGGCCCTATGTCGAGGGCATGGACTTCACAGTCATAACAGACCACTCGTGTCTTAAATGGTTGATGACCATGAAGGATTTGAGTGGTCGACTCGCCAGGTGGAGCCTGGAACTACAGTCCTATGTCTTCGACATAGAGCACAGGAAGGGATCGTTGAATGTTGTGCCAGACACTCTTTCTCGGGCACATTTGGATAGTTTAGCTATGGAGCAAGTAGCACCTTTAGTAGATTTGGATAGCGAAGAATTTAAATCGGAAGAGTACAAGTCTCTCCTGAGTACAGTTCGAGGTAGCCAGGAAGAGTTACCAGATCTGAAAATTGAGGATGAGTTCGTCTACAAACGCACCCTCCCACCAAGTACCGATGAATCGCTAGTGGAACACACATGGTGTCTGTGGATACCATCCACTCTAACAGAAGACCTTATTGCCAAGGCACATGAACCACCTCAAGCCGCCCATGGCGGAATAGCAAAAACCTTACACCGGATAAGACAATATTTCTACTGGCCAAATATGACCGTGCAAATTAAGCAGTTTATCTCAAAATGCGAGGTGTGTAAACAGTCGAAGGCTTCCAACCTTGTCTTGCGTCCGACAATTAAAACTAGTTTCAGTACAGACCGCCCATTTCAAAAACTTTATGTCGATTTTATTGGCCCATACCCTAGATCTAAGGCTGGGAATTCCTATGTATTCGTAGTGTTAGACCATTTCTCCAAGTTTGTGTTCTTAAAGCCTTTGAGAGCTGCAAACTCTATTAGCGTAATTAATTTTCTAAGAAACGATATTTTCAACATGTTTGGTGTACCACAGATAATACACTCGGATAACGGCCAGCAATTCCTCGCAAAAGACTTTCAAAACTTTTTGCATGGCTATGGGGTACGACATTTCAGGACGGCTAATTATTCCCCGCAGTCCAATGCATCAGAAAGGGTGAACAGAACTCTACTAAACGCCATACGTTCCTACCTTAAAGAGGATCAGCGCGACTGGGATATGCACTTGAGTGATATCGCAGGCGCGTTGAGAAGCTCGGTGCATACTGCTATTGGGGTGGCACCATTTTTTGCCCTCTTTGGGACCAACATGATGACACACGGTAGCAGTTACGAGCTAGCACAAAGGTTGAACGTCATGGAGGATGGTGAGCTGACGACTCTTCCAAGACATGACCGATTGCGCCTTATGCGTACCAAAATCAAAAAGAACATTATGGAAGCCAACGAAAAAAGTTCAAAAAGATATAACACCCGAACACGAAACGTGAGTTTTGTACCGGGTCAAGAAATTTATAAGAGAAATTTCATCCTTAGTGACTCTTCGAAACGCTTATCGGCAAAACTTTGTCCGAAATTTACGAAGTGTCGTATTGTTAAATCAATTGGTAAGAACATGTACGAGCTAGAAGATATGAAGGGGAAGAAAATTGGAGTCTACCACGCAAAAGACCTCAAACAATAAAATAACGTTCAAAATTTACATGTTATATACTCGTACTATAAATTCCTGAATATATCCAAAACCTCCATACAGTTTTAAAATAATCAGAATAAAATAATCAGAAATTATAAGCAGACATCGACCATCTGGATCATTCGATTTCGTATCAAATCAGATACTACAATACCCCACTAGCTAAATCGTGAAGAATATTCACGTTCAGGTCGTGGGGTTTCCTATTCACACATTTTTCTTTCGCCTTTCAACTACGAGATTGTCTTGTACTAAACCCGTTCAGTTATAGTTCAACGAATACCGGTTAGACAAGTTCCCTTCTGTGATATTAAGTTCTTAGTAAATTATATAATACATGTTGTTTTCGTTTTGACGCTCAATACCTGAACCGAAAGATCTCTATCAATACCAACTGTGATATTTTTATAGTATCGTCCCTAATTTAGGTTAGTCGCTCGTACCTGAATTTGGAACATCAAGCCGATTCATCTGTGATATACTAGATTAAGCAACACCTATCGGTGATTTTCACCGTCGGTGCACGGATATCTCTCCGGATATGCCAGGGCCACCCATTTCAAAACTGTGATAATATGAGGATACTCGAACTAACACCTGTGATAGTAGCTTTAAGAATAATTTAATTTTTTTGTTTTGGAGCAGAATCCTATTCGGATTAATAAGCCCACGAGAGCTTAAGTGCTAAGCACCCCAAAACTCTAAAGTCACGTGAAGTATCCGAGCCTAAAGCAAAACGGGAAAGATATACGCAGAGGGAAGGTGCAAATTTCCTAAAAGATTCAGAGAAGACACTCCATTCGTCTTATACACAGGCCGCGATGAAGCGTTGAAAAAAAAGAAGATTAAACGATATATTGGTATATGAAAGTTTATTGGGTGGTACAGGAGGTAATAGCAAAACAATATGTTCACTTATCCATAATTAGTGCTAATAATAAAATAACCGGTATCTTTGAACGTAAATCTATAAAACTATAAATCAAAAAAAAATTAAACCCTTAAATCTAAATCTACGAGTGTAATAGCAAAGTTCTTTGGCAAACAAACAACTTACGTTAATCGTGGCACTTGTTACATCGAAGTCATTTTCCGGCGATATAGCCGAGATTGAGGAATCAAGAATTGATACAAGTAGAAATCCAAAGTCGTATTGAGCCCGGCTTGAAGGGCGTGCGTTCTCCCCACGGTTAAGTAGGCCCAGCAATGCGCAGTAGCCATTCCTCCGCATCTAACGTTTCATGGTGAATCTCCAGATTCGGAGTTTTGTTACGGCTACCTGAAAGACCAAAAAAATAAAGATTAATAAATTAACGTAGAAAAGCGCCTGTATTCTTGTTCCACGGGCAGCGGGTCCCACCCCGAGGCTCGAGGAGGGTGAACAGGCGACACATAAAAAAAAAGGAAAACTTATTCTCATCGGTTGGTTCAGGAAGCATAGTACCCCTGAATGGAATTACTTTGCGGGTAGGAAATAGCTGGAAAGAAAAAGGGGATTATCATCACTAAAGAGTCAAACAAATAATCTTAGAGCAAATTCTACTTACGATTGTAGGGTTAGGGAGACAAAAGGGCCTCGACTCTAAGAACGTCTGACCAACGTCCGTTCGAGTTCCAAGCCCGTCTTCCTGGAAACGCTGGAGGGTCCAGTTTTGTGGAACCGAAAGGTGCGTTATCCTCGCAATAGGTGGGAATAGGTTTTGGCAATGCTCGGAGCAAGGAGTGGGCACTAGATGCATCTTAGGGCCTAGGTAAACAAAACCTCACCAACTACCTCGAAAGGCGGAATATTATTATTCCAAACGAAGGGATACCACGACAAACGATTAGTTTCCGCGTGGTAAGCAAGTTTTCAGAAATTAAATAAGAACTTAAGGAAATAAATGTTGACTGAAAATAAAAACGCGCGGGGATAAGAAAAAAGTGGCAAATGGTGTCAACAACTTTGACAGATTACTCTAGGCAGGAATAGGATATTGGAGTAGTTCTCAAACGAGGTAAAAGGGTTTGTGTACGTACTAGGTATACGCCATATTGGAACTACGGGTGGCGAGATAGGTAGCACCTAAAATTAGATAAGAATTTTTTTGAAAGTAGGATGAAGAAAGTTAGTACCGATGTATTAGTGGCAGTTACAATTATTATTAAGGTTTTTTGGACTTCGTCCCCACTATGGAATGGCATGTTGTCGACGAGCGGTACATAGAATCGGAAGATGAGATGTTTTAGCTGGCCAAGGTAGGCAAGTAGGCAAACGAGATGATTCGAAATCAAACCACGGTTGAGTTGACGGCTAGCTAGACGCAAAGTAGAGCCTATACCACTTTAAGAGAGTGATCGTCGAATCAAAGCAATACGTTTGAATTTGCTAAGAAGTACCAATAGATTCGGTTGTGTCGGAGAGGAAATAGAAAAGTGGACTTGGAAAAATAAGTGAAAGTGAATACGATTTTTATTTTTGCGCATAAGGGTGAGTTTCTAAAAGAAAAAAAAAGAATTTTATTGTTTGCGGTGGTAAAGAATGTGATTTTGGTTTAAGGTGGATTCTTGGCGGTCACCGACGTGGTTCAAGTCGGGGCCGCCGATCATTTGGGAGCTGTGTGCAGTTAAGAAGCCGAAGTTATTCACCGTTAATGAATGCTGCGAACACAGTTCTACCCCAAGAAGCCTGCTTTGGAAAAAATCAATCGAAGCCAGTACACAAGTGCCGTCAGCGAGTCCGATAAGCCTGTGCAAAACCCAGGCTTCCAAGTAACAATTTCTTAAAATTTGTTTTGTTGGTATTGCCCCTGTTGTCTTAGAAAACCTAAATGAAAAGAAGGTTAAAAAGATAAATAAGAGTTATCTTAATTGG
Source organism: Dasysyrphus albostriatus (assembly GCA_946251815.1). Classification (NCBI taxonomy): domain Eukaryota; kingdom Metazoa; phylum Arthropoda; class Insecta; order Diptera; family Syrphidae; genus Dasysyrphus; species Dasysyrphus albostriatus. The sequence continues at coordinate 218,215,186 of OX276335.1, read as the reverse complement.
AACTTACCGCCAAGGAAATCCACCCACGCAAAAAATAGGAACAATTATATAACTATCCGAATCCCGTATAAAATAAAAAAAAACACAAACAAAAATAACAGCAACCTCTCAAAATTGTTGCACGAAGGAAGTAACCGTTCAAAGGAGTCCACCAGCATCGGAGCATCTTTACATCTACCTTTTTTTTGTTATTGTGCTTGTTGAATAAGTTTGGCGTGATATCAGTTTATAATTTTGTTTAAAGTTTTCAACTTAAGGATTATATTGTTTTTAAGAGCGAGTTGGCAAAATTCCAAAAATTGGCAAAAGGGCTGGACTGTATATTTGTGACAAGAACGCGGCTAGTGTTTTCAAAGTCCGTGCAAGCAGAGGTTCCTCACGTGACCCTTAAGCGGCAACCTTTTGCAACCCACTTTTTTATCCACCCACACAGAGCTCTATGTAGGTAGGAGGTTAAAGTTTCAGTTCTCAATATCTCGGCGAGAAATAGGCGACCGAGAAACTTCTCTTTGGGAATTGGGGGGAATCGAGACAGGCATAGGACTATCTTTCTGAATTCATCGTGTGAAGACGCCCATTCGTTTGCGGATTTTCGGAAACGTTTCGAAGTGATATATGGCATGTTCATTTATAGCTATAATCTAAATTGGTGAGCTATTTTAGCGGTTTGCCATTCACTAAAAGGAACTTCTTTCCTCCATTCAGCATTTGTAAATACAATTTGTCGTAAATAAGAGGAGTATATCTATATATGGAGAGCGTCGCTCGAAAACCTTATTATTTACAATGTAAATCTCTTTAATCACATAAAATATAGTTTTCGTTTTTGTTAGTTTTAGGTAGGTGTTAAGATTGTTCTCGCCTTAGATAAGTCTATGATTTGTTTTTTTGTTTCTGTTAGTAGTTGTTAGTAGTTGTTAGGGATGTAAATGAATAAAATCTTTACTTTTGTAAATCACGCCAAAGCTGATGAACTCGATTTGTTTTACTGAGCTTACAGAGAGCTCAATGGCCCATTAAAGAAATTTACAGGGGGTGCGGTAAGGTGGGCTTGAGAAGACGGTAACGTATGGCTTGACCAGGAAGGTAATACGAACTGGTAAGGGGAATCCGCATTGGTGGCCGACCGGATTCCAGGTAGGGTGGGACAAGGCCCACCTGTGACAACATCAACAGGATTTTCTAAGGGTCGTATGGTTAGTGGTGGTAAAGAAGGTATTAATTTTGGCATGATAAATGTTTTATTTTGAAAGAGGTGAGGTCCGGCTATGGGGGCAAAGATCCCCCCCTTATCCGACGAGCTCAGCCGTGGCTCGCGTGCATGCCAACCGCTCCCATAGCAGACACTCTTCCCCCATTTTACTCATCCTTCCGTTTCCCATTCCCCGTGCGTTCCCCTATTCCTTTTCTACTTTTTTGTTATCTTCCGGGCTCGTTAGACCAATGGATCCCGGTTTCCAAGGTCCATCCCGTCGTGACGAGTTCCGCGGTGATAATAGTTTCCCTATTTTATAATCCGCCGGCCCCTCTCATGGTACCCTTCTATTTCTTAACCCCAATTCCCTTCCGCATTGCCTCGTTTCAAGCTGATGGTCTAAAAGCTATGGGAAAGTGTTATAACTTCTAACTTCCCACAATGTGACTTATAAATCAAGAAAGAAAGATCATTTGTCGATCTTTCATAGTTTGGTCCTGATTCACGGGAGGTTTTAGGGCGGTAAGAGTCCCACACTACTCAGTACCGATTCTTACCGAGTGTCTATTGAAGATTTCCATCGGATAAAAATATTGTTAGAAGACACCTTTTATTTCCTAGCTTCTTGTTTTATAAAAACAAAACTAAGCTTTCACTTAAAATTCCAAGTCTTGCTTAAGTTTTTTTTAGTCATAAGACCCAATGTTTCATTTTATATCGTTTAAAAAAAGTATAATTTAACCTTCTCCAAGGTCCCATCTATCTCTTTATGTATCGAAATTCATCATTGGTTTAGTGGTTTAGGCGTGAAAGCGTAACAATCAAACAAACAAACTCGCATTTATAATAATTAGATTAGATTTTCAACACAAAAAAAATTAAATGCTATATTCTTGATGACAAGAGCAAGGTTGCTTAGTTGGATGTGTATCGTATATTTTATTTAAAAACAAATCCATCAGGGGAGTTTGCATATCAGCTCTTTTATTTGGCATGACTTATGAATGTATATACTTCAAGCGTATAATGTATATACTTCAAGCGATTTTCATCCTCACAGAAGATTAGGAACTAAAAATTCAAGAGACAAAACATGAATTCAAACCTAACAAGAGCCGATCCCAATACTTTTCTTATAAAGCACCTGAATGTAACCACACACTTTTTAAAAGACTGCATCCAGATAGTCAAAGTACCTCTATATGCATATGAAAATTCTCAAGAGAATGGCTCAGTTTGGAATGAAGAGATACCAAATCGCATCTCGTAAATTTCATTCTCCAATTTAACTTTTCCACAATACGCAGCAAATTCAATGTGCATAATAGGTAAAACATCAAAGCTTCGCTATATTTAAATTAAACTTTTGCAGAATTCAGAGAATAAATATTCTCAGTATAAATAGCATATGAAGGTGGTGAGTACTTGGTCAGTCTTTACATGCTCATCAGTTGCATGAGAAAACCTTAGAATATTGACGGACCAAAATTCAAATATATTTAAAGGATCAGTGGTTGGTTTAAATTTGGAATAAAATTCATAACTGACAATTGGAAGTTGACAAATTTGGGAAACAAAAAAAGGACAAAAATGGGACTTATGGAACAAAATAGAAAAAAGCTTGCAGTTTTATTGGGTAAGTGATGAATAAAGTTAACATTTCTAGGATTATTATATAACCTATCAAAACAATACGTTATGGTTTTCCGGTCAGACTAGAAAGAATTATTGATGATGCTTACATACACAGATGATTTTATATTCATACAAGGTTTGCAAGTGCACATTGCATGAACTCCTTCTTCATACGGGAAGTTGCATCTTATTCTAATTTTTTTTTCTTAAGTGAACTGTAGGTTTGGTTTTGTTTTCGTATTCTTAGATGCTTTTGTTTTTGTTATCAAGTTGAATGAAAGAATACGCTGAAAATGAAATCCGATGATAAATAACTTCTTCGATAAGAATCACGATCTTGGCCTAATAACTATTGTGTCTGTATTTAGCTGCTTAAGACGGTTTTTTAAACTGATCAATTTGTTTTCTTGGGCTTTTCTTCATTACATCTTCATTACGGGGTTAAGAATTTTTTTGTTTTTTTTTTTTTAACTTTTAATAAAACTATCTCAAATCAATGCAATTTTAATTATTTCAGCGCTGCTGTTGGGAAGTCAACTATGCATTGTGAGTATAAACTCTTAATAAACGTTAATTTTGTGAATGCATTTTTGAATAACCGATCTATTAAACGACTTAGACTTGTGGGCAGTTTATATGAAAACGTGATTAATAATTTATGTATAAAAATAGTAAGTTGTGAATGGTATTTCTGTTTTTAGTGTGTGCAAATTTTACCTTATCTTAAGAGGCAGAATAATGGTGGTTTAACAATTTTAAAATAGATGCAACTCAATAATCTTAGACGTTTTTATTTGTCTTAATAACATGACCTTGTTCAATTTTTGATTTACAAAATATTTGTTACACATACATAATACGAGTATATATGTTTATGCAAATATTTTATTATTTGTTTAACTACTTATTAGTTATTACCTACTTTACTACCGGATATTATCTTTTTTTTAAGAATATGAAGTGCGGCCTTTTCGATTATTTTCAAACTACAATCGACACCCTCTAAGTACTATTTGCAGGGGAGACAGGATAGCAAAATTTATCCAAGTTAGAAAGAAATATAAATATAAGCGTATGTTCTTGGTTGTTTTCTAGAATTACATTATCTGCAATTTTTACTTTTTCATTGTTTTCAAAAAAAATCCTATTCTTTTTGGGAAACTAGGAAGAAACTGAATTCTACTCCCTTCCACCCCCTTTCGCACCTTTCACCCCCTTTCACACCCTTTCACCCCCCCCCCCTTTCACCCCCCCTTTCACATCCTTTCACACCCTTTCATACCCTTTCACACCCACTTTAACCCTCTTTCACTTACCCTAAAATTTTTTGACCCGACACAAATTTAGGAAAATTTTAGATCTCCGAACAAAGCTTAAGCCACCAGTTATAGCTATCATTGATAGATCATCATCACTTCTAGTTCAGAAAAATCAGGCTTTCACTTCAAAAATTAACGACAACGCTAAATTTGATTGTAGGGCACCAGTTATTGGTATCATTGAAACTCATCATTGAAAATTTTAATGATTGATTTTGAGACATTTATAAAACAAAATCATTTATTGTTTTGATGGACGAATAAAGCTTAAGACTTACTTTATATTTCTAGTCCAAAAAATTTAAAACAGGCCCAACTTTCCACAAAAAAGATTTTTCTTATTTCAATGGTTGAACTACCTTACCAATGATCATTGAAATCCTCAAAGTCATTTTGTGTGGAAAGTTGGGTCTTGTTGAAATTTTTTTTGACTAAAAATATTAGTTAAGTCTTGAGCTTTATTTGTTCATTGAAATAATAAATGATTTTGCTTTCTTAATGTCTCAAAATCAATCATTAATATGTTCAATGATGACTTTCAGTGATAGCTATAACTGGTGCCTTAAACTAAAATTTTGCTTTGTCGTTAATTTTTGAAGAGAAAGTCTGATTTTTCTGAGCTAGAAGTCCCAAAAAAAATTAATTTTTAACTGTTTGGGCTCTTTGAGTAATTATATATGCATGTGTGTGTGTGTGCGCGTGTGTGTAAAAGTTTATTTTCTTCAAAATTAAAACATAAGTACTTTACATTTTCTCTTTCTATAGGCTCAAACTGGATATAACTATCCAAGACCGGAAGTTCCCCTTGGCAACAGTGCTGCCGCCATACCAAGCACATCGAGTGGTAGCTCAGTGCGACCAGTTGTTGGATTTCCAACGGCTGCAACAGGAGCTGGTTTTTCACCTAGTCCTGGTTATGGCGGAACCGTAGGACCAACTACTCCATCATTTGGTTTTTCAACAGCTCAACGAACTGGATCAGCATTTGGCTCAACTGGCACAGCATTTAGTGGTAGCCGACCAACTTCTGACATAACTACAACTGGATTTCCAAATACCAGTGGTATAGGCAAGCGTCCTACGATACCGTCACGTTCTAGCGGCATTTATGGCAGTGGATCAACTGGTCTTGGATCTCAGCAACAATATTCAGGTGGTGATCAATTTGAAGGTGATTACTCAGCAATTCCTGGTGAGCCTGGTGTTAACTATCCCGTTTATGCGGAAGTTCCACCAACATCATTTGATTGCAACCAACAGCAATATCCTGGATACTATTCCGATGTAGAAGCTCAATGTCAAGTTTTTCATATTTGTGCTTTAAATCGTACTTACTCTTTTCTTTGTCCGAATGGAACTATTTTTAGCCAGGAGACACTGGTTTGCGTTTGGTGGAATATGTTTGATTGTGCTTCAGCTCCTGGTCTTTATGCCAATAATGCTTTCATTTATGATTACTTACAGCCAACAGAGGCTCGTCCAGCTACTGGTGGATCATATTCTGGTGGCGGATTAGCCGGTTCCAATAGAGCACAAAGTGGCTTCCAGGGTAGCGGAAGATCCACTGCCACTGGAGGAGGTAGTGTATTCTCTGGAAATGTTCGACCCACTGTACCAAACGCTTCATTTGGTGGTGTTACAAGTGGAGTGACATCAGTTGGTACTACTGCATTTCCCAGCGGAGCCACTGGAACGGGTCGATTTTCAAGTCCAGCTAATGCGCCCACGGCTGGAACCTTTCCCACAGGACCACCTGCAACAGCACCAACCTTCGGAACAACAATTCGCACCGGATTCTCGCCGATTCAAGATGCGGCGTTCCCATCTTCACAGGTTTCTCCAACTGCTTCTAACCGAGAATACCTGCCACCAAGACGACCTTAGAACATTAAAAAACATGATTGACCACCTTAGTTTGGATTAGCGCACAAGACCCACCACATTATTTAAAAAATATAAATAATAATTCTAAATTAAGATTTATGTAAATTTATTGTGTTTTTTTATTTCTGCAAACATTTATAAAAATTAAATAAAATAATTTTTTTTATAAATTTGTATTTTACATTCTTTGTACAACCAGATTCAAATGACCACGCGGCTAAAGTGAAAAAGTTTATTGTCATGTTTATGTAAGGATGACTATATTTCAGTAGATATAAAAGTTAAGAAAACCAATTATGGAAATAATGGCTGATGAAACTTGGCATCAACGGTTCATTTGTCATGAAACCAATGATCAAAAGAATCCTTTAAAAAAATAAATGTGGCGTTGGATTGTGGTCATTCTGGGAGGAGGAGGTCAAAGCACCAGCTGATCTGTTTGGAATTGGAGCATTGGGCTGCGTATCGAAGAATATCCGGATTTGTTTGTGTTATTGGCCACGTTCCGCCGGCTATGCGATAGGTTATCCAAGATTTTTTACAAAGTTTTTTCCTATTTATATTTACGTACAGTGTAGAGTCCAAGGTGATGCAAGTATTCTTGTTGCATCTAACTTACTAATTTTCCTTTCAAAAAACCCGACACTGCAAAACTCAACATGAACAGCTCAAACATCTTGTCACATATCAGCTGTTTTGAATTCCATTGTATTTCCATTCTCCTTTCATTCGAAGAAGCAAGTTGCTGCGAGTTTTTTTTTGACATTTTCTTTTAATTTTCTTATTCTCTTTTCTTATTCTATTTTCCCTTTCTCTTAAAAATCTCTTGTACTTGTACACCAGAAAACAAAATCTAGGCAATTTTTGAAATTTCCTATGAAAGTCTATTGGTTGGAATGTACCTAACCCTGAGGCCACACGAGCCAGTACTGGCTTGCCAGTCGCAATACACTCACACTTTTTTACCGACACATACAAACATGAGCAACTGGCTCGTCAACTGGCTTGCTTTTTTTGTAGCCAGTTGGGAAGCCAGTAGAGCAGCCAGTTACAGGGTTCGGCAGTACTTTTTCGGAGCAGATTTGGAAAAAAGGTCTTAAAACTAAAATTGAATCGCATTTTATTTCACAAAATATTAATAAAATAAGAATCGGGGAGTCAAAGTTTTATTAATTTGCTAATGCCCATTTTATTCACTCATTTAATGCAATTGGATTTAAATTGCTTTCCGGAGGTCAGTTATGCAGATAAATACTGAATTTTATATTATTCGCTTTTCTTGACATTTTTATTTCAAGAAGTGATATCAAACCTAAGATTTTTCAACAGAGTTTAACCAAAAATTTGTTATAATTTGCATGCATTGTTTTGGAAAACGAATTGGCTTACTCAAGATTCACATGTCTCGCCGTGGTCTTCGAAACCTACTTACCAGTATCATGGTCATTTAAGCTCGTCTCGCTATGTTCTCGCCATGCCCATTTACACGAGAATCTATGACATGGTTTTCTCGCTATGGTCTCGCCATCACATTTACACGCTGTCCTTTGCATTGAGCATGTTTTGCCATCATCTTGCTTGGGTCTCACCATAGTCTCCCCAGTTTATTAAATTGAATTTTTCAAAGTGGCTGAAATAAGCTATAGGTCTCGTGTGGTGTGTTTTTGAGTCCTCTTACCATTCGGGAAGAGAACCAAAATATTGGTGAATAAATTGATTAAGCGGTGAGAAGGCTTTCCCAAACCAAAGTGAATCAATTTTCCCATCGCGTCAGTGTAGTTGCTCTCATTTAACGCTATGTAAGGAAATTCTGAGAAGTAAAATTTTAGTTTTCTTTCTGATGGTTTCGCGTTGGTTTGAGAGAGCTTTTACAGAAACAAGTAAAGGCTCTCCAGAGCCAAAGCAAAACATTCGTAACGTTCTGTTCTTTTGCTAGTTTTGTCGCATAGCACTAGTGTGTTTTTAGTTCATTTAATTTTGAAAGAATGGAATATCATAATACTTCTATTTTTTTCACTGAAATCGGAGTAGATTTATTCCATTTGGACTAATATCCGATCCCTGGCAGGAAAGAAGCCAGTACAGCATGCCACCTACGTCACAGCCAATACACGAATAGGAACTTGACAGTCAATGTATGTAACCAATTGGCTAGCCAGTACTGGCTCGTGTGGCCTCAGGGTAAACCTAGATATGAAGGGAAATGTAAAAAAAATCTCTTCCAATTCTCGACCGAAAAGATTTTGTTCACCCCTCTTTCCTCTTGGCCTTCTCACTCTGGAACATAAAGTTGCTAGCAACTCGTTTCCTTGTGTGAAAGGGGACATAGGAATAAACAGCTAATGAACGAAGCAACTAAAAAATAATTTATATCCGTTGGTGTTCAGCCGATAATAAGAAAATTCATTGTAACTAAATCTGTACTATTTACAGTTAAAGTGTATTCTTTATAAGCTGCGTTTTTTCGCATATCCATATGGACATTGACGAAGAAACGACATCGGGATATTTCAACATTTGCCTTGGTTTGCCATTTTGTATTGAATTATTTTACCAACAAACATTTGACATTTCTATACAAATTATCGATAACATAACGACAATAGTAGTCTTGCAATACAGTTTTTATCAGGACAAAAGTTAAATCCACTTAATTATCTGTAAATAGCTTACTCTATATGGACATAGTTGTTGTTGTATTTGACATGTAAATGTTTTGTTGTCGTTTTTTTCAGACAGAATTCACTGAAGTTGCAAAAAAAACACAACTTTCATTTTGGGTAATACAGGATTTCGGTAATTCAAACTATTTATTAGAGACTAACTTTAATTCGAAGCTCGGAGATATTCGAATTTCTGTATATGTTTTTCGTAGTCAATATTTTGGCTGAGAAATAGGTGCAAAGTGGTTTAAATAATAATTTTTTTTTTCGAAAAAAGTCAGATTGTTATTTTCATGCATTTTAAAATGTTAAGCCTACTGATCTTAAGTCCAAATATGCTTGGACCAGGTACAACAGTTGGACTCATCAAGGCAGATGCTGTTGCTCGTATCGTTAGATGCATTCGATCGATTCTGACACATATGTTAAATAAAGTGTGCATTGTAAATTATACTTAATTAAAAAGTCCAAACAAACAAAAATAAAATGCACAACTGAATATCGCTCGTACTTGCTCTTATATTTAAGTTGTCTGAAACTTAAGAACTTTTAAAATATGCAAGTAGGCAATATACGATTTAAATAGGGCAAAATTGCAACAGAAGCAAATGAAATATTCAAAATCAGACAAAATCCCTTTATGGGAACACCCCGAAAAACGGTATTCAAAATAACGGATAGACTGGGGGTGGTGCTTTAGGAAGTCATTTCCATTACGCAGTGGTTTTAACTGTTTTTGTGTAAAGTAATCAATTGCGGATAGGTCATCATGAAACACCCTTGGTATTCTCTGTCATGACCCACTCCCAGTTATGACCCCCCGCTCCCAAGTCTTAATTTTCCCATTAAAAAATTGGACACGACCAATCTTTACTTATAGTCCGAAAAAAAAACAAAGAACAAAAAGAAACTCCCTCTATCATGACGCCCTCTAAACAATGACCCATTCCCAGTAATGACCCAAGGGAAAAATGATAAACCTTGACCAATCTCCAGTAATAGTTTAAGAAAATGGAGACATACATAAGCACATAAATAATCCTTTTGCAAGCTTTTGACATTCTTTCAATAAATAGTTATCCTAGCCCTGAAAAATATAGGCCATAGAGTTGTATGGTTTTACTTGAAATTAAAGTATTAAGAAACAAGTCTTAAAGAAGTTAGAATTGTATTAGGTAATATTGAGCACACATATACCTTTAATTGAAATTATATTTTGTGCATACAAGCCCCATTATCTGCCTGAGAAGATTATGGGTGTGATATCGTGGCCCGTGGGAGCAAGCACAGAACTAAAAGCAAGTTGCTATATTCATGGCCTTATAGAGATTGCATGTGATGATATTATACACCGAATTTGGACTTGATTCACACCTTGAGTTACGAACTTAACTAACTAACTTTATCTCAATGTCCTTTAGTAAAAAACAAAAATCAGCATATCAATGTCTTTTCCTATCACAATCTCCATCCTTGTTTCTTCAGCAATTTAAAAAAGAGTGCAGCTATTAAGGCTATCTTGTTATTTCGATAGACTTGAAACTGTTCCGTGTTGCCACCTAACTTCATGAATATGTCCGGGATGCGGCTGGAAGTTAAGGTACCTTGTACATATCTCATCCTAGCTTTTGAAAAACGAAAAACAAACAAGTAGCTTTTGTTCAAAAATTTACAAAACCATGGATCGCTCGCGCAAGCTTTTTCAGTTAGCCTTGGTTAGAAATCCCACTTAACAGGTTGCGTAATTATGTATGTATTATTGGGAAACCATATGAAAGCAAAGACTGGGAACGTTCAGACGACCCAAGGGACTAGAAATTAAGGCAAGTTTCTAGTCTCTGATTGGTCAGATGTCAAAATATTTATTTCCAATTAAGGCAACTTTATTGGAAAGTTGACTGGAAAGTAAGCCAAGAAAAATCTCCCTTAATTATCAAGTCAAGTGCACTTATGTCAGAACTATATTATTTTGTTATTTTTTTTTTGCACGTTCATTTTTTTTCCATTTTGTGCAAAGTGGTTCGCTATCAAATTGCAAAAAGAAAATGAAAAAACCTGTATGATATGTAAAAAATATGAAAAAATTAATAGTTTCGTATGAGATTTGTTAATTTTATATTGGGTTTGCTAATATCTAAATCAAATAGTCTTGAATACCCTTTATCAAAAAGCTAATTTATTACAATTCATAAAGGGTTTATATATGTTGCTATGTATATTTTAGATAAAAATAATATCGGTACTTTTTTCACGATCAACTGAAGTAAATGTTTGAAGTAATTTTCCAAGTTTGACATTTCAGACAAACCTAGTCACCTTGGTTAAATTTTCGTTCAATGAACTCAATTGACTGAATAGGTCTATTTCTTTACTTTTGGGATGAAGTTTGGGAAAAAGTTTGGGGGTGAGCTTTTTGATGTTGTTGTTGTAATGTTTAACCAGAAATGAAAAGTAAAGAAACGCATTTGGGATGTTTCTGGTTTGTTTCGGTGTAAATTATCCATTCGACTTCATTAGGTCTGTTTCTTTACTTTTGGGATAAAGTTTGGGGATAAGCTTATTGATGATGTTGTTGTAATGTTTAACCAGAAATGAAAAGTAAAGAAACGGATGTTTCTGGTTTTTTGCGGTGTAAATTATCCATTCGACTTTGCTTGTATGCTCAATGCATACAAAATTATGCAATTTCAATTCTTTTAACATTTGCACTTATCATTTTCGGCTCTTTTAAAAGATACCAGAAGAAATATTTTAATTTATATTTGGCTCCATTGTATTATTTTCATTTAATTTAATTAAACTAAACCATTTTATATACGCTACTTGACAAATTTAATTTCAAATTTTTTGATCAGCTGATTTCTTGTTTGACAAGCAAGAAAGTGCAGGAACTAAAATGTTCGGGTAGATTATTGCTACAGGTAAATGAAAAAAAGTCAAAAGCTCTTGCATGTATGTGTCAGAAAATAGTAAGGAAACACGTTTTGGGTAGATTTGGGTTACTTTGGGAACCCGCGGGCGAGTAAAGAAACAAACCTAATATCTAGCCCCTTGGGTCGTCTGAACGTGCCCACTGTCTTCTACACGATGTTGATGTTTGGACAGTTTTATGGGTTTAAAAAAAAGTTGTTATACCGACCATATGCGTCACGCCATCCTTGATATACATACATCCTTGACTGCAGAGGTCTACGTTAAGTCGAAATAAAACCCTGTAGTTAATAGTTAGAAGCACTGGGGAGCTTTAGACTGGACGGGGAGGGACTGGTTGACTGCGTCATGATCTGCTGACTATAAGTGAATATTTGAGGGGGGTGACGGGTAACTTTCATAGCCCTTTTCTACTGATTTCCGTACAGAAAAAAAAAACTTTTAAATAACAACCTAACAACACACAAACTAATCCGCCATTTTGAAATAATTTTTTGGGGGTGTTCCCATGGACGAATTTCGTCCGATTTTGGATTTATTGTTCAGTAATGGATACTGAACCAAAACCTATCAAAATAGCTTCTGTTGTCCATGTTTAAGCCTCTCCCCAAACAAGGCGGATGCGGAGAGACTACGATTTTTTGTTGTTGTTTAGGGTTGTGTATTTGTCATATTTTGAACTATTGTGCCTTTTAAGGTATTTTTAGCTAAGATTGCCTGGACTATTTCTTTCTTCAGTTTTTGTTGACTATAAGTGAATATTTGTCGTGTCTATCATTTTCTCTTTGTTCTAATGAGATCATTGCCGAGAGAAGAACATAGCTGGAGGACGGATTTTGAAGGTGGGTTGTCATAAATGGGGGTGTCTTTTTCCACAGTTTCTAAGACTAAAAGTGTATAGTCGAAGTGTCCATTACATCCTCTGGGCTGTAGAGGGGGCCAGATTTGTGGAGGGGGCATGACTAGAAGAGTGGGCTGACTGGTTACTTTCATTGCCTTTTCCTAGGACAACTGATTTCTGTACAGAAATTAAAAAAAAAGAAAAACAACACCCAAATCAATCCGCCATTTTGAAATCCGTTTTGGGAGTGTTCCGATGGACAGATTTTGTCCGATTTTGGATATGTTGTTCTAAATATAATGAATACCAATCAAAAGTCTATTTAAAAAGCTCCTGTTGCAATTTTGCCTAGAGTTTAGGGTATTTTAAGCTTAAATTGCTTGGACTACATCCTTAACTTAAATAACTTAAGGCTCAAAACAAGAAGTATGCCATTTAATTACTTGGAAAAATATATATTATGTAAAAAAAAAAATAAAATTGTTGCAATAGCTAACTTAGAGACTAATTTTTTTATACATAAAAATTTAATTACATTTTTTTAAATTGGAATGCCAATTTTGAGTGTTTATTTATACTAGCCTTGGAAATTGTTTTTTTTTTTAGGCACAACGTACAAAATTGTTTACCGCTCATCTTGTACCCTTATGAAGGTAGGTCATCCTATGGCGGAATCTTCTACTATTATCAAAAAGTAAAAAAAAACTTTCTAACAGATTATTTACTCAGAAGAAATGGAGTAAAATGTTTGCATTGTTGCCGAACCTTTTATCATTTTAAGTATAACAGTTGTATTGTATTATATATAACTTAAAAACAACAATAACTGTAACTCAAGGATCAAAGTTTGTCGGTAAATTTGTAATAAATAATAGTCTGAGAACCGACATCAAATGTTGGTAGTGAATGTAACCAAAATCAGAGTATGAGGATTTAAAGGTGCATAATGCATCGTGATATGAAATATTAAAGTCTGGCAGGTTTATTTTTCAGTCTTTGGGCGAGTCGAGAGGTGAAAAAGAGCAAGTTCCTCTATTTAGTTTTCAGGGTTATAACTACTTTCATTTATTTAAAAAATATTGTGTATGATGCTCTGTCATTTTTCCTTAGCATAAACACCTTAGTCATGACGGTCCGATTAATAGAACTCAAGATATAGCCATTTTAGACAAACCATATCATCCCTTTTTTGAAGATTTCAAACAAACAAAAAATCAATAAAGTAAAGTCTCCAGAAAAAGTCCGATAAGATTTGCTTAAAAGACTAAAATCATGGCTTCTATTGAACGTATCATCAAGATAAAAGTCTTTAAACTTCGGAAAATGACAAAGCATCATTTCCCATATTTTTAAAAGTAAATTGAAGTAAATATTTCCCTTCTTCGTGATCTCTCTGTATTTACAAAAAAATGCTTTTCCTAAAGTGGGCTCAAGGTCAATTGATTGTAGTTTATTTTTTGAGTTGTAATGTTTCGGATTGATTCTTATTTGTATATTATTATTTATTGCAGTTGTCTGAAGAAGGGTGTATACACATCCGAAACGTTACAACTCAAAAAAAAAACTACAACCAATTGACCTTGAGTCCACTTTAGGAAAAGTATTTTTTGTAAATTGAAGTGTTTATGACCCTAATACGTAGATAGGAAACCAAGAGGGTTTTAACCGCCCACCTCTCCCTGAAAAATAAACCTGCCAGACTTCAGTATTTCATATCACGATACATGCGTCTGTAAACCCTCATACCCAAATTTTGGTTATAGATTCACTCCCAAAATTTGCTGTTGGCTCTTGGTCTTTAGTATAATTAGTATAACGCAGTTTGAAAAAGGAATACATTTTCGTTTATTTTTCAACTTTATTAATTGCTAAGGTTTAAGTGTGACACCTACGTTATAAACAGCTAGCTATATCGCTCCGGAAGAAAACCGACACAACCAAACAAATCACATTTAAAAAAATATGTAAAATGGAACTTAAGTTCTGTAAGTTTTTCTTTTTTTCAACGGTTTGTTTTTTCTATGCTAAGTTTTGCATAGGTATGATGATTTGATGCTTTGTTTGCGGCAATACAAATTGGGTCATGTATGTATATATGTACATATCTATACCCAAAACAAATAAAAATTTAGATTAGCTAAAATGCAATTATTTTTATTTTGCTTTATTTATCATCCATTTCCATTAAACTATCCGGGCCAATTTTATAATTCGAAAAAAAATCAAAACTTTGCGGTGTACTATGCACAACTTTGGCTTCGTTCATTAAAGACTGGTAATAGCTTTTAAAGGAAACATCAACGAAATTATATTTTCCTTTTTTAATTTTTGGTTCCAATTTTCTAGGAACTGGAATTGTGGGATTAAAGGCCATTTGTGAACTATCATACTTTTCAAAGAATTCTTCAGGAGTCCTATTACAAAAAAAAGACAATTAATTATACATATTTACAAAAGTGATCAAACTTATAACTTACAATTTTCCAATTTCCGCTGGAAGACTTCCATCTCCGCTAGCCGGTACTCCGTTTGCTATATGCAAAGCAACTCTTCTAACTATAGGATGATAGTGTCGAGTTAGCGAAGTCAGCTCGTACAATGCTGTACATGATGCATTACAATACTCTGGATCTTCTAATTCTGGATCGAATCGACCTGATCCTACGCTTGTATCTGTATCCAAAATTATGTCTAGCATTGAAGTTAATTGCATTATGGTCTTAACAGTTCCCAATGAAGCAAGCGTTCCGTTGTGCATCAAATGCATACTTATTGTTGCCAGACGCTTCACAAAAGCCAACAGCCTCTGTTGAGTGATATTTTTGCGCCTCTTAACTAAAACATCATCAAGAGTTCGAAGGATTATCTGAAAATCTTCATGGTTCTTTCCTGCATGCACTGCTAACAGATTTCTATAGAAATGTCCATAGAACCGAATCGGATCAATGTTCAGCACTTCTCCTTGGCCAGTTAAAATCACAAAAATCGTTCGAATGCAATGCAGTTGCTCCCTATAGCCAAGTTCCGTTGTTTCAAGTATGTGATTTAAGACATCTATCAGATCAGAGAAGTATTCCAAGTTGATGACGTGAGCAAATCTTCATAAAAAAATACTAAATCAATGATTTTTGTTGGAATTAAATTTTTACTTACTCAGCAAGTCCTTCCAAACAAGCACCCAATGCTTTGCAGTTCGGATCGTTTTTCAATATCCTGAAATAGATGGTGAAGACCATTTTTACGACCTCAGTTATTTTGTGGTGCTTGGATTGTTTGTTCTCCTCGGCGCGTGTTTCTTCCAACTCTTTGTTGAGCTCTGTAAGCTTCTTATGACGTTTACGTTCCTTTTTAGAAAGATTAAATAAACGTTGTCTATGAGCTTCAAGTTTCTTCTGTTTAAGTTCATTCACTTTCTCTGCATCGAGATTGACATTTTTGATTTTCAGAGCCAGCAAACACGTGATCATATCCAAATGAACCAAATTAGATCTAGCTTTGATTAGATGGTTTATACGTCGAATAATGTACAAGGTCATATCCAGCTTTTTGTCGGTTGCAAAAACTGTTCGAAAGCACTTGTTGACTTCCTCTCGCATGCGAGGAAAATTGCAATTGAGCATGTAGACCAAGAGTTGTGCGATATTTTGAACGTAATTAAAATAGGGATGCGCTACAAGCAATTCGCATAGGCATGTAACTCCAACCTCGGCGATTTTAACTGTTTGCGGTGTAATGCGACCGTTTCCACGTTTTGTAACAGATGCGGTGATTCTTTCAAGTTTTTGAAGAAATTTTTTAAACTGTTGCAAAAGAGCATTTTCGTATGTAACACGTTCTAGAGTTGCCTTTCTCACTGTAAGAAAAGTTATATACATTTGTTATTAATGACTTTAGTAGCAGAAACTACGAGTACATGAAGAAGAAAATAATCATTATTTTATTGTTTTGTATTCAGATCAGACACAACTTTAAGATTTATATCCGATAATTTTTTTTTAAGGTATTTTAAAAAGACCGCTCGATTTTTATATGTTACACCAAATTGTGTGTGTGAGATATTCATTTATTCTATTTTGATATTTCCTTGGCGACAAAAATATAAAATCAACAATTAAAAGTTTTTGTTCTGCAACTGAAATGAATTTTTTGCTCAAAGGGACAATAAAACGACAGCCAATTAATGCCATTGTTTAATTTATAGAAGCCGAATACATGTCCGTCAATTATGCAGCGATGTAGTTCAAGCAGCTGGTAGCTGAAGCAAACAAGTATTAACCAATCATCATAATGGGATAATAAAAATGCTTAGAATTTGTCATCTGCAATTCACATTCCAAGTACATAAAGAAAGAAGTACACCAATTCATTTTCAAACATATTGAAGATCAATCTTAAGAAGTGCGTCATGTTACAAATCAAAAAATAAAATCACCAAAGACACAATTTACGAATGTTTACAGCCTGTGGGTCTTGAAAAATTAATTAAAAAAATTAGTAAAAGCTATCATTTCCTTTCTGTTTTAGGAAAATCACCTGTTCGAAATTGCAAGCTATTTATTTCGTCGTCATTCTATGAAAACTCCCTAACTCCATTTTTGTCCATACTGAGAAACGTCTCGTAAATTATGATATATTTAATAAAATATAAATATTCTAGTTCAATAAAAGGTCTCCACATTTTAATCAAACATTTTCAAATTCTGGTCAGTAAAAATGCATAAAAAGTACAGATGTCTTAACAAAAATGAATTAGGAAGTTTTCATTGAACTACGATGATTTGTGTTGGCTCCACTTTTTTTCTCTGACAAATAAGAATTTAAATAAAAACATTGAGGAAGATAATTTTGGTTTGTATGATTTAAGACGTTGATGGCACTAAATCATAAGTCCAGACTGCTACAAATTTTTGTGAGATCCAAAGTTTTTGACTATGTTTGTACAATAAGACATTTCAAGATAAACAAAGTTTTAGCCTTTAATTAATCAGCGGCCTTAAATTGACTTCAAATGAATTTCAGAGGTGTCCAATTGGATAGTAGAAACTTCGGTTTCTTCGAATTGCCTTATTTTAATTGAACACAATTATGGCAATTTTTATTCAAAGCCTAGGAGTACTTTTTTGCCGTTTCGCATGTTATTATGACTTTCCTCCTCACTCTTCGAAATTTGACCGACTTAAAATAAAAGTGCAGAATGAATCTAAACAAATTATTTTGTAAATTGAAAAATTACTTTTCATATTGTAATGCATTGACTTAATTTTAGAATGGAAATAAACTCACTAACTATAATTTAAATATAATAAAATTAATACAATTGAACCTCTCACCTGTTTGCATTTTCGTGTCAATCTGTCCAACACGATATTCTGGAAGAATGTCTTTAAAAATTTCAGTAATGGATAGAATTGCTACTTTTCGAACTGTCAACAAGTTAGGTGTTCCATTTTCGTTGGTTTCCTCCATAAGATCAAAAAGTACGTTGAAATTCTTCATTTTATCCTCGGGCTTCTCAAGAATACCCGAACAAATGATACCAATTCGATACTTTTGTCGTTCAATTTCTTGCTGACGATGAATAAGTAAGTCAGTCGTAGAAATCAGTTTCTTTTGAGGAGCTGGTTTGGCGTCTTCGTCGTACAAAACATCATCATCGCTGTCTTCATAGTCGGATTCCACTTCATCTTCTGCTCCTTCCTCTGCAATGTCTTTCTTAGACATTTTTGGTTTTGGCTTGTAATCTACTTCAGTTGAACGACTGATAATCTCTCCATCACGACTCTTGATCGGCAGCAAGCTAATCTTAATCTTCAAATCGGATTTCTCTTTCGAATTCTGCGTTGAATAACGAGATTCTATGCCAACTGATTCAGCGTCAACTGTTGTATCGGCATGTTTTCGTTTTCGTTGTTTGTTAGATCCAGCTGCCTCCAGGTATTCCAAATCATCTCCATCGAGCATGTCCATGACGTTATCGACAATTTGGTCGTCATCCTCATCTTCATCTGGCGGGGGTTCATTGTAATGCTTGTTTTTGCGTTTCAATAAAAAATCTTTTTTGGTAGGTTTTGGTGGGGCGTTGAAGATATTCTGTTTCTTGGCGGCATTCCCTTTAGCGTTTGCTCTTTGCTGCTGAGACTTGCTCAACGTTTTCTTTTTGGACTTGAGATGTGCCGTTCGCTTCACAGAGCTGATTTTCACCTTTTTCTATGTTATTGATAAAAAAAATTTATAGGCGTGGAAAAATGTACTATTTACTTACCACTGCCATTTTATTAATTAAAGATTCGTATTTTACGGATACAAATAAAAAATAAAAATTACAATTCCTTGATTTTTGTCGGTTTTCAAGTTTTGACGTTTCAGCTACCTACAACGTGAGCACATGTACTTTTGAAGCACTGCCATATCAAAAATCTAGATCAAATAAATATTCATGCAACGTCGTAGCTTTCCACCACGACGTCGTAAAATTGTAAAGTTTGCGACCGATGTTTTATGAACGCTCCTAGTGTTGGATCAATGAATTTTGATTTTGGTAGAGAAAGCAGATCAAATTTAAAATATCTTGTAGCAATAAGGCTTTCTCGTTTAGTGTTCATCTTCTTATCAGGAGGTAGGTTCATTAGTGATTATTACACGTTTCGTGTTGAGGTTCAATGACGGTGTTCATAGCAGCGTCACGTGAGGCAACTCATCTTGAAGGCTCTCTTTTGAAAAAGCTGATATGAACACCGTCATTTATTGAAAAAAATACAGAATAGGTACCTTATAAATATTTAAATATAAAATCAATTTTTTGTTTATTTTAAAGCGTAGTACCCAAATTAAGCTAAAATTATTAAATAGTTTTGGGTGTGTTTTTTATAGTAGATAAGATCTCAGAAGACTCAGAGCGCTCAGAAATATAAACAGTGCTTACGTTCTGTAACTTTCGCATCGACAAAACCAGTCGAGAAACGAAGAAAGTTGAAACAAATTTGTATGAGTTTTGTTCCATTTTTCAACGTTTCACGACCAATTTTATCGATGCAAAAGTTACAGAACGTAGGCACAGGATTCCTCTCAAAAATTCCACACTTTTCCCCTTAAAAACTGTGACTGAATTTTTTGGATTCGCTTGTTCAATTATTTTTTGTCGCAGTAAATTATATGAAAAGAAAAGAAAAAGAGAGTTGAAAAATAATGAGCGTTCAAGAAATATAAACTGGCTGGGAATTGCCAAAACAAATTTATTCGCATTCGCAGTTCGCAGCTAATGTGAAAAGGTCTGAAGTGTACCCTATTCACGTCCAAGAAAAGTGTGAATAAATTAAGTGTGCACATGAAAAATCATTCTCGCTTCTTGGGCCCCTGTTCTGTCAAAGAACGGAGGTGTTCTTCCCATAACTACGAATTTCTACAAATTTTATTTTTTTATATGAGCTTTAACACAACGTTGGGCTAAATTCGTAGGAATTCGTATTTTTTGGGAGGTACGCGAACAGACATAATAACTGGTAATAGGTGTGTTTGTAAACATGAAATTTTTTGAAAATTTTCACAAATTCTGAAAATTTGCAAGAAATTTCACGTTAACAAACATAGCTAGTGAGAACACCGTCATAAGTTTGACCTAATCAAACAGCACGTATTTGTATACTTGGTTATCTGTCAGCTGTGTTTACAAATACAAAAAGCTATCACCTACTAGCTTTCATTTTTATTTTTGAAGAAATTAAGTTTTGAAAACAATTTACAAAATAAATAAAAAAAATAATGTCTTCAGACGAAGAAGACTACATGTCTGACGCATTTCTTAATGGGTAAAGAGATATCTCCAACAAAACAATCTTTAAACTCATTATTTTTATCACCAGGCTAACCGAAGTCCGTCCAAGTCTTATTCAAGACCGCGGTAAAAAGCGACAAGTTCAAATTGAAGCTAAAAAGGCTGATTTTAATAAGAAACCAAAAAACTCTCAGAGCAGTGAACGACTGAAAGAGGGTCTACAGTGTCCAATTGAAAGCGAGAACAAAGGCTTCAAATTATTGGCAAAAATGGGTTACAAGCCGGGTGACTCACTCGGAAAATGTTCATCATCTGGCATTACGGAACCAATTGGGATAAATGTGAAATCTGATCGCAGCGGATTAGGCAGAGAAGCTGCTTTGAAAGAAATTGAAAGCAAGAGAAGGGAAATCCGTGCAAAACGCTTGCAACGTCAAAAGAACGAGTCCGAAGTAACACCTGAAGAATATCGACGACGAATGACGGAAAAAGCGCAAGAGCGTTTTGTCATGACTGCGTTGAGGTAAGCTATTAACAGTTTTTATTCACAGTTGAGATGAGCTAATGGAAATTCTGTAGAAAATGTCAAAAATCTTGCGAAGATCTCGACCATAAGCTAAACGTAGACGAACCCCATCTGAAGTGGTTTTGGCCAGATCGAACTCCACCAGTTGAGAATGATGACAATGAAAATGAGGAGGAGGAAGTACAAGAAGATCCTTTCGAGTACTCGCCTTCTGAAAAACTAGAGATGCTCACCAGTTACATGCGTACATCTTACAATTATTGCCATTGGTGCGGAGTGCACTACAAAGACCTCGATGATTTGAACAGTAATTGCCCCGGTCTTACAAAAGATGAACATTAGTTAAGAAATTGATTTTTAATTTAAATACAATATATAAAACAAAAATGCTTATTGGAATAAAGTTGCACTTCGAACGGCCAAGACATACATAACTAAACTCTACCCTCCAGTTTTGCTATCAGATCGTGCGTCTTCTCGATGACACTGTAAATGAATGGACGTTCCATTGGATCCAAACGCAGCATGTATTCAATTAATTCGTGCATGTCCTATAAATGAAAAGATATATAATAAAGATGTAGTCAAGAGACATTAGCTCGCAGTCACTTACCTGGGAATAAAGGGAATTTTCTGGAATGTTTATGTTGCCACTGAGGACGGCTAGGGCTACACTATCACCCTTCTCATAAATAGGATCAAATGGACAGTGAAAAAAGCACATGGCATAGAGGACGCATCCGAGGCTCTGCAAGTAAGTACAAAATATTTTATTTTAATACTATGTATGAGTCTTCTATTGGCGAAAATGAAAATATATACATAAGAAACAACCTACAGATAATTTGAATTGAGGAATTTTTTTAAGAAAGACAAATTCAAATACTGCGGTATTATAAGCAGTATATTTTGAAAGCGGTAAAACCCGTTAAGGTTAAGTCATCCACAAAAATTATTGATTACGTAGTCTTTTCTATTCTTACGCCTGAAACTGTTTGTTATCAAACTGGCAGAAAACACCACCATTGACTACATCACGGCAGATCTTTGACAAGAACTTCAAATCAATATAGGTACCTACTGTCATTTACCGAATTTCAAGGCCGCGCCATCATTTTAAATGAGGAGCTATATAAAGCAATGTCAAGTTTTACTATCAATACTAAACTCGTCCGTTTGGGAAGGATGACGACGGATAACTCACGCTGCTCTATGAATGTATATGTCTCTATGGTAAAGACCTAGCCCCGATAACTTTTATAACGTAAAGCCAGAAAGTATAATACAAGACTCTCACTTCACCACAGTTTAATTACACTGTTCTGCCGAAGAGCGTAATCGGAAGAACACACCTTGCTTGATATGTCAGCACCGTTTTTGTATGTATTGGATCGCAAGCGACGAAGATGAGTTCAACAGTCATTGAGAGCAAAAAAGAACAAAAACAGACGTCTTAAACAGAACGGCGCCATAGACAGCTTTATTTTTGAGGTATTGAGGAAGCTAGGCCCCACTGTTAATACTGAGGCAATTGATTAGCAAACCGCTCTCTGTATCTCTGGATACAGTAGCTACTCGTGTAGCTACTGTATCGTGCAGCTTCAGACTTTTTCAAAGCTGGATGAAGCCGCATTAGGTTACTTAGATACAAAATTCTCCGGATGAGTTAAGGCAAACACTATGAATGCAGGGAATCGACCTAGACAAAAGTAGAAATGGACCTCTACCAACTTTGGAAGGAAGTGGAAGTCATACAAATTAAAAAAAAAACTAAAAACCCGATCAAGAACTTTAACACAACATGTTACCCAAATATCAGTCCTTTCGTCTATAGTGCAATAGCTTTTTACAGAAAACAACTCCGGTGCTCTGTAAACAATAGAACTTCGTTCCTCTGCCTCTTCCTGTAAACGCTGTGCTTCCGATTGGCCACACACTTGCAACCGGGCCTCAGTTACAGATCCCAAGTCCACAATAATCGGTTCAAATGAGTCCGATAGACAAATGTTGGCCGTCTTTAAGTCTCTGTGTGCCAATGGGTGTGGCTTTGCCTCATGCAGAGCCTTCACCCCGTCGCAAATGCCCAAGAAGATCTGTAAAATCTGTGCTTCGGGCATGTGGTCTTCACGCTTCGAACGCATCGTCAAATGGTCTCCTAACGAGCCATGTTTGTAGTACGGCAAAACTATGTTGAGCTGGCTCGTGGTGTTTATGACAATATCCGCTGAACCCTTTAATTGATGGTCAATAACTTTAATCACATTCTCCGAGTCGACTTGGCGGCAGTGTTCAATTTCTCGCAAGGCAAAATTTTGATCTTCGATGCTGTGACATGTTATTCGTTTTATTGCATAAGACTTCCTAGTTAGGGTGTTCTCACCCAAGTCAATGTTACTGAAGCCACTGAAAATACAAAAGAACTCCTGTTTATTTCGCGATTAATTGTACAGTTTGGTCCAGTTACTATTACCCCTGCGCTATTCGTTCTTTAATGGTGTATTTGGTGCCGTTGATAATTATGGATTCACGGGTACACCAGCAGCCTTTTTTGAAAATTAAAGCCCATCCCATACTATTCATATTTGTTTTGCTTTTTTTTAATCTATAATTTTTATCTTAAACTATTTTACAATTAACTTTAAACAAACAAAAGTGATTTACATCTAAAATAAAAAAAAATTATCTGAACCAGAGACAAGAGTGAACTTTTGACACTTTACAGCTGGAGCTGTAGCTCGTTCTATTCCTCATCAAATGTCATCTTTGCTTTCTGTCGGCAATGCTGAAATGACGTCTTTTTGGTAACTTGGTACTATCACAAGACCCCTTTTCAGAAAAGTAGGTTTTCTCCTTTGACAACTTTATTTTGGTTTTTATGATGAGAAAAGCAAGATGCAAGTTGAGCGAACTAAAATCTCCCCGGTCAACGATTGAAAGATTTTTTTGAAATTCTTTCGCACGCTTCCTAAAGTGTGCATTAACATGTCGTCCATGTGCAAAAATGTATTTGTACTTTTTTTTCGCTGTTGTCAGCTTTGTTGTAGCTTTTTTCTTTTTCAATTTCCAAACGAACAAGTTGCAAACCTTTTCTTGATTCTGAAGTTTGAGTTTGGTTGTATTTATACTAAAATTTCGCTCCCATACAAAATTCTCTCCAAAATTAAGCCGAGCTAAAATTCAGCCAAGCATTTTAGCCGAGAGGTACGCAGCTCCAGCTAAAAAATCAAATTTTTGTTTCTTACTGTACGGGACCTATCTGTCAAAATTTAGCGCGTGAAATAATTGTGCACCACATTAATTCTTGAGCTAAATTGTGGCATGTTTTTATATTTGTGAGATTTATGTGAGCTTTAAATTGTGAAAATGAAAACTGAGAACGAGAAATATGCAAAAACAAACGATTTATTAATGCCAAAGGGAAAAATCTATTTTATTTGGTTATATTCACTTAAAAACTTGAAAAGAAAAATTCTTTGAAATTGTTGAATATAATTTCTTTTCAGAGAACAGCTGTTTTTTGTGATGTAATCTCCACAAAAATGTTATGTCAAAATTTAGCAAGGAGTTTAAGCTGGTGTTTGGAGAGAAAAGTGCGAACGAAATTTTAGCTCGATCTGCGTACTAGGCTTAATGAAGAAAAATTAGATCAGAACAGAGCAGAACAGCACAAGTGTATGGAAGCTGTCAGAATAAAAAGAACAGAAAAGTGGAGCTTTGTGTTTTTGATTAGATTCATACACATACACATGAAAACGTCATATATGGCGTCGGCAAAAATAATCTAAAAAAAAACTAACTGACCAATTTTGATTTGCCGTTTGACAAGAGAATGTTTGCATGTATGGGTGCATTCAGATCAAATCTCTCAAACTAGAAAGATCTCATCTTTCGTCTACAGATCTCATCTTTTTTAATAAAACATGAAAAAAGTTTTGGAGAGTTGGAGAGTTTACACCAATACGTTCCACACCTTTTCGGCAATTTGCTTCTCTTTGAGAGAATTTAATTAAATTTTGACAGACTGGCACTGGCAGTTTTCGTTCACAAACGATATCACCAATTTTATTTTATTTATGTCAACTTTGGACTTTAATTGGCCGCGTTCCGCTGGCTATCGGGTAGGTTATCCAAGATAACTGAGTAGCCGATACTTTTGTGAACGACCAGAACCAATTAGGCTCGTTGAAAAAAGCTGACAAAGAAATTGAATTAAAATTGTTTCTAATTTGCAAAAAAAATTTAACCTTTTTAACGGAGTTTTATTCCATTTATTATTACAAATTGCGTAGAATCCAAGGTGTTGCAAATAATCATTTTCTGGCTGCATCTAACTCATTAATTTTCCTTTCAAGAAACCCGACACTGCAAAACTCACGGACAACTGAATCTTCTTGTCAAATATAAGCTGTTTTGAAATTTCTCTTTGGATTGCTGAGTATACTAGAATTTTTGGGATTACTTCGGATTTGTCATCAGATGTTTTTTAATAAGGGATTACAACAACACAAAGCTATCCGGATAACTGAGAATCAACATCGGAGTATACGAACAGAGATGTTTTCTATTCATCCATACATATTGCTTTTTTTACCAATTTTTTTGGCAAATAGAATTCAAAATAGTTTCGTTTTTGGAATTAAGTGAGTGCCATTTGTAACTCGAAAAATATTTTTGTCAAACTTAACACATCTGCTATGTTATCAAAAGTAAACAACAAAATTTGAGTTTCAAACTATAAGTGGTTTCAGCTGTCTTTCTGGAAACATCATGTGAGTTTCCCAGGATTGGGCGATTTTGTCCTTTCTCTCTCACTTTTTATTCCCTTCACTTATGAACAAAAGCTCGTCATTGGAAAAATAGTTTATTATTTGGCCAGTTTATATTTCTTGAGCGCTCACTATTTTTCCTCAATTTTTAGACAGAGCAGTAGAATAAAATATAAACACTATTCCTCACATAGAAGTCAAAACAACTCTCTTTTTCTTTTTTTCTTATGTAATTTACTGCGACAAAAATAATTGAGCAAGCGAATCCAAAAAATGTCAGTCTCATTTTTTAAGGGGAAAAGTGAGGAATTTTTGAGAGGAATCCTGTTTATATTTCTGAGAGCTCTGAGTCCTCTGAGATCTCAGAAATATAAACTGGCTTATTATTACCAACTTTGCTTTTCTGTGAGTAGGGTTCTAGTGGAGTGTCGGAGTGAATTTTGGTACTTTCTTTAAAGTATATTAGGTCTATTCCAATTGGAGTAAAGTACCAACGCTGTAATTTACTCCCTTAAAAACAAAAGGGGTGGTCTATTCGTTTCTCATTTGTCAAATAAAGCCCAAGTCTAGTTTTATTTTTATTGAAATATTTTTAATTTTAAATACCTTTTAAAACAAAACAAAAATAAAATGAAGTTTCTACCACAGTTTATGTTTTTTATAATCGCAATTTCTCCTGCTCTATGCAATGAACAACCCAAAGTTAAAATTGGTATAAAAAAGCGAATAGAAGATTGCACTACCCGTACCAAGAAGGGCGATTTTATTCATGTTCATTACAAGGTATGCTTATGAGCTTGGCTTAAAAAAAAATGAAAATTCTGAAACAAATATGCATTCCGAAAAAGGGTTCCTTGGAGGATGGCACCGTATTCGACAGTAGTTTACCTCGAGGATCCCCGTTTACGTTCACCTTGGGAACCAATCAAGTCATAAAAGGTTGGGAACAAGGTCTGATGGGTATGTGTGAGGGTGAGAAACGACGACTCGTTATTCCACCCGAGTTAGGTTATGGTAAACATGGATCCGGGCATGTCATTCCACCAAACGCTGTGCTCCTTTTCGATGTAGAACTGATGAAAATCGAAAAAAGACAAGATTTATAAAATTTCAACTATATTTTTAATTAATTTCTATATAAAAGTGTGTCGTAAAAAAATTGTTTGTTAATATTTTTTAATAGTCTTCCTTATCAATGCTAGACGCTGCTTGTGTGCCTCAGTCACTGCAGCTCTCTTGTATGGTCTCAGCTCATCGGTGCCGAAGCCAGGAATCCACATGTTCCATTTTCGTTCCAAATGCAATTGAACATCCCGAACCTCGACCTTAGATGATTTTCTATGCTTAGCGTAGGCGCAAGTGGACTTAACAGCATCTTCAACAAAATCGTCTGCAATTTGAAGCAGTAGCTCTTCCACATCTTCGTCCAGCTGTGCTGTAGCATCAACTTCTCGAACCAACTCAAGCAGACGGGGTTTCGAGATAATCTGTGGAAAATCTGCTTTAGTTTTAGTTCTTAATGTGGTCGTAACCAACACTTTACCGGTTGGCTCTCAATGTGAGTGGCTGTCTTTGAAGCATTTGAATTGTGTCCAGCACTGTTTGTGGCTGGGGTATAGTTGGAATTCGTCTGAGGGAGACCCATGGGATTGGTTTGTGTTGGTGAAGACATCGTTATATCTTGGGAGTCTAAGCTGTTGTAGTCGACACCGTCAACACCGTTACTATTAAAATTGTGATTATTTTCCGACATTTTTCCAGCTAAACTACTTTTGGGTGTTTGCAATTTTGTTTGTTCTTATGGATAGCAAAAAAGGAATACAATAGGAAACAATGCCGAAATAAATATGCAAAGAAATAAAACGTATAAGGAATATAGGATCTTCCACCAAATAATAAAACATAAAATTAGAAAATAAAATATAAGATGATGTTAATGTACAAAAATGTGTGGCTTAGCATAAAATGTCATCAAATCGGGAACAAATAAGCATCTGGTGAGTTTCAAATGAGTAAGGATAGTATAGAGCTTCCCGTTCATATCATGCATCCAATTTACCTTTTACAAATTTATAATCTAAACAGTTGAATAGCACTGCTCCCAGGGATACGAAAGAATTTCTTGATTCTTTTGTGTTTTTGTTGATTTCTATCTTCTCTGAAAAGTATTTGGGAGGGGTAATGGTTCCTGAAGTTTGTTGACAGCTGATAAAATAACAGAGGTGGCATTCGTGTTGAAAAGTCGGTAACGCAGTTCACTTTAGTCTTCAAACGAAAAATTCTTTAAAGGGTGCTTTTTGTTTTTCTTGTTTATAGAACCTTTGATTGATAAACAAAATTTTCAATGATGAGTTTCAATTATAACTATAACTGGCGCATTACACAACATTTTAGCGAATTGCATTTTTGGTATTCAGAAAGCCAGAATCTGTTATGAATCCTAAAAGATTAAAAGACCCGTTCCGAAAACATCAATTCAATCGTGAAATGATTGATAATTTTTTGACGAAAATTTTGCTCGTCAAACATGGTGGTAACATAACAAGTTGTATACAATTTTTCAAACCATGCATTTCAACAGACAATTCAATTTTGAAAAAAAAAGTTATAGTGTTAAATTGTCAAATTTAGCTTAGCTTCTGAGTCATACCAAAAACCAGCCATTGTGACCATTCTCTCAATTTAGTAGCATTTTTGGTTTTAAGAATGTTTATGAGCCAAACAAAAATATTCAACAATAAAACCCTTGCACGTAATTCTTCCTTTACACCCCCTCATTTCCCGGTCTATTCAATAAATTATATATCGGATTTTTTTGCTCCACTCGAATAGGTTCACTGACCATAATTGAAGTTAACGTCAAACTGAATTGTCTGATCGTTCTTTTTTGTTTGCCATCCATAATCGGGACTATTTAAAAAAAATGGTTTTTTTTTAAACAGGTTTGCGGAAAGACCCTGAATGAGGAAGAAAAAGGGTAATTCAAAGAGGGCATTGAATTGTTTATATAAGATCGGGAAATCACAGAAAAAATACGATATAAGACAAAAAAGAAGCAATAATTTGAAAAATTAGTATGGCTTACTTTAGGTTAGCGTATGAATCAACTTTTCGTGGACAAAGGTATCCAATTATATAAAAATCTTTCAACAATCTTTTTAATCGGATAATTAAAGTTTCACCCAAGCGCAAATAGATTTATACCAAACGCAATTTGATGTTAACAAGAAGGAAATATTTAAAATATCTATAAGACAGTTATTTCAACTAAATCATTAGGTTTGTTCGTTGAGACCTGAATTCACCCTGGGTTCGCCCTAAAGGGAACCTGAACTCATCCCGACGAGCCAATTCTGTGTTTTTTTTAAACCTGGGGTCGGCCCAACCTAAGGGCTCGCAAGCCGTTAAAATTAAAAAAAAAAAAAGTTCAATGCCCTGAACACGGAAGCCTATTTCACAAACTTTAAACTCATATTTGATGTAATTGTTTTTATAGTCACTTATTCAGTTTTTTATTGCTTCCACCGCCTGCACTTGAACCTGATTTGCAAGGATGGGATAGGTTAGGTAGATGGTAAATCTTGTACCTTGATGGATTTGACCACCCCTTTAAAAATGTAACCCAGGGAGCATCGAGCTATTTTGAGGCGTTGATGAAGTTCATTAAAAGAGAATGAGCAAAAATGTATGAGAGCTGGTCCATTTCTCAACACGCATGTGTCAAACATCGTTGGAAAGGTTATTAAAAGTACATCATTTAATTATATGGCCGTTAAGCTTTAAACCATTGAGTTCTCGAGTTATTCGGCTTCAAAGCACCGAAAAGAACAATAATGCAACTCTGCATTTGGACATTGTCCTCCTACTCAACATCAATGAGTCATATATCATTGGAAAGTTTAAAGCATGTACATCATTTTTGTTTACAACCTTTAAGCTGTAAAAGACATTTGTCAAAAACGCATTTTAGAACAATAATGCAACTCCGAATTGGAAGCTGGTCTACCAAATAAACATTAATGTATCGTACATCGTTGAAAAGGTTATTACATGTACTTCATTTTGTTATATAGCCATTAAATTGTAGACCATAGGGTTTGAGAGATATCTGGCATACACAAAATAAATAAAACAAATAGAAAAAAATTCAATTCTGCATTGGGCGCTGGCTAACCTGCTGAACACGAATGTGTTATACATCGTTGAAAAGGTTATTATAAGAACTTACTTTTATTGTATGACCTTTTAACTCTAAACCATGGGGTTCGGGAGTTATTCACACCCAAAACGACAATAATACAATTTTCATTGCCTTAAGCTTCACCACTGTAGTGACTTAATGGCCAGCGACCATGTTGAACTTATTCCGGAAAGGATTTGCGTTAAGACGGAGGCCACCCTGGACACTGGGTCAGAATTGCATTATTTTTCTATAATCCGTTTTTGTCAAATACCCCTAGAACCCCACTACCTATACCTCAATATCCATTTAAGTCAATTAAATAAATGCAATAACATTTTCAATGAATGACAATGACACATTGCTGTTGAGTTGACAGACCAGCGTCAAATGCAAAATTGCAATATTGTTCTCTTCGGCTTTGTTGATGCCAAATATCTCTCAAACCCCATGGTCTACAGCTTAAAGGTGATATAACAAAATGATATAGCTACATGTATTTTTCAACAATATACGACAAGCCGAAAATCTCGCGAACCCCATGATTTACAGCTTAATGGTTATACAAAAATATAATATCCTAACAATAACATTTTCGGAAATGTATGATACTATTCAACTGAGATTTTCGCTATATCGTTAAGGAAATAGCCACCCAAAAGGGATAGTTTTTTTGAAAAACTTATTTAAAAAAAAGAAAATAAATTCTAATAAACACATAAGAATTCAAAAAATTACTTGAAAATAACATTGGTAATAACTGACGAAAAAATTCAAATTTTGCAAAAATTTAGTTCTCTGATGTATACAAAAATGTGTTGTATATTTTTTATCAGTTATTTTCTTCCAGATAAAAAGTAATATTTTGGGGTTTATGTCAGAAAATAATTGCCTTAAAATGTTTTAAATAAATATTCGTAAAATTTAAATTTTTGCTAAATTTAAATTTTGTTCAATAGAAAGTTATAAAAATTACAAATTTTTCTCATCGTACCTTTTTGCTTTTAAAACAAAAATGCATGAAAATGCGAAAGTTTTTATTTGTTCCTCAATTTAGAATAAAGTTCTAGAACACAAAAAATCAGTAACTAAATGGAGGCAGCCAGAGGTAACAGAGAGAACATCAAATAAAAACAAACAAAAAAATAATAAAAAAAAGTACTGCACTTTATTCATTTTTTATAAATTTAGGTACTGTTGCATTCATTTAAACAAAATAACGGTTTGTAAAGAAGAGACTTCGGCCTTTTCCAAAATGTATAATGTTAATCAAGTCTGGAAATAACTGACTTGAAACTCTTTTAACTTACAATTAGAAAAATAAAAACGTCATCTCTACTGCCTGAACAGAATGGGAGATGGAGCTGGAATAGAGGTGTCAAAAATGCTGCAGCAAATTTTGACTTTCATTGCAGCATTTTTGACATCTATAGCAACTCCGTCTCCCATTCTTTTCAGGCAGTTAAGAGTCACTTTAGGTACCTAAAAAATGATTGTGTCATAAAAAGCTCTTTTTCTAGTTATGTAAGCTCAAACTAAATTTTTGAAATTACGAAATTCTTCAAACCCATTTTGAGATGGATTGTATCCCATAGTGCAACGCTGGAATATATATTTTTATTTCTTGTTTAAATTTTCAAAATATTATTTCGGCAAATTATTAACAAGGTGCCGCAGTTACCTTACTTATCTAAATGTTACCCCAAGTAAAAAAGAAAGAAATATTTATAAGGGCGAACATTTAAGGTCCAGTCAATTGTTTGGTTGGCACAGTTCCGAAATGCCAAATCAATATCATTATCTTACTAAAAGAACAGACACTTACTTTATTTTATACAAAGGACTTGTGCCATTTTAATATTTTTTAATCGTTTTTCTTATCAATGCCAATCGTTGTTTGTGTGCTTCAGTTACTGAAGCTCTCTTATAAGGTCTTACTTCATCTGTGCCAAAGCCAGGAATCCACATACTCCATTTTCGTTCCAAGTGCAACTGTACATCTCTTACCTCTACTTTTGATACTTTTCTGTGCTTTGCATAAGCGCATGTTGATTTTATTGCGTCCTCAACAAAGTCATCAGCAATTTGTAGGAGAAGTTCTTCAACATCTTCATCGAGTTGTGCAGTAGCGTCGACTTCTCGAACCAATTCCAAAAGACGTGGTTTTGAAAGAATCTAAATAGAACAAAGTTTTTCAAACTTGTCAAATTATCGATTTATTGCAAAAACTTACAGGCTGACTTTCGATATTGTTGGAATTTTTTGTTGAATTTGTATTCGAGTTGTGTGAAGCCGAATTGTGATTGCTGGTGGAAGTGAAGTTGGAGTTTGTTTGTACTGCTCCTGTTCCTCCCATGGGACTACTTTGGGTTGGCGAAGCCATTGGAATGTCCTGGGAGTCTGTGTTGTAGTCACGGACTCCGTTACTGTCAAAATTCGAATTATTTTCCGACATTCTTTCAGCTAGACTATACTCTTTTGGGAATTTTTTGAGAAATAGATAGCGAAAGATGTGGGAAAACAAGTGCCGAAATAAAATATGCAAAAAAAAATAGAAAAATTATAACATTCTTACACCTAAAGTAGCTTAATTATAAATTGAAAATATAAAAATTATTTACATTCATAGATGTTTTCTATAAATGAAATTGAAGATGAAATTTAAATGGCTTTTAAAGTTGCAGTTTGTGGAAACTGTATTTTGTGTTATTTAAATTTGTTTAATTCACCTTTTTGTTATAACTGGAATAAAAGAAACAAACACAAGACCTTTTAAAATGTTTTGTTTAGATTTGGAAGTCGGATTTTGCTCTGGCCTAGCCGTCGGTGACCGGCGGTTAGTGTTAATAAAACATCGATAGTTTAATCGATTAATCGATTGTTTTGAACTATCGGGGCTATCGATAGTTTGGAAAAAATATCGATAGTCGTCCAGTAGATGTGTTTATGTTGTTGGGAAACAATTTTCTTAGAAATGAGTTTTCAACTACTGAGAATTATTCTTGGATGACAAAAATCTAAACAGACCTTAAGTTCAGTTGGTGTGCGACGCACCCTATACTCAATTAACGCTGTTCCGTTTTTGACAGTTCGCCTTACGTTTACGTTTACGTTGACTTTGCTTAAATAGGGAAAATCCCTTATCGGCATTTCATTTTTCATTGCAAAACAAAAATTTCATGTTGTTCGTGCTTTTCAGTCTCCCTTCCCAGTTTATTTTTAATAATTAATATGAATAGAAAAAACAAATCGTCGGTTTGGAATTTTTTCAACAAAAAAGGGCAATTTTGCACATGCAAATTTTGTGGCCAGGAATATAAACACTTCGTAAAATATATATATAAAATATAAATATAAAAAATCTTCGTAAATAAACTTCGTAAATCTGTCAATTTTCCATTAAAATTTTGATAGATTTACGATGTTAACTAATTTTGCAACGTTTACGACGGCTTTACGCTTTTGTATGAATACCCCTATTAAAGACAACAGTCTTGAAAAAAAATAATTGCCTTTTTAAAAATTTTGAATTTTCTTAAAGATTTGAAAAATGTTTTTTATATAATTTGAAAATGTTTTTTATAAACTTTGAAACACTATCGATTGTTTATCGATTAATCGATTTTTTTTTTAAGCAATCGATACTATCGAAAACTCCAACAATCGATGTTTTATTAACACTACCGGCGGTCTGTTAGGTAAACTCAAAAGCAAAAAACAACTGTCTGCAGGGATGGCTAACAAAAATAAGTAATGCCATTTTAATTTCTCTTCGAAAATTATGCCTGTTTGATAACGTTGCTGACAGCAACGTGAAGAAAGAAAGTGTTCAGATGTAAAGAAAACATTGATGGAACCAATTTTGTGCTAGCAAGACGATTGCATATTTGACGATCGCAGTATTTGCATACAAAATGACGATCAAATTGACGGGCTGTTTTCGAAAACGTAAAATTAAAGTCAATTAGCCAGTTTATATTTCTGAGATCTCAGAGGACTCAGAGCGCTCAGAAATATAAACAGGATTCCTCTCAAAAATTTCTCATTTTTCTCCTTAAAAACTGAGACTGAAATTTTTTGGATTCGCTTGCTCAATTATTTTTTGTCGCAGTAAATTACATAAGAAGAAAAGAAAAAGGGAGTTGTCTTGACTTCTATGTGAGGAATGTTGTTTATATTTTACTCTCCTGCTCTGTCAAAAAATTGGGGAAAAATACTGAGCGCTCAAGAAATATAAACTGGCCAAATAGGCGCGTCTCACCAAATAAAATCTCTGAGCGCTCAGAGATTTTTTAAGTGGTACAAAAAATCCCACCTGAGTACTGAGATTTTTTAAGGAGATTACTGAGACGAAAATGTTTTGGATTCATTTCTCAATGTTCTTTCTCTGCTTAAACAGCTGTTCATTTGACAGGCAAATTGTAATTTCTCGCTGATGTGCAAATACTAAAGTCGATTTAAAATTCAAAATAAAGGTGGAATGTTAATAAAAATGAAAATAAATTGAATTTTCTTTTATTTTTTCATTCATTTGATAAAGTTTTGTGCTTTTAAATTTAAATATTTTAAGCAAAGTTGAAATTTGTTTCCAGAATTTCAGTACAAGTACAATTTTAACACCTGTTTTTATACAATTCAACGGAGAATCTTGTCCCACCAAAGCATTCCGTCTCCGTCGACTTGACATTGAGCGCTGAGTGAGATTTTAGTTGGTGAGACGCACCTAATAATAGGTTTGTTTGGTTACTTTCGTAGCACGAAGTTCAAAAACTGTCAAATTATTGAAAGAAGGGAAACAATCGTTCATAGAGGGGAAAACTTGCTAAAAAGTAAACAAACTTTGAACCCGTTTTGTAGCAGTTTTGTGTAAAAACGTCAAACGTAACACACACTATCATACACATGAGCTTTGTTTCATTTTTCAACGTTTCTCGACGAATTTTATCGAAGCGATAGTTACATGGGTCCTGGATTTTAAGTCCAAACATTTTTATACTATATTCCCACCAAAGTGAAATCCGAGATTTCGGCTGAAAACTTTTCACCTTTCTATGGTGAATCTGAAAATGGGTCTGTTCATAAAGAAGAGTTCGCATCGTTACAATAATTTCATTGAGTTTTCAACGAAATCTCGCATTTCGAAATCACAAAACTATATGGGGAAATGTTAAGATTTGGACTGAAATCTGTAATTTCGCTCCAGTGGGAACATAGTATAACATGAAATGTAGTTTTAATCTGTATGTAACAACATAATCTGGTATCCGGAGGGTTGTTTAAATCCATTTGGATTAATCGGGATTGAAATTACAAAATTGGGTGGAAGTGTGGATTAAAAATATAATAAAATGGGATTAAATTTTTGGATTTAAATTATTTTTAATATGGATTTAAGTTTCAATCTGGATAGTTGGAAACATGCTTATTAATGTAATTTTATTGGATTTTAGAATTGTTCCATTCCTATCGAATATGGGTAATTTGAATTAGAAAGTTTTCCAAGTTTAACGTTGAGTGCCAATTAGGACATAGCCTAATAAGGACACATTGACGGATTTATTGGTGCTTGGTATTGATCTTCCGATGCAGCGACCATCACTTGTTGCTCGGTCGTACGATGAGTGCCAATTAAATTAGGACATAGCCTAAAACAAAAATTGGTAGAAATTCGCAGTTTTGGGAGGTAAACGGACCTACTATGGGAATGCTATAAAACGAAAATAAGAATTGGCATCATTGTAAAAATGCAATCTACAAGCGGTCAGCTGACTGTTCACAACAACAACATCACGATCCACATGTCAAATCTAAATTTTTTTGCCAACGAAAAAAGAATTAATCGAAAATTCAGTTCGATTTTGTACGTTTCGTATTTTCGAGTTTATTAACTAGCGGAATCCGAAACGAAAAATTAAACTCATTTTGTCTAATCGTTCGGTGGTGTGTTGGTTTTCGTTGGATTCAAACAGTTTTTCTAGTCAGCAGTTAAAGTGATCTCCTTCCATAACGTTCAAATTTATTATTCACAAACAAAATTCATACAAGAAGATAATACTCTTCCACTCTGCTCTGAGGATTCCCTTTTTAAGCTACGTTCTAATACTCTCTAAATAACTGCATGTAAGTAAATTAAACTTATTTATATACCGTCAAGATTTTCTTTATTAAAATCAGCAGTACTATAATATCATTCTATACGTAATCACCCAAAACACCGAGTGCAGGGTGGGTGAGTGATTAGCAGAGGCAAGGCCGAATGAACAAAACATTTTCGATACCCTTTTCGCGCGACGACGACGACTGTTTAAACGGCGATAAAACTGAATAGGTACATACTAATATATCGGCAAAAAATAATCCATATCCAATGTTATGTAATAATTTAAGGAACACAATTTTAATGTAAGAACTTCCAAAGAATTATCCATCAACCAACAAAATATTCTCTGACAAGGTGCTTTGACCTCTAGATCTGGGTAGTAGAAACAATCAAGCACTTGAATATTCTATTAATTTTTTATGATCTATTTACCTACCTGATGCCACATAAAAATGGTAGGTATTCAATTCATCTGTTGATTGTTCAATATTAAGCTTTAAAAGGAAAAAAACAATTTAAGTTATGCAGTGCATGCTTGATAAATATGAATTTCATCAAAATAATTGCATAACCATGCGATTTGATGTTCAAATTTGTATTGAAAAACAAGTCTAGTTTAGTTCTTTGTTTTCAAATGCTATATGATGAACAAAAGTTGAGGGTTGAGTTAATATAAATTAATTAACACTGGGGCATAAAGATCACATTTCAATTTGTGCGAAAATAATATTTGTTTTTCAAGAATAGCTGTGATAAAAATCCATAAAATACATAAATACATGTGCATACATAATATGCATATACAAATACACCAACATAATGTATTATTTAATTTGAAAGTACCAAATTGATATCTAGCTACTCACTCAGATATACAAAATAGTGAATTTCACTGAGCAAGAATATCGACCGAATCATAACGTCCAAGGCCGTTAAAAAGCCGACTGATAGAATCGATATGCCGCATAAGAGAAAACAACAACAGAGTTGTTTTTAACTAAGAAATTGTTTTATGAAATTAAGAAACAAGTTCGAAGTTTTTGTTTGGCCAGGGAAAGCATAATTTATAGGGTAGAGTTGCCGGTGGGCGTTTCCTCGGCAGATTTTTTTTTTTTAAATATCACATTAAGGTGTGTAAATTTAAATTTCACGTTTCCTATTAAATCCAATTTATTAGTTAAAAATTAAACTTTTAATACATTTTACACACTTGACGCAATTGACACATGACCAAAATCCGCAATGATAAACCGTTTCTGTTAATTTTTAAAGCAAATTAAATTAAAATAATTTAAAATAAAATAAATTATTAAGGGTATTCATGCAACTTCGTAAAACCCTGGATAAGTTTACAAATTGGTTAAATTTATCTTTTGGTCAATGAACTGTCAAATTTTGTATGGGTATTGATTTACACAATTTGCTTAAAGGTATTCAAGGATCTTGCTGCGGAAAACTAACCAAACTGGTTAAACTTATCCAACATTCATTTTGACTCTTACTCTGATTGAATTACCTAGCATTTAATCAAATGTATGTAAAGGTCGTCCTAGCAAACTTTGCGTAAACTTAGGTATCATTTTACACAATTTATAAGCTAACGACGTGGCATGAAAACCCTTAAGGTGCCGTCACACCGTGCAAGTAAAGTACTTGCAGCAAGTTAAATGATTGCTGCAAGTAAAATTTTCCTGGTGTGACTACCCGAAAAGTACTTGCAAGAAATTAACTGCCGCAAGTGATTTACTTGCGAGCAAGTACTTGCGGCAAGTAAAACTTGCCTGGTGTGACGACCCAAAAAAGTACTTGCAAGCAAAGAATTGCTGCCAGTGATTTGCTTGCTTGCAAGTACTTGCGCAATAAACACTTGCTAGGTGTGACTAGTACCTGCAAGTACTTGCAAGCAAGTAAATCACTTGTAATCACTTGCGAGCAAGTAAAAAGTCGTTTCAGCAAGCAATTTACTTGTCTGGTGTGATTGCTCTCTGCAAGTACTTGCACGAATATTTCAAAACCGACATTTTTGAAACAATTGCTGCAAGTACTTTACTTTGCACGGTGTGACGGCACCTTTATTATGTATAGTTTTCCAAATTTTTCTCTATACATACAAAAACATATTTCTTTTAGGTATGTATACAAAAATGTTTTATTTAAAGTTGGGCTTTGTATGTTAACGGAAATCGATAGAAATTCAGTGCGGGCTGCTAATATATATTATAACATTACACATTTCTGAATGAACAATGACCGCTTAAATCTACTAATACCAAGTTTATAGGCTGGAGTTATATATGTTTTATTTAGTTTTTATGGAAACAAGCAATGATTAGATTAGATTCTATTTCAATTTTCAAATAAATTAACATTTTTGTCTATAAAGTATAAGTGGTATAATATAAAATAAAATAATAAGGCTGTGGCGTCGCCGTCTGCCTGATTGACTTATTAAACTGTCTTTTTTTATAATTATGTAGTGAAAAAAATAAAAGGCTAATGATTCTAAAAAAAATAGCAAAGAAAATAAAATAAATTTATATTATGGTATTTTAGTTACAATATAAATAAAAACTTAAGGTATGAAAATTCAAGTTAATTTCTTCTTAATCAAGTTTATAATTTTTAAGCTTTGTGTGTTTAAACATAAGTGTGGGCTTTGAGTTTAACTAAAACAAAAGTATTTTACTTATAAAAAGAGTATCTTAGACCCGTTTGCTGATACGAAACTTAAGGATTTATGTTCTACTTAAAAGCTTATGTTCTACTTTTTCCTCTGCGTAAACTGTCACATAAGCGCTTATGTTCTACTTAAATATTCAAGTTTCGTATCAGCAAATGGCCCTTTAACTTTTAGTTTAGTCAGAACAAAAAATAATATTTACATTCTCAATACAAATTATAACTTAAATTTCGATTTGTGATTGGTAAAAAATATTACAATTCGTGTGATATAAGCATTAATGTTGACCTTAAAGTTTAGCTAAAACAAAAATATTTGTAAAAGCAATTTGACAATATGCAATGAATATGAACTATAACATACTATTGTAGAAAATTAATAAATAAAATTATTTATTAATACGTTGATAGTTGAATTTTTAATAAAAAAAAAATTACTTAAAACAGAAAAAAAAACTATTCAAAAAGAACGGTAAAGTTACCAATGTCATCTATATCTTTTTGGAAAGCCAGAAATCTCTTCTTTAATTTTCACTTTAAATTAAATTGTGTCAGTCAATAGTTTTTGAAAAATTAAACTATAAATTTTGATTTTTTTTTTCAATTTCAAGGTTTTTTTTTTCAAAATTCATGTAATTAAGTACAATTTTTGTTTTCAAAATTGAATGCTCTTATTAATTTTTAATAGAAAACAGAAATGAAAAAAGTGTTAGTTTGTTTCATCTTTATATAATCTGGCAAAAGGCTTCTCCATTTAAAACCGTATATAAAAAACGTGGTCCAATTACCGTTCGTCCAACAATGCGAATTACACACATCACAGCTAAAGCGGTGCTGCGATTTATTTTGTGTTTTTCTATGTCTGTTGAACTACTAGATGCCACCTTTCTCTCCTCTGGGTCTCCAGCATTCCATGGTCCCGAAGACGATTGTGAAGTCTTGGAAAAAGTGAAGTGGAAAAAGTGAAAAGAAGTGGGAACATCTCCTATTGGGGAACCTTTCAGTGTAAAATCCCAGGGTTTCCCGACAGCAACCACCCTCTTAACCGAAGCAATAGTGCATAACTTTTTCCCGATATATGTATTTGTTGTTTGGTAAAACATATTTTTTTATTCGGGTAACAGGTAAATCTAATTAATCTAGTTTATTCTTTTTATTATTTGCTTAAAACTGGGTGGTATTCAATAAAAAATAAAAAGGGATAATCCGTTAGTTTAATAACTGTCTAAAGCAAATCAAACTTGGGAAAACCAAAAAAAGTGTTTTTCTTGGAAAACAATAATTTTCTTTTTTTTTTTTAATTTCTCAAAAACTAAAATACATTTCAAATTGGTCAGTAATTC
This sequence comes from Dasysyrphus albostriatus, assembly GCA_946251815.1. NCBI lineage: Eukaryota > Metazoa > Arthropoda > Insecta > Diptera > Syrphidae > Dasysyrphus > Dasysyrphus albostriatus. Next base: position 218,175,353 of record OX276335.1, on the reverse strand, counting down.
ATCTTTTTAAAATACATTTTAGCATCCGGTTTTCTGTTTTGTATTGAAAATTAATAAGAGAATTGTATTTTGAAAACAAAAATTATACTTAATTAGAAATTTTTTTTAAAATTTTTTGAAAATTAATTTTTCAAAAACTTTTCAATAAAGCTACGAGCAGACGATTTGCGATAGTCGCAAATCTTTGCGAGCACTGACGTCACGAAAAAACTCGCAAATACACCGCAAATGCCTTACGTTTGACAGTGCTCGCAAACCTGCAAATACACATGTTCAGACGATTTGCGAAGGTTGTCCCAAAGTTTGCAAATACATTTGCGATCAAGGTGCTCGCAAATAAGATCGCAAATTTTGCAGCATATTTGCGAGGTGTTCACACGATTTGCGGCAACATTTGTAGATATCATATTCTTACTCATTTGCAGATTTGCGAGTCTGACATTTCTCTATTGTTTATTTGTTGAGTTTTGTCATAGCTATAGTCTCAAAATACTATATAGGTAAACATATGTACATACAAACACACAAGGGTATGTATCTTATATGTATATTTTGGTGATGTTTTATTGTCTGTAGGTCAGTTTAATTTTTTTTAACTACGTAAAGCTTATTTTCATAAAAAAACGAAAAAACTAATTTAAATCATAAAAAATAATAATAAAAATAATGAAGGTACCTACATACATACTAAAAACCACAGCCAATTACTTCAAGTACAACAACAAAATTCATCGCAAATGCCCGCATTTGCAGTGTTCCATTTTCGTGTTTTCGCAAATGGCTGTGACGGTCGCAAATACACGCAAATTGTCACAAATTATTTTTGTGAGTGTTCACATGATTTGCCAAAATGTCACAAATGCATTTGCGACTTGGGCCTCGCAAATCATAAGCAAATGATTTGCGAGCATTTGCAGGCTGTCCCAGAGTTGTGTTCAGACGATTTGCGATCATAGACCGCAAATTGTGACATAAAAATGACGTCATACTCGCAAATATTTGCGACTTTTGCAAATCGTCTGCTACGAGCTTAACGCAACTTAATTTAAAATTAAAATGAAAGAAGAGATTTTTGACTATTATAGTACGGCATTGTCAAATTCACCGTTGTTTTAAAATATTTTTTTCTATTTTAAGTCAATTTCTTAGAAAATTGCCCCTCCCTCCTAAGTGGGGGGGAAATAGACCCCTTCCCATACGATTTTTCTTGTCTTAAACCAGCCTACTCCCCTTGCTATTTCGCGCATCTTATACGATTCACCAAGTTTAAATAGCAATAGGGAATTTTCATTACGCTTATATTTTAAAGGTAAACAATTCGTTGAGGATTTTAAAAACTTATGTATTTCCAAAATATCGGGTTTTTGTTCAATAAGAGCTCTACAAAAGTTTTTTTAAATAAAACAAAAACGGTTTTGGATATCAATGAAATTCTTTATTCCTGTGAAAGTACGTTCAATGCCATTATGTATGGAACTCGATTTCTTTTGCATGGCCACCACGGGCACGCTTGTAGAAGTCCAGACGCTGAACCCAATTTTCGACGGTTTTCAAGCATAAATCGGCCGATACTACTGCAATTTCACGTTCGATATTCGTACGAAGTTCATCAATCGTTGCTGGCTTGTTGGCATAGGCCATAGACTTGACGTAGCCCCACAGAAAATAGTCTAATGGCGTCAAATCGCACGACCGAGGCGGCCAAGCGACTGGACCATTTTGTGAGATAACACGTTCTCTAAACTTGGTTTCCAATAAATTGATTGTGACATTCGCTGTGTGGCTTGTGGCAATGATGACTCATGGAGTACGTGTGGATTGCTGCCTGACCAATACCGCATATTCTGTTTATTGACGAAGGCATTCAGCCAGAAATGAGCCTCATCGCTCAAGATGATTTTTCGATGAAAATCCGAATCATTTTAAAGTTGTTGCTCAGCCCAATTCACGAACATACGACGCTTCTGGTGGTCAAGCGGCTTCAGTTCTTGTTTCAATTTAATCTTATAAGGATGTAGGTCAAGATCTTTTCGCAAAATTCGCCACAACGACGTCACAGAGATGTCCAACGCTTGAGAACGACGTGTGAGAAACACATTTGGGCTTTCTGCAAAGCTGACTCAGTGGCAGTAATTTTCTCGACACTACGGGCACTTCTTTGTCTCACTGGCACGGGAACATTTTGTACTGTGCCTGTGGATTCAAATTTTTCCACAAGACGCTCAATTGTTGATCTGCTAGAACGATTATGACGACCATAAATTGGACGTAGCGCTCTTAACGTTGAGGCCACTGACTCCAACTTTCGGTAATAAATTTTAATAATTTCGACTCGTTGTTGGCTCGTATATCTTTCCATCATAAAATGGCAAACCTTACTGAAGAGAAATGTCAAAAGAGCGGCAAGAAATATGGCGTCGTTTGCTGTCCCTGTCGCTCTACTTTTGTAGCGTCCCTGTTGAAAAACCCTTTTACTTAAAAATTAAAAACTCTGTGTACATATTTACATTTATAAAAGGTGTTTTTTTTTTAATAAGTCAGATACAACTTTTTCTTAAGAATAAAAAATAAATTTATCAGATTATTTCTAGCAATAAATATTTTCAATGTGAATAAACATCGTATGTATGTCAATATTGCCTTAACCCATTAACGCCCGAAATAAAATTGCTTGTGTAAATTATTTTTTTTTTCAATGTTTTCATTTAAATAAAAAATCGTAGAAAATATTTCTAATCGAAAAATTATAAGTTCAAAACACACCGCACCAAAGGCTGATAAAAAAAAACTGAAAGAATTTTTATTTCGTACTATACATCAATACGCTTATTATGAATTTTAGAGTACCAGATTTTCTAAGTTTCGCCATACCAGCCAAAGTTCCTCAAAATGTAGAAAAACCCGAATTTTTATGTCAAAAGTATAAGGGCGATTCCATTATCGTGGAAGCATTATTTATATTAAAGGCACTACCATCGGCTTTTAAAATTATTTCACTAAATAACACCAAATGGAAAGTTTGTGTGAAAGACACCGAAAATTATCGTCTTTTTTCGCGAAAACTATACGAAAAAAAGTAGAATGGTATACCTATGAAAATTAGTCGGAAAGGTCCTTACGTGTTGTGGCAAGAGTTCTACACGCATCAAGTTTAAAAAACGATATCATTAGTGATCTAAAACAGCGCAACCTCAATATCTTAGATGCTAAGAACATTGTCAAAAGAGAGAAACAGAAAAAAGACGGTGAAGCGACAGTGGTACAGCGTTGTCTCCCACTATTTATACTTTCGTTCGATAAGACTGAAAAACTAGATGAAATTTATAAAATTAAAAGAATTCTTAACATCTTAGTTAGCATCGAACCTATAGAAAAAAAAAACAAATTCAATCATACCCAAAATTATTGCAAAAAAGAGCCAATGTGTGTAAAATGTGCTGGAAAACATCTAACGGTTGACGGCAACGGAAAAAGTGAAAGTTCACCGACGACGTGCATTAATTATAATAAAAATCACCCGGCAAGGCAGTTAGAAACCGTAATTCTCAAGACTTCCAAATCTAGGAATGTCGGAATATCCATAAGGAAAAGAAAAGAAAACAGCGTCAGTACCTTCGGAGAAAATATCAAAGCAAGGAAATGCAGAAACATGCCCAAATAGCGGCCAAAAATATACCTGTAAATAAAGATACTGATACAGACCTGGTTTCGAAAGTCTTTTCAATAATTTTGTTAAAACTTGAAGAAAAATGTGACACAAATAAACTTATCTTTGATAGGTTAAGTAAGCTCGAAAATTGTTTTCGACCCAAATCTCTTTCAAAAAATATATGATGGAAAAGCTTAAAATTCGTACGTGGAATGCCAACGGATGATGACAAAAACTTGGAGAATTAAAGATGTATGTATATGATATCGACATATTTTTGATATCAGAAACGCATGCTCTAAATGAATTAAATCTTAAAATCCACGGGTTTCATAACTTCCACGCCATTCATCCGTCAAACAAAGCAAGATGTGGATCATCATTTTATCTAAAAGAGCGCATTGAACACTCAATAAGCTTGAAATGCCGCTTCCATCCGCGTTGCAAAATTGATAAGTGAATTTACGCCATTAATAAAGTCATTAAGCCCAAACTTAATTGTTGGTGGTGACTTGCGAAGCACACCTTCTGGGCCTCAAGATGCGTATATCAAAAGGGTCGAATGCTATATGAAGCAGGAATGAATAATAATAATAAAATAAAATAAGAATAAAAATTTCAGAGAGCTATGATCTCTTCACACATCATTCTGCTGTCATACTCATTATGAGCGAAAGCCTAATCACGATAGAAATTTTAAAAATGCTCCCTCGTAAAGGTACTATTAACCTCCTTTACAAAATAAATGCCGCTCTAAGGTTAGAATATGTTCCGAGCCAATGGAAAGTTGCGGAAGTCATAATGGTTTTGAAACCTGGCAAACATCTCACGAAAAGAAGTCTTACAGACCGAATTCGCTTCTTTTATAATGTCAAACGTTTTTGAAAGAATTCAACCCTTGCGCCTGCAGCCGATAATGAAGGAGAAACAATTAATACCCGAAAATCAGTTCGGATTTAGAAGAAAGCATTTGACAATTGATCAAGTGCATAGAATTACTGACGTAATTGCGAGAGCTATTAAAAAAAAAAGAAGCTTGACAAGGTGTGGCAAGGACTCAAATTAAAATTTATTAAGACAAGTTCTGCCTGAAGGACTTTATAACATTCTAAACGGATATATAGATAGATAACAGACTTTTTCGTGTAAGACACGGAAATGATTATTCGAATTTCAAAGAAGTAGTGGCTGGGGTAAGGAAGTTTATTAGTTCCAGTTCTGTACCTCTTATTTATGCGATACACCTCAAACAGAAGACACTATTGTAGCCACGTTTGCTGATCATACTGCAATACTAGCTGTAGGCAAAACGATTAGTGAAGCTACAATTAAATTACAAAATGCTTTTAATAATGTTACTGAGTGAACAAAAAAAATAGAAATTAATTTCATATGGAAATATTGATTTTTTTTTCATAGATAATCCGAAATGTCTTGCTGAATCCTTCTCACATAGTTTACATGTGAAATTTTTTGTTTATAATGAACATCCCTGTGGGCTGTGCTATATTTTACGTAATCAGTCTCAGATAAAGATAAGATGGTTGATAATTTCCTTACAGTTTAGTTTTTTTATTTCGGATAACTCGAATATCCTTGGATAGCCATAGTGGTCTTCCGACATCAATTGACACTTTCTTAATGTAGCACAAACAGATAAATAATTTTTCAAATGTACATAAAAAAGCAGATTAACATCTATTATTATTTCTATCCAGAAGAATCTCATTCATACGATTGAAATAGAACATTTACATATATATTTTTTAATCCAGTTGTACACCAGAATATAAGAAAAGAAATATATACATAGAAACTCAGTAACATAGTTACAATGTTCCCAACAGTTTTAAAAACAAAGAAACTCCTTGTTGAGATCTTCTCACTTTCGTTAGAAAATTTAACAGCCCTCATTTCTATCTTACAGCAACATACAACCTTAATCTTAGCCCAGAATTCAAATTGTTTGAGTTTCGATTTTACCAATGTTAGAATTAGTTTAATAAAATCTAATGGCAAGTGTGCAAAACAAAATATATATTTCATGAGTCATCCTGAACAAAATCCATGACCTTCCCACTCAAAAATATGTTTGCTGTAGAATAAAAACAAAACACTAGGATATGTATTATAAAAAAAAAACAGAACAGTGCCAAAAAGTAGTACACTAAACTAAAATTAAAAATCAACCTAGTAAACTAATAAAATGATGATTTTATTTTTTTTATTTTCCAGAATGTCATCTTCACCACAACAACAACAATTTGCGTAAGTATTAATGGCACATAATTAATAGTGCCTTTATTTTATTGTAATTTAAATTAAAATAGAAAAAAAATACCTTGTTCTGAACCTCTTTATGAAAAGTCGCAATAAAACCCAAAGAGTTCATTTTTGTCTACTCTCTCAGAAGCAGTCGGTAAAATTTAATTTCAAATTGTTTAATTTTATTTTCGTATCGAAGCATTTTGGCTAATTGCCATCTTTCGCCTCTGATAAAAAGAACAAACTAAACATGTCGCGTGCCCTATGCAATTTCCCGTAGTGTTTAAACAAACGCTATTTTGTAAACTATGCGTTGAAAACAAATTTCTATTTAGGTTTTATTTGATATTTAAGATATTTAACCTTTGTTTGATACTAGACAAATTGATGAGATGTCTTAGTGCACCTAGTGTCTACAAATGATTAAAGGAATTTTCTTTTATTTCAGACTTTTGCCCAAAATCATTAATGGTGGTATTGCTGGTATAATTGGTGTATCATGTGTGTTTCCACTGGACTTGGTAAAGACTCGATTACAAAATCAACAAGTTGGTCCGAATGGAGAGAAGATGTACAAAAATATGTAAGTGGTATATGTTTAACTATCTTATCGATGCTCTATAAGTTTGTAAACTATTGTTTTTATTTCATCTATAATCGCATTCTAGTCATTTAATTTAATTAGTTTTGGTTTTGCTCCTTTACATTATTTTATCGCTGAGGTCAGCAAGGTTTATCAGAGTATTTAAATGCAACTTAAATATAATATTTGTAAATGGGATCCACAAAATAGTAGGGTGCACGTATAGGTACTAGCTTTGATAAAAATGACAAGTAATTTCTTCTTGTTTAATTAATATTTCCTTATGTATTACCGTTTAATAAAAAACACAAATATCCATCATAAGCCTGTTATATTTGTATATCTTTATAACCATGTCGTACAATTCAGTAGAGTCAAAATAAAATTAAACAACACGTTGAGTTTCTATTAAACTGCTAAAAATTGTTCTCTAAATAACAGTGAAACATGTTACATGTTACTGTGAATTGATGAAGCTTTTTTTAAATTATGCATTTTTGTACGAAAATATATAAACATAAATTCTTTTTGCATTCTTTGGCTTCACGAAAGAATAAGTAGAAATGCGAGTTAACATGCAACCAAATTATCAAATTTGTTTTCTTAACCCATACCGGATGAAAAAGGTTGACCATAAATTAAAACCTAGATCACGCGATGTAGGGCACCTCGTTATCTCACATAACAATTTAAAATAATTTCGAATTTAATTAGCACTCTATAAAATTTACTGAAATATCGGTGTTTGCATCTGGTTATAATGGTTCTTTAACTAGTTGCGTGTAATTATGTAGGTTAGGTTAGGTTGGATCTCAGTGGATCCATTGCGCTCCCCAGAGTAAAAGTTGGGTGGTGAAGAGGGATAGGGAGGGGTTTGATGAGGAGTATTAGTTGTAGGGGGCCTCCCTGAACCATCCTGAGTTCTGAATGAATTTTAGGATGTTTTTCAGTGGCAATACAGAGATGTCGCCCAGTTCATCGAAGAAATATTCTCCTAGGGCTGCTTTCCTGGTTCTAGCTAGGCTGGGGCATTCACATAAGAAGTGAAGGGAGCCCTCTTCCGCCTCTTCATCATGACACCCTCTACATAAGTCAGATGAGCTGATGCCCATTCTTTTCATATGGGTTCCCATAGAGTTATGCCCCGTTAGGACGCCAACTATGAGTGATAATTGAGGCCTGCCTAGCTTGAGTAGGTATTCAGTTTTTTTCTTCGAAATGTTCGGCCAAAGGTTCCTTGAAACCCGACAGGTGTCGATAGATGACCATCTGACATTTGCAGCTTCCAAGAAACAGTGGTGTATTCTACTTTTTTCTTCCTCCAGTGGCATGAGCACCGAGGCTACGATTAGGCTCGGATCAAGAGATGATCCGCTTTTGGCCAGTTCATCTGCCATTTCATTTCCGTGAATATCCCTATGTCCTGGGACCCATTTTAGGGTAACTGTGTTCGTTGCGTTGAGTATTCTTAACTCATTTCGGCAACGATCGATCAGTTTGGACTTTATGGTGATTGAGGAAATGGCTTTAATTGCCGCCTGGCTATCTATGAAAATGTCAATATTTTTGTTGACTAATTTACGTGAAGCAAGATGTTTCGCGGCCTCACAAACTGCCAGCACTTCCGCTTGGAATACACTGCAAAAATTTGGAAGCTTCATTGATCTATATATGGGTGGGTTATCTGAATAGATACCTGACCCAACACCCTCCAAGGTTTTGGAGCCGTCGGTGAAGACCGAAACATGGTTTGTATTTATGACCCTGTTTTCGTTCCAGAGTTCCCTGGTGGGGATGTCTGTCATGGTTACTGGGTTGAAATCAATGTGCGGCGAAACATAGTCCGTTTGAATGTCAATGTCTGTAAAGTTCATTATAGTTCTGTGACCGAAGAGGCCCCTTTTCCAATTGTTACATTGTAGCAGTCGTAAAGCACTTTTTGCCGCCAACTCTTTCGTAAACAGATCGAGTGGGGCAAGTGAAAGGAAAGTTTCTAGGGCGGCCGTTGGTGTGGTTCTTATAGCACTGGTTGTTCCGATACACGCTAGTCTTTGAATTTTAGTCATGGTTTTTAGATTGGTTTCCTTATCTAAGGCTGGCCACCAGACCATACATGCGTACGTTAGGATTGGCCTTATAATGGCTGTGTACATCCAATGAATGGTTCTAGGGCTGGGACCCCATCTTCTACCAAAAATTCGACTGCACGTATAGAATGCTACTGAGGCTTTTTTCTCTCTTTCTTTAATATTCCTTTTCCAGTTCAATTTACGGTCAAGTACAACACCAAGGTATTTGGCGGTATCCGAAACTTGAAGTGGAGTTCCGTTGATGGTTGGCGGGTTTATGTTGGGAATTTTGTGTTTCCTTGTAAACAACACCAGTTCTGTCTTTTGAGGGTTAACGCTAAGTACGCAACTGCTGGCCCAATTACTGAGCTTGTTGAGGGCTAATTGTAGGAGGTCGCATAAGGTTGGGACAAATTTTCCCGAAGCCATTAACACAATGTCATCGGCGTATGCAACGACCTTGATGCCATTCAGATTAAGTTTAACCAATATCTGGTTGACTACAAGGAGCCAGAGCAGAGGAGATAGAACTCCACCTTGCGGAGTCCCCTTGCATGTTCTAACTTTTAACTTCGTATCACCCATTTCTACATTTATGAGTCTTGTTTGAAGCATGGAGTCAATCCAGTTTATCAGTAACGGATCGATGCTGATCGAGATGAGGGCTTGTCGAATTGCACTATTTTCAACATTGTTAAATGCCCCTTCTATGTCAAGGAATGCTACCAGTGTAAATTCCTTGAATTGGATCGATTTTTCGATTGTGCCGACCACTTCATGAAGCGCTGTTTCAACAGATTTGCCCTTCATATATGCATGTTGGGCCTGTGAGAGCATGCCGTCATTAAGTTTTAGGCGAATGTCAGTCTCCACTAGTCTTTCTAAAGTCTTGAGAAGAAAAGAGGATAGGCTTATAGGCCTAAAATCCTTAGGTTCGGTGTGGGTGGGCTTGCCAGCTTTCGGAATAAAGATGACATTGACTTCTCTCCATTTAGAAGGAACGTAGGTGATGTTAATACAACCCCTAAAAATGTCCACTAGAATTGGAACAATTATGTCTTTAGAGCTTTGGAGCATAATAGGAATTATTCCATCAGGCCCTGCAGACTTGTATGCTGAGAATGAGTCTATGGCCCAAGCCACCTTTCTGCTATCTATGATTTGGTTACCTATGTTAGAGATTACACTTATGTCAGGGCCTCTATCCGCAGACGATGAATCAGTAGTACATCCTGGGAAGTGAGTGCTCAAAAGTGACTCTAAGGTCTCAGAGCAGGAATCTGTCCAGGTTTTATCAGGTCTTTTTAGAAAACCTGGAGGAGTGTAAACCTTTGACATAACTTTCCTGAGCCTAGCAACGTCATTTGTTGACTCAATGTCTGTACAAAATTTTTGCCAGGCTGCCCTTTTCGCGTAAGTTGTTCGGTTTTTGTACATATTTTTGCTGATCTTGAAAAGATCCCAGTCAGCAGGTACATTACTATGTTTTGCTCTATTGAAAAGCCTTCTTGAGTTTTTCCTAAGGACAGATAACTCTTTCGACCACCATACGGGGTTGAGTTTACCTTTACCTTTTGAAATGGGGCAAGAACTTTCATAAGCATTATTAATAGCGAATGTTAGTTCATTGATATGTTTTTCAATATCTGAGCAATTTGTCAATGTCTGATTTTCATATTGACCCAAAGATGTGGCCATTCTTATCTTGAAGGCATCTCAGTTTGTCTTTCTGGGGTTTCTGTAGGGTTTTGGATTTTCTGTTTTGTGTTCGATATGGAATGTTATCATTCTATGGTCAGAGAATGTTACATTACTTGAGACCTTCCAGTCACTGACTACGATAGAATCGGAGTTAGTGGAAAGCGTCACATCGAGCACTTCTTCTCTGTTTCTAGTAACGAAGGTTGGCTCGTTACCTTTATTTAAAATCAACAAATTTTTCTCTATAATTTATTCGAAAAGTGACTCACCTCTTTTATTTATGTCTGAGCTCCCCACTGTATGTGATGAGCGTTCGCGTCACAACAAACCAGGAGGTCCCAACCGTTCTTACCAGTCACTGTAATGAGGTCATCAAGAGCATCTGGCGGCGGAGGCCTCGGTGAATCACCTGGCATGTAGACGGAGGTTAGGATCAAGGGCGGAGCCCCTTTTCTTTCGCACTTCACCGCCGTCATGTCTGCACTACTGTGGGAAGATAAGAGGAAAAGATTTATAGATATTTTCGCCATTATACATGTCCGATAGTTACCTTCTGTAGGCCCTTTCTTGAAGTAGAGGATATACTCTTTGGACCTTAGTCCGCAGATCCTCCCGCTGTTGATCCAGGGCTCCTGAATAAGGGCGATATCAATATTATCTCTTGTCAACAATGAGGTCAGGGTGGCCGAGGCCAACTTACTGTGCTGGAGGTTTAGTTGGAGCACCTTCAACATTTTTAAAATTTTTTCTTTGTAGGTTGGCAGCCGACATCGGACGCACCTTGACCTCACTGATGCCAACCATCAACTTGAAACCCCTTGACAGAACCTTCCAATCGCTACTAGGGAATCCTGAGTTTTGAGTTCCTTTGATACGCGAGGGCCCGGGACGTTAATGCGGACTTTGGGTCTGGTCGGGAGTTCACTTTTAGGAGCAACTTTAAGAGTTACCCCCTCAAGTAAACCTTTCATCTCACCAATCTTAGTTCGAAGCCATTTTAGTGTGGGTTCATCCCTACACGTCATGATTTTGAACCCCTTGACTGTCGACAGCGGCCCGAATCTCGGCACGAAACCAGTGGAGGCGAGAATCTCGGTGTTAATAAAATCGAGGATCTTTACCTCCACCTGAGCCCACTGCTCACTAGTTAGGTGACTTTCGGAGCTCCCCGCATTTATGACAGCCACCTGAAGGCTTTGTGTCACTACGTCCGCTGGCGTACCATTGTTGGCGCTGTGTACAGCCTTGTGTTTTTTGTTTGCGGACATTATGGGAGGCGTCGAGTCATTATGCCTCATCCTCTTTCTTTGACTGCCAGTGTGTTCGGCCCTTGGGTGCTTTGGGCCATTTATCGGCCTCACTTTAGGGCTACTGACCGCCAGTTTGGGAGGAGAGACACCTTTGTTTTTCTTTCTTATTTCAGACATCTTAGTGTCGATAGTGGTCTTGCTGTTGGGGTCCATTTTGTTAAGAAGTTTTTGAGCCCAGCTCAAGCGCTTCCAGTCTCTTAGCTTTAGCAGTTTTGGATCACCCTTGCCATACCTACGTACGGCCCTCTTGGCGTTTTCTATCCTTTTGAGATCTGGATTCGGATCCCCTCCCTTGTTCTGCTTATTTGGAAGTTCCTTGTTAACTTGTTAATTATGTAGTATTTACTTTATTTCTTGGAAAGGGAATTTCTTGCTCCTTTATTTTTTTTTTTTAATTTAACTTAATATGATAAATGAAACTGTGTGTTCAAAACTAGTGTAACCTTTATATTGACAAATCCTGCAATACATTTTGTCTGGAAGTTTTTGCTTTGTTATGGGTTTTATAAGGATTTATTTTAAAAATTTATTTTTTGATGGAAATTATTTCTTCCACATTTAACAATGATTTATGACCATCCAAATTGATTTTAATTTAATGAATACACTTATAAACATATTAGACCGAGAGCCCACAGCGGATTTTGGATGTAAGTGATAGCAAAAAAACATATAACAGCCCTAAATTGCCGTTCATGTCTGTTGGAGATGGCGCAGCGGTTTAAGATTCACCTGGGTGCCGGGACATAGAGACACCCCAGGTTATTTTAAGGCAGATGAAGTCGCTAAATAGGGAACAACTCTACCTCTTCTACCTAGCAAGGCACATATAGGTATACCTATCGCTTCATGTTAACTTATGCTGAAGCAAGATGCATTAGAGAGAACAAACCTTAGGTGGAACAATATCACCAATTGTCTGACAACAAAAGAAATTTGGCCAGTATTGAATTTAGAGCGTTCTAAGTGTTTGATATCTCTAAGTAGACTGCACATTAGCAACATGATTGGTGTTATAACCGGACACTGTCTTATAGGCAAGCACGCAATTCGTCTTGGCGTATTTTCTAACAAATTTTGCAGAAGCTGTATGGATAAGGAAGAGATAGAATCGATTCCTCACCTTCTATGCACGTGTCCTGTTCTATCTAATAGACGAAGACTTCATTGGTTATTTGGAGTCTTGTAATTGATGAACTGCTAGGAAAGCTTACTTCTCAAGGGATTCACTGTATCGGTTTTGCTGATGATATAGTCATCACAGCCACAGGGAAGTTTGAAGAAACCCTCTGTGACATTATTCAAAGAGGGCTAGCTACTAACGGGTGATTTTTTAAGAGGTTTAGAACTTAAAAAAAAAAAAAACACAAAAAATTCGAAAAATTGAATGAAATATTTATTTGAATCGATAGTTTGAACCTTGCAATTTAATGTTTAAAGATAATTTCATGCAAAATGTTGACCGCGGCTGCGTCTCAGGTAGCCCATCCGCTGAGTCCAATTTTGGCATACTCTTTCACACATATCGGCCGGTATCTCACGAATGAATGCATGGATGTTGGCTTCCAGTGCGTCAATCAAAGCGGGTTTGTCCCTATAGACATTAGCCTTGACATACCCCCACAAAAAATAATCTAATGGTGTCAAATCGCACGATCTAGGCGGCCAATTGACCGGCCCGAAACGTGAAATTAACTGTTCACCAAACTCGCCTCGCAATTGCGCCATTGTTTCGCGTGCTGTGTGGCATGTGGCACCGTCTTGTTGAAACCACATATCATGCAAGTCAAGAACTTCCATTTCGGGCAAAAAAAAGTTTGTTATCATCGCTCGGTAGCGTTCACCATTGACAGTAACGCTGCGATTCGCATCATCTTTGAAGAAATATGGCCAATAATGCCGCCGGCCCATAAACCGCACCAAACAGTGGCTTTTTCGGGATGCATTGGTAGCTGTTGCAATGCTTCTGGCTGATCTTCACTCCAAATGCGGCAATTATGCTTATTTCCGTACCCATTCAACCAAAAATGAGCCTCATCGCTGAACACAATTTTTCGATAAAAAAGCGGATCCTCGGCCAGCTTTCCAAGAACCCATTCACCAAAAATTCGGCGTTGTGGTAGGTCGGCTGGCTTTAGTTCTTGCACCAGCTGTATCTTAAAAGGCTTTACGCCCAAATCCTTCCGCAAAATTTTCCACGTAGTGCTGTAACAAAGGCCTAACTGCTGGGAACGGCGCCGAATCGACATTTCGCGGTCTTCTGTCACACTAGCTGATACGGCCGCAATATTTTCTTCACTACGCACAGTACGTAAACGTGTTGGTGGTTTAATGTCCAACAAAGTAAATTTGGTGCGAAATTTGGTCACAATCTTCCGAATAGACTGCTCAGAAGGTCGAGAATGCCGACCATAAAATGGAAGCAGCGCGCGATGAACATTTCGAACCGAGCACGAATTTTGATAGTAAAATTCAATAATTTGCAAGCGTTGTTCATTTGTAAGACGATTCATGGTTAAATTGCAAACCAAACTGAAGCTGTTTGACAGTGACACAAGGTACTAAACACACGTCAGCTGTCAAAACCAGTGTTGCCAAAACCAAACCAGCTAAAAAATCACCCGTTACTAGGAAATTATTAATTCTACCAAGACGACGATAATACCATTTACTAAGAAAAGACTTCTGCAACGCATGAAACCCATCCGGTTGGGGGGCGGTTGGATTACTCCAAACAAAAATTGAGGTTTAATATCTAGGTTTCACACTAGACAGTAAACTCCTATGGAATAAGCACGTAGAAATAACCGTCGGAAAAGCCACAAAAGCCCTCATGATCTTCAAAAGACTAGCAGGCAAATCATGGGGCTGCAAACCAAACATCCTTAGGTGGATGTACACCATGATGGTAAGACCTACATATGGTGCGGTCGCATGGCATAAAAGAACCGAATTGCTCACAACTAGAAACTCACTAGAAAAAGGCTCGCATGCTTATGCAAAACTGGAACAATGAAAACTTGCCTCACAACAGCCATGGAAGTTATCTTTCATCTATCCCCATTACATAAAGCCATAGCAAGTGCTGCATAGGGAGCCATCTTGAGGTTTGCCATAGAAGGAACCGGCACTGGTAAATGCATTAGTCTCAGGGTTAGGAACTGCATTCCAAAGTCAGCGGAAACAAACCTTAATAACATTACAAGAGATGGCATGATAAAGAAATACAACTTAGAGAAGAACTTTCAAAGAAGCTAAGTAATAAAAAGGATTGGGTAGGCGAAAAAGCAAAATGCGAATTACCGAAACCAAAACATTGCCATTATGTCACACAGTCAAGCTGCACTCAAAGCACTGAGCTCTTACGCCATCAGCTCTAAAGTAGTATGGGAGTGTGTGAACAAGCTGAATGACCTGGGCAAGAACAAGAGTGTCACACTTCATTGGGTACCTCGCGTTGGTGTCCGGGAAATGAAGAAGCAGATTCCTTAGCAAAAAAGGGGGCAATGACTTCCTTGATGGGGCCTGAACACTATTGTGGCTTAGAACAAAATGTGATAAAACACAAAATTAAAGAACTAGAGGAGGCCAAAAGATCCAAAAACTGGAAAGAACCTCCCAAGCTAAGGCAGACAAAACTATTACTTGGTAGTTACAACCGAGCACGATTTAAAGACTGCATCAACCGAACTAGAAACAATTTTAGGAGAATGTCTGGTCTCTTCACTGGGCACTGTAAACTTAAAAGACACCTGAATATCCTTGGTGTAGTTAGCAGTCCAACATGCATATTTTGCTGCACACATGAAGAAATACCAGACCATATACTAGGAAAATGCGATGCAATTATGTCCTCCAAAAATACTTAAATTTCTTAGGGAAATAAAATTGGAGGAAGAACTGTAGAATGAGCAACCTCATTCGGTCTTAGGTGTGGGCACAATAGATTTTTAGGTCGCAGTGCAACAACCCCCAATATTTCATTCATTCATACGTTTCATAAGAAGCTCCATATGGTTCACCGAGTAAGGAATAGGGTTTCCTAGATTCATGTATGTGGCGTCACAATGGACCAATTTGTGGTCTAAGTGTGTCGGTCCTCACGACTGGCACTTCAACCTAACCTAACCTAACCGATAACAAAAAAAGAAGTATAGGCGTCGAAGGCTTCATTGAAGGCTATTAAAATATCAAAAACTTGCAATACACAACCGAGGCTTTATTGATTAACCAGTGCATCAGTAGTCGTTTAAACCGAAATTGTTATTCACCCCTCCTTAGATTAGCTCCTGGGATCACATATCACTTAACGTTGACGGTCATGTAGTACCCTGATCTACTCCGAAATCTTTTTTTCATTAACTATTAATAACACGAGTATTTTTAGTTTCTATTGGATTTCAACCTAGACCAAAAACTCTCATTTTCATTGAAACCTTCGATATAAATATGGTGATGGTGGTGTTGAAGTTATACTTAACGTATGATTTTCATACTCATTTTCCTTTCGACTCTACATATTCAGCCCTATCATTCAATCCTAATCGGAAGCTTGTTACGAATCTGAATAAAATTTTTTTTTGATAATTTATAACTGTAAAGACAAAATATATTTAAAAAAAATGCAATAACTACTTTAACATTTTACCACCTACCTATTAGAACAGTTATTTTAGAAAATAAAAAAAAAAAACAATACAAAATGTTCATCCATGGTCGTAGTGTTCACGTAATTAAGGAAAGTACTACTTGTTAACAATTAAAAAAAAAAAACATAATTACATAGTAACCGTTAGGAAAATATTTCTTAAATATTTGTTGCTGGAAAGGTCATAAGGCTAAGACCTATAACCAGTTGCAAGGTTATCTATAATTTACAGGACAAACTGTAAATTGAAAAAAAAATCCTGCGATACTAAAGTTCGGCGCATTATTGTCAATTATCACGCAGATGGAAAATAATAAGGCAAAAACATCGAAAATATAAAAAATGGAATTTAAAATGCTTTTCAATAATATAAGAAAAATTAAACACGCAATTTAAAAGCAAGGTCAACTTTTCGAAGAGCTACAAAAAATCCTTTTCAATACGAGACCACATTAGAGCTCCAGTATTTGGCGAAACGGAGAGTAGACCGTCTGTTAAAAAGATTACATCTAGCTGGCTTCTTTACACGCATAGCCAGGAAAAAGCTTTTACTAACTAAGCGACACAAAAAAAACCACTCGCAATTTACCCATTAGTACAAGCTTTGGACTTTCGCCCAATGGAAAATGTGTTTTTATGGGATCACACGAAATTTGAATGAAAATTTTCGTTAAAAAACATAATCAAAAAATGGAGATGTTAAGGGCTTTGAAATCGTTTCTAATTACGTACACGCCACTGCATGAACAGCTGCGGTCAAAATAACAGCAGTAAAAAGTCAAAGCTAAATTATTGAATAAAATAAATAAAGACATTACGCTTATTAATCGCCACATTAAAAGTTAAAAAGAAAAAATTGTCTTCAAGATAACAAAAATAGCAATAAAAAAAATAACGGTATTCACAAAAATTGGGATAAGGAAAAAAATGTTTAGAAAACACACTGATCAACAAGCTTTTGTTACAGAAACCAAATTATACTTTTCTGTAGGTTTTTGGTGTGCTGAACTCGAATCTGAAGTGAGAAAAATTCCATCGGGCTACGTTTTTGAGATATTCCCATTATAAAATCAAAAACACGTTTTTTTTTGCTGTTTTCCAAATTGTATTGTAACGCGAGGTAAATTGTTTCAAGAAAATTTGTAATGGTTTCTAAAAGAACTATATTTCTTCTTTTAAAATCTGTTTAAATCTTCCCGATATCTCTATTCGTCTCTGAGTAATCCTCAATTAATTGAAAGCCTTTGATTTATGATATAAGTACAATTTAAGGGAGTATGGGCAAGCATTTGTAGGAGCTGGTACATTACTCAACATGAATGTGTCATACATCGTTGAAAAGGTTATTGTGAGTACATCATTTCATTTAGCTCTAATCCATAGGGCTCACGAGATATTCGGCTTTAAAGCACTTAAAAGAACAATAATTCAACTGCATATTTGGACTTTGTCTTCCTTCTCAATATCAGCCGAACATCTAGTGAACCCATAACTTAGAGCTTAACATCCCTATAATGAAATGATAACCAAATGACAAAATTATTATTATTATTATTAAATTAGATCTGAAATATTTTCATTACTCAAAAAATTCTTCAAAGGTTCTAATTCTCAGTCGATGGCAAAAATTCTTACAGTTCTCTTATTCAAGTTCCAAAACCAAAATAAACTTTCAGTTATTGACGTTAGATAATATATCCTTTTATTATATAAATGAATATTTGGTACCTCGAATTCCTAATCAGTACCTGACCGATTTAAACAGTCAGAAATATCATTAACTTTGAAAACTATCCAAGTTTCAGATCTAGCAAAAATAAAAATAAATGGATTGTCCGTTCAGTTTCTCAGTCGCCTGATGAATGCTTACAGAAAATATTTATATGTAAGCAGGTACATATTTCAGCATTTTAATATAGGCCTAGTAAAACCTTGGTTATATATATTTTTTATTTTTTTCGTACAATGCGTGAATATGTTTTAGTGGCAAAAACTATGAAAATACTCAGTCCCCTGACCTTTATTTACTGATTTTATCTCTTGAGATCCCCAAAGCTCACAAAATGCTGCTTTTCTTCTAAATACATGTAAAATAAAAAGCAGGACTCCATCGCATAAACTTACTCTTATTTTCAAGTGGTTAACAAATTTAAAGATAATTTACACAGGGTGTTTTGCATAAATTGTATAAAAGTGCTAGAGGACACAGGTTCTGTCGAAACAAAATCAAATGTGTTGGAGTGGGTATATTTCTCCCCATAAAGGTGAGGGGTATGATTTTCTTAAAAAATAAAAAAAAGTTAAAAAAATGTTCAGTTCTTTGGAACACCTGTTTTCAAAAAAGGCTATAAAATCGTTATTTTTAATATTTTCGACTAGCCGTTTTCAAGTATGTGAAAAGACGTTCTAAAGTTCATATATAGTTAAGTTTAACGGGTTTTTGCTTCCAAAAGTGTTATGTCAAAATTATCATCATTTTGTTCCATTTTTTGTGGAATCGCCCATAAATATTTGAAATATTTGAAATAATTTTTTGCAAAGATTTAAGTGTGTTTTTAAATTTTCGTATAAGTTTCGCCCTCAGAATAAGTTGACGAATCATTCGCCGTTCATCCGAACTGCAATATTTTCTACGGGTATAAATATGTGAATACTATGGGACCTCGAAGTCTCGCCTTAGAACTTGAAATATTATTACACTTCCCATAATCACAAGATTAAAAAGCAATATATTATTACCATAAGTTTTTATTATTAAATGTATTTTGATATGTTTTAAACCTTTCCAATTTAAATAGATTCGAACTTTAAGAACAAGTACGTGCAACGCAGTTGGGTATTTTATTGCTTCATTTTAACGCGAGCATATTAAGTATTTCCTTATCAGAACTACACTCCACTTGTTAATAACAAGCGATAACAACATCAAATTGAAGTGAATGGTAAATATGTAACGATTTTATCAGTTGAGAATACACATGAATCAGAACGCTCAATTATTTATTTTTTAAGAATATCTTGTGGTCAATAAATTGATTGCTTGTCTGGGCCAATTTTTATAAAAGTTGACAGGTGATAATAGTTCTGCAAATTTTCAACACAAGTCAGATATATTTTATTAATAAAAGGCTTCATTACTTTGAGATAACTTTGTTTGGTTATTTAAAAAGTTAAAGTGTCTAAAAATAGGGGTTGATTTTTTGTATTGCATAAATATCTTTTTCTTTTGTTTGCTTATAAATTTTTGAAAAAGCGCCCAGTAAAATAATCCAAACCCAAATTTATATACAAATCTGCAAAGGCTAAATGATTTTGTGGGTTCTCCGTAACCAATTATTCTTGTGGTCATCCTAATGCACGCCTAATTGCGATAAAAAACTCAAAATCAAATTCGATTCTTTTTGTTTTTAATAGTTTTATGTATAAGAGAGGTCTTCCGAACCAATCGAAAAGACGGATGTTTAAATGAAACAACATCTTGCAAAATGTTGCTTGACAACCTCAAAAACTGTCAAAAAAAACTGGGTTTTTCGATTCTCAAAAACCACCAAAAGGCTCTCAATTGATTTATAAATGAAAAGATAAACCACAGTTTCCATTTTCTATTCATATTTGATATTATTTAAGTAAACTTGTGTATTCCATGAATTTCCATTTCACAAACAAAATAATTACCTGCAGCACCTGAATCCACAACAAAAATATGGTGCAGAGCTCGTGCCTCATTTGACATTTTATTCTTAACCTCAACTCGCCCCAGCAAAGAAACTAGTTCATCTTCAGGACGAGTTCAGGGCGACTCCAGGTTTCAAAAAACACAGAATTGGCTCGCCAGGGTTAGTTCAGGTTTTTCAAAAAACGCTTTGGGGCGACCCCAGGGTGACTTCAGGGCCAAACGAACAAACCTAATGTTGACATTGTTGTTCTATATAATCCCCCTTAAATTCATTAAAATTAGTTTGTTCACTTTTCTGAGATCTCAGAAATTTCGATTCGTCCGTCACCTTCTGAGAAATTGCGATCGGATTTCTGAGGTTGCTGAAATCTTATATGTAAATCATGAGTAACCTCAACTGGTTTAATTTAACAACATCACAGAAATTTTTACTACTTACAAATAGTCATTTTACAAATTTTGACATGACACACCTTTTGCACTAATCAGTCTTAATGTAATTATATGAGGAATCCTGTCTTTATTTTGTTCTCTTGCACTGTTAAATTCGAAAAGATCACATGTCTTAGAGTTTTGACCTATTTGATATTATTTCTGTACAAACAATGGCAATAACAGCCCAAAAAATACTAAATATGAACTTTTTTTAAGTATAATAAGTGCAGGGAAGCATAAGGATAACATTGACATGAAAAAACGTATATGTCAATATATGCGAGGTGTGACCTTTTCGAAATTGGTCATACAAATATAGCGCTCATTTAACTTAGCAGGCCTTAAATCAAGTCCCATTATGTTATCGGTTTTTTATATTGTTGTATATTTCTTTTGCTTTAAGTTTAAAACAGTGCTTTTATTTGAATATTGCTATAAATTAAATTGTCCTCTAATCAACCATCATAGGTTTGACTGCTTCCGGCAGACATACCGTGCTGAAGGGTACTTTGGCATGTATCGCGGCTCTGCTGTCAACATTCTGTTGATAACCCCTGAGAAAGCCATCAAACTAGCTGCCAATGACTTTTTCCGTCATCACCTTACCAAAGCTGATGGCAGACTTCCAATTACTCATCAAATGGCCGCCGGCGGTCTAGCTGGTGCCTTCCAAATCATTGTTACCACTCCAATGGAATTGTTAAAAATTCAAATGCAAGACGCTGGTCGTGTTGCAGCTCAAGCCAAATTAGCTGGCAAAACTGTGCCCAAAACTTCTGCTACACAAATTGCTGGTCAATTAATAAAGGAAAAGGGCATCTTTGGTTTGTACAAAGGAATCGGTGCGACTGGCTTAAGAGATGTTTCGTTTTCGATTGTATATTTCCCACTGTTTGCGACATTAAACGGACTTGGACCGCGAAAAGCTGATGGATCAGGAGATGCTGTTTTTTGGTAATGATTTTATAAAATATAGTTTTCAGGTTCTTGGTGTTAATGATTAAGGTCTCTAGGTGCTCCTTCTTATCTGGGTGTGCTGCTGGTTCTATGGCGGCTTTGGCTGTCAATCCTTTCGATGTGGTAAAAACTCGCCTACAGGCTTTGAAAAAGGCCGAAGGTGAGAAAGAATTCAAGGGAATCGGTGATTGTATCACGTAAGTTAAATTAGATATGACAAACTTCAAAGCTTATCTATTATATAAAACTGATTTGTGTTACAGTAAAACACTAAAGCACGAAGGACCAACTGCTTTCTTCAAAGGTGGGCTGTGCCGGATGATTGTTATTGCACCACTCTTTGGTATTGCCCAAATGGTATACTTCCTAGGTGTAGCTGAATCGTTACTTGGTCAGAAAAAAGACTAAATCAATTCCAACAAACCATAGAAGCATAAAAGTCATCCACCCAAAATATAATTAATCAGATGATATACCCATGTGTGTTATATTTATTAAGATAAATTAACTTGCAAAGCATTTAAAAAAGAAACTTAACATAGAGTTGTATGTGTGTTATATATGCCATTTTTATGTTAAAGTATATTAGTATGTTGAATATTTTGACTCTTAGCAAATAATTATTCATGTGTGGGCATCGACCCACTTAATTATATTAAATTTAACTAAGAACACCGCTGCCTAGTGTAGACATAAACGCCAAACATTGATTGCACTCATTATTAGTAACTGTTGCAATTGATTTGTTAAACAATAAAAAAAGTAATATTGCACATATGCACTGAAAAAAATGACAATAAATTTGATGCCACGTAAATAGATGTCGATTAATATTTTAGTAGTTGATATACATTTATTTTATATGAAAATTCAATCAAAGAAAAAAAACTTTTTTAACATTAACTTATATATGTAAAACATTGTTAATGAAGAAGAAAATAATTAAGCACATCGTGTGAAACAAATTTTGAAGTATTTTTAGTAAATTTAATTAAAAAATCTGATCAAAAATCTAAAGAAAGCAGCGGTATAATTATCTTGTGTCCTGTTTGTATTGTTTAATATTATATTTTGATCTAAGTTAAATTTAAACTATAATACTATCCAATATAAAAAAAGTTTAATTATTATGTTCAATATTTGAAAAGTATTTCACCTCATAAATATAGTTCATACATAAATATACGTTGGTAATGTACAAAATTGAAATGCGGTGTTTAGTGTTTTATATTGATTTAGTATTGTCCAATCAAATACTCACGTTCCTTTGCTTCTTGGATTTCGACAACAGGTTATAAATTTGTTTATTGTTGTTCTATTTCGTTCAGTAACTTGAAACTCGACTTAAAAATCTATAGGTGTCTCCTTTTTTTGTTTCTCAGGTTATGGCATATCAAACCATGTTTTATGTAGGTAAAATAAGTTCTTAATTTAACGTTGAAAATTCGTAGCCAATGCATCTACAGTTTTTCCACGTTCCTCTAATGTATAGCAGCATGAATTTATTAATAATACTTTTAATATTATTATTAATATTTCATTCGATTTTATACAGGATTAAGTGAACAAAGCTATTTTTCGGACAGTAGTCTAAAGCTGCGAGAGCAAGAAAATAGTGTACTTAATATAAGCAACTTCTATAAACGAGTTATCAAATGAAAGCGAATGCACGATACCAAAGCACAGTGAGACCGTAGTAGGACATAGGTTAACATTTTGGTGTTGGATTTATGCCCTCATTCTTCCCTATAGTATTTATTAATAACCATACCACCTGATGCCCAAACAAAAATTGAAATCCACGAACAGAACTTAGAATTGTATTGTATTGTATAATTATATTGAGAAAGGGAACAAACAAAAATCTCGAACGCACAAAAATCTAGAATGCATACAAATCAAGAAAGACGTAATCTCGAAAAATCTCAAAAAAATAAAAATAAAATTCGAATTTTTTTTTGTTTACTTATTTTAAAAGTTAAATTCTAAATTTCTTTAAATTCAGATTCTTTAAATGCAAAAGAAATTTTGCATACACCCAACCTCACACCTACCGTAAATCCTATAGTGAGCCCAAGCAAGGGGGTTGCAGGGGGCAGCATTCCCCCCATACATACCTCACCGTTTATATAATAATATTTATATAATAATTTAATAACTCGCGCGAATAAACAGTACGTCTCAAACATTTAAATTTATTCTAGATTTTTCGCATTCGAGATTTTTTTATTGTAGATTTTTGTAGTTCGACATTATGCTTTCGAGATTTTATTATTTCTAGATTTTATTTTACGAGAATCTTACTTTCTAGATTATTATTTTCTAGATACCATAGTAGACCCTTGTCAAAATCACGGCCTTCTTTTTTTACTATGTTGAAAGTCTCATTTCTATAATAGGGTTTTATTATAGTCTTTGGCAATGGATATTTAAATTGAAGGTATTTACTATATCTTTAAAGTTTGTATTATTATTTTAACCACTTCAGAACCAAGAAAAAGCCCCCACTACGAGAGGCTAAAATTGGTTCGTGTTTGTCTCTTTTTCTCCAATTTAACGAGACTTTTAACTACAATGTCATGAAAAGTCATGCATGAATCATATACCAAAATATTCATATGGATATCTTGTTTCAGAAACACTAACATCTTGCTGCAACAAGGTGCGCTAGAAGCGATGGGCTCTGCTCTCCCCATCCAACTTACCAACTTACATTTTTTCCAGTTGGACAGTGAGGTTGTAATAGGTTCATAGAATGTGAACCGTTTTGCCGATTTTGATAAAATTTTCAGGGAAGATAAATATTTTTATAGAAAATTATCAGACAAAAATTCTGCCCACTTTTGCCCACTTTTTTTTTAAATCACTTCGAATCACAAATATTTATAAGAACTTGGGCACGAGTACTATATCTTTAGCGCTTTGTTATGTTATGTATCGCATTGGATTTTTCTATTTTATGTCTACATTATATTATCACACACTTATTTTAACTATTTTGTAAGAAAATAGAAAAATACTAAAAACAACTTTTTCATTCAATTTTTTTATTTTTGTCGGAACTAATGTTGAAAGTACCTAATAAAGTTGTCAGTTGATTTGAGTTCTGTTCTTTAAAAGTGTTAAGACAATTTTCTTTCCAATAAATAATCCCCAAATTTTTTTCCAAAGCCGTTTAAAGGAGTTTTTTTTAAATTTTATTTTCATAATACGAGTATCTTTTTCACAAAATATTTTTATAACAAAATATTAAAAAGAGCACACTATTTTTCAATTCTTAATAAATGTTAACATGTATACACAATATATTCCAGAGAAAAATAAATAATTAAAATACACTTGAAAAACAAAATATTGTTTCATGTTTAAAAAAAGGAAAATTATGATGTCTTATGTTTAAAATAAAGCCATTTAAATTGAAAAAAAAATCTCTTCCCATTAAAAGCAATCGAAAATATAACAACTTAAACAGTTTTTGATTTTCAATTTTATCTAAAAAAGTAATTAGATAAATATTTGGGAACTAGATAGAGAAGTATTGTAAGCAGTGAATAGTATTTATAGGCCAATTCAGTACCTAACATTTCGAAAAAAATCAGTAAAGGTAGGTTCGTTTGTATTTTTCCTTTGTTTTTGACAACTATGAAATTATTTTTTAAAGCAATTTTATAAAAGAAAATACTTAAATTTGTTTCTCCTACGACAATTTTTTGGCGCCAAAAATACGGTACCAGTGCCCAATTTCTGATAAATATTAGCGATTCGAACTGCCTCCTATAAACAAAATAGAAATCGGACTATGGTTCAGATTCTATAAACCTATGACCGCCATACAACTGGAACCACTGTGCAATGGTCGGACTGGCTTTTTTTGGCTATTGCCCTTCTTAAGTAATGAAATATTTGTTTTGTGTCCATCTTATCTACACGAATGCGTTATTATTTTGCAGAACCGTACGTTTAGTAAACTCCCCTAAAGGATTATTTGCTGTATATTGGCAACTTTGTTACACTGTATTTAAGGCATTTTTTATTTCACATAAAATCTTTATATACAAAAATTTAGGAATTTAGGTACACACTAAAAAAACCTATTTAATCATTTTTTCGTTTTTAATTCAATTCAATTAATTAATAAAGAAAAAAAACTTAAGGAATTTTGGTTGAATATTTTTTAAAAAGACTGTTAGTCCAGTAACTTTTCTGGTATACAACAGACCTTGCGTTAGATCCGGTAGCTGTGATGAGTATGATAAGTTTTTTAAGACGTTGGCCTGGTAAATAATCGAAGTTTTCGACCTCGAGCTTGAAACGCTCGTTTTTGCAGTAATTGTCGATTTTATACCTAAAGAAACAGTTTCTGATGAAAACATTGCTCTACGATTTTAAATAAATTAAATTTACACAAATTTGAGCCTAGAATTGTCTCTGTACGAGTAGACAGATTCCAAGAGAATTCCTTTCATAATGTATCAATGAGTAGTATACATAATTACCAGTATAATGACAAATGCAATGCACTTGGCATAAGATGCTTCAAAGCTCTGGAGCGTGTAGGTTAGGTCAAATAAAGAAAAAAAAATAGTATAGGAAGGGAGTGCATATATGACTTAAAACAGAAAAGCAAATATTCAAAAACATTGGTAATATGTAGAAAAATCCTTTAGCTCTTCTTAGACTACAAATAAATTCTTTGATATTCTCTTTAAATAAGGTTTTTTGAATTGATAGTTTTTGAAAAATTGGATTTTCAAAAAAACTATATTTTTTTATATTTTGTTTTTATTTTATGTTTAGCCTAGTTTATACATCAATGTGAACTGAAATCGAAATCAAAGTGAAGTCAAAATGTTTGGTCAAAATGTTGGATGATAAAGGTAATACCACTAATTTTCATTTATTTCAAATCATATTTGTACTTCATTGTCGCTAAAATAATTGCATTTTAATTTTATTCAATATTTCACGCTTCGGGAAAAAATAGTTATTTTATATAAAAATTTCAATTTCCCTTGGATGTATAAACTAGGCTTTACTAGGTAATTCTTATCTCAGCTAATTTTTTGATTATTCATTATTATTATTGGTTTATGGAGGAATAGTGAAGATGCCGATAAAAATAATAGAACAACGATGTTATTTAACTTTATGTATGCATGCAAGCTAAAACATTTTTTAATTGTTTGCTCTGGAGCGTAAATGAAATGTTCCCGAGTTTGGACTCGGGAACATATGGCTGACGGCAAATGAAATAAAGGAAGTTCGCAGAATTAGCCATTCTTCTGCCTTGAAACGGCTCTTTTAGAATCCAATATCACATTGTTCATTAGCTTCGTCACAATTGTCGGGTTCCTTTGCACATTTTCGGGGCATGAATATTTCGTAGCATTATGATAACTAATCCAACTTTAAAACGCAAATGATGGGGTGGCATGCCAGGAAAATCTAAAGAGCTTATGAGTTCAACTAGATAATTAGACGACTTCGTCGCTTCGTTATCAACTAAATAGATCGATTTTTATGAAGGCAATTTACCCAGAATTTCATTTTGAATCATCTTATTTAAGTCATTGACAATTTTGACCAATTCAAAACTTCAACGAAAGATGAATTCATCACTAATTTACATATATCCTAAAAATTATTGATGAGTTTATCTTTTGTTGAAGTGAATTTGCAAACAGCAGGTGGAATCGATTCCAGTATCTACTGGAATGTGTCAATTTCAGAATCCCAGCTGCTCTTGGGAAAAAAACTTGATCCTAAATTAATCAATTATCTTTTTAATAATAATTGACAACCATAATAGTCCTGTTAGTTTCATATCTATAGAGTGAAGTGGGATAAAAACAAAAAAGTATCCGATTCCGATTTCTTTTTGTGTTATAAAGGATGGGTTTATTGCTACACATGTTTCAAATCAAGCTTTCCTTATAGGGTGAAATGGAGAAAAAACATAAAAAAGGAATCCAATTTTGAGAAAAGTTATAATTAACAAATTAATATACTAACCGCAAAATATTTGTTTTTTCAATTTCGGTTTCAAATTTTAAACACACTTTTTGTGCATGGAATGTTTTATGTAGTGTAGGTTTCTAAATTACTGGCTTCATATTTTTAAAAATTAAGTTATTCCAATTTAAACACATATTTTTTTGTTTTAGAGGTTGGATTTAGGACCAGATGTTTTTTCCTATCCGATTTAAAAAATTCTTTATCTTCTAGGAGTTTTAGGTACTAAGAAGATAGACATAAGGTAAAATGGGGATGAAATAAAAAATTAAACTACGATTTGAAATCCTTTTAATGTTGGAAAGGTAATGCTCAAAGAAAATGTTTCAAATAGGTCGTGTCTATTTGAAACATTCTTTAAATGTTAAATTTAGAGAATGGACTTTGAGAACCACTGGCTTTATATTTTCTCTTTAAAGGGGAAATGGGTTTAAAACGAAAAATGGTATCCAATTTTTAAATATCTTTGCGTGTTATAAGTTGTCCTTCAATCAAGTTCGAAAGGCTGGACGTATTTATTTCATTTCATTATTTCTTGCAGTGAGCCGAGCGCAGTTATAAATACATATTATATCTTTATTTAATGCACACGAATTGCGTTGGCCCTGGAAAAGACTTAAAAAATTACTTCCATGAATAAATACGCAAAGAATTCCGAAATAAGTGCCGCTCATGAACTAAGTGGATATAAGAACAGAAAGCCGGAGGCCGGTGATGGAGTTTCTTTTATTCACTTTTGTTTTAAAAGTGAAAATACGTACAAGAAAACACATTTATTGCCCGCCCAACATTTATAGCCTTATTGTGAGTTTCACCCGAACAACATTTTACCCGACAAAATTGACATTTCACTTTTTGCCTGTTATGAGTTGCACTCGAAAAAATGTTTGATATCTGAAAATTCCACTAATTGTGAGTACTTACTCATTTTTCCAGAAATGTATCGTAATTAAGAGCCAAAATTTTCAAAAAACATGCACCTACTTGTTAAGCTGGCTATACACGAAGAGTCAGGGGAACACACATTTTTATCGGTCTGAAATATTTTCCGGCGGGTGAAACTGAAATTAAGGCTGATCATTTATATTTTTAAATTTATTTATAGTTTAGTTCTGTTATTTTTTTTTTAGAAACTCTTGTCTATACCCGAGCGAAGCCGACACGGACCAGCTAGTTATTATATTAAAAACATAATTTTTTTTGTTTAAGTTTTCTTAGTTTTCAAAAACTATCAATAAAACAACCTTCTTTGCATACAGAATTGTTTGGTATCTTTGTTTGTTTAATACAGATATGAAAAAATGTTGAAGTGTAAGTCTTACAGGTTCCTATCATAATCTTACGAGTATATAAAGATTTTAGTTTTTGGTTTCGAGTTATGGGCAGCAAAAAACAAGTAGAAATGTAACGATATCAGTCCGTGGTTATTGGCAAAAAAAAAAGAAATGTAGGTAACGATATCAGTCCGTGGCCTGTTGACCTGATACATTTTAAAAGGAAGACTCTTGGAAACTTAGGTATACAAGGACAACTCTGGGCTCAAATTGATGTAAATTTAACTTATTTCAAATCGTAGAGCAATTTTTTCATCAAAAACTATTCCTTCGGATATAAAATCGAAAATTTTATTCAGCATCATAAGCAACTCTGCAAAAATAAACAGAACTGCCAGATCTGACGCAAAGTCTAAAAGGGAGATTTTTGAATTCCTATGTGGAGTGTACTCAGATTTTTTTCAGAAGTGTATTAGAAATCCAGCCATTCTAAAATGACTTCTTTTTTGCGTTGCTAACTCTTCTACTGAAACTTTATGACTTGGAGTTGGAGTGTATAAGTCTCGTCCCCGACCCGTGTCGAAACTCGACATCACTCATTAAATGAAAGGTTGTTTGAAATTTGAATCAAAAAAGATTTTTTAAAAGTTTTTAAATTTTATTCTTTTGAGTATGTACAATGATCTGCAGTGAAAAATTGTAATCCACTCTAAATGAACCCACAATGTGTAGGTCTGTTTCCAACCATATAAAATTTATCGAAATCGGTTTAATACTTTTTGAGAAAATGGTAACACTAGAACTAGAACGGTCCATGCATGAAACTCCTTTTAGATTCTGCGTGGTTTTAACTCTTGCATCAAAATGATAAATCACACCGCGGCACTGTTGAATAGAAAACTGTGAAGAGTCAGGTTATACTGCTATTACACGAGATCAAATCTTTTTTTCTTAACAAAGAATAAATTTTGAGAAGAGTCATAGACAAAGAGTCATCGTGTAATAGGGGACTTACAGGTTTGAAACCACCTCCAGAGATGTCAATCATTTACCTAAATATGTACATAGTTACGAAGATCGTAATGACTTGAAGCTAGCTCTTTTTGTCATCTTCAGAACAGTAGTTATATTTATTGCCAAACTCTTCCAAAATGCTCAATTTTGATCTTTTGTTGATTGAGCTCGAGTGTATGGTTATGTTACGAAATAAAAACAAATACTTTCCAGTTTTTGTAAACATTTTATTTGTCCAAATTAATAATTTAAATTTCATCAAGTTCCAAAACATTTATCCATAACATATCACAGTAGGTACATAAAGGTACACTCGTTGTTTGTAAATGAAATTGCAAATTAAAAGCTGATGACAATTAGCTGGCATTATTTGTTCCATTGATGCTATTGTGAAGAAAAAAGAAAAAAGGAGAAATTTAAATGAGTTTTATTAAAGAGTATAATCTATGAACCTTTGTTATACTTGGTGTTGGGAATTTTAATCAAGTGTTCATGCTAGGGAAATATGTGTGTTTGGTCTTACAACTCGTCTTTGAGTACAGAACCTATAATCTCATCACCAATTGCAACTTCTTCCACACTACCTTGGACTTTCTTGTTATCAATTATGTTAACCGAATCTGTCGGTTTGTATGTAACGGTGTCTGTAGAATTGTGTACTGTGTCCTTGTCATCGGACGCATTAGACGTGTATGATGGATCGGGACTTGTGAGTGTAATGCGGGAACCTGATACCGTTCTGTGTTTTAAAGTTAAAAAGTGTTACAAATAGCAATTCATGGTTAGGTTAGGTGAATATTTTTTGTTCTTATTTTATTAAACCAAAAATTACAAAAACAAAATACTATTTAGCTGATCATACACGACTGAGCCATCCGATCCATTTGGCTGGGTTGGATTCCAAATTTGCTGGAAATCCAAATGGATCGGCGGCCAACCCATACATGATCAATTTTGGATCGTTGCATTGCCATTTGGCTCTGTCGTGTATGGCTAGCCTTAGGCTGTGTAACCTGCAGTACCTTGCATGTTCACCACTCAAATACACAATTATTCTCGTTGCCGAGATGATGATCGCAATTTCTGTGGATTTCTATATGGCAAGTTTTAAATTTCAAATTAAGAGTTTCCATAATACAATTTTGTTTGGCTTACAAAATCTTATACTAACCTTTCTCTAGTTTCAAAATTGCCTTCAACATTAACATTTCTCGGCTGACGAAAATCACATTCCAACGAGAATGCTGAATCACCAGGTGTGATCAGCTCTGGATCATTTTGAATTACTACAATATTTGTATAGACATCTCCTTCTTGTTGGGTCTGGCATTGATCGAAGTTAAATTTCATTTCCAAAGAACGAATATTACTTGTCTTTTCTGATTTAACAAAACATGGAGCCGATTGTTTGTAGAAACTTCCTCTAGTGTACATTACTCCAGTAAAGTCTTGCTCAGTTTCAAGCATTATCTGCATAGATTCGGCACCACATTTCAGATTTACTTTCTGGATGCCTTGAGAGGAACCATCAATTTTAAAAGTGTCCGTTAGATCTTGTTCATAAACCGTATCTATTAAAAGATGTAAAAAAAAAAACAATTAAAAAAAGCCAAATGAGTTTACATTCAGAAATAATATTGATTGGAAACAATTCGTACCGCAATTATTGCGCAGTAGAGCCTAAATCTAATCTAAAAAATTATTTTGTCTTTATTAAGGCATAATGAAAAAAGAGTAAAAGTGTTGGCGGTGGTTTATATTTTTATTTTGTCAAGATTTTCCTCAGGCTTTTATCTTTCCCGTCAAAACGGGACACGATGTTTAAACCAAATCAACATTCATAATCATCCAGGAAATTTAGACCCTCACTTACAAAAAAATCCGACCACGCTGAATTAGTTTTTGTCGTTCGCGTTTATGACTTTTGAACCTTCCCCCAAGGTCGAGAGAGCTTCCAAGAAAAAAACCAACGTCACAATACACAATTGTCCTTTTTGAGATTGTATGTTACTATATAAATATAGTACAGTTGTCACGCATTTGTTATGTTTGTTGTTTGAAGTTAAATTTTTCGACTTTATTTTTTTTAGTATCCATTCTCCTAAATTATAATCGGTCAATGTCGTGACTATCGTTGCCTTGAGTATCGTTTTTTTTGTCTTTGGTTTCGTAATTTCTAATACGGCTCCGGTGTTATTTCAGGTATTAATTCTGACTTTCAGTCATTAGAAATAATGGCTTAGCTTTATGTTAAATTATAAACCTATTTTTCTTATTTACCCTTAACCCAAATAAAATTAAATGGCGTTTGGTTCTTCCTGTTTATTATCACCCCTATCGCGAAAAAAAATTTCCCCGAAGTTTTTACCCATTTTGGTATAGTTGCTATCGTGAATGATCTTCAAAAGAAGGGAAAAATATTTCTTTTGGCAAATAGCTATCGTGAATAGATTTTTTCAGGGAACTTTTTTCTCATTTAAGTGCTAAAATTTCCGCAAGTTGCTTGTCGGGGAAAAACCTGTAGCACGGCAAAATGTAAGAATTTGTTTATTAAAAATGTTAAATTAAATAGTAAACAAAATATTTTTTTAAGGTCTCACTCAACAAACGAAAAACAGCTTGAGGAACTGGTGACTTTAACGGAAAATTTTTTAGATATTGCTACGGGGTACTCAAAAAAAAACACAAAAGAAGAGGTTCAAGATATGTATGTATTTGGAAGACAATCGAAAATGAATTAAATTGCATCGGGCCTCCAATAAAATCTAGTTTGGATTTGAAGAGGGTAAACATTTAACAACAACAACAATTAATTATTTTATTCATAATAAAGCGTGTGTTTGTTTGTGTTTGCGTCAAGTTTGGAGCGATAAAAACAAAATATATAAAAAAGAAAATGTGTGAAAACATAAAATTCAAGAGTGCAATAGGTGGCGGACCTTGCAAAGAATATAAGTTCTCGAACTTAGAACAATCTATCATACAAATTTGTGCAATAAGTGAGTCCGTGGAAGGCCACTCTGATTCTAAACGTTTTGGACTACCTTTTTGTTCTAAAAAACAGAAGCTGGAATCTCCTTGTGACAAGGAGGTGATTGAAAACTCTCATTCAAATGACCAAGAACATAATTCAGCGAAAGAACTGGATATATTTTTCGAAATTTTGATTGAGGAGGATGACACTGCCTGCAATGTTTTTTACCAAGCATTAGATGATAATGGCATTGGCTAAAAAACGCCCAAGACGCAAAAAAAAGTTGCGGAAAAAAAATGTACCCTGCCCAAAAAAAAATTCAGTATAGTGCTTATGGGCGAGCTATTTTCAAAACAATGATGTAGTAGTATATACGATACTAAAATTTTCTCACTGTTTTTAGTAGTATTTATGTTAAGGGTATTCATGCACTGTCGTAAAACCCTAGATAAGCTAATAAATTGGTTAAGTTTATCTTTTGGTTGATGAACTGTCAAATTTTGAATGGAAAATGATTTACACAAGGTATGTTTCCTTACTTTTAGGATAAAGTTTGGGAAAAAGTTTGGGGATGAGCTTTTTGATGTTGTTGTAATGTTTAACCGGAAATTAAAAGTAAAGAAACGCATTTGGAATGTTTCTGGTTTGTTGCGGTGTAAATTACCCATTCGACTTCATTGCTTGTAGGCTCAACGCATACAAAATTATGCAATTTCAATTCTATTAACATTTGCACTTATCATTTTGGCTATATTAAAAAATTCCTGAAATATTTTAATTTAATTAATTTTACTTGACAAATTTAATTTAAAATTTTTCGATCAGATTTCTTGTTTGACAAGCAAGAAAGTGCAGGAAATAAAATAGATTCTTGCTAGAGGAGAAATGAAAAAAAGTCAAAAGCTCTGCAATTTTCGTGTCAGAAAATAGTAAGGAAACACATTTTGGGTAGATTTGGGATACTTTTGGAACCCACGGGCGAGTAAAGAAACAGACCTACAATTTGGTTAAACTTATCGAACTTTGCTGCAGAAAATTAAACAAATTAATTAAACTTATCCAACCATCATTTTTACTCTTACTCAGATTGAATTACCTAGCTTTACAAATGTACAAAAAGGTCGTTCATGCAAACTTTGCGTAAACTTATCATTTTAAACAATTTAAAAACTTACGACGTTGCATGAATACCCTTATATTATCTCTTATATCGTTTGTAAATTTAACAAACTCTGTCAATTGAAAAAGAAACGTTGTAAAACAAAAATATAATGCCTAAAGAGTTTGAATGTATTAGCTCTTCTCGATTGACTTCTGATTTGAAATCAAGAAGAGAATTTGTTTTCTCAAAAAGAAACAGAAGAGGATTTTTTCGCTAATGGAGTGGTTTTAGAAGACTTCCAGATGCTTCGAAAGCCTCCTGGATGGTCAATGGAAAACGACATTATTGGAACTGCAAAAACTGTACCTAAGGCTTTGTTGTTTGTTTTTTTCGATAAACAAAATTCAATTTATGTTTATTATGAAAGTGGACTAAGTCAGTTGGTTTCTGCTTTTAGTGGGGCTGTCATTTAGACCAACCAGTATTTCAACCTGATGGTCTGAGCTTTCGTCTACTAATACTTCATGTCCTAACTAATCCTTTAGGGATGTTAGCCACGGTTGTAGCACTGGCAGAAGAGCGAAAGGAGGGTTGGCATCTACCAAGTTTAAGCCCTGAAATACAATGGCTATATATTGAGTACCTGATATCGGATATGACGCATGACTTTAGGGTGGTTTTTAATGTTCAATCTTATGAAATCAAAATGAACACGATACATAGTCCTAAAAAAATTACTGCATTTTAAGTCAAGCAATTCAAATTTTCTCAATTTAACTGTTTAATGATGAACCCTGATGGTCCACATATTTAATTTATCATAATACACAAGAATCAAAAGTGTATAAATTCGAATTAGAAGCAAAGGATTGCTTCTAACATAAAACCACTTCTGAAATTGATACGTTGATGAAAATCGACAAGACTAACAAAAACGAAAGAAGGTGATTTTTTAATGATAATGACTTGTTCGTTTCAAGAAATACAGTCATTTTCACTAAATCTTACAAAAAATTATTTTGTTTCGAATAACTACATATCAAAGAATATAAAATCACCAAGAAGACGAATGTCATACAAGCTTTATTTAGAAAAATTTGCATGGCGGGTTCCAACATTGGAATCCGCTTTCAGAGCTTTTCTATTGTATGAGAAATAGTTTTATCTCTCAATCACTTTTTGTTTTGTTCTTTTTATTATTATTTCGAAAATATGTAGCTTTCGGAATTGGATTTTATTTTAAGATCCAGAAAAGGTATTATCTGGATCTTGGTAACTTTATATTCTTTGATAATATGTACTATCTCTAAAGCAAATGGCCTAAAACTTTGTCCTTCACTTGATTTAATATTGAAAAGCTGATGATGTTTTCAAAGATCAAAAAATGGCGATTTTTTGAATATCCGGTATCTCTAGTTACCTTTCTGAAGGCACCAACAAATGGTTTTAAAACTTTTAGCTAAAATTGGAAAGCCAAATTATTCGAAAGTATTAAATATTTACTTCGATTATATCCCACCATCATACAATATCAATTTGCAAAACAAAGATATTTTGAATTTATAACCCTATTTTACATTATGAAAAATATTTCAAAGAACTCTTTGCTGAAAATTCCGAGTCTTAATATTTAAAAACCCGTAAATACAATTTTTGCTACAAAATTATTTTTTATATAAAAAATTCAACATTTTTCATTGTTCCAAGTCACTTTTTAGATATTTTGTTTATTTTGAAAAAGGACTAAGGGCCAGTTGGTTCACTGCTGATCACGTTTAATCAATGAATTATTGTGAGCGGTAACTCTGCGAACGTGCTTCTTCATCATAATTTTCGAAATCACTAATCAGATAATATATCAAGAAGAACACTCCGAAACGCGTTGCGTAAAATAATACTAATTTATTAATTCAATAAAGTTGTGTAATAGTTCGATTTTTAAATTAAAAAAATAAAATCATATTTATATGTTTTTTTTTTAATTTTATAAAAAAAAAATCAATTTAAATCCAACATGACTCGGAGACATAAACCAACATGAATCAGATGATAATATTGTTTGATTAGCTCCATTATGGCAGAGCATATGAAAAACTTGTTACAGATTAAACCCAATGTGAACAAACTGGCCTTAAGTCATTTAGTGTCTCTAATATCATATACGAGTACATATCCTCATTTGCTTCTGGGAAAATTTAAATCCAGTAAATAAATTTAACATTATGCGATCCAATATTTACTGAAACATTTTATCACTGGGAACAAAAATATTTTTTTATTTACTCAAACGCAAACCCTTTAATATCTAGAATCAAAAAAATACTAAGACTAAGACTTTAATATCAAGGGCGCTTATAATGAAATTACTTTTTTAATGGTTTGTCTACTGTGGCGAATACTTACTTTTTTTTAACTGACGAGCGGTGATTCGGATTTTTACGATTTACGGTTTCGCATTCAATCTTTTTATTTAAACTTGGTGTGACAATTCTTTTAATTGTGGCTATTCAATATAATGAAGACAGCATCATGTTGTGACTGCAGATTTGTTAGTGACCTAAAAG
This sequence comes from Dasysyrphus albostriatus, assembly GCA_946251815.1. Classification (NCBI taxonomy): domain Eukaryota; kingdom Metazoa; phylum Arthropoda; class Insecta; order Diptera; family Syrphidae; genus Dasysyrphus; species Dasysyrphus albostriatus. Next base: position 218,139,120 of record OX276335.1, on the reverse strand, counting down.
AGGGTGATGTTTTTGTATTGGATTGAATAGAAGGTTTTGAGATGGCGAAGAATTGTGTTATGTATCGCGTACTTCATCAATCAATAAGCCTAATGTAAGTCATTTAAGTTAAATTAAGAAGTTTTAAATGATGTTAAATGCAATGAATGAATCACTGCAGCCCTACGTAAGCAGCAAATGGTGGAGTTTATAAGATAAGAGGCTAATAATCCCGATTACAGAGACTACGATGCAGACCTACGCAAAGTTTATACTGCTCATTGCAAGGATACTAGACTGTGGCAAAAAACTAAATTTTGATTTGGCATGTTGTCTCAAAATTTCGGTAAAAAATTTCAAAAATGTTAATCGTAATTTGAGCCTTTTATATTGATACTTAGAGATTGCAATTTTCTATTTTTCATACAAAATGTATGGACAAAAACATGGTGTTGCCTTATATCTCAAAAATTATCCAAATCCATTGAAAAGTAAATATATTAGATATGTAAATAGGAAATTCCACTCTCTGTTTGATTTTATTACGCTCTGTGTTTCTAAGGTCATACTTTTTATATGGGAATTCAACACTTTTTAAATTACATTTTAACATTTTTTTTCACCTTAAGTACTTATTTGTAGAGTGTAAAATTTTAAATCGATCTACATAATATAGTTACTTTTTAATTGGCTAGATAATTTTTGTGATAATGTATAAGCAAAAGAACGCAACATCAATTTTTTTGTAGATACATTTTGTATGAAAAATAAAGTTGAGTTATCTTATATAGTTGATCTTATACTGTTTGCCAACTTAAAAACGTCAAAATTGACAAATTTTGTTCAGATTCGATCATGTAAGGTCTAACAATAATTCTTCTTATCCATTTGGAGCCTTGTAAGGCTTAGTTCACACGGCAACGTAGGTTTTTTTTCAAAGTATAAATCCGTGCGAGCGAGCAGTGGCTTATACGTTTTACAAAGATCCTTTCATAAGGCGTTTGTACGTTTGCCGTTTGGATTCATACTGCCATCTGTATTTATACTGCAAAAAAAACGTACCGTGCATTGCCATGTGAACCAGGCTTTGAACCATGCTCTAACGTATATATTTTTTAAGAATAAAATTAACCAGGCACACAATTTTAAAATTTTGTAGTTTTAAAACTAATACCATTAAACTCCCTCCCCTCCACCAGAATCTGGTTACAAACTCTTTTGCATATCCATTTTTGCAGTACTAGTAAAAAATTTCAAAAAGAAAACGCGCGTTAACGATATATGTAGTTGAGGCCACTATTTCCTGTGAGGATGCATAGGAAAGACAGTAACTTTATAAGCAGAACTTCTAGATCAAAACTTAAATTTTGTTTTAAACTAATAATTAAATAACACAAATAGCTCCATAGGCGTGAGGCATACCCAGAGTTGTAAATTACTTGAGTACACTTGTACTTAAGTACTTTGTTAATACCCAGTACCTTGGACTTGTACTTGTAATTGAAAAAAATAAGTACAATGTTCTTGGTACTTGAAAAACACCAAGTACAAGTACTTTATGAAGTACTTTGTTGCAAGTACATGTTCTATGCAATACTGCCCAGTATATTTTCAAGTACTTGAAATGGACTTGTTCTTGAAAAGAACTTTAAAATGTCCTGGGCAGTAAGTAAAGTAAAGTACCAAGTATATGTACTTGCAGCAAGTATTAAGGTACCAAGTACATGTGCTTGGAGCACAGTACTTGTACTTGGTGTTTTCAATTACCAAGTATATAGTACTTCTTTTCAAGTACAAATAAAGTACAAGAACAAGGTACTGGGTACTTGTACAGGATGACTGTATTTTCAGTTTAAATTTTAAATATTACCGAAACCCAATTGGACATATTGGTCCATTGGTGAAACTTGACATTAATGGTTCATTTCTCACAAAAAATAATAGTCAGAAGAATCTAAAAAAAATATCTGTGGTGAAAAGGGGGGGAGGTGTACCACCATGAAACTCGGTAAAAATGCTTTATGAACTAACAAAATGAAGAATCAAAAGAGTCTATAAAAATATTTCGCATGGAAGGGTGTTTTTTGAAGCACTTGAAAAGTGTGGTGTTATTTTCAAAATTCTTTAAAAAGGTTGGTAGCCTCAAGAAACGTGGTAAAAATGTTTCATTTACTACGAGAATGAACTATTAAATTGTTATTTTTTTGATTATTGTTTTTTACGACAAACGAACCATTGCTGCCAAGGTTGTTCGTTAGGTTATAACAAGGTTAATTTTTCAGTTTTATACACCACAATTTCCCCCTCTTCCCCTTAAAAAACATCCTTTCATATAGAAACTGTGTATAGACTCTTTTGATTCTTCATTCTCATGGTGCATAAAACATTTCCACTAAGTTTCATGATGGTTCTATTTTTTTGTTTTATTAATCATATTTTACCTGTACTACTAACAGCTCTTGTTTAAAAAAATAAAAGAAAAAATTGATTTCAGGACCAAAACCAGGAGCACTCACTCGTATCGAATTGTTCTTCCACATTGACATTACCTATGAAAAAGTCCAAATTAATGGGGGCATATTCATAGATGTTGTGTAAGTTCTATTGCCCGTAAATTCTGGAGTTTATCTTATTCAAAACTTCATGAGGTAAACTTCAGTTTTGTGTAGCAACAACTTAAACAACATCTATGAATATGCCCCATGGACTTTATGCTCCTTAAAAAAAAAAGTTTCGTGCAAATGGGTCTAACTAGGATATTTTGCAAAAAACCGAACGTTTTCAATCGTCTGTTTTTTATTCTATAACACGAATTAGATTTTTGGAAAACCTCATGTATGTAAACAAAATAAATCACGAACACAAATTTTTCAATTCACAATTTTAAAGGTTAACAACACGTAAACAATTCTACACAAATGATTCACTCAAACAGAACCAGCTTTTAACTTAACACCGGTAAGAAGATTCACAAGTATACATTTACATAGATATAAAAATATATCTTCGCAAGCCTCTTACGATCTTACCTTGTTTAACGTTGTTTTCGGTATTTTCACACAACGAAGATACCACAAAGTTTAAAATGCAATAAGTTAGAATAAAGTAATTAGTTTTAATCATTTTAAAAACTAATATTGGGGTCTTAAATTGAATTAAGCAAACTTCAGTTCAAAAGCAACCAAATCGATAGATGTTCGCGTAAAACTGTTTGGATTATTCGACTGCTTTGAGCCTATAAAAAGAAAAAACCAACCGATTCCCTCCTAAGCCATTTATTGTTTAATGTAGAGGCAAAAGCAGTATACAAAGTGGGATAAAGATGATCAACGAAAAAGTGTGGAGTGGAAAACGAAAGAACAAATAAAAGAAAGAAACTGTTCACTATAAAGTTAAATAGGAAGAATCCAAGCCATGTTTATTTGAAGAAGAAGAAGAAGAAGAAGAAATTATTACTAGTCTGGTTTGAGTCAGACACAGACAAGACAAGACAGTATATACAGTACAGCTTCGATGTTCGATTTCACGTTCGATTACAATATCAGTTACTAAATTGCCCGTAGAGACTATGACATCTTTCTTCATCTTTCGATTAAAATATTGAAAACAATTTGAAATGAGAGAATAAAATGGTTTGTCTGGAATTTTCTTCCATTTGATGATGTTATTTTGTGAATTACATTATTCTGTTAGATTGTATAAAGTAGGGTTACCATAGTGACATGGAAAATAGGTTTGTTGTTCAGTGCACGGTGACCGAAAAAGAAGTAAACTATATAAGGGGTCGAGTAATTAGAATTATTACTTGTATTAGGTTTTCAGTAGGACCTTATTTAAAATTCGATTTTTTAGACGGTTGACTAGAAAACCCAGGCAAATTTGACTTTTACTTCGAAAAAATTCGACAAAGCTCAATTTTGGCGGAGAGCTTTGTTGTGACGTTTTATACATTTCCTTAAAAGTTCCTTAAATTATTTGCCATGGCAAAGTTGTTTAAAGGGAGGGGAGGGGGGGTGAATTTAGTATTTTCTTAATTCCTCGAAAACTATAATTTTTTGTTTGAAAAATTGTGAAGATAAAAATTGTAGCTTATGTGCTTACGTTTTTGCATACAATCAATACCTACATTCAAAAAATATGATGCAAGAACTTCATGGTGTGAAGCAAATATTACCGAGGGGTAAATTTTTGTGTACGATTTTTGTTTAGCTACATATTCTCTTAATAAAACCGAGTTTTTGAAGTTCCCAGGTTATGGGAGGGCCGCCATCTTGAAAAAGAAGGTGATTTGGTTTTTATTCGACAACTCGATTGAATTTCCTTTAACAACGCCATCATGACAAAAAAATATTTAGCCAATGAAATTACCTAAAAAGTGAGGTATTAATGAACCCTGTTGGTTTATTAATCTCTTAGTTATAGCGTGTCCAAATTACACTTTTGACTTTGTGCCGTAAAAGGAACAAATAACAGTTTTTTGTAAATATTTTAGCAAATGTAAATTTTTTCTTTTGTATACACATTAATAAATACTTAAGATTTGAATACCAAAAGTTTTCCTTCACAATGTTTTAAGAATCGGATATATACAAAATTATTTTTAAAAAAACCGTCCAACGATTTAATTTTTTTTAGATAATTAAAATTTGGTATTTCTTGTCCTTAAACATTTTTCTCTCATAATTTTCATATCTTTAAATAAAATTATTTTAAACCCTCAGCCTCTTGAATATAAGAGGAAGTACATGCAACCAATCATGCATTTTATTTTTGCAACGAGTTATTATTTCACGATAACGAACACCACTAATTGTTACTTGCCGACCAGCCGAATTTTCGAAAAAGAATGGTCTGATAATGCCCCCAGCCCAAAATCCACACCAAACAGTCATGCGTTATTGCTTTGGGGATGTATTTGTTTCTCAACAATTACTCGTGGCTTTTCTGAACCCCAAATGCCACCATTTTAACGGAGACATCAAGATGAAAATGAGCTTCATGACTGATGATATTTTGTACTGAAATTGCGAACTGAAGCTGTCAAGCCTTCATTATTTTTGAAAAATTGCTCAACAATGAAAATGCGTTGTTCTTTCGCAAAGCGCTTCTTTGACAGCCAAGCGGTCATTGACCCAGGGCCGGACAAGCTGTACGTGCAAGCAGTGCAAATGCGCAAGGCGCTGACATTCACTTCCTCAAAACCACCACCTAACTACTTTTTTAATTTTCACCGCTTTTTAATACTTTTCACACCAATTTTGATCAGACCAGATTATTGTGAATTTAAAGATAGATGTACATACATTTACATAAAGGTTGTTTTTCTTAGACGTGTGGTCTTAAATCTGGCAATACTTTTTTCGTAGTTGGTCTTTTTGACAGCTGTCGCTTGATTTATGCTTAGTTTGATTTGCAATTTCATAATAAATAGACTTACTCCTGAGCGACGTTTGCAAATAGTGCAAATTTACTACCAAAATATTGGTTCAGTTCATGCAAAGCAATTTATTGAAGGAATCTTTTGGTGAGCGTATTAACTCGCGTCTTGGGCCTGTGGCGTGGCCTTCAAGATTGTGCGATTTGACACCACTGTAATATTTTTTGTGAGGTTATGTGAAGTCGCTTGTCTACGCAGATAAGCCCGAGACGATTGACGCCTTGGAAGAGAATATTCGGCGAGTTATTGCTGACAAACGGCCCCAATTGCTGCAAAAAGTGATCGAAAATCGGGCCTCTCAGCTGGAATTTATTCGAGACATCCGCGGCGGCCACTTGCCTGAAATCATTTTTAAAACACAATGGCAAGCTTTTATCTTTATAATAAATTTAAATTCTCGGCGTTAAAATTAAACTATATGTATTTTATTTCTTCTTCAAAACTTCAAAATATACACCTTTTATATCTACTATTGAAAAAAAAAGTAAGTCGAGGCATACCTTCCTTTTAACACCCATCAAAGTAAAATAACGTGTATCACAAAATCTTTGCACGATTTTGGTAGCCTCCTCGGGATGCCTCGTTAAAAAATCTGCCCTTATGAACTTCTTCCACCAACAACTGCAATAGAGGGGCGCTGAAGATGAAGCTTGCACAGGGTGCTAATTGATCAGGCCGTCCCTGATTGACCTACTATATATGGACTGCCAGGAGCCAACTTCACTTCTGTTCAGTCTATTACTATACGCCACTAGCGCTGCCATTGAATAGCGGATTTGCCAGTTAGTCCCCACCTCTCTGAATCTGAAGAAGAACAAGATAGTTTCAAGTGCTTTTTATTAATTTATCACCTGATATTTTTAGTTCGTTTTTGACCTACCATTTTGCAATTCCTTGTATCATGTTGATGATGATGGTCATTTAAGATTTATATTAGTAGGAAGGTTAAAAACATATTATGTAAGTTCGAACTGCTCCATGATTGTTTTTCAGTTATTTTTTTTTAATTATGTGAAATGACTACGACTTTTTCAATAAAAATAATAAAATATTTTAATTTGATTGACAAATATGATAGAATGATCGACATACAGAGAAGTTAGGATAGTTGTTTCGTTCGCCGCATGTTCGACGGAAGCTCTTATGTTGCTAAGAAGAAGCTGAACCCTTTTCTATTGAGCTTTTGTATGGAAAAAACATACGACTAGCAGTCCATATATAATAAGTGCAAGCGGCAATAAACGCGATTTCTGCCATTGAAATCAAATCGAAGTTTGTAACTTGCTGTCGCGAAGACTTAAGGATTCTTGGTGCAAAGCACAATATATCTGCTGGGGTTCGGGTCACAGTGGTGTCCCAGGTAATGAGGACGCTGAAGAGCTAGCTAGAAGAAACAATAGTTCAGGTACCACCCTGTACTGTAATCTTAACAAGTCAATCGAGAGCAAATTTCTAGCTACGACAAACGAGTGATGGAGCTCGCTCGATACCTATAACCAGAAAATTATGGCCTAGTTTCAACAAACAAAAGACCGGCAATTACATCTAAATGAAAAGTTTGTATCTCTTCTCGTAAGCATCACCACCGACCTGTCGTAACCACCTGAGTTACCACAAGAAAAAGATGAAACTCAGTTTGGACGAATTATGCAGGGGATGTGGTGACGTAGAGATACCAGATGATACCCCCCACTCAGGGAGATACTTTTTCAGCGACTTTGAAGAACTCTCTGACATTTGAAGTAGAAACCTGTTGAAATTTATTTAAGCTACCAAATGGCTTGAAAATTCTTAAGCTTTTTTAACCACCCGACCACGAAATTGGAAACTTCTCCAACCACAGTCAAAGACATATATATACCTTATGATAAATTGAACAAATAGAATTGAACGACGCACGCGTGTTTCTTGCAATAAGCGGAGAATAGGTACCTTGCCTCTACACCAGCTACTGTTGCCTCTGCGGCGAACACGAGCGTCAGTGAGTTGATGGGGCCACATCTCTCTTATGATTGGTAAAATCCTCTTGAGAAAAGGGACAATTGCATGAGAGGCTACTCGCTCCTACGGGCCTGGTGGTGGCATGTTTTCTGGATTGGGGTTAAAATTAGGATCACACCCTTAAAAAGCTTCATCCTCTCCTTAACCAGGTGATTCTGTTATGATCCTTACATAATGAACGGCCACATATACCAAATACTGACCAAATACTGACCTATCAAACTCATCTACCAGACGTTGCATGGAGCCACGGGCTGATTTCTCAAGTGGGGGTAAAGGAGAGATTACAGACAGACACTTCTTCAATGACTTAGAAATAACCACCGACTCCACAGGCTATAGCTTGTTAAACAACACCCGTTACGAGCTTGATTGTCTTGCAATTTATCATAGGTTTCATTTCATGGGGCTCACAATCCCTAGGGTATCACAATTGGTCTACACCGATCCAAGTGTGACGATAACGAGATCAACTGTCAGCCCAATAACCTGACCTATCCTTTATATAGTGCTCCATTTTTATTAATTCCGAACTGTCAGCTGTCATATTGTTATCTTTTCTTTCATTGGCAACACTGTACTATTAAATGGCGTGAATTATGGGACACCCCTTGCATATACCTACTTTGGTGAGTTAACTAACCTAACTCACTGATTAAAGATAACTCGTTTTTTTGTTTGCATTTATGAATACTGGTGATAGTTTTCCCTATTCAATCAACAATTATTTAGAAAATAAAAAACTGAACGCCAAACTGAGTATAGAACTTTTTTTTAAATAAATTTTAGGCTTGAAAATATTTTTTTTTTCAAAAGCTGCTAATTCATAAAACAAAAACTTAAAATAAAAGAATAGATTTTAAGATTTCAAAAAATCTTTAATACAATATTGCAACTATTACCGTTATTTTCAATGTTTTTTTTTCATTTCGTTTTCAGAAAATTCCCTTTCCTGTCTAAACGGGGTTAACCCACCTCCAATAAACAATTTTGTTGTTGTCTAGATCGAACCAGATTGGGCCACTTTTTGCGAATCAACTTAAATAAAGGGTGATTTTTTAGAGGTGTAGAACTTTGAAATGGAATAAAACTAAGAAGATTTTTTTTTAAGTTGACATGAAATTTACTTTATTATCGAAAGATAATCTTCTGGCATTATAATTTAAATAATATCTCTGGCATATAATCGCCACGGCTGGCTCGGACGTAGTCTAATCTGGAGGTTCAATTTTTGATGACTTTTTCCAACTGCACATCTTGCTTGCACATCATGGTTTTTCAATTGATGAACGAAAAAGTCAGTAATCACGGCTCTATAGTGGTCACAATCAACTATAACGTTCTGGCCAACATCGTTTTTAAAGAAATACGGACCAATTATTCAACCAACCCACAAAGCAGTCAGTTTTTGTGGATAACGGTGTCTCACACTTGACATTATCTTGAGGATTATCATCACTCCAAATACAAAAGTTTTGTTTATTGACTTATCCATTCAACCAAAAATGAGCTTCATCTCTAAATAAAATTCGCTTATGAAAATTGGGATCAACGGCAATTTTGTTTTGCACAAAATTTGCACAATTTGGAAGCGTTTTTTGGGCGTCAGTCTATTAATGTTGAAATGCCAAACCACAAATCACTTTACATCGGACAAAATGGCCGCAAGTTAAAATAGTGTTGCCAACTTAGAGTTCTATACTTCTTAACAAAACACCCGTTGCATTATGTATCAACATAAACACAGGGGGAATTCTTATCAACTTTCATTTAATAGCTTCATTTCATAGATTGTTGGACAAAAATTGGCAATCTGCCAAATTTTGGTGAAATCCTCTCCAGAGAGAAAAATGTAAAGAAATTTCTTGCACAGAATTTGTCAGGAAAAGGAAATGTTTTTATTTCTCCCTTCTGCCTAAAATTACTTATTTTTTAAATGTGGTAGGTACAGGAATTAGGTCAATGTTTGGAACAATGCAAAAATTATTCCAAATGTAGCTTAAAGTGTGTTTATTTCACAAATATGAACAGTTGACCAACTAAACCTTTTCCTTTTTAAATAAAGTAAGTAGGTACATTATGTATATTGTAAAATCATTAAAATACAATTTCGCAAAAAACTATCCGAAGTACATTATGTGTGTGCATTATACCCTTCCAATAAGCAAAAAATCACTCATGTGCCCCCTACGAAACCGACATAATTTTGTATGCTACTGCTTTAATTTACTTCCTTAAACTATTGATACGCGTATCCCACTTACCACGCACAACAATTTCTACATTACATAATCTTCGACGACGCGACCAACATTCATGATTCAAGTTACATTGTGAATGTAGTTGGTGGCACTTATTTCCATTTATGTTTTCCAGTTTTCTTCATCAAACCGTTAGTTTTTTTAGAAAAAAAAACCTAGCAATGAAAGAAAATTGGAAAAATAAAAATTTTGTCTGCACATTAAGTGCCACTGCATTGGCCTTCATCATTACCTATGCCAATCAATCTACCTTGATCTTAGAGCCACTTCCTTTTCATCGTCATTACCTCCAAACACCTCAAGCAAAAAACAAAAAAAGAAAACCAGTAATTAACCACAACAATACATTAATCGGTTATTTAAAACATTTTTCCAGTTTTTAGTTTTTATTGTTAAGAGCACAAAAACAAAATAACAGATAAAAAATTCATTAATCATTAAAAATGTAGATTAGATATAATTTTATGTTTAGTCCATACAGCCTGGTTCAGCCACTATCCATCCAATCCACAATGCCGGTGTGTGGTGCTATCATTTTTGTGCAATTTTCTTCATTGCTGCACGATAACTCTCCAGTTCAATGCCCTCCCAGTTCAGTGATTTAGTAAATACTCTGCGCAAATACAAAGATTCAAGTCGTAGAAGTCAAAAGCGCAGAAGGAGAATAGCAGTTGAGATGCAACATGGTAAATAAAAAGTAGCCAGTTCCAGGCACGGGGCACCACATATAAAATTTGAAACGGAAAGAAAATAAATTTTTTTTTATTTATTTTGGGGAAACAAGGAGAAACGATTTTATATGCTCTTTTACTGTCTACTTCCTCACACAGGAAATTCATCAGCACAACACTACTTACGTTTCCTTTAATCGTTGGAGTACTTCCTCTTCGATTTTTGTAAGGCCTTCGAAGTATGATTTCAAATTAATATCGAGCAGTTTCCTGGTTTCCATCCCCGTTAAGAAAGTAGATGGCTCTTTCAATTGCATACTGTAGTACATGGCTAGTTTGCCGAGATCGATATTGGCATCTTTGCAAATATTTGCTGCTTTCCGGCAGATGGATTTAATTTCTTCTGAAGCTGGGTGCCATGGTTGTGGTTCATTGTTTGTAAGGAGACCTAGAGCGTGGCCAGCGGCACAAATAACTCCAAGCTTTTGCTCGAGGAAGAATGGAAGATAATCCTTGAGTGATTGGTCGAGTAGTGTGTACCGAGAGTAGCATAAAACCACCTTCATGAAAATAGAATAACAAAGAAAATCAAACAAAAATTTATCAGCGATGTTTGCGCATGTTGGACTACATGAAGGTATGTAAAATGTAATTAATGATATTCTTTAAAAAAAAAATAATATTAATGTATTCGTGTTTGATTTCAGGTGTTTTCAGCTGGTTATGATTTGTACTCAGTATCGTTGGTTATTTCCCTAAGTGTGAAAGGACAAACTTAAAATAACAATGTAATCTATTTTTATTACTAAAATGGAAAACGGGATGGTAATGGATTGAATATCTTATAATTATTCAACACACATAGACGACAGATTTTGAAACAATCTTGAAAAATCGTCACAGTCAACAAGATCTGTGGCAAGATTTGAATATGTTTTAGTGAACCTTCTAGATGAGCGGTTCCCAACTAATGGTCCGCGGACCCCTGAGGAATTACAAACAAAAACTTAATTGTGCGACAAATTTTGAATTCATTTTAATACACCACTTGGCTAATGACAAATATGTTTGACTTCCGTACTGATGCAGCATTATCTATAATTAGCTATCGAACCAGTGCATCAACCATTGTGAAGCCAGAAAACCCACAAAATTGTCATTATATCGACAAGCACTTGCATCATAACATCTACCAGAAGCTTCAAATTAAACCTTAAACTATAAATTCAATTGAGAAAAAAAAACGCAACACAACGAGTTTAAAAGGAAAATTATGCATGAACTGGATGCAGATCATGGAACTTGGCTCTATCGCATTGAAATTTCGCTGGTTATGAAATAGCAATATATTGGTACATTTTTTTGAGTTGAAAAAAAGAGTCAAAATAGTTTTTCAGGAGATACAAAGTAAAAAGTAAAATAACAACTGGCATACCTCGTGTATATCAATCCAATTAAGGGATTCGAGAAACTATTTTCAAATTACTTTCATTCATCAGCAGAATATAACTATAAGTCGAAAAGGTTGAACTACACGAAAATGTTTACAAATGTTCGAACATATTTTCCACAGTTCAAACGAAAATACACTGCATCAAGCGTTCAACAGCACATTATTGCTCATCGTAATGAACCCACAGTGGAATTTAAATATTATTTTCCGGAATTAAACCAACCAGATTCTGATGATATTGGTCAAATGATACGAAAAATTTCAAGCTTATCGAACATCAGAAAGATAGCGGCTACAAAGAATGTTTTGAGTCCGTAATCAATATAGGAGAATTTTGGAAGAATGCGAAGGCATAGATATTCTAATCTTTGAAAAAAATGCAATAAAATATCTCGTTATGTTTTCCACATAATATCTATCCGAACAAGGGTTTTCGGACAAGTTGCTTATAATAAATAATCTAACCGTTATGTTTGAAAAGAACCAGGGTTGTGTTCTTAGAAAAAAATGTTCCTTCCAGTCGATTATCCAACGTTTGGTGCCCAAACTCAAATTGACCGATTCATTGAATATTGAACAATCAGCCAACGCCCGTAGTTCAACAAATGCACTGCCCAAGTTCATTGAACATTGAACAATCAGCCAACAACTTATTGAACATTGAACATTTAACAATCAGCCAACATCCGTAGTTTAGCAAATGCGCTGCCCAAGAGAATGTTCAGGATAACCTGAGGCATTCAATTCCATCAATTCAAAAATTTATTTGTGCCCCTTATACAACGTATGTATATATGTATGTGTCACACATCTGATGCCACTAAGGATAGATTTAGGAATGGGACTATCTCTTGTAGATTTGACATGACCTCGTGCGACTTTTTCTTGTGGGGTTTGAAGTCGCAGGTACATTTGCCAATTATTACCTTGCCTTGAAAGTCGACATAAGCAAGGTCATTTCTCAAATTTAACTGAATTAATGCGGCTGAATTATTGAAGACTGTGTTCTTGGATCCTTGCCATAATGATGACATATGTATATGGGCCTTTAAAATAAAAAAGAATTTTCAAGGCCATAAAGACCTATTTTCAAAAAGAATTTTGTTATTACCTCACAAAACAGTTGCTTCCATTCCATTTCAGAATTGACTCGCCCTTATTGTAAAACATTTTATATACCTATGTTTGTATGAATGCTACTAACTCCGAAACTTCCAACCCAATTGAGCTCAAATTAACCAATTTTCGGTCTTGGCTCGAGAGTTTGTAGCTTTGATACTTTGATTTAAATCGACTAAGAACTTTGCTAGATTCTTTTTAAAAATTCTCTCTTCCAATAATTGCTCCTAGAGAAGTAAATTTGAAAATTACATTGCTAAGAATTTAAAGCGAAATTTTGAAGGTTTCAGAAACAATGATGTAACCGTAGTATCTAAGTGCTAATTTTATAAAAAATAGTTATCAAAAAGAGAGGTAGATCTGGGATGAGAATTTTGGTTTCGTATGTAGAAAAGTACACAAATTGATGTTGTTATTGTTTAAATGTCAAAATTAAAAAAAAAGGCTTACAAAAATCCCAATTTACTTGTATGTATCACCAAAATTGGGTTTACACAGAGCATAGGAACAGAAAAAGGCTCAAGAGTTTCTAAAGTCAAAATTAGCGGTGACACAATCTACACCTGCACAACATTCTTAAAACTGGGTTATCTTATTGAAGATTGACTAACAAAAATGCCATTTTTTTCTTGTGACAAATCATCGTGATATATATAAGAATTTTTAATTTCTACTTACATCAAAACGTCCAGGAACTTGTTGGATAATACGTTTCAAAGGCTCCATTGGATAAGCAGAAACTCCAATAAAACGCACTTTACCTTCGCTTCGTAATTTTTCTAACTCTGGCAAACATTCATTTAGAACGGTATCAAATGTTTCTGGGAATTCAATATCATGAATCTAAAAAAAGAAAATAAAAAAAAAATATTTTTGCATCTATAAATTGTTTAAAAATAAAATTATTTTACTTGAATAACATCCACATAATCAAGGCCTAATAGTTTTAAGCTCTTTTCAACACTTTCTCGTGTCTTTTTTGCTGAATAATCAAACATAGTTTCAAATTCTCTTGTATAACGTCCAACTTTGGTTGCAAGATAATATGATTCTCTTGGAATATCACGAAGAGCTTTCCCAAGAAATTCTTCTGATCGACCTTGACCATAAAATGGAGCTGTATCAATGTAGTTAATACCGCTTTTAATAGCTTTGTGAACTGTTTCAATGCCTTCTTTTACATCAAGTTCTCTAAAAAAATAAAATCCAATAGATTAATTAATAATATATGTATATAAAAATAAAACACAAAAAAAAAGATGAAGCAATACAAATTAAATAAGTTTTTTGCTTTTCCCAGCACCAGCGCAGTGTTAGGGGGACATAAACATGTATCTTTCTTCTTTGGTTCTATCTTACATATTCCCAGTGTCGATTTAATTGAAATCGCTGAAGGGAAAATGAAGTTGCAAACTATTGACATATTTTTAAAACACCCTGTTTTGAAAATATTTGTTTCTTTTTGTATTCTTTGTCATTCGATACTTTGTCTTGCGTTACTTTGGCTGTTTGAACTTTTCCCCTGTCATCATCAAATTTGATTGGAATTTTAATTTAAAATATCCGAAAAATTTTGAATTTTTCGCAAGAGAATGATTCATATTTGACCGTTCTCCAAAGCTTGCTACAAAATATAAACATTCTTACTAAAACGGACATTCTGATTGATAAACTTGCAAATGAGATTTATTTTTTTCTCTCAGTGATAAATATAATTGCTTGACCGAAACATACAAAAAGTCAAAAAAGGTTCCTCCAGACCTTGATCGAAAAAAATGTTTTTTTTTTCATAATAAAGGTTTTCGTGTTTTATTGAAAACGACAGCAAATCAGAGTAATTGAAGAAGTTTTCAAAAGGTTGAATTTTATTTCCGATCTCTGGTTTCTATAAATTACTTGCTCAGTTCTCATTTTTAACTTAAAGACTTTAATGTTTAAAAAAATTGTTGCTTATTTTATTTTTTAAAACTTTGGTCTTATAGGAGATATAACCAAACCCTTCCGAAATTTGCTTTGGACTTTAATTGAACATAATTTATGAAATCATATAATTGCAAAACAATAAAATGCAGCCGTCTGGAAAAATGGCAAGTTTTTTCAAGATAAGTCAAGGCCCTGAAAATGCTTCGGTAGGGGTAATCTAGACAAGAAAAACTTGTCAAATACTTGTGAGGCCCTCGCTAGAAAAAACTTGGTGGATGAGTCTTTTTATCCCATTACAAATACCCTATATATACCAAAAAAAAATATTTTATGCCCATGATACAATAGTAAGAAAAATTAAAGTAGATATATGTATAGTTTTTCATTTTCAACATTGCATAACTGTGTTGCGAAATAGCTCAGTTACTAGAGTGTTGCACTAGTAATCAGAAGATCGCAGGATCGAATCCTAGTTAGGCAAAAGGTTACCTAACGGGCAAGGCACTGGAGAAAATCGATAGTTACCCTTGCTAGATCCTTGCTAGCATCAATGTAAACATTTTTAGGGCCTCGTTTAAAACTAGATTATTTTTTCAGGTGGGCATGTATTCTGAATTTAAAGTAAATATCCTACTTAACCGATTGCGTTAAATGCACCCCACTCTGTCGATCGTAAACAGTATTCACACAATCACTCAACAAATGTCTTAAAGTTATTGATTCGCCCCTTCTATTTAATTTGATAAAAAATGATATTAAAGTTAGAGTGTTCTTAAAGAAGCATGCTTCATGGATAGTCTTGTTTCAAAGGTATTAGAAAATCGCTCTATTTCAATAATTAAAACAATATTTTCAAATAAATTAAGTCTTCAGTTGGCATGTTATATATTTTTATCAAAAAATTCATATAAGAAGAACTGAACTTAATACGAATTGCATAATATGTCAGGGGCCCTCCCCTCACTTAGTCACTGATGAGTTCAAGTGATATTGCCTGGAAAAAAACTACAATTTGTATAGACTTAAGGCCGTGAAATACTGTTTTGAATCATGCTGTGTGACCATTCGTTCGGATAATCTGTACTTTTGCTGAAGAAAACTATTGGCATTGGTGTGCCTTCCTTGCCTGGCGACTTTACAAACGGTACATAGGTTCCCAAAAAGAACCAGAAATCCTTCTCAAACAAATATTGCTTTGAACTGAACTAGTTTGCCCTAAAAATAGTTTGGTCGTTTACAAATATGTATATAAAAAAAAGAGATTTTTAATGTTCGTTAATGTTAAAATCCCGCAACACTGTTTAATCCACAGTCCATTCCCAACTGATTTTACTAAAAAGTTAACACAAATAGCACTGCTCGGGGAAGATTACTCTTTAACAATGCTTGTAACTCAAACACGTATTGTTATTTCTTTCTGTGATTTTCATCGCTTATTAATTGTTTGATTAGGTACATATGTACCTGAATTACACATAAAAACTCTTGGTTTTTAAAAATTATAAATTTTTTGATCAATGTATAAAAAAAACTTTAATTTAAAAAAAGTATTCGACATTAAATTTAAAAGTTTAATTTTGTTCAGTGTAGAATTGTTTTGATAAGAAAAAAAATAGCTCTAACAATGCATATGAATAGCTCTCCGGTCTGTTATGACATATTAAAATGTTTTATTATACAAACCCATATAATGTGCTACTAAAAGTTCCACCACCAAGTGACACTTTAGAAACTTGTAAGCCAGTTTTTCCGAATGGCCGATATTCCATGCGCGCAACAAGATCTTCATTATGAAAACCTTTAATGAATGTTTTTGGAAAAGACATATTTTTGTTTGGTTTCTATCAAATAAATTAAAAACTTCGATCACTTTTGGACACAAAGAGTCACGACTAAAGCTAATTAACTACTGTGTTCGCCTTTAGTATCGGCTTTTCTTAAATAAGAAGTCAAGAGCACTGCGCTCGATTAAAGATAAGACTACACAGAACATACAATCGAACATTTTTACCGCTGTCGGATCGCTATAGGGCAGTTTTATTTTGCTTTATGAAAAGTAAACAAAAATAGAAAGCTTTTTGTGCACGCGTTCTTAATAGAGAAGAATTAAATGTAATGGTATTGAGCTTTAAGAAAAAAAAATAAATAGCAATAATAAAATGTTAGTTGTTGCATTTTGAAAGATTAAAAGCTTAAATTTTTTTTGGAGAGTTTTAAAAGTGCTGTCTTCGTGTGGTTGGTTCTTATGGTAAAAGCTGGCAAGGTAATTATTGTTTTTGTTTGGTATTTGACCGAAAAAGTATCTTTCGAAGTTGGTGTCTGAATTTAATTGGCCCCGACGACGCACGCCGACAGTGCTGGCCATTGCTGTTTTCATTCGGTTGGCTAGGGTAATTTATTTATGAGCTTTAAGATGTTGTTATTATAATTTTAGATGAATGAAATCTTAACTAAGGCGATACAAGCTCCTATAAAAAAAGCTAGGTTCTCACTTGTCACATTTCACATACCAGCTAATGAAAGACGAATTTTTTGCGTAATTTCACAAAATCACAAGCGGATATACATACTCCAAAATTGGTTGACTTTGAATTGATGAACACTGATTGTTTTTAAAGGGATAAAATAATGTTGGTAAATGAATGACAACGAATTATAAACCCAAGTCGAAATAGGTCAATTGACAAACGAAATGTCACTGGCTTTGACCGATGAAGACAATTTTTGGCAAACGTATTCTAGTTGTTAGTCAATGAAAGACAATAATTTTACAACTGATCAAATTCAATTTAAATGTGATTTTGTAAATTAGTCCAATTTTGTTATCAAAAGTGAAAAATGAAAATCATATTTAAGATTCAGCACCACAAATTCTTGTAAAATAGAGCAAAAATGATTTTTGTTTGCGTTAGTTACAAGTTTAAGTACAATTTTATTTTAACTTTGAACTCAATAGGTAGAAATTCGTAGTTTTGGAAAGCATGCAAAAAAAAACATAATAATTCTTCGCATTACTATACATACACACATTTCATTGCAGATGACTGACAGCTGAGAAAATTTGCTCATTGACAGTAAGTGTTAATTCATAAAAGACGAAGCAAATGGAAATAGCTGTCAATGAACTGATAAAGGCCTTTGTCGGAAATTGCTTTGTCTTAGAAAAGGCCAACGATTTTGTGTCTAATTTAAAACACAAGTAGAAATAAACTTTCATTTTTGTCGTTCAAACACCAAATCGTGATCTGTCAAATTATGTCAATTCAAGGACAAGTGCAAACTTAGCATAACGTTTAAAGCGTTAATGACTGTATTTTTTTCGGGATGGAGCAGGTTAGACATTATTCCTCAAAAATACATCCTCAGACCGTGAATATTTGTACGGTCTCCTTTTGTTCATGGTACAAATGAATTATCAAAGATTTTCACCAACTTTCATCAACGAACCAGTTTTGGAAAAGGTTTCATAATAAAAGTTTAACACTTTTAGCTTTTACTGTCAAAAAACACCAAGTTGATTCATAAAATGATAAGTGTCATGCCCGGAGCAAAATCTATTGCATATATTTGTCATTTAGTACCTAAAACGAAATTTTAAATAAACTGATAGTTATTTGGAAAAAAGAAAGAACATTATGATCAGACGAAACTTCGCGAATTTAAAATTAATGCTGAGCCTGTATTAAAAATTTGAAGTCTATGTTATACCTACCTGCAGCAGGTTGGCTTGGGAATTTTTATAATCGTCTGACTGTTCTGCAAAAATGAATTTAAACATCCTTCTTGAATGTAAATACTTATTTTTATTATTGTTTTTTATAATATTTATCAAAATAATTAAAAATCAATAAAAAAATTAATATATTTACATTCAAGAAATGTGTTTAAATTTATTTATTGCAGGCATAGCAGTCAGACGTGTATGAAAACTCCACATTTCAAAACTTATTCTTTCTGTTTTCCCACTAAAGTCCCTTTCACATGAGGCCGTGTTTCCTTTTTGAAAATGTAGATAAGATCGTTTATTCAGTTTGTCGAATAGTAAAAACAAGAATTTCTTGATATTTGCACTTGAAATTGCCTATTCAAATTAATTCGCATTGGCGGTTAGCGGATGATGTGAAAGGCAATTAACTTTCAGTTTTGTTTGCTACATTAACGATGTTAGGATATAATTATAAGTAAATCTTTTCTGCATGGCATTTTAATCCGATTTAAGCCAGAGTTTTCCCCACTTTGACAGAAAATAAAATATAAAAATCTCATTGAAGTGAGAAATCTATTCAATTTTTTGTGAAAAAATCTTTTTTTCTAGAGAAGTGTTACTACTTCAATAAAGAGGTGATTTTCTTAACGGAACTGAAGCAGTGTCCCCAGACTTTCATAAGTTTTTTCCCCTGTATTTACCAGCAAACCCAATTTTGTTCCCCTTATTTCTAAAAAGTTCCCGTATATAGTTCTCATATATTCATGCATAAAAACAAAAATTAAAGTTTTTTTCTAAACACATTTTATTTCAATAATAAACTTTTCTTACATTAATATCTTTGGTATTTGCAGACTAAAGGAATTTTAGTCTGCAAAAACCAGAGTTATAAACAAAGGCACACTATTAATAACTGTACATATATTTGTGTAGGTACTGCTACTTTTTTCTTTTCTCATATACATAAAAAGTAAATAACAAACAAAAACGAAAACGTAACATCTTTATTACAAAAAATAACTCTAGGCATCACAAAAATTCATAGTATTTAAATACAAAGCTAATTAATGTAAATATTTTTGTTATATATTTAACACAGTCTTTTTTAATTTCATGATCCAAAATAATAATAAGAACTTTTGCGTAAAAAGTTAAACTTAATATGGGATTCTGAAGTTTAGGCTTGTTTAGGTTAACTGCTAAAAATAATCCTGCGGTCGCAGCTCTACTATGTGGAAGACAAACGATATTAGGTTTTGCATATGCGGAAACATTTAAGTCGAACTTTATAAATTAAAAAAACCTTTCCACAACCAGAAATGATTCAGTTAATTTTTTCCCCTTTATGAATTTGTTTCTCCTTTTTTAAGCTTGTCCCTCGATTTCCCCTTTTTCATTATAAAATCAGCAAAAGTGGTGCTTTTCCCCTCGATCTGGGGACACTGAACTGAAGGTTAACTATCATGTGAATATTTGCATAAGAATGACAACTTTCATGCAATGTTAACAGTAACAGCAACAATAACAGTACCGACACTTTAGTCCAAACATTTACAAAACTAAAGGCCGGACAAGCTTTAGCTGGTAGCAATGGTTAGAAAATGTACTCTCCAGGTTGCATTTTTGGCTAAGTATACCTTAAATATACTTATAAGCAACACTAAATAAAATAGCTAAATTCTATTTGTAATGATGGTAACGTTTCCTATAATACATGCAACATACATACACATCGTTACACTTTTGAAGTCACTTTTTCCTTCACTTTTTAAATAAAGTTCCCGTGTATACCTTTCAATGTTTTATAAAACCGGGCAAAATGATCCTTTTTTAGATTTAAAATACATTTCAATCTCATTACCTTGAACATTTTTTTTCACACTTAGCGAGTTTTACTTTTGGACCGACGGTATTACGGTGCCGCTAATTTTGGAACTATTTGAATATCCTTTCCGACCAAATATATTAGACGCCTTTATTACTTTGAGTTCAATTCAAATTGATTCGAGTTTAAATTAAACATTTCAGTTCAATCTCTTTCTTTTCTTAATATTTTGAATGCATTCATATTTGAAACAAACTCGTGCATGTTGATTTTATGTTAAAAATTTGTAAATGTCATCGGCTTGAATTCACGCAATGTGTAGCTTCCAATGTAATCATTAAACATGAATGTACTTGATTTAAACAGATTTAACCCAAAACAATAGTATTTTTGAATCTGAATAGAGATTAGATTTAAATCGAATTCTATTTGAACTAATTTAAACATTTAGTTAAACATGCTTCTGTTTAAATAAGCCATAGTTCAGTTTTCTCAGTGTGTTCTTAATTTTTAAATATGAAACTTGAAACGGGCGACGTCAATTCCAAACTTCCTGAAAATGTTTAAGTGAATGGATGTAAAGGGTTCCACTTGTTTCTACTCAAGCAGATAGGTCCTTCAAGGTGCTTTTATGAGACAACTATAGAGCTAGTAGAACTAGTTAAGCTGTTAACTGAGAACTTTAATAAGCTGTTTGCAGTGTAATCCTACTATAACCGAAGGTAAAGTCGTGTTAATATTCTCTATATTTAATGAATGGCTTTTTTTGCCTTTTTAAAGATTTTATTAAGCCTTTTTAAGTGTTTCTTTTCCTGGTTATGATTATGACCCTCAACCGTCATGTGCTTGTTTTTTTGTAAGTCCACAAGAATGTGGTTGTGGCACATTAAGGTTCCAGCTATAGCTATCATTGACATAATTGAACATTTTAATGATTGATTTTTATTTTGATTAACAAATAAAGCTAAGAACCTACTTAATATTTTTAGTCAAAAACAATTTTCAAATATGCCCAACTTTCCACATAAAATAGCTTTTAAGATTCCAATGATCATAGGAAGGTAGTTCAATCATTAAAAAAAAGTCTTTTTATGTAGAAAGTTGGGACAATTTGGAGATTTTTTTTTACTAGAAATATTAATTAAGTGTTAAGCTTTATTTGTTCATCCAAATAATAAATGATTTTGCTTTGTAAATGTCTCAAAATCAATCATTAAAATTTTCAATGATGAGTTTTAATGATATCTATAACTGGTACCTAAATGCATAACAATTTATGCATGATGAGCTCACCTAAGGCCTAGTGAAGCGAAACGAAAACTTTCTGAGATGATCGACGGCGAATGTAGAGACGAAAAGATTACGAACAAATTTGGAGAGTTCAGAAGTCAAAATACATAAAAAATAAAACAAAATCCGAAAAAAACTAATTAATTAAACAACAAGATAGAAAACAAGAAGTAGCAACATTTATTAATTGAGTCAAACCTTATGTTGGAACATTGACTTCGAAATAACCAAATTTAATCAAAAGTTATGATATTAGTCTAAAAGAAATATTTATGAGTACAGGGTGTCCGCCGGGAAGCACCATCTTGTTGATACCATATGTTAATCAAGCCCAAAGCATGCAGTTGTGGCGTTAAAAAGTTTTCAAGCATATCACGATATCGCTCCCCTTTCACAGTTACCTGAGCACGGGGGTCGAATTAAGGTTGATGCATTATTTTGAACACTTCCTTGAGCAGCCGTAATGTTTTCAGCCGATCTTGCAGTACATTGAGGTTCATGCTTGGGCCTATCACCTAAAGACCTTTTTTCTCCGAAATCATTCACTACACGATAAATAGTGCGTTTTGTTGGCACGTTGTTTCTCCCAAAAATTTCACGTAACTTTCTCATCGTCACAGTAATCGATGATTGATTTTGATAAATTTATCGAATTATCGAATATTTTTCCATAATAAATTTGCCACGAGTCTAATTCACGACTGCCAAATATAAACTGTCAAGACTAATGTTTACCAAAATGGCGGCAAATCAAAGTAGTATACCTTCCCGGCGGACACCGTACCTATTTATAATCTAAAAAAGTTTTTACCTTTTATTTCATAATTGACTTTAGTAGCTCATCACAGCATATATGGGTTTTTTCGAGTTTTTTATTTGGAAGGGCCTAAATCGGCTCTAAATGAAGAAAAAATCCCTTATTTCTTCAGATTTTTATGATACTCCATATATTCGCTGTAAGGTTATATTAAATTTTACTTTTTACTTGCGATTTAGGTACTCTAGGGCAAGTTTTGGATTCGTATAAAAAAAATTCAAACATAACATAACGATGATAGAGAACACAATAAAAGTGGGTGGCACAATTCTGGCGGTCTCTTGGGTTGTCTGTCTGTCTGTTTGTCTGTCTGTCTGTCTGTCTGCCTGCCTGTCTGTCTGTCTGTCTGTCTGCCTGCCTGTCTGTCTGTCAGTCTGTCTGTCTGTGTATCGACCAACAGCCTGAACTACTGAAGCGCTTTTCTTCAAATTTTGACTTAAGGTTTTTTAGTAACTCTCCAGAGGGGAAATTGAAATTTGCATTAGTTCCAAAAATAACGGTACTTGCCCCACAACCGTAAAACCACAAAATTCAAGGAAATTAGGTGGAATGTAGACAAAACAAAAACTTTGGGAGGGTTAAATAAAAAAAAATCATTGCATATTAAATAGAAAAAAAATAATTAAAAAAATGACGATTACACTAACAGTATATTTTGCAGTTTTTTTGGAAAACCAGAAGTCCACTTTTAAAGATTATTTGCAAATAAAGTTCTTTGAATAAAGAATTTCAGCAAAATCTGTTTTCAAACTTAAAATTTTGAAAAAAAAATTGTTTGCTCTTTAAAATTATGAGTTTGAAACAATTTCTTGTCAAAACTGTATCTCAAAAAAATGTATTTGAAAAGAAACTATAAAAATGAATTTCTGGCTTTTGAAAAAGATACAAAATATTACTGTAAGTGTTTCTGTTGTTTTTAAACTAATTTATGTCTATTTATGCAATGCAATTATTTTATTAAATTGAACCTCCCGGCCAAGCGGGGGGAGATATTAACCACTTCCTTCAGATTTTTTTCTTGTCTACATTCCACCTACATGCTCTGAATTTTTGGCAGGTTTTAAGAGAGTTTCCTGGTATGCAAAGAAAGAAGGGACATTTAATTTACACCTACAGCGACTATAGCACTTTGACTGCCAAGCCATTTTAACATTTTGGGCTACGCCAGGCAAAAGTATTTTTTTTTTTCCTCATATTTCTGTCTCTTAGCACCTAAAAAGTAGTCCCCAACCAATTACCACTTTTTATTGACATAACTTAAAAACTCTAACGGTTTTTGTGTGTCGCACGTTTTTGTTCGCCATAGCTCTATGGTGAAAAAAAATTCCCTGCGGCCATGTTAGTTAGACCAAACCGTTCAGCAGAGGCCACATAATTCGGAACCCATTTAAAATCCCATATACCGTCGCACAAAAACGTACGACATGGCCTGAGCTAAAGTTCAAGGTGTCGCACGAAAATGTGCGGCTTGACCTCTGGAGAACTATGACCTGTCACACAAAAACGTATGACATGACAGTCAAAGTGATAGGGCATGGAATACAAATTTGAATAAAGTAGGGATTTTTTTTTCTTTACTAAATCCAATTTAGGTCCCCATCTGCGATTATCTTTTTTAACGATGAACCTAATGTACTGTACATATGTATGTAGAAATACCCGTGACACGGGTACACGTATTTTAAGAAACTGATACCCGTGTACCCGTGTATTTTTTACATATACGTGTAAATAAAAATACACGTGTATTTAAAAAAACGTATTTAGAAAAACGACTTCAATAATATTTACACGTGTATTGCAAATATACGGGTAGTACACGTGTAAATATAAGGATACGCGTTCATGATACAGATAATTAATTACACGAGTAGCACGTGTATTTATCTACACGTGCATTAGGGGGCTCTTATAGATACTAAGTTTTACACAGCAAAAACCATTTTGAAAATAAATAAGCCAGATAAAAAAACTTATGTTGACTTTCAATGAAGAATCTAGTCTAGTATCTATGCAGGGTAAGGACCGTATTAGAAATAGAAATAGAATTTAATGTTTATTTTGACATGTATAATTTTATTATTCAAGATAAAGGAAGAAAATCATTGTTATAAAAAATAATCAGTAAAAGATATGCGTATATTTATAGAAATAAAAAGTAATTTGAAATTTAATTCCTACCCATCAACAATGTTGTGTTTCAACCTGAGGATCTTCTTGGCTAATCAATATTGTATTATTAACTTTTTATTTCTCTTCTCTTTATATTTATTCATACATAAATTTATCGGTTTGATATATAAAAAATAAATATAGTAATTTCTTTCACGCAATCTTTATAAAATAAATCCATAATTGTTACAATACAAATGCACTCAAAAAAAAAAAGAATAAACTTATCAGCAATTATTTTTTTTCTTTAAAAGAATACATCCCTTAAAATGTTATATTTATTTTTATTCACTGGAACAGGAGCCGGCACTTGTTTAGAGAGAATGACATCATTTATCTCGTGAATAATTCCATTAGTAGCTAAAACATCACATTTCATAATCATGGCATTTTCAACTTTTGGGCGACGATCACGATTAATTCGTAAATTATTTCCGCTCATAGCTTCGATGGTTCGGACGAATGGCCAATTTGTTGGTGTGATACCAGCGCAACATACAATATCGTTGACAATATGCTCTTTAACAAAATTTTCTGCAACAGTTTTATTGCTAGTGACATTAATATCGAACTCTCTGAACACTTCATTCTTTGGCATAAACACTGTATAGCTATCCGATTCGTCCATAAGAAGATCTGTCAAGTTTGCAATTTTGACGGCTTCAAGAAATTTGCTGTATTGGCGGTTGGATTCAATTATTTTGTAGAGATTCTAAAAAAAAAACACCAAATGAATGATGATTTATTGTTTTAAACAGAATATATATCTTACGTTCTTAGGATTTTCCAATTGCTTTTCTACTTGATGTAACACTGAACCACAGCTTTCATCATCGAAATGCACCAAACGAGCACAGTTTACAGTTGCACGATTCATGACATTTGTAAATATCGAATGTGTTGAGTATAAATTAATCCTCAAATCTGATCCTGCTTCGGTTTTCATTGTGTCTTCTTTAAGATCACAGGTCTTAATTTTTGGCTTGACAACATGGCCACGAAGGAATTCCTTAAGTTCGGCATCATTTTTCAATTGATCTGGATTTTCTTCAAGCTTCTTAGCCCATTCGGAATCTTCAAAAGATTTATCAATGGGTGCAAAAATTGTAGCATTGTCGTAGTCATTGAATTCAGTTTCCAAGCCAGATGCTACCAAGAGTGATTTAAAAATGCTAATGTTTTTTTCTTGCATCAGTGAACTCATAGAACGAGAACTGTCACTAGGCAAAATAGTATCAACAACATGAATAACTCCGTTAGTTCCCATGATATCAGTTTCAACAACTCTCACCAATCCATTGATGAGCAAATCTTCAACTAGTATTTCAGATTCAGCTTTCTTATTGGGAGACAATTCAAAACGGAGGCTTTCTCCGAGAATGTTGTAAGCCATGGGCCTTGGATTGGCAGGTGAGGTAACCTCAGAGCAATAGGTAAAGTCCAGTATGTGACTCTTTAAAATATCTTAAAGTAAAACAAAGTTGATTAGTCTGCAATGGAGACATTTATCTTAAAGTATAAACTTACTTGTAGCACAACCCTTTCCTTCCTTCAATTTTCTCCTCAAATTCATATCCAATTTCTCGAAGGCCTTGTCAGTGGGAGCGAATATAGTCACGGGTCTGTCACCTTCCAAAAGCTCATTCAGCTTTGTTTTTTCTAGAACCGTTTTAAAAACAGCCATGTCGCTACGTTTTCGAATGATATCCATAACGTTGGTCGTTACAGGCGATAGGACACCATTTACACTGTGAATTACTCCATTTGTGACAGGTTGATTGATCTTAGTCAAGGGAACACAATTAGCGGTGTACAATGAACCACTCTTACTAAAAGGTCTGTTGAAGATATTTATACGGATTGTATTGTTGTTAAGTTTTGTAATCAATAAATCCTCATTGGCTAAGTCTTCCATTATGTTCAAGCCATCGACCATATGACCTAAAAGCAAATCTTTTGAAGTGAAGCCAAATTGATCAGCAGCACGACGACGACGTCTACTGCCCATGGGTACATACACCAAATTCTAGAAAATTTAAGAAAATAAATCAATAAACTTGAAAGTCGCATTTAAAAGGTTATTCATACGTTTTCAAACATTTGCTCGGAAAATGTTGTGAATGCATCATTAGATGGCAAGAAAAGAGTTACGTTGGATGTGAGCATGTTCTCTAGACCGTTATTTTTAACACTTCGCATGAATTCATTGCCGCCCATCTCAGTTGCAGCATCTTCAAAGCTCTTCACTTCCATCTTTTCACAATGTTCTGTGTATGCAGCATTTGGCCGACGACCAAAACCTTGGCAGCACTGACGTGTAACGGTGAGGGTTTTTTTCTTGCCATTAGTGTTGTAACTGAAAAGCAATGATAAATTTAATGTTAAAGAAACAAATAAAACAAAAAATCATATAATAGTTGGATCTGCATCAAAAATACATTTGCCAAAATGTTCCTAAACGCAAACTGGAAAAGTTTTTTTGTTCAAAACCACATGTTCATCATCGTCTGTCAATTTTCTTGTTCTTTTCAATTATTTTTTGTCTTCAACTTGGGTTTTTTAACATTGGGGAAATTTAACATTAACAAAAGTTGAACACAAAAAATATTGAAAAGCCAGAGGACGTGTTCGTTAATATCATGCGTTTAAAAGAAATTTCTTCTTTTTTTTTATATTTTCCCGTGGGTAGGTGCAAAACCTGCATCAGGCTCTATGAGGACCGAAAAACGCGTGCTAATAGGTGTGTGAGATTCTTACTACACTAAAACCACCTTCACTTCCCGATTGCAACTAAGTTGAGACTTATCTAGCAATTTATATCTTACGAAGTTAAGTAATGTGTTGCAGGTTACTTTCCGGTGAAAGTACTGCTTAATCCGCGATTTGAAAGCGGTTTTCTGTTCACCGCACCAAGTTGGAAGGTTTTGTTCTTTGCAGACGGCGTACTAGATTCGGCTCGTCAAGAATATCAATAATCGTTGAATTATTGAAAAGAAAATTGACTGACGATGATTAAAAAGATTTTGTACAATCAGGTTAGTTTGCATATTTGACGAAAGCAACATTTGCGTAGAAAAATAAATATCATTTGACGATCAAATTGACGTTGATTTGACGTTATCGAAAACGGCCATATATACAGTACATTCGTCATAATGTGAACAGTTGTACACCAGTTACGTTTAGTTAATTATGGCATCTTAATATTAAAGTTAAAACAATAACACATGATAACGGCCTTAAGACTCTTGACTAAAAATTTAAGCCAGCTTAAATCAAAAAATGTTGCACATTATTTTCACATTATTTAGGTTTTCAAATCCTATCCATTCCATCCCCATTTCCTCTTGAAAAGATCACAAAAAACTTAAAGAAAACATTCTTACCGCCATTCTGGTTTAGGGAAATTTTTTGGCTTTGTCTTAAAACCTAAATGACTCAAATATTTGCACTGACATATTTTTAAGTCCCACTGCACAATGAGCCTCAGTGAGGTAAGGTTAGGATGGGCGTGCACAGTACAGAGGCTGTTGTATACACGGGGGCCATTGTAATTTTCATACAAAAAGAAAATAGAGATGCCCGCCAAACTAATGATTCAAATAGAATGGTTCATTTTCGTTTGAATCATGCCGATTGGGATGTTTAGTCCCATAACTAATTGGCATTTACTGTTCATATTTGAAACTGACCCCTTCCTTGCCTGTTCATCCGCTATATCATTCCCTTCCATATTGGTATGTTAAGGAACACAGCAGAGTTTGACTCGGTTAGTGGTACAAATATTATTCAGTACGCTTCAGCATTTAATGAGATAATTTCAACCAAATTTACAAGAAATTAGGTTGGAAACTAAGTCAAAATCTATTGAACACACCCAACTGGCAACAGTTTGGAGAGCCCTGAAAAGGTTTTGTATGGAAATGTCAAAGCTCAATTGAAGTAGAAAGAAAAAAAACAACAGCAAAAAGTGTTTAACAGCCAGTTGAAATTCAAAAATAAAATTAGCTGTGAAATGAAACCACCAAATTACAAATGAAAAACTTTTTTCTGGGATTTGCGAAACTACCTCATTTCGGTTCTAATGAAAACGTAGTATGAACCCCTGTCTAGAGGGGGACCCTCAAGATGATCCTAAAGAGGTATTTTCACAAATCCCGTTTTCTGCCTGAACAGAATGGGAGACGAAGCTGGAATAGATGTAAAATATGCTGCAGTGGCAACTGCAAGAGTTTAATAAATTTTAACTTTCACTTCAGCATTTTTGACATCTGTTGCAGCTCCGTCTCCCATTCTGTTCAGGCAGTAACTCTACATTTTTCATTCACAGGCACACGAGTTATGGTATAAAAACGGCGCACTCCAGCGCTTATTGGGTCACACACTAAGTGAGTTGGTAGATGGCCGCTACTTAACTACCTAAGAAGGCGTTTAGCTGCGTATTTAAAGCGGTCCGGATTTGTTTGTGTTGTAATCGTTTGTGAAAACAGCTCAAATAAAATCAACTCAAGATGATACATATCTGAATTTTTTTTATTGATTTTGGGTAGCCTAGTGCATATACATATGTCCAAACGCAGGAAGGTATTCTCATTAGATAAGCATAAGCAAGCATAAGCTAATGTCAAAAAGCCAACGAAAATTTGCTTATGCTTGCAAAATTTCCTCCCTGGGCCATAATTGACTTAATCGCACAGCAAAAATTATCTTCCCACATTCGAATTCCAACATTGTGTTTTGTTCCGCATTATAAAATACATGTACAGATGTGATAACAATTCAACAAAAAAATAACACATACATTTTTAAAAAGGATTCAAACAGCTGTGTATTTCGTTGTTTTTCTGTTTTTTTTTTCTGTTTTGAACAGCATTTCTCAAATTTGCTTAAGTTGAGAGCCTTTTTATTGGCTCTCTCTTAATTTCGCAAAAGTAAAAGTTAACGTTCGTTTATTCGCATGTTAGATTTCTAGGTGGTTGGTCCAACTAACAAATGTCATTTTAAAAGTAAACGAAACAAAAGAGGGCAGTGCAATAGGCCATTTCTCTGGCCAGAATGAAAGCATTAGTTTTGGAAACACTTGCAGTCGTATTTATTAAATTTTCTTAGAACACACTTGGGTAGTTGCCTAAATAGACCTTGGTGTTTATAAACGCATTCCAACATATGTCTAAATATGTCCTCATTTATTGAGTAACATACCTGCTTTCGTTCATTTTTGAATTAATTAATGAATTTCAGTAGGCTTTTGGCCACGTTCAAGTAGTTTTTTATTCAATTCGAAACTGGAAAATTGTAAAATTATAAATATTTGCCTTCCTTATTTGTTAAATGAGTCTACTTAAAAAAAAGATTAAGACAACAAACTTCAGTGGCTAAGTTAGCCGCTAGGTGCAAAATGTTTATAAATAACATATTGGAGTTGGACAAGTGTCTAAAGTTAGACATTGCTGGGAATAGGTTTATAAATACCACTCTATGAAGATTATCTAATCAATATGATTGGACCATTTTTACTTTCGAATAGGTATAGTACTCCAGGAAGATCCGCCTACAGTAACAAAGTTCAACCAAAAAAAATTTCATCACCACTTTGCTTTTTTTATTCCTTTTTGTTTTTACGGATTGTGTTTCTTCAAAAATATTTTACCATTCTTCTATATATCAACTTCATCCCCCCTCCCCGCGTTAACCCCTTGCACACTGGTTGGCAAAGCGCATGAAACTACATACATATGCACGCATGTTAATGTATTTCACAACAGAATATCATAGGGCAATTTATATCAATTAATTCACTGCAATTAAATTTGAACTTGAACTTTGTTTTTTTTATATATTTTTTTTTTGTTTCTTGTACACTTTTTATATTGTGTATTAATCACAAAATGTGATACTTTTTTAACTACACCGATTTCAACTTTTTGGCTAATTTTTTCGACGAACCAAAACACCATTAACAGGCAATGGTGAGATGAAATGGTTGCATTAAATTCGTTGCATAAGAAACGTATTATAGATAAAGGCAATACGACTGTTGTTGTAAATAAAAGCGATTATTTTGCCAAAATCAATGTATATGTCCGTGGATTTCGATCCAACTGCTTGTGTCTTAAGAAAAGCCCGAAAAAACTCATCAATTAAATAAAGTGATTTTGCTACCTCAGCGTTTATTTCCCTCAGTACTCAGCCACCAACATTTTATGGGCTGCCTATCACTGCCTTACCTCATGGTCTTAGATTTTGAGGCCTTTTACCCCATCAACCGTGAATGTACTCGAGACGTTTTTCTTTTTTAGCTCCGTGCGGCGTGCATAGTACTGAGCTCTCAAAAAAAATCTGTGTTTCTTTTTTAGCTCAGAGCACTCAGAGCGCTCAACTTGTGTTTCTTTTTTGAATCGGAGCTAGATCAGAGTACGTAACATGTGCTCAGAGTAAAAAGACCGAGCGAATGGAGTAAATAGCTGAGCACAGCCAACTTCGCTCCTTTTTTCATTCATTTCACATGGGTGCGTTCAGCACTTCAATTTCAGTAACATTTTTTTATTGTTCGAGTTTTTGATTGGGCAGCTATCAGATGATAATTAAAAGATCATTACTTAATTATGGTACATTGAACGTATCGCAATCGTATGACAGTTCAGTGCTCTGATGTGTTTGTAAATTATATCGGAGAGCTCTGCTCATAATTTTCTCAGAGTTAACTCCGATAGCTCGAGCTCATAGTAAAAATGTCAGAGTTAGTTTGATTCTCTCTGCAGCTCATTTATTGGATTCTGTAATCGGGGTGATTATAAGAGATTCCTAGAATAACGTAAGATGTTTTGTTTTGCACAATGCGCAGCTATCCAACTCTTTCGAAGTACAGGGGCCTATAACACAATACATAAAGTGCTTGTTGAACAAGTGAAATTCAACAACTTTTTAGATTTTATGTAACACGAAACAACAAGTAGGAAATTTCATAAATCTTCCGTTTCTGTAACTGAAAACAACAAGAGTTCAAAAAATAGAGAATAAACTTGTTGTAAAGTGTATAAATTTCAACAGACGCACACAGGTAAATTTTCCCAAATTCATGGCCAAAACTACAAAAAAAAAATTTAAGATTTGTTGTTTTTTTTAATGCCAAGTTGTTTACAAATAACATGAGCTTTGAACCTGATTAATCATACGATGCAAATTGTAACTGTTTAATCAGTAGATGCTTTCAAAGTAGAAACTTTAAATTAACGAGTGCAGTAGCTAGTTTGGTTCGTGGTAAGAAGTAGTTTGCTTTTTTTTTAATTTATTTTTTGTTGGCGCTTTGTAAAATAATTTAATATGGATTCTGTTGCTAGTGGTATGTAAAAAAAGGATAATGGCACTTTTTTGCAATATTTTAAGTCTAAAGTAAATTTTTAAGCTTTTTAAGATAATGTGTTTGTGCGGTAAAAAAAAAAAAAAAATCATCTTAAGTAATGAAAAAGTTAAGTTGATTTGCATTGTTTTGTATTGAAAATAGTGTTAAAAGTTAGGTAAATGTTTCCTTTATAGGAAGCAATCCTAAAACATTGCGACTTTTTGCGACTTTTTAAAATATTGACTTTAAAAGGTGTTGAGGTCATTGATTTTTTTTTTTTTTTTTTTAATTTGATTTTTTTTTATTGACACAGGGTCGCAATCAAGTTTCATTTTTCTTTCAAGAAATCAGCTTTCTGAATTTTTTAGAAGCTGTACGTCTCGTAACATTATAGACAAAATTAACTTTTTGGTAGAAAAGGTTGAAAATGAGACCAATATTGATATTTCAGAGCAAACAAAGAAAAATTTAACTGATTTTGCTTATGAACATAAAAGAAGATGGCTGAGTGCCTCCAGAAATTACAACAACTTCTTAAAACAAAATACAAATTGGCTTCAATATGAAATTTCGTTTCCATGCCGAGCCCATGGCTTTGTTGGACGGCCTCAAATAGATTTTTCGGACCTAAGCGAAAGATCAAAGAGACGTAAAACAGAAGATTTGCGTTCTAATTATAATGCCGAAGAATTAAGCTATGCTGTGCAGATGCAACTTAGAGAAAAAGGAAATTCATCAAATGTGATGAAAAATATAATTTTTTCAACTCCTTCACGCGCCGAAAAATACCAAAAAGCTTTGAAAAAAATGAACCAGGAAATTATTCCATACACAGCAGAAGAAGCTCTCTCTATAGTTATTGAAGGGAAATTAACTAAGTTCCAATACAATGTTATTAGAGATTCTGCAATAAAACACAATAACCATATGCATCCAAACTATGCTGCTGTTTTAGAAGCAAAGAAAAAATGTTATCCTGAAAACTTGGTTATAACTGAATCAATCGCAGAATCACCTCTTCAAAGTTTATTGGAGCACACAATTCGACGTTTGTTTCATGGAATAAGAGATGTTATAGAAACATTGCATATTAATGAAAAGTCTAACATTCACCTGATTTCCAAACGGGGTTGTGATGGAAGCTCAGGCATGTGTGAATATAAACAACGTTTTTCAGATCCAAACATTTCAGATGCTAATATTTTCTTAACATCTTTTGTTCCTATCCAGCTAGTGTCAGGTGACCCAGAATCACATAGAAAAATTATACTGTGGCAAAATCCTCATCCATCATCCACAAGGTTCTGTAGACCAATACGACTTCAATTCGTCCACGAAACAACCGATGTAACTGTAAGAGAATTCGATTACATCGAAAACCAAATATCTCTTCTAAATGAAACTTTAGTAGATCATATTAACGGAAGTATTTCAGTAAAGCATAAAATGCTTCTTACAATGATAGACGGTAAGGTCTGCAATGCTATAACTGAAACCTCTTCAACTCAAAGGTGTTATCTTTGTGGTCTAACATCAAAAGACTTCAATAAGATAGATTTGGTGTTGAACAAACAAGTTCAAGACAAGTCAAAGCTGAGGTTTGGGTTATCCTCCTTGCATGCTTGGATAAGGTTTTTTGAATGTTTAATCCATGTCTCCTACAAACTGCCTATAGGACAATGGCAAGCTCGTGGTGAAGAAAACAAGAGGAAAGTCGAAGAAAACAAGAAAAGGATTCAAGAAGCATTCAGAATTCGAATGGGACTTTTAGTCGACAAACCAAAACCAGGTTATGGTAGTACGAACGATGGCAACACTGCCCGTCGATTTTTCCATGACTCTGCTACTTCTTCGGATATAACCAACATAAATGAAAACATCATTTGTCGATTTAGGGTTGTTTTGCTAACAATATCCAGTGGATATCCAATACAAATTGGTCGATTTAAGGAGTATTGTATTGATACAGCAAATATGTTTGTGCAACTGTACCCATGGTATAATATGCCTACAAGTGTACACAAAATATTAATACACAGCCCTGAAATTATATCAGAAGCCATTCTTCCGATTGGACAGCTCGGCGAAGAAGCCCAGGAATCACGGAACAAAGACATAAAACGTTTTCGAGAAAGTTTTTCAAGAAAATTTTCGAGGCAGCAAAATATGGAAGATGTGTTTCATAACCTGTTGGTTTCTTCTGACCCATTTGTAAGTGGTTTGAGAAAACTAAGCCCTAAAACGGGAAATGCATTTCCGTCTGAGGTACTTCAGTTTCTAATAGAACCAGAGATCGAGCAAGGAGACTTGTTGCAGTTTCACAAGTCACTGAATGATGTACGCACATACACACGCATGTTTATTTTTGTTTATTTATGTATATTATTGTTATCTATGCCTATTTATTTATTTATTTATAATACCTAGAACTCAACTGTTTTTCCAATATATTAAATGTATAAATATTGTATTATTAAATGCCAAATGAAACAAACCCTATGGTGCAATGTTAAAAAAAAAAAACAACTTCTTTCATTTTTTTCTTCTTTTTAATAAATTTTCGTGTAAATTTACTTGAAAATGGTAAATTTTATGAAAATTATCTTATTTTGGTACAATCATCCAATAATAAATGGAATAAACACAAGAAATAATTTTGGCCATATTTTTGGGAAAATTTACCTGTGTGAGACGGTTGCAGACTTGTTCAAAGTCAACAAGAAAGAAATAAACTTTTGCAGTAGTGTTTATCAAGTGATGGAATCGGGAAGACTATTAAAAATTTATTAAGTGGTAAGGAATTTGGCTTATAAAGTGTTTAAGTTTTTATTTTGAATCGAACAGAGATTGTGAGGATACAAAATAAACAAATATATTTTAAGAAAAAATTACTTTGAAATAGAGCCACATGTGTTGTCCGTATGCGGTGTACCAAATGTTCATCATCTTACTGAAAGTCCTTCCTACATATAATGTAAAAAAAAAAGCGACTTTAGAGACTTTACAACTGATTTTGTAAGAAAAACTTGTTGAACTGGTTTAACAAGTCGAGGGAATTTTTTTTTTAGTTGAGAATTGTTACGCTTTTTATTGAGTTACAGAAATGATTTTCACTTGCTGAACAAACATAGTTAAACAAGTAATTATTAACTAGTTGATTTGTTGTTCAGTGTTGTAGGACCCACGTGTGAGACAGGGGGATGTTATATCGCGTGATTGACGACCAGCGCAGCTTTGGTACCTTAGAATTTGACACTTCCGCCACAATGAAATTGACAGATTCGTAAGTTTCCCTATCGGGGTTACAGGACTTGATGGTAGTGATTTTATAACGGTATTCACATTGGACTGAAAAAGTGTTTCTAGGTTTATTTTTTAATATTCTCATCTACAAAGTCTAAGAGCCATCGACATAAGATATCAAGTCAATAACAGCCTTT
This sequence comes from Dasysyrphus albostriatus, assembly GCA_946251815.1. NCBI lineage: Eukaryota > Metazoa > Arthropoda > Insecta > Diptera > Syrphidae > Dasysyrphus > Dasysyrphus albostriatus. The sequence goes on along the minus strand of OX276335.1, from coordinate 218,103,684 downwards.
GAGGTGTTAAACCAAAAACCGTTTGTCTGCCTATATAAGCACGTGTCAAACAGGTGTAAAATTTGGCGTACCTTTTTAACATCGATTTATTTCAATACCCATTGGTCGGAGGGAAAAAGTGTGCATACCAAGAAATATTAAGCTTGCTATTTTGAATAATTGTTATTGTGTCATAATTCCAAGTCTCTTATGACTTGACTTTTTTTTGTCGTTGCCTCTCGGTTTATCTCGCTTATGCTCCTACAGTGAGGTGAGATCTGAATACTGATACGCCACTTTTCAGCCTAATATGAACTACGTGCATCGACGTTTTAGTAGACGGTTTCAAAACTTTACCTGGGCCGACAACACATCATATACAAATTTCTTTGACAGAACTTTGGACTTAAATGGGTAGAAATCGTCAGTTTTAGGAAGTACACGAACAGACAGACCTTTTGCGTCGATTAAGGGTAGCTTAAGACTGTAAAACTATGGTGAATATCGATGTTCAGTCACTTTAAACAAATGTATTTGTACATGAGGTTTCGTGTGTGATCCATTAGCTTATCTCAACTCTGCGGCATTAACAAGAACTATAATTTGTAGTGGTTGTGAAAAAATTACTTCCTAAATCATATTTGTAGGAAATTTTGATAACTAAAGGGTGGTTAAATTTTAAGAGCCGATGTTGAATGTGAACCACACCTAAACGTCAAGTGTTTTTCTGCATTTCTTTTGACATTTCTCAATTTCAGACTAACTCAATTTGAACCATGGAAAGATACCCAATCGAGCAACGCGTTAAAGTTATTCAGGCTTATTATGAAAATGGATGATTAATTTCCGAAGAAAATAATCTTCAGTGATGAGGCACATTTTCACCTCAGTGGATTCGTCAATGAGCAGAATTGCTGCTGAATTGAGCGAATGATGATCCAAGAGTTATTGTCGAAAAACCAATGCTCTCACAAAGAGTGGCTGTTTGGTGCGGTTTATGGGCTGGCGGCATCATCGGGCCGTATTTTTTCCAAAATGAGGTCGGGCAGGCAGTTACTGTGAATGGTGTTCGCTATCGTGAGATGATAACGAACTTTTTCTGGCCCGAATAGGTAAATATGGATGTGGACGATATGTGGTTTCAACAGGACGGTGCCACTTGCCACCACAGCTAACGAAACAATGGCTCTTTTGCGTGACAAATTCAATGCCGTGTTATCTCACGTGGTGGTGATGTCAATTGGCCGCCAAGATCATGTGATTTGACACCGTTGGAGTTATTTGAAAGAAAAGGTGTACATTGATAAGCCAGCAACAATTCAAGAGCTAAAGTATGAGATAATTTAACCACCCTTTACATACTTTTTTGCATACTTAATTTCCCGTATTTTTTTTTTTGTATCCGATGGAAATCTTAAAAAAGACACTCGGTAAGTATCGGTACCGAGTAGTGAGTAAAACCACCCGTCCCGTAAAATACACCGGAAATAAGTTATGAGCAAAAATCTAAAAAGAGTGCTAATTTTTTGTAGTTTTTCCAGAATTTGGAAGGGGTGGAAGAGGCGTGGTTGTGGAAATTTTGGATTTTCATCTACCAACCGTACTAAATAACATATCAAAAATTTAGAACTACCCGACCTTTTGTAGGGTAACCCCCTTTTCTTAACTCTATTTACTGGGACACTATAGCTCACACAGTCTATTACTACTAGAAAACGACATTATATAAAGGTGTTACCTAATACACATTAGGTGCGTTTTATTGGTATTTATAGCCAGTGTGGCAATGCAAGCACCAATAAAACGCTATACTCTCTTCTATATTCAACCCAATTCCGGCGCCACATAAGTTTAAACTTAAAGAAACTTAATCAACTTTTATATCCACTTTTTTTCGATAAATAAAACTTTTGTGCTTGTTGTTGTTTGCCAAGGGAAATTTTACTGTGCTAGCTATAACTTTTTCAATAAAACACGCCTATTATTAAAATATCATACATTAAAAGCAGCCCCCTAATTATGTTTTTTTTAAATTTTTTTCTTTATATAAACGTTTTTTTCTTTTCAAGTGGCGCAATATAAAAGCTCTGTGTTTATGAAAAAAATTGCAAAAGGGCATAATGAATAGCCTGATGAATAGCCTATGCATTTTTCTGTTTTTGATGGTTTTTCAAAAACTGCAACAAAAAATTTGAGCTGGACGCTCTGATAGTTAGAAAAATGTTTGTTTCTATTCAAGTGGTGCGTAGTGTACAATAACATTAGGAAAAGAGATTTGTATATAAAGAAAAGCTAACCCAGGTAAAGTTAGACAGTACTTTGTAATCTAATGATATACAAATCAATTAAAATATTTGTTCTAGTGTTACAACTGAAAATGTATAAATATATAAATTATGCATTCAGGCAGCGTTTCAAACAAATAACACTTTCGATGATTTTTCCGGGGCCGTGACTGCGGCTGCTGTTGGTAAATTTAATAAAAAAATTAAATAGACTTCATAGGCAGGTGTATTTTTTTTAAATAAAAATGACTCACTTAAGAACGTTTGTATAACACTAACTTTGTGATTTATATTCTCTACAAGCCCTCAAAATAAAATACAAAAAAATGATAAATTGAAATCAAATTGGTAGTAATGAGACCATTACATAAAATACGTACCTATCTTTATCTAAGTTAGGTACATTGCTAGAGATACAATGAAATATTAACTCGTAATTCAAATCACATGTTTTTTATTCTATTGCATTGATATATTTACTGAGTTAAATAAACAAACGAAACTCAAAAAAGCATACACCACTTAAATGGGTCAATTAACAAGCTGTACTTAAAGAAGTTTCGAAATTGAATACAAATTTATGTTCAGAAGCGATAACTATAAGTCCGTTGAGTATTGACAAAATCCAAGAATATGGATTAATTTGTAGGTCATAAAAATAAAAATTTGTACATGTTCAGCATACAGAGATTTTTAGTACTAATTAGGTAGGTACATAGTTTTATAATTTTGCAAATGACGCAATCACACAATACAATGATAATATAGAATACACCTGTGAATAAAATTTCAATAACAAATGAAAGATTTATACCCAAGATTTCTCTCAGATCTTCCTTACTCGCTTTAGAATCTAGATTAATGTGGTTGATGCCTTATTCATAGGTATAGAATTAAATGCGTATTCCTGAAAATAAGTAAGACTTAACATTTATGTCGTTTTCGATTGAGTTTTCGGAATGGTCTACTCCTTTTTGAATCCAATGAAATATGAAAACATCATGTTGTCAAATTTACACAAACACTACTGAATGACGCCATTTTACAAAATGGCTTCTTCAAGCATTTATCACTTTTGACAAGTAGTCCGGCGAAAAACTGTATATGTATGCGTGTGTTCCAATCTACTCCATTTTGAAATCGGGTTCAGAAAAAGACTCCGAAAACATTAATCGTAACAGCCAATCGAAGGCTTATGGAGTAGTGGGAGTCAAAAAGGAGTGGAAAAGGAGTACGCCGAACGTCCAAACAAAAATGACATTAGAAAAACTGGAAAGAGGGTTATCCTTTTGGCACTATACAAATATAGGTTATATGCTAATTTATGTAGTTTTTTGCATTTTTAAATAGGTAAGTAGGAAACCTAGGAAACCCTACCCTGTCCTCCCGCCAGTGTTGCCACTGTCACAACACTTCATAAAAGTTAAATTATGACATGTACTAATTGTACTATATTTCTTTGTTGATCCCTTGAGTCACCTTTGGGTTGCCGCAAAGCGTTTTTTTGAAAAACCTGAACTCACCTTAATAAGCAAATGTTCTTTTTTTAGACTGTTGTTCGCCATCAAATCGTCTTTGGGTGTTAAATTCCCATTTTTGAAGCTGTGAATTGATAAACAAAATATCATTTAAGTTTTCGCAATAGTTTTTCATTTTATCACTTCACAAACACACCGTGTGCGAAGTTTGTACTAAAAAGTACTAAGTGATAAATCCTGGTATTTGCCTGTAAATATTGAATTTTCTTTTTCAGTTTGATTTAACCATGTTGATATAGAAATTCCTTAAATAATTTGGTTTTCGGCAAATTTTGATTAAAAAGAAAAATATTGCGGTGCTTCATTGAAAATTATGCAAATTTTTTGACATTTGAATTGTTCTCTTCAGGATTTTGTATATTTTTTGATAATCGAATTTTTATTCTTCACATGGGGCAATATTACTTGTATATTAATATACAATTCTGTGAAGCTGTAAAGTGATACATTATTTCACAACTTCACACCTAACTACAGTCAGTATCTAGTATGAAAAATTGAAGTGGATACATTTTTTATCACAGCCAAACAACTGTGTGAAATTCTGTGAAGAATAAAAATTCTATTGTTAAAAAAATATACAAAATCCTGAAGGAAACAATTCAAATGACAAAAAAATTACATAATCTTGAATGGAACATCAGACTCTTCTTGCACAATTATGAAATGAACCGCGTTTTAAATCAAAATGAATCTAAAACCAAATTATTTTAGACATTTCTCACAACCAAAAATTGAATCACACTGAAAAGAAAATTTAAAATTGTCAGGGAAATGACAGGATTTATCATTTAGTACTTTTTAGTACAAAAATTGATAGAGTATCGCATAAGGTGTGTTTGTGAAGAGATAAATGAAAAATTGTTGTGAAAACTCAAATGATAGGTCTGTTCATTTACTTTGAATTTCTGTGCATTTCTGGGCATTTTAGTCCAATTTTAGTTCTGTAAAAAAATTACAGAAATTCAAAGTAAAGGAACACACATGATATTTTTTTTATCACAGATCGAGAATTGGCTGAATTGCGGCATCAGTCTATCGAGGAATACGTAACTGAAGAATGATTATGTGAATAAGACATACTGCTCAGGATTCGAGCGATCTATTGTATATCAAAATTTGAAGTGGTTATTATATATATATATATATATAAATAAAAAACATTAAGGGTATTCATACAACGGCGTAAAGCCGTCGTTAAAGAACTGCATCAAAGGTAAACAATAGTTAATTAGTATAACGTTTGTGCCCTTAAAATTGAATGCCCAATTATTTTGCGCCATTGAATATAACTTTTGTATGTTTTTTTGAAAGTAATTTCCTTTAAACCATTATAATATTTTTTTCAGTTGTTTTCTTTAAAAAAAAGACACACAAACAAAAATATGTACATAATATGTGATTATTATTCAGCCTTATTGTGAGTTTCACGTGAACAACATTCAACGGGAAAAATTGACATTTCACTTTTCGCCTATTGTGAGTTTCACCCGAAACAGGAAAATTCCCCTTTTTTGTGAGTACTCATTTCGTAATTAAGAGCTTAAAAATGACTTATTTTTTGACACCAAACGAACGAAAAATGAGAGAACTGACTGGTACTTTTGCACAAGTTTTTTGTTTATTTTAAGCCAAGAGAAGTTCAGGCGAAACTAATAATAGTATTTCAAATTCCGGGGGAACAAACTTTTTTCGGGCGCAATTTTTTCCATGTGAAAATCATAATAAGGCTGATTATTATTTTGTTTGTCAAAATACTTTTTCCAACTTTTGTACATCCATAAATATAATTTTTTTAATTGATTTCTTTACTAATCATCAGTTTATAAAATAATTAAAATCCTTTGTTGGTCGAATTTGAATTAGTTACGTTTTTTTAACAACAAATATGCCTCCAGCGGACAATGAAATTCAGTCAAAGTATACTTCTTTTTTTTTTGTTTCTTTTACCTATATTACAGTTGAATTCAAACACTTTAAGCTACCACTAAATTCAAAGTTCATCAGTCATCAATAGACACTGATACTCGTACCTACTATGCTTCGACCAGGAACTTATTCGATGTTCAGATTGTATGTTTGATCACGTTCCTCGAGGGACGATAACTAACTGGCATTAAGCCAGCTATCCCCTTTGCATATAAATGTCACGTAAAGAATAAGTTGTGCAATGTCCAATACATAATAAAAATGCAATGCAAAGGAGAAGGATTCATAATAAACTACTTATAGTATAAATCGATGAGAAGTGACCAAACGATTTTTATATACATAGGTATGTACCTACCTATACCTAACATAATAACAAATATATCTTACATGATTGTGAAAAAAAGAATCCAGTGCAAAGACTTGTTTTTTTCTCTAAACAACTTAAAGATGTTATCTTAAGGATCTATATATATGTTAACATAATGGGTAAGTACTCACATTTTCTTGCAAGTATGCTTGTGTGGCTTCTCGACACATGAATTGACAGAAAATTGGAATCCTCCAAAGATCTGTTGTGGTTTGAATTCGTCTACTGTTGCTTTTTCATCTTCATCATCATTGGTGTCGTCTTCGTTTTCCACACGATCAACGCAAACGTTTTTACTGCAAATAAAAACAAAATTGTTTATTGTTAATAATGCACAATGGTATTAATATAGTTTTCGGATATCATCTATTCATTTAATATGATTTTCTTAGTGGAATTTAATTGTTTTCATCAGGGGCGTACTAAGAGGCAGTGGCACCCGGGGTGGTAAAGCAATATTACACCTCTTAAAAAATTTACAAAAATAAACTGAACAATGGTTTTATTCAAAGTTTATTTCGAGTTTTATTGACCTAAATGTTTCGATTAAATCATAAAAATTTATATTTTTTCCGTGCTCCTTTCCGATAGAAAGTATAGGTTGCCAGATTAGTGAACTTATTTTGGCACATTGTTAATCTTAGCTAAGTCTTAATTTATTTTAATTTTAAAAAGCTTCGTTCACACGATGCCACTCAGACAAACAACACCAGACCTAGTAATGAGTCTAAAATGGCCTACTTAGCAATAGCTGCGTTTTATTATCTACGGGTCTGGGTCGAGGTTATCTTCTTACACGCTTTACACAAACCACATGAGATCCAGGTTTCTGTCGAGGTTTATTTCCATAACCCAGATACAAGTATTCCCTGTGACCGGCAGACGGCCATTGTGAATGATGTCAGCATTTTGTCAGCAGTGGTCATTAGTGTTAGGAAAAGAGACAGGCCTAATATGTGTCACGAGGTGAACCATAAGGAAAAAAGGGATGGGTATATAGCAGCGTTTTCTCATTAACCCACATCGTTTTATTTTCATGGGGTGAACCATATGGGTTATGACCGATAATAAAACGCGGCTAATACCACGCAGTTCAGTACAGCAATATTTTCGGTTGAAGAGCTAAGAAAGCTGACAAAATGTCTTCGTTGGCCTGGACCGATGAATAAGTTCAGTGTAAAATATATCCTACTCTATCTTAACTTCTCTTCCAACGTCAAGTAAGGGACCGAATTACCACGTCAATGACCGATCAGAGTTCGAATGACCGAGTGATCACTACAAATTTTGGTATACTAAATTGATCAAAACCTGAACGGTTATATCAAACTCACAAAATTCAGTCACGTATTGCTCGATAACTTATGCGGAAATTCGGCCCCAGCATCTTTTTGTTTTTTACCGCTTTTCTATTAAAATTTTTGGCTCAGTATATTGATCCCTTGCGAATATTAAATCTTTAAATCTCGAAAATGTACAGTACAAATTTATTTCGTAAATCTTGTAGATTAGAAATTAATCTGGTTTAATCTTTCTAGAGCAAATACTTTTACAAATCGAACTAACCAATTCTTATATAGCGCTGCAGGATTAATTCGTGGCTACATTCAATGCTTTACAAATGAAGCATTCTATCTCACTTTTCACTTTAAGAAAAAATTAAACACCATTTGCATTTTTAAAGGTGCTGTCAAAATAAATCATTTTTAAAAATTTTTGTTCGGTGAAAAAACACCAAATAGATTTATTAAATCTGAACTGAAAATCTATGTTAATCTTCTACCTTAAAACCATGATTATCTTTTATTTTGGTAGAAACGTGGTATTAGCACTGTTTAGAAGCTTTTTTTTAAATCATTATCGTATTCTCGTGGGTTATTAATTGAGTAGCTGTGAAGTGTATATATATGTTCTTAATCAGCATCGGAATTATGTTATGTAATACATATGTTCTCCATTCCAAATAAAATTGATCAAACTGTTACTGTATGAACACAATAAACTGCTGCATCTGGAACTAGAGTTGCAGGTGTAATAGCTATCAAATGGTATCGCACGTGCTATGTTAACGTGACCACAGTGCAGCTTTACATTATCTTATTTTTTCGGTCACCTGGAATTCATAAAATAACATGTCACACAAATTCCTAAATTGGATAAAAAGGGTGTTTGAAGCTCTCTTTGACCTATGTACATGTTAAACCGCATCGAGTTGAAATGGACTTTGATAGACTTGACTGTTTTCTCTATATTGAAACATCAAAAAGGTAGAGGCTGTAGTTAATTGTTACTAGTTAAGTCGTTTTTGATTAGATTTCCTGGCTGTTCCACTTCTTTTTGATTCAAACCGGATATGAAAACATTAATCCTGGGGTGGAATCGGCTAAGGCGATAGTTGACTGTCACTGTTTTGATTGTCAATTTTGATAATCACCTTTTCTTTATTCTGCGTAAAGTGATCGCTAAAAATATTAAATTTATATGTAAACATAACATTGGTGAACATCGATAGAAGATCTTATAGGAAAATTGGGTTGGGGAGTGTCGAAATATTTGATTTATTGCTTAAGTTGATTCAGAGCAATTATTTACGTTTTTGTAGTAATTTTTTTTTTCGTTTCTTGTACTGCGCCGCATAGAAAATTTGAATAAAAATATACATTGCTATTCACTTATATTTATTTTAACTTTGATAAATATTCTTTTTTTCTACAAAACTTTCAATATTAAGTGGGGCTGAAGCTGGCAAAACTTATCTTTCTCAAAAAAATTTGTACAAAATGTATGAAAGTGACACCTAAATAGCTGTCACCTAAAACCATAGGAAAAAAGCGATAGTCAATTTGATAATCACCTTACCTGAAGCAAAAACATTTATTTTGATGATCAACCATCAACTATCGCCTTAGCCGATTCCACCCCTGTTCCCTAATTTGTTTCAAACAGTTTCAAACAATTTCAGACTGCCAGATTTAGGGCAAGCCAATACAAAATTTCACTTGTGGAACGGGTTTGCACTAAATCTGGCGGTTTCAAACTGTTTGAAATGAGTTGTGGAACACACCTATTATGTTGTCAAAATGTACACACACACTACTCAATGACGCCATTTAACAAAATGGCTTCTTCAAGCATTTATCACTTTTGCAAAGTAATCCGACGAAAGACTGTATGTAATATCGTTTTCGTTTGGACGTTCGGCGGCGTACTCCTTTTCCACTCCTTTTGACTCCTACTACTCCAAAAGCCTTCGATTAGTTGTTCCGAGTAATGTTTTCACCGTCTTTTTCTGTTCCCGATTTCAAGAAGGACATACATTTCAATTTGGAACATACTAGTTTAACTTAGAGCGCCCGATTAGGGCCAGTAAGTTACTTTTAAGATATTGATAAGTAGGCTAGTATACCTAGTTTTCAGATAGTTTTAAGAAAATTGAAAAATAAAAATGAATTTAAAAAAAAAAAACGCGTGTTGGGAAATATTAATTTATTATCTTAAAATATAGATAGTCAGAGTGGGACTTTCACTTTGAGGAATTTTCAAAAATACCCCTTCGAAAAAGATAGGTGTTGCGTCTCTACTCTACTTCCCGATTGCAACTAAGTTGGAACTTATCTAGCAATTTATTTTTAACGAAGTTAAGTAACGTGTTGCAGGTTACTTTCCGGTGAAAGTTCCTGCTTATTCCATAATTTTAAGGCGGTTTTCTGTTCACCGCACCAAGTCGGAAGGTTTTGTGCTTCGCAGACGGCGTACTAAATTTGACTCGTCAAGAATGTCAAAAATCGTTGAATAAGCATGTTCTAATAGTCGATTTCTATGTTTTCGCGCAAAACTTTGTATTTCATCCCGAACCGTAGGAATCCCGAGATCCCTGTAAAGATCTTTATTTCTTATATACCACGGAGCATTTACCAATGACCTTAGCAATTTATTTTCAAACGTTTGTAAATTATTTAAGTTTGTATTGTACAATTTCCATCAAATTGAAATGGTCCCTTAACTTTCATCTAAACCTTAATAAAAGCTAGGTACGTTTTCTTATTCCTCCTCTTCTTCCATCTTTCATTGAATGACGATGACCAAAAACCATGCAATAAAATTTAAATTAAAGAAATAAGTGCCTACGATTTCAAAATTTCTTCAAATGTACCACTGCAAGGCTAAATTAAGAACATCGTTTTTAAATCCGTACGAAAATCAATTTCGGTATTCAATTTGGAGCGAAAATAAGAATAAAGGTGAGTTTGATGATGTTTTGAACTCCTTCAAAATTTTAAACGTGATGTAAACACAATTGAAAAAATATTTAAAATTTTATGTCAATATGCATTGTCCGGAGTATCAACATACATGCATTTCATCTACATTTTATATTTACAGTTTTACATAATTCTGTAGTGTCACTCTTGTTTCACTCAAACAAACTCCTGTGTTCCTCTCTGTTTAAAACGTAAATACTCTTTTTTTTCGCCATTCTTCAATTGAGGAAATCACTTATTCTGCCTAAAGTAGATAATAAGTTAACGCCGAATACTGCAAATTTTAGCGATACCATCATACCCCATCAGTGTTGCTGCCGTAGTCGGCATTTTGCTTAATTGACATCATCAGTGCGACTATAAAATTGATGCCATCGCCCGCCATTGAAACTGAAAGCGACTTGTGCTAACCAAATGAAAAGTGTACCTAATGTTTGTAAATAAGAACTTATCATATTATAGTACACGGTGCGCGGTCAGTTTGTTTAAATAAATGAATCCATCATTGTAAATGGGATCAGTTAGATATTTATAGGTACATTATTCGTTGCACAATGAAAGAGAAATCATTTAACAAACACAAACAAAAAATGGAATGCACTTTCGAGTTGCAAGAAGAAGAATGTGCATTGAAAATTAAGAATAACGGTGGATAGCAAAATTTTGAAGTCGTCAATTTGAAATGTAGTAGAAAACCACGCCCCCGAGTTTATAAATGTAAAAAAAAAAACTCATCAGTTTTAGTTTAGTTTAGTTTAAAAGTTTATTTGGCTTAGTGGGCATTAAAATAATTAAAGTATTTAGGTACACTTTAAGCTAAATTTACATTAAAACATATGTCATCACTGCCAAATACAGTCGTTAAGAAAATGTATTATTTGAATACCTAGATGTTTATTTTAAAATCTCTAACATTTTCGGCTTCTTTTTATTAAAACTCAATGATGCAAAGTCGATTAACTTCGATAGAGTTCTCAAACTTTATCTGAACTATTAACGCCTTTATAATTATTATAACTGTCGTTACTTATGCCATTTCATTGAAAATTTTGAGTTGAACACGCCTTGAACAAAGAAAGTTCGTGCAAATGTCACGGATGTCATACAAGAAATACAGACGTTTTTCAATGATTTGATTCGTGGATCATGATTAAAACCCACCGATAGTGGAGGTTGAACCATAGTTAATTTTATTAAAATTAGTGGGTTATTACTGGCCTTTAAAGATTTTACATCAACTTTTACACTTTTACTGACATTTTGAGTAAAAGACTGTTAAATCCCTCGACAAAATTCAAGTGCTCGGTAGCACGTGCTTACGTCAAACAATTTCAATGAAATTTTACGCATAATTTTTTTTAATTACCTTCATCATTTTAAGGGGAATCAAAGAAGTTTAACTTTTAAAAAAAAGGTCGTTTGAAATTTGGAAGAGAAAGGTGCAATTTTGTCCTCTCAGTTATCCAGTTTTAGTCAATTAATACTACAGTTCCACCTAACACTAATAGACTAAATTAAAAAATATTCACCACAAATCTTCTTCAAATCTGGAAGATTTACCATACAAATTTATTTCGTAAATCTTGAAGTTTAGAAATTAATCTTGTTAAATCTTCCTAGGACAAATACTTTAACAAAACAAACTTACCTATTCTTAAGTGGCTCTGAAGGTTTAATTTATGGCTGAATTTTGTCCTTCGTGAATGAAACATTCTATCTCTTTTTTCATAAAAAAATGCAACAAAGTTGCATTTATAAACGTGCTGTCAAAATAAATCTTTTTTGAACCTTTTTGTGTGATGGAAATACCGATTTGATTTATTTATTTTGAACTGAGATAAACCTTAGGTGAAAATTTATAAAAGCTACGATAACCCTTTTAAAAGTCTAGTTCTGTATGCGGAACAATATCGAATATAGTTATGTTTATAGTTCGCCATTTATACCAACTTGTGTTGTGTAAATCGGGTCGACGAACAAAATATTGAAAAGTCAGAGAGCGTGTTCGTTAGCGTCAAATGCGTTTGCAAGTAAATTAATTGAGGTTGAACAAACTGATATTGTGCTAGGAGGACGATTGCATGTTTCACGATGGCAGTATCTACGTCAAAAAATGACGAACATTTGACGATCAAATTGACTTTGATTCAACGTTTTCGAAAACGGCCGTATACTTTCATTTTTAAACTGACGATTTTACAATAAAAATTACAACTTTATGTCAAAAGTTTTTTAATTAGTACGCTGAATTGAAACGAACAATTTCTTTGATCTCCAAATCGATAGCGAAAACATAAACGAAAAGATTGTTGAAAAATATGGACAGTTATATATGTATATCAGATGTCAAATAAATGAAAATTTGAATGTGCTAAATTCCCACCGAGAAAATATTGACATTTTAAAATGCTGTGTCAGCTTCTTTACCTATCCTTAAGGCCACTTTACACGATTATAGAAGTCATATGACTTCTCGTATGACCTGTCAAAAAATTCATACCATATCGTCTGAACACACTCATATATCTCATATGACTTCTCAAAAGCAAAAACCATATGACTTTTTTGACATTAGAACTGCAGCTAATTCCATTTGAGAAGTCAAACGAGATTTTTTATTTTCATGGAAAGTAGTGAATTCAGAGTATTGAAAATAATAATATTTCTACAAAAAAAATGTATTTTGAATGAAAACAACAATGGATAATTCATAAAAAGTAGTCTTGCTGCACAAAAATTTATTTGTTTATGACTTTTTTTTCTTTTATTTTGGTTGTGACAGAAAACCATTGAGAAAATCAAATGCGAAGTAAAGACGTGTAAACATAAACAAATTATAACCGTATGACTTGACTTGAAATGACAGCTCATATGAGAAATCATACAGAAAATATAATGACAGGTCATATGACTTATATTATCGTGTAAAGTGGCCTTTAGTTTCATGTTGGGTTTTGCCACAACCGCTAAATCCACTAAAAATAATAAAAATGTTCATTTTCTTCCTTTATAAAACAATTGTCTAATATTTTCCCTTATAATATTCGAATAACAAAGAAACTGTCAAATTTTCGTCAGCAATTATACTATGCCTGTTCGCGTACTCCCCAAAACTACGAAATTCTACGAATTATAGTACAATTTAATTTCTTATTTGAACTTTGACAGAACTTTGGGCTAAATTCGTAAAATTCGTAGTTTTGGGAAGTACACGAACACACATTAGCCGTTTTCCTTTGAAGGTAGGAAAGTACTCATGAGTTCTTTGCCAGCTTTTGTGCAATGGAACCTATAAAACTGCTTTCCCATGTAAAATGTATCTGCTCGCACATGAGAGCGTTCATAGTTGATAGTACTAGATTACTATTTTCATCTATTCATGAGTACTTTGCCAGCTTCAAAAGAAATCGGCTATAATGTGACGACAAATAAACTATGTGCGGAAAACAAGTGTAGATTTAGATATAGAAATCTACTACAATTTGTCATGCAATTGATATTTTGCATAGACATTTTCGTTTCGTTTCAGCTGAGTTATATGCTTAACTCTTGTATATACTCTTAATATTTTTTTACCTAAATAAATTGTTTCCTTAAGTCTATTACGATGCTGATGCGAAAGAAAAAATACCACACAATAATAACGCAACCAAAAATTTAGTTCTACTTTTCGTTGTGCAATACGCTGTTCGACGAGCAAAATTGATGATTATAGCAGATTATTCGGATAACTCTACAATCTTTTTTGCAGACAATTAACTAGCCAGACGAAAAAATGACATTAAATACATTTTTCGTATTGAGTTTTGTTGTTTCTTTCATTACAGCCTGGTTGCCGGTAATGTTTTTTAATGCAATGTTATAGTGTTAATAAAACATCGATTGTTGGAGTTTTCGATAGTATCGATTGCTTAAAAAAAAATCGATTAATCGATAAACAATCGATAGTGTTTCAAAGTTTATAAAAAACATTTTTTATTATATAAAAAAACATTTTTCAAATCTTTAAGAAAATTCAAAATTTTTAAAAAGGCAATTATTTTTCTTCAAGACTGTTGTCTTTAATAGGGGTATTCATACAAAAGCGTAAAGCCGTCGTAAACGTTGCAAAATTAGTTAACATCGTAAATCTATCAAAATTTTAATGGAAAATTGACAGATTTACGAAGTTTATTTACGAAGATTTTTTATATATATATTTTACGAAGTGTTTATATTCCTGGCCACAAAATTTGCATGTGCAAAATTGCCCTTTTTTGTTGAAAAAATTCCAAACCGACGATTTGTTTTTTCTATTCATATTAATTATTAAAAATAAACTGGGAAGGGAGACTGAAAAGCACGAACAACATGAAATTTTTGTTTTGCAATGAAAAATGAAATGCCGATAAGGGATTTTCCCTATTAAAGCAAAGTCAACGTAAACGTAAACGTAAGGCGAACTGAACTGTCAAAAACGGAACAGCGTTAATTGAGTATAGGGTGCGTCGCACACCAACTGAACTTAAGGTCTGTTTAGATTTTTGTCATCCAAGAATAATTCTCAGTAGTTGAAAACTCATTTCTAAGAAAATTGTTTCCCAACAACATAAACACATCTACTGGACGACTATCGATATTTTTTCCAAACTATCGATAGCCCCGATAGTTCAAAACAATCGATTAATCGATTAAACTATCGATGTTTTATTAACACAAGCAATGTAGCAGTTACACCCCATCAATAATAAATTCTTAACAATCTTCAAAAACGTTAATCAATAGTAAACTAACAAATTTAAATTTCTGATTTATAAGAAAATTGGCTCCATGCAGTGGTTAATTTGCGTCAAGTTCCAGAAATCCTATAACGGAAATCTACTACAATACGTACTGCATTGTCACTGAAGATAATTAATTAGACTGCAGGTGCACATACTTTCTTGCCAGATCAGAAGTTTTACATATATTATTGAGTAGGTACTGTTTATCAAGTGAACTTTATATAGTTAGCTTTTAAGCCACCTGCTTGCCAGTACTTTCAGATGGTTTGAGTTAAATTATTTTCAATATTAAATGACTAATCCAAATCAGTTATAAACTTTGTAATCAAATACATACATACATACATTTATATTTTGTACATCAATCTTTAAAACCTACATATAAAATATTTTTTAATTAATATGCAAATAAATTAATTAGAGCGCGACACCCGTACTTCTTTCTCAAGTACTTTGCTGTTTAATACTCTTTTATTTACTATCAAACTATTCATTTCTCAGCATTTCATTCTCATTCATTCTATTCATTTCCCAGCATCCATTTATTTATTCATAACAACCTGACAGGTGTGTAATTTTAAATTAAATTACGAATGTTTCAAATTCGAGTGCCATGTTTACTTATTTTTACTACATATGTATACACTTAGATTGAAAAAAAAAAAACAGCACTAAGCAGCATTCCTGTAATCTCTTTCTCTATGAAAAACCATATTATTTGTATGTTCATTATTCGTATTTTAGAAATGATTTTGAATTCCAAAATCTGAAAAAAAAGTAGTTCTACAATGTAGTAGCTGTAGGTAGAAATGTATGGGTTATGGTGTAACGGAAGTCGAAGATGGAGGCAGGCAAAGTGTGCAAAAATTTTTCAGTAAAAAAAAATGCAGAAACTAATATTTTAAGACTTTGATGCCGCTTTTTTTAAGCAATAAATGCAGAGTGAAATGGGGAGAAGCATTGGGAGGAGGAACATGCCAAATAGTTTGTGTACTCTTTAGGCTTTGAAGAGCAATAAAATGCTAAGTTAAACCTGCTGTAAGGAATTGTGATGAAAAAACTTGGCAAATTATTTTTAAGCTAAAAATTTGCCTACCGTGCTTCTCTATCTGACCTGAAACTAGCCCAAGTAATTTTAGACAACACAAATGGTAAAATTATGAAAAAAACTTCCGACAAAGCTGAAATTTGGCAGTGAAATTTGTGTTGACGTTTTTAATATCTCCTAAGAAGTACCTTTAAATTTTGGGCAGGGCAGACAATTTTAGGAAGAGGAAAGGGGTTTAAATTAAAAAGAAATTATTATGAGCAATATTTTTTGTACAACTTGTGTTAAGCTACACAAATTTCACTATCTAAACGTCTTCCGACCCCCCATTACCCCTCGCCCCAAAATTTTTTCTAAATCTTTTGATTGTATGAACAAATTATGTTAATTTTGTTGTTCTAGAATATCATAAGCTTCAATTTTTACCTTTACATTTCATAAAATAATCATTTTCGAAAAATTTTAAGAAAAAAACTGAATGCATCCCTTAACCTAATTTTGTTCAAAAGTTTATTTTTTTAGTTCGTGAGTATTTTTACATTTGAACCGACGATATTGTTTCTTTTTTCTGATCTTCACTAAAATCACTAATAATATATGATATGATTGGTAGTATTTAAACCTTACCAGCCCTATCAATACAAATTGTTTCGATAGATTTTAATTCACAAATTAACTAAAACGTCCATCAGTAGTTAGTTCCCGAATTAAATGTTCATATCAATAAAAATATAAACTGCTAATCCACGTTAAGTTCATAAACTTAACGAAAATCTACTACAATCAACAAGAACTCTTCTGTTACCAAATATTATTTTTCAACCTGCACATATACTTTCTTACAAAATGTGGACTTTTGCACATACACTCTCTCATTTGAAGTTGTAAGAAGCATGTGTGTCACTAGCATTTGCTTCTTTTTATCTCTAGTTTTTGGTAATAATGACAGAAGTATTTTTAACTTTATTACTCGTTTAATTCACCTATTTTGGTGAGTTAGTTTATGACCTTGAATTTTAATGTATTGATAAGATTTGACACTTAACTCACTGAGTAAAGATAATTTGAGTTTTATTTGCGTTAACGAATACCGGTGTATATCTTTTTTATTGCTGTTTGCTTAAATTAAGACATCGAAATAAAAATATGATCGCATCCAAAACTGAAAACCAATTTCTGTGTGACTACATTTTTGTAATTTTTTAATTCGGTCATTTATGAAGTATATTTTTTTTTCTATTTGACGATTTTTTGATCGTATTCAAGGAATAAGAAACAAATGTATTTACTCTCTTTTCCATTCCCATAAAATTGTTTGCCTGGAAAGATATTTCGTTGATAATGTTATGTATTATGTTTGTTTTAAATTTCTTAATTATGTTCATAAAAAGCAAGTGAAAACAAAACTATTGAAAACAACTCAAGGAACTTTTTTTCGAAAAAAGAAAAAAATTAAGTATAATCTATTTGCGCGGGACATAAAACAGATTAAAATGGCGAAAAAGAGAGTGAGATTAGAACTTTAAGAAATCAAAACATTTTATCAAAATTTCTCTACTGCGTTTTCATTAAAAACTTCAAATTTATTCAATCAAATTTCTTTCTTAATTCGTTTTGTGCAAATTTGATTAAAATCATTTAATTTTGAGACATGAGTTTTTATATTTATGGTCTTCAATTAAACTTGGATAAATCTGCATTTTATTATCTCTTAAGAAATTAATAGGAATATTACACACTGAATATTACTGACTAGCTTTTACTCTTCAGTGCAAATGCATAGAAAAAAATTAAGTATACGCCACAGTGCAGCCACTTCTAATTTTATGTATACTCAGCGGTTAGGTTAGCTTTTATACAACAAATTCGGATCCCTATTCCAAACAATTACCAAAACAAATTCCTGTGAATAGCATTTGATACCAAATTTTATTGAAACATTCAAGTCCTTTCTACCAAAACAGAATATAACAAAAACAAAACATTTCCCAAAACATTTATTCTTTTTAATTTTAACTTTTATACTTTTTGTATGGGCATCGTTTTTTGCTCCGTCGATCTGGAAGACCGAGTTAAGGTCGTATTAGACTAAACAGGGCTATTATGATTGTTGATTAACGATCAACAGTCGACAACTAGGAAGTCGTACGTACTTAAGATATCAACAAAGAAACCTTTTAAATCTAAAGGGCTCAATAAACACTTAAACATATTGTGCCATTAAATTTGGTTGTGGTTCGAGTTAATTTTAATTATTGCCTGTGGGGTGAATTGAATACCAATTTTTAGTATACTTAACGAAAAATTTGGTTATACCAATGTCAAATCGATTTTGATTTTAATCGATTTCCGAATGTGATGGAGCTTCGTATTGCGTTGTTTTCGATATTAAACAATTGCACTTACCCTATCCACCATGGCACAGTTGCTGGTTCCTCCATTCCAAAATTAATGTTTCCAAAAGGTGAAAACATAGAATGAGTGGGAAATGTATAATTGTAGGATGGGAAAATTGCTGGGAAAATAGCTGGGAAAAATGCATTGTTTCCGGGCTGTGAAAAATCTCCAGATATGACAGCATCGGCTGAAAAAATAAAAATACAAGAACATGCATTCAAATAAAACCATTTCAATTTTCTTAACAATAAAATATCATGTGCACGTTATAGAAACTTTATTAAGGTGTTTCAAAAAAAAATCTCTCGATACAAGTTCAAGAGTATTGTTATGTTCAAAAAAGGTATCTGTAAAAAATTTGAGCTCTTTATATTAATACATTTCACAAGTTTACAAATACTAGTTAATTTTTGACGAGAGGAAGCTGAGCTTAAATCCGTCATATATTTTGTGATATCAGCTTTGGTTTTCGAGAAATCTTTTCAATATCCTTGTTTTTATCCAAGAACTCTTTAGTTAGATGTTAGTCGTAACCATTTTTCGCACTGTTTTATAAGTTATGTAAGTTTTTATTTTACAAGTATTTTACTAATAATTTTAGTAAGGATTTCTCGAAGGGTTGGAAAGATTTTAACTGAATTTTGGCAGAAAAGATTAGAACTTTCAGAGGTTATTGTTATCTTGTTTATAAAACTAACAGATTGTTGGATATAAGCAATCTCAAAAATAACGTTAAATTTTTTATTTTTTTTTTTTCAATTTTATAAAGGGAATATCTCAGAAGCCAGAATTGATGGCAGAAATCAGATAACAGATTTTGATTCAGCTCCAAAAATTATTTTTAGAACAAGTCTTTCCCCCCGGTGTCAAAAATCATACAAGCCTTTGTAATTGCAGTTTTCGATTGTCTAGGCAATTTTTAAGCTTAAACAAATATGATTATTTTTATTTTTTTATATATGCGCGGTTTTTAACTACCCTTAAAATTGAAATTAAATTTTTGAGTACAGGAAAGGGGATGTCAATGCACATTAGCTTTGAAGTTCTGGAATATCAAAATGGAAATGGCATTCCAAATTTGGGTGGTTCGCATAAGAATAGATTATCTACTTAACAGTACGTCTGAAACTTCAGCCAAGGACTTCGCACCGTTAAAGTATTTTATTATAAGTAACTCTTGAACTGGACATTGAAAAACACTTAAACTAACTGAAAGCTTTCGGCTTGTAGCAAAAATTTTCCTTAAAAATGAGGCCTCCAGTCGAAGATGATATCTTGAATAAACACAGCTATGGCACGACCGCCTTCCGCGTAGGGATTGTGATGGTGATGGTGGCCCACACCTAACGAAGAATATAAAATTGATAAACTACAAACAAGTTAAAAAAAAGAAACAGATATAGCGTACCAGCAGTACCACAGGTGCTTTAAGATCTTACCCAACGGATGCCTCTAGCGTTTTCCTAAACCTAATGTCTTGTAATTTGTCAATTTGTTGGTAGGCACAAATGCACACCCCGTGACGGCAATATCAAAAATGTAATTCCTACGAATCAACAAAGATTTTAAAATAAATTCACAATCCAGGAAAAATTAAACGATTGACTATTTGATAGCTCAAAGATGCAGTGTTATTTTGACTTCTCATGAGTTTTGCCTTTCTTAAATTATCTGAAGGTTTTTTCTTAGAGTTATAAAAGGCAATATTATCAATTTTGCCCAAAATCAAAATATTTGCTGATTTCATATGAATTTAGAAAAATGCAAAAAACATAGAAAACATTGCACGAAAAATTGATTTTGTCACAACTATCTAATGACAAATTAAAGGCAAATAATAAAATGTTATGTACAGAAGTTTTAACCACTTTTCGAAAAAAAACTTAGAAATCATTAGAAAATCGAGAAATTCGAAATTGTCAAAATTTATTAACAACTAAATAACTATGAATTGTTGAGCCATAAATCCATGAAGCAATTATCAGTTTTTACCACTTTTTGAGGTAGTGACATGCTAACTTGGTGTGAAGTTAATAAAGAATGCAAAAAAACATAGAAAACATTACAAGACAAATTCTAAATTATCACAACTAATTCAAGACTTGTTAACGACAAATTACTAAGCCATAAATCATTCGATATTAGCAGTTTTTACCCATTTTTAAGCGATACTTTGCTTACAAAGTAAGCAAGCAAAGGATTAAAAAAAAACATAGAAAACAAATAAATAAAATACTAACTAACGGCCATAAAACATTTAGTATAAGAAGCTTTTATCGCTTTTCGAAATTTGTCAAGTTAGCAAAGCACACAAAAAAAAACATAGAAAACATTTAACGACAAATTTGTAACTGTCACAACGAATTAACGACTAATTAATGGCAAACTATCCACCTACCAATTTTTTGATTTGTAAAAGTTGCTTTGCTAGCTTGACCATCATAGAAAACAAATAACCCAAAAGCATGCATGACAAAATTGTTTTTTTTCTTAACAACTGTTATCCATTAATTAATGGTATATTATTAAGAACTTAAATGTTAAATTTAAGAAGTTTGTACCACTTAAAAGACAAAAAAAAACATAAAAACATAGAACGAAAAATTCGAAATTATCACAACTTATTAACGACTATGCACCTATCCATTTTCAATCCGTGAAAATTGCTATCAAATTAGCAAAGCATCCAAAAAACATAGAAAACATTGAACGACAAATTCTAAGTTGTCACAACTAATTAACGGCAAATTATCCACCTTTTAATTTTTCAAGCCGTCAAAGTTGCTTTGCTAATTTGACACTCATCAAATGAGGCAAAGTATCTGGGAATGAATAAAATACGAAAAATCAAAAAGTAAATTAAGATACATATATGAACTCGGTAAATATTCAAAGTTTAGTATTGCAAATAAGTTGATGGTACTTAAACCTGTTTAAACTTATGGTATACAACTCTGAGGTTGTACCTGCGATACAAACTTAAGGAACCTACAAACGTTTGAAAATAAATTGCTAAGGTAATTTGTAAATGCTCCTTGGTATATAAGAAACCAAGATCTTCACAGAGATCTCGGGATTCCTACGGTTTGGGACAAAATAAAGAGTTTCGCGCGAAAACATAAAAATCGGCTATTAGAACACACTAATTCAACGATTATTGACATTCTTGACAAGTCGAATTAAGTACACCGTCTGCGAAGAACAAAACCTTCCGACTTGGTGCGTTGACCAGAAAACCGCTTTAAAATCGTGGAATAAACAGGAACTTTTACCGGAAAAAATAAATTGCTAGATAAGTTTCAACTTAGTTGCAATCGGGAAATGGAGGTGGTTTTAGTGTAGTAAGAAAACAAAAACAAATTTGGTAAGAAAAATATCTATGTATGTATATTTATTTAGAGGCTTCTGTATAAAAAAAAATCATTAAAACCAGAAATACCAATTTGAAGAAAGTCGAAATTCAAAAAAATGTTTTTTGGACCTTTAGAAAAACAAAATTGTAAGACGCTCTTAGACACAAATAGAATTGAGAGATCCGTACTTTTTCGTCATCTCTACGATTATTGTGTTGAATTTGACAAAAAATCTTGATTTAATTTTGTTATACGAATGAATATTTCATCAGGCTGTACATTTTCAACAAGCCCATTGCAGTAAATAAGTTTTTCATACAAATTTCGAGCTAAATTTCCTACAAATACATACTTTGCCATACATTGGTAAAATTATGAAATAATGGTTACTCACCTAAGTCATCAGCTGTATCCGAACTACTGTCGGTACGCGCCAATGGTCCAAAATGTTCAATCTCATCTTCAAGGCTGTAAATAAACAGAAATCACAAAAATTAAGTTCATATTTGTATAAATATATGTGTAGGTATATGTGTGCATGTATACATATATTTGTATAGAAAAGAATGCTGTTTTTGTTTATTATTAAAAAATATATTCTATACAGAAATTAATTCTAATAAATTTGCACAAAGCCCTTTCATTCATTTTAAAATATTCTTTGATGTTTTTTTTTTTGATAATGTACCTACTTAAATTATGCAAATAAACTAAAAGAAAACGAAAAAAATAAAAATGAGAACCGAAAAAAATAAAAACAAAATAGTGTTAGAGGCATACTTTTTTTGATTTTTATAGCTTCTGTACTTTGAATACAAAATGAATTGAGTATATATATATCTACAAAGCCTTGGATTTTTGTTTTGTTTAATGTAACCGCATTTTAAAATTAATTTATTACCCTCAATGAAAGAATACTTCTGCCTAAAGTGTGATTCACTATTGACAATAATCAAGTTCGTCATTATTTGTGGTTTTTGGGGCTCTTTTTGGTGCTATAATAAATTCTTTAAAAAAAAAAAATACGGTACTTATTCGGCAGATGATTTATTCTGATGTGTACTTTGAGAAAATCGTTTAAGGACTTCAATTGCTAATAATATATTCTGAAAGCGTGTTCAGGTTAATTTATCTTCAATTTTGAAATGTAAGCATAATAAATTGTTGTTTGGGTTTGATGATAATTTGGATTGTTTTTTGCGGAAGAATATTCTGCTAATATTTCTTAAGAGTTCATTGGCTTAACAGTCTTAAACCACTCGAGCTGAAAACAAGGTTTGTTCTAAAATTTTAAATTATCAATTTTTCCATTTTTATGTGATAAATTAGATAAACGAGGAGCTTTCGATACCGATGCCGTGTTAAGGCTGTAGACAAACAAGCAGACAGACATCAGAATTGTGAGGCACACTTTTTTCGTCTTTGCTATCATCGTATTTTAATGACAAGTTTGATCAAAATCTCTAATTCAATTATGTCAACGAATTTCTAACCCGCCATTTGTATTTACATACATATCGTCCCTCTTATAACGAAGTGACGTAACTCGCAAATTGTCGATTTTGAGATTTGGACATATACCTATGTGCTAGGCAAACTTAATTGCATATTTCTCATCATAAGATTCCCTAAAATACTCGTATGTCTGGAACATGCCAAAATGCGATATGACATAGTTGTCATAGGTAACAATTTTAGTTAAAAAGTTTCTTACCCTCAGGCCACACGAGCCAGCACTGGCTAGCCAGTCGCAATACACTCACATTTTTTTACTAACACATACAAGCCTGAGAAACTGGCTCGTCAACTGGCTTACTTTTTTCGAAGCCAGTTGGGAAGCCAGTAGAGCAGCAACAGGGTTCGGCGTACTTTTTCGGAGCAGATTTGGAAAAATAGGTCTAAAACTAAAATTTACTCGCATTTTATTTCACAAAATATTAATAAAATACGAATCGGGAAGTCCATATGCCCAAGGTAACATATGTCCAAGGTAACTAAGGAACTCAAAGATTTATAATTCACTAACGCCCATATCATTCACTCGTTTAATCCGATTAATCCAATTGGATTTAAACTGCATTCCGGAGGTCAGTTTAAGTTGTTAAATCCAGATAAGGACTAAATTTCATATTCTTGACACTTCAATTTCAAGTAGTGATATCAAACCAAAAGTTTTTCAACCGAGTTAAACCAAAAATTTGTAATGCGTTGTTTTTAAAAATCGAGTTACAGCAAAAACGACGACGACGACTCATGTCCAAACGTAGTTTCCAGTATCGTAGTCATTAAGCTCGTCTCACTGTGGTCTCGCCATGCCCATTTACACGGGAATCTATGTCGTGGTTGTCTCGCTATAATCTCGCTTTGTTCCCGCCATGACATTTACACGTGGGTTTTGGCATTGAGCTTATTTTGCCATCATCTCATCAGAGCTTTGTTCTGACGTCTTAAGCATTGCCTAAAAAGTTCCGTAAATTTGGGATGGGGCCTAGTTCTGTAGGGACGTGAAAGAGGGTAAAATTCAGTTTTTTTGTGTAGAATTTATAGGAGCAATAATATAAATAAGTTTTTTTTTTTGAAAAAAATTACATCTGCCGAGATACTCGTATCTACAAAAATTTGTTATCTGTCCCTTTTACAGTACAAAATCAAAAGTGTTATTTGACACGATATAACAAGAAAATTCAATCGAGGTGTTACCAAATGACTTTTTTTTAAGATGGTGGCCTTCCCCTTATCGCAGGCATCCCAAAACTTGGTTTTATAATGAGGAGATATAGCCAAGCATGAACCTTACAAGCTATTTTTTGCCCATCAATTTATGAAATTTTAATAAATTTTTGACAAAATTTGTTCCGCCATGAAGTTCTTGCTTGATTATCTTTAAATCTATTGATTTTATCGAAAGAAAAGAATGTAAAGCTACAATTTATAATTATAGAAATTAAGAAAAAACTGAATTTTAGCCCCCCCCCTCCAAATAAATTTAGTTCCAGCCCAAATTAACGGAACATTTTAGAAAATGCTTAAGACGTCAAAACAAAGTTCTCCGCCAAAATTCAGCTTTGCCACAAATTTTTTAAGTGAAAGTCTAGTTTTCCTTACTGGGATATTATTTAAACACTGTTTTTTCTTGATTTTATCTCGTTTTTTTCTCTGAGTGTTTGCAGTTCTCGTACCTAAACATACATATATAGCAAGTAAAGGGTGTTTTCTTTTAGAGGTATAGAAATTTAAGATGACAACACCATCTTAACTGGCAGCCATTTTGTCAGCTACGAGTATTAAGTGATTTGTTTTTAGTTTGGTTTGGCGTTGCAACATGAATAGACTGACGCCTGAAGAACGCTTCCAAATTGTCCAAATTTATTTTGAAAATCATGGTTCTGTTCGAAATACGTAATGCGCGAATTTTGTTTAGCCATGAAGCTCAATTTTGGTTGAATGGATACGTCAATAAACAAAACTGCCGTATTTGATCAAATTGTCAAATCGTGAGCGAAAACCCTTTTTGTTGGCATTTGCAAACAAAAAATAAGCTAAAAGGGCAAATAGGGCATTTAAATTTTGCCATTTTTGCTACATAGGCCTTAAAATATTACTACACAGCACCTGCTCCCTTGTATATTATAACCATAAGATATCTGTTAATCGTGTTACAAATATAACATTTAAAATGTTTGTTTAGTCATGATATTTTGCAAGACTTTCATAGGCAATAATAATTGTGTTTTTTTTGCAAGTTGTCGTTTTTTTCACACAGTTTTTTTTCACTTGCAAAAAAACACAACAACAACAAATATGTTAAATTCAACAACAGCTATGTCCATCCAGATATAAGCTTTGTCAAGATAATTAACTGGAGCTAACTTTTTTCCCGATAAGAACGGTAATGCCAAACTACCATTGTCGTTGTGTTATAGATAATTTATACAACAATATCAAAAATGACGTTTTGGTTTGTTGACATTCATTCAAAATCATCGCTTATTTACTCTAAATTTCTATAAAATATATTTTGCAATTTATGAACTACACGAAACACCTCCGAAATATGTAAATAATTTGGTGTTTGATAGTGAATGTGCAATGAGATCATGTGAATTCAGAATTGGACAGCCAATGACCGTTCACACAAACATTTTAATACCCCTGTTACCACGTGAAGAAATTTAACAATTTTCTGCGATTCATGATGATTTTCTGATGAGGGAGGGAAATGAAAATTTTAAAAAATCTTTTTTGAAAATATTCTGAGAAATAAATTGGCGAATCGTTTCTTTATAAGCACTGGCGCTGGTATGGACTAATATAAATTTTTTCGCCATTTTGAAATTACGAAAGCACAAAGAGGAAAACAGTATCTGCAGATTAATTTTCATCACATCTGAACGCTTTCGTTCTTCACGAGTGAACAAGCACCAAAACATGAATTAAAGAAATTATTTTTCGATAAATGTTGTGTTTTTGCTGTACATTTTCTAGTTGGGCAACATTGTAGCTGGTGGACATTTGTTGTGGACTAGGAGTGAGAAAAGGGCATTTTTGATCAAAGTCGTGGGTACATCAGTTTGGCATTACTGATTTGGAGTGATGATAATCCACAAAAACTATCTGTTTGGTGTGCTTTATAGGTTGGTGGAAATAATTGGTCCGTACTTCTTTAAAAACGATGCTGGCCAGAACGTTACAGTATATGCTGACCGCTTTAGAGCCATGATTACTGACTTTTTTATTTATCAGTTGAACAACCATGATGTGCAGGAGCTGTGGTTTCGACAAGACGGCCGGCGCAATATATGTCACACAACTCGTGCTACAATTGATTTATTAAAGGAAACGTTTGATAACCGTATAGTTTCACGCTATGGACCCGTGAGCCGGCCTCGAAGATCGTGCTATTTAACGACACTTGACAATTTTCTATGGGATATGTGAATTCGCTAGTCTAAGCCGAAAAGCCCGAAACGATTGACTACTTGGGGGACAACATTCGCTGCGTTATTGCCGATATGCGGCCACAAATGTTAGAAAAAGTAATCAAAAATTCAGATTAGAATACGTCCGAGCCAGCCGTGGCGGTCATATATGTAGGTATGCCAGAAATCATATTTAAATCATTATTCTAGAAGACTATCTTCCGAATAAACTAAATTTTATGTCAATTTAAAAAAGTCACCTTTGTTTTATTCCATTTCAAAGTTCTATACCTCTAAAAAAAAAAACACCCTTTACAAAACAAAACAAGCTACATAAATATTTATGTATATGCAATTTAAAAAAATACAAAAGTGTGAAATTATTTCATGCTGCACGAACAGAGTAATCAAATTAATTACAAAAATACAAAACAAAAATTCAAAGAAAAGAAATGAAATGACTACTCATATTAGGCAATAGGCAACTAACTAGGCTTTTCTATTTCTTCATTTTCATGCTACGCTTTTTTCACACGAGTGCATTCACACATGGATATGGATACATTTGAATGAAAGTTTTGTTCGTTCAGTTTTAATTAAATAACCGCTTGATGTTTACTGTGTTGGACTGTCGATGTCTACGCACCGAATACTAACACTTTGTCAAACTAAGTCTGAAACAGCTTTGCTATTTACCACGGTATAAATACTAAATTATTATGGAATATATAAAAATATTTAGGTATAGGAATGCTACCTATGTACATTAGACTAATGTCCTAAGGTTCGTCAATCACGATGAACTAAAAAAAAAAACACACGTCCAAAGGTTCAAACTTCAATTATGCATAACTATATCTTATTTAAATACACTAAAACACTTTTGTTTCCACTATTAAATAATATTTTTGAGATATATTGTTTCAATGCTATCCTTCTAAAGATTTTTTTTTTCTTGGAATATAGTGGTAGGTGTATGAAAATAACCATTTAATGTTCCAAAGAATGAATATTGTCAGGGTTAATGTCAAAGTTGTATTAATACTTGAATAAGTATGGCCTGCATTCATGGTACAATGACTGTACCATTTGAATGAATTTTTACAACAGAAATTGTATGTAGCTTCACTGTAGCAGGTAGACGTTAGAGGTTAGACATTTTATCATAGAAAATACGAGTAAAAATGTGAAATCTGACTATGATGGTAATTGTTTTAATTATACATAGGAGCATTATTCAAGCTATTCAAAGCAAGCTGTTCTCGTCCTAATGTTTTATTACTATACCTTACCTATTAAAAATACATGTTTTCTACTTCAAATGAGTTTATAGTAGGTTAGGTACCTACCTAAATTTTAATTAAGAAAATCGTTTTCTTATGTACTTGACAAAAACTGCTATACATACATTGCTACTTTTGATAACTTAGGGTTATGTTTACGAAATATCTTAGAAATGTGAGCACAATTCCTAAAACAAAGTGTGTACTGCACATGCACATAAATGCTGCACGTTTTGAATAAAGAATTTCTCTTATAGATAAACAACTTATCAAATCAATACTCAAACCACACGTACTGTCCATAGAAAGTGTTTTAGATAATCCTTCAATCATAATACAACAACCTTGTAGAAAATCATTTAGGGTAGGTAAGGTAGAAGGGCTGACAGTTGATCTTGTTACCGTCACACTTAGATCTATGTAGATCCGTCGGATGATACCTTAGGAAATTGAATTCCACTTAATATAAAAACCTATGTGTTCTATTAGCAGTCAAGCCATTTAGAGGCGCTGATGAAGTTCAGAAGGCTATTAGCCGAAGTTCTAGAAAGTTCTTCTAAGTCGTCATAGAAATGATTTCCTATGTGTTTCTTTCTTAAATGGCAGTATCCTTATGTGCCTCCACGTGGCCACACCCTCTGCAAAGATCGTCAGTACTTAGCTTCATTTTCTTTTTGTGGTATCTCAGTAGGTTGTGTCCGGAATTATGGAAACGGAGATGTTTCTTGTTCATTTGCATAAGTTTTTCTGTTCTCTGCTTATTGAAATTTGGCCATAACTTCTTAGCTGTGCCGCATGTTTCAAGCTGATTCCATCTCTTATTGGTTTTTTCTAATATTTTGTTACCAATATCCTGTTTGATGCTACATGTTGGTACTTTAATATGTTGTTCGGATTGACTTGAATCAAGCGACGAATTCGTTCTTGCCAGCTCATAAGCTCTTTCAT
Organism: Dasysyrphus albostriatus; assembly: GCA_946251815.1. Taxonomy (NCBI): domain Eukaryota; kingdom Metazoa; phylum Arthropoda; class Insecta; order Diptera; family Syrphidae; genus Dasysyrphus; species Dasysyrphus albostriatus. The sequence goes on along the minus strand of OX276335.1, from coordinate 218,074,610 downwards.
ATCCCTGTACATTACTGTGACCAGGCACCCAGTAGAGTCTAATGTCATGCTGCATGCCGAGGACCCTAAGCTCTTCGCGACACCAAGTTACAAGCTTCGAATGTATCTAGGTGGCAGAAAATGCTTTTATTGCTGCTTGACTTTCAATAAAGACGGCGATATCAGCTCTTGGTATCGCCATCTTGGATATTTGCGTAGCTTCTTTTGTCACTGCCTATACCTTGGCTTGGAAGATGCTGCATAAGTCCGGAAGTCTGAAGGAGCTAGCTAGTCCCAGAGCTTCCGAAAGAATACACGCTGCTCCATCAAGATCGGCAAAGACCTCACCGATGCCTTTGATGTCGAATAAGGTTTTAGACAAGGCGACGCTCTGTCATGCAACTTCTTGAACATCACTCTTGAAAGAATTGTGCAAAACTCTCACGTCAACACTAGAGGCACAATTTTTCAAAAGTCCGTCCAACTACTCGCTTAAGCCGACCATATTGACATAATTGGACGAACAAAGCGTGATGAAAATGCTACCTAGGCTCTGCTATGAGCTCAGCGAACGAAGCCAGTGCTGACATCAAACGAGAAATTACTCTTACCAATCGCTGTTTCCTTGGGCTAAGAAACCGAGCCGGCTGGAAGAAGCTTGTTGGTTGAGGCTCTGGTCCACCCCGGACTGTAGCGCCACCTTAAGTTAGTAAGTAAGAAAGATCACCCCACATGCGCTCCTGGACATTGAAGAAAATCGATCCATCCATATATTTTGGATTCTGAAAGATTCATCCAGATCCCAACTGCAAGGAATGTAAGGATAGTTTTGAAAGCTTTCCATATTCAGGAGTAAGAAGTATTTCATGGCTTTAAAAAATGAATGTTATCTAAGCCGTTCGGATTCGACATATCATCATCAATCATAGGTCCCCTCATTGGTCCTCGAACACAGGGATGGCTGAGAATTGTAAGTCACTAGGCTCTGACTCACCACTAGCTGCCTCACCACAATTTTAATTATTTTATTTATTATGTTAGTTGAAATCCCGTTTAAATGATCTTTTAAGCTACGATTAGCTTATGCTCATACATACATACATAAAAGCAGTTACTTTTGTTCTACTTTTTAGATGGGCACTTAATTATTAAGTACTGCACTTGTACTGCAAACTAGGGTGCTTGTTTAAACAAAAAACTATAAAGCCGTCAATTTGAAGGTGAACAAAAAAAATAACGCACAGAAACAAGTTCTGCAAATGGGGTAACAATTACCAGTATTTTATTGTTGTTTTTTTTTTTTTGCTCCAAAAATTATAACATGTCCCTTATCTAATAAAAGAAATTTCGATTGAGTAACGCTGCGTATTTAAACTTATTTCAAGGTGATTGTCGATATATTTTCAGACATTAATTATTGAAATGTTTTTTTATTATGTATTTAAAAAAAATTAAAACCAAACACAGATGTAAAACAGATAAATTCTTAGAACTGAGGCTAAAACAAGCATGACATTTTAAATAAATATAGATGATTTATAATTATTATTTGGTAATTCCAAAAAATGGATGTTGTTTATTGTTTATTCAATACATCAATGTGTTTATTACTTTAAATTGAATTGCGCAAAAAAAAAATGTTATCAAGTTTCCAGAAAAATTCTTCAGGAATGTATTTAAACATTTGTATTAACCTTTGCCTTTTGAAATTGCACATTTGATTATGATGAAGTATAAGAACGATTGTGCGTAAATTTTTTGGTTTTTGTTAAGGAGATTAATACTTTAGTTTCAAACATATGTATATCTTAGATTTTCTGTCACAACTTCGTAAATCTCTTAATGGCATTTTAATGGATTTCAGATCAAAAAATCACTAAGTTCAAATATGAATATACTCGTTATAGTGAGCGTCATGTTTGATTTTTGCTCTATTAATCAGTTTTAAAACCTTTTCTTAGGACTTATGTTTTAAATCGATTTTTTGTGTGTTTGCCAGCTTAAGCTTTTCTTAGACCCCTATTACACGATGATTCTTTGAGTCTGACTTTTTTAGAATTTTCGTGAGTGCAAAATAGGAAAAACATCTGATTTCACCTTCGCACCCATTAAATTTTGAAAAGAATCAGACGCAAAGAATCATCGTGTAATAAGGGACTATGCTAAAGTCACCCTAAAGTGTTTTTGAAAAGCCTGAGCTCACCCTGACGAGCTAATTCGGTTTTTTTTTTTTAAACTGCGGTTGCCCTGAACTTGACCTGTAAAAGTAAAGAATGAACTGTCAAAGTGGCATGAGCTCTGAAGTATTTGTATGTTGTGGATTCACGTGCTGTGCAGGTAATTCTTTTGTTTTTAAAATGAAAATTCAAGGAATACACAAATTTCTTTAATAATAATAAATTTAAATAAAAAATTGAAACTGTGGTTAGATTTTGTTCATTTTTATGACAAACAATATTTCTTACCTCTATCAACAACACAATTTAGAGTTTTTTGGACTATTTTGGGAACCGAATAACCCAGTTTTTTTTTTGGCAATGCTTGGCGTTTTCAAGAAAACCTGTGTCAACCCTGGGTAAATTTCAACGAATGAACCTATTGTATGGGGAGATAATTCCTCAATATTTTGAAACCTTCCAGAAAATTTTCAAGAAAATTTTCAACCAGTACACTACCATAGATGAATGCATTGGGTAGATACAAATAAACAACTTAACATTCAATTACACTGGTCTGCAACGAAAATTTCCTTTACACAAAACCATACTTTTCTTATAGATTTTGGCATACTGAATCCGAATATCAAAATGTCAAAATTGCTCTGGCACGTCACGTTTTTGAGATATTCATTCATTCAAATATTTCAACATAAACCATGTCAGAAATCCGTTTGAAGTACATTTGAAGTTGAATTTTTTCACCTCTAAATATGTGTTTGCAAAACTATTAATGAGATCTTAAAGAACTGTATTTCATCTTTCTAAATTTGAATCTTTTTGAAATTCAAAAAAAACTTTGCCGCTTTGTATCTTTTAAGGGTCTAACTGCAGAGAGTCGGATCTATGGCAACAATGGTATACACATTTTTTCTCCCCGACCAATAGGTATAAAAATAAATCACTTTTAAAATAAGAGTTGGCTAAATGGGTTGGGGGTCCAAAACCTGGTATGACCGTACATCAGAAAATCAAGTAATGGAAATTTTTTTTTTGGGATTTTAATGTTTCTTTTTTTTAATTCTCTGGTCAAAATTTTCTCTATATACTCGGCTTTATGAATATCGAAGAGAAGATGTTTTCGTCTACAGTGTAAGCCATAAAAATTGCGGAATTTTTTAGTTTCTTCTGTTTTTTTTTTAAATAACGGTTTATTGTGAGTAAACATTGAAGAATAGAGACAAATCTAGTATCATGTGAAAACGAATATTATGTTGAAAAAGTCCTCCAAGCTTGAGCTGAATAGTCAAGAAATGTGAAGCTGATATTTCTTGTTTTGCGAATAAATACTACGTTTTAATTATAACCGAAAAGAGGTAATTTCGCAAATCACAGAAAAAGTGTTTTCATCTGAAATTTGGTAATTTTGTTTGACAGCTCATTTCATTTTTGAATTTCAACTGGCAGTTTATCACTTTTTGTTGTTGTTTATTTTTTCTTTCGACTTCCATTGAGCTTTAACATTTTCATACAAAACGTTTTCAGAGCTCTTCAAACTGTGTCCAAATGGGTGTGTTCGTAAGGTTTTAACTTAATTTCCAACATATTTATTTGTTTTCTTAGTTTTGGCTCAACAGCCTCTTTTTCGGTACTATATGGCAAATTTTACATTCATTAAAATATTCGAATTCAAAATTTTGATGAAGTTTGGCATTAAGATTATTGGGAATATTTGAAAAGTAAGTCAGTCCGCAATTTTCACAAATCACAAATTTCTAAATTTGTCATATAGTACCAAAAAAACATTGCTTCGGCCACTTGTCATATTAAAGATTTCAGCTTTTTCTTGTGTTTTGTAAAGTATACATCATACGAGTACCTTGAGCCTATCTTTTTAGAAAAAAGAAATCCTTTTTTCTTTTTTATTATTTTTTTTTGTTGATTGTTTTTATTTAATTTAAAAATTATGAAAAGTAGACGGAATGCTCAAAAATATATGAGTGATTTAAGTAGCATTTATGGTTTTAAGCATGCTTGTGGGCCAAACAATCATATCCAACAAAAGATTAAGATTTAACAATAGCTTGTGTTACATGAAAAACAATTACAGAGGTGAAGAGCACAAGTGTGTTAAAACTGTCAAAACAGAAAAATGCAGCTTTCGGTTGATGGGAGTTTGAATAAGAGAGAGTTGACTGTAGTCACATGAAATCGGTAGTCAATTTAATTATCTACAAGATTGATCATACAAATTTTGCCCTAAGCTCGACGATTAAGGAGTTATTTCGCTTTGAAGAGGAATTAAACTGAAAATCTTACAAACATCGAAATTTTAGCCTCTTTTAGGAGAGCCACAGCGCCATTTGTAGTGTTTGTACAAAAATACTTCCCATCATATCTATAGGAAATTTTGTTAACTACAAATTTGCATACATTTTTTCTGTTAAAATACACTGAACAAAATTTATAGGTAAGAAACTGACAATTGTGCTGATTTTTTTTTTTTGGTTTCTCCAGGATTTTGAAAGGGGTGGAGGGGGCGTGGTTGTAGAAATTTGGGATTTTCATCTATCAACCATACCAAATAACAAATACAAAATTTAGAACTACCGGACCTTTTGTAGAGTAACCCCCCTTGATATAAGTGGATGCATGAAATGGCTGTGTTTAGTGAAAAAACACTAGTAGATCAGAACAGAGCAGTATGTGTGAAAACTGTCAGAACAAGGAAGAATAGAAAAGTTCAGTTTTGTGTTGACGGAATCAGCGGTTGCCTATCAGTTGTGCAATTTCAAATTTCAAATGTTTCAATTGTGAATTGTTTGCATTGATTTTCAATTGAATTTGATAAATTTAAGGTGATTATTATCCCAAGCAGACAAATCAGCTGGTACTTTGACATTTGATTCACATGCTCCAACTCCAACAAAAGTAGGTGCAGGAAATATATTGTTCTAAACTGTTCTGAAAAACGTCATGTAACACAAAGTGACAGAATGTAGAACAGTTTAGGGCAAGGTTTTTACTCATAGAACACACAATCATGTACTTTTCTGTAATTTTTTGTTCGGACAGATTCAGTAAACACATCTAATACTGTACAAAATGGTTCTGAAAATGTTCATGGTACACAAAGTGACAAAATGGAGTACAGTTTGGAGCAAGGTTTTTACTCAGGGAACACCCAATCCTGTTCTTTTTTGATTCAGATTCATTAAACGCCTAGAACTAAACTTTTAAGTAAGAAGAATCAGGATTTTTCCTTGTTGAATAGTGAAATATATTTTAAAACCTCACAAGATCGTTTTGGTACCTTTCGCTTCTTAGGTGCATTTATCTAGTATTCTTGAGTAATTCAAATAGAAAATTGCATTTTCTTAAAAAATTTTAGTTTGATATGAGATTTTTGATTCCATTGCAAAACTTGCCTTTGGATTTTGTTTTTAAATGCATTTCTGAAGCACCTGAAGAAGTTATTAGATTTCAATTGACCATAAAAGCAAGTGCAAAGTTGTGCACTAGTAAGTTGCTTTACAAAATGACAATGTTGATAATTTTTTTTTTTTTTTACATTGCCAGTAACGCACTTAACTTATAATTCATATGAAAGTAGAATGCAAAACAACCAACAATCACTTTTTCCAACGTTTACAAGTCCCACCTTCAACTTCAACTTTCTTTTTAATTTTTCAACTCATATGATAGAGGTTCAATTCAATCATAATATTTGAGTTCTGAAAATGCAGCAAATGCAATTTTTAAATCAAAATAAAAAACAATTTAAGAATGGTAAATCGCAGCCGCCGCCGCTCACTACTAGTTAGATCCACTTAAATCCAGGCACAATTTAAAATTTAAAGCTATTTCCTGTTTTCATTTAATCGCATTATATACATCATATTGTTTTCCTTTTTCCTTGTGATGATGTTATTGCTGCTTTAGCGGCGAACAACGACCGTTAGGTAGGTTTTTAGGTCAACATTGTCGTTAAAAATGTTGGGCTTCATCAACTCCAACTCAATACTGCAAACTAATTAAAAAGTATCTTTTCACACATTTCACCGTCAATCCCGCTATGTATGTACTTAAAAGATTACCATAATTAAATACAAGAAAAAATCGTTCAAAAAAAGAAGAAACGAAAGTCAAACCTAAGCACGAACATTCTCTTTGATATAAAGAACACAACAATTTCAACATTTCTGCTGATGGTTAAAGAAGAAGGTGAAAGACTTACTCGAAAAATGGAACCGAGTTGACGTATCCTCCGGCAAAGATCAGTACCGCTATTGTCGCCCACAAGAATAACTGCCGCATTATTGAAATTATTCTAAATTTTAACGACAGTAATTTTTTTTTTAAACTTGATCAACAGATACGTGGTAAACACTTTACAAATAAAATAAGAAAACGTATCTCGATGCTTTATTTAATTTTTTTTTGCACTTTTCTAGTTACTATAGATTTTATTAAGAGACACAATACTTTTTACTTCACTTGGATTTGATTCCACTATCTAATTTTTTATTCAATGATCAGACTACTTCTCTATTTGTTGATCGGCCGAGTTTCAAAGTCGTACTGAATCAGTAAAGAACTTCCCGTCATGCATTTATAACCAATGCCGACGTTTCTGGAAGAAGATCGTTTGTGTTTGTTTTGTTATTCTGTTTTCTGTCAGCCTACGTTCGTTTTTTTCCTTGGTCATTTTCTTAAGGGGTAGGTATTGGTTTCCCTTGATAAAAAAATTCATGCAAATGTTTGGAAAATATTTCAGCAGTATTAATAAAAAACAGGTATCCGCTCCCTAACACACGTGTTAACTGGCATACGGATAGACATTTTGTCCGTTTGATTACTCTTTTTTCATACAAAAAGATATGAGCCGTGTTTTGTGAAAATTATAAGCAGCGCAGCCATAAAATCTAAGCAAAACGCTTATATTCACTTTCTTATAGATTTCAAAGTCGGTATAGCCTGCTTTGGTATAGCCTACCTTTTGGCTGGTAGGCTACCTGGCCAACCTTTACGTTGGTATAGCCTACCTTTAGGGTAGGAATATTTAATCTGTAACCGAGTTGATCGCCATTTTTGGTACAGCCTACTTTTAGGGTAGGAAAATTTCTCTTCTACCCAGTTGAGTGCCCTCATTCACACAAATTGTTATGATTTTCTAATACATGTGTCACATGCATGCACTACTTTACGAATTGTATAGGGCTAGAAGTAAACGCTCCTATCACACGTGTGCGTGTATGTTTTACGAAGTTATCCGTTCATTATACGCGGAATTTGGCGAGTTAAAGTTATCCGTACGTTATCAATCGTCAAGGACTATTACCATTTGTTAAAAAAAAAATTTCAAGTTAACAAATGTATAAACTGCTATCCACCGTTTAATAACATGTGGGTATTTGAGTATTAATTTAATGGATAGACCGACTCTATAAGGCTAGGGTCACACCTGCAATTTTCTGTAGTTGCGGCTAAAAAATTTGATCGCAACTCTGTATGATTTCTTCGTATCATGTGCGTTCATTCTCATTAAATTCTATTTTTTGCGACTGAATGAACACAAATCGTGATTGCGTTTCTAGCCTTAAGCTTACATCCGATATAACAGCTTTATATTTTTAAAACATCTTCTAGTAAACAACTCTAACGATATTAGTTAAACATCGTTTCTATAACTCCTTCATAATTTTGTCCAAAGAAGGCTGAGTACAAGCAACATCTTGCCACTAAAACGTTGCCAAAACAATTTTTAGCACATTGGTTGATTTAAGAGCAACTTCGCACAACACCAGTCAGTGGAATATACGAATATTTTTGTTCGATAATTTTCTACCAATGGTTTACTGGAAGCATCGTTGAAGTTGAAGTTGATGCTGATCTCCATCGCTCACAGTGTAGATCAGCAGAGTACGGATGATGATGGAAATTTATAGATGCATATATATGTATGTAAGTACAAGTATTATTCATATGGTGCCAATGACGTGGTAGAATGTTCGGCTTAAGAAAAATCAAAATAAGAAAATTAAAACAAAGAAGCTCTAAGAAAAAAATAAAACAAAATGAAATAAAAAACAATATTCCAAAATAAAATGATAATCATAAAACGTTTTATTGATAATGTTGTTAGTACTGACTATCAATAAGATTGGTTGTGTAAAAAGAAAAGACAATGGTATGTAATAATTGGTTCGTAGAATGTTTTGATGATTCTGAATGGATGATTCGATGAGAAAACACCGTTAGGTACCTATGATGGGGATTTTTTTATTCGCTAAACCAATATTAGTGCGCATTTGAAACGAATGCAAATATTTTGCTAACTTTTTATACTCTATTAAATTTGCATTTATTGGCTTTAGGTAAAGGTATTTGGATTTGATAGTAAAAAACTATTTTAAAACTATGGGGTTTATGATACCTTAGTCATTATATAGACTGCTAGTTCAATTTTGTCAATTTTCTTTACTTAACGAGTGATGGCTGATCGCATCTTATGTATTTTACGAAAATTTTAACCACTGAGTACCTGCAATAAAAATAAAGCTCACATGTGTTTCAAATGCAAGCTAGAAAAGCTATCAATTCAAAAGAAAACTGAATCCCGTGCGCTTTTTTAGGAGACATTTTTGTAAGATTGGTGTTCATTCCTAAAGCCTAGTACGCAGGTCGAGACAAAATTTATCCCCCATGTAAAATTTTTCAAAGGACAAATTTTATCTCGGATTTTTGTCCAATCAGTACGCAGCTCCAGCGCAAAATTTGACGTTCGTAGCCGCTGTACATGAAAAGGCAAAGGGAAGTCTCCACTACATTTTGCGTGGAAAAAGAATGTTGGAAGCATTATTTTTCCTGGCAAATTGTGACGTTTTGTGTTAATTTCACTTTTTATAAACTAAAATCATCTCCCTGTTTCATAATTTCCATTATTAAGACGTTTTGAGGACGCATGACTGAAATAAAATATAGAATGTGTAAAGAAAATAATGACATCAGAATTGAGAATAGAATACATAGAACAGCTGTTTTAAATCAGTCAGTGGCGTAGCTAATGGGAAAGGGTACAAAAGGACCACATACAGATTCGGAAAATATTTTCTACACAAAATTTAAATTTATTTTCAAACCGATTTTAACCGAGTTGAAATCAGACAACTGATCTGGGAAAAATCAAGTGGATTTGTGGAGCAATAGAAAACTCTGAACATTTCTGATTTTGGAAGGGTTTTTTATCCATCGACATCACATCCATTCTTTAATAGAATTTTATAATTGATAGCTTTACAGATAGAGAAAGTAATATTTGACGGAAAAAGTTAATTTTGATCCAAATGTCTACCAATTGCCCTTAAATCACTTTCTTCCGGAGAGGTAAAAAAACTTTAGAGGTTTTTTTTCAAGCCAACGACATTGTAGCCATTTTTTTGTGAAATTTGACAGTTAATGGCTTGACGGACGGGGGACAAACTATGTTTTGATAGAAAAAGTTCGTTTGAATCCAAATATCAACCAATTGCTCTAAAATCACTTCATCAGTAAAAAAATCTAAAAATTTCATAACTTTTTGGGGTATTTTTAATCCATCGACATCGTAGCCATCTGTCAATTTAATCCCACAATTGATAGCTTGAAAGATGGAGGACAAACTATATTTTTACGAAAAAAGTTTATTTTGGTCCAAATGTCAACCAATTGCCCTAAAATCGCCTTCTCTTGAGTAACATCAAAAATTAAAGTTTCAGATTTCTTAGAGTTATTTTCATTAAGCCACAATATATTGTTCCCCAACAAGCGCGGGCGCTCAATTTTTCTTGCTCTGTAAATGCTGTGAAAAAATTTAACCTCTGTATATAAAATTATCAAATTTGTGAATTGCAGGAAATCTTATCTTTATCTTAGTTTTTTTTAAATTTCTATTACATTTGTTTTATCTCTACACTTTCAGAATATGTCTTGAGAAAAAAAATGTAGAGACAAAATTTGTCTTTGACCGATCAGCGTACTAGGCTTAACATACTAAAGGGGAACTTGGATGGCATTTTGAAAAATGGCGCCCAATTTGTAGTCCGGTCAAGAAACGCTTTTTGTTGGAACCAAAAAAGTGGTTATAAATAAATAAAATAAATTTGGTGGCAAAACAGCTCGTTGAGAGCGAAGGCCTAGTGACTTATAACTCTCAACCATTCCTGTGTGCGTATTTTTGGCAGGAATGGAGGGGACCTACAATTTTTTGCCGAGTCCGAACGGCTGGATGAGAAGCACTTATTCATGACCTCGCGAAAAAAACATTTCTGTTTTTAGGTGGCAGCGGCTGGGAATCGAACCCAGACCTTTGGCATGACAGCCCTACGCACTAACCATCATGTCACGAGGTATCACAAAATAAAAAAAGTGGTTACGGTAGTTTTTAATATTTTGAACATGAAAAAGTTATAGAAACACCTTCAGACGCTGAGAAAATAACGGTTGAAGTCAAATATTATAATAATGTAATATGCAGAGTGTCCTGTAAGAAATGGGTAGCCTTACAGGCCTTAAGAAATTTTGCAGAAAAAAAGTTGTCTATTTAATGCACTTTCCAAAATGGTATAACACAGCATATGTCAACTAAAAAAAAATAACCAAGAAAATATGTCATTAGTCTAATGTAGCTTTTAACAGCTTTTAGGAATTCTTATCTTGTTGGATATAGTTTTACTCACTCACTCACCGATGAGTCCAAGTGAGTAAGCCAGACGAAACGCTAATTTGTTGGAATAAAGGCCATTAAAAGCTATTTTGAATCAGTTTGCATTTGAACTGCACTTAAAATTGTTTATTTTGCTGATTGGAAATGTCAGGAAACTACGTAAAAAAAACTTTATTATTCTTCATTATTTCAGTTTTATTGGTCTGATTTCAATTGGTTTTGATGGAACATATGACTATCTTAAGCTTAATATGGCTGTTATTTTAATTTTAATTTTGTACATGATTGATATAACAAACAAGCTTTAATTTTTCTGGAACGTTATGCGACAAAATATGTTAAACTGGAGCTACAGCTGCTGCTGGAATAGCTGTTAACAAATGTCGTACGTGATTTTCTTTTTACTCGCCCACAATGTTGTACAGCTTTCTGACATTTTTGTCATTTCAAGTCAGCTGTGCGAATTTAATTCAACTCAAAAATAAAAATAAAAACAAAAATAAAAATGGATAGTAATGAAACGGAAGGTTAAAACTTTCTTCAACCCCAATGTAAACACTTGGTTGCGCTAACAATTATTTTGAAACGTCATTAAAGCTGTATGCAAAAGTTAAAAGTTAGCCAACTTGTCCAGCCGTGGCTGCAGCTGCGTCGCGTTGTGTTCGTATCATTTAACTTGTAACTATAAAGCTGGCCATACATGACCGCGCCATCCAATCCATATGGCTCGGTTGAATTTCATATTGAAAATCCAAATGGATCGGCAGCCGATCCACCCCACATTCACATGCGACCGATTTTGGATCGGCACCGGGTTATTGCCTCTGTCGTGTGTGGCCAGCTTAAGGAACTATACTTTAATAGACTGAGAGCTGGCAGCATATTTTTGGGGTGAACAAATAACCTAAAAATGAGTATGAGAGTCCGTCTTGACATAAATTCAGGCAGGACTTTGGTGGTGCCCGTGGTAAGTACGAGGGGTTAAAAATAGCGGTTTTCAGACTATTGTGTTAGGGCCACATGCACTTCAATTCAGTTTCTAAAAATGAGAAATAGTGCTCTGATATTTTCTTTAAGTCCACAGATTTTTATTTTTTCCATCCGATTAATAGAAGCCAAAAAAATCCTGCCGGACTTTTGAATTCGATGTCAAAATCCATTCACCTAGAGACCCTCATAATCATTTTTGGTTATGTGTTCAACCCAAAACTATGCTGCCAGCTCTTAGGATATAAGCAAAGAAACTATGAGCATACATAATCTTATAATAATAAACTTTGAACATAAATGATTGACTAAAGGCACGAGACCTATAGCCATATATGTATTTATTAAATAAATAATGAATACAGAACGAATTAAGGAAAATTTGGAAAATCTTAATAGTTCCGCGAACATGTTCCCACAAACTAGTTCCAATTAGGAAAAGTCCGTTCTGCTCTTGGAACTGTTTTGCGAACTCTAGATTCTACTGAATAGTAATTTGAACGTTATCAGGTAAATTCCAAATTTTATTGCAGTTAATCAAATTCGTTATAGTTTTGATACTGGTATTGCGCCGCTGAAGTTTTTTTTGCTTTTGATTTTTTTAATTTTAAAAAAGTTGCTCTGAGAAAAAGGTCGTCGTTTAGTCGCAAGGACCCAAAAAAGGTCGCAAAGCAAGACTAAAATCGCAGCGGTAACGCTGTTTCCTCCGACTTTAATGGTCCTTATGTGTGATTTACAACCGTCCAGTTGAACGAACAACCTTGTCTATGAGCATAGAGTTTTTGCAAGTATAGGTACTCGGGATAGTGCTAAAAACTTATAACCTTTGACGTCCTAGGCTGGCCTCTTGGTTTTCCAGTGTACCACACATGTTTGTATGTACATCCTATTACAACCCATCTATATCTGCGTAAGTCGTTTGATTTTGTTATTCCAGCAAGTTCCTGATTGAAAGTTGAAGCTTAATTTTGTCTTCGATTTCCCTATGAAGTCTTTCCACATGCCAGCCGTCTGTAGTTGATGAAGTTCTCTGATGGCTCTATAGTTAGGCGTATAAGTTGGTTTTTATTGATCGATAGTTGAAAAGCTACATGGTCTGAACCACCGGGCATTACTTGTGCAGATATAGTTCCGGATTTACACCAGCTTCGAAGTTGCCACATGGTAGTTCACTTGTCTTAATTTTTGAAAGAGTTGTCCCCCTATATTCATGTGAAGTTCGCAAAATGCCCTAAGCCATATGGTCTAGTTTGACATTATGCGACAATTACTTTTGATTTTTACTTGGAATGCTGTTTTTCAATGAACCATGTGCAATCGAACACATCACTAAATGCGATATCAAGAAATGCGATGAAAAGCTGGTTAATAGGAAGATAAAAGATGTTATTTTTGTAGGTATACTACGGTGACTGTTTACAGGAACAAAATCAGACTTAGACTGACTTAGAAGTCTTGAGTTTCAAAGATGTAGAATTTGAACGGCCCCCAAACGACAGTTTGCATTAAGGGAAAACTCGACAGCCTTAGCCTCATTACGACACCCACATATAATACCAGATGTTATGAAACTAAAATGGCACGTTCTACAAGCCCCTATAGTCATAATATGTAGATCAACGCCCTAGCTTTGACATAAGTTTTTGCCCTAAAGACTTAGGCGATTTAAACTTTTAGCTTGGGAAAGAAGAAACCCTTCATCTTCATGGCACAATCTTAAAGAACAGTCTGTGCGACACCACCTCTAATAACGAATTCATGCTGATCGAATTTGGTATGGGGAGAATCATTGTGAAAATTAGCACGCAGTTCCCACACCTCAATATTTACAAGGAGATATGAATAACATTTTCTCGGGCCACTATACCTTATTGCAACCAAGGTATATTTGCGTGTATCCTAGACTACCGACAAAGCAAGAAAATAGGAAGAAGGAACTTTGAGGTGTCACGGCAACAATCACAACAGATAACCAGGAGCCTGTAATGCAAAACTACAAGCCTACAAAGAAATTGATAAGCATTTAAAAATAGATTAGCACCCAATGCAACGCAATGAGTAAGAAATCTGTTGCTGACAAATTGCTTTGTTATTAAAAATTCAGAAAATATGAAGTTAAATATATATCATGTTTTTGGTACTTTTTACAAGAACGAAAAGTATAAAAGTTAATTAATTTCAGTGTTTTATGATTGGACAAGAAATACGAATTTCTCCTATGGGTTTTTCTTCATAACTGGAGAATTGTGTTTTTGTGGGCCACAGGGGATTATTTCATTATGACAAATATTTCAAGCTACTATATATAGTCCAGTAACCTTGAAGTTTTATAGGAGGGAGACCTTGCGCGTCAGATCTGGCAGTTTTGGTTTTTGCGGAGCTGTTTGTGACGTTGGCCTTATAAATAATCCAAGTTTTCGACCTCGAGCGCCGAACGGTAAAAATTTTTTTAAAAAACGCGAAATGTTTGCTCTTTTTTATACTTTAAGGACTAATTTTTAATGAAAAAAATGATCTACGATTTAAAATGAACTAAACTTGCATACATTTGAGCCCAAAATGGTCTCTGTAGACCCAAGGGCTTCCAAGAGATACCCTTTCTAAATGTATCAGTAATTAATTTATAACATTTTGTAGTATAATTAACAGTATAATGAAAAATACAGTGTGCTTTGCATAAGATGCTTCAAAACTCTAGAGCATGCAGGTTGGGTAAAAAGAAGAAAAAATAGTAAATTGCATATATGCCCATTCAGGCGGGAGAGGCTTATCTTAAAAGTGGACTTAAAACAGAAAAACAAATATTGTAGAATAGTGGGAATAATTGGAGGAAAATCGTTTAGCTCCTTTTAGGTCAGAAATCCATTCTTCAATACCACCTTTGACATTTTGTGTTCTATCCCTGATTTCATTCATGATGATTTCCGGAAGCAATTATAGGTTAGCTAAGCCGTGATTTTTCAATCACAGGTAAAACCTGTGACTGTGATTTGCAATTTACTGAGAGATTAGCCTGTGATTGTGATTCGTGAATTTGAATAAATATATTAGAAAATTGAAATAAGTTATGGTCTCGTTTTCTTGCACGCTTAGTAATTGAAAAAAGTAAGCATGAATCTTTAAGAATTAAAAATGGCAAATAGACCGATTTTGCAAAGATTTATCTTATTTTTAAATTAAAAATAAATGTATCTACATTTATATGAAACTAAATATTTCAGCCAATTATAAAATGTTGGTTTCAAAACAAGTAGGTGTGAAAGTGGGTGGATTTCTAAAAATTTCACATGTAGGTAATGCTGAAGGTTTAAAACAGCTTGTTGAGAAAGTTTGAGCTCTCTGGAGAAATTGAAAATAAATTTCTTAAAATTTTACATTCTGTACTTTAGGCTCTTGTCAGTTTATGCTGTATTTCCACCAAAGGTTTATCTCAGTTCAGATTTAATTTATCTTTTTAGTGTATTCACCACACAAAAAGATTTAAAAAAATTATTTGACGCCTCCTTCAAAAATGCAAATGGTGTTTCATTTTTTCTTATGAAGTGGAAGTTAGATAGAATGCTTCATTTGTGCGGAACTGAATGCAGCCACGAATGAAGGCTTCAGCGCCATATAAGAAAAGGTTAGTTCCATTTGTAAAAATATTTTCCCAAGGAAGATTAAACAAGATTAATTTCTTATCTTTAAGCTCTACGAAATAAATTTTTAATGTGAATCTTCGAGATTTGAAAAAGATTAGAGGTAAATCTTATTAAATCTCTGATTCGTTTTGGGTAGAAATGTAGTAACGGGTGATTTCTTAGCTGGTTTGGTTTTGGCAACACTGGTTTTGACAGCTGACGTGTGTTTAGTACCTTGTGTTACTGTCAAACAGCTTCAGTTTGGTTTGCAATTTAACCATGGATCGTCTTACAAATGAACAACGCTTGCAAATTATTGAATTTTACTATCAAAATTCGTGCTCGGTTCGAAATGTTCATCGCGCGCTGCTTCCATTTTATGGTCGGCATTCTCGACCTTCTGAGCAGTCTATTCGGAAGATTGTGACCAAATTTCGCTCCAAATTTACTTTGTTGGACATTAAACCACCAACACGTTTACGTACTGTGCGTAGTGAAGAAAATATTGCGGCCGTATCAGCTAGTGTGACAGAAGACCGCGAAATGTCGATTCGGCGCCGTTCCCAGCAGTTAGGCCTTTGTTACAGCACTACGTGGAAAATTTTGCGGAAGGATTTGGGCGTAAAGCCTTTTAAGATACAGCTGGTGCAAGAACTAAAGCCAGCCGACCTACCACAACGCCGAATTTTTGGTGAATGGGCTCTTGGAAAGCTGGCCGAGGATCCGCTTTTTTATCGAAAAATTGTGTTCAGCGATGAGGCTAATTTTTGGTTGAATGGGTACGTAAATAAGCATAATTGCCGCATTTGAAGTGAAGATCAGCCAGAAGCATTGCAACAGCTACCAATGCATCCCGAAAAAGCCACTGTTTGGTGCGGTTTATGGGCCGGTGGCATTATTAGGCCATATTTCTTCAAAGATGATGGGAATCGCAGCGTTACTGTCAATGGTGAACGCTACCGAGCGATGATAACAAACTTTTTTTCCCCGAAATGGAAGTTCTTGACTTGCATGATATGTAGTTCCAACAAGACGGTGCCACATGCCACACAGCACGCGAAACAATGGCGCAATTGCGAGGCGAGTTTGGTGAACAGTTAATTTCACGTTTCGGGCCGGTCAATTGGCCGCCTAGATCGTGCGATTTGACACCATTAGATTATTTTTTGTGGGGGTATGTCAAGGCTAATGTCTATAGGGACAAGCCCGCTTCGATTGACGCACTGGAAGCCAACATCCATGCATTCTTTCGTGAGATACCGGCCGATATGTGTGAAAGAGTATGCCAAAATTGGACTCAGCGGATGGGCTAACTGAGACGCAGCCGCGGTCAACATTTGCATGAAATTATCTTTAAACATTAAATTGCAAGGTTCAAACTATCGATTCAAATAAATATTTCATTCTTTTTTTCGAATTTTTTGTGTTTTTTTTTTTTTAAGTTCTAAACCTCTTAAAAAATCACCCGTTATTACTCATATAATTTTGGATCTCTAGAACAACATGTTAAGGAGAAAACTCAACGCTCTATAAGGGAAGGTGTGGCAGTGGGTGAATTTCCAAAAAATCAAGTAATTTATATATGTTGTGCTTTAGGTTCTTGGCAGATTATTTACAACACTTTAGGTCTCCTGAGCAACGGATTAAGCGAATAAAACACTAAAAGTTAAGATAAGAAGGCGTAGAAGTGGGTGCATTTCCAAAAATGTATAGGTTGTGCTAAAGCTCAAGACAACTTATTTACAAAATTTTAGCAGTCTAGGGCAACAAAAAAAAGAGAAAACTCAAATATTAGAAAAGAAGAAAAGTAGGCGTGAAGCGTGGCAGTGGGTGGATATCAAAAAGCTCGCACTTGCTTTGCTGGTCAAATTAAGTATCTCCAGTTTAAAAATCTACCAAATCGAGAAACAAAATCTATCACAATATCAACCCACAAAATTTGGAGAAAATCACGATAAAGTTTTCATTTTTCATACTCTCGTCTATAAGATTTTTATTTCTCTTGTGATTTTACTCAGGTGTTGATTTGTGCAATGAATCACGACAACAGTTTTTTTCGTGGTTTGTGAATTGTTTCCCTTCGTTGTGACTTAAGCACTGCGGTTGTGAAGCTGTTATTTTTCACAGAATGTGAAATGAACACAGGCATCAAATCAAATCACATTTAATGCACTCGCAGTAGTGTGTTGGTGTATTGCTCATAGTTTGGGAATCACAGGTCGTGATTTATTGCTTTTCTCTGAAGCAAATGTCATGCAACTTAACAAAAGGCAGAAGAACCAAAACTGCTCGAGAGCTCTACATTCTAAAAACATAAAAGGTAAGAGAGAAACTCTAACTTCTCATAATAAATTAATAGGTGTAGTAGCTAGTCGTTTTGTGTGATCAAGGTAATAGATGAATATCATATCAAGAATGTTCAAAGGTCCGACCAGTTACTCGCATACGATTCGCAAGATGAAAGAAGGGTTTAATATTGGCCAACGAAGGCAAGGCAAAGCATATGCAGTCATCAAAGAAGGAACCTTAACACCGACGTCGGTCAATGGGCTCAAATGACGATTTGCGTCTCATAAATGCATTTTTTTGAAATTGGTTATAAGAGTGATTTCTGTGTGAAAATAAAAACAGGAAAAGTCAAATTTTAAAACTGAAATAAGATCGTGAAAAAACAAAAAGTCAGCTTTCATTAATATTCTCATGAATTCATAAAGTGTGTCTAAAAATATTTTAAATTCCGCGCCAACAGCTGTATTTTCGGCCATCTTTTTTTCTATTGATATTGCAGGTGGCCATTATTTTATGATTTGTATGTTTCCCCAATTGTTGTGTGCTCAAGAAAGTTTAAAGTGTTCAAAAATATGAAATAAATTATTCAAAAAAGTGCACCAAATAAAGATAAAAAAGAGTTAAATTGAATTTTTTAAGTCTGATTTAAGTAACTTTCTATTTGAGAAACTGGGTGGATGTCACGCCTCCTGAATTCAAAATCTCCAAATTTTCTTTTACACAGCACTCCGCAAAATTCAAAGATCTTCTTTATATTATGTGGAAGTGCAATGTATGTAAATTATGTAGATACAAATTGGGTGTGAATGGATGGTATACACGCCCCCTTAATGGAAAACAGAATTTTGATTTTTTTTTTCTTTTCAATGCACCACAAACCTTTCGTTCTACGAAACCACAAAATTCATCCATAGTTTTGACGATCTGTCAGTCAGCGAGTGAGTGATGAGTCAGTCAGTAATATGGTTTTAGTGATTTTAGAAGATTTTTATATCTCAGGAACCACTGATTTTTAGAAGTTGAAATTTATTGTGGCGTCTGGACTTGATTAGTTAAGTTAATGTTGCTTTTTTGAAGAAGCTGACTTCATTGGTACTGGAGTAAGAGGGAGGTCAATAATACCCTCAGTTTGATTCTGTAAACAAGGTGTAGAGCAAGAACTTGGCTGCCCATTACAGTGCCCTTTGATTTAAACTATTCTTTATAGTTAAATTGTTTTCATTATAAAAAATGTTAACAAAAAAATTTTAATTTCAAATAACATAACCGTTACCAATAACGGTATGATGTGTTTATTTCGTAATTTCTGTGTATGAAAATGTTTGAATAATTTTTAAATACAAGTAGTTGGTAGTATATTTAAGAAGATTTGTGCAAAATTTCATCGAACTATTTCTAAGGACAAAAAAGTTAAAGATTTTTGAGACGCAAAACGTCACTTGGGCCCATAGTGCGTGCGTCGTGGACACAATAGGGCATATTCATAGATGTTATTGCTAGACAAATAAAGTGGAGCTTATCTAATAAAGTTTTCATATAGCTGATAGTTTCTGGTGGCAGTCCATTTCCTCTTGCGTTGGTATGCTTCCTGAGTAAGAGTCTTTCAAAGACTGAGAATTGGTGTTCATTAATTCTAGGTAGTCTGCAAGCTAGGTTATTCTCACTGGGGCAAAATATCACCTGGAAATTTATTTTTCTCGAAACAGTTAAAATGTGGTGGAGACCTTACTATATACCTGATACCTCTGCATCACCCAAACATCAGGTCTAGACGGATAATAATGATAAGTGTTTATAAAGAGTCACCTAAGTTTAGTAGAAATTCGTAGTTATGGGAAGTACACGAACATACCTTGTGTTCTGAGTTAATAGTGTATTTCAGGCAAACAGGATTATGGTTTGGTTGATTTTTCCTTTAAGTAGTTCTCCATTGGTCTTCCAGAACCCTTCTGGACCTGGTCTAGTTACGATTCGAAAATTAAATCGAAAAGCATTCCGCCACATTAGAAACTCTGTAGTCTAAAGAATTCTATTCAATTTTTCGTTCCTCAAAACTCAGTCGAAATTTTTATTTTAAGAAATATAAACAAATAAAGCCAAGAAAAACTGTTTGCTCATAAACGTTTTTATTTTCATTTAAAATTTAATGTAATTTTTTTCTTCGAAATAAAATTAATAATTTTAATCAATCGTCTTCAATGGCCACTTCAAATATAAATAAAATTGTTCGTGGTAATTTAAATTTTAAGGTACCTATACTGTTGACTTTATAATCTCGTAGATATTTTCTCAAAAATTGTTATTTGAAAACTTCCACTTACAGCCTTGGATTGCAGCAAAAAATACAACCGAAATTGTGAATAGCTATGTACAGAAGTTTTACAAACAAATTCCAGATAGTTTCAAAAGTGGTATTTACATTCTATAACTTTAAATTACTTCACATTGTACCTTGACAAATGTTGTCCGTTTTCATTTTATCCATTTAAGATTTGTTAAAACCTAAACTGAATGCTCGACAAACTGAAAATAGAGTCCCTCTTCGGAAAGTTATCCCAGAAAAATTTAGCATTCCCATCATATCGAATAAGGCGACTTCAAAACTTCGTTCGAAAGGCTACCGTTCACCAGCTATTACAAGAAAGAATAGTTTTGTCACAGCACCTAAGAAGCTTCTTAAGACAACGCCCAATTTCAAAATCTACACTAAGCGCAGATATACTTCTAGTATTTCGAGTTCGAAATCAAGCTTCGTTCCAAATAAATCAAATAATATTAATGAAGAATATAGAAGAAAGATATACAAGCCTATGCCGAAAACTCAGACACATAGAGGAACTGAGGGTTTCCTTTCAAGTACAAATTATTGTGAGCATTCTGTTATTTCCAAATACATTGCTACCACAAGACTTTTTAATGAGTTAAAAAGTATGACAAAAACGGCTGGGGTCTCGAATGCAATTTGTAACGATCTGATGCCTGTTGATAATGTGTTAAAAAGAAGAATTTGTACAGTAAAACAAAAGCTTCCCAGCGTGAAACCGCTTGAAACACCTAAACAGCAGCTGTCTTTCAAAGGATGGAATCATCCTTCCACAGATAATAATAACAAAGTGAATATTACAACTCCTGTAAGGAAGCCTGTGAAGTACAACAACGGCAGCCTTAAGTCAGGACTTTCATCTTTTGGACTGATGCCTGTTAAACGAAAGCCCTATACGGGAAAAATATATAATTTGAGTCCAGCGCTAAAGAAAGACAATGCGAGATTCCAATCATTGGATTCTAGCCGTTATAAGGAACTTGGTTTAATGTCGGGTGCAACAAGAACGAAACCAACTATCGGATACCAATCGTTAGGTTTTAATCCTAACGGAGGAGTAGGTGCAAAATTAAATAATTTAAAGATTTCTGGTCAACATTCTAGAGACAAATCGGATGAAAAATATTTCTATGCGAAAGAGGCTTTGGATTTTGTAAGCCTGGATCGGACGGAAGGGAGTTTACGGAACAGAAATCAGAAGGGTTTTCAAGGAAGTCTTAGATTGTGAATATAGCAATTTTTAAGTAGATTTTGTGGAAGAACCTAAACGAAGTCTATTAAATGGAAATCACATTAAACGTTTATTTCATCGGTTAAAAAAATTGTTCAGAAATGTTTTCTTATGCATGATTATACCTGACAAATACCAATTTTAATGATGCACATTGTAGCCTTTATATACTCCAATTTCAATTATATAGACTGGGAGTCTGTATAAATGTAAACATTTAATTGCATTACAAAAAAATGTATGCAAACTCAAAAATTCGTTGCATTAAAAAGATATGTAAATGCACTCCAAAAATACTTGGCATAAAAAAAATGTTAATGCAAAATAAAAATGTGTGGCATTAAAAAAGTGTACATGCAGAAAAAATGTTAATGCAGGCCAAAAATCATTAAATAAAAATATTAATGCGAGTCAATCATTTTCTGCATTAAAAAAAATGTTAATGAAATATGAGAATTGTAAATTGTTTGCATTAAAAAAATATATGCAAATTTCTTGCATAATAAAAGGGAATCCGATATTAGAAACAAATTTTCAAAAATCTATTGCATTTTCTTATATATATGTATATCGGATTCCCATTTTTTTAATTGCAGGAAATTTTGAAATTCTGTTAACATTTTTTTTAATGCACCAAATATCGATGATTGCATTAACATTTTTTTTTAATGCAAACAATTTTCATTTTTTAATGCACAACATTTTTGACTGGCATTCAATTTTTTTTTAATGCAAAAAATGTTTACCCTACATTAACATTTTTTTTATGCAAAAAAAATTTCATATTACATTAACATTTTTTTTTAATGCAAGAAAATTTCATATTACATTAACATTTTTTTTAATGCAACAAATTTTTATTTATTAACATAAACATTTTTTTTAATATAAAATATTTGCACAGTTCATTATATTTTTTTTTATAATTAATGCAACCAAAAATGCGTTAAGGAAAATACATTTTTACAACTCTGCTCTTTTAACTCGAGTTCAGCTAATACTACGTTTTCATTAGAGCCGAGATGAGGTAGTTTCGCAAATCACAGAAAAAGTGTTTTTACATATTTGTTAATTTTAACTTTTAACTTTTTTGAATTTTAACTTTTATACTACGTTTTCATTTGGCCAAATGTGGTTATTTCGTTGAAAATTTCAATTCAACTCATTTCCTATACAAATTCAAATTTCGAAATCAGGTTGGGAATTAATGTCGTTTTCGATTAGACATTCGGTGTCCTTTTCTTCTCCATTTTCACTCCAACTTCTCCAAAAGCCTTCGATTGGTTGTTTGGAGTACTGTTTTTTTTTTTGTATTCTTTTTTTGTTCCCGATTTCAAGAAGGAGTAGATCTGCAACGCGCGCATACATAGACGCTGTTTAGATTGGGAAGATTGAGACCGGTCTCACAGTAGTTTCTGGGCAAGAAAAGTGGGGGGTCAGGGATTTCGTGAGACATGAATATAAACACTGACCTCATGAGACTCATTTGTTGTTGTTTTAATGTGCAAAGCATTGAAGCTGTTGTTGTTTCTCTATATGTTGAGGCCCCTCAAATGTTCGAATGTATACACGACGAGGCTCACGAGTCAGGACTCAATTTTCCCTATCTAAATAGGCTCATATACAACTTTTCGTTGGACAACTTTTGCTTGAAGAAGCTATTTTGTAAAATGCCAGTTGAAATTTAAAAATGATAAGAGCTGTCAAACGAAATTTCCAAATTACAAATGAAAATACTTTTTCTGTGATTTGCGAAATTCTCATATCCGGTGTAATGAAAACATGTGTCGTTTTCGATTGGATTTTCTGACTGTTCCACTCCTTTTTGATGCCAATCGAATATGAAAAAATAAATTTGTACACACACTACCGACCGACGGCATTACCAAGCATTTATCACTTTTGACAAGTAATATGACGAAAAGTTGTAGATGTAGATATAAGTGTGTTCCAAATCTAACTTCTTCTTGAAATCGGGAACGGAAAAAGACGCCAAAAACAGTACTCCGAATAGCCAATCGAAAGCTTTTGGAGTAGTTGGAGTGAAAATGGAGTAGAAAAGGAGTACCCCGAATGTCTAATCGAAAACGACAATAGTAAGTGTATTTATTACCGAAAACCATGAGACAAACTTATATTTAACCGAAAGACATGGTTTCTAAAGACATATGTACAATTGTTCATTTCATATCTTATTGTAAAGTTCTCATTGAAGTCTTAAATAAATAAAATTAAAAAAAATTCCGTTAGAAGAGAGCAACCACCCTGACAATGCGTTTTAAAAACTTTTATAAATTGTTTTATCAACTGAACTACTCCATTTCTTTAAGGCAAAACGCAATTTTCCAAACACTTCCCTCTCGTACTGCGTATTTTTTCACTTTACGTTCCACTTTCCCAACTGACAGTCTTTACGTTTTTGGTTCCTTCAGTAGGCAGCACGTTTTCCACTCACCATTTTTAATTAAACTTATTTTTCTGAATTTAAATTTATATAAAAAGTAAAGCATTTCTCGAGAAGAAATCCCTAAATCCAGAAAAATGAGCAAAAAGGAATCTTCGAAAGTTGTGGCCAAAGTGGAATCTGGCAACGATAGCGACACGGATGACAAGAATTTACTGCAAGTATGCAATCCGCCGCATTTCATGTCCGCCGTAATGCGTCGTCAAGTTTTGCACGAAATGGTCAAGTCATTACCGAAAAAAGTCCAAAACCGTGTGGTTGCATTAAAAAATATCCAATTAGAACAACTTGAGTTAGAAGCGCAGTTCTACGAGGAGGTCTATAGCCTTGAAAAGAAGTACCATGAGAAGTATCAGCCATTGTTCGACAAACGAAAGGAAATTGTCGCCGGAAGCGTGGATCCTCCAGAGCAGACGCCCAAGTGGAAAGAATCTGAGGATCTAGAAATCACCGAAAGGGTCAAGGATATTTCCCTTAAAATGAAAGAAATTAAGCCGGAACTGAACGAGGAAGTTGAAGGTATCCCTAACTTCTGGCTGACTATCTTCCGTAACACTGAGATTCTATCAGAAATGGTGCAGGAACACGATGAGCCTTTACTGAAGAAGCTCCGTGACATCCAAATCAAATACGTAGAGGACAAAGAGCACTCTTACACTCTGGAGTTTCATTTCGATAAGAACGAATACTTCTCCAATCCAATCCTAACCAAACAATACTTCCTAAAGGCAGCTATCGAAGAGGAATACCCTTTCTCGTTTGAAGGACCTGAGATTTATAAATGTAAGGGCTGCAACATCAACTGGGAGAAGGGAATGAACCTCACTGTCAAGACGATCCGCAAGAAGCAGAAGCATAAGGAGCGTGGTGCTGTCAGGACTATCACCAAGCAGGTTCCAAACGATTCCTTCTTTAACTTCTTTAAGCCACCAGAGATTCCAGATGATAAGAGTGAAGTTGACGAAGACTCACAGGGAATTCTGGCAACAGACTTCGAAATTGGACACTTCTTGAGGGCTCGCATCATTCCCAAGGCTGTCCTTTATTATACCGGTGATATTGTCGATGACGAAGACGATGATGGCGACGAGTACGACGAAGAGGAAGAAGAAGACGAAGAGGACGATGGTGATGAAGACGTTGCCGTCCAGAAAACTGCTGGAAACAAAAAGAAGCAAAGTCCAAATGATTGTCCCAATCAGTAAGATGGACAGAGAGTTCTCATGAGATTTTATTATATATTTTTTTTATAACATATTTTTGTTTGCATTTCTCCGATATAAATAATAGGGGGCTGACTCCTTTTTATATCGTGATACTATTTTTTTGTTTAAATATAAAACCTATTTCCAAAAAAAATGCATGAAATCACATTTTAACTGTAATCGTTTGTAAGCCTGGTAAAAGAATTGAATTCCATGTCCAGTAAAAAAAAACTCAATTTTTCTATAAAAAGAATGAATAATGAAAAAATATAACGGACATACGTCTGTCTAAATGTTCTAAATAAATGGATACACTTTGTCTGTGAAAATTTGGTCTTTTATTTGTAGGTATATCTTTTGGCAATAACATTACTCATTCTTTGATCTTCGATTCAAGAAGTTGTCTTAAACCTTCTCTTTGTTCATTTGATCAATCAATTATAGCTTAAAATTAAAATACTACTCTGATCTCAGTTTTAATGAATGAATCATGGATAATTTGAAATGTTTGGAGAGAGTAATATCTAAAATAATCAAGATCCCAATACCACCGTTTTTTTTTTTTTTTTTTTTTTGTACATCAAATCTAGGCGTGGCCCAGTTTTGTTTTTATAATTTGTTTGGTTAGCTAAACAGGCGGGCAATGTAGAGTATGAAGCAACAGCATAAATGATCCTGTTGCCTTCAGTTAGCTCATGATTGGAAAAGAAAAAGATAAGCAGTTTGTTTTTTTTTTAAACATTTTTGGATCTTTCGCACCAACTTATTATAAATTGAAACAATAACCTATATGTTATTATATTTATGTGGTATAGCTTTTTTCAATGAAAAACTTATATATATCCTGCTCTCTCTCAAAGATGATTTTAAAACTGGTTGGTAGAACTAAACTGAATAATAATACAATTACGAAGTGTTATTTGAATTCCAATTCAGTTGGAAGTGATATTTTTTTTAGTATGGAAATATTCGAGGGGAAAATGGATTTCACTTTAATTGGGATTTTTTTATGCGATGAAACTATTCGTTTTTGTTAAACTGAAATACATTTTAATGCTTTTTTATAAAATTTGGACTTAAAGTTTTAAAAGAAAGCTGACGATATGGGATATCTCTTCTAGAATAATCCTTTTGACATAGCAAACCTAATCTCGTTCAACTTATTAAAAAATTTGAATTTATACTTCATCGTTGCTTGGTATTTTTAATGAAGGCCTTTTTTCAGATAGTTTTGTAAGTGGGAGAAAAAATCTCAACCGGGCCTTAATTTTGTTGTATTGACAATAATGATTTGATCGATTAGCCTATCGATCAAATCGAAACGAATCTTGGGGTTGAGCTTTTTATTTAATTTAAACAAATAGAGAAATTGACAAACAAAATGTTAACCTACATTTTAAGTTATCCCAATGAAAAAAAAATGTAAATGTAAAAACAAAGAAAGAAGAGAAATGAATTCTTTAAACATTATTTGAGTCAACTTTTATTGATCTTAATCTAAATAGTAAGTTTGTTGCTTTCCAAAAGCAATTATTTTTATATCCAACGAACGCATACTTTGTTTGCTTCTTCGACACACTAATGATCCATTTATCGTTTCTCCCTCTGTAACATCGACTGGTTTTTCTAAAAAGAAAACAACTTGTTTCCAATGTGTCGGTTCAGCAAATGGCGAAGTACTGAATTCTACTGGGTTCGGTAATCCACCAAAAAACGTATCAAAATATCCGACAAACGATGTAAACCGGCCCGATTTCGTGCATTTTAAATTGAAATCATATGTAAAATTCGAATAATCTATAGTAACGGTAGATAAATCTAGGTCGGCAATAACATTGGGTTCTGTTAGAACATGTTCCGAGTTAACTACATCTATCAAAGGTTCATGAAGGACTTGTTTTTTCATGACGGACATGTCCAGACCGTAAACGGAATCCCAAAATTTGATTTGCTTATTGTGAATATTTTCGTCGCCATAGCCAACAATACTCATTGTACACCTATTGGGCATGAGAAGACCACCCTCATTAAGGTGTTTGTCGCGGGCATAGATTACACTGTCCAGCATTCCTTCAAAAAGAAGGAAGTACCCCATCCACTCGGATATTATCACATCGAATTTTTCCACCGGCAAGGCAGTATCTTCCAGACGGCCTTTAACAAATGAAATATTCGAGATGTTGTTTTTTCTATGAAGACGATGAAATGTAAAAGAAAAACTATGTGATTGCTTAAAGATTTACTTTGCAATGTCCATTGCGTTGTAGATGACCTCCGAGTTATCCACAGCTACTATTTGTTTGGCACCAGCCTGTGATGCAAATATCGATAGGACGGAAGTTCCACAGCCTAAATCCAAAATCGTCTTGCCGCTGATAAAGTCTTTGTTCTTGAGAAGGGAATCTCTATAGGAGATTGTCCTCACAGTATCCTTAACAAAGAAATGAGAATATTTAAATTATATGTAGTAAATTAATTTTCTTACCGAAAGCATTTCATGGTGAATTCCGAAATGTGAGTAACTGCTAAAATAACTTTCGTCTGCTTTTACTGACACCGAGGAGACACAATTTCTTTCTTTTTCGATAGCTTCTTTATCGACGAGTCTGTGGTATGCAGTACGCATTTTTGATACACTTTCTGCAGCATGTTCCAAAATTTGCTCATGGTCTTTGATTTTATTAGAAAGAGCTGTAACAGTGGCTTGCATTTTTTTGTATTCTTCTACAGATATTACTTCTGTTGCTTGATTTACAGTTTCATCGGCAGCGACATCTTCGAAATCTTCAAAAAAATGTGATTTAACTGTAAATCAAGTTTTTTATTGTTAATACCATATTTTTTACCATAACTTAGCCATGGTTCATAATCGATTGGCTTTAGGTACTTTTCATCATTCCAAATTATCGATTTGGCTGACAATATTTCTTCTGAGGATGGCTTTTCTCTTCGAATATAATTAATTAACTTAAGAAAAAAAGAGCTGTTTATAACTACAAGCTAATTTTAAATTAAAAACATACTTTAATATAAGAGTACTGGTCCATGTTAAACTTGGCTTTAAGTGTTCCTAATTGAATTCCATGACTACTATCGAGGTGCTGAATCGCAAGCTCTATCGAAGCGAACTGGCTGACACAAAATAGGCAATTTGTTGTTTCACCATCGTCGACTTCGTCTTCTTCATCCTCGTAGTTGTCGGAATCGGAATCTTCAAACTCTGAAAATAATTGCAATGAAAAAACATTTTTTTAAGAAACGAAAAAGGCAGTTATTCATAATAAGAAAAGGAATCTATATCAGCACACAATAAGCTCTGAAATGCACCTCTCATGGTGCAGCCGTGCGAAAAGAAATATTACAGAAACAAATTGTTCGCTGATTGAGGGGCGGATTTGGTTCTTAATATGATACACTTTCTGAAGGGACCACAATCTGCTTTATTAACGTAAGAAGAATATGGTTACTTGGCTTATCTCACGATCAGAGCTGGATTATTTTCTAATGGTTTTAATGTTCAAATGTGTGGCCTGGAATTATTGCAGAACTTCACGTTTTTGAGGTATTGGAATCTAAAAACTGATAAATGCGTTTTTCAGGCAAATCTAGGGTTATGTACATATGTTTATTATTACTCGAAAAAGAAACCAGCGTCGATTAAGATAAAACATACATATGAATCGAAAGAGTATCCACTGAAGGAAGTAAATATGAAATTACTTTCTTTAAAAAATATCCCCGACACGAGCTATGACGATTTTAAAAATATAACTACTTGATAGTTCCCCATGCCAATTGGTTTTCAAATATTCACAAATCAACTGTCACCAAGCAGGAGAAAAAAAGTGATCCGGGTTTGATGCATTTATGAATGTTTGGCGGAAATGATTGTGCATCATCTCTGCAACGATGCGTTTGTGAATTTACACTTACTTTTTACAACCGACACCTATTCGAGTTTTACGAATTTAGGAACATTTATATCTTTGTTTTAAATTTAGTTTGATAACATTTGTTACCATAACCATTTTGTTTATTGTGGTCGTTCACTGGAGCTAAGATAGTACCATGTTGTTACTGCTTATTTGTAAGTGACTCGCCGAGCCTAATGCTATGCATTTATTTCTCTCCAATATTTGCAGTTCCTTCATAGCTGTTTTGGAGATGGTGAACCAAACTAGGAAGCTGTAACTACTGACAACTGGGCTCAGATTCCTTTTGATTACTCAAGAGTCTTATGCCATCCATTTTGAATCCATTTAAATACACTAGCTGTGTTTAATGAAGAAAAACTAGATCAGAACAGAACAGAACAGCACAAGTGTGTGAAACCTGTCAGAACAAGAAGGAGAAAGAAAAGTACAGCTTTGTGTTGATGGAATTGACCGTTGCCTATCAGCTGTGCAATTTCAAATTTGAAAGTGTTTCAGTTGTTATGTATTTGCAATAATTTTCAATTCAATTCAAATAATTTACTATAAATTCACGCTTTTTATATTCTTTTATGTGTTTTCTTCATATTAAGTCCAAAAATATAATAAAAGTACTTCTGGGATAGATTGTAGCTTATTATTATCCCCAACAAACAAATCAGCTGGTACTTTGACATTTCTCACTCACTTGCTCTACCTCAAAAGTAGGTGCAGGAAATATTGTTCTTAACTGTTCTGAAAAACTTCATGGAACACAAAGTGACAGAATATAAAACAGTTAGGGGCAAGGTTTTTACTCATGGAACACATAATACTGTACTTTTCTGTTCTTTTCTGTAATTTTCTGTTCGGAACAGATTCATTGAACACACCTACTATGTATTTATTGTAATAAATATCTACTCATCTATAACTGTGTACACGTGTCTTTTTTGGTCAACTTCGTTTTCATAAAAAAAAAAATTGTTATTGCAAGGGGGCTGCACATCTTCCTCTTCAGGCGAGAGGAAAAACAGAAAAGGAAATATTGAAGAAGAGTGGTTATATCTAGAGAAAAATTCATTAGCTACTCTTAGGCTAGAAATTAATTCTTCAATATTCTTTTTAAATAAGCTTGTTTTAATTGATAGTTTTTGAAAAATTAATTTTCCAACACAAAATTTTTAAAATGAAAAAAAAATTACTTTTTTTGCTAACTATTTTAATTTTATTTTATGACACTAGGTGTTCCTTTTGCTTTTATCATTTAATGCTCTTATCAATTCAGAGTCAAATTTTATAAGCCATGTGCTTAAGAGTTTTAAAGTTTTTGAGAAAAATAAAAATAACCAAATCAACTTTAATAAATATAGTGCGAGGACCTTGTTGAGGAAGGGAGAAGAGACATTGCATCAAATCTGGTGATGTGACTTTTTTGCTCAGTTGTTAATGGTATGCAACATCGT
Organism: Dasysyrphus albostriatus; assembly: GCA_946251815.1. NCBI lineage: Eukaryota > Metazoa > Arthropoda > Insecta > Diptera > Syrphidae > Dasysyrphus > Dasysyrphus albostriatus. The sequence goes on along the minus strand of OX276335.1, from coordinate 218,044,275 downwards.
ATCGTCAAAAACCTTAAATACCGCAATTTGATCGCTTATTGCAGTAATTGATGATTTTAACCTTCAAAGACTCATTTAAGGTTGCAATTGCGTATTACGATTAATTAAACGATTATAATGACTTCAATCGTTTCTGTAAGCCCAATAGTTTCCAAAATACAGCTGTTCAAAAAAAAACAATAGTAAATTTAATGTCTGTTCACGTACCTCCCAAAACTACGAATTTCTACAAATCCAGCCTAAAAATTTAAGTCAATTTAAGAACTCTATGTTGGTAATCAAAATCAAAAATAATACAGCTAAGTTAAATGCTATATTAGGTGGGTAGGTAGGTAGGTAGAAATGGTGGCACGGGCGTAACACTCGCTCGGTGCCCAATCAACGGTGAATTGCACCGTTTTGATACCATAAATCATTTGACCTATGGGTGAAAGAAGTTAAAGTGAGGATTTGTGGATCGCCTTCAATGCTTTGAAGTTGACAGCAAAGAGACGGGAAGGCTGTAGGTTTGATTGTACAACTCGACAAACCTGATTCCTTCAAGAGTCTTCCAGATATATGATTGGATGCGAGATTTCTTCCTGGGCCTTCGTCTGCCCACTCGGCATGATGGGATGTTTCCAGTGAAGATCAGCATCCACCATGAGACCAGAGTTCTTTGGTTTGAATTAAAATGGATTTGGGGTATGGTTGAAGTATATTGTAGGCTAGCCTCAACGTCAAGAGGAGGGACATAAGGCACTCACTCGATTGGATCGCATCTCGCCCAAAGCCAGCTACTATATGTCGAGGTCGACAGATAGCAGAACGGCACCTTAGCGCGAACATTGAGCATCATGAAACCCAGCAGATGCCTGTATTCCGATTGCTCACGGTCTTTGGGGTCTGGGGGAAACATGAAACATAATCAACCGATTTTGTCTTAGATCCATTCCGTCGCGTTAAAGAAAGGAAATCAAGTTTTTGATTTTCATTTCAGAAACTTCGTTAAGGCCATCAAAAAATGCCACTCCGAAGGATTGTGCTCTCAATCTAGCCAGAGCAGGACATTTACAAAGAAAGTGAAAGACTATTTCCTTTTCTTGCTGATCGTCGCAGCTACGGCAGTGAGTATTGTAGGGAGTACCGAGTCTCACCACATGTTCCCTTACTGACCAGTGTCCAGTACAGGTTACAATGACCCAAGCTATGTCTCGCCTAGGTCTACATAACAGATCAATTGTTCGGGATTTATTATCTTTTTGGATATTTTGCATTTGGTTATGCTATTCCACCTACGATTGGATTCACTAAGGAAGATTGACAGGACATTGCCTTCACAACTCCCAGGGGAATGTTGACTCTTTCCGCAAGTGAGCTGTAAAGGGCTCATCCTTGCCTGGCCACTTCATCTGTCCGCTCATTTCGCAGATAAGGGTGACCTTGAGGTTAATACTAAGGATTGCGAGATCTTCCCGGCGTTGCTGCACCAATTTAGAGGAACCCAATGAATCAATGACTTCGACATTTGCTTGACTGTCTGTAAGGATAGCTGTATTACGATTTTGGTTTGGATCAAGTTTAAATATCCTGCATGCCTCCCTAATTGCAAGTAATTCAGCTTGAAACACACTAGCATAATCGGGTAAACGAAAGGACCTTGAGATGTTAAGAGGTACCCAGAAAAGATTCCTGAACCAACACCGCACCCCATCTTTGAGCCATCAGTATAGATAGTTGTGTCGAAGCCTCTCGTCACGATGTCATCATCCCAGTCTTTTCTTGATGGGATGATGACTTCCGAATGACATCTTGAAAACCGTTAGTTTTACACACAATTTTTTTTATTTTTTCTTGTAGAAAATGAAATTATGTAGTATGTTAAGATACTTTCTGCGTAAATAAAGAAGTTATAGATATATATGTATATAAATAGAGGAACATCTGAAGTGTTTTCTCAAAAAAATTACAACTGCTTTATAACATTTTTCTGGAAAATGTTCGCATTTATTTTCAATTGTTTTCAAGATTTCAAGGAAACTTTTTTCAAAATGGCAGCCAAATTTGGGGCCACCCATCACCCAACATTTTTTGATATATTTTATGGTTTTCGAAATACGGATTTTAAAAATGGATGATAACGTTCTATTTCACTTCCGAAATTATGTAACGTTATCAACCACTTTGAAAGGCTGTATTTTGAAAAATATAAAAGCTATAAAGATACTTTGTACGAAATGCAAGTCTTACAGGGCCCTTTCATATTCATATAAAAATGGTTTGGCATTGCATAGTTATTTTTCGAGTTATAGGCGAAACACAAGAAATGTAACGATATTAGTCCGTGGCCTTGGCCATGTTAGTTTTATTAATATGCCTGTAAAAATAACAACTTAAAGCGTTTTAGTTTGGCGTTCGGAATAATTCCGAAAGAGAAAAACGAATTTGAAGACAGAATCAAAACCAGATTTTGGAATTGCGATTATGCTCTATACTAAAATTTTAAGTTAAAAGGAAACAATTATGAAAAAAATGGATAGGCCAAACATTTAATCCTCTCCATTATCGTCATTTTCATACCATGGTATGGAATTTTTTAGGACCTAACTCAAAGTAAAAACCCAAGGTGGAAATATTCGTTACTATAATTGAGAAATATTAATATTCAGAACGTTTCATCACCCAAATGCAATAACCAAGTTCACAAATGGAACCAAACCCAAACTACAGAATTAAAAAAATGGTTTCAACTCGTTCTTTTTTTTTTTTTGCTTTTTTTTAAGATTCCACGCCTTTGATCAGCTATGTATACAAAAAAGTCTACAAGGGCAGCAGCACCTGGCAACTTTATAGCAATTTTTCTCAAGTAACAGTTGCAACAGAATAGTTCATAAACTATCGTGGTTTGTAGGATCTGCTTACAAGTTTTAGCATGATACTTGGTCTTAGAGAAGCCCTCTTCGATGGTGTTTAGCATTGGAGAGGGAGAAAAAGTAGTGCGCATCCTAAAGCTACGAGCAGACGATTTGCAAAAGTCGCAAATATTTGCGAGTATGACGTCAATTTTACGTCACAATTTGCGGCCTTTGGCCGCAAATCGTCTGAACACAACTTTGGGACAGCCTGCAAATGCTCGCAAATCATTTGCGTATGATTTGCGAGGCCCAAGTCGCAAATGCATTTGCGACATTTTGGCAAATCATGTGAACACTCACAAAAATAATTTGTGACAATTTGCGAGTATTTGCGACCGTCACAACCATTTGCGAAAACACGAAAATGGAACACTGCAAATGCGGACATTTGCGATGAATTTTGTTGTTGTACTTGAAGTAATTGGCTGTGGTTTTTAGTATGTATGGAGGTACCTTCATTATTTTTATTATTTTTTTTAAGATTTAAATTTGTTTTTTTTTCATTTTTTTATGAAAATAAGCTTTACGTAGTTAAAAAAAATTAAACTGACCTACAGCCCATAAAACATCACCAAAATATACATACATATAAGATACATGCCCATGTGTGTTTGTATGTACATATGTTTACCTCTATAGTATTTTGAGACTAGCTATGACAAAACTCAACAAATAAACAAATTTGTCAATAGAGAAATGTCAGGCTCGCAAATCTGCAAATGAGTAAGAATACGATATCTACAAATGTTGCCGCAAATCGTGTGAACACCTCGCAAATATGCTGCAAAATTTGCGATCTTATTTGCGAGCATGTCATTTGCGAGCACCTTGATCGCAAATGTATTTAAAAACTTTGGGACAACCTTCGCAAATCGTCTGAACATGTGTATTTGCAGGTTTGCGAGAACTGTGAAACGTAAGGCATTTGCGGTGTATTTGCGAGTTTTTTTGTGACGTCAGTGCTCGCAAAGATTTGCGACTATCGCAAATCGTCTGCTCGTAGCTTAAGTCTTGTGGATACTTGCATTGTCCACAATACGTTCGTAAGATTATCGGCGTTACAACCCCCGTAAAAACTTGGAGAACATACTTCAGATGACTGGAAACTTGAAGGATAGCCATGTTTTTTAGTGCATTTTTATCTCCGCGTAAAAAAGTTGCATGTTAAATACAACAACAATTTGGAATAATTCCGCATTGTTGTTGTATTTAATAAGCTGCTTTTTTCAAGCGATGATAGAAATGCACTAAAAAACAAGTGTAATATCCAAATCAACTCTTCGAATTTAGGATATGATTTAAAGTCTCAGAGGAATTTTATTTGCAAAAAAGTGAATTTCGTTCGCAAAAGGATACAATTAATTTTTCAGCAGGATTAATTTGATTTGTAAAAGGATGAAATTAATGTGAAAAGAATATACCTACCAAAAATTAACGTGCAGAATCAATTGTGATTTCATAATGAATATTCTCTTTTTTAAGCTTTTCATTCAAGCAAATAAATGTTTGTCTGCGTCTCCATTTACTACTACATACGGACACCACTGAAGTGGTACAAAATTTTAACCATTTGGGGTTGGGATTTGGAAGACAATAGTGGCTATGAGCTGTTCAGAAGCTAACTTTGTCTTGCTGTTTTAGAAATTGACCATTGCCCAAAAAAATTTAAAATGTATTTATTTTTAACAGCCACAGTGTAGACCGCTGATTCCAAAAGACAGATCACAACCATGTTGTTCTTTTTTTATTTTACACTTATTTAACTTTTTAGGGAAAAATATACTTTTTTAATTGAATTGATAAGTTTTGATTGAAAGCTAGTTTTGTATTATTTACCTTTATTCATATTGGAACTTTAGTGTAAAATTATTTAATAAACAAAATACCACACGTGCTCTTCTTCAAATTTAAACAGAAAACAAGTGGGAAGGGGAACGTCAAATGTGAAATGAATTGACGTTTTGGTTTTTAAAAATAGGCGTGTTAATCTTTTTGAGTCTGATTACACGATTCGTTATATTTGATAGGTACCTTCGTGATTACACACAACGAAAAAGTTCAAATTTATATATATCTATTCACGACAAAGACAATTTTGAAGACCTAACTACATTCATTTCCCTATTGTACAAAAGTGCAAAAAGTGAGCAAATGCAAACATATCCTAAGTTACACTTTCCTGCGAAAAATAGTAGTATGACAATTGAGTTGAGCTGAATGCATTCCAAGACGGTGTTCACATTGCATAGAAAAACTTGTTTTTTTTGTTTTGACTTTTCAGTATTCACATCTACCTCCCACTTCTTCAGTAAAGGAAGATGTAAATACTGAAACGTCAAAAAAAATCCAGTTTTTCAGTCCAATGTGTACACCGCCCAACGAGGAAAAGGCTAGTTCAGCAGCTATTATCGATGTGAGTGACATTTATGAATCGGATCTTAGATTGTTTATTCAGATGAAGTCGTGTTTCACTTTTCTACAAAAGTAAAAGCTAGGGACCATTGACTTATTATATGGACTGCTAGTTGTATGTTTTTTCCATACAAAAGCTCAGTAGAAAAGGGTTCAGCTTCTCCTTAGCAACATAAGAGCTTTCGTCGAACATGCGGTGAACAAATCAACTATACTAACGTCTCTGTATATCGATCACTCTATCTATCATAGATACTTGTCAATCAAAGACAAAATTTATTATTATTTTTATTGAAAAAGTCGTTGTCATTTTATTCAATTAAAAAAATAACTTAAAAACAATCATGGAGCATTTCGAACTTACAGGATAGGTATTTAACCTTCCTACTAATATCAATCACCAAGCATCAACATGATACAAGCAATTGCAAAATGGTAAGTCAAAAACGAACTCAAAAATCAAGTAATATATATGTAAAAAAAAAACCTTTCAAACTGTCTTGTGTTTCTTCAGAATTCAAAGAGTTGGCGACTAACTGGCAAATCTAAGAAAAAAGAAACAAATTTTCGCGGATAAAGGAAGCTCTTCTTTAGTTTTTTTTCTTCGCCAAAGAAAAGGCGAATTCTAAAAAAACTATACAAGTGTTAAGTCAACGAAGTTGCAATAAATCATGATTCATAGAAGAAAAAAGATAACACTTTTTTAAAAACTTATTTTTTTTTTTTTTTTTTGTTATTGTTTTTCAAAATAAAATAAAAAAACAAAAGAAACACTCCATTCATTTTCTAAAAGTTACACCATGTTTGCCGCCTTTTCGACAGCAGCATTAGTGGCGCTTAGTAATAGACGACATTCATTTCACTTTTGTACAAAAGTGCAAAAAGTACAAAAGTAAAAAAAAATGTATGCTAGCGACACCTTCCTGCGAAAAACATTATGACATTTGGTTGAGCTGAATGCATTCAATTTGGACCGAGTATTTCCTCGACCAAACGATGAAAAAAAAATTTGGCTTCGATGTGTCGATTGGGTTTCAATAGACCTTTCCAGTAAGGTACGGCACGATTTATTTCATTAACTTTGAAAAAAACATTGTTTTTTTTAAATGGCAAGGGGTGAGCCCATGTTTTTTCCGAAATCCATGAAAAACTTGTGAGACAAAATGTTTACATTTCTGGAAAGGTGTATTAATTTCCTATTCATAACTGAGAGCCGCAACAATTTTAAAAGCTCGGTTCGTTAGATATTCGCAAGTAACGGATTGCGTAAAAATTCGGTAAAATTAAATTGGATGCAAATATCTAATGAACTACACATTCCAGAAGTTTTGGTTTTCAGAAATGGATAGCTTTAAAATAGATAATGAAGAATTTGAAAACCAAAACCATTTGCATGGCTTGGTGGTAAAAATATATCTATCCAAAAGCATCTTCAGGCTTAATGCAAATAATCGAATATCACTTTGGATACCTTTATTTCGAAAACCATATATCACAGATGGTTATTTTTTCAGTTTTGGAAAGCTGTGGGAAATTTTAAAAACATATTTTTTTCCAATCTTCTTCAAGGCTTTGTTTCGGAAGTATCGCCATCCAAAGCCATTAAGGTAGATAGTTGGAGGCAGAAATCGTTAAAATCAGGTAAACTCGTTTTGAAGGCGAATATTTTACCAAATAGACCTTGAAAAAAAATTGTGGTGCGAATGTATCGATAGGGTTTGAATAGACCTTTCAATTAACGTATATCACAATTTATTTTATTAACATTACAAAACTGTGTTTACGCAACTTTGTGCAACTCTACGCATGTCTACGCAAGCTTACGCAACTTTGGCCAATTCTGCTCAAGTCTGCTCAAGTCTAAGCTAGTATACGCATGCCTTCATTAAAAAAATTGTAATACGAATGTATCGATAGGGTTTCAATAGAACTTTCCATTAACGTATGTCACGATTTATTTTATTAACATTACAAAAATGTTTATGCAACTTTGTGCAACTCAACGCAAGTCTACGCTAGCTTACGCAACTTTGCGCAACTCTGAGCAAGTCTACGCAACTGTGGGCAACTCTGCGCAGGTCTACGCAAGTATACGCATTCCTTCGCAAGTAACTTTGGATGCGTATATTTCGAGATTCAGACACCGTATATGGTTCTAGTTTTCAGTTTTAGAAAGCTCTGGAAAATTTCTATCGATTTTTCTTTTTTCTACATGACTCAGTTTTGGAAATATTGTCATCCTAATACATTAAGGTAGGTATTTGGAGATAGAAAATCGGTAAAAATCAATTACTTTGAAAAAAAGTTGTTTTTTTTTGAAAAAAATGGCAAGGGCCCATGGTTTTTTCCGAAATCCATGAAAAATTTGTGAGACAAAATTTTTACATTTTTGGAAAGGTGTATTAATTTCCTATTCATAACTGAGAGCCGCAACAATTTTAAAAGCTCGGTTCGTTAGATATTCGCATGTAACGGATTGCGTAAAAATTCAGTAAAATTAAATTGCATGCAAATATCGAATGAACTAGACATTGCAGAAGTTTTGGTTTTCAGAAATGGATAGCTTTAAAATAGATAATGAGGAATTTAAAAACAAAAACCATTTGCATGGCTTGGCGGTAAAAATATATCTATCCAAAAGTATTTTCAGGCTTAATTCAAATAATCGTTAATCACTTTGGATGTCTTTATTTCGATAACCATATATCACAGAAGGTTATTATTTCAGTTAAGGAAAGCTATGAGAAATTTCAAAAACAAATTTTCTTATTTCAATCTTCTTCAAGGCTTTGTTTCGGAAATATCGCTATCCAAAGCCATTAAGGTAGATTAGTTGGAGGCAGAAATCGTTAAAATCAGGATAAGTCGTTTTGGATGCGAATATTTTACCAATAGACAAATAGACTTCTGACGGTTTTAGAAATGTGAGTTAATTTTCTACTCAGCACTGAAAACTGCATCAATTTTTAAGGTTTGGTTTAGAAGATATAGCCATTCAAAGACATTAAGGTAAGTAGTTTGGGGCAGCAAATCAGTGATATCACTTTGGATACGAATATTTAACCAACCAGACCATGAAAAAAAATTGTGGCGCGAATGTATCGATAGGGTTTGAATATGTCATTTTCCATTAACGTATGTCACCATTTATTTTATTAACATTACAAAAATGTTTACTTTGTGCAACTCTACGCAAGCTTTTGGAAATATTGTCATCCTAATACATTACGGTAGGTATTTGGATAGAAAATCGGTAAAAATCAATTTGGAGCGAATATTTCCTCAACCAAACGACGAAAAAAAATTTGGCTTCGATGTGTCGATTGGATTTGAATAGACCTTTCCAGTAAGGTACGGCACAATTTATTTCATTAACTTTGAAAAAAAAAACGTTTTTTTTTAAATGGCAAAGGGTTAGTCCATGTTTTTTTCCGAAATCCATGAAAAATTTTCGTGACAATTTTTACAATTTTGAGAAGGTGTATTAATTTCCTATTAATAACTGAAAGCCGCAACAATTTTAAAAGCTCGACTTCGGAACTCGAAAGAGTTCGTTAGCTCACCCAATAACATCAACACGTATGCGTTGGAAACGTATTTTTATACACTACAATAGTTAGTAGGGCAGCTTATATCAAATCACTGTGTGAAAAAAGTTACTCGCTAATTATTACCCATGTCACATTAATTTTTTCTGTCTGTAAAACTTCGCCAGAACAGCGAATAACTTTCAAGACAGTGATTTTTAGTAAGTTGTCACTAGTAAATATTTTTGTTCATAAAAATACCTTTTTCACAATAAACATGTTATTGGTAGATATTTATTAGATTAGATTTTTTCCATACTGAAAGGCACCAACACAAAACCTTGGTTAGCCAATGACTTTTTTCATTGATTTGAAATAAGCTGTTTAAATAATTATTAATTAGAAGTTTTATGTCAGCTGAGAATTAAAAGGTCGCATGACATAAATTATGAATTTGGATATGGCGAAATAAAAAATTATCTAACTAAAAATTATTTTTAGTGTAGGTACTATAGCTAAAAGACCTACCGCTCTATGGTATTTAATTAAGTTAGTATATAATACTAATTCATACATTTGGTATGAAACAAATGTTTTTGTAAAGTAAGGCCAAAAATATGTGCGGGCTAGTTCAACCAATAACAGCGGATGTAACAGAAGGTGTTTTTATGTACTACAAATGTAAGTATGACAGCTTAATTGATTAATCACTGTGTGAAAAAAGTTATTAGCTAATTATTACCCATGCCACATAAATTTTGTCTGTACCAAAATGCACTCGAACAGAAAATAACTTTTAGCACATTGTGATTTGATATACATAAGTTATTAATATTATTGTTCATAAAAATACCTTTTCAGAAACATATATTTCTTCAGTATTGGTTAATCCAATTTCTATTATTTTTTCTACACATAAATGCACCAAAACAAAACCTTGGTTAGCGAATAACTTTTTTCAGCCATACAGACATTTTTGCCGATTGTCCTTTACAACAATATTTCAGAACGTTTAAGTGGCTAAAAATGCTGAATGCAATTTTTGAATATATTCAAAATTAAATTTCGTAACGGAAAGAGTTTTGGTATAAGGATAAGAGTTCTCTTCACATGGTATCAAAAGTTGTTTTAAATTAAACAAATTCATGCAAAAACATTCCTTTTTAAAACATTTCAGAAATACTATGGTGCTTAAAATATTGTTGAATATTGAAAAATTTGTATCAATCCTTCTCAATAATCTTTAATATATAGGTATATAACTATTACATTCGGGTGTTTTCTTGTATCTCCGAAATAAAGCTATCCGTAATAGTAATATTTCTACCATCAGATGGTGTCATTAGTAGATGGGAATCGGCTGATCTGTAAGTAGTTGTTTTTGTCTTTTCAAATCCGTTTTATGGCTCGTCTATGGCAATGCGGTTGTCCGTTCGGTCGAAATTCACATGAGCCTTAACTGCGCCTTCTTACATCTATAAGTACCACATTATTAGACTTTTTGAATTATTGATTCAGTTCATGAAATTGACATAACAAAAGTTGAATTTTTTCAAGACCCTTACTATAGTTAACTGATAAGTTCAACCGAGATCACTCAAATCCAATTTATAAGGACTAACGGCCATTAAGCTATTTTTAATACTTTTTACATCTCGTGTCATTAGGTTTTTTTCTCCGCTGTCCCATGTTACTTAAATTCAACTACTCTAATAAAGTTAAGGACTAGTAACATTTTAAAAATAACACATTGGGCAGCAAAAATACATTTATAATGGTTTATTTTGTTTGCAAATAAAATAATACCAAAACAATGGAAACAAATTAAAACATTATATGCAGACAGATTAAGGGGCCGCAACAATACATACTAGTGTAGGGAATATATATATAAAAAATACGTTAAATCGACAATAATTGTTGCTCCTTGAACAACTAAACTCCAGACTAAACTGTTGGAGTCTCTAATTCAGAAACTGGTATCTCTGGTTCCTCGTCGTTGTACACATTCTCAGCCATTTGCCATACTTGCATTATATTATCCTCCGACACAGAACAAATGATCCAGGGTTCATTGGGGTTCCATGAGAAGTCCGATATCTTGGCTGTGTGTCCACCATGGATGAATAGTAATTCTGGCGGTCCATCCTCAGCGTCCTCTGCGCTCTGTTCTTCTCCGATTTTCGACAAATCCCAAACATGTAGACGTCGATCGGTGCCCGACGAAGCGAGAATTGTTTCATTATGGGGCGACCATTGCACTTGGAAGATTTCATCCTTGTGCGACTCAAACGAATGAAGCTTCAATTTGAGATTTCTCAAATCCCATAGAGCGACAGTCTTGTCGGCGGAGCCTGTAGCCAGAATAAATTCGGAATATGGGTTGAAACTGAGGCAGTTGACTTCGGCGGTGTGAGCATCGACAGTGTGTGACGGCTTCGATGTGTTATTGTTGCGTGTGTCCCAGATCATAAGCTTCTGGTCATCAGCAACGGACCCAAACAGAGATTCGTGAAGCAAATGCCAAGCGACATCCTCCACAACGGCTGTGTGGCCGGTGAAGATATTTTTAGCATCAATTACGCGGTGTTCCTTAGGAGTTGCGTTAATGTCCCACAAACAGATGGTATGATCATCACTGGCGGACAGAAGGTAGCCATTCAAATTCGGATTCCAGGACAACCCATAACCTTCTTTTTGGTGGCCACGGAGACGCAAGTCAGGGTGACACTCACCACTTGGTTCGGGTTTGCTTGGATGCTTGGTGTAGTCGAAGACGAGAACATCGCTCGACGGTGTTTTAGTGGCAATAACGCAAGCATTCTGTGGCATGTACCGTGCCCGATTCACTTCTCCCTCATGATTAATTTTGATTTCAATTTCAATTTTACCACAAACCGAGCCGAACCCCCCAAATTCACCCTTTTCATTGTCGTAGTGTGAGCCATCGAACTGAGCATCTTCGCTTGGCAGCTGGACGCTTGCAATGAGTAGATGATTTTGTTCGTCAGACGTGTGAGTTCCCAGAATTAAACGGTGTACAGAGTAGTCTTTGCCTTCTTGTTTAGTTACATCGGGAAGCCATTGGGCGGTTAGCGAAGGCCATTCCAGAGCGTGCGTCATTACCAAGTCGTAGAGGAATGGAGTATTCTTCTTCCAGATTTTGTACTCTTCGTTTATAACACGTTCTTCTACCGCATCATCAAAGGATTCAGCTGCAATAAGGAATTATTCCAAATAACATTGTATTTTTTTTTTCAGTAAATAATTGTTCCTACCATTGTCGCCACGATCCCCCATGTTTCTTGATTGCGCCAAAAAGGTTCTCTTAATTCCACAAACAAAATAAAAACTTCCGCAAAATTTTCAGCGATTTCCTTATAACTATTTTTTAAAGTGTGCGATAAATTATATTTCAGATTCTTCTATTAATTTTTAAAGTAGAAAATTGAAAAATAGCCAGCAATAGCCAACTACAGCCGCAACAATTTTTCAATTTTCATATAGAAAAATGGCTATGCCTATATGGATGGCAGAAGCCGCGCCGCGAGTTTTTTGTTGCTTTTTTGCCGACTTCAAAAGTTAGGTAGCCTGAACGTGGGCAAGTTCTTGTTTGGGTGTGTTCGAGAAGTGTGAATATTTGATTTGGAGACTATAACTTTTTATTCTAAAAAAAAATAATTTTTTGTATTTAAGCCCAGTACGCAGATAGAGCAAAGACAAATTTTATCTCTACATTTATTTTCTCAAGTCAAATGAGAACAGTAGCATAGCTAGAAATTTAAAAAGGTTATAACATTTCCTTGAATATGAAAATTTTATATGATATAGTTTGTCCATCTTTTTATCAACTGTGGATTAATTTTTACTTCTCTGCAAAAAAGTGATCTCCCGTGTAATTGGTGTACATTTGGATTAAAATGAACTTTCCCTGTGTCCCTCTGTCAAGCCATTAACTTGTTGGTTTAAAAAACCTCTAAGAAATCCGAAATTTTTGATTTCTTTTACTTCTCCGGAAAAAAGTGATTTTAGGGTGATTGGTAGACATTTCAGATACATTTTTTCCATCTATCAATTATAAAATTCTATCGAAGGATGGATGTGATGTCGATGGATAAAAAAAAAACCCTGCCAAAATCAGAATTCTTTAGAGTTGTCTACGGCTCCAGAAATTCACTTGATTTTTGCCAGATCAGTTTGCTGATTCCAACTCCAACAATTTATTTGGAAATAAATTTAAATTTTTAGTAGAAGAAAATATATTCTGAACCTGTATGAGGCCCTTTTATGTACCCTTTCCTATCAGCTACCCCACCGACTGATTTAAAACAGCTGTTTATATTTTATTCTCAATTCTGATGTCATTTTCTTTACCCATTTTATATTTTATTTCAGTCATGCGTCCTCAAAACGTCTTAATAATGGAAAGTTTGAAACAGGGAGAAGATTTAAGTTTATAAAAATCGAAATAAACATAAAACGTCACAATTATCCCCGAAAAATAATGCTTCGAGTATTTTTTTTCCGTGCAAAATGTAGTGGAGACATTCTTTTGCCTTTTCATGTACAGCGGCTGCAAACGTCAAATTTTGCGCTGGAGAGCTGCGTACTGATTGGAAAAAAATTCTAGATAAAATTTGTCCTGAGAAAAAATTTATATGGGAGATAAATTTTGTCTCGATCTACGTACTAGGCTTTATTTATTAAGCACAAACAGCATTTCAAAAATAAAAAAAAATTAAATATGCTTAAAACTGAATTTCTTTATTATTAAAAAAAAATATTTTTGTTATGAAATATCAGTTTTTTAAATAAAAAGCACTTCACAATAAACAAAAACACGAATCACAGTAAAGTCGAATTTTCTATTTTAAAAATAGATCAATAAATTTATTAAATATGAATAAAAACGTAGGGACAAGAAAAGAAAAACACTTTTACCAAAACAAAAAAAAACAAAACTTAAAGTAAACAACAGCCATTTTGTTTTTGTGTTGTTGCTCTGAACTCAAACACAGAACTGACAATTTCTGCCCAAAGAAATTTCTTGGGTAGAATTTGGCAAAATTTTCAGGAAGGGGGAAATTTTTTACTCTCAACTGGCCCTCAGATCCTTTTAAACATTGACAGCCGAATTTATTAGATTCTCTTAAAATGCCTCTTAGAGGTCATTTAGTTATTATTATTATTATTATAAGCTTTATTCATCCATTCATTTTACAAATATAATTTCTTAAATTTTTACTAATTAAATTCAAATATAAAATTATTATAATAGTTAACTATTTCAATGCTTAGTTTCAGTATTTTTAAGTTTTTATTAAGTATATAATTAAGTGTGGATATAAGCCTCCCCCAAGTTGTTCCAAGCTATTTTGTTTTTGGCAATTCTTTCCCATCTATTATTTTTTCGGGCAATGTCATCTCTCCAACGTTTTATTTGCCTTCCTTTTCTGCGTAAGCCTTCTCTAGGTATCCAACATGTAGTTCTGAAAGTCCAGCGGTTGTCATTTAGGTCATAGGAGGTCATTTAGTTAAGTTTGCTTAAATATTGAAGTTGCCTTTAAATAACGTTACTTAAATTCTCATCTATAATCAATTTTCCATTGCTACTTAACTAAACGATTGAAATGTAACGTAACGTGAGAAAACTCACTAATACATGTTCTTTTCAGCTGTTTTTTGACAGCTTGCAAACAAATTCAAACAAAAGATGAGCACATGTATTTATAAGAAAGAAAGAGAAGCAACTGGTATACTAAATGCAAACGAAATGAAACATGGTTCCATTTTGGTTCCTGATGCTTTGATGTTCGTGTTCAGAAACTCTATTATTCAATTCTTTGATTCACACCTTGGCCTTTTGATAGAAAAATATGTTAATAAATCAAAACAATTTATTTTACAATTCATTTTACTAAAGGAAACCAAAAATCTTAAAACTTTCATTAGGTACCCACAGCAAAAATATGAAAACTCTACCCACAAACATACATAGGTATACCTATATTTCTGAAATAAAAAAAAAAACCATTAGTCTCGAATGTCAAAATACGTTTAAGATGGCTTTAAGCCACCTTTAAACGCGGTGAATGGCGTTTAAGTTAAGATGCATTTAAGTAACGTTGCTTAAAAGTTAAAATTGATTATAGATACCGATTTCGCACTTAAGAGCAACTTAGAGGCATTTTAAAGTTACGAAGCCTTTAAATTTCCTTTATAAATACGGCTGTGAGACTTTTGTCCTTGGTAATAGAAACTGTTTGGATTGGAAAAATTAATTCTGGATTAGTGCCCTATTACACGACGACCTTAGAGTCATGACTTTTTTTCGAAATTAAGGGCCAGTTGTACAAATATTTAATCTGTGGCTCAGCAATTTTTACTCACTGGCTTTGGCGAACTTACTGAGGTTCAATGGTGGTTCAGGCATTAAATTGGCTACTTTAACATACTTGAACCTGAACTATTGTTGAACCTATATTATTCCACTGAAATCAGCCAATATAAATTTTTAAACCATGGATCAAAATTTGAATCAAGTTTGTTCAAGCGATCCTAAATGAGTGTGAATTTAAAAAAAAAAATCATGACTCAAAAGTCGTAGTGGGGCATTAAGGAATTAATCGTAAAAATGGAAGATTTCACTGTCTACAAAAAAATCGATATTTTCTTCTAAGCAAATCGATTTTTTTCTAAGCAGAATCGATTTTTTGGTTGGAATCCCCTTTCGCACGAAGAAACAATTGCTGGGGATTTTTTAATGTTTTATTTTATTTCCTTAGTGCCCTTACACCATGATTTTAGAGTCATGACTTTTTTCGAAATTCAATGAGTAAATGAGAAAAAAAAACTGATCTCACCTTCGCACTCATTTAATTTCGAAAAAAGTCATAGGGCACTTTAGAGTGAGTCTAGTTGAAATCTCAATGAAAGGCAGTAACGATGCGAACTCTTCCTTATGAAGAAATCCATTTTCAGCTTTCACCATAGAAATGTGAAAAGCTTTTTAATAAAAATTTAGATCTTTCACTCCATCACCAAGCAGGCAAAAAGAGAGAGTATGATAATGTATTTGATATTTGAGTGGAGAGAAACACAATGTTAGTTGTTTGTTTATATGAGACGAAATCATGGTTTTGGCAGTGTGAACATCAATTTGAAATCTTGAAAATTTCAGCTGAAATCTCGGATTTCATTTTGGTGGGAACATAGCATTAGTGTGTGTGCAATGTCTGTGTAAGTCTTGCTAAAAATGAAAGATTTGATTTGTCTAGAATAATTGATCTTATCTTCGAAATCGATTTTCTTCAAAGAATTAATTTTTTGGTTGGAATGGGCCCAATTTGGCAAGATTTAAATGTGTTTTTTCTGTGTACCCAAAAAATCGTCTTCACATCAATTTTTGCGATTCCGCACGAGTGAGTTAAGTATTTTTGATAGATAACGTCTGCAATATCAGTCAAATTTATTTACACTTGTTTTGGGAGTGAATAAAATGTGTGCATGGAAAATCATTCATGTTTGTGGAATTTGGTCCAACTTTCCTTGTGTGATAGGGGATAAACATCGAAACACGAAAATTGGTTCTAGCGAACAGAGCTTTTCGGTTTTGCTTTACCGATCTGGCAGTGCCTTGTTTTGACGTTTAAGTTTTTTTTTGTAGTGTGTTGACATTTCTCTCTCAATCCTGCTCTGCTTACCGCTTTAAGCACGTGTGAATTTTTTCAAATAATTTTGGAAAAGGAAAAAGCATCTAATCTAATAAATAATTGCAGAATGGTTATTGTGGAGAAAAGTTTTCCACGTGGTGGAGTACCACAAGGTGTTCCATCTCCTGCAGATAAAAGTGAAAATATAGTAAGTACATATTTGTATATGTGCTGCAATTTTTTTTCTATTCAACAACACTCATTTATATAGATTTTTGGTGCAACGCAACTTAAGAAGAAGAAGTCCGAACCCAAACAGAGCACAAAAAAATCACAAGATGTAGAGACCGAGGAAGAAGATCGCATTGAAATTGCATCTGCAGGACTCGTCAACTATCAAACCGTGCAGGATGGCATGATTATCTTAGGAATCGTTAAGTCGGTCGACGAAACTTGTGTAAAGATCTCGTTACCTGGACGCATTATTGTAAAAGTTCAAGCTCTATCCATATCAGATTCTTACACAAAGAACGTAAGGGAATTCGTAAATAATCCAGAAAATGTCGAGAACTATAAGCCTCTCACTGAGATGTACAAAGTTGGTCAAATGGTGTACGGCAAAGTTATGGAAATCAAAGACCAGAACAAGGGCTACACAGAGGTTATCTTTTCCCTGAAACCCAGTGATGTGCACTCGGATTTGGTTCACGCTAACATAAAAAAAGGGTTCGTCTTTAGTGGCGCCGTCGAAGAAGTTCAAGAACACGGTTATATCATCGAAACTGGTATCAAGAACTTACGTTGCTTCCTGCCTATTGACAAATCGGAACCAGGGCACGCAGTTGGAGAATCAATTTTCATGAAAGTTGAAACCCTGAAACAACAGCCGTCTGCAACTACGGTTCGCTGCAAAGAACTGAAGGAAAATCAGATTAAGATCAAAGACCAGAGTGACCCAAATTTAGACTACCTGCTACCAGCTACCATTGTAAACTTCACGGTCACAAAGCACTTAAAGGACGGATTGCAAGGCTCACTTATGTATGGCGCTTTCACAGGCTACATCAACGAACACAATCTAAAAGAGGCACTTGGTTCAATAACAGATGTCGAATTGAATTCAACTCTCAGCGCTCGCATACTTTACGTTGCTCCATTGACCAAGTTTGTCTATTTGTCTTTGAATTTGTTCGATTCTCAAGACCAATCGACAGCTTTCCAAAGAGGAGAGATCGTGAAGAGTGCTGCTGTTCATCACATTGGTAGCGGCGGAGTAGTTGTTGTGCTGAACAACAAATACAAAGGCTTGATATCGATGAAGTCGATCAAAGCTAATCACACCGGCAACTTTGACATGGACCAGGTGTTAAATAAGTACACGAAGAAATCAAAGCACAGTGTTCGTGTTTTAGATTATGATTTGGTTGGAGCATTCTATGTTTGCACTGATGATCCGGCTTCTGTCAATGAAAAGGTCTTCAATGCCAGTGACATGTCCCCCGGTGACATAGTGACGGCAACTATCATTGGGAAGGACAGGAAAGTTGGAGGATATAAATTACAAATTGGGAAAGTAAATGGTAAGTTTTCATTCAAACGTATCCATTTATGATATGAAAATTTTTAACGTCAGCATTGAATACTTTTTATACCTTTTAAATGACAAATTTCTTGAATAGATAGGTATTAAAAATATTATTACTTAAAAACAATTACAAATTGGCCCGTCCAGTTTAAAATAAAAGATTTAAATAAAATTGGAAAATATCATAGGCAGGAATAAATTTTAATTTATTGATCTTATTTTTGTTCATAAACAAATGTTGTAATTTCTCCTTAAAAGAACCAATCCCTATAACGTTATTACCTGCAAAACTTTATCGTCGCCTTAGTCATGGGTTTTTTGCTTGGCTTTGTTGTGTCAAAAGCTGTTTTATTGAAAATTTTAGAAACATCAAGTCGTAGTATGTATTTAACTTAGTGTAGAGTTTTTATAAAATCAAAAAGGCCCAAAGTTTACTTGAAAATTACACAAATATTTGAAGAAAATCGCTTTAGTGTCTATGGCTATGTCCTTTTTGGCACTCATCGTACGACTGAGCAACAAGCGATGGTCGCTGCATCGGACGATCAAAATATCAAGCATCAATAAATCCGGCAATGTGTCCTTATTAGAATATAAACCCGGTAGCGCGATGAGGTATAACAGTCGCACATGTTTTGTTCGAAACTTCTATCTACCCGAGCGGGCCAGCTAGTCTTAAATATAGAAAACAATTTTTTTTAAATACTCCAATCGCGAAATATGACGGTTGCGAAGTTCAATGAATGTAGAACTAAATCCAAAGCAATTTTAATTTATAACCCGCACCTAAAATGCATTGCATCTATTTTTTTAGAACTCCCAAAATGTATACCATAATTTATTAGTGGTAATAAGCTTCGTTTATCAATTTTGTTCTGAAATCCGTTGCATTGTAGTGCGATAAAAAACAAACTCATTTGTTGTAAGGCGATGAAATAACTTCTTGTAGCGTCGATCGCACAAATTTAGCTTCAGCGATCACATGTGCGAATGTTATACCTAATCGCGCTACCGGGTTTATATTCTAATAAGGACACATTGATGGATTTATTAATGCTTGATATTTTGATCGTCCGATGCCTCAACCATCGCTTGTTGCTCAGTCGTACGATGAGTTCTAATTAGGACATAGCCTTAATCAAGCTCGAACACTTATACATCACAATATCCAAATTATTTTTTAATTACGTAGTTCTTCGTTATTTTTCCTTGCAATTATATGTTCTATAACACCTTGATTTGTATTTGATATATATATTTTTCTCCATTTAAAAAATTGTTATACTGTAATACCCAAATACCACAGCACTGATGATTACTCACACAATTTATTGGTGACAATCATTCGTATTCGATGCACCTAACCTCTTTAAGTTACATAGCCTATAAATCTATGGCATGATTCAATATTGTAAGAAGACATAACAAATAATTATAAATAGTTTATTTTACAGTGTATATTTGTGTAATTTTAAGGATGGATTTACCACTTTTAAAATTGAAAATTCAATGATTAAACATTATTCAAACGAGTAGTTCCATACTACCTTTTAATATTGTGGCACATTTGCCTTAATTGTTGCGTAATGGCTGTACATGACATGTGCCATTAGGAAAAGACAAAACTATTGTCCAAATCAGCATGAACATACCCTAATTTAGTATATACTTAATTAAACAAAATAAATTTAAATTTCAAAACATAACATTTTAGTTGAAGAAAGTCATAGGAGATTGTCTTTTCCTAATCTAAGCATTAGTGTACTGGGAAGCAAGATTTCTTGCTTGAAGAAAAGTCAAGCCAATTCATTGATTTTCGAAGATTTTAATTATTGTTTAGTAACAACACAAAATAACTTAATATGTATATAAAACAATTAAGAATCCTTTCCTGTATAATTTAAGTCAGTTTAATTTATAATCACTATGTCTTAGATCGAAAAAAAGAGGCTGGATTCGATCCAAAATGGTATCTTCTAATTTGTGACCGCGGATCTAGAGGCCTGAAGTTATTTTATTAATATAGAATAAACGTTTTCTTCAATACGCAATCAAGTGAAGATTAAAGTAGACGAAAAAATGTTTAATTAGTGAGTAGAATAGAGATATTTGGAAAGAAAAATTTTGTTTAACAATTATTGGTAAAGTTTCTTGCAGTATTTTCGCTTCACTGTTTGTTCTTAAGATATTCGAGCCGAAAAACTTTTTTCAAAAATTTTCAGTTGTTTTTTTAATTAAAAAAACTGTTTTCATAATTTTACTAATTGTGTATTACGTCAATATGCGTAGAATAGAATTAAATCCAGGTCGATAGCATCACTTGTTCTCGAGATTTTCGAGACTAAAGAAATTGAACAATATTTTTTTTAATTGCTATAGTAAAAAAACCGCACATTGAATTTTGTTTTTGGAAGTCCTTTCTACATCTTATATCTTCATTCGTTCTTGAGATATGGTGAATAAAAAAAGTGGACGAATGCACGAACGTACGTAAAACAACAGACATCTCTGTAAAAATGATGGATTCCAATTCTAGGGAGTTCGAAACGTGAAGATATATACATATGTCAACATTTTTAATTTGAGAAATCAGACCAATTACAATAGGTCTGTTTCTTTATTTTTGAGATAAAGTTTGGGAAAAAGTTTGTGGATGAGCTTTTTGATGTTGTTGTTTTAATAGGTCTGTTTCTTTACTTTTTGGATAAAGCTTGGGAAAAAGTTCGGGAAAAAGTTTGGGGATGAGCTTTTTGATGTTGTTGCTGTAATATTTAACCAGAAATGAAAAGTAAAGAAACGCATTTGGGATGTTTTTGGTTTGTTGCGGTGTAAATTTTCCATTCGACTTCAATGCTTGTAGGCTCAAAGCATACAAAATTATGCAATTTCAATTCTATTAACATTTGCACTTATCATTTTGAGCTCTATTAAAAGGTACCAAAAGAAATATTTTAATTTATATATGTCTCCATTGTATCATTTTCACTTAATTTAGTTAAATTAAACCATTTTATATAAGCTACTTGACAATTTTAATTTCAAATTTTTCAATCAGCTGATTTCTTGTTTGACAAGCAAGAAAGGTGCAGGAACTAAAATGTTCGGGTAGATTCTTGCTAGAGGAAAAAAGAAAAAAGGCATTTTCGTGTCAGAAAAAAGTAAAGAAATACGTTTGGGTAGATTTGGGATACTTTGGAATCCCGCAGGCGAGTAACGAAACAGACCTAATAACTTTCAGTGGGAATAAATATCATCAGACGCCTATTTGAGTAGGAACTGACACTGTAAAATTGTGCTTTAAGCCTAGTACGCAGATCGAGCTAAAATTTCGTTCACACTTTTCTCTCTAAACACCAGCTAAAACTCCTAGTTAAATTTTGACATAACATTTTTGTGGAAAAACAGCTGTTCTCTGAAAAGAAATTATATTCAACAATTTAAAGAATTTTATTTCAATGTTTTAAGTGAATGTAACCAAATAAAATAGATTTTTCCCTTTGGCATTAATAATTCGTTTGTCTTTGAATGTTTCTCGTACCCAATTTTCTTTTTGGCTTTGCCGTTGTCCCAAACTGCCCAGGTCCTAAACCAGCCTTTTGTCATACCTAACGCAAAACAGCTACAGTTGTATTTATAAACTTTGTCTAACTGTAGACAGCCATCCAACTCCAAAAAGTTATTAATAAACTATGTTTACTGTTGTCCTAAAGTTGTCTGACTTGGACAACGGCATCAGTTGTCTAAGATTTGTTTAACTTGAAATTTTTATTCACTGAATAAAGCATATTTCAAACTTTTAAGGACTTTCTAACTAGTCAACCACCTAAAAAATCTAATAAATAAGGCTGCTACATATAGTTCTTTAATCTATCTATGTATCTATCTATACATATACAAATGAATGTTTGTCTGTGTATCACCTATAGACTCAAGAACTAGAGGATAGATTGAGCTCAAATTTATGGGTCATATTCAAAAAATGACTGGCAAGGTTTAAAAAGCAATTAGAAAAATTTTCAATGAGTGGAACTGTACTTTTATCATAAAAGAGAAATATTAGAATTTTTATATGAAAAAATATTAATTATTTAAAAAAAAAACTAGCACTGTTTTGTATATTAGTTAGTCTTATTATTGATGTTCGATCAATATCAAGAATAAAACAATTATCCAAGGTAAATATTATATTATTGTAGAGATTTGTGCAAATGCAAATATGTAAGTAAAATAATATTTCTATCATAAGAAAATTAAACAGAAACAAAGAAGACGAAGCACATGACGAAATGATCAAATAAAGAGAGGCACAAACTAAAAGATCGAGTAAAATGAAACCGACATATTGGGGCAAATCACAGTTCAAGAATAAGACGGTCACCAGCACTGCAAATATTGCATTCAAAATTTACATTAATTTAAGGTACATAAGTATAACCATTTTGTTGGTTACTTTGTAGTTGATTGTGAACAAGCAACCGGGGTAGGGTTGTAAAAGAATGCAATATATTGTTAATACAATTATTAAAGATTGCATTCATAGACCCCACTTTGAGACTGAGACTTCAAATTCTGCAATCACAGTCTCCAACTAAAGTCAGTGAATTCAACTTTTCAATTGATTTCAATAAATGATTGCATCAACAAAAGATTAAGAATGGTCTTCTAGGACCACTGCCTGGATGTTTTCAAAATAAAGTTGTTAAAAGTGTGAAATGAGGCAAAAGCAAAAAATAATAGATATATATTTTTTTTATTAGTTCAAGTTTAAATGGGTGAAAGTGATGAGTTATAGATATTATATGAGAAGATCCATACAAATCAAATGAAATTACCTATGACTTGATTTAAAAAATAATGTTTTTAATGCACATAAGAGTACCTACCTATATCCGTTAAAAATGTCAACGAATAAATACACCCAGAATTCCATTTATTTCACAGCGATAAACATGACTATATTTTTATAACTTTGTTTTGTTTTTCGAAACTTCTCTATCTACCCGAGCGGAGCCGGGGCAGCTAGTATGAAATATTTGAAAAAGAATAAAAACGCTTTTATTTAATTAAGCAATATAATCGCAAAATTGTATAGCCAAATCTGAATAACTATTTGAATAACTATTTTACACCTTTTAGGCCGACCTAAAAGCATGATGGCTAGTGCGTAGGACTGTCATGCCAAAGGTCTGGGTTCAATTCCCAGCCGCTGCCACCTAAAAACAGAAATGTTTTTTCCGCGAGGTACTGCCTCTTGCGAGAAACTGACACATCCTCCAAGAGTATACTTGTCATGAATAAGTGCTTCTCATCTAGCCGGTCGGATTCGGCAAAAAATTGTAGGTCCCCTCCATTCCTGCCGAAAATACGCACACATGAATGGTTGAGAGTTGTAAGTCACTAGGCCTTGGTTCTTCACGAGCTGTTGTGCCACCAAATTTATTTTTATTTAAAAGCAAAAACAAAATTGAAAACAACCACTTTTATTTCTTAAATTAAAACTTTTATTTTTAATACGTATGCATTTCGGTTTTCGGCTGAGGAACCAACATCAGCGGGCGACAATTAAACAAAAGCACTTTTGAGACAGAAGGGATTTCCAACCAAATACTAATTTAACAGAAGTTAAAACATTTTTCAAAATATTGTAAATTCAATGTTATTGCTCTCGATTGTAGATTGGCTTGGTTTTATGTCCTCTTGTCCTAGTGTAAATAAGCATTTCCTAAAACTAAGGTTTAGTAAAAACAAATTTCAAAATAGAATGTATTTTGAATTCGTAATAATAAATGTACAGTATCGGCCAAAGCATTTGCAACTACTAGTGAAACCAAGCAATTCCTTCAAATTTATTAATATTTTATTCAAAAACATTTCAATATATATACATGTGTTTCAAAAGTTGTAGATTTAACGTAAATAAAAATATATCATTTTAGTAATTATAATAAAATTTAATAAGTGAAATCTCATTCAAGGATGTCTATATACCTCTTAAAAAAACATCCGCAATGCTAACATTTTCTTCATTGATTTTGCGTTTGACCATATCCCAAAGACTTTCTATTGGTTTGAAATCTAGTCACTACGAAGGCCAATTCATAACCGAGAAATTGTGATCATTGTTCCACATTTTGGCTAGCCACGACGACGTTTGCTTTGGGTTATGGTTCTGCTAAAAGACACAACCAAAAGATATTTAACTAAGATATTTTTGTGTACATATTGGCCCGTTATTCCATTTATGCATCGTATAACGGACCTGAACTAGCACCCAAAAAACAACTCCACACCATCACTTTCACTTCGCAATAACGTGATTGAATTCGCTTGCCAAATTATCTTCTAATGTGCGATATCATGATATTGAATTTGGATTCAATATTGCTCTGAAGAGAACTCCTTTTTCGATATCATGAGTAGCTATGGGAAATCTCACGTTGCTTCATTGATTTTTTTTTGCGTTTTATTTCAATGTGGAGAGATTACAATATTGCTGCTTTCGTTATTATTATTTTTTTCTTTTTTTTCTGTATCAATTTATTATTTATTAAATTTCTTTGCAGGTGTAATTGAACGCATCTATCTTTCACCAACAAGTACTGGATTATCGGAGAAGTCTAAAATAAAATGTCGTGTATTAGCTACCAGCTCGGATCGTAATTTTGCCTTTTTGACAAATTTAAGCGAATACTTGAAAAATGATTGTGAGATTCTAACATCTCTCGATGATGCTAAAATTAATAGGGTATTTTTGGGCACAATTGTCAAATGCGAGAAAAATTTTGCTGTTGTGAAATTCTTCAATAATATCAAGGGTGTTATTTATCTTTCTAAGCTTAATGGCATTGCTACACTCTTTGAGGGACAAACAATGCATTTTCGCATCACATCACGATCAGAGGATAAAATTGTTTTGGGTCTACCTGAGGACACATTTGAACTTGGAGAATTTTGCAATGCAACAGTAACCCATGTGATGGATTCTGGATTAGAAATTCTAGTTGAAAGTAAACAGGAGGATAATCCAAGCTTAAAAGCACTCGTACCGGATCATTTACTTTCAGATTTCCCCGATTTGACTGCTCCTAAATTAAGGACTTATAATATTGGACAAGAAATTACTGCTTGTTGTATTTCAAAGAATGTATTTAGCATACGGGATTTGCATTATTTTCAAGAGGGTACCTTAGAATGGAAGCAGTTAAAGAAGGGGGATATAATTCGAGCGTTTATAAAGAACGTTGAAAGTGACATCATAGAAATTATGGTTCCAATTAAAGGCTTTACGAAAATCGTCAAAGTTCATAGCAAAATGTTTCTCATCGAAGCAATCAAGCAGGGTAGTGTTGTAATGATTCCAGAACAAGTCATTTATGTTAAAATTCTTGGTAAGGAGACAACAACTAAGACACTTGGAGTTTCAGCAAAGCTATCCGATGTTTGGGGTGGAGATTTTGTTCAAACCGGGGAATACTTTGCGAAGTATTTGACTGATATTCACGAAATCAAAAAGGCATTGAAGAAACAGGGCAATCCAATAGCTAAATTGACTATTGGAAAAAAGGTCTTAGCAAACTATCAAGGCATGGATGCAGATACAGAGGATTGGTTGATGGAAGTAGAAGAAAGTAAAGTAATGGGTTTGATAAGAAAATCGCTGCAAGACAAGCAGAAACCAGCAAAGGAGGGTACATCAGTGGAATGCATTGTACTTTGGGTGGACTATTTGAATAATATAGTTTACCTTACTAGTAATCCAAAAGATATTAGCCGAATAACAAGTAGCCGAAATATCCCCGAAAACCTTATTAATAAAAATGGAATCAATGCTAAAATAATGTTAAAATTGGACAATGTACTAGTTTGTTTGCTTAAGAAGGGTCAAAATCCGCTGGCATATATTCCGACACGGCTGCACTATAATGATTTTGAAGCTGGTAGCACGAATGCAGTTAAAGAAGGAGATTTCTGTAAACTGTCTTTTATCCATGAGAAACTGCCTATAGCTGTTTTGGAAGAAATTCGCCATCTTTGGCATACTATGGTGAAATACAAGAGAAAACTGGAAGAGAAACTGGAAGAAATGCCACCCACTAAGAAAGTGAAGGAAGTGCCTAAAATAAAAGATGTGAAAGAACCAGTTGTTGAGAAACCAATGTTTTATGAAGATCGAGTTCCAAGCTGTGTTGATACTTCAAGTGAACCTGCTCCTGTGTCACGTAAGCGCACCCTTGAGGAATCGCGAACTCCATTGCAAAAAGCAAAAAAGAAACCCCAAGAAGATGCTGAAAAGATAAAGAACCCACCTAAAAAAGAAACACTCCCTGCATCATCGAACATCTTAACCACAACAACCGAAAAAGTTGCCCTGGAGCAATCGGGAACTCCATTGCCGCAAGTAAAAAAGCATCAAGATGCTGAAAAGATAAAGAAACCATCCACAAAAGAAATACTCCCTGGAGCATCGAATATCTTACCCACAATTGCCGAAAAGATAAAGAAACCATCTAACAAAGAAACACTCCCTGGAGCATCAAATTTCTGGTCCACAGATTTAAATAGTTTGGCCGAAAATAAATCAGAAAACAGTAGTAGCGATGATGATGAAGAACCATGCGGTGAGAGTGAAAATAAAAGAAAGAAGAAACAAACACCCGCTGAAAAATTCAAAGCAGCTCGTGAAGAAGAAGCCCGATTGCGAGAGATTGAAGAGAAATATGCAAACCCGGATATTTTACCCGAGACGATAGACCAATTTGATCGGTTGGTATTGTCCGGACCAAATGACAGTAAAAACTGGATCAATTACATGGTGTTCCATTTGCAAGCCATGGAAATAGATAAAGCTAGAGCTGTGGCAAGGCGCGCATTGAAAGCAATATCTTTTCGTGAGAGCGAGGAGCTCATCAACATTTGGGTAGCTTTGTTGAATTTAGAATTGCGTTATGGCACAAAGGAGAACTTCAATGATGTACTTAAAGAATCATTGATGAGTAATGATCAATCAAAAATTTACATGCGTGTGTTGGAAATTTTGGCGGAAGCTAATAAAGCACAAGAGTTGATTGAATTGGTTGGCGTAGTGACAAAGAAGTTCAAAAATAACATGGAAATGTGGAAGAGTTGTGCGATAGCTTTGTACAAGGTGGGCATTCATGATCGGGCAGAGCAGATGATGCATAAAGCTTTGGCTGTATTGCCGGAGAGAGAACGTGAGTATACATCCAAAATGCAATAAATTAGTCAAATTGTCCGTAGGTCTGTGCGTTTGCGTCCGCTGTAGATAAAGCTAGAGTTTTAACTTGTTAAGTTATGTGTTTAAATTTAGTACAGAGCATTTGTATGTGAATCCCTAGATGAGATATTCGATTGTTTTTAAGATCACCAAGAACGGCTAGCAACCAAACAGTCATATTATTTCAATTTTCTTAAAAATCAAAGAAAAGTTAATTGTTCAGTTTTTCTTGCACACTTTCCCGTTTAAAAACTTATTTTGTGTAAATTCGTAAACGTCAAATGTTTCCGCATCACTGCTTTTTTGCGATGCTGATGCGTGACACAATAATTGCATTAGCAACAACTTATCAAGAATTTTTTTTATTCTTATGTGTTTGAAGCTTGCGCATCAATTGATTCAAGTTTGCAATAATGAACACGTTTGCAAAAAGTGATGCGGGTTTTCTTGATTCTTATTTGTTTGAAGTTTGCGCAACACTTGATTCAAGTTTGCAATAGTGAACACGTTACGCAAAAAGTGATGCGCGTTTGATGCATTCATGAATGTTTGCCGGAAATGATTGTGCATCATCTCTGAAACGAAGCGTTTGTGAATTTATACTTTATATCTTCTATGTCTGGCCAAGTTATAGCTTTGAATCAGAAGAGCAAAGTCGTGCCATTCAGCTGTGCAGACTTTTAATTTGTATACACTTACCAACATTTTTTATGATTTTTTTTATGTATGTTATTTTTTTTTCAGACGTTAATACAATAGTCGCATTTGCAAACTTAACGCATAAATATTCGAAAAATCCGGAAACCGCTCATGCTCTATTAGACCAGGTTGTTACATCATATCCAAAACGTGTGGATGTGTGGTCACAACTTATAGATATGTTAGTTAAAGATGATCAAATTGAATCTGCAAGGTAAGTCATGGATTTTTTCTTATAACTTTGACAAATACAGATTTATTTTCTTATCTATAGGCGAACATTTGAGCGAGCTGTTATACAAAAAATTCCTATGAAAAAAATGCGTATTATTTTCAAAAAATACTTAGAGTTCGAACAACGACATGGCACACCGGGAAATGTAGAAAAGGTGAAAGCTGAGGCAGCGGAATATGTAAAAAATAATTCATAAAGAAAAACTGTGTTGATGTAAAATAATGTAACAGTTAAAAAAGCTACATTGAAAGTGTACAATAATATTTATGTAAAGACAGACCCTATTGATTACTATTTATTTTTAATATTTTTGCTTAGATGACATAAAACACAATTAAATGGTAATGTAATAGCGCAAATATAACAAACTCACAGACAAAATACAATTAATTGACTTAAAATAAATCGAATGGTAAAAAGTGGAATAGTTGGTTGAGCCATAATACAAAACATATAACAGCAAGGAAAGCTCCTAGTATGTATGCCCGAATGCGCCAGTGATGTCGACTGCCATTAAGAAGCTGTACAATTTGTTGGGCTTCCTTTTGAGTTTGTTCAATGCTTCCTGAGTTATCGATGACAAAATGAGATTTTTCACATTTTTTATCCAGAGGCATCTGAGAGGCGATTCGTTTGCGTGCATCTTCCTCGTTAAAATTGTTTCTTTTTCTTAGACGTTCCAGTTGCTGATCACTCTCGCTGTGTAATTAATAAATTAAATTTTTTACAATAAAATAGCAAGAAAATATTTTATACAAATACAATTTAAAATGAAATTTCTTCGTATGTAAATCAGCTACCCAAGGAAGCTTATGTTCGATCCTCTTGTAACCTAGCTGAAAGATCGAACAATTAAGAAAACAAACAGAGATATCTATGAAAACTTAAGAAAAATCGAGTGACAGAAGTCACGCCTGTCGGGCCACGGCTTGGCTTCGAAGCTAAGTCGCCAGTGGCAACAATTAAATTAAAAAAAATACAACAACAAGAAACAGCTCAAGGAGCAATGGACTTTTTTTTTCTTGCAGCAGTGGTTCCGGTAAAATCAATGGGTTATTTTCTGAATACTTCATGCATTCAACTTCAACTTTCAACTTTTTCTTTTTTCGTCTAACGAAGGTATGTACTCATTTTCAATCTCTTGTCCGATAATTTTTGTTCGCTTCTCGCATTTTGCACAAACAGCGAGCAAATCAGCGATTGCCACATCAAACGAAATAAATTTGAAAGAGGAGTTCTAATAGACTGGGCAGTATTTATTAATTAACGCAATACTCTATTCAATAGTCGTGTGTTAACCACCGCAAAAACTTCTATAGAACAGTTGTAAATTAGCATGCTTGTAGTCACTTCCTTACTAATAAGTATGCCTATTTTATTGTCAACCACATCAGCCAACATAAGTTTCCTTATTCTTTTATTTATACAAATTTTAAAATTTAAGTACCTTAAGGCCAATTTATCATTTCATTTTTCATTTGCTTGTTTCATTAATCGTAAAAAAAAACACCGGATGCGAATGATTAAACTTAAATTACCTCCCCTCAAACTCACCAAGTAACAGTTATTATTTTGTGTATGAAATCCATCAAAATATTAGTCTCAAAAAGTAATGGCAAATCAAGAACAACATATTGTGCACCAGACATAAGATGCTTCAACACTTCCAGTGTAATTGTCCTATGGATACGTGGGTGGGTTATTTCATTCAGAATGCCTCTTTTCTCGCTGCTGCTGAATATAACTTTTCCCAAAGCATCACGATCTATCTCACGCGTTGGCAGGAAGACCTCATCGCCAAAGGCTTCTTTGATTTTATACCAAGCGGGTTTGCCTGGTTCAACAACTAAATACAAAATATTAAAATACAGGCCAATAAAAAAAATACACTAGTCTCATTTAAAGAGTTTAAAAGCTTACTCTCCCTTGCAATTTTATCGGCATCAATTATAGGAATACCATTTTTTCGAAAGACCTCAGTTACTGTACTTTTACCAGTTCCTATTCCACCTGTTATTGCAACTAAGAACATTATTGTTCGAGCTTTAATTGTTAATTTTATTAAAATTATTAGAAATCTAACTTGACTTCGACTGGGAACAAATTTATTTACTAAAAGATATAGGACAGCAGTGACAGCTGATTAAACGTCAAACGTAACGTAACGTTTACATAAAGTTAAATTAGAAATATTTTGGTTTTTTTACAGAGACATCTAGCAACGTATAGCAAAAACAAAATAAACTTTCTTCGTTAAAAGAAATTTCCGGTGCTTTGAAAACTTGTTATACACATTTAAATACTTAATGGAACCTTTATATATAGAATCTAGATAGATATAGATATAGAACAGCATAACCACTCAGATACAAAATGTAAAAACTCGTTTTTGGAAACTTTCTCGCCTTCTATCTTTTAAGGGGCAAACTTCAGAGAGTCGGGCCTATGACAACAATTGTTCAAAATTGTAAGTTTAATATTTTTTACTTGCGATATAAGTACAGGGTGTCCGCCGGGAAGGTATACTACTTTGTTTTTCCGCCATTTTGATAAACATTAGTCTTGACAGTTCATATTTGGCAGTCGTGAAGTAGACTCGTGGCAAATTTATTATGGAAAATCTTTTAATCGTTAAAACATTTTATCAAAGTCATCGATTACTGTGACGATGAAAAAGTTACGTGAAATTTTTGCGAGAAACAACGTGCCAACAAAACGCACTATTTATCGTGTAGTGAATGATTTCGAAGAAAAAGGGTCTCTAGGTGATAGGCCCAAGCATGGACTACCACGTACTGCAATATCGGCTGAAAACATTACTGCTTCTCAAGGAAGTGTTCAAAACCATCCATCAACCTCAAATGAAAACGACGTAACGGTAACTGTGAATGGGGAGCGATGTGATATGATTGAAAACTTTTTAACGCCACAACTGCATGCTTTCGGCTTGACTAACATGTGGTATCAACAAGACGGTGCCATATCACATACAGCCAGGATTACACTGGAATAACTGCGAGACCTCTTTCCACAACAAGTTATTTCAAGAAATGGTGATGTTCATTGGCCTCCACAGTCGCCTGATTTGACTGCTCCGGACTTCTTTTTGTGGGGATATCTGAAAAGCAAGGTTTATGCAAACAATACCAGCGCTTGGGCAATTTCAAACGAAATATTCGGGATGAAATTGATGAAATACCGCGTGAAATGTGTTAGAATGTAATGAAAAATATGCTCAAAAGGGCTCGCATTTGTGAGACTAACAGATGCGGACATTTACCTGATATTGTATTCCATACATACATAATTGCCGACTTTAAATAAAACATTTATCAATATAAGATCCATTCTCTTTCATTTAATCAAAAATTATATACAAAAAAAAGTAGTATACCTTCCCGGTGGATTGAGATAACAATCAAACATGACATTACGGTGATAGAGAACACCAAAAATGTGGATGGCACAATTCTGTCTATCTGTCTGTTCGTCTACATCCTAAACGGCCCTATCGGTTTTCTTCAAACTTGGTACGTAGTGGTTTTTTGTGATTATGCCCACCGGTTTTTTTTCGTTTTTTTTAGAACCAAAAACAACGGTACCTGCCACGCAATTTGTTTTAACAAGGCCTTCTTTGGGTAAAACCCATTTCTCAAAAAATGGTTATTGATGGTATAATGGGAGCATTCAGACCGGTTTTTTTAATTTTCGATTTTCTTCAAAACTGTATGACTGATTTCAGTAATTTTTGTATACAGAGTCTTCCAGAAACATAAATATTTTAGTCTACTTAAATTAAAAACAAAAATTTTATTGGTTTTTAAAAAATATTTCAAAGTTTAATTTTTAAAATAAAATAATTCGAAAATGATATGATCGATTTGTTTGAAATTCGATACCTTAAGATTTTTTATTACTCTCTAAAATATTTTAAGGAAAATTTTACATATATGAAAAAATAATTGTAACTTCCACACAAAAGTTAAAAGACCGGAAAGGAAAATATTTTTTTCTCAAAAACGACTCCTCCTTGTACAAAAAATTTACAATTTTGCACTTAGAAACTATAATAGTACCTGTCATAGTACGTTTTTTTTTTATTTTGAATTTTCTCAATTTCGGCTGAACGGATTTAGATAAAATTTTTTTTTATATGAAAATTTCAGATAAGATTAAATAATATTGCCTATACAGATAAAAGATACAAATTTTCAAAAAAGAAAGTGTTCTTGAATTTTAAAAAAAAGTTTCAGTTTTTTCTTTTGAAAATTCGATATTTCAAAAATGGGTGTAACATTTTTTTCAAATTTTATTTTTATATGTACATTAATAAATACCAAAAGTTTTCCTCAAAAATATTTTATGAATTTTATATATAAAATAAATTTTTTTTTAAAAACCGCTTCAATGATTCAAATTTTTTTTTGTCCATTCAATTATATTCAACAAAGAATTAAGATAGCGTTCTTTTTTTCATCTCAAACTCTCAAAGAACTGTTTTTAGCTATTTTAAATATCGTATTTCATGTAATTAACCATTTTTCTCTCATAATTTCTTTCTATGTCCTTACATATAATTTTTTTAAACCCTTAACGCTTGAACATGATAGCAAGTACGTGCGACCTAGTCGTGCATTTTGTTTTTTTGACCAATAGGTATTAAAATAAATCAATTTAAAAAAAGAGGTGGCTTAAGGGGGTAAGTAGCACTCAAGGGCGGATCCAGACTTTGCCCCAGGGGGGGGTCACGTTTCTTAAAACTTCAGTAAAGTATTGCACCCAAAAAAAATTTTTACTTACGATATATAGCAAGTTTTATATTCGAGCAAAGTGGGTGGCACAATTCTGTCTGGTTGTCTCTCTGTCTATTCCTTGGCCTACAGCCTAAACCACTGAAGCGATTTTCTTCAAATTTTTAAATTATTTTTTCAATTCTTCGGAGGGTATATTTCTTACCTTCTAAAATTATACCAACAAAATACCATTGAGAAAAAGCTTACTTATCTGAAAAACGGCTTCAACAATTTTAATAAATCCAGTGGATTACTGAAGGTATGGTGAACATTCTGGAAAAAAATTCGAAAAACTGTAAATAACGGTACCTGCCATTTAAGGCTTTTTGAACTTCGATTTGTTCAAAGAATTTCAATCAAAATTTGCATGCAAAAGGTCCATAAAAATCTCAATAAAATTGTATATCAAAATAAAAAATAAATGTTGGCCTTTTAAGAAGATATTATTTTTTTTTTAAATTCAATATTTCAAGAACGCGTTGGTGAAATGTTTTGAAACTAGTTTATAAATGTATTTTAAAATTAATTATTATTTAATTTAATATAAAAAATAGCTTTTTAAGAAAATCGCTACAAGGTTTTTTTTGTGCTTATATTCATATTTCTTCAAATTATCAAATTGGTTTTAAGCCTTAAGCTATTTGAAAAGTTGTCAAACAATTAAAAGAACAATTTAAATGCCCTCATTTTTTATATTTTTAATTTTTGTATGTATGTACTTACTGGCATATTTTAAAAGTTCTTAATTACAGGCAACTTGAACATCAGAGCAAGTAGCTGCAATACAGTCGTACATTTTATTTCCATTGCAAATATTTTTTGAAAAAATAAATTAATTAATTAAGGAATTGAAGCCAGAACCATCATGTCACTAGATACTAAAAATATTGTCTAGGAAAAGTTTAATAAAATCTTAACTCTTTACAATAAGATCGTATTTACTCTACAAGATCTATTTTGATCTTTTGCCTGGCAACTAGAAGCTACTTTTGTTATACTTACCACTTTCCTTAATGACATCCCCCGAACAAAACAAATTCATGAAACGTCAAAATTACAAAACAAAAAACTTTGTATTCCCAAAATGGTGCACCCAAGTTAGTGGGAAAGCGTAAGCAATTACTGTCTTGGGAAAACGAAGTAAAATGATGTAGTTTTTTCATAAAAAAAGGCTTGCTACCACTCATGTCTCCGAGTTACTCAATGTTTAAAGTTACTTCATAGTGCTAGAAACTAAAAATTAATTGCAATTTACAACTTAGTTGCCTAATGGTTGCTAGACCTTGATTTTGAGATTAAGCAAGCGATATGTCATTTAGGATATTTGCAAAGAATGTATGTGATCAGTAAAAAGTCCAAAAAGTTTAATTTTATAAATTTGTTGAGACTTAGAAAATTTTGAATCAGCTGTAAGAGTTTTTCCAAGTACCGCCCAATTTTTCGCACTTCACTGTGAAAAATTGCAAGATACCAAAATCTAAAATATCGAAACTGCAGTATTTATAGATCTTGAAAAATGATATCTCACACTAAGTAAAAAAAAAACATTGCATTCTCACCTTACAATCTTGCCAATGTCAACCAAAATCTCGAAAATTGAAATCTCGAATACCTACTCAAAACTGAGTTGGTCACATAATTAGTATTACTTTTATTTGCAAGATCTCGAATGCAAGTTTTTCATTCGCCGCACGGTTTTGTTATTTGTGACCAATTCAAAAGACTGCTGATAAGAGGTCATCTAGCTACATTAATTGGTTGCGGATTTGTTTTAATGGGATTTTAAAGTTTTTTTTTTAAGTCATTGCAGGTCACTGAAGAAAATTTTTAGGTACCTTATTAAGGTTATCTTAAAAAACAAATATTTCATATCAAAGGTCACTAATTTGTTATTAAAGGTCTCCTAGATTCATTGGTGACATACATTTTTTAAAATGAATTTTCAAAGTTTTTTCATGGTTTAGTATTACTTTTTGAAACTTTTATGCCTGAAACATGATCTACTGTTACTACCTGGCCTTTTATGACCAGTAACCTTTTGAAGAGTAGACATACGGGATGCCATGGAATTTGTAATGTGACTCGGTGTACGGTGTCAGAAATGTTCACAAAATCATCAATTTCAAATTATTTTTACGGTAAAACAAAATGTAGAGTTCTGAATTATTCTTGAAATGAAAACTTTTATTGTTTTTCTGGCAGAAGAATTATTTTCTCAACTTTTCACGAACGATGTACATATCGTCGGCTTTCTGTCAAAACCTAGCAAGTCCTTAAATGACATTTTAATGTTCTTTTGGTCAACAAGAATTACTGAATTCGAATATCAATGTCTAGTAACTGTGTCATGGTTTCTTTTGGCTCTATCAACCAGTTTTAAAAACTTTCATTATTTTAAAATTCCATTTTATTACCTTTTAAATCGGTGTTTTGTGTCTTCTAAGCAATTTTTCAAATTTGAAATTTGTTTTGACAGAAAGCCGACGATATGTATTTTTACTTTGATTTTTGTGTTTTAAATACGCACGTTTAATTAAAATAAATTTGAATGCAGATTATATCCTTTGAGCAGTGAAATTTTTTTGTTTATGATTGAATTCATATGTCTAATATTTTATATCTGGGAAAAGCCCCAGGGGGGGGTCATGACCCCCATGACCCCCCCCTTGTATCCGCCAATGGTAGCACTGAGAGGGGGAGTACGCCAATTCTATTTGTTACGAGTATGATTTAGACTTTGAGGAACAATAATATAAAGTTTCCAACATGAAACAAGTTTTTGTGATGTCAAAACTATATTATTAGTAAAATAAAGTAATGGAAAAAAAACTTTTTTTGGATTTAAATGGAAAAAAACTTTTTTGGATTTAAAAACGCTTAAAAGATTTTTCTGCTGATCAAAATCTTCTTTATGTACTTAATTTTTTGGGTGTTGAAGAGAAATAATTCCACTATCTTCCAAATCAGATGTTTTTTTATAATGTAAGTCATGAAAACTACGGCATTTTGAAATTTCTACGGTTTTTGTAAAAGGAAATAAGAGGACTTTACCCCTTTCAGGCGTAATTAAATTCCTCTTGGAGTAATACAAGATTTCAAATTAACCTGGAAACGAAGCACAGAGAAAAAAATGAAAACAGCACTCTGTGCTTTCTACACATGCAAAAAACCTTCGGTATACGGTGGGATATGGATGGGAATCTTAAATGGAAGAAGAAACAGGAGCTGGATAGTAGTCTGTGAAGCTCTTAATATTAGAAAATCATATAAACACTCAGATGAGTGTAGTATCTATGAGGCTGAAATTTACACTATTGAAAAAGTGGCAGAAATGGAATACAAGAAAAAACCGAGCTCTTCGGAGATTACATTTTTTGTGGACAGTCAAAGTCGCTATAAAAAAACAATAGCCAGTGACACTATAAGAACCAAAACAGTGGCAAAATGTCGAGGCATACATACATAATATAGAAGGCAATGATATAGCAGATGAGCTGGCAAGGAAGGGGTCAGTATCAAATAGGAATAGTAGTATCCAATTAGATATGGGACCAAGAGCCTATAACACAGAACGACAAGTCAACTAGTCAACAATTACTTGTTCAACTATGTTTGTTTAACAAGTCAAAATCATTTCTGTAACTCAATAAAAAGCGTAACTCAATAAAAATAAAAGAAAAAAATTCCCTCGACTTGTTGAACAATTCCAACAAGTTTTTCTTACACGATGAGTCGTAAAGTCTTCGAAGAAAAAATATTTGATCAAAAATCAGCGCTGTTCTTTTATTAGTGGACGAACGTTATATGTAAAAAGGACTTTCATTAAGATAATAAACATTTTGTACACCGCACACGGACAAGACATGTGGCTCTATTTCAAAACAATTTCTTTCTTAAAATAGATTTGTCTATTTTTGATTCTTACAATCACTGTTCGATTCAGAGTAAAAACTCAAACACTTTATAAACCAAATTCCTTGCCACTAAATAAATTCTAAGCATAATTTTCTTGATTCCATCACTTGATAAACACTGTAAGCGTTTATTTTTTACTTCTTGACTTCGAACAAGTCCGCAACCGTCAGTTGAAAATTATCAACTATTTAACAAGTTTATTCTCTGTTTTTTGAACTCTTGTTGTTTCCAGTTACAGAAACGATGGATTTATGAAATTTCCCACTTATTTGAAGAAGCCAAAATAATTGTTTAAAGTCTCCTAGACTTGTTGTTCCGTGTTACAAAAATTTTAAAAAGTTGTTGAATTTCACTTGTTCAACAAGCACTTTATGTATTGTGTGTTATAGGCCCCAGATATGTTGATCGGCGGTGATTAAACGAAATAGACCAAATAACAAAAG
This sequence comes from Dasysyrphus albostriatus, assembly GCA_946251815.1. Taxonomy (NCBI): domain Eukaryota; kingdom Metazoa; phylum Arthropoda; class Insecta; order Diptera; family Syrphidae; genus Dasysyrphus; species Dasysyrphus albostriatus. Next base: position 218,006,885 of record OX276335.1, on the reverse strand, counting down.
AAAAAAACATTAACTTCTGGATAACCAGGAATGACTTCGTTATGTCTAGAAGTTTATGGCCTAGAAGAAGTTTTTTTTTATAATACAAGTTCTATAAACTACTATGATAAATCAGCTAAGTAGAAGACTTAGCATTAAGGATTGGACTTGTTAAATTATTGATTCAAAATAGCTTTTTATGGCCTTTAGTCCTACAAATTGGCGTTTCGCCGTGCTAACTTATGTACTCATCAGTAACACTTGATATACGCAATTTGTATTCAGTTCTGTTTAACTAACATGAATTTTTTGACAAAAATCCACTGACTAAAAACTAAACTATAAACTATATATTCTAATCTTGTTGGATATAGTTTAGAGTGAATTTTTGTCAAAGAATTTGTGTTAGTTAAGCTGAACTTAAAATACAAATTACGTATGACAAAGGTTACATAACCTATATTTTTTTTCTCAAATTTTTTTAAACTTTTTGTCCCGGGTTTTGCTCCCAGAAATATGGTCACCGTATATATTACCCCCACTGGCATATGCGACCGACCTACTCTACTCGTAACGTAGTACCTCGTGGCTTGGGCTCGGTTTCCAGCCGCTGCCACCTAAAAACAAAAATGTTTTTCTTCGAGGTAGGTACTGCCTCTTGCCAGGAAATAACAAATCCTCCAAGAGTATACTTGTCATGAATAAGAAAAACCAAAGCTTCCAGTGCCCCGATTAAGAAAAGCCAAAATGAATTGGCTAAAAGTGACAAAGAAAAAGCGATGGTATTTGCCGATTACTTAGAGGAAACATTTGAGCCCTTCGATGGGCAAGAACTCAACGAAAATATTAATATGAATTTTGCTTCAAATGAAAGCTAAATAACAAGAAATACTACACTTGCCGAATTAAAGAGAGAAATAAAGAAGCTTAAGTCGAATAAAGCTCCAGGATATGACGTAATAACGGCAGACATTTTAAAAATGCTCCCTCGTAAGGGATTTATTAACCTCCCTTACATAATAAATGCCGCTTTAAGGTTAGAATATGTTCCGAGCCAATGAAAAGTTGCGGAAGTCATAATAGGTTTCAAAACCATTATGACTTCCGCAACTTTCCATTGGCAAACCATCTCACGAAAAGAAGTCTTACAGGCCGATTTCGCTTCTTCCTACAATATCAAAAGTTTTTGAAAGAATACTACTCCTGCGCCTGCAGCCGATAATATAAGAGAAAAAATTAATACCTGAACAACAGTTCGGACCTAGAAGAAAGCTTCTGACAATTGATCAAGTGCATAGAATTACTGACGTAATTGAAAGAGCGCTTGAAGAAAAGAAAATCTGTTCGACAGTCTTTTTGGAAGTGTCGCAGGCGTTTGACAAGTTGTGGCAGGAAGGCCTTAAATTAAAATTAAGACAATTTCTGCCTGAAAGACTTTATAACATTCTAAATGGATACTAGATAACAGACCTTTTCGTGTAAGACACGAAAGAGACTATTCTGATTTCAAAGAAATAGTGGCTGGAGTACCACAAGGAAGTGCATTAGGTCCAGTTCTGTACCTTTTATTTACACGCGATATACCTCAAACAGAAGATACTACAGTAGCCACGTTTGCTGATGATACTGCAATACTAGCAGTAGGCAAAACGATTAGCGAAGCTACAATTAAATTACAAAATGCTCTTAATAATGTCAATGAGTGGACAAAAACATGGCGAATAGCGCTCAATGAACAAAAGTCAATCCACGTGGACCTTACGTATAAGAAAATAAGTAGATTGCCCGTCTTTCTTAATACCGCTCGTGTTCCATTTGCAAATGAGGCAAAGACTCTGGGAATTTATAATGGAAGCCGCACGTAAAAAAAAAATGCGAAGAACTAAAAAGTAAATTAAGAGATATGAACTGGTTATATTCAGTAAATATTTAAAGCTTAGTATTGAAAATAAGTGGATTTTATACTGATGGGGTACTTAAACGTGTTTGGACTTATGGTATACAACTTGGGCTTGTACCTGCGATACAAACTTAATAACGTGCAATCGTTTGAAAATAAATTGCTTAGGTCATTTGTAAATGCTCCGTGGTATATAAGAAACGAAGATCTTCACAGGGATCTCGGGTCTCCTACGGTCCGAGACGAAATAAAAAGTTTGGCGTGAAAACATAGAATTAGACTATTAGAACACGCTAATTCAACGATTATGGACATTCTTGACGAGTCGAATTTAGTACGCTGTCTGCGAAGAACAAAACCATCTGACTTGGTGCGGTGAACAGAAAACCGCTTTAAAAATGCGGAATAAGCAGTAACATTTACTGGCTGAACAGAATGGAGACGGAGCTGAAACTGGAATAGCTGTCAAAATGTTGAATACACAAAAATCCAATAATACGAACAGAACACGACACAGCTGCAGACGGAGCTGCAGAAGCAGCTGGACAAGTTGGCCAACTTTTAACTTTTGCATGCAGCATTTTTGACGTTTCAATATTGTGAGCGCAACCAAGTGTTTACATGGGGGTTGAAGAGAGTTTCAAACTCTTTTTAATCTCTGATAAAGACGTAAAGTAATTTTAGCTTCCATTTTATCAGTATCCAAGTCTATTTTTGTTTTAATTTTTATTTTTGTGTTGAATTAATTTCGCACAGCTGTTTTGAAATGCCTAAAATGTCAGAAAGCTGTACAGCACATTGTGGGCGATTAAAAAAAATCACGTTACTTAACTTCGTTAAAAATAAATTGCTGGACAAGTTTCAACTTAGTTGCAATCGGGAAGTGGAGGTGGTTTTAGTGTAGTAAGAATCTCACACACCTATGAGCACGCGTTTTTCGGTCCTCATAGAGCCTGATGCAGGTTTTGCACCTACCCACGGGAAAATAAATACAGAAAAAAAAATTAATAAGTGCTTCTCATCTAGACGTTCGGACTCGCCAAAAAGTTTTAGGTCCTCCCCGCATTCTTGCCAAACAACATGCACACAGGAATGGTACTCGTAGTTAACAAAAAAATGAGTTTAGCTCAAAATAATTTTATGAAATGTTATCAAAAATTCAGCAATGGAGTTTCAAATGGTTACACATTATTTAATCAACGAAAATTTGTTTCGAAAAAATTTCGACTTCATAGTTACATTTTGGTAATATTTCTTTATATCTTTCTTTATCTTTGGGGGCGTGCACAGTATACACCCGAACGGTAGGAGACCACATGTGTGTGCAGATTTTACTTAAACGCAATTAAAAATATGTGTGCATTTAGTCCTTATGTTCCTGCATCTAAATCTTAAAAGGTTGGTGGCGCTCAGTTCGATTATGTTGGACATCTTCTAATAATATTTTGTGGGACGTTTGTGGGACAATTTTCGATGTGGTACAGTTCATGTAAATGTGGGACAGTCCCACATAATGTGGGATGACGACGAATGGCCACACTTTACTGATGAGTTCAAGTGAGTAAGCCTGACGAAACGCCAACTTATAGGACTAAAGACCATAAAAAGGTATTTATGGCCTAGAATTAATGAAAAAGAAACTTGTTATATTCTATCGCCGAGCAAATAATCTAGTCAATTTGTTCTCAAAAAGGCTCTTAGCAATCAAATTTTGGGGTAGTTTTGATTCTGCCCCTCTTTTATGCTTTCGGGGGTGCTAAATTTATATCTGAGGCTTGCGACTAAAATTTCGTGACGCAAAATGGATAAAAATGCAAAACATGATGGAAAAATGCATTTTCTGCATATTCGCAAATTACATCAAAATATCAGTGAAAATATACACAATTTCCAATAAATCTCTGTTAAAGGTTTTTTTTCTGCGACAATCCATTTGGACTCAAGCGGTAGTTGAAAACTGACGTATTTTTTAAGTTTTCAAAAAACCACTTTTAAGCACTAAGGGCCAGTTGTAAAAATATTTAATCCGTGGTTCAGCAATTTTAACTCACCGACTTTGGCGAATTTAATGAGGTTAAACGATGGTTCAGGCATTAAATTGGCTATTATAACATACTTGAACCTTGAACTATCGTTGCACCTATATTATTCCACTGAAATAAGGCAATACAAATTTTTGAGTATATATTTTTTTCGAGGTATTTTTTTTAATGCTTATGGTCATTCTAAAGAATGATCGTTTTACTTTATAATTGAGTACGTTACACCCCGACTCCACAGGAGATAATTTCTCTCCAACTAAATATCAGATATTTATATCTAACATTGTCTTCTGTCTGATTTCAAATCACGAAACGAAAATTACACTAAATAACAAACAAAAACTTAATTGCCAGGCACAAATGCAGAGATTAACATCAACACTGGTATAAGGAAACGAGATAATGAGACAAAAAAAGAAATTTCTAGTCACAAAGTAAAAATATCTCCATCTGTCAAAATTCATGTCGGAGATCTCTGTCAAGATATAATCGCGGAGAGATATCTCTGACATCCCAACAAGAGATGAAACGGAGTGACTCCATTGGATATTTCATGTCAAGTTAAGCATTCTGATAGAAATTATCTCATGTAGAGTCGGGGTGTTAAGACGACCCAAGGGACTAGAAATTAAGGCAAGTTTCTAGTCTCTGATTGGTCAGATGTCAAAAAATTTATTTCCAATTAAGGCAACTTTATTGGAAACTTGACTGGAAAGTAAGTCAAGAAAAATCTCCCTTAATTATCAAATCAAGTGCACTTATGTCAGAAGATCAGCTGATTGTATTTTGTCATTGAACTAAAAGCTGAACTTTATTGTTTTGTGATTGTTGTGATTGTGTGCAAAGTAATTCTGTATCAAATACGAAAAAGAAAATGAAAAAACCTGAACGACAAGTAAAAATATGAAAATATTAAGAGTTTCGTATGAGATTTGTTAATTTTATATTGGATTTGTTAATGTCTAAATCAAATAGTCTTGAAACACCTCTTTCAAAAAGCTAATTTATTAAATTTTTTTGAATGATTTATACCTGTTGCTATGTATATTTTTGATAAAAAACAGTATCGATACTTTTTTCACGATCAACTGAAGTAAATGTTTGAAGTAAATTTCCAAGTTTGATATTTCCAACAAACCTAGTTACCTTGGCTAAATTTGCATTCAATGAATTTAATTGACTGAATATTTAGTCCCTTGGGTCGTCTAAGCGTGCCGATTTTTTTTAAATTTTGTAAATGCCACCATTCATCTTCCAGAAATCATGCGGGTCTTCGTCTTAAGGTAACGTAATTCACACAAAGCGAGCAAATTGTGGGGTTGTTTTGATTGTCCCCCTAGTTAATATTTACCAGGGTGCTGAATCTGAACCTGAGGTTTGCGACTAAAATTTCGTGACGCAACCTTAAAAAATTTGCAAAGTGATACAAAAATGTAAATTGACTGGATTTTTCGAATTACGTAGTCTAAGACACAGGCTATTAATTTATCAAAGATGATTAAGGGTATTTGAAAAATTCAAAAAGAATTTTGAACTAAAATGTTCTTACGTTAGAATGATTATGAACATTTTTTCGGAAAAAAAGATCTCTACAAAAAATAAAAGCCCAAATTTGCATAAGAAATGCATTTTTTGTATATCTCTAAATTCGACTTGCCATGCTAGACCGATTTCAAGACCAGATAAAAAAAATATCTTGGTTAAAGTTTAAGACAAATATTAAAATGTTCACATAAAGTAGGTACTTATAGTGCTTTTGAGTGGATTTTCTAAAACAGTCAAATTACGTCAATTTTCAACTAGGGATTGAGTCCAAAGGGACTGTTGCAGAAAAAAACTTTGAACAGAGATTTATTGGAAATTGTGTATTCTTTTAATGGTACTTTGATATAATTTTCGAATAATTGGTAGTTTTCGACCCATTAGTGAAAAACTCCTAGAAAGTTAATTTTTGCACCTTTTTTTTGCATTTTTATCCATGTTGCGTCACGAAATTTTAGTTGCAAACCTCAGATTTGGATTCAGCACCCCCCCGAAAACATTAAAGAGGATCAAAATCAAATTTACCCCATAATTTGCATAGTAAATACACAATATGACTGGACTATACAGTACATATGTATGTATGTAAATAATAATTAATTTCACTGTGCTAGACTGTTTTGGATCTGTTTTATGATTTGATGTTTCATTAGTACTAAACTAACATCATATCTTTATTAGAATCAACCATGTTATAGTGTAAAATATTGTAAAATTTTACCCATCGATAATTATGATAAAAGTTGTACCTATCGTTATCGCAATAACAATATTATGAGGCTCTCAGCTCTATTTGCCAACTATTACTCATAGTATAGTTTATAATCTCTTAACTCTTTTCTCAGAGCTATTAATTATTGGTATCCCTCCGTGTGTCCAATATGTACGCATTAAGTTTTGAGATCACTGAACCTTTTACATGTCATATAGTACCTACTAGTTTATTTGCTTTCTAACACTGTACCACGATCTGGCTACACTCAATTTCATCTTATAGCAATGAAAAACCTTTTTTTCAGACTCACCAAACCGGTGCGGTGCATTTCCCACTTTAAGACTATACAAGTTAAAGACTTTCGTGTCCCAGCTGATGTTTTCACTACATCAAAAGTGATTTCAATAGAAGCATATATAGATAGTAGCTATAACACCTCTCATATAGTGAATACTCTCATACAAAGTCTACACAATAAACACTGCCTCTTCTCCACCTGATCGACACTTGATAAAAGAAAGAAAATAAAATAAAACTTATAATCCATCCCAAGGTATCCCGCGAAAAACTTCATCACGATTCAGATGCTAGTCAGGTTTTAGTTATAGCCAAACTGATTCGAATACAGACCTTACAATACCGATAGCAGTACAAAATCACACAGCCCAGTATCCACCAATAAAGTTAAGACTCGCAAATTAGCCTGAGTTATAGTTTGGGAGGTAACGTTGGTGATATAAAATTTGTAAAATAAAAAAAAGATAGGTATAATATTAGGCACTGTTACTCAAACTATTTAAAAGGTATAATTATTGAAGTTTTTGTAAACATATTGGGACATATTCATAGATTTAAAGCTGTTACTAAGCAGACCTGGAGATTATCTTATGGAAACTTCATCAGGTAAACTCCAGTTTTGCCTAGTAACAACTTAAACACTGTCTATGAATATGCCTCATGCTCTATTTGCGCATCTCCCAAAACTTTGAGTTTCTACGAATTTAGCCCAATGTTCTATCCAAATTTATGTTAAAAAACAGAATTGTACTAAAATTAGTAGAAACTCTTAGATTTGGAAAGTACATAAACAGACATTAGTAATAAACTTATTAAAAAAAAATTAGTTGGATATTATAGATGCTGTTCTGGTATTAAATAAAATATCTTTTGGTAAAAAGATCCCGGTACTGATCCAGAATCTAACTGACGTTTTTATATTATAAAATAACAGTACGGTATAGAGTGCTCAGCAAGCTCAGTCAAATTTGCGGCACTACACCCTTTTGACCCTCTCTAACTTCAGTACCTATACCAATAAAGTCAGAAACTTCAAATTCACAGTATTTGCTGAGATAGTCAAAACTGTCAGCTCACTAAATTCCATCTCTTTAGAATTAGTAATTTCTGAGATATAGGGCTACAAAACTAACTCCGTCACTGACAGATTATCAAAATTATGGAGCACTTCCCGAAACCGAAGAACCTTGAAATTTTGCACGACTGTAGGTCTTTTCTCTTCTGGTGCATACAAAGGAAAAATCAAAAATCTTCAATTTTTCATTCACGGGGCGTGGCATCCCTTTCTTTCCTTCACTCGCCAAGTAAATATACCAAATTTTAATCAGTGAACATTGAGTACCAAATTTCTGTCATAATTTGGAGTTATTTCGATATTACCACAGATCTGTTATATTACTCTACTAATGATATTTTGATTTTATAAACTTCATGAACTTAAAACTTATGGCATATATTTTAAATCTTATTAGATTTTATAGCTGACTTTTTACGCACTTTTTTTTGTAAATATAAGAACTTAGCTCTTTTTTTAAAATGCATGTTTTTATTGTTATGTCCATTTAACGATAGAACATAAAAATTTGTTTTCTGCGGGATTGTTTAGATTTTTTGTGATTTTTATTTAAGAACCTTCATGACTCGACCACAATCGTACGTATATGCTCTTCTAGTTCAAGGCTATAACTTGGTTAAAGGCACGAATTATCATAGGTCAGTGAGTTAAGTTTCAAATTTTATCTATAAATCAAAATTCAAGGTAATAAACTAACTCACCAAAATAGGTACTAGAGATAAAAGGAAACAAACGTTGGTGACACACGAGCTTCTCACAACTTCAAATGAGAGAGTGTATGTGCAAAAGTTCACATTTTGTGATAAAGTATATGTTCAGTTCAAAAAATAGTCTTTGGTAACAGCAGAGTTCTTGTTGATTATTATAGATAGATTTTCCACTTAACGTGTTTTCCTCGCAAACAGAGGCTCAAATGCTGAACTGAACAAAACCAGTCATTTGCTAAGTGCCCTATTACACGATGACTTTGGAGTCATGACTTTTTTTTCGAAATTTAATGAGTGTGAAGGTAAGATCAGACGATTTTTCTCGTTCGTCCTCATTGAATTTCGAAAAAATTCATGACTCTAGAGTCGTCGTGTAATAGGGCACTAACTGTTTTTTTTCACTTTCATCAGATAGTTTTTTTTATAAAATGTTGTATTTTTACTTATTGGTCGCTTGTAGGCATATTATTGAACTAAAAAAAAAAACATTTTGTAAAAGTAACTGATTTTATCTTCCAAATATTTATAATTAATGAAAATCGTGAATAATAAATTGATCTTATGTCCACTAAAAAAAATTGTCAAAAAAAAAAATGCTGTGTTTTGCAAAACAGCCATTTTTGTCATATTCTCGTTTACTTGAAGGTTTTTACCAATTAAGTTTTTTTTTAATGATGTCCTAGAGAACGAGTTTTTATGTCCATCAACACCTTAATCGTTTTAATCGGAAAAGAACACGCTTCAAATAATTTTCATGAAATCACCATATCTCTTCGGAACACTCTTAAGTATAAAAAGACGTCTATGCAAATTTGAGCTCTTAATATTCATGTTAACACATGCCACTACAGTTGAGGCGATTTGCGATTTTATTTTTTGAAAAAATATTAATACGCAAAAAAAAAATTTAGATCGTTTGAGCAGTTTTCTTAAAAACTAATTTTTTATATATTGAATGTAAGTAACATTAAAAAAAAAATTGGTATGCCAATTTTGAGTATATAAATCCGTTTTTGAAATATTGAATTTTTAAAAATTAAATTAAATATATTTTAAAAACTCCAAAAACTCATGATTCTGTGAGCTCCCTGTATAGGCCGTTGAGCGGACTTTTATGGTGTAACTCAAAGATTTCTTTCTGATCAAAAAAGTAATTTTAGGGAAATTTTTGGATCGAAATATCCTTTTTTGTTTTGATATAATTTGATTTTCATCTGTCAAGCCATCAACTTGGGGCCGGATTTTATTTTCATGGCCTTCAAAAATAATCAAATCAGAAAAATATAAGAAAAGGCTTATCTTGAGTTAATCACATGAGTGCTCTAAATAGTTAAAAATAAGGTAAATCAAAACTGAGAAATTAATTTTTTGAAAAGAAATTGAAAAAGTGCTAACATTTTACTATTTATAATAATGGATTTATGATTTGATTTGACTGTTGAATACATTAATATTTTTTGTAAAATATTTAAATTGCAGTATTACCTGAACCACTTTTAGATATGTACATAATATTTTGAAAATTATATATTTGAAAAAGATATTGATGAAACAATAATTGCATGAAGTAGGCTAGGCGCACAGTACACAAATCAAAGGTATTATACTGCGCAAGTTGCCAAAATTGAAACTGTCGGAAATATAAAATGGCTGTGAACGTGAGGAAAAAAATACACGTAAACACAACAACAAATACTGGTATTTGACACAAATTTTGATATATGCGCAGAACTGAAAAAAGTCAAAACTCTAATGATATTACCTTTAATATGTGTACTTTGGGTGACTTACTTACTTACTTATCCGGCTCCCGATCTATGGAAGGTCTCTGCCTAAGATATTGCGGTCTTCCATCGGTTGCGGTCCATCACACACTCCTTCCAGTCATCGAGGCCAAACGTTCTTGCGTCTGAAACCGCCTGGTCCTGTAGCAGAGGTTCGGTCTCCCTGGTCGTCTCAAATCTGGGGGCTGGGATTCGAAGATTGTTTTGGCTGGAGCGTTGTTGTCCATTCACTTGATGTGGCCGAGCCAGTGTAGTCGACGTGTTTTGGCTCTTTGGACTACATCCACACCTTGGTACAGCTCGTATAATTCACGATTGAATCTTCTCCTCCATTCGCCCTCCTCGCATATTGGACCAAATATCAGCCGAAGAATGTCACTCGAAATTTTTTTAATAATCGTCAAGCACTTGGTGCCGTAAAGTACAACTGGGAAAATTAGCGTTTTGTATAGCGTGCACTTTGTCTCGAAAGACTCCTTTTCCGAAGGAAAGGAGTTTTGAACCCATTTGTTAGGCCAAACCGAAGTAGCAGTGCCTCGCTAGGGTAATTCTTCGTCGAATTTCCACTAAGGTGCCATTCGTGGGGTCGATGTTTGCTCCAAGGTAGATAAACTCCTTGACTACCTCGAAATTACTGCTACCAACAGCGATGTTTTGTCCTAGGATTTGTTTGTTGATAGCATATACATTGTTTTCTCCTCATTTACTTCAAGACCAACGCCCGAGTTCCGACATCGCCAATAGAAACTCTTTTTGTCTTATGCTATCATATGCGGCTTTGAAGTCGATGGAAAGATGGTGGGTCTCGACTTGAAATTCGTTGGTCTTTTCCAGGATTTGCCTCAATGTGAAGAAGGTCTATCGTTGATCTGCATGGCCTGAAGCCGATCATAGTGTTGCTGAAAGGTTTAAGACGCTCACATAGTACGTTGGGTGTAGGGATATACCTCTGTAGTTTTTGCAGGACATAGGATCGCCTTTTTTGTAGATTGGGCATATGCAGCTAATTGACCAGTAGTCGGGCATACTTTCCTCTTCCCACACTTGGTTGATGAGCTGGTGCATGCACCTTACCAGAACATCTCCTCCATACTTGAAGAGTTCCACAGGTAGGCCATCCGAGCCAGCGGATTTGTTGTTCTTAAGCTTGTGGATAGCTTTCTTAACCTCTTCAGTACTGGGTGCTGGGACTGGATCTTTATTGACTGATCTCATGCTTCTTTGTTTGCCTGTCGCTTCCTCTACTGAATTTCCATTGAGCAGCTGCTGGAAATGCTGCTTAAACACGTCTACAATTCTTTGTGCTTCGGTGACTAGGTTCCCTTTGCTCTTTTCCTTCTACGCAGGGTTTTTCTCTTTCTTTCTCTTTTCACGGTACTCTTCTCTTGCTTTGCTTGTGTTTTCCGTTGCAACATTTGAATTTGTGCATTTTCCGTCGCTTGCTTCAATACCGCGCATTCCTCATCATACCACGGCTTCTTTTTTCTAGGTGGTTGATAGCCTGGTGGTCTCGGCTGTCTCTTTAATGGTGTCGCGATAAAAGTTCCACTGGTTGTTGACACTTGTGGTGGGGGTACGGCAGAGAGTGTCCCAGTTAATTGTTCACTGTAGTCTCTGGCTTTTTTAGATGTGCAAAAGTATGATTATGTTGAATTTCTTCCTTTGGGTGGTCTTCGCTTTCTTTTCGTTGGATAGTCTAGCTCTGAACTTTATCACAACAAGAAAGTGGGCAGAATCCACATTTACACCTCGGAAAGTTCGCTCGTTTAAGATGTTTGATGCGTGCATTGGTTGGCGGTTCCACCAATTGGAAATCGCCAGGTTGCTGTGCGTTTCCTTCGCCTGGTTAACCTAGTGCTACTTATCACCGTATTAGAAGCTGCAGCAAAGTTGATTAGTCGAAAGCTGTTGTCTGTTGTCGTTTCGTGGAGGATGTACTTTCCAACTAATCCACCAAAGATATTTTCCTTCTCGATTTTAGCATTGAAGTCTCCGAGCACGACCTTGACATCATACTCCAGACAGGCTCTGTAGGCTCCGTCCCGGAGGTCGTAAAAATCCTCAGCTTCATCGGTAGGGGCGTGTGCACATATTAGGCTGAAGTTTTGGAAAGTAGCTTTGATGCGGCAACCAGGAAATCGCTAATCGGCTTAAAATCGATGACTCTCGATCTGAGTCGATTTCCCACGAGTTGTGGAAGGGTGTTTTTTGATGAAAGCGAAAGTGTGTTGAACAGGAGGTTAACTACTTTCAAGAAACTTTAAAAAAAGGTTTTATTTACTGCCAAAATGAAGATGCAAAGGAGTTTACAAAAAAATTATGTATGAATTTGTTTTTGGAAACAATATTTGTTGGTTAAAAAGTTTTACACTATCCTTCACCCATTAAAACCCTCATTTACCATAAATTGTTTAAAAAACTCTTTTAATGCTTCATTCCGATAATTAATAATACATTTTTTTCAAGTTTCATTATAGGGTATATTTTTGTCACAAGTTTGATGGTAATAATCCTACCACAATCCTAAATCCTCAAAAAACACCCTTTCACCAGAGATATTTTTATAGAATATTAATATTTTTCGTCTTCCAATTAAATTTACGAGTGAGTTCAGAAACTATCTTTTAGTTAAAATTCTTCCATTGTAAATGTAAAAGCTTTAAAGCTAGGGTCATATTTTCATATGGCAATTTTAAAGTAAACACCTTGCTTTGCTTGAATCCAGACGAAGTTAATTCTTATGTAAATATGTAATAGAAAAACATAACATCAACATCTCTCTCAATATTCCAATATCGCTAATGGCACTGATGACGATCTAATTTGTCGTAAGTATGTGGATGAAATTTGTTATCAACGAAACAAATAACTGCAAAAACACTGTGCCGGGTAAAATGATTATTATTTTCAACGCTACCTTCTGTATTATAAAATTTGATGTTCATGTGTGTAATAAATACAATTTATTTTTTGTTTTAGTTTCCAAAAAACCTTCTCCATCCAGGCATTACACACAGCATACCTCTAGTTGACAAACAGCACAAAAAAACCTCAACTTTAGCCATATAAAATCATTGGGCAGCGTTATTTCGAACTTCAGTTCGTCGGTATCAACTGTCGACATTGGATTGTGCTGTCTGCCTTCTCATTTCAAGCTAACTATACACTACTTAGTCTAGCGCAAGCTCTTTACACCTCCGAGGAAGAAGTAACAAACCTTCTTCAACACTACTTCTTACAATCGACGACACGATAGACGCATAATTTTTAGAAAGCTCGTCAAGAAAGTCTCATTCGTACAACGACACCGTTCGCTCTCGGTAAACTCTTCCGATATCATATTGAGAATTTATAAATCGGACACGGAAACTAGGGTGTCACTTTTTCGATTTCCTGTTTCCTTTCAAAAACTGTGACTGTGACAGGTTGGTCCTGTTTTTTTTTTTTGTATACAAGTGATTTCTTGCTGTGTTATTCTGTTTTTAATTTGTAAATATTTTTCTTCTCACCAGATAAAATCCATGCAGTGTTTTTATTTAATTTGTTTAACAGAGTAACAGCTTACAACAAAGAAAAAAACCTATTAATTGTGTTTGTTTTGTGAATAATCATTGCTTCAAATCGTAGGTCAACAAAATCTTTTCAATAAATCAACAACAATCATATCGAGAGATCTCTGAAGTTGTAGCATGACAAGCGGTATGCAGACAGTAATAACGTAAGTGTAAATAATTGTTCTTTTAAATAATTATTATGAGGTGTGTAAACAGAATTGGTTTATCCTGTGACATTTAAATAAAACGAAACAAAAGTTATTGTGGGTTTCGGTGTTTCTTAGCAACTCAACGGGTTAAGGTACCCCTGTCTGGAATTGATAATTTTGCAATAATTAAATTAAACAATTAAAATTGCATTTTACCTGCCGAATATTTTTGTTTCTTGGTTTCATTGAAGTTACATACACATTGCAAGAAAGTAAAGATAATATAAACAAAATAATTAAATAGTAATTTGGTAAGGAGGACATCGAATCTTAAATGAACAAGTGGGTTGTACATACCTACTTGTTGCTTTTTTAACTTAAGTGTCGTGGAGTAGATATAACTCCAACTTGGAGGTAGTGTCACACTGAAATTGTTGTTGTTTCATTTAATTAATGACAGTTACTTAATAAAAATAAAAAAAAAAAATGTTTAAAAAATCGTAGGATTTCTTAAGCTACCTAAGGCACCTGTTACAGCTATCATTGAATCTCACCATTGATTTTTTTTAATCAATCTGAAGGCATTTTGAAAAGAAAATCGTTTATTGTTTTGATGGACTAATAAAGTTCAAGACTCAATTAATATTTCGAGCCAAGAAAAAATTTAAAATATGCTCAACTTTCCACATAAAATGACTTTTATTATTTCAAGGATTGAACTACCTTACCAATAATCATTAAAAAGTCATTACATGTGGAAAATAGAGATAGTTAGAATTTTGTTTGTTTGGCTAGAAATATTAATTTAGTTCTAAACTTTATCCGTCCACCAAAAAATTAAATGATTTTGCTTTCTAGACGTCTCAAAATCAATCTTTAAAGTTATCAATGATGAGTTTCAATGATAGCTATAACTGCCGCCTAAGCCAACATTTATGAATAATTTGTTTATTCTGCGACTATAAATCCATGTTCAAGTCTGAAGACTTCCGTTATATGTATAAACTAAACAAATTAAAGTTTTAAACAAGTTTTCGAAATAAAAAATGTACAAAAGATTTCTTCTATTGTTTTTGTACTAAAAATAACTGGAAAAACTTCTTAGAGTTCCTAAAAATTTGAAGTGCAAAGCCTAAGAGTCAACTGTTTATGTAGGTTGTTGTTGCTTACATTATGGGTACAGAAATATAAAACCAACCATTTTCGCCTTTTCTTTTATACCATGTATATGCATATCAAGAGTATATTTAATTAGATCTTCGATTTGGTTTTTTTCTACGAATGCAAACTCTTACCCTTATAATACCTACAGTACATAGATTGTATCGCAATTTTATTAATTCGGATTAAGGTCGTTGTATATTGTTGACTTTTAACTTTTATTTTTGTTAATTAGCTATGTAGTTACCTACAGAAATAAATAAAATATATAAGTAAATGTGCGCTTATTTCGGGCACGAGCTCGCATGTGGTGGTCTTTTTTCGAATTTTATTTTTCGATGATTTCATTTGCAGTTGTTTTTTTTTCTGTTTTATCCAAAAATTCGACACTCAAATATTTATTAAGAAACTTTATATTAAAATCAACCCTTTGAATATGATTTTCGTATTGTGATGTGTTCAACAAGTGCGTGCACCGATAAAAACTGTGCTTTTAAAAACCTATGAGAAGTCTTGTACAACCGAACCACCTCTTGACCAGTGTTATCAGATTAGCCTTTTTATCACAAATAAGGGCTGCCTTTTTTCTAAATTTACGACAAGAATTTGAGCAAAAATAGCCCAATTATATATTACTGGTTATTATTTTCAAGAAAATACGTTACATAAGTTCAGCAATATATTTAAATTCGTTCAGATTTTAAGGATTTAGGTAGAACTATAATAATTATCAGAAGGGCACTGAAGCTAATGTCAAAAACCAACAAAAAAAGTATCTTTCCGTATCGTTAAAAGGGGAATACACCCATACTGTACTTAGCATCAATCTCTTTTTTGCATTCCTATTCCAAGAAATGCAAGTAAGTGAGTTACGGAGCACCGAAAATCTGGTCTTGGCTTGGCATTCGCATATTTAGTGCTCTTATTTAATTTTTCTTTCACACAGTTGGCACATTTTGTCCCAAAGTCTGACAATTCTACCGTTAAATACTCCCCTATTTCACTGTAATTCTTTTTGAATATAAAGAAGTGCAAAAGAGAAAAAAAATGAAAACAAGTCGCTCTGCGAGTCATGGGCCAAGGTGTTCGCGATTCGTTTTGACGTTTCTTTTTAGAATTTTTCATATCTACGTATTTTCATATTTTTCGTATACAAACCGGCTGTCCAAACTACTTGAACAGCCAACAAATTTCGTAATGAAAAGAAACTGAAAGCGTCATCGTGTAAAAAGTGGTGACTTTTTTGACAGTACATTGTCACTTGATATTAGGACATTTGGGACAGAAATTTTTTAAGTGTCAAACCATCAAATTATCATTGCGGTCATATTTGATTTGCAATTGAAATTCTGGGTGAAGCTCCAGGTGGGTCTGTTTTGAGATTATCAATTGAATTTCCAGTAACACTTTTAACCATGTTTTTTGCTTGAAATTAGTGAAATGGATCAGCGATGTTCATACTTTCAGCAGAAAGACCGCATATGCAACATTTTCTTCCTGGACAAGTGATTTCTCGAAATAGAGACTTCAATTGGCCTCCTATATCGCTGATTTACATCTGGAAGATGATTAACTCCACCTGCAAAGTTGAGAACAATATACATACATTTACATATATGTACATCATTATGTTATTTTACTTACGTATGTCGACAATAATTCAATTTTGTTTAGGTTTTAACTAAGATGTCTCTAATGCTACATTTTCACCAAAATGTAATCCGTGAGTTAAGGTAGATCGTAAAAGTTTTGTGTGGTGTTTCCATTTCCTCCGTATGAAAAAATTTAAAATAAGATTAACTTTGACAGCATACTTCAAAAGCAAATGGGAAAAGGAAGTGAGATAAAAGGTGTGTATCTAACGTGACATTTCTTCCAAATTTTCACAATTTGCTGTCAGAAACCATAGGAAAAAAAACCTAAGTTTGGGAAACTTGGCGAACATTTTACTTTAGCAAACAGGCATAAGATGTTTTATTTGTGTTGAGCTGAATTCAGCCTCGAATGAAACATTCAGCCCTATAAAGAATAGGTTAGTTCGATTTGTAGAACTATCTGTCCTAGAAAGGTTTTACGAGATTAATGGCTGCGTTCGGCCGGTAGAGCGATAGGGAAGGTATTCAAAATCCAAAAAATTTCAGAAAAGTAGAGTTGTTTCTGCATCAGCTGTTTTTTAACAAGAGATAACAACAGCACAATCAAATCCAGATCGCCAAAGATAAAGATACGCAGTGGAACGCGCACATTTTCTAATCTTCTATGTTTGCGAAATAAATTTATATGGTAAATCTTCGAGATTTAAAGAAGAAATGAGTTAAATTTTAATTAATCTCACTTTGGTGCTCCGAGAAAATGTAGTATACATAAAGCAAATACTTACGACTCAATTGTTTGCCTTATTTATTTCTTTTATTAAGCCTTTGAAAATACTGCAATTGTAATTTTTTAATTACTTTGTATTTCACGGTTAATAGTTCAAGATTTAATTGGCATAGAAAACAATGATGAGTACTCAATTAATTTATTTAAAAGAAATAAAATATTGTATTTAAGCACGAGTTTCAATTTGGTTTGGTCGATTTGGTTTTATTTAATTCTCTTTCATTTATGATTTTTTATAATCGGATTCAATTAAGTGGTAATTGGTGATTGCCAAAATGATGATTCTCTGGCTTAAAACAAATGTCAAAAAGAGATAAAATTATTTTTGTATATGTAATCCAATAAGGGATTTTAAATGTTTTTACTCTGCGTCGATCATATTAAAGTAGATGAGATCTGCTGTTGGATCGGAATGATGTATTTACTTCGTTGTCCAATGTCCATTTACGTTGTTCGTTGTTGGACGTACGCGGAACAATGAAAGTCTGAATGATAAAAACCGAACACGAATAACGATAAAACTCAAAACCTTTTTGAATTTTCGCTCAACTTTGTTGCTTGAGTACATTCACCGATTCACCGAAGACGGAATGAAGAAGAAAGTTCTTGGTAAGTGCAGCTTTAAATTACTGCCATGATTATCAAAATCTTCTCTTTGACCTTTATATGCTCAAAATTTCTATTATGTTGACATTCGTTTACTTTGCTTGCTTAATTTTTTTTTAAATAAAATTTTAAAAACTATTTGGCCAGTTTATATTTCTTGAGTGCTCGGAATTTTTCCTCAATTTGTTGGCAGAGCTGGAGGATAAAATATAAACAGTATATTCCTTACATATAAGCCAAAACAACTCTCTTCTTCTTTTCTTCTTATGTAATTTACTGCGACAAAAATAATTGAGCAAGCGAATCCAAAAAATTCAGTCTCAGTTTTTATGGGGAAAAGTGATGAATTTTTGAGAGGAATCCTGTTTATATTTCTGAGCGCTCTGAGTCCTCCGAGATCTCAGAAATATAAACTGGCTAATTAATTTCAATTTTAAACAAAAAGTTTCAAAAATTAAACTGTCAAATTCATCAGCTTAGTTTCCGAATTATACCAAAAATGTTGAAAATTGGCAAGTTTGTACTATTAACGGGTGATTTTTTAAGAGGCTTAGAACTTTAAAAAAAAAAAACACAAAAAATTCGAAAAAATTAATGAAATATTTATTTGAATCGATAGTTTGAACCTTGCAATTTAATGTTTAAAGATAATTTCATGCAAATGTTGACCGCGGCTGCGTCTCAGGTAGCCCATCCGCTGAGTCCAATTTTGGCATACTCTTTCACACATATCGGCCGGTATCTCACGAATGAATGCATGGATGTTGGCTTCCAGTGCGTCAATCGAAGCGGGCTTGTCCCTATAGACATTAGCCTTGACATACCCCCACAAAAAATAATCTAATGGTGTCAAATCGCACGATCTAGGCGGCCAATTGACCGGCCCGAAACGTGAAATTAACTGTTCGCCAAACTCGCCTCGCAATTGCGCCATTGTTTCGCGTGCTGTGTGGCATGTGGCACCGTCTTGTTGAAACCACATATCATGCAAGTCAAGAACTTCCATTTCGGGCAAAAAAAGTTTGTTATCATCGCTCGGTAGCGTTCACCATTGACAGTTCGCATCATCTTTGAAGAAATATGGCCCAATAATGCCGCTGGCCCATAAACCGCACCAAACAGTGGCTTTTTCGGGATGCATTGGTAGCTGTTGCAATGCTTCTGGCTGATCTTCACTCCAAATGCGGCAATTATGCTTATTTACGTACCCATTCAACCAAAAATGAGCCTCATCGCTGAACACAATTTTTCGATAAAAAAGCGGATCCTCGGCCAGCTTTCCAAGAGCCCATTCACCAAAAATTCGGCGTTGTGGTAGGTCGGCTGGCTTTAGTTCTTGCACCAGCTGTATCTTAAAAGGCTTTACGCCCAAATCCTTCCGCAAAATTTTCCACGTAGTGCTGTAACAAAGGCCTAACTGCTGGGAACGGCGCCGAATCGACATTTCGCGGTCTTCTGTCACACTAGCTGATACGGCCGCAATATTTTCTTCACTACGCACAGTACGTAAACGTGTTGGTGGTTTAATGTCCAACAAAGTAAATTTGGTGCGAAATTTGGTCACAATCTTCCGAATAGACTGCTCAGAAGGTCGAGAATGCCGACCATAAAATGGAAGCAGCGCGCGATGAACATTTCGAACCGAGCACGAATTTTGATAGTAAAATTCAATAATTTGCAAGCGTTGTTCATTTGTAAGACGATCCGTGGTTAAATTGCAAACCAAACTGAAGCTGTTTGACAGTGACACAAGGTACTAAACACACGTCAGCTGTCAAAACCAGTGTTGCCAAAACCAAACCAGCTAAAAAATCACCCGTTAGTATTAAAACAGTGATTTACACATTTTCCATTAGACATTCATGACTGTGTCCACTTTCGAGTTTTATTCTCGAGAACAGCTTGAGAGTCACTTGCTAGGTTGTCACTTGTCTTTGGTTTGCTCTTTGAACGATAAAGCTACCAGTTCATTTCCACTTTTGCCTTTAATTGAAAAAAGATTTGTGTTGTGTTTCCATTTCCACCACATGAAAAGACTAAAAATAAGATTAACTTTGACAGCACACTTCAAAAGAAAATGGGAAAACGAAGTGAGATAAAATATTTTATTTGATTCAAAATGATTGAAGACCTGAATTCAGCCTCGAATGAAACATTTAGTCCTATAAAAGAATAGGTTAGTTCGATTTGTAAAACTGTCTGTCAAACTATCTTTCAAAGACAAGGAAATTTTTACAAACGCCTTTGTCAGTTCATTGGCTGCCACTTTCTTGGTCTTTTATGAACTGACACTCATTGTAAATGAGCAAATATTCTCAGCTGTCATCTTCAAGAAAATGTAATATGCATAGTAGTGTGAAGAATTATCATCTTTGCCTACCATTTCGAATCTCAAGTATTATCGAATTGTGGTACCTTCTGTATTAGCGAATTTGGGTAGTTTTCAATATTCAATTTAAGGTTGCCCTTCTGACTTGTTTGCATTTTCACAGAAATACAAGACCAAACTTATACATATGTACATATTTTTTTGCAAAAATGGCTCTTGATGTGGTTGTTTACACGTGAAGAAATGTTCAGATGTGAAGAAAATTATTCTGCAGATTTTGTTTTCCCCTTTGTGTTTTTCGTAATTTCATGAGAAAAAGCAGGATTTGATTAGTTGGATTGAATAAGAGCAGGAACACAAAAGAGAACCTCAATTTTCTTCACCGAATATTTAAAAAAATTTTAAAATATTTCATCCCCCTTCCTCTTCGGCAAATTGCTCCGTTCACCATCACAAAACACAGAAAATACTTGAATTTCTTCACATGTTATTAGCTTTGCCGGAAATGATTTTTTGAAAGTGCCGTTGACAGCAACAGACAGTGCCATTTTTGATCAGTGGGTGCCACTAACTTATTTTTTATGCAAGCTAATTTTTTGAAAGAAAAACAAACGCGTAATGCCAAGTTTCGCAAATCGTCAACAAAAAAAATTACGACCATAGTATTTATTTACTCTCTGCGCTATTTTTAAACCCATTTGAAGCATATCTTACTTTAGTAACTTGTTCAACTCTAAAATGTAATTCATAAACATCGCGTGGCTATCTTAGCCACTGAAATTTGTTGTCCAAATCTTCCGATTAGATCATTAGGATAATAACAAGCAGCTAATAGGAGTGATGAAAGTATTGGTTTTAAAACATTCTAAGAAATATTTTTTGTTTAAATATATTTTATTTAACTACACCAACATCAGTGCCATTTAAATGAAAAGGTGCCATAAGTGCACGATCTGGCCACATCGGCAACGCTGCGTGTGATTAGGGATACACAAAAAAAAAATTAGAGCCTTTAGTGAGCAAGCAGATCCAATATATTTTTGTTTTCTCAGTAATTACAGTAAAACTGAAAAATTATGCTGAGGAGTCCTTTGCCTGAGACTGAGACTGCTGAGGTCTCTGAGATCTCATTTTCTATTATAAGGTCGTACTTAAGGCCTTATATTTGAAATGGAAATAAAAGTTCTGGGAAAACCAGCTTCCCCAAAGCTCATTTCATAAAACTTTCTCCGTCGTATTTATAAACTTTGTTTAACTTTAGACTCTAAAAATGTATTAATAAACTTTTGTTTGCTCTTGTCCTAAAGTTTGTCTAACTCGTATCGGTTGTCAAACTTGACATTTTATTTTATTAAAAAAGGCATACATATTTCCAACTATTAAGGACTTTTAAAAAACTGTCAAATAATTAGTCAACCGCCTAAAAACATTAATAAATAAGGCTGTCTATATGTATACATTGATGAGGATAATATTCAGCAGGTTATAACATCGCAGCAGAGGTATCCATACACTTTTAGAAATCTGTAAAAAATACCTAATTTTGTTAATTCCACTTGAGAAATCTTTGAAAATAGACTTGTAATAAGATCGTTATAAACGAATACAATATGGTACTTTCTCAAACAAAGACCCACTTTTATTATTATTAAGTGATTTTAAATGTAAGTGTAATTTAACTGCCTTAAATTCTTTTCAATCTGTTACCTTGAAATAATAATTGAATTCAAAACATAAGTGCTAATTGATGTTTCCAAAAAATTTAGTACCTACCTACAAAGAAAAAAACTTGGTTGGATTGGTTTGATTTGAGTTCAAAGTAAGTGAAATTGTCTACCTAATTGTAAATTAAAGATCAACATTTTTTTAATAAGAATTTAAGTGAATGCATTCAATGATAAAATAGTTCGTTAGTAATTCATATGAAATTCAAAAAAAATTAAAATAATTTCATTAGCGCTTTTAATTCATATTTTTTTTTTTTTTAATAAAAACCACACTTGTGATCATATTGAAGAAGTTTGACACTTTCTAAAATCTAAAGTCTATGGTTAGTTGTGCAGTGTACACTGAACCGCATCTTGTTTCATATTTAATCTCATACAAAACTTAGGTCATATTTTCACTGTCATCTAATCCAAATCCTACTCTTTAGTCTTATGACAGTTGAGTAAGCAGTGATTGCGTTGCGGCAATCTTGAAAATTTATTTTAATTACTCCCGGACTTTTAAAATTAGTTGCTGCCTTATTGAAACAATACTCATCAACAGCAACTACAGCAACAAAAAAATTAATATCAATAAAGTATTCATTGCATTGTATATGTTAACATGCGGCCTAGAAATTTTAAATAGAAATTTCGTATCACGTATGAATAGTGGAAGTTCCATCATTGCAAACTTTATGCTTCCGACGGAATACACAATCTTAATATACCTATTTTTTTCAGCTGGAATAATATTTTAACAATATCCTTGAGTATTTTTTGACACAATGCCAATATTGGTCAAGTGGCTGGCGGCGCCTCTGAATTGAGGAGGACGAAGTTAACACACAGAGGTGGAGAATGTATATATATTTGTTGTTCGTCTTTGTTTTGTCTACTTAAACAATTTATTTAATTGTACTATATTTGCGCTTTGTATCATGTATCAAAGGCTTTGTTGTAGTTGTTGCTTTCCTGTTTTTTGTTTCAATTTCATGTCATGTGGAATGTCACTGTTGTTTTTTTGAGAACACAAACCTTACCTTACCTATGCATCATTTTGACCAGATAATGCATGCATTTTTATAATACAAAAAAACTGTCTCATGCATTGTCGTTTATACATTGTGCAGTATGCATGTCATACTTGACATTAAAGGGCTTGTTTTGTCTCGATGATGTTGAAAAATGCTTTACACCACTCACCACGCGCCGCGCCGCGTCGGTTGAAATGAAAGTGAAAATGTTGTTAGGAGGAAAATTAGGGGAGAGCTTAAAGTAAGTACCTATGAAATGTACTTGTACACTTAACCTGAATTCTTCAAGTTTAAATTATGGAACCTTTACCCTATGTATATATGTATGTACTTCAAGGATGGTCATACACGGAGAAGGAAACACTTTTGATATTATTTTATGATGATGGCTGGTATTTTATTCTACATTTCCACCTAACACTAATCTGAGATTTAATATAAGATTTACCTCAAATATTCTTCAAATCTTGAAGATTTACTATACAAATTTATTTCGAATATCTTGAAGATTAGAAATTAATCTTATTAAATCTTCCTAGGGCAAATATTTTGACAAATCGAACTAACCTATTCTTAAATATCGCTGAAGATTTCATTCGTGGCTGCATTCAGTTCTTCGCAAATGAAACATTCTATCTCACTTACACTTCATAAGAAAATATGAAACACCATTTGCATTTTTAAAGGTGCTGTAAAAATAAATCTTTTTCAAATCTTTTTGTTCGGTGAAAACACCGAATAGATTTATTAAGGAAATTTTATCAATTATCACGAAGTCAGAAGTCAAAGTCCATAGGGGTATAGAGAAAATGGTGGCCTAGTTTTTATTTCTTTGGTCTTGAAAATGAATCAAATCAGAAAAATAAAAGAAAAGGTTCATATTGAGTTAGAACGAGTTCTGAATAGTTAAGAATGAAGTAAAAACAAAATCGCGAAATTAATTTTATTTTATTGAAAAAGTGCTATCATTTGATCAACCATCAAGTATACATATTGCATGTTTTGGGTGTCAAATACATATATTGCGTGGTTCTTTAAAATGCTGTGTCTTTAAGCTATATTGAACGCAAGGAAAAATTTAATATATAGAAAAATAGAAAACAATTTCAAATTCAATTCAATTCCAAATTCTATTCAATTTGCCAAAGTTAGTCCAAAATTGTTCATTTACGCTAAAAATGTATAGTTTTTGGCAGAAGAGACAAGAGAATACTCATGAGAGAGTAAACAACATACATATATGTATATGCATTTATAAGACGCTCAACATAAACTTTCTAGTATTTTTTGAAATTTTTAAGTTTAAATCATGTCTTAAAGAATTTATTGCTCAATTATGCAAATTAACAAGTTTTTAAGTTTTTATTTAATTGAATTATTTACTGTGGTTTTTGTGATCAATAGAAATATACAAATTTGAATTAACCAATGACGTGCGAAAAAACCTACCATATAACCGAAATGAATGACAACTTTTTGTTAAACGGGTATTAGGGTTGCCACTTTGCTGCAAATTGCAGTAGATCTACTGCACTTTCCGCAAAAAAATAAATCTACTGCCACTAAATCCATTGTATTGAACTTTTTTGTTTTACAAATCTTCTCTCGAGCAGATGTAAAAAAAACTATGCAAAAATTTATCGCTGTAAGTTTCGGTTTTAACGATAGAAAAATTGAACTTCTGAAGTACTCGTACATGGATGCAAAATAAGTGGTCGATGGTGATATGCCATCAACTACCTTTTAGAATGCTTTCCATTTACCGAGTTCAAGAAAGAAAATTTAAATAGTCAGTGGAGGTAATCACTAGGACCTTTAGGCAAATATTAGGATCCTTTGGACTGTTCAAGACTTTGGTTTGATTTATTCAATACAAAAAACAAAAAAACGCTTTTAGGGAAAAAATATATTTCAAACTTTGCGAATAGGTAAATATTGATTTTGTGTTCACTCTCCCATAGTAGTACTGCAGCAAAGCGAAAGTTCTAAAAAGAGCCGACCGCAAATTCTGAGGGTGGATGTGTAACCAAAATCTGGGTATCAGTTGGTTTACAGGTACATGTATCGTGATACGAAATACCAAAGTCTGACAAGTTTCTTTTTTAGCCTTTGGGAAGCGTGGAAGATTTAAACCTGCTTGGTTTCCTATCTACGTGGTAGGGTTATTAACACTTCAATTCACTTTCCAGACATAGGAAGTGATGCTCTGTCAGTTTCCCGAAGTTTAAAGAATTTTATCTTGAGGAAACAATCAATAGAAGCCATTGAGCTTTTCAAATCAACTTTATCGTTAATTTTTTTGGAGACTTTACTTTGTTGATTTGTTTTTGTTTCAGTTCTCCAAAAAAGGTATAAGGTTCGTGTAAAATAGCTATATCTTGAGTTCTAAAAATCGGACCGACAAGACTGAGGTGTCTTTTCTTCAGGCAGAATGAGTGCTCTGAGTCTGAGTGATCTGAGCTAGAAAAGAAATGTAGATCTTTTTTGACAGCTCAGTGCAATGCTCGAAGCTAAAAAAACGCTTATTGGAAAAATCTTTGGGTGCGTTCGCTGCGTACTTCAGTGATCCGGATTTGTTTGTGTTGTTGTAATCTCTTGTTAAAAATAACTGATGTCACTGATGCATAAATAACTAGAGAAGCGTTTTTCTTTTTTAGCTCCGAGCATAGAACGCGAGCTGTCAACAAAATATATTTGGTTCTTTTCTAGCTCAGAGCGCTCAACTTTTGTTCTTTTTCTAAAATCCGAGCTAGCTCGGAGTACACTTCATGAATTCGCAATAAAAAGACCTAACGAATGGAATAAATGGTTGAACGCACCCAACTTCACTCTTTTTTTCACTCATTTCCAATGGATGCGTTCAAAACATCAAAATCAGTTCATATATTTTAATTGTTGGAGTTTTTGATTGGCCAGCTGCCAGATTAAAATTTAAATTTAGTTTTTATGAGTGTTTTACTCTTTTTCAACAGCCACTATTCTTTAACGTCAGCATAATGCATTCTTATTGCTGATAACAGAAAAGTTTCTTTCGTTTAGAATCAGCAATTAGCAGGTAGTAGGCTTCTTGATTAGATGTCGTAATATAGATAAAATGTATACCTACTCGTCGAGAAAAGATTGCTATCACAAACAATAATTTAAAGACGGCCACCATATTCCCAATCCAAAGCGCAAAAATACATAACAAATTAACAGGTCATCAAATTTGGTATAGTCTTATATCAAAATTCTTTCTTACGGTACTTCGAAACAGGGATAGGAATAATAAAAATAAAATAAAAAGAGTACAAACCAAATTGACAATTCTATACACAATTTTTCTTTTTGTATGCTTTATAAACCCATACCAAGACAGAAATTTTGACCAAAAATATGTTTTTCAAGATACGAGCAAAAGTGTGTGCAATGGTAGGCATTAAGTATTACATTTATTAAACTTATTCAGCCTTATTTATTAGATTTTTTTTTAGCTATAATAAAATATAATCTACCTTCTTTCATAACAATAAAGTCACCTTTATTATTTTTATAACTTATAGACTTAAGATAGATTTAAAATAATAAAAATAATAAGAAATTTTTATTTTCATGAAAAATTAGTATGCTTTTCACGCAAATGAATATTGTATAAACACGTTACTCGATGCCTTAAGGGTTATAATTTTATCACGGAACGTGCCAAACATAATATTAGTATTATTTTGTTCAAGTACCTAGGTATTGAATAAATAACAAAATTTTCTTCGAATATGTGTTAACTTTCAATCTAGTTTAATTTTGGAAGACCTGGAAAGATTTAAAGTTATCAAATAACAAACCACAGTTGGGAATTTCTGATCCACTTAAATGCTTATCTAAGAATTTTATTCTGCCATGAAGATGAGTGCGGGTGAACTCAAATATGTACGTACATTTAATGAATTACGAATTTATTGAACATTAAACTGTTTAAAGTTTCAGAGTGGTTGGTTTTGTGTCCGTTTGTTTGTGGTTTTTCAGTTTCAAGGCATTTGGTAGCGTTAGTGAATTTCAACGGATTTTTACTTGAAATGTCAAAGAGTTCGCTGATAAAGTGTCTCCCTAGGAGCCTATTTCTCAGATGGTATAGCGCAGGCCAGTGACACAGGTATAGTGAGAAGTATCCTCATGTATCTCTACGTCACCACATCCCCTGCATAGGTCGTCCAAATTGAGTTTCATCTTTTTCTTGTGGTAACCCAGGTGGTTGTGACCAGTGGTAGTGCTCACCAGAAGACATAGAGACTTTTTACTCAGTTGGATGATGTTGTCTGTCTTTTGTTTGTTGAAACTAAGCCATAATTTTCTGCTTATAGTGCAGGTATCGAGCGGCCTGCATCACTCTTTTGCTGTAGCTAGAATTTTGCTCTCGATTACCTGTTTAAGATTACAGGGTGGGAACTGAACTATTGTTTTTGCTTGATTAAGATCAAGAGTTGATCTTATTCTGGCCTGTTCATCAGCACTTTCATTACCTCGGATACCACTGTGGACTGGAACCCAGCAGAGCCTTATTTTGTGCTGTGCACCAAGAACCCTAAGCTCTATTCTTGACAATAAGTTACAAGCTTCGATTTAATTTCAATGGCAGAAATCGCATTTATTGCCGCTTTGCTATCAATGAGAAAGGTGATATCAGCTTGCGGTATTGCCTTCATTGAGACTTGTCGAGCAGCTTTTGTCACTGCCAGGACCTCAGGTTGAAAGACACTACTGTAATCAGGAAGTCTTAATGAGCTGGCCAGTCTAAGGGTTTCTAAAAAGAACCTTGTGGAAGTCTAAACGGGGTGTGGTGTAGTCAGTGCCACCATATTACCCGTGAACTTCTGTAGAATTTGTTCGTGGCCTGTAGCACTCTGTCTCCAGCAGCCACTTTGGCCTAGGTGAAGTAAGATATTGGCTGCTGATTCCTGTATAAATAGAAGTAGGGGTTTCAAGCTGAGTATAGCTTCCAGACCCGCTCCTGGAGTGGACCTCATTACCCCAGTGATACCAATGCATGCCATTCTACTATATACCTTGGTCATAATTTTAAGGCTGTTAACTTTGTCCAGTGCATTCCACCAGACTACGTTACCATTTGTCAGCACAGGTCGAGCCATGGCCGTGTACATCCACTCTATAATTTTTGGGCTTGTACCCCAAGTTTTGGCAAAAACCCTCTTGCAGGAATACAATGCTAACATGGCTTTTTTCGTTCTTTCTTTAATGTTGAGACTCCAGTTTAATTTTTTTTCCTTAACGGTGATATAATAAGTACCGTTATTTTTGGAGCTAAGATAATACAATTTCTCCTCTGGAGAATCACCGAAAAGCCTAAGTTCAAAAGATCGCATCATTGGTTTTTAGACTGTAGATTCAGATACAAACAGACAGGCAGACAAAATTTTGACACTCATTTTTTTCGTGTTCTCTATCATTGTAATGTCATATTTGATTTTAGTCTCGAATTTTTTTTGCACGAATCCAAAATTTGGCTTATTGTACCTACTTACATCGCAAGTAAAAAAGAAGTATTAGGTGAGGTGGTTTGACCATTTCGACCTGCTTGCCATCCTTCCACTACCCCGATGTATTTGCCATCACTGGTTGACCTACTCTACTACTGCCTTCTGCTAATTTTTGTTTTTCAGCATCTACTCACAAAAAAAAAAAAATAAGTACAATAGTTAGGTCTGTTTGTGAAAAAGAGCTTCCTTAATTGCGTCCAGCACTCCATGTCTCCAGGGACCAGGGATTAAAATTGAAATAGTTTATTTACTGAAATACGGAAAAGATAATTGCATCGATCGAAAACTGTTGTCACGGGAAGCCAAGAAATTGGTTGATCTAAAGCGGGAATGCTAAATAGCATGTTCATATCTGCTTCAGATCAAATTGATACTTACAAATGCAGTAACGTTATGAACAGATGTTTACAGCTCAAATACACCTATGTATTTGTTTTTATGTAATAACACACAAAAGTTTATTGCATGTACCATAGGTACACTCTTTTTTTCTGTTCAGCAAATGTATTCACTACAAATAAGTTGAAGGAAATTTTCTAGCACTATAATAGACATTGAGACGCTTTCAAACAAGCTAACAGGTATCTCTTTATTTGGTTAAATACTCGTAGCATATGATGTGCCGTTTAAGTTGATAATTGTTATGGTAAACAATTCTTTCCCATTGCTTGTCAATAACAATATATCTACAAGTTATTATATGGGTTGTTCAACTTGTTTTTAATTATTTATGTAGTTTCTTTAAAGTCATTTTGCGAGAGTGTGCTAATTTTTAATAGTTTAATAATCTGTCATCAAGGGGCTTCCCTTTTCAATATTTTATAATTTTTATAAGCACAGTTTTTCTTATGCATATGTACATACAAAATATCAATATTTAATTTGATTACAAAAAGCAGTATGCAAATGCCGTTATGTTATCTATAATTAATTTAATGAACAAAAATTAACAGAAAGGTCAATTTAGGTTGCTTTGGTATTTGGTGGGATTTTGAGTAGAAGTTTACGTCAAACGATTACATTGATATGTGAATTTGTAAATTTTTGTTTAAAGAAAATCTAAAAATCCTTGAACTTATTAAAAATATGACGAAAAGTGTTTGTTTGTATCAGTATGTATACTCTACAGTGTACAAGTACGTATTGGAGTACCTACCTATAAAATAAACATGACCTACAAATAAATTTAAAATTTTGAAACTTATATTATGTACATTTCATGTGCTGATCTAGAGAGCAGTAGGTATGCAGATGCATCCGCTTTACCTCGAATAAAAATACATCTTTTTGATTTAAGAATAATTAAGATGTATAGTTGGATCCCATATAGTTCAAGTTACTTGGAATTTAAAAAAAAATCCAAATAATATAAATATAATATTAATCATACAAGAAGCATGATACTCGTTCTTTGTATTATACAAAAAACACGTAAAATACCTTAGAGCTCAAAACAAGAACACCAATTGATTACTTGAGTAAATATAAAATATACAAAAAAAAAAAAAATTGAAGCGGTAGGTATAACACCCAATCTTAAAATTCTTTGTTTCAAAATTTGAATCAGACTTATCATATGCCCTTTCAATACAAGAAGCACCACAGCTTCTTGTATTATCAGAAATATTGCTACGAAATGCCGGGTTCATAAAAAGTAGTACCACAAGCTCGGAAATATGTAGCAATTTTTGGACTAAGTCGAGAGATATGGAATTTTTTTTTTGGGATTCGTAGTACGATTTTGTTACCACGACGGGGCCTGTGATAAGGTCGAATATGTTTTAAATATTATAAATATTTTAAAAGAGCTTTCACATTAAAATTTTAATTGAAATCGATAAAGCCATTAATGAGAAATTTGAATACCAAAAAACATCTCCATATAATGATAATTAGCATTAATAACGCGTCTTGGTAATTAATTTTACCAATATCTACGGCTCCGTGAAGTAACTCCCCAAAATTTGAATGGAACTGGGAAGTTTTTTTTTTTAATGAAAGAACTCCCCAAAATTGGGAATATATTTCATGGCTTTTTGGTGACTTTTTTCATTTTTAAATTGGAAAGTAATTTGATGATGAAACATGGAAGTCCCCAAAATATGCAATGAAAGAAGTGCCCAAAAATATTTCGTTCAATGTATTATTTTTTCTTCGATTTATGCGTCATCAATACAAAACAATAATAGGCAAACAAAAATCAGTAACACTAAAAAATGAAATTCAAAGCAACTGCGTTCAATGTGACAGGTGAATTTCAATGTAACTGCGTGGAGTTGGGGGCCACGGCAGGCGATCCGGCAACGCGTGGTAAGCGCTTCGTTCTGCCCAGCGCTGCCATGATACTCAAGGCCACTGCCGCCCTAAGACTATGTCAAATTTAAGCACCACCCAAATGTATATTGTTTCTGATATTTTTACTCATGAATTTAATTTGTTATTTAAATAAAACAAATTTCTGAGAAATCTTCGGGGACCTTATTTCATGCGTTTTTTGGAATTTATTTCGTCTTTAAACTTGGGGACTTATTTCAAAATGCAAAAACTCCCCCAATCTGGGGAATTATTTTATTTTCAGTCTAAATGAAATCAAAAATGTGAAAGAACAACTTTTTTTTTAACTTTAAAACAAAAAAAAAATTTAAATTCCTTTTCAAAAAATTTGCGTGTCAAATGTCTTTCCAATGAATTACAATAAATACAAAAAAATATAGGCAAAATCAAGTAGTTTCAGTGTATAGTTTTTGACAAAAAAAAACTTTCTACCTAGTTTTTTTTTTCAAAATTGTAGGTTGTTTTTTGTTATTAATATTCAATGTTCTTGCTCTTCTTATCAGTTTTTAGTCAAATACTATAATAACCACTTTAATAACCGTTTTGGCCTTAGAAGTGGCAGATCTATAAGCGACGCTTTGTTAATGTTGTGCAGTGTAATTTATAGCAGACTGAATGATTCTAATATTCCAGCTACCATATTCATTGACATCACCACACCTAAGCTTTCGACATGGTGAATCATGACATTTTACTTACAAAAAAAAATCAATGTCAAATAGTTTTTTTTTTTTTTTTGTGGTTATTTTCCCGTGGGTAGGTGCAAAACCTGCATATCAGGCTCTATGAGGACCGAAAAACGCGTGCTCATAGAAGTGTGAGATTCTTACTACACTAAAACCACCTCCACTTCCCGATTGCTACTAAGTTGAAACTTATCTAGCAATTTATTTTTAACGAAGTTAAGTAACGTGTTGCAGGTTACTTTCCGTTAAAAGTTCCTGCTTAATCCGCGATTTTAAAGCGGTTTTCTGTTCACCGCACCAAATCGGAAGGTTTTGTTCTTCGCAGACGGCGTACTAAATTCGACTCGTCAAGAATGTCAATAATCGTTGAATTAGCGTGTTCTAATAGTCGATTTCTATGTTTTCGCGCGAAACTTTTTATTTCCTCCCGCACCGTAGGAATCCCGAGATCCCTATGAAGATCTTCGTTTCTTATATACCACGGAGCATTTACAAATGACCTAAGCAATTTATTTTCAAACGTTTGTAAGTTATTTAAGTTTGTATCGCAGGTACAACCCCAAAGTTGTATACCATAAGTCCAAACAGGTTTAAGTACCTGTCGATATAAAATCAATTTATTTTCAATACTAAGCTTTGAATATTTACCGAGTAACCAGTTCATATCTCTTAATTTACTTTTTAGTTCTTCGCATTTCTTTTTCACGTGCGGCTTCCATTTTAATTTCGCGTCTAGAGTCATTCCCAGATACTTTGCCTCATTTGCAAATGGAACACGAGCGGTATTAAGAAAGACGGGTAATCTATTTATTTTTTTATATGTAAAGTCCACATGGACTGACTTTTGTTCATTGAGCGCTATTCGCCATGTTTTCGTCCACTCATTTACATTATTAAGAGCATTTCGCTAATCGTTTTGCCTACTGCTAGTATTGCAGTATCATCAACAAACGTGGCTACAATAGTGTCATCTGTTTGAGGTATATCGCGTGTAAATAAAAGGTACAGAACTGGACCTAATACACTTCCTTGTGGTACCCCAGCCACTATTTCTTTGAAATCAGAATAGTCATTTCCGTGTCTTACACGAAAAAGTCTTTCATTTAGATATCCGTTTAGAATGTGGTAAAGTCCCTCAGGCAGAACTTGTCTTAATTTGAATTTGAGGCCTTCGTGCCACACCTTGTCAAACAAAAAGACAGTCGAACAGATTTTCTTTTCTTCAAGAGCTTTCTCAATTACGTCAGTAATTCTATGCACTTGATCAATTGTCGAATGCTTGCTTCTAAATCCGAACTGATGTTCAGGTATTAATTGTTTCTCTTCTATTATCGGTTGCAGGCGCAGGAGTAGTATTCTTTCAAAAACTTTTGATATAATAGGAAGAAGCGAAATCGGCCTGTAAGACTTCTTTTCGTGAGATGGTTTGCCAGGTTTCAATACCATTATGACTTCCGCAACTTTCCATTGGCTCGGAACATATTCTAACTTTAGAGCGGCATTTATTATGTAAAGGAGGTTAATAAACCCTTTACGAGGGAGCATTTATAAAATCTCTGCCGTTATTAAGTCATATCCTGGAGCTTTGTTGGACTTAAGCTTCTTTATTTCTCTTTTTAATTCAGCAAGTGTAGCATTTCTCGTTATGTAGCTTTCATTTGAGGTAAAACTTATATTAATATTTTCGTTGAGTTCTTGCCCATCAAACGGCTTAAATGTTTCCTCTAAGTAATCGGCGAATACCGTCGCTTTTTCTTTGTCACTTTTAGCCCATTCATTTTGGCTTTTCTTAATCGGGGGCACTGGAAGCTTTGTTTTTTTCGTTGTTTTTATAGCTTTCCAAAGTGAGTAGTTGGATTCTTTCGCCGCTGTCAAGCCTTCAAGGTAATTTTCAACTTCAAGGTTTTTGAATGTCAAATAGTGAAAATTAATAATATATTAAGTGCTAGAAATTTTATTAACGTAGGTGTTCCACAAGGCTCTGCTCTTGGACCAATTTTGTTTTGAATTTTTGTAAATTCACTTTTCTTCCAACATCTCAAGGGCATAATAAAAGCATTTTTCAATGACATCGCTCAAGCGTTCAGCTATACGAGTTATTTAATTCTAATTTGGAATTTTAATGATGATTTAGAAATCTTACTTTACTGGTTCAAGCTCCATAAAGTGATCATAAGTGAAAATAAAAACAAAGATCATAATATTTAACACTATGTGAAAAAGTTTGTACGGATATGCCTTTGAAATATCATTCTCCTAATTGTAAGAGATTGCTTTTAAATAATTCATATATTTATGATCAATTGCACACATTGACAGCTTTAAGTATTTAGGTGTTATCTAAACTTAAACTATTTGATAAGCTGGAAAATTCAAGGCAGTTTTTGAATAATGTTGTTAGACAGATCTCTGTATGTATTTCCTCAGTCAGTTTTGATTCAAAAACGCTTTTTATGGCCTTTAGTCCTACAAATTTGTGTTTCGTCCGGCTTACCCACTTGGACTCATCAGTGAAATGGTGAGGGCCTTTGTCATACGCAATTTTTATTAAGTTCAGTTTAACTTACATGAATGCTTTGACAAAGATCCACGGTAATCTATATCCAAGAAGATTAGAATTAATAATCATTAAGCAGGAAATTTTTTTGCCAGACATAGTTTCTATTAGAAGGTTTGTTTTTGTAAAATAAATTGTTTATACTACTGAACACACATTTTTCATTTTTTTTGCCATGAATTTTTTTTTTAGCAATTTTACAAAATCACATTTTTGTCAAAAAACGGCTCCACATCTTTTCTAAAAAAAAAATTCATAAAATTTGTTTCAGTAAAGGGTACCTTTGGATGGGAAACCACTTTTCATAAAATGTTTCTTTATGGTTATTCCCAAGAACCTTTTTTATTTTTGATATTTTGTTTCAAAATTTTTATTTAATTGTACGAACCATAGAATATTACCTCCATCATAAAGAGTTCACCATGGTTGCTTTCTTAGATATAGAAAGCGATTTTTCGATGCGATGGTTCGCTTGGTAAACTGATTAACCAAATGCTGACTAGCAGGATCATCAGCTCAAAACTGGGTGGCTTATTTCTGCTAGAATGCCTGTCAGTAGAGGTACGCTACAAGGTGGTGTTCTATCTCCTCTTCTCTGGAACTTTGTGGTAAATGAGCTGCTAACATTCCTGGAAGCGGAGGGTTACAGAGTGATTGCCTATGCGAACGATGTTGCTATTGCCGTGTTCGGAAACAGAAAAGCATCCTACTACAGTAAAAGAACTCTTACAAAATGCTTTAAACAGGCTAACCAATTGGGCAGACCGTTGTAGTCTGGGTGTCAATCCCCATAAAACGGAACTTGTTCTATTCTCTAGGAAATATTAAATCCCTCATGTAGATCCTTCTACTATCAAAGGTATTCCATTAACATTCACGGATCAAGTAAAATATTTGGTTCTTATTTTAGATACAAAGTTAAGCTGGAAACCTAACATACAAGAAAGAGTTAAAAAGGCCACAGTGGCACTCTTCTCATTGAAAAAAGCCGTTGGGAATAAATGGGGCCTTCAAGCTCGTATTATTCAGTGATTATATACTTCGGTGATTAGACTTGTGGTATTGCAGTATGGTGGACTGCTCTAGATAAAGCGGTTAATTGTGACAAACTAAGCAAAGTACAACGCTCGGCTTGTTTAGGTATAAGTGGTGCGCTTCGTACGACACCTTCTGCCGTTCTGCTATATCTGACGCCCCTCGATATGTTTGGCAAGCAGGTGGCTGCTTATACAGCCCTATGCCTAAATACTTCCTCAAAATGGACCAACAATAACATTGGCTATTCCATCATTCTGAATTCATTCGAATCACTCCGAAGTCACATTGATTACACCATCCCAAAACTACAATTCGCCAAAAACTTTCAAGTCACCACTCTTCTAGAACTCTTTGGAAGGATATGGCATTCTTGGAAGATGAATCAATTCATATCTATACAGACTGATCGAAAACTGATGGCGGGGTGGGTGGTGGTGTGTACTCAGAAAGACTAGAATAAAGTCTCTCATACCGTCTTCCTAATCATTGTAGCGTATTCCAGGCGGAACTTATGACAATTAAAGAAACCTTATCTTGGCTGAAAGAAAACGTAATATCAACCACAGACATCCGCATCTTCTCGGATAGTCAAGCAGCTATCATATCTCTGAAATCTGTCTCTTCTTACTCTATAATAGCCCGGAGAAGGCGCAGCAGTTTAACATTCACCTCTGTTGGGTGCTGGGGCATAGGGGCATCCCAGGTAATTGTAAGGCTGAAAACATGCAAAACTTAAAATTTGTTAAAATTTCAAGAAATTATAAAAGAAATAATGTAATGGGAGTGAGTCTTAGAAGCGAGTTGTTAGAATATGAAAAATAAGGAATCCAAAAAGTAGTTTATACTGTAAAATGGATTCCTCGTGAAAATTGCACGTTGCAATCCCTCCATCCATTCTAATTTCTATGGATTCACACATTTAATCAATTATTTAAAAGTTTCTTTAATGGGTTAATAAATTAATTTTCAATTCGGATAAACCTTATGAATATTTATGAACCTACCAATTTGATTTTTTCGAGATTTGCATATAACTTTAATTTTGTATTAAACCTTGTCAAAGAATTAAGTAAATTATGCCCTGTCATAAACAATGACACGACAATATAAATAAAATATAGTAGGATATTATTTTTACGACTCCGCAGTTACCTACACTGAAACAAATTGAGAAAATTCCTAATATTTATTTGCATGAAATCTGTGAAATTTCTATGATAAATTTGCAAACTAATTATTCATGTCATTTTAAGTTTATTAACTTGCGAATGACGAAAAAGAAGCAAAAATGGTTAAGTTAAGACATTATATTTTTCTGCGAAATTTCTATAATACGATTATTTTATAATACATATGCAGCATGTAATATTGAATTGCTTCAAAAGTATGTTTCGAAAACACAATTATTTAATGTGGTCTAGCATCATATTACAATAATTTATATGAATTTTCATACTTGATTTATTATTTCATTTGTTTTAATCGAGTAGTAATATTTTAAAACCAACAACAAAATAAAAAGAAAAACAAATATTATATTGCATTGTTTGTAATTTCAATTTTATTTATTTGTCAACAATTCATGTTGCCCGCATTAAAATAATTGAAAACACTTACGATGTAAATGAGAGATTAAAATAATTTAATAGGGTACCTACTTTAACAAAATTGTTTTGCATTAGATTACACGATTCCCATATGAGCATATGAGTAGTTGTCATACAATACGATTTAGATACCTATACAAATATTTTTAATCTAAAAGGAGTCCACTAATTAAGATTAGACATGCAATAAAACTTGCACTATCGTATGTTTGAGATCTTAATTTGTTTTATTAAATTCAAAAGAAAATAATTGTTTAGGGATCTAGATCAACAGTTAATGTGTATACACGTATGGTTTGGAGGAAATAATATCTTAATTAGAATAAATTGTGGAGATTTTATTTTTGGTGAAAATAACATAAAATTTTTTTGCGAAAGGGGATTTTCGACAGTTAGTTAAAAAGAAAGCTATTTACTGGCATCGGGTAGGGCGGAGAGGTACATGCATGTTCAATATAAATTGAGGTCTTGCAATGTTCAGATGACACACAGACACAGACGTACAATTATTTTGGAAAAGACCGACAAACGGTTTATTTGTTTGGTAACTCGGAACTTTTCTTTTTAATTTTCAAGTTACTAGCGCATTCCTTTAACTTTGTACATAGACCAAGAAATATTGTGAGGTTCGATTAATTAATTAATTCGGAAATTATTAGTATCGAAGCAGAACTTCACACTCTACAACATTTTTAAAGTCCTCGAAATTTCTTGACTTGGGTTCTCGTATACTCGTTTTCAAAGAGAAGGTAGAAGTGCAAGTTTATCAAACTTGAATTGATATTATACGATACAAAATGCGGAAGCCCTTCCTAGGTACAAACCTTACAATTTTTAATAAACATGAGCGGCTGAATCTGGTTCTGCAAAGAAATGAAACACAAAACTTTTCATCCTTTCACACCCTTTTTTAATTCTACTTCTGTGAAAATATGAGCTTAAACGTCAAAAACTTTCATATGCATAATTATAAGACCTTCATTTAGAAGTGATAAATCAAAACAAAAGGATTATTGAAACTGAATGAAGAATCAAAAAATGCAATCCTATAAAAGCTGTTTAGATTGAAAAGATTGAGTCCAGTATATCATGGAAGTTTGTGGGCAAATGGTGGGCAAATGGTGTCATGAGGTATGAAAAAAACATAAAACATTAAAGTTGATGTTGTTTCAATGTTCCCCAAAGTTTCTGATATCGACATTATGAGACTGACGAGTCCGAACTCAATTTTCCCAATATTAACAGGGTCATACTCTTTCTTTGTCCAACCCAGAGTATGTGATTTTCCCCGATTTAACGTAATCCTTCTAACAAACAGTAGATAAAGAAGATTTTTATTAAATTGTATTTGTGAGATATCTATCTGCTGTTGCTTTTTGATTCTATAGGCCTTGCCAAAATGATGGGGTCTATAATTCTGTCCGTTGTATCTACTTTCTTGTTGAGGAACACATCTTTTTGCTCAAACAGAACGTGGACTATTTCAGCGTGCAAAAATAGAACGCAATTGACGTATTTAAATTGTAGATTTTTACAAGGAACGCGTCACAAAAACATACAAGCAGCAAACTCAAACGTTAAAACTCCAAACAGAACTGAATATTCATTCATTATATTGATTAATTGAAAAATTTAATTTTATAGATATATGTCCAAAGGTGTGTGTATATTTGAGAGTTAAAATGCTGCGAGAGTAGCCTTGTAGCATTTCCCGAGAGCGATTTCACAAGTTGACACAGTTTTAAGAGTAACTCACGGAGAGGGAGAGTTCACCTTTTACTTTCGATAATTGATCTTTTTGAAAGTTCTTCGCTAGTCAACGCATGTTCTGATTACTATTGAAGATGAATTTTTAAAATTCCAATACAGTTTTTATTTTAAGAGTAGCTATCGAGAGTCGACAGGGTAAAACAGTGTACATTGGAGAAACAATTCAACTCAGAGAAATATGAGTCACTTGAAACTTTGTGGAAAACAACTGATAAATCATTTCGCGATAGAAACTAGGAACTGTGGAGAGTTGTAATTCACTAGGCTTCCTCCACGAGCTGTCGCACTACCAAATTTATTTATTTATTTATGTCAAAAATGTAGGTACATGGTATAAGGATATTTAGGTGTTACGCTCACGTAATGGATTAAATGGACTGTGAAACGGAAAAATTCTCTTAATTTTTTTGTATCTTCAATTTGAAACTCTATCAGTAGCCCCCGCACTAATTTGCAACCACGGTGTATCCATGGTTTAAAACAGCCATTTCTTTACTTTTTTTTAAAAATAACTGCCAGTAAAAGCAGCTATAACCTTTCGCTTTCAAGAAACTATTTCACTTTTACTATTTTCATCTGAAAACTTGCAGCAGAAATACAGCTAACAAGTGAACATAGGGCTATGAGAGAAATCTCAGGAAATTGAATCTAAAAATTCTAACAGGGAAGTCTCGCTACTAAAATTTCAAAAATATTACTCTCAAATGGTCAACCACCCGAGAGTAACTGTTGATAGTTTACCTGCGAAAGTACTCTCAACTCAAATGGGCACGCTCCTTAGAGGAGCTTATCCATTTCAGAGTAAAAGACAGCAAACAACTCTCAAACAACTCTCGAGAATAAAATTCACAAGTGGACATAGTCATGTAATTAGCTTACGGAGGGGTAGACAGGTACTCGAGAGTCGCTCTCGAGAGTTTTGTAGTGAGAAAACTCTCAAATGTACACTCACCTTAAATGGGAAGGAGAAAAAGGGTTTGAGAATGCACATCAACCAACTGTTCACTAGAAAATATTCATGAAACCGTTTGCGTTTGTTTTAACCTGCATTAAAACCTGCTTGAGAATTTTCAAAAATGGTTTGTTTTCAACTCAATGCACTGCTCTGGTGATAGAACATAGTTAAATCAAAATCGCATATACAAAACCCTAACAAATGTATAAGGCAATATTTATTTGTTTATTGTTATAGCAAAAAAATATAACCTGCAGTAAAAAATCATATATGTAAACTTAAAATCTTATAGAATTCAACTCTGTTTGCAAACGAAATAGATAACCTATTTGTGTGTTTTTTTTTTTTTGCTGATTTTTCTAAGATATGTACATAAGTAAGTCTGAAAAGTATTGTATACCTATTTGTGGAACAGCTATTTGCAAAAGGATAAAATACTTTTATCTCTCTGAATGCAATTTTAAAACAGAAGAATTTAAATTAACGTAAATTAAAATGCAAACAAATCAAAAACAATGCATTATTTAGGGATGTATCTTTGCAAAATTTGGTTTGGAATTTTAAAAGATTATTTTACTAGGCTTAACTATAATCTACAAACTACATTTTTACAACTACAAAGTGGGACAAAAAATATTGTCATAATGCAAAGTGAATAATTGTGAAAGGGTCATAACCCATAATGTTTTTAAATGATGTCAAAAGTCATTGTTCTTTGACATAGATTCTTTAGAAAGATAACAGTTATTTGAAGAATAAATTACAAATTTGGAGCCAAAAGTTTTCTGTGCATCAACTCAAAATACCATAAAATCATATAATTAAACGGCAAACACGAATTACAAAAGCCGAAGGCAAATAAATTATGTATCGTTGGAACGGTTTTTTTGCACAGAAGTTCAGAATGCAAACATTTATTAAATAATTACACCACAAAAACTAAAAAAACGATAAAATAAAGTTGCCTAATAAGTGCGAGCAGGAGCGAGACCGAGCAATTATTTGTTTTTTAGTTGTCGTAACCAAAATGTGACGTTTCGATTTTTTCCACCCACAAACCAACAAACTTTCCGGCACTGACTGGAAAGATAACTGGAATGTCTGATAAGTACCTCATACCACGTTAACATGAGCGGATCGAAGGATCAGACTTAATCCGGATCGAAATTTCGACCCATGTTTATGTCAACGAGCTAAATTGGATCGAGTAATCCGGATTAAATCTGATCCAAGTCTACATGTACCTAAATCCTGATTCGATTCGAATTCAATTCTCTATGTAAACAAGGTATCAATTTTTCTCAACGCTAAAGGCAGCTTTTACTGACAAATAATATTACTAGCTCTCGAATTTCGAGAAGTTATAATTTTTGGTCAACGTGTCTTCAAAATGTACCTACCGAAATGAATAGGAAATTGACAATAAGTGAAATAAATCGTGAATCAAGGGCGGATCCAGACTTTGCCCCAGGGGGGGGTCACGTTTCTTAAAATTTCAATAAAGTACTGCACCAAAAAAAAATTGTACTTACGATATAAGGCAAGTTTCGTATTCGAGCAAAGTGGGTTGTACAATTCTGTCTGGTAGTCTGTCTAAATTTTCCTTGACCTACAGCTACAGCCTAAATCACTGAAGCGATTTTTTTCAAATTTTTAAATTATTTTTTTTTTAATTCTTCGGAGGGGATATTTCTTACCTTCTAAAATTACGGTACTTGCTATACAACCATTAAGAAGAAGCTTACTTATCTGAAAAACGGCTTTAACGAATTTAATAAAACCAGTGGATTACTGTAGGTATGGTGAACATTCTGGAAAAAAATCCAAAAAACTGTTAATAACGGTACCTGCCATTTAAGGGCTTTTGAAATACGATTTGTTTAAAGACTTTCAATCAAAATTTGCATGCAAAAGCTCCATAAAAATCTCAATAATATTGCATTTCAAAATAAAAATAAATGTTGGCCATTTAAGAAGATATTATTTTTTTTTTTTTTTTGAAAATTCAATATTTCAAGA
Organism: Dasysyrphus albostriatus; assembly: GCA_946251815.1. Classification (NCBI taxonomy): domain Eukaryota; kingdom Metazoa; phylum Arthropoda; class Insecta; order Diptera; family Syrphidae; genus Dasysyrphus; species Dasysyrphus albostriatus. Next base: position 217,965,423 of record OX276335.1, on the reverse strand, counting down.
ACGCGTTGATGAAATGTTTTGAAACTAGTTTATAAATGTATTTTAAAATAAGTTATTATTTTATTTAATATAAGAAATTGCTTTTTAAGAAAATCGCTACAACGATTTTAATTTTGCTTAGTTGTGCTTATATTCATATTTCTTCAACTTATCAAATCGGTTTTAAGCTTTAAGCTATTTGAAAAGTTGTTAAACAATTAAAAGAACAATTTAAATGCCCTCACTTTATATATTTTTATAATTTTATATATGTAATTACTGGCATATTTTAAAAGTTCTTAATTCAAGGCAACTTGAACATCAGAGCAAGTACCTGCAATACAGTCGTACATTTTATTTCCATTGAAAATATTTTTTGAAAAATAAATTAGTTAATTAAAGAATTGAAGCCAGAACCATCATGCAACTAGATACTAAAAATATTGTTAAGGAAAAGTTTATTTTTGCCCCTAAAATCTTAACTCTTTTACAATAAGATCGTATTTACTGTACAAGATCTATTTTGATCTTCTGCCTGGCAACTTAAAGCTACTTTGGTTATACTTACCACTTTCCTTACACCCCGACTCCACAGGATATAATTTCTCTCTAACTAAATATCAGATATTTATATCTAACATTGTCTTCTGTCTGCGCTGGGCAAATCATGTTATTCATGTCGGAGATCTCTGTCAAGATATAATCGCGGAGAGGTATCTCTGACATCCCAACAAGAGATGAAACGGAGTGACTCCATTGGATATTTCATGTCAAGATAATCATTCTGATAGAAATTATCTCCTGTGGAGTCGCGGTGTTAATGACATCCCCCGAACTAAACAAATTCATGAAACGTCAAAATTACAAAACAAAAATCTTTGAATTCCCAAAATGGTGCACCCAAGTTAATGGGAAAGCGTAAGCAATAACAGTCTTGGGAAAACGAAGTAAAATGAGGAAGTTTTTTATAAAAAAAAGGCTTGTTACCACTCATGTCTTCAAGTTGCTCTATGCTTAAAGTTACTTCATAGTGCTTGAAACTAAAAGTTGATCGCAATTTTCAGCCTAGTTGCCTAACGGTTGCTAGACCTTGATTTTGAGATTAAGCAAGCGATATGCCATTTAGGATATTTGCAAAGAATGTATGCGATCAGAAAAAAATTTAATTTTAGAAATTTGTTGAGTTGGACTTAGAAAATTTTGAGTCAACTGTAAAAGTTTTTCCAAGTACCGCCCAATTTTTCGCACTTCACTGTGAGAAATTTGCAAGTGACTAAAATCTTAAATATCGAAACTGCATTATTTATAGATCTTGAAAAATGATATCTCACACTAAGTAAAAATAAAACATTGCAAATGTCAACCAAAATCTCGAAAATTGAAATCTCGAATACCTACTCAAAATTGAGTGGTCACATAGTTAGCGGCATTTTTATTTGCAAGATCTCGAAAACGAGTTTTTCTTTTGCACGGTTTTGTAATTTGTGCCCAATTCAAAAGGCCGCCGATAAAAGGTTAAATAGCTACATTAATTGGTTATGTATTTGTTTTAATAGGATTTTACAGTTTTTTTTTAAATTCATTCCAGGTCACTGAACAAAATTTTTAGGTACCATATTAAGGTTATCTTAAGAAATAAATATTTCATATCAAAGGTCACAAAATTGTTATTAAAGGTCACCGAGATTCATTTTTTTAAATGAGTTTTTTTCATGGATCAGTATAACATTTTGAAAATTCTATGCCTGAAAAATTATCTACTGTTGCTACCTGTCCTTTTATGACCGATCGAAGAGTACACATACGGGATGCCATGGAATTTGTAATCTGATTGGCTGAACAGAATGGAGACGGAGCTGCAACTGGAGCTGTAACTGGAATAGCTGTCAAAATGTTAAATACACACAAATCCAATGATACGAACAGAATACGACGCAGCTGCATACGGAGCTGCAGTCGCAGCTGGACAAGTTGGCGAACCTTTAACTTTTGCATGCAGCTTTTTTGATGTTTCAAAATTGTGAGCGCAACCAAGTGCTTACATGGGGGTTGAACAGAGTCTCAAACTCTTTTTAATCTCTGATAAAGACATACAGTCATTTTAGCTTCCATTTCATCATTATTCATGTTAATTTTTGTTTAAATTTTTATTATTGTGTTGAATTAAGTTCGCACAGCTGACTCGAAATGCAAAAAAACTGTCAGAAAGCTGTACAGCACATTGTGGGCCAGTAAAAAAATCACGTACAGCATTTTTTGAGAGCTATTCCAGTTGCAGCTCCAGCTCCAGTTGCAGCACTCTATTTTGGTCAAGCATTGATTCGGTGTACGGTGTCAGAAATGTTCACAAAATCATCAAATCAATTTCAAATTATTTTTACTAAAAAATAAAAAAAATACCATAGTAAGCAAAAAGTAGAATTCTGTATTATTCTTGAAATGAAAACTTTTATTGTTTTTCTGGCAGAAGAATTATTTTTCAACTTTTCACGAATGATGTATCGGCTTTCTCTAAAAACCTAGCAAGTCCTTAAATGATATTTTAATTTACTTTTGGTCAACAAGAATTACTGAATTCGAATATCAATGCACAATAACAATGTAACTGTGTAATGGTTTCTTTTGGCTCTATCAACCAGTTTTAAAACCTTTCACTATCTTAAAATTCTATTTTATTACCTATTAAATCGGTGTTTTGTGTCATCTAAGGAATTTTTCAAATTCGAAATTTGTTTTGACAGAAAGCCGACAATATATATTTTTTTTTTATTTTTGCGTTTTAACTCTTTAAATTATTATTATTATTATTCAAGCTTTATTCACTCTTAAAAGTTAACATTTTTTTTTTTTTTATATGTATATATAAGGTATATATGAAAACGGGTTTTCAATAAGTTTGATGAGTATAAGCCTCCCCCTTCATCTTCCACAATCATCGGTCTAAGGCCTCTCTCCAGTAGTTTGGACAAAAAATTTGGATTTCGTCTCTCCACCGCTTGAATTGTCTTCCAACGCTTCTTTTCTTATTTAGTGAAATCCACTCTGTTGTTGTTTTGGTCCATCGATCATCTGACGTCCGAAATACGTGTCCAGCCCAATCCCATTTCAATTTTCTTGTTTTGTGTAGAACATCTTCAAATTTTGTTTGGCTTCTTAAATTTTCATGATTAATCCTTTGAGATAATCTCACATTCAGAATCGATCTTTCCATGGCTCTTTGACAGGATTGAAGTTTATTTTCGAGGATTCTTGTAGATTACCATGTTTGGCAACCATATGTTAGAACTGGAAGAATAGTTGAGTCAAAAATGCATTTTCGTGTTTGTGTCGAAATGTTTAGATCCAGCAGATTCTTCACATTCCAAAATTGTCGCCAAGCGTTTGTAATTCTTTGGTTAACATTTTTCTTGTCTTTATCGGTGAATGATATTATTTGACCCAAATAAGTATAGTCTTCTACGTATTCTAAAATGGTATCTTCATTTTTAATTTCGTAATGATTGCCATTAGACATTATTTTGGTTTTTTGTCGATTTGTGGATAAACCTACTTTTTTACATTCTACGCTCAACTCATTTAACATAGTTTGCAATTCATTTTTGGTTGTGGCGATTAAAACAATGTCATCTGCAAATCTTAGATTCGATAAGTATTTACCATTTATATTGAGGCCATTGTTTTCCCATTTCAATTTTCGGAAAATTTCTTCCAAGGATGCGGAAAAAAGTGCTGGTGAAAGTGGGTCACCTTGCCTTACTCCACGTGTTGTTTGAAATATTGGCCCAATACTTTCGGTTTTAGTGCATGCAATATTATCACTGTACATTTTTTGAAGGATACGAACAATTTTCGGCTCCACACCTTGTTTAATTAACGCTTGCCATATAAATACTTGCTCAACTGTATCAAACGCTTTGGCGAAATCAATAAATGCTAAATATAGAGTTATTTTATACTCTTTAGATTTTTCTATGATTTGGCTAATTGTCTGAAGATGGTCGATTGTTGAGAACCCAGACCTGAATCCAGCTTGCTCAAAAGGTTGATTGAATTCTAAACTTGCTTTCATTCGATTAAATAGGCATTTTGCAAAGACTTTATAAACGCACGATATTATGCTAATGGGCCTATAGTTATTAATATCATCTATCTTCCCTTTTTTGTGGATGAGAATTATTTCGGATTTTTTCCATTGGTCTGGAATTTCCTCGGTGACCAAAACCTGATTGAAAACATCTTTCAACCAGTTGGCCAATGAACATTTTGCGTACTTTAAATACTCTGCAGCAATTCCATCACTTCCATAACATTTCTCGTTTTTTAAATTTTGAATTGCATTCTCGATTTCACTGTTAAGAAAATTTGGAAACTGTTGCTCTTCTTCTTGCCATTCAGTGCTGATCCTAGCATCTAGAAGTGAATGAACATCAGAACTGTTTAGTTGTGTTTTGTATAGATTGCTATAAAAGTTTGTTGCTATCTTGTTGATGTCTTTTCTATTATGAATCCTGCTAACATTATCGGATAAGGCAACGATCCATTCTTAATGAGGTTGTAATGAAGCATTTGCTTTTTTAATTGATTTTGTTTCTTGTATTATGTTTTTTAAACAGTTTTCGTTAAAATTTTGTATTTCTTCTTGAGATTTTTTCTTAATGTTTTTTCTGAGAATTCTAAGATTGTTCTTTTCAGATACATTGAGATTTTTCTTTAAGCGTAACTGCTCACGTTCCTTAATAAGTTGCAATGTTTCATTAGAGAGTTTTTGCGGTTTCTTTGCTGATGTTGCCAAAATGTGCCTTTCTGCAGATTGCTTAATTGTTCGATCCATGATGTTATACATATTATGAACTGGATCATTCCTAGATGCAAGTATTTGGTATCGTTGCTGTAGATCTACATTATAATTTCTGATGGTTTCATCGGAGAGGATCTTTGAGACGTTCTTCCTTGTTGCTTTGTGGAGTTGTCTATTTTTGTGACTAATCGTCAGTTTGGCTCGCACTAGTCGGTGATCCGAATCGAACTCGAAATTATTTAAAACACTGACATCTTCCAGAACAGATCGTTTATTAGAAAGGATGTAATCGTATTGGTTTTTATATTTCCTATCTGGCGATCTTTAAATACGCATGTTTAATTAAAATAAATTTGAAGGCGGATTATATCCGTTGAGCAGTGAAATTTTTTGTTTATGATTGAATTCATGTGTCTAATATTTTATATCTGGGAAAAGCCCCAGGGGGGGGTCATGACCCCCATGACCCCCCCCTTGTATCCGCCAATGATCGTGATGTACGTTAATGGAAAGGTCTATACAAACCCTATCGATATATCGAAGCCAAATTTTTGTTGATGGTCTTATTCAGGAAATATTCCATCCAAAGTGATTTTACTGATTTTCTGTCCCCAACTATCTACCTTGATGTCTTTGGATGGCGATATCTTGGAGACCAAGGCTTGCAGAAGGCAGAAAAAATCGATAAAGATTTTCCAGAGCTTTTCAAAACTGAGAGCTAGAATCAGCTACGACGTCTGGTTCTCGAAATATACACATCCAAATTGATATTTCATTACTTGCATTTAGCCTGAAAATGCATTCGGATAGATATATTTTCTAAACCAAGCCTTGCAAATAGTTTCGGCTTTTAAATTCTACATTCTCTATTCGAAAGCTATCCGTTTCTGAAAATCAAAAGCTTGTGCAAGGTCCAGTTCATTAAATATTTGCAACCGAAGTAATTCTGATGAATTTCGACGCAATCCGTAAGATGTGAATATTAACGAACCAAGCTTTAAAAAATTGTTGCGGTTTTTAGTGCTGAATAGGAAATTGATACACCTTTCCAAAAATGTAAAAATTTCGTCACAAAAAATTTTCAAGGATTTCGAAAAAAACATGGACTAACCACTTGCCGTTTTTTTGCACAAGAAAAAACAAAGTTAGTGAAATAAATCGTGATGTACGTTAATGGAAAGGTCTATTCAAACCCTATCGATATATCGAAGCCAAATTTTTGTTCATGGTAAGATGTTGAAAAACCTGGCATATATAAATATAACAGAATGGATTTAAAAACTTTAAACTCGAAAAGTTTCAATTTCTTGCGTAGTATTATTTTATTGGATTTCCACAAAGGAATATCAGACTTTTTGGAATTCTTCTATTAACATCCAGGTCTAATTGCTATGCAACTGCTAAGAGAGTTAAACTGTGACTTTATTAATGTTCCTCTACCATATAAGAGAATATGCTGTTATATGTCTAATACTACATTTAATAAAAAAATTACCTCAAATCTTCTTCAAATCTCGAAGATTTACCATACAAACTTATTTCATAAATCTTGAAGATTAAAAATTAATCTTTTTAAATCTTCTGTTGAGTAAACCTCGGTTGTAAGTCGAAATGAATACTAAATTTATTTCACTACGTTACTCTATATATATACAATTTTCTTGTCTTATCTTTCTATTCTTAATGTCTATGTTCTTATCTTTCTATTCTTAATGTCTATTTTGTTTACTTATGTAAATGTAATTTATCTGTAGATAACCGTCAGTGTATGCTTAGGGTGATCTGTCTTATCTTTATTTCACATACACATTGGGTTATCTATAGATTGGTCATGTTCATATTTGAACATTCTGCGGGCCAACAGAAAGTGCTAAAATTCTTTTTCTGAATATTATGCCTCGTAATATATAAATTACTAAAATAATAACCAAAATGCAACTTAACATTAGTCCGCTGTGACCGCTTATATGGTGAAATTCCAAGCCCTTAAGGTGAATGTTTTCCTTCTTGAACCTTTCCAAGTCCCGTTGAATTTTGAGTAGTTCATTCTTGTTGTTTATTATCGTTGCCTGTATAGGTTTGATTCTTTCCTCTGCAACTTCGTCCAGTGCCTTCATTTGATGATGATGTCAAAGATATTGTTTTGTAGTCTAGGGCCAATCATCATTGCGTCATTAAGGCTGTATCCGTTGGACGTCTTCGCTGAGGCATCGAATACAACTCTGGTTTTTGTTGTTAGGCTTGTATCTTTCACAACCGCATGGTGCGGTGGATAGTATTTGCCCCTATTTTCGTGTTGTTTGTCAACCTTGACCATGTGGCCCAGGTTTTCGTATTCTCGCATAAACTGTATGTAGTCGATTTTTACTTTGTTATTAATCTTTTTCTCAAGCTGTAAGAATCTAGCTAAAGCTTGTTTTCTAGATTCTCCAAGCTCTATATCTGTTCTTAGTGGCAACATGACTACATATCTGCCATTCGTATCTCTTGTTGTTGTTTCTGCAAATGCTTGCATGCAGATGTCGTTTTCTGATATTTCATTATCTTTTTCTATTTCTTCAATCTCCCAGAACTTCTCCATCGATGACGTAACCGCTGACATGATTTTGCCACATTGGCGTTTCTCGTGTAGTGAGCCGGAAACTATCCACCCGAAAATCGTATTTTGTCCCACGATGCCATTGTGCTTCCTAACTCCTTCTTCAATTAACTTTGGATACAAGTCACTTCCGATGATTATGTCAATACGATCTTTTGTATTTAGGTTTGGATCTGCCAGAATATAGTTTTCCCACTCATTTTTATTAAATTCAAATGATTCGTCAGGTAGTGGTTTTATGAGGGTGGGTAATACCAAAAACTCTGCTTGCATTTTGTTGTTGCTCATAAATCTTGGTCTTATCTCTAAATACATTCTTGATTTTGATGTACCCACTGCTGCATCTGAGAGTCCAGTTAGTTCTGTATTTATTCTTTTCCTTGGCAAGGAGAGGATCTGCGCTGCTTCCTCAGATATCATTGATATTTGAGAACCTTGATCAATCAATGCCCGAAATAGGCATGTTTCACCATTTGACGATTTGGCTGATATCTGTGCTGTAGCTAATATTACCATTGGACTGTCTATCTTCTTTACCATAAGGGAAGATAATGATTTCTCTTTTTTATTGTTGTTGTCTGAGGGGCTCAATTTTTTGTATTGATTTCCCTCGACCTTTTTCTTCGTTTGGTAGTTTTCGTTGTGTAGTAGAGTGTTATGCGATTTATTACACTTCTTACATTTTATTTGAGAGAAGCATTTGGTTTCTGCACTGTGTTTAAGACATATACTGCATATTTGCTTATTGCGTATATATGCTAATCGATTGGGTATCTCGGTGTTTAAGAATTTCTCACAATAAAAAATTCGATGACCACTCTGCTTACAGAATTCACAGTTCCACTCCCTTCTGTCTGATTGGAAATTTCCAACTTGTTTTTTATATTCTTTGCTTTGAGTCATTGTTTGTTGTTGAGACTCAAGGGTTTGAAATAATTGCTCAAGAAAGTCCATAACATCCTCCAGTTTTTGTATTTGGCTTGGTTTTTTGATGTGTTGCTCATATAATTGTAAGCCCTCCTTGTCAAATTTTCGAAGGAGTAGGTGAGCAAATATTTCATCGTTTTTATTTTTATCTTTGCCTATTGTCGTTGTGATGATGTAAATACTTTCCTTTGCTGCATCGTGAAGTTTTTTAACATTAGAAGGTGATGTAGCGTTCATCATTGGCATGTCCAGCAAGTAATTCAATTGTGTGGAGAAATTGATTCTTTTGTTTTCGTACCTTCTGACGAGAGTCTTCCATGCTTCATTATAATTTGCTGAAGATCCTTGTATGAGGCTAGCAATTGAAGTTCGAGCTTCGCCGGTTATACATGATCGCAAGTGATTTAATTTCACAGAATATGGCACATTATTCTTATTGTGAACCAAATCTATGAACAGGTCGGAGAATATCTTCCACTCTTCAATTTTTCCATCGAATTTAGGCAGTTCAATTTTAGGACTTCTTGTTGATACATTTGCATATGGATCAGATATTATGCTTTCATGTTTTTCTTCCAAATTGGAAAGAAGTAATTTAACATCTTCTTCCAACTCGATTACATAATTTTCTTCTCTGAACGCCTCTTCTTGTACTGGATTCATCTTAGACAGTTCAACTTGCAGTCGGTCATTCCATCGTTTCAATTTTCCAATCCATATGTTTTTGGTATGAGGATGGGAAATTGCCTCTAGTTTCGCCTCGTCTATTGTTTTTTGTAAGCTCTCCATGATTGTACGTATTTTCTTCAAATCTACATGAGTTTCATGATTTGTTATTGTTTTCATCATGATCTCATTCATTTGTTTTTGCTGCAAGTCTAGTCCAGTGGCTAGCTGCTGATTAACAGTTTTTATTTCTGCTATTTTGCTGGATAATGTTGCTTCGCTTGTGCTTTGTTCTACACTGTCTAGATCTTTGTTTTTTAGCAAATTCTGAATTTTCTGAAAGTAGTTTTCTTGCTCCTTTCATCCATTGTTCCTTAAAATAAAGAACATCAATGACACCAAGCATATGAAGTAGCTTGTCATTTTCCTTGAATGCTTGAAGATTCTTTTCAGCATAGACAAGAATTTCTTGATTTTTGCTGCGCGTTATTACACTTTCTCCTTCTTTTAATAATTTTTCAAGGTTTTTTAATATTTCAACCTGTTTTTCAATAACTTTTAAATGCTCTGATGACATTGTTGAATTTGTTTTTTTTTTTTTTTGTATTATTTTATCTGTTTATCTGTTTTTTTTTTTTTTTCACTTGTCAGTATTTAAGCTCTGACAACGCTTTTTCACTGAATATGATTTTTTTTTTTTACTCGTCAGTATTTGTAGCTCTGACACGCTAATTTTCACTTTATCAGTATTTGTAGCTCTGATAACGCTAAATTTACACTTGTTCGTTTATTAAAATCTCTTACCACTGGTGGGGGAAAATTTTAATATACGTCTCGAAGGACCAAATGTTGAGTAAACCTCGGTTGTAAGTCGAAATGAATACTAAATTTATTTCACTACGTTACTCTATATATATACAATTTTCTTGTCTTATCTTTCTATTCTTAATGTCTATGTTCTTATCTTTCTATTCTTAATGTCTATTTTGTTTACTTATGTAAATGTAATTTATCTGTAGATAACCGTCAGTGTATGCTTAGGGTGATCTGTCTTATCTTTATTTCACATACACATTGGGTTATCTATAGATTGGTCATGTTCATATTTGAACATTCTGCGGGCCAACAGAAAGTGCTAAAATTCTTTTTCTGAATATTATGCCTCGTAATATATAAATTACTAAAATAATAACCAAAATGCAACTTAACATTAGTCCGCTGTGACCGCTTATATGGTGAAATTCCAAGCCCTTAAGGTGAATGTTTTCCTTCTTGAACCTTTCCAAGTCCCGTTGAATTTTGAGTAGTTCATTCTTGTTGTTTATTATCGTTGCCTGTATAGGTTTGATTCTTTCCTCTGCAACTTCGTCCAGTGCCTTCATTTGATGATGATGTCAAAGATATTGTTTTGTAGTCTAGGGCCAATCATCATTGCGTCATTAAGGCTGTATCCGTTGGACGTCTTCGCTGAGGCATCGAATACAACTCTGGTTTTTGTTGTTAGGCTTGTATCTTTCACAACCGCATGGTGCGGTGGATAGTATTTGCCCCTATTTTCGTGTTGTTTGTCAACCTTGACCATGTGGCCCAGGTTTTCGTATTCTCGCATAAACTGTATGTAGTCGATTTTTACTTTGTTATTAATCTTTTTCTCAAGCTGTAAGAATCTAGCTAAAGCTTGTTTTCTAGATTCTCCAAGCTCTATATCTGTTCTTAGTGGCAACATGACTACATATCTGCCATTCGTATCTCTTGTTGTTGTTTCTGCAAATGCTTGCATGCAGATGTCGTTTTCTGATATTTCATTATCTTTTTCTATTTCTTCAATCTCCCAGAACTTCTCCATCGATGACGTAACCGCTGACATGATTTTGCCACATTGGCGTTTCTCGTGTAGTGAGCCGGAAACTATCCACCCGAAAATCGTATTTTGTCCCACGATGCCATTGTGCTTCCTAACTCCTTCTTCAATTAACTTTGGATACAAGTCACTTCCGATGATTATGTCAATACGATCTTTTGTATTTAGGTTTGGATCTGCCAGAATATAGTTTTCCCACTCATTTTTATTAAATTCAAATGATTCGTCAGGTAGTGGTTTTATGAGGGTGGGTAATACCAAAAACTCTGCTTGCATTTTGTTGTTGCTCATAAATCTTGGTCTTATCTCTAAATACATTCTTGATTTTGATGTACCCACTGCTGCATCTGAGAGTCCAGTTAGTTCTGTATTTATTCTTTTCCTTGGCAAGGAGAGGATCTGCGCTGCTTCCTCAGATATCATTGATATTTGAGAACCTTGATCAATCAATGCCCGAAATAGGCATGTTTCACCATTTGACGATTTGGCTGATATCTGTGCTGTAGCTAATATTACCATTGGACTGTCTATCTTCTTTACCATAAGGGAAGATAATGATTTCTCTTTTTTATTGTTGTTGTCTGAGGGGCTCAATTTTTTGTATTGATTTCCCTCGACCTTTTTCTTCGTTTGGTAGTTTTCGTTGTGTAGTAGAGTGTTATGCGATTTATTACACTTCTTACATTTTATTTGAGAGAAGCATTTGGTTTCTGCACTGTGTTTAAGACATATACTGCATATTTGCTTATTGCGTATATATGCTAATCGATTGGGTATCTCGGTGTTTAAGAATTTCTCACAATAAAAAATTCGATGACCACTCTGCTTACAGAATTCACAGTTCCACTCCCTTCTGTCTGATTGGAAATTTCCAACTTGTTTTTTATATTCTTTGCTTTGAGTCATTGTTTGTTGTTGAGACTCAAGGGTTTGAAATAATTGCTCAAGAAAGTCCATAACATCCTCCAGTTTTTGTATTTGGCTTGGTTTTTTGATGTGTTGCTCATATAATTGTAAGCCCTCCTTGTCAAATTTTCGAAGGAGTAGGTGAGCAAATATTTCATCGTTTTTATTTTTATCTTTGCCTATTGTCGTTGTGATGATGTAAATACTTTCCTTTGCTGCATCGTGAAGTTTTTTAACATTAGAAGGTGATGTAGCGTTCATCATTGGCATGTCCAGCAAGTAATTCAATTGTGTGGAGAAATTGATTCTTTTGTTTTCGTACCTTCTGACGAGAGTCTTCCATGCTTCATTATAATTTGCTGAAGATCCTTGTATGAGGCTAGCAATTGAAGTTCGAGCTTCGCCGGTTATACATGATCGCAAGTGATTTAATTTCACAGAATATGGCACATTATTCTTATTGTGAACCAAATCTATGAACAGGTCGGAGAATATCTTCCACTCTTCAATTTTTCCATCGAATTTAGGCAGTTCAATTTTAGGACTTCTTGTTGATACATTTGCATATGGATCAGATATTATGCTTTCATGTTTTTCTTCCAAATTGGAAAGAAGTAATTTAACATCTTCTTCCAACTCGATTACATAATTTTCTTCTCTGAACGCCTCTTCTTGTACTGGATTCATCTTAGACAGTTCAACTTGCAGTCGGTCATTCCATCGTTTCAATTTTCCAATCCATATGTTTTTGGTATGAGGATGGGAAATTGCCTCTAGTTTCGCCTCGTCTATTGTTTTTTGTAAGCTCTCCATGATTGTACGTATTTTCTTCAAATCTACATGAGTTTCATGATTTGTTATTGTTTTCATCATGATCTCATTCATTTGTTTTTGCTGCAAGTCTAGTCCAGTGGCTAGCTGCTGATTAACAGTTTTTATTTCTGCTATTTTGCTGGATAATGTTGCTTCGCTTGTGCTTTGTTCTACACTGTCTAGATCTTTGTTTTTTAGCAAATTCTGAATTTTCTGAAAGTAGTTTTCTTGCTCCTTTCATCCATTGTTCCTTAAAATAAAGAACATCAATGACACCAAGCATATGAAGTAGCTTGTCATTTTCCTTGAATGCTTGAAGATTCTTTTCAGCATAGACAAGAATTTCTTGATTTTTGCTGCGCGTTATTACACTTTCTCCTTCTTTTAATAATTTTTCAAGGTTTTTTAATATTTCAACCTGTTTTTCAATAACTTTTAAATGCTCTGATGACATTGTTGAATTTGTTTTTTTTTTTTTTTGTATTATTTTATCTGTTTATCTGTTTTTTTTTTTTTTTCACTTGTCAGTATTTAAGCTCTGACAACGCTTTTTCACTGAATATGATTTTTTTTTTTTACTCGTCAGTATTTGTAGCTCTGACACGCTAATTTTCACTTTATCAGTATTTGTAGCTCTGATAACGCTAAATTTACACTTGTTCGTTTATTAAAATCTCTTACCACTGGTGGGGGAAAATTTTAATATACGTCTCGAAGGACCAAATGTTGAGTAAACCTCGGTTGTAAGTCGAAATGAATACTAAATTTATTTCACTACGTTACTCTATATATATACAATTTTCTTGTCTTATCTTTCTATTCTTAATGTCTATGTTCTTATCTTTCTATTCTTAATGTCTATTTTGTTTACTTATGTAAATGTAATTTATCTGTAGATAACCGTCAGTGTATGCTTAGGGTGATCTGTCTTATCTTTATTTCACATACACATTGGGTTATCTATAGATTGGTCATGTTCATATTTGAACATCTTCCTAGGGTAAATACTCTTACAAATCGAACTAACCTATTCTTGGAAGGCGCTGAAGCATTCATTCGTGAGTGCATTCAGTTCTTCCCAAATGAAGCATTCTATCTCACATTCACTTCTTAAAAAAAAATGAAACACCATTTGCATTTTTAAAGTTGCTGTCAAAATAAATCTTTTTTAAATCTTTTTGTTCGGTGAAATCACCAAATGGATTTATTAAATCTTAACAGAGATAAACCTTTGGTGGAAATATAGCATAAGTCCACGTGCATTATCTTCGTTTACTTTGTAGAGATTGATACATTTATTTTAAGCCACCATCAGAAGTGCTATTTGTAAGGAGACAGATATGTATCTTTGTCAAAATCTATAGAGCGAAGCTTATCAAACGGTTTTATCGAATGTCACACCTTTCGTTTACATCCACCATGCAAGGCATTATAATAGTCAATAGTTGCTAGTAATAACCACCTGAGCTAAATGAAGCATCTTGCGTTATTGTAGGACTAAAGATTCACGATAAACCTGGTTGCAAGCTTTTTTAAAATCCACAAATATGAGGTCGAGTGGTGATTGGAACTCCGAAGATTATTGAAGTACTATTCATAAGGTGCTAATGTGATCGAAGTATGGTTGACCAATGTGAATTTAGAACTTGGTTTGAGTTGCCAATAACTTTGGGAATACGAACTGCCGGTTAGTCTGATTTAGGAAGATAAATCGCGGATTTTATCTTTGTAGCTTGAGGACTGGTGCCTAGCCATAGTTTGTGCTGCTACGCTTAGTGATTTATAAACAACACTTTCACCATAGATCCCTCCTTGCAGTGCTTTTTTGTATGTAATTCGGACTCAAGTGTTTAAGGAAATCCAAGCATCTTTAGTTCTTGTCTGTCTAGTTATTGTTTTGAATTGAGTCTCTTTAAAAGCATTCATTATTTGATCTCAATAGCATCAATAGATGAATCAGCATTTACACTATTGTAAGTTGACGTTTTTCGGTGTTAAAGTGTCAGCGTACTTTTGGGTTGGTAAAGGTCAACCTTCTGGTATGCTAATTATAGCATAGCCAATGGCAAGTGATTATTACTACTTGCATCCATGATTTCTTCTATCTTTGTGAAATTATGAAGTGGCCGATTTGAATTTTGGGTCAACCATCAGGAGACTCCCAGGTGATCTTGTAACAGTTTATGTGTGTGAAAATAAAGAGTCCCAATAACAAGCTGACAAGTGTTACCTACAGATAAAGTTGCCAGTTACGACTTTGTTCATTCATTTTCAGCACCCAATAAGCGATACGCTTGACTGTCTCTTGATACATAGTAAATAACCTCAGTTTAGTTCCAAGTAAGCACTATTCGTGTCTTCATATTTGTCTTAAGTTAAAATTTCTCAGTGAGACCTTCAATAGATTGTGGTCTCGAATAATCATACTAACCACTAATCCAGCAACAATTTCGTGCCTTACTTGTATTAGGTATTATTCTTCAATTTATTTTTATCGACCATATATAATTTTAAAAATTATTTTTTAAGTAGGTAAGAGGTTAGGTATAAGAAATTCAATCAAAATAAAGGTACTGTTTCCAAATGCAGTCAGGTTTATCGAAGCTAAACTTATTTTTGCGTGACGCAACATCAATTATGTTAGCAAATACTAATTTATACCTACGGCTGTTTGTCTACTTTGCCATTAGGCCATAAAGTTTACCACCTTATGACTGGACTTTAATCCATCATAATTTTGATACCTTACAACAAAACAAACATATCAAACTAAGTAGCAGGTATACATGCTATTTAGCTATGCTTGTGAAACCACAAACAACTATTGAAGCCGAAAATTGGTTTTGTGTTTTATTTTCAGCGACAAAGTAATTAAATGTTGACTCAACGGAACACGCATATATGTATGTAGTTACCCATACACAAATGCGTAATTTTCAAAGTGTGTGTACTTGTTTTTTTTTTAACGGCATGACTAGCCGAATAAATGCTTAACGAACAGCGGCTTTACGATTTAATTGTTGATATTATTTCCGCTAACTGTCACAATAGTGCCGAAGCCGATGATGGCACATGCCAGCGAGCTTATGTAACAACTCTATGATCCATAGAACATGACTGAATGGCCGGACAGTAATTATTTTATTCAGCATTTATCCCAGAGCGGCATACAGCTTTATAAATTATAATATAAATTAAATATATCAGCTGGTGGATATTTAACTGGTTTAAGCTAACCCTTCCCTTCAGCTCAGTGGCGTAGGGGATATGTTCAATAGGCTTCCCCGACATTTACATTAATTGTACCTACGACAGAAACATAATGTTTGAATACGAATTTAGAATTTAGAAAAATTCTATCCCACAAAGGCTAAAATCAAGCTCATGGTTTGTTTTAACCTGTATAAAGAAGCTGTACTTATCCGGCAAAGAAGTATACTTTCGCTGTTAAAAAGCCAATTTCTCTATGGAAAAGCTCCAAGTTAGCTAGGAAAAATATTAACCGACGAACCAAGTTCTTATACATGACCAGAAATTAAGGCAAACAATATTACAATGTCCCAAAGATAACAAAAATTTTTGGTCATTTGTAAAAACTATTCAAAATTCTAATTCGTCGAGAAAGTCAGTTTGAATGCAGCATAGTTTTCTGTTAATTTGGCGCTGCCAGAGGGTTTTATGACTCCCGTTTTACTTGAAAATGCCAGAGATTTTATGGGATGAATCTTCTTTTTCATTCGTGCAGTTCGCAACAGTTCTGAAAGGTCTCGATGTACACAACTCCTTATGGAAGTGTTTCCATCTGTCCTACTCTGCTGGTATCTTTCGGATTGAATGGGAAACAGCATTTCTCCCAGCCTGTCCCTAAAAAAGGTGATTTTTCTTCTCCCTCTACCTTTCGTGCAATTGCGCTTCTGTCCAAGGTCATTGAAGCACTGAAATGTCCTGAAGAATGAACGCTTCTTAATGACCAACAATACAGCTTTCGTAGCAATAGGTCCAATGGTGGTCTAATGGTATATCTCACCGAACAGTAGCATAAATCTTTCCATAGCTTTGAAGAAATTGATATTATTGCACCTAATATTTCAAAAGCATTAAATTAAGTTTGATATCAAGCTTTCTTATCGAAAAATCTTGCATTTGGTATTGATGAATCTCTCCCTCGTTGGATTAGAAATTTTCTTTCAAAACGATCAATACAAGTCTTGTTGGATGGTTTGAAGTGTGAAACACATAAAATAAATTCTGGTGTGCCCCAGGGCTGTATTTTGTCTCCGACTCTCTTCCTTATATTCATAATTGACCTTCTTTATGTAATTTCTAATCCATCAGATTGTTTTGTTGTTGGCTTTGACCAAAAATCTCTGGAACAATGCTATTATTTTCATCAAGGAATCAACGAGAATTTGTCAATTTGGTCATTCCAAACTTCCCGAAAACGTTGAAGTGAATGAACTTATTAAGTATTTTAGTGGGTTCAACTCGTTTCTGCTCAAGTAGAGAAGCCTTTTGGCTCCAAGGTGCTTTTAAGAGACAATAACAAAAAGCTATTACCTTGAAACTTTCCATTTGCAACGGTCAACGGTTGCTATTGCTATAGTTTAATGCTACAATAATTGGTTTAAGGTCATGTTATATTCTCTTTCCATTTTTTGCATTTTTTGCCAGAAGAATTTTATTTTGACTCTTTTAAGTTTTTTAGGTCAACAAAATTCTTTTCTTGCCTTTATTATTTTACCGCTAATTTAAAATTTTTATGAACACGCTTAGTTTTCCCTTGAGTCAGAGATCCTTTCTTCAGCTAACTACAAAAATGTGAAATGCTTTACCCAACTCAATTTTTTCTTCTCATTGTGATATCCAAACATTCAAAACCAATTTACCTCGGTATCTCAGCTTAAATCCTCTGTCATTTTCTATGCCCATTTTTGCGGCCGTTTATGACAAAGTTTTAGTTTTTTTGACAAATGTCTTTGAAAACAAAACCAAATTCCCTAGTAAAAACTTAAAAACTAAACGTGATGCAAAATGTTTGCCCCATCCACGTTTAATGACGAAATTTAGGATTTTTATAGGATAATTTAGGTATAATTTAAAATAATCGTCTGTGTAGTATGCTCATTTTTTGCTTCAAAATCACTGAAATTTTCTTTATCAATTTTGAAGTCCAAAATTTTTATATTAGGAAACTGATTTCATAAAAAAAAATGCTGATTGAAATGCTTCAACTAATTCATACTTAATCAAACTGCAATGTCAAAAATATAAATATTTGACAGTTACTTAAGTGATTTTTGTCCACCCCTGAACCACCTTAGGTACCTTAAAACTCGAATTTGTTGGGAAATTTATTTCTGTGAAAGGATTTGCTAATGTTAAAAAATTTGTCTGCATTCTGAAATTCTGCAAATTTCCAAATCTAGTAGATTTAAAATATTAACAGCCCTATTGATAAAAATTGCTTAAGGCGAAATTACATTATCATATATATATGGCTTATGCAGCCATATAAAATATGGCAAAGCTTTTCATTGTATGACACGTTGTATTACACTATATCATACATATATGGCTAATTTATATGACAAACGGCTTCGACAAATAAATTTTGTTCATATGTATGACCAAGCTGAGTTTGGCTATCACACTATAGTTTAAAATTTAAATATGATAATATGACAAACAAAATTATTTGATAAATAATAATTTATTTGAAAATTTATGTTGTCAAAATAAATAATATTTTCAAACTTTTTGTTCCATTATTGTCACTATTTGGACCAGGGGAGGAGGAAAAGGAAAAGCAGTAGGAAAATTTTGATCCGCGAATGACAGCAGTTAATAATTTTTGTTGGGGTCGGTGGAAGGAAAATTAATGTATGTAATAGTTAAATGTCACAAACTCTTTAGAATGCTCTTGAAGGCGTTAACAAAAAATCACAAATTAATCGAAAAAACAACACTTTCTTTTGCCAGTGTTGAAAATGCATTTTTCACAGATGTCACCAGAGCACTTAAGAAGTCATTTCTTTGAAGGTAACGGAAAAAGGAAAGGTGTTGAGTCCCTGAGTGTGAATATGCACATGACATATACTTCTTAGTGGCTCCAATACCCCAGACAGAAGCGATCGCGATTATTTTCTATACATATTCTAGGACAAAACTGATGTAACCTCTCAAATTACATCATAATCGATAGGTCTTGACTACCAATGCATAATTCCAACCGCGGGATAACGCAATTAAATTAACGGTTTTGTTTTTAATGTAATTTTCTTTAATAGAATGTTAGAGGAAACCACTGCACTAAAATGTATTGCAATTGAATGGGTTTGATTGCGTTGAAATAGTAATGAGAACGATAGACGTTAAAGCGGATCCATACCGTTATTCCAGACGCGGATGAAATAATTTTTAAAAAGTTGTTCATTTAGTGCCCACTAATACTGAACTCGCCCGAGGGACAATATGCAATTATTTCTACGTTTTCTTAAACATATTTTTTGTCATTTAACACGACTATGGTAACAAAAGTGGTTAACATATTACATACCTTTACTTTTTTAAGTGCATAGATGCACCAACAAAAAATAGACTCAGGTCCAATTATAATTAGGATGAAATCAATGAAGAATTCTATTCAATTATCCAAAAGCAATAAATAAATATTTAAATTATAAGACATATGAACATATAAAATCAACCGATTTTTATATGACTATATGGCGCAAAACTTCCAAATAAATATGACAATGCCTTTGTTTCCTTATTAGACTGCGTCATATATATGTCTCAAAATAATGATCATATATATGGCGTCGTATATATTTTGTCATATAAATATGACAATCACACTTATATTTCTGTTTTGGGCCATATTTATATGGCTAATTGGCCATATTTATATGCTAGTGGAATATCGCCTTTAGATATATTTTAATTTACAAATTAACTAAAATGTTGATAAGGAGTTAGTTCACAAAATAAAATTTCATATCAATAAAAATATAAACTGCTAATTGACGTTAAGTTCAAATTTTAACGAAAATCTACTACAATCAACAAGAACTCTCTGCTGTTACTGAAGACTATTTTTTGAACTGCACATATACAATAATTGGTTAATGCAAGTTTTGTATATAAACATTTTTATCTACCTTTCACTTTTATTTGAAACTCAAATCACTTTTTGCAAATTGCTTCTATTTAATTTCATTATGGTATTTTTTGTAATGTTTTGGTATCTTTCAATTCATTAATTCTTCCATTTCATTCAATATTCTATGAAGTTAAGTGTAAGGCGTATTCATGTATGATAATTTATTATCAACTTTCTCCCCGATATTTATGCTAATCTGTGTGAACTCGAATTCGGATTAATCGATTGGCACTCAACCGATGCGATGGGTGGTGTTGGTGACACGGTTTGATTATACCTTACGTTGTGATAACAGAAAAATATATGATGGTTTTAAGTTTACACTCCCAGCATTTATAGCATTTTATATGAGAAAGTAGAAGTAGCAACGAGATAATAATATGTATCTAACTTCCTTCGTATGTTTATTTTGTTGTTTCAAACCATCTGTTGGGATTTGATTCAACAAATGATTTAGATTTGACATAAAAAGAAAAAGCATTTTGCGTATAAATTATACACTTGATTCTTCGACCATAAGACACAACAAGCATACATTTGAGTAAAATCTTCGGTGACCAACAAACAATTCAGAAAAGAGGTTCATATTCTAGTGTATTAATATTGTGAGATAGTACAGTACACAAAACTAAGGTAATATATTTATATAGTAGGTTGTCAAAATTGAAACTGTTGAAAATAAAAAATGGCTGCTAACGTGAGGATTTAAACACACGTAAACACAACATTTAGTTGACATTGACATTTAGTCCGAAATAGTGCGAAGAATTTAAGGAACACACCTATTATTACCCCTGACCCTTAGATTTTTTCAAACAGTTTCAGACCGCCAGACTTCATGCGGGCCAATACAAAATTTTACTTGGGGAACGGGTTTGCACTAAATCTGGCGGTTTCAAAATTTTTTGAAACTAGTTGTGGAACACACCTATCACCCTTTTTAGGTGTGTTCCACACCGAGTTTCAAACAGTTTTAGACCGCCAAATTTATTGCAAACCCTTTCCACAAGTGAAGAATTGTACTGGCCCGCACTAAATCTGGCGGTCTGAAACTGTTTGAAAAAATCTAAGGGTCAGGGGTAATAATAGGTGTGTTCCTTAAATTCTTCGCACTATTTCGGACTAAATGTCAAAGTGACGTTTGATGATGAAATTTCCTCTGTCAAAATGTCGGGAACGGTTTGGACACTAATTTGCACCACGTCAAAAGAAATATTTAACTAGAGCTGCCGTAGTGCAATCATAAGTCAATCAATTTTTTTATAAAATCACTGTACAAGAAATTGAATGTTAAGAAAATAGAAACGTATACGAATAAAAATGATTAAACTTTTATTCTTTAAGTACATATTAAATCATGAAACTTCAATATGCTAAAAAACTACAGTAAACAAGAGGTTCACAAATTTTCATTAATAAATTTCCTTCTTCGGAAAAAGATTTCACCAGCGACACACGTATTTTAAGAAAATCATTTGATTGATAAAAAGATAAATAAATTAATAAATTAGGAACATCTACCAAAAACAAAACAAAAAAAAGTAACATTTGGGTAACCCTAGCTATTTGTATTCTGTTTGGTTATTTAACTTCAAACTGAGATTTTTTTCAAATCTGAAGGAATTTCGCGGACCAAATCTGGCAAGGAGGGGAAATTTTGTTATCTTTCACGAGCGCTCTCCTTGGTCCGAAAAAGTACAAACTTTCACTTGTGGAACGACTTCGCACTAAAAATGTCTAAATCTGGCAATTTCAAACTTTTTGAAACTCGTTCTGGAACACAACTAATGTGTACTATAGAACTGTCATAAGATAAAATGTTTCATTTGCGTCAAATAATGAAGAGCTGAATTGAGCCACGAAGATTCATAAAGATTCATTTCTTATCTCTGAGACTAACGAAATTAATTTGTAGGATAATCGGCTTTCCGCACCACACGTTTACAAACGTTTACAAACTTCAAATTTAAAGTTCTTTCCACATAGGGAACAAGGACGTCAGGCAACAAATACGAAAATTTGACATCTACATGTTTCTTCAATGTTTGGAGGCTCCGGAAAAGGAGTTTTGAATTTAATGCTTTCAATTGATTTTTATAACTAAAGCTATATTTCCACTAAAGGTTTATTTCAGTTTAGATTTAATAAATCTATTTGTATTTTCACCAAACAAAAAGATTTTAAAAAGATTTATTTTGACAGCATGTTTAAAATGCAAATGGTTTTTCATTTTTTGTTATATGAAGTGGGAGTGAGATAGAATTCTAAATTTGTGAAGAACTGAATGCAATCACGAATGAATCCTTCAGTGCCGTATAAGAATAGAGGTTAGTTCACTTTGTTAAAGTATTTGCCCTAGGAAGATGTAATAAGATTAAGTTCTAATCTTCAAGATTTACAAAATAAATTTGTATCTTCGAGATTTGAAGAAGATTTGAGAAAACTTATTGAATCTCAGATTAGTGTTAGATGAAAAAGTAGTACTATGTATACAAAAAATACAAACCTACTATTAACTTTTCTCAAAAAAAAAATATGGTCACCACGAGCATCACCGCTCACACAAGACACTCTTAACGTATTCTTGGTGGACGCACACAAGACACTCTTAACGTATTCTTGGTGGACGCAGATAAATTATTATAATTAGCCTGGGATGTATCTGCTATTCTACTGAAGTGTGCCTTCAATGAATTGTGACAAAGCACACACCATCAATATGAGGGGTGTTTAGTTTTTGTATTCAATATTGGGATTGCCTCGATGTTAATGAATAATTCAATTCTTGGAGAGATTTTATGCTTAGGAATCACTACAAATCAATGCATTTTATATTGATTATTGAAATTTCTTTAATGACGTACCTACACATACATACATATCGATTGGAACTTAAGAGAAAAGCTCGAAACAAACTGCTTATAGCATTTAGATAGTATACGTATACATATGTTTATTTTTAAATATTATGATGCGTTTTTGTTAGTAATCATGTTACTTCTGAGCGACTTGACTTATTGAAATTATATTCATATAATATATGCTAGGATCCGAAAGATTGCTAGAATCCGATAGATAGCCCCTTAATGAAGTTATCAATAAATTATTATAATCAGCAAATCAACTTTCACCAATCGAAAAATGAGAAGGTGGGTAATTTCTCGATAATAAGTTGTGTTAATTTCGTATTTGTCGTTCAATGATTTAAATGTTTGCTTATAGGTCTTTTTCTTTTGCTAACTTAATATCAAGACAGCAAAACACTGTTGAAAATAGCTAGAAACAATTTATACTTTATTGTTTATGGCTTAATGTGTTGCCGTGAAATGTGAAATATTGAATTCAAATCATGTAGTGTTTTCCTTGCTCTTTTTAGTTGTTCGTTAGCTTGATAGTCAGCAAAGCACCACCTCAAAAAGAAGTAAAAACTGCTAATTCCGAATAGTTTATAGTATAGCAAAATAATTTGGGGGTAACTAGTCTTCAAATACATAGTGGTGACAATTTTAAATTTCTCGTGCAATATTTTCTGTGTTTTTTGGGTTAAAAACTGCTTAAAGCGCATGGTTTATGGCTCAATAGTGTACCATTGTTTAGTTGTGACTGTTTGGAATTTTTCATCTATCTTTTCTATTTTTTTTCTTTCTAAAGGTGGTAAAAACTTCTTAGTTTTAATGTTTTATTGCTTAATAATTGCGTTAAGTACTTGGTAACTTCTAGTGCGATGTTTTCTATGTAGTTTGGGTGATTTTCAAAAAGTGGAAAAAGCTTCTAAAACTCAATGTTCAACTGCTTAACAACTCGTTGTTAATTAGTCGGTAATTAATTGTGAAAAATCAATTCTGCTGTCTGATGTTTTTTTAGGTATTTCTGGGTGATTTGTTTTCTACGAATGTCAAGTTAGCAAAGCAACTTTCACGAATCAAAAATGGATAGGTGGATATTAAATTTGCCATTAATTACTCGTCAAATTGTTGTGACAATTTCAAATTAGTTGTGACTATATCCAAAACATAGCAAACACTTGACGACAAATTCAAAATTATCACAAATAATTAACTACTAATTAATGGCAAATTATTCATCGACCCATTTTTTGATTCGTGGAAGTTTTTTCTGCTAAATTGACACTCGTAGAAAACAAATCACCCGGAAATACATAGAAAACATCACATGGCAGAATTGAATTTTTCACAATTAACTAACGACTTATTAACAACGAATTGTTAAGCTTGATATCAAGTTAGCAAAGCACCCAAACAAATATAGACAACATGGGATGATCAAATTGGATTTGTCATATATAGATTAACAGATTCGTAAACTCAAATAAAACACGAATTATTTTTAGTCAATGAGTTAAGTGTCAAATCTTATCAATAAATCAACATTCAAGGTAATAAACTAACTCACCAATATATATACCAAATACATTAAACGAGTAGTTAAGTTAAAAATACTTCTGTCATTGTTGCCAAAAACTAGAGATAAAAGGAAACAGATGCTAGGGACATACATGTTCTTTACAACTTCAAATGAGAGAGTGTATGTGCAAAAGTTCACATTTTGTGAGAAAGTAACGGGTGATTTTTTAGCTGGTTTGGTTTTGGCAACACTGGTTTTGACAGCTGACGTGTGTTTAGTACCTTGTGTCACTGTCAAACAGCTTCAGTTTGGTTTGCAATTTAACCATGGATCGTCTTACAAATGAACAACGCTTGCAAATTATTGAATTTTACTATCAAAATTCGTGCTCGGTTCGAAATGTTTTTTATCGAAAAATTGTGTTCAGCGATGAGGCTCATTTTTGGTTGAATGGGTACGTAAATAAGCATAATTGCCGCATTTGGAGTGAAGATCAGCCAGAAGCATTGCAACAGCTACCAATGCATCCCGAAAAAGCCACTGTTTGGTGCGGTTTATGGGCCGGCGGCATTATTGGGCCATATTTCTTCAAAGATGATGCGAATCGCAGCGTTACTGTCAATGGTGAACGCTACCGAGCGATGATAACAAACTTTTTTTTGCCCGAAATGGAAGTTCTTGACTTGCATGCTATGTGGTTTCAACAAGACGGTGCCACATGCCACACAGCACGCGAAACAATGGCGCAATTGCGAGGCGAGTTTGGTGAACAGTTAATTTCACGTTTCGGGCCGGTCAATTGGCCGCCTAGATCGTGCGATTTGACACCATTAGATTATTTTTTGTGGGGGTATGTCAAGGCTAATGTCTATAGGGACAAGCCCGCTTCGATTGACGCACTGGAAGCCAACATCCATGCATTCATTCGTGAGATACCGGCCGATATGTGTGAAAGAGTATGCCAAAATTGGACTCAGCGGATTGGCTACCTGCGACGCAGCCGCGGTCAACATTTGCATGGAATTATCTTTAAACATTAAATTGCAAGGTTCAAACTATCGAATTCAAATAAATATTTCATTCATTTTTTCGAATTTTTTGCGTTTTTTTTTTTTTAAAGTTCTAAACCTCTTAAAAAATCACCCGTTATATGTTCAATTCAAAAAATAGTCTTTGGTAACAGCAGAGTACTTGTTGATTGTAGTAGATTTTCGTTAAGATTTTGAACTTAGCAGTTTATATTTATTTCTATTGATATGAAATTTTAATTCGTAAACTAACTCCTGATGGACGTTTTAGTTAATTTATGAATTAAAATCTTTAAAATTTAAATTACAGTATTTAATTTACAAACAAAAATACTCGTAGTTAAAGCATGGTTTTGCTGTCTGCCTGATTTAGCATTTATAACTAACGATTAATTAACATCAAATTATTAAGCCGTAAACCATTAAGAACAAAATATTTTTCCCGATTTTCGGCAGGGTGCTTTGCTTACTCGATATCAAACTAGCAAAGTACCCAAAAAAAGAATAGATAACATTGAACGACAAAATCTTAACTGCCACCAATTAATTAACGACAAATTATACACTTACTCATATTTTTATGAAACTATTAAATACAAAAATGAAAACAAGGATGAACAATCTCATTGCGATCCATTTGTTGATTTCATTTTAATCGTGTTTCACCTCAGGCATTTTTATAACAAAAAAAAAAACTTTAATTTTGGATATATTAAATAGTCTTTGGTAACGGCAGAGTTCTTGTTAATTGTAGTAGATTTTCATTAAGATTTTGAACTTAGCAGTTTATATTTGTATTGATATGAAATTTTAATTCGTAAACTAACTCCTGATGGACGTTTTAGTTAATTTATGAATTAAAATCTTTAAAATTTAAATTACAGTATTTAATTTACAAACAAAAATACTCGTAGTTAAAGCATGGTTTTGCTGTCTGCCTGATTTAGCATTTATAACTAACGATTAATTAACATCACATTATTAAGCCTCAAACCATTACGTCTAAAATATTTTTACCGATTTTCGGCAGGGTGCTTTGCTTACTTGATATCAAATTAGCAAAGTACCCAAAAAAGAAAAGATTACATTGAACGATAAAATCTTAACTGCCACCAATTTATTAACGACAAATTATCCACTTGCTCATATTTTTATGAAACTATTAAAGACAAAAACGAAAACAAGGACGAAAAATCTCATTGCTATCCATTTGTTGATTTCATTTTAATTGTGTTTCACCTCAGGCATTTTTATAACAAAAAAAAAAACAAAAACTTTAGTTATGATTTTTTTTTTTACTTTTTAATTGATAATGAGTTTTGCTGTTATTGAGAAATTGTGGTAATCAAAATGTTTTAGTAATGCCATTTCAAAAAGTTGTTATCTTGTTTTCTAAGAAGTAAATAGATAAATAAAATAACACTGGTATTCATAAACGCAAACAAAACACGAATTATCTTTAGGCAGTGAGTTAAGTGTCAAATCTTATTAATAAATCAACATTCATGGTAATAAACTAACTCACCAAAATAGGTACATTAAACGAGTAATTAAGTTAAAAAAAGGAAACAGACGCTTGATGTGACACACATTAGTTGTGTTTTTTTTCCTTGCCCAAATGGGCTTGAATGAAAAAAACGACGTCGGGGTTAAGCAATTTACATGTTTAATGCAACAAAAACGAGGCCCCGATGTCGTTCTTTTGGTTCGATTCCCCTGGGCTAACAAAAAAAAACACACCTATTGTTTTTACAACTTCGAATGAGAGAGTGTATGTGCAAAATTTCACATTTTGTGAGAAAGTGTATGTGCAGTTGAAAAAATAGTCTTTGGTAACAGTAGAGTTCTTATTGATTGTAGTAGATTTTCGTTAATATTATAAACTTAAAGTGGGTTAGCAGTTTAGATTTTTATTTATATGAAAATTCAATTCGTGAACGAACTCCTGATTGACGTTTTAGTTAATTTGTGAATTGAAAGATATCTAAGCAATTTTTATTGATAGGGCTGTAAGTGTTTTAAAGTTATTAAAAAATAATAAGGGTATTCATACAACAGCGTAAACTAATCGTAATGTTGTATAGTTTTAAACTTTGTAATTTCTGTCACAATTTGTATGGAAAATTTGACAGATTTACGAAGTTTACAACTTTACGACGACTTTACGTTTTTGCATGAATACCCCTAATACCTCTTATTTATTTGTTTATTACGATACAAAATTTATTTTGAAGTATTAACGATTTGTTGTAAAACATTTCCCATATAATGTAGATGATTGATAGTTTATTTAAAACGTCATAAAGTTTCCGACTTAAATAATGATCTTACGAACGTTCCATTTATACCCTTTATGGCTTTGTATAAATTAACTGTTATGAGTATGACCTTAAATGACAATACCAAGTTCATTCTATTCATCACACGTGCATTTTATTTGTTTTCCAATTACGCCAAATGTCAAATTTTTGCCGTTTTGACAATTACAATTTTACTTTTCTAATAATGAAATCCAATTTTCAAAGACTTAACGCAGAGTTCACCAATTGTAGATACATTATTTTCATTATTTTTGTTAGTAAGTCCAAATACAAAAATGCCTTTGATCTAAAATCAATCAAAACAATCGAACCAAACAATTTGAACCCATACAGTATGTACGAGTATATAGGTACATGATATCTGTTCAAAAACAGACATTCAACAGTCAAGTTTAGTGTAATGACCGCGGTTATGAGGTCATTAACTCAACATGCATCGTTGACAATATTGTTTTCCAAAGTCTGATATCCAGCCAACCCGGTTAAAATAATTATCCACGTCTCGCTGTACATTATATTAAGGCCATGATTTAAGGCTTCTTAGTAGGTACGTGATAGTTTTAAATTAAATCGGAGACGTTCTTGTCAACAATCAATTCACCAATAATTTAAAATACAATAATAAAAGCAAAACAAACAAAACAAAAAAAATGACACATGAATGACTCTCTTACAAAGTAATTCTGCCTGACTCAAAAAATCACAAAAATGCAATTATTTGCATTTCAATTCTCTGCACGCACGTCATGAGTATAGTTGCACCAGAAATTGCTATTTACTTTATTTTGTTTTGGTTTCAATTTGGAACTTCCTACTGTCGGAAAAAGAGTATAACGGGCTTATATTAGCATGTCATAAATTCAATGTGCACCTGTTCGACCAGGAAATACCCTCGCTTTTGCTATAGACGGTTAATTAAGAAGATCGCTTTTATAGCTTACTTTTGCATAACAATGCAAGGTGTCTCCGCGGCATGCGACGCTTGCTTTTTGATAAATTGGGACAACCTAAGTGCGGGTTTTCAAAACAGTTGCCCATGTTATTGCTTTCTGTATTTATGCTTTGATTAAACGATATTAATTATTATCAGCGGGATTAGTGACGAAAGTTTGCTACACTCTACTCACACCTTAATCCCTGATATTTTGCTCGGTTTCTTGCCAAACTGTTGCCTGCTGTTAATGTTTTTACTCTTTTAAGGTCAACTGTCATACACATATAACATTGCCTTTAGCACTTTGTCCAGTTTAGGCAAAAGAAATTCATAGCTCATGGCTGATTATAAGTTATGTAACCAGAGATGTTTAAACAGTCCGTTCCGTCACCGGTGTTGTTATTTGTTAACGTAATAGGTTTTAACTTCTGGCATTCTGCTGTATTACAATCCGAAAAAATACAGGTTGGGATAATTTATGGATTGTAAAGTTTGACGACCGCTTAAAGTAACAAAAAATAAAATATAAAACAAATTCATTGCTTGATTTGATTATTATATTAATACCTACATAAATTTAATTGCTAAAACGAAAATTTGCATTCAGTATTTGTACCTATACACATGATAATAATGCGCAAGGTAGAATTATTGCAGTTTAACAATAATGATGATTGAGGATGTGAGTGTTTTAACTTAGACACGTTCCACAGGTTTAGTAAAACGGATTTAATAATTGATTTGACTGCGATATCAAATTGTGAATAACTAAAAAAAGCTTAGGTGCAGCTTCTTTAGCATCTATTGTCATCCATTTTGTTGTGGTTGTTAAAGTAAATTTAAATAAAACATCACATTTATAATTATGATTAAGATAATATTTTTATTTTAATATATTGTTTGGATCTTGTCATTGTGAATGGAATATAACCAGCCATATTCATTAGAATTCGCTTAAACACAAACAGGTGTGTAGTTACGAAGTGTATAAGCCTTATTAAGGTGTGTTTCTATTTAAGAGTGCTTTCACTAAAACCTTCTCAAGAGTGATTCCAAGACAGCTGTTTACCTCTTTGTGGGTAAATTTCATAACTGTGTCCACTTCCACTTGCATGTTTTTCTCTCGAGAGCCATTTTAGAGTTGATCGCAGTCTTTTTACTATCAAATGGATACGCACCTTTAATGTTCATTGGAATTCGCTAAAATACCGCATAACGGGTGAGTACTTACGCAGTGTATAAGCGTTTTTTAAGGCTCTATTCTACGTTTCATAAATCATTATTCATAAAATTAAAAATATGCTTATTAGTACAGTCAGTTTGTACTCAAAAAGGCTCTTTGATTTTGCCCCTCTTTTATGTTTTCGGGTGTGCGGAATCCGAATCGGAGGTTTGCGACTAAAATTTTGTGACGCAACATGCAAAAATGACCAAAAACTGCAACAAAAAAGCAAATTGACTGAATTTTTTGAATAACGTAGTCTGAAACAAAGACTAAGGATTCCTCGAAGAGGAATAAGGGTATTTGAAAAATTCAAAAAGAATTATGAAGTAAAATGTTCATGCACTCCCAGAAAATGCATTTTTGCATAATTTTCTGCATTTTTGTCCATGTTGCGTCACGAAATTTAAGCGCAAACCTCAGATTCGGATTCCGCACCCCCGAAAACATAAAAGGGGTGTAAAATCAAAACTACCCTACAATTTGCATAGTTAAAAAACAATATGACTAGACTATTGCTTTCCTGATTTAGCTGATTACATATATAGTTCGGTCCCACCATCAGTATCTAGAGACAATATTCCTAAGATATTGAAAGCTCTTTTTCATCTCTACTGGTTGTCCAGAAATATCTGTTTGCGCCCATCATTGTCATTGCCAAAACCTTGGCATTTTAGTCTCCCATTACCGTTATGATGATGTCTCCACGTGGTGTACTATCATAAGTAGCTCTCAGCCAGTTATAAAAATAAGGCCTCCTTCTCCTCGATAGAAGTGAGCTTCGATGAGGCGTAATACTGTATGACGGTTGCGTGACGCACGTTCTAGTCTAGAACTTAGCTTTCTGGATTCGGTCATCTCAAGGCTCTTAGGAAAATACGCTCTTGAGAGCTGTTTTTGAAAGCAGCAATCCATAATGCCAGATTCACAATAACTCCCAGGTGCCTTTTTGGAGTACAGTAATACAGTGTTACGCTTCACTAAATCCTAAAATGTCCACCTTCTACCGCATCAATTTTTTCTCTAATTGAAGGAATCTGGCATTTTAGGACATTCAAACCGTTGACGAGAAGCATTTTCACGTTCCAGAAAACAATCATTGTCCGGGTACAATATCCATAAGTCGTCAACGAGTTATTATTTCTTATCGTAGTGTTGGTTTCTTTAATGAACACAAAAAGGAGATAAAACAAGCATTTCATCGTCACTGCTTGTTCCACTACTGGCCTAGACTAAGCTCCGAGTAATCAATAGTTTCCCGATCAGCACGATGAATGTCACGTTTAGGAATATGGCCCTACTCTAGCGAAATAGCCAGCTGCATCCCTCTCTTAGAAAAATTTCACAGTACCACTTGGTCTGCTATGTATGCCCATTACTTTACCCTTCAGCAACTTCGGGCTTAATGTTAAATAGAAGGATATCTTCTTCACCCACACTACATTAATGTGGCCTTACATTAAAAAAACTAACATCGGTATGTTCTTTTAAATCCTTCAATTTTTATAAAAGCTTGGACTCTTAATATTTTAAGATCCCCTTAGTACCCAATAAATATTACTTTTATTTTAATTCCTTGATTGAGTTTCCCTGACAGTGTTAATACCAGCTTCACGTGAGGCGACTCATTTTGTCGTCACTTATTTGTATCTCACTCTCATCTCCTGGAAAGAAATTGAGGTAAAAGTTTTTAAATTTTTTGAAAATTTCTGCCTCACCTCACCATCTCTTTCTTTCAACTAATAGAAATGAGATAAAAAATAAAGACGTGAAGCTGGTGTGAACACCGTCCATTATAAGCTTTTTTCTTTTTTAGCTCAGAACAGAACATGGAGTAGAGTTCGAGCTTTCGGATTTAGCTTTGAGTAGAGTATGACCCGAGCTCTCCGATATAATTTACAAGTACATCTCAGCACGGAACTGTCATACGATTGCGATGCGTTTAACTTACCATAATTTAGTACTGACTTTTAATAATCATCTGATAGCTGCTCAATCAAAAACTCGAAAAATTAAAAAATATTACTGAAATTGAAGTGTTGAACGCGCCCATGTGAAATGAGTGAAAAAAGGAGCGAAGTTAGCTGTGCTCAGCTAATTACTCCATTCGCTCGGTCTTTTTATTCTGAGCTCATGGAGCGTACTCCGAGCAAGCTCCGATTCAAAAAAGAAACACAAGTTGAGCCCTCTGGGTACTCTAAGCTAAAAAAGAAACACAGATCTTTGTTTGAAAAGTCTGTGCTATGCTCGGAGCTAAAAAAAAACGCCTTTTATCAAAAACCTTAAAGATTATTCTACTTTCAATCTTCACTTCATGAACAAATCATCTATTCTGTCATAACAAGTTCATGTGTGAACCATTTTTATTGATACTTCGATTGTATTTCAGTATTTATTTTAATTTTCTTTTACTATTATTATTTTTTAGTTTATTTTAAGTCATTTTTAAAACACATTTTGCTTAACTTTCCGACAAAGTTCTAATGTGTACATGTGTTTTGTTGTGCTGCATAAATATTTGTTTTTGATTTTAAGTAATTCAGTTAATATTTGTAGTTTCATTTTAACCATTATGTATATAGACGTGGGTATATATTTGTATATGTCATAGGAGTGTAATCGGCTGATATGCGTAGTGACTCAGCTTAAAATCAACAAATTAAGTTGTTGTTATAATGAATCTGATGTCAAAAATCTGACATCTAAACATTAAAGTTACTAATAGTAACAATAGGTGTGTTCACAACGAGTTTATAACGGCCAGCTTTAGTGCAAGCCCGTCCCACAAGTGAAATGTTGTGTTGGCCCGCACTAAATCTGGCGGTCTGAAACTGTTTGAAAAAAATTTGGGAAAACGTCATAAATTAAAAACAAAAATCGCTTCGCACATAAAATTGAATGAACGGCTCTGTCGCACGGTCTTGATCTTATATTCAAGAGGATAAGCGTATATAAAGGTAGATTTAGAAATTACGAAAGAATAATGTTTAAAAACATGAATTTCGATATTTAAATTCGCTCAAAAAACTCCTTAAATTAAATATATTGAAATGGAAACAATATTTTAAAATCGTTCGAAGGTTGTTTTTTTTTTAAATTAATTTTTATTCGTAGATATACAAAATTCTTAAGAAGATTTTGAGGAAAATATTTTGGTATATAAATTTTAAGTATTTATTAATGTGCGTATAAAAAGTAAATTTCAAAAAAATGTGTCAATTCGTTTTCGAGTTATCCATCTTATTAAAAAAAAAAATAAACTTTTTAATATTGAACTCTTTTTTTTTACTTTGATACCCAATATTATTTCAACTTACTAGAAATTTGTATTATAAAGAAATTATTTAAATCCGTTGAGCCAATAGTTAAAAAAATCAAAATAAGAACTAATGGAAGTTGGGCGAGGAACTATTAATAGTTGCTAAGTATAAATTTTTGTAGAATGTGATCTGAGGAGCTTATCTGGGAAGAGGTGAAAATCAATTTTGGCTAACTCGATTACCTTCGAAGTTGCATTCATAATTGTTTTTGATGCACTGTTTATTCAGAAAGGCCCCCGTAAGAGACGACAAAACTTAGAATTTTTAAATAGCTTTAAATGAATCATTCGATGTTTATACTTCTTTTTTTTGCTATCATTCACACCCAAAATCTGCTGTTGGCTCTGGTCTTAAATGTCGTCAATAGTTTGACCAGTAAATTGTTTACAAAATTTTTTTCAAATACCGGGGTATTATTGCTTAATATAAATTTTTGCGTGTATAAGTATGTATGACTAGACAAGGCCATTTGTGCATACATTTTGAAAATTTTTTTGAAAATTTATAACAATATTTATCAAGTTTTAAATATCGTGATATTTAAAAAAAAGATGTTTCTTAATTTAAATGTAGAAATAAATAGATTTGGATGTTTAATTAATTAAATAAAAAAATATTTTATTTGTTATTTTGTAAAAATCGTTTCTAATAAGCTAATTGTCTAATTGTCTTTGATTGGGTTAAGATATTATGTTAAGATTTCTTTATTGAAAGACCTTATTCCTCAATTAATTTTTTTTTTAAAAGATAAAAAACATTTATTTGAAAGTTTTTGGATAATCAAATGATTCATTTTACTAACACTTCTTTATCTTCAATATCTCACGATCAATTAAGTTTTTTTTCGATAAAAGTGTTAATTATTGTCTATGTTATTTAGCACAAAAACATGGATAGCTGTTGTAGAATATATTTTTTTCCATTCAAACTAACGTATTGTTATTGCATTTTTTTCAGTATTTCACTTTATCTTGATACAAAAGAAATTCACACCTTTTTGTACCAAATTGGAAATTCAAGAACAGGAATTAATAAAATGAACATAACTAGTGAGTAGGTCACATGTTTTTTATCTTTTGTCTTGGATTTTCCAAATTTAGATAAATACAAATATTTGGCTACCAACTTTAGATA
Source organism: Dasysyrphus albostriatus (assembly GCA_946251815.1). NCBI lineage: Eukaryota > Metazoa > Arthropoda > Insecta > Diptera > Syrphidae > Dasysyrphus > Dasysyrphus albostriatus. Next base: position 217,931,388 of record OX276335.1, on the reverse strand, counting down.
TGGCCTTTAGCCAAAACAAAATCAAACAGAACGGGTTTTAAATATTGAATCACAACATCGAAATCGAGATTCTCCATATACTCTTGAGAATTGTGGGTCTTTTTCAATTTGACACCATTTTTGGATTAGGTAATAACTTAAAAAAAAAATGAAAGCATGAGCGTTCACTGTTGTAGGTGACAAAAGGAATCAGATTAATTTGAATTGAAACGTTTGTAGGAAACTTAGTTCAAGATTTCATATTGGGCCATGGCTTCCATAAACAGTATCAAACAAAGTTGAGATATCTTTAAATACATTTGATATTTGAAGATATTGATGAAATCATTTAGTTTTTAGGTTCTTAATACAGAAAGATGTAAAAACCCAATTTGTTTCTTTGATTGAAGAAGAATTAAAAACGAAACCTAAGAACTTATGAAAAAATATGAAATTTTCTCAACCGATTTATTTTGTTTCAAACAATTAGCAGAATATAATCTCTAAGCAGTTTTTCTTCTACCTGTTCTATGCAAACAGATATTCATATTGAGATCAGGCTAAATACTGTTTGTTAACAACAAATTAAACGCCTTAACCAATAAAAAAAAAGCATCGACATTGTGGGCATGAAAAAATAGATGCCAACAAAAAATCAGCATCCTTTCTAGCGTGTCCTAAATCGTCCTTATTGAACTCCTCTTTGTTGCATTGTGTTTAGAAGATTTCATTACTTTCACTGACTAAACCATTTGTCTGATAACTCTTGAGCCATCATTGTATCAAACACAATATCATTGGAAATCTTTTTTTTAAGATGAGGGAAGGCTTCCTACACCTTTGGTGGTCTATTTCACATATTTCGTCGGAGGATATTAGACATTTTAATCAAAGTGATTTGATTTGAAATTTGGGTATTTCCGTGCTGTTAACCTATAACACGATCAACATTATCGTCAAATGTAATTCAACAGAAAATGTGGATATAATACACGAATATTTCAAAGCCAGTTATAAAGTAACAAATCGTTATAATATGCACACTTTCATTCATTTTAAACCTAATTAAGGGAGCAATCAAAAAGTTTTTCAAGAGCAATACCCATTAATCAATAATTTTTCCGCTAAGTGGATCAATAATAATATTTATTTCCCCAGCTTTATAACCGCTCTATGTTGTTGTTATGATTCGATCTTTGCGTTAAAATAAAACCGTCATAAAATACGACTTATAACAGATATATATAGGTCAAAATATATAATTATAGAAAGCCTCGTAAAGATATATTGGAATCTCAAAAATCAAGAAAAGGCATCTACAAATACTGCTCAAGTGTATTTTCCATTTTGAAAATATTTATATAGGAAAGGGAAATACTAATAATTTAATGAAAACTATAGTTTGAAGTTCAGAACTTCATCCAAACAATTATATTCCGCAACTAAGTAACTTTTAAAAGTCGTGGGTTTCTATCATTTTAGAAGTCATACAAATCATATTTATATTATTTTGTCTTACAGTTTTATTATTTTACTTATCGAAACATTATAAACCTTCAACTTATATTGATTAACTTAAATGAACAACAACAACTTGTGTGTGTTACCACCAAGTGTATAATGCTGGAGTTATAGCTATTTCTCAAGTGCCACCTCGATCATCAAACTCTTTAAGTGGTGCTTAGTCTGGTTATGCTCGTATATTAATTGAAAAACTCTTTGGCGTCATCTGGAAGCAAACCATGAACCTTGCGATTTAAAGGCCGATGGACTACACACCACGCCACTGAAGCCACATGATATGCGCAGTCCCAATGCAGGTTTAGTTGTTTAAAAAATCCAACATTTAAAACGGGACACTCGGGCGTGTACGCAATATTTGTTAATAATAAATTTGCTATACATATTTTTCATATCACAATTCAGGCTGTCCGATAATTCAGCAGTTATATTTCAGGGTAGGATTCTTGATTGAAATAAATCATTTCGGGGGAAACTCTACATATATGCCCCCTGAAGCAGGGGGCAATTTCTGATAAATTTACTTTAAATGCGAACAAAAATATAAAAAATCAAAGAAAGCCCATAAAATAATATGTTATAATTTGTTTGAAAGCAAATACTTAATTCTTTTGTTTGTTTTATAAATCAAATTGTTTAAGTGAATAGTTTTTGAGAAATTGAATGTGAATTTCGTTTGAAAAAATTTGTTAATTTTGTTTCAAGATGATATTTTTCAAAATTTTGCGAAGTTAAGTTTTGTTGTATGTTCGATATTCAAAATTGAATCACTTTTAATACTTCATTTAAATGAAGTATGAACAATTAAAAATTACTGCCATTTACGGAAAATCGATCTTGATGTTTTTTTTTATTTTTGCAATTTCTGATAATGTTTTTCATTATAACAATTTTCACAAAAAAACATAGCTTGCTTCAGCCATAGTACCCATTTGCATTAAATCTCATCAAAATCGAATAATTTTAATTTTTGTATTAATATTTTTGAGGTTATATGAAAAAATGATGCAAGTTGTAGGTCTCTTAATTATCTTAAACTCTTACATTTAACTTTTTTCGATAGGTCTACTTTTTCCAGCAATCGTAAAAACTTCTGTTTTGGCACTCCCACCCGACTTTTTCACACGCTGACCCCACTCCCGGCCATCTGCCTTTGTCTTTTGTTGACTAATAATATTAAATTTTCTTACCACCATATGTAAATTTTACTTACCACTTATGTACATAAGTCTTACAGAAGCAACTTACCAGAAGCTTTATGAACTTATAGTAAGAATGCTTTCGCAAATTTGTAAACTTGTCAATGCCGTTTGAATAATCTGTAAAAACTCTGAAAGTGGAAAAAACATATTTTCTTTTGTAAGATTTTCACTCAACTGAAAGCTTACATAAGTTTATAAATTTACTGTATGTCATTTACAGATCTGTTTACACTTTTAATTTTATCAAAAGTAGCTTGTGAAGAGAATATTCGGCGCCTCACCAAAAATTTCCTTCAATAAATTGATTGTTTCGCGATGTGTCGTGCTAACCGAACCATTATTTTGGTACCTATTCATTATGAAATGGCGAACAAAACTGAGCATAAATTAAGTGACAGCTGTCAAAAAGACCAAATCCGAAAAAAGTATTGCCAGATTGAAAATCACACGTCTAAGGTAAACCCTTCATAAACTCACCATCATGGAAACTTGGCCAACCTTCATTTTTGCTGTTACTCGCGCTAAAATATTAATTTTTTGCGATTTGATTTAAGTCAAATGAAATTTGCAATTTTATTTTCACCATCTTTTGAGTTAAAGAGTAAATTTTGGTCTTAGCGAATAACAAGCGAGTCTAGGTACAATTTTGCTTATAATATTTTATGAGAATTATTACAAATTAACATAAATGGAGTTGATATTTAATTTATTTTTTTGGAAAAACAATTTTTTTTTAAATTTTGGGAAAAAAAATTCATTTTTACATTCATAAAGAAGCAATAATAAAATTACCACAATTTGAAACTTTTTAAAACTGACCATGCTTGCACTTGTCCTTTTTAAACTCTTAAGTGCAACTCCGAACTTTTAGGAGAAAATACTTACGAGGAAAAATCCTGACTATAGCTGTAAGGAAGTTATCGGGATCAGAGAAAGGTGTTTTCGATCATACAAAGCCCACCCTTCAGAGGAAACCCGAATAAAATTTAAGCAAGCAAAAAAAGCCTGTAACGCTTGGGTTCAAAGAACTAAATTCTTGCATGAACAAAAATTAAGACAAAAAATACTGCAGTGCCCAAAAGGCAGTAAAAACTTTTGGTCATTCGTCAAAAACATCAGAAATTCCACATCTTCATCGGTTCCTACACTCATCTATAATGATAACGCTGTTATAAGCTTCATGGATAAAGCCAATTTGTTTATAGAACAATTTGCAGCAAACTCAATATTACCTGCTAGCTATATAAGACTACCTGTGGTTGAGAACTTATAGTTCTCTATGAACAAAATTCATTTTCACACTCGTACAGTCGCTACAGTACTCAAAGATCTCGACATACCCAAATTCGCTGGACCTAATGGTATATCCCCCATTGCTCTGAAGAGGTGTCCTTCCACGTTGGCAAAAACGTAGCGTATAAGCTTTTCTATTTACAAGATTTCTTAGGGCATTTCCCGACTGAATGGAAAACAGCATTTGTCCAACCAATTCCCAAAAAATGTGAATCTTCTTCACCCTCTAACTATCGGCCGATTGCATTAACATCCCTTCTTTCCAAGGTCATGGAAACGCTGATCAATCATCAGCTTAAGAAATAGTTAGAAGAACGTGAGCTTATAAATGACCGACAATATGGCTTTCGAAGCTATAGATCCACGGTTGAATTGATGGCATATCTCACAGAAAAGTGGAAACAAGCCTTGCATCCTTTTGGAGAATGCAAGATTATTGCGCTTGATATTTCGAAATCATTCAATAGAATTTGGTACCTAGCTCTTTTATCAAAAATGCGCGCTTTCGGCATCGATGAATTTCTTCTTCATTGGATTAGTAACAACTTTTTGACAAGTTGTTTTGGATGGTTTTAAGTCTGAAGTTCGCAAAATAAAAATGCTTGTGTTCCCCAAGGCTCTGTTTTGTCTCCAACTCTTTTTCTCATTTTCATTAATAATCTCTTGTCTGAAACTACGGTTTTGCAGACGACAGCACCCTTTGCTTTTCATACTCAATTTCAGATTCACATCTCTGCAACGGCAGCGTAAGATAACCTTATTGAATTCCGATTTAAACAGTATCGTTAAATGGGGTTTCAATAACCGTGTGGAATTTAATTCTTCAAAAACTCAATGCTGTTAGCTTTCGTTAAAGCAAAATATCCCATTTTTACCATTATCCATAAATGGGACTTGCATCGAATAAACCAAAAAGCTTTCAATCCTTGGGATGTACATTACTGACCACCTTTAGTGGAACGATCACATACTAGAAATTGCTTAGAATTCAGCAGAATGCCTAGGTTTCCTTTAAAATGATCGATGACCGATCAATTTTGGAAACATTTGTTTCGCTCGACCATCGAAGAAACGTCTCTTGCCTCACACTATTATATCGCTTCTTTTTTAAACAGTGCTCTAGTAAAGTAGCCAGGTGCATTCCGCCCCTTAAACAATTTAACAGTTATACTCACTCAGCAAGGAATGCTCATCAGTATACCCTTTAGTCTAACGTGGGACGAACCGTTAAGTACAGAGATGCCTTTTTCACCCGTTCTACACGAATGTGGAATTCCTTACCCAATTCTATTGTTCCTTCCCATTTCGATATTCAGACATTTAAGGCAAATGTGCACCGTTATCTCCTACATAATCCTCCTACTACTTTCTAAACGCTCGCATTATGTTAAATATAACAGTTAAAGGGTATTCATAATCCCTTGAGTTTGTGTTAATTATAAAAAAAGCATTGAAAAAAAATTAAATAAGAAATAAACATGAAAAAAAAACACACTTACAAATTTGTAAAACTAGGACTTATTCTTCTTGTCAGGAATGCATTTGTATTTTTCGATAGATTAAAAAATACGGATTTTATTTATAAGAAACACTCCTTAATTGATGATAGTGGTAACCCTGTTAAGGGTTGATGGTCAAAAATATTGATTTAAGCTTTCTTAATAGTACGTCAACTAACTCAAAAATAACAAAATATCTTCCCCGTTTCCATATTGAAAAAAACACGTTCACACTTTTGATAAACTTAATTGCGATGATGTGCGGATACTTTTTAGGCAATTTGAAAAAAAATGAAAAATACCGTTTATTCAAGTTTTGTAGAACTAACTCTCTTTGTTAGGAATGCATTTTTATTTTTTCGATAAATCTTAAATTAGCGGCAACCTTGCAAGGAGTTAATGGTCAAAAATCGGAATTTAAGCTTTCTATACGGTACTTTAACGAAATCAACAAAATAATTGCTTCCCCAATCTTTTATTGAAAAAAAGTCTTGGTTAACTGAACAATAAAGCATTCGAGACCCAGCTTAAACAAAAAAAAAATCTTTTACATGTCATAATTTTATTAAGTGCAGCTATACTAGCTTTCCACTTGTCTTTGAATTAGCACACTTTGACAGATCATGATTCGGTCTTTGAACGACAAAACTGCCAGTTCATTTCCATTTGGGTCTTTAATTGACACAAAATCGTTGGTCTTTTCAAAGACAAACAAATTTTGACCATCCTCTGAAATGGATGGAAGATGGCTTATTGTGTGGCTGCTGTCAAAGTCTTTCATTGACATAGAATCAAAACACGTTGTCAAAAATTTTTTGTTGTCAGTTAAAGATAAAATGACTTTTCGCTTGTCGATTGAGCTATTTCCACTTGTCTTTCAAATTTGACGCCTTTCATTGACAAACAGGGGACATATGTCAGTTCAAGGACAACTAATTTTGTAAATTGAAGAAAAAATGTGTTTTTTGTCAGTTGGTTAATGACAAGTGTAAACCTAGCATTAAGATATAAATCTGACACTCCGTCAAATTTCTGGATTGAACTGCTTGCGAAGCATTTTTTGTTATACCTACAAACCAATAAACAAAATAAACTATGTATGTTTAAATTTAAGTTTACATTTAAGCCTTTTAATTTAATTGGATTGGCTATTGTTCAGGAAAAGAACATATCGAGTCATTTAAATTTCAATTGATGAAGTTAAATATAAAGGAAAATGCATCAATTGCACGCTTTTTATTGTTATTTAAAGTTTTTTTGTTTGTTATTCTAAATACAATATAGCTACAATATTGTGTTAAAGAAAGAGATGATACTTTCCACAACGTGATCTTTATTAAAGGCAGATATTGTTTTATAACTACACAGAATAATAGAAATAGAAATGCCTTAGTATTAAGCTTCTTAATCATTAAATTTTTCTCATTGTTATAAACATGAAAAGAATATGCCGAGTTATTTGATTTTCAATTGATGAAGCAATATACAAAGAAATGCATCAATAAGGCCCTTATTACAATTAAAAGTTGTTTTTAAACAATTGACAAAATCTATTGAAAATTTAAGAAAAATGTGACAAACCAAAGCTTAATAGATATTTTATTTGATTTGAAGAAATAAAAAAATTTCTTAGGCTTATTTGAAATACAAAATAGGTGTATATTTTTGTGCCCGCTACTTCGCTTGAAAAAAAGTGCACAAGCTAGAATTTTGGAACTTATATTTTTGCTTCAAATACACACTTTCCTTGCACGATATACAGACTTACGCCCATACAAAAAAAAATAGTATTCATTGAGACCTTTCCAATGATATAGGTTATAGGTACGGTGACCATACGTCCCGGGTTTCCCGGGACCATCCCGTATTTCTATACCCTGTCCCAGCTTATTTTTTAAGAAACACGGGACGAACAAGTGTCTCGGGTTTAGTTTTTTGTCCCGTATTTGTCCCGTACATTTTCCGACGTTTTTTTATTTCTTACAACTTAAAAATAAAGCAAATACTTAATAAGTATGTATGAACTTTGCCTATAGTAACGTATGAAAGTGCACATATCCCTTTAACAACTCGCACAAAGAGAATCTACTAAAGAGCAAAAACTTCCTATTCACATCACATGCCATTCATTAGTTTTCTAAAACTCGCTTTTGGAAAACAAAAATACATTGCAAAATTGGCTTAATTTGCTTAACAAAATGTTATATTTTTTGTAGTTTTACATATTGTAGATTCAACTTATGTTATTTAAAGACTTAGGGTCAGTTTTTCAGTGCGAGATCATACTAGTCTCGGGGAAAAACCTGAGTTAACTCCAAAAATGTATTTTTCAATCAATTTAAATTCTGAGTTAATTCCGAGTTAACTCATCTTATTTGGTGAGTTAACTCAGGGACTAAACATTCCGATAAGGCACCATTAACGTATAATCTTGCAGGACAAGCTAAAATTGATTCAACTCAGAGTTAACTCCACACTAAGAAACAGGCCCTTAATTGCTTTGTCAAAAAAATTCTGAATTATAATGAATAATAATAAAAATAAAAAGATTGGAGTTCTAATTTTATTTTTCTTTATTTAAATTTTTATTTTGTTATGTTGTAAAGACATTACAATTTATTTTACTGTTCTATTCTTTTCGTTTATTGTATACTTAATAAAAATAATTGAAAAGTCCACTTTTTGTCCCGGGTTTTGCTTCTAGAAATATGGTCACCGTAGTTATAAGTAATTAGTGCTACAGCGATGGGACGTACTTTATACTATTATGCCCATTCTCCTTTATTATTATCTGGCAATTCTTTTTTCGGAGTTGGTCTGTTTGACAGCTGTCACTTGATTCATGCTCAGTTTGGTTTGCCATTTCATAATGAATAGACTTACTCCTGAGCAATGTTTGCAAATCGTGTAAATTTATTTTGTGGGGCTACGTGAAGTCACTTGTCTACGCATAAGCCCGATATGATTGACGCTTTGGAAGAAAATATTCGGCGCCTCACCAAAAGTTTCCTTTATTAAATTGATTATTTCGCGATGCATCGCGCGAACCGAACCATTATTTTGGTAATAAATTTGCACGATTTGGAAACGTTGTTCAGGAGTAAGTCTATTCATTATGAAATTGGAAATCAAACTGAGCACAAATCAAGTGACGTCTGTCAAAAAGGCCAATTCCGAAAAAAGTATTGCAAGATTGAAAACCATACGTCTAAAAATACACCCTTTACAATTTATGAAAGCATAAACATGCAGAGAGAGTGAATTTTGTCCACAAAATCACTGGTCGAAAGCCAAATCTGTCACTTTGAGGCCAGTAATAAATAGACGGCTCCATCTTCTCAAAAACCGGTTGAGAGTTGACTTTTAAATTGAGCTTTATTTGAATCCACATTCAATTTAAACACAAATGAGATCAATCACGAAACAAATTTTGAAAACTAATTAGGTACATATGTACTTCTTTTGTACAAAAAGTTGTAAAAATTAAAATGAGTTTTTAATTTAGAAATTATTTTTCATCTCTGGAAAGCATTTGAAAATAAACAGAAGAAAAATTTGGTTGGGTCCACTGCATTTCAGTATACTTCGTAACTACGTTTAATTGAAACTGGAGCTCACAATACCATACATCTTAGCCATGAACGGGATTAATAAAAATTCAATCAACAAAGTTATTCGCCAATTTTCGGATGCAAATTGTTGACAAATTTCTAGGAAACACTGTTTGCTTTCCCGAAAATTGTAACTGATATCTCACTCAGACAAGACGTTTAAGAAAAGTCGTTAAACATTGAATACAAATTTTATTTTCAAACTGATTCAAACGGGCACAGAAAAGAGGTTTGAAGAGTTCCATATACATACCTTTGAATAAAAGCATATTCTGTTCTTTTTTATTGTTTTTATCATTTTTTCCATCAATCTAAGTAAAATTTCTTTTTTTTTATTTCAGAAATCCGAATTGGTGGAAGCGCCGTTCAACTCTTGAAAGATGCCTCACATTGCTCTGTGTTTTTGCATTGGCCACTATCATTGGATTAGTCATAGGATTAGTTTCAGTGATTTTGTCTAACCAAATGACCAAAGGCTAGTATTAACAAATATCATTGTCAAGCTCAACCTTGAAATCAGCCACTGCCAACAAAAAAAAAAAAAACTCGGTTGTGGTGATTTGTTTGTAAGCAAATACTGTTTTCTTGGGTTGCTCCTGACATATACATAATATGCTCAATTAAAAAATTTTAATTGGTGAATATTTTTTCTTTGATGAACAGATTCTACTAGTCCACCTGAAGCCTTACAAGTTCCCGATGGACCAGTGAATAAACCAGTGGATTCTTCAACTAAGCGTGATGAAATTTGTCTATTACCAGAATGCATTCACACTGCTTCAACTATTTTGAATGCCCTTGATCCAACTGTAGAGCCATGTGATGATTTCTATCAATTTGCATGTGGCAACTTCATACGCACACAAGTGATTCCCGAAGATAAAGTGGCCATTAACAGCTTCTCAGAAATCAATGACAAACTGCAGGAACAGCTTAAGTCTTTGATTGAAGAAGAACGCGACGAAAGTGCCCCGAAACATTTCCAACTTCCAAATGAGTTGTATAAGGCTTGCATGAACAAATGTAAGAATAATTGAAATATTATATTTAGCGATATTTATATTTGAATTTTGTTGTTTTTGGTTTTAGCTTTGATCGAAGAACTAGGTTCAAGTCCGATTGCAGACATTTCTGAAAGCTTAGGTGGATGGCCAGTTATTAAGGGTGAATCATGGAATTCAGATAACTCATGGACATGGCAGGATACCGTTAGGAAATTCCGTAATCTTGGCTTCAGCATGGATTACATTTTAGACTTTTCAATTGGTGTTGATCTTAAGAACTCTACCAAGCGTTTAATTGATGTAAGTACAGGCAACCTATTCTTTATTTTATTGTTCACATGTTTACAAATTTTGTTTAACAGATTGATCAATCAGCAATTGGCTTAAGTCGTGAATACCTGGTGAAGGGCTTAAATGACACTCTTGTTTTGGCCTATTATGACTATATGGTTGACATAGCTGTGATCTTTGGAGCTGATAGAGATATTGCCATAAAGGAACTTGGTGAATCTCTTCAATTTGAAATGGACTTGGCAAACGTAATATTTTATTTAAAATTTTTTGTGAGCTTAATGATTACCTAAAATTGACAATCTTAGATTTCTTGGCCAAATGAAAAACGTCGTAACTCTTCGGCTTTGTATAACTTGAGAACAGTTGCACAGCTGCAAGAAAGCTATCCTTATATCAGTTGGAAGGAGTATATTAATGCACTTCTTCCAAAGGAACTCCAAATTGACGATGATGAGCCTATCAATGTTTCAGTGCCCAGCTTCTTTGATGCACTCGGACCATTATTGGCCAAAACTCCAAAACGTATCATTTCTAACTATATGATGTGGAGAATTCATGCGTTTTCAATTTCATTTTTGTCAGAGGAGTTTAGAAAACGTCAGTTGCAGTATGCAACCTCTTTGTCTGGCCGACAGGAACAAGAAGCACGCTGGAAGGAATGTGTTGACATAACGAGTGGAAGGTAAATTGCTTAAAAAAGATTTTCCAAAAATTAAAATGTTCAAACGTGTATCATGCATGGACGGATGCATGCGATAGAATTTTTTGTTTCTTAATGGTCAACGAATTACAGTTCTTCAAAATTTAGATACAGTACACCCTCAGTAAAAGCAACCTTCAATACACGTAATACCTTGGTTAAAGCAACATCCAATGCGATTATTACAACGACCTTTTTTAATGGTTGCTTTTACCGAGGGCGTACTGTACTTATATATTTTTAATTGATTCAAAGGCTAATAGGGCAAGCGGTTATTATTTGTTCTTCTTATTTTTTAATACATATTGTTTGCGTGTACAAATTTTCTGAGCTGGCTATAATTTTTTTACGAAAACACGGTGTCTTTTATAACACTTCCTTATTTATCCCGGAATAATCCTTTCTTTCTTATTTATGCTGAAATAATCCTTGCTTATGTTATAGCTGAACCCGTATAGATTTTATACCCGCACATCCCTCTCGCTCCTGCTATTCTGATCCCAAAGTAAGTTTTAAAATCTTGGGTCTTTCTGTTCTTTCCTGTATCTTAATAACAGCCGAAAAATAAACGTTAAATTTTTTTGTTTTAACTGGTAAACCGAACTAACAGCTTATTCATTTTAAACCCGGCTAACTTTCCAACCAAAGTGGGTTAGGTAAAGCCCACAAAATCAAAACCTCGAATTTATTTCGGATAAGTTTTTTTCCTTCCATATAGACCAAGAGCCGGCAGTAAATTTTGGGAGTGGAGGAATAACCAAAATGTTTGTACATGTTCATATATGTGTAACGTAATACTATGCCAAATCCAACCATCTAACAGGTTTTCTTAAGCCGTGGGTGGGAGTGGGCGTTTGAAAACTTCCACTTTTTGTGTCGGTGGTATAACCACTTCAATTTATACAGGGTGATTCGTATAAGATGTGCCAAAAACCAGATGGCATGCAATAAAAAATTAAAAGGAATAATCCGTTAATCTAATAACTGACCTGAGCACACCAAACTTAGGAAAACCGAAAAAAAAGTGTTTTTCTTAAAAAAATTATTTTTATTTTTTTAATTTCTCAAAAACTAAGATACATGTTAGGATTAGCGTTATAAGTTTTACCGTTATTTTTAAATATTTTTTTCCATTTTAAGTCATTTTTTTTCTCCTCCTGCCTAAACGGGGGGAAATAGACCCCACCTCTTATACGATTTTTTCCTTGTATTAACCTAGCCTACTCAATCTAGCTTTTTCGTACATCTTATACGAATCACCCTGCATACAAACAACAAAGGATTGTGCACCTATTTTAAATACGAGTACATAGGTCCCAGACGTTTTACTTTCAGCTTTCGCTTATCAGGACGGCCCCCTCCCTCAACTTTATATAACCAAAATGAATACTTAGTTACTTATCTGGGTCCACGGACCTGTTACGTCCGCGTGGTTCCCCTTGCGGGGCATAGAGCCTCAACTACTCCTACTCGCCATCGTGTACGGTTTCTACCTCAGCTCTCTACAACTCTTCCCCAGTTGTGCTGATTCCTCTTCGACCGTTCTTCGCCAACTACTTCTAGGTCAGCCCACTCCTCTGCCTCGCTGCGTGAGAGGGTTCTATTACATCGCTTGACTCGCAATGCACTCGTGGTCTTTTCGAAGCGTGTGTCTAATCCACTGCTACTTACGTTTTCGTATTATAGAGTCGATGGTTTCCTGACGTTAGGCCAGAAAATCCATAAGATGTTTCGCAGACATCATTTCACGAACGTTTGCACCTTTCCTGTGACAGTGGGTGTTACTTTCCAAGTGCTACATCCATAAAGAAGCAAGGACTAATACTCCCAAGGTATTGGAAACTCTCTACCATCTCTACTGGTTCTCCAGAAACCTCTATTTGAGCTGATAGGAAGTTCCAAGGCTGTTCCTTTTTATTTAATACCGGAGAAAAGTGCTCCTTCCATCTTTTGAGCTGGCCCTCATCCGAAACTAGCAGTGGTCCATCTATGTCCTTTATCAAGTGTTGCTTAGAGCTTTGGATACCTGTTAACTCTTTTCTAATTCTGTATAAGGTCCTACTGCCACACCTACTAGTGGCCTCTTCTGCCTCTGTTGCCAATGCGTTGATATAGTTACGCTTGTCATGTCACACGCTACGGTGAACTTCTCTCATCTTTATGCGGTACGCAGACTCCAGCTCCTTTCTGCTTGCTGCTGAAGTTGCTGCAATGCGAACTTTGAGTTGATTTCTTTCTTCGATCCTAGTCCAAGATTCTTCGGAAAGCCAGGCACTATTTCTTCCTTGCTACCGACTGACTATGCTTTCAGCACCTGATATAAAAACATTTTTCACAGCACACCAATGGTTTTCGATGGAGGTGGATTCCGTGCTACTGATTGTTCTTAATTTTTGTGAAAGATACGAGTAGTTGTTGGCGGACTGCGGGATCCTAAAGTCTATCGGTATTGAACTTGAGCAAAATGAATGATACACCAACAATTTAGAAAAAATCACCTGATTATGATCACAGTACACATATTAAAGTTAATATCATCCGAATTTTCATGTTCGTTCAAATTCGAGCATGTGTCAAAATCTCAGAGACCCTTGTCAGTTCCTTGAACGTGTACGGTGGCATGTTCAACACGTTTCAAATTTGAAATTAAAATTTTCAGATTTCTGGATTTTTCGAACTTCTGATTGGCCAGAATTCCGAAATTTGAATGTACGAGTACATTACTGAAATTGTGGTATTGAATGCACCCACTTCAAATTTGACAGGGTCTCTGAGAATTAATTTGTTTTTTTTTGTGTTCATTATCAGACAACCGGTTTTTGAAAACATGCGCAATATATTACATTTAATATGTGTTCTGTGGATTATGAGAATATAGTTCCCAGACGTTTTGTTATCAGCCATGTGCCTGCCAGACGTACTGAAATTACTTAAATCATCCGAAAAAAAAATTTTCTCTTTTGATATAAATATAACAATAAGCTGGTCATATTAAAATACCTTGCGTGTCTTCCTCATTGCGGGAATAGGTTCCAGACGTTTTGTTTTTAGCCTTAAGCGTGCCAGACGTCATCTCAGTATCCTTAACTTTTTTCTTTTCATACATAACTCTAAGCCCCCGGCTGGAAAAAAAACTTGTCAGACTGTGGGATTTCGTATAGTACTTATAAATTTTTTGTTGGTTATATCTCCACTCCTAAAATTTGCTGCCGGCTCTTAGACTAATAAAAGCTTGCAAATTAAAAATTATCTTTAACTACATTTTCATTACAACAAAATGTGTCAATTTCGTTTGAAATTCAATTCCACATCGTCTCATTTCTCATACAAATTCACATTTCGAAATGAGATAATTTTAAGCAAATTTTCACGAAATTAGGTCAAATAAACGAACGTAGCGTAAGTAATGAACACACCCAATTAGAAGCCATTTAAAAATCATTGAAACGCTTTTGTATGCAAATATCAATACCCTTTGTTAGAAAAACAAAAATAGAAAGAGAAAACAACAAAAACATACAAAAAAACGAGATATGTTTTCTGGGAACTGTCAAACAGTTAATTAAAATCCACAACATCAGGACGCATTCCACAAACCTGTTAATGAAAAATTTGCTCGAATTTAATCTCAAACTTTCTTAGAAGCAAATCCTTTATGTTTTATAACAATTCGGGTCTGGCGGAGACTCATGTGAAAGTGATTTCAAATTCATGACCATTTGCAATTTGTAGTTAAGTGCCTTTCACATGACCGGCGAACTGCGAATACAGTTTTTAAAAGAAAATACGGCCTTAAATTGGCTTGAATTTTTAAATTTAGAATTTTTATGTTTTCTACGCGAACACCGAGATACTTCTGCGAATTGTCAAACACTTATTCGCAATCCACAACATCAGGACGCATTCCACAAATCTGCGAATGAAAAATTCGCTCGAATTTAACCTCAAATTTTCTTGTCACCCAGTTTACTGGTTTATTTTGAATGACTATTCGCGGCGACCACTCATGTGAAAGAAAAACTCCAAAACTCCCGACTATTCGCAATTCGCAGCTCATGTGAAAGGCACTTTGCTCTGGGGCCACACGAGCGAGTACTCGCTAGTGGGTACATGAGGAATGTTTTGTTGACCTCCTTAATGTAGACATAAAGATACGTTCCACATTCCGTCATAGAGTAACTGAAGTTCAAATGTGAAGTTAACTTCTTGTTGTTGGAATTTGCCTTGGAAATTTTCCTTAAAGCCTAGTTTACAGTTCCCATGCGAAAAAAATCAGTATTTTCAAAACAATTTTCCACCAATTCTCTGCAGAAAATTGTATAATATTCAAGGTACAAAAGGTTAACCTTGGCCAAAGCTAGTAATAAACTATAGGTCTAAAAATGGAAAATAATTATTTTGGGATGCAAACTACTACGCAAATGCTTTGCATGCAAATAATGGGTAGTGTAGGGTTGGTTAACACGGCAATGCAGCGCACGAGACCAAAGCGAGATGACGTCAAAATATTTTAAATGGCAAAAATCAACTGTAAATACCACGGTGAGACCAAAGCGAAATCATAGCGAGAAAACGACGGCACAGATTCCCGTGTTAATGGGCTCGACGAAAACGCAGCGAGACGAACACAATGACCAAGACAATGAAAATCACGTTTGGGCGACCATGGTGAAACTTTAGCACAAGGTACTGGATACTTGACTGGCACTTGTACTTAAGTTTACATGCCTGGTTAGTATGAATGTTTATATTTTGTAGGCCCTGCATTAAGAAATGCAGTTAATTATGCATTTAAGTCATCGGTGAATACCTTCTTGTGGATTTTGAGTGATTTTGTGCAATACAGTGTAAATCATTTTTGATTTATTTTTATCGAAAACGGTTAAAGGTTGACCTTTTCCATTTATTTTTTCGTGAAAAATTTAGCCATTGAGATATATTTATAAAAAATACAAAAATTAATCTCAACAGAAATCTAAATTTGTATTTTTTTTAAATAAATCTCAAACCCAAACCAAAATCTTTTTAAACGAATGCAGTAACTCTCGGAGAGAAACCGAAAGGTTGACAGTTATTTCAGATCTCTGGTTCGGAGTTGAAGTTTTTTTTTATTTAAAATAAAACAATAGCCTTTTTAAAAACCACCCTTGTACGTACAAACAAATAATTTAATTAAATTGTTTTTCTAGATTTTGGTCAAATAATTGGATAACTGTCTTGGTATTTATCATCCGTGGTGGATACAGGAGGGGGGGCTATAAGGGCTGAAATTAATTTAATAGAAAAATGCAGTATATTATGATGTTTCAGTTTGTATCCAAGATCGGGCTAAAAAATGTATGTTAGTTGTGTTTTTCCAAGCCCTTAAGAACTTTTACTACTAATAAAAGGTTGGGGCTGAAAAATGATGATGTATTGAGTATGGTTTTTTTAAGCCCCGAGGAATTTCGATAAAAAATATTTAAAAAATAAAGCAAATTGAATGTGCATATTCTCTGTTTATTCCAAGCCCTAAAAGAAAATCGAAAAATTAAAGTTGGGACTTAGCAAATTAAGTCTACAAAGCCTAAAGGCTCAAGGGAATTAGGTATTGAAATGAGAATGGGGCTAGCAAATTAATATGTTTGCTGCTTTTTTTCTAAAATCTAAAATCTAAATCCAAGGATATTCAACAAGGTTGGGGTTTATTAGTTTTGCATGTTACCGAATGTTTCCGAAGCTTCAAGAGAACTGAACAGGAAAACGGTGTTGGGGCTTAACAAATTTCTGCCTGAACAGAATGCAAGACGGAGCTGGAATAGATGTCAAAAATACTACAGCTAGAGCTGCAAGAGTTGAAAAAATTTTAACTTTTACTGCAGCATTTTTCACATCTATTCCAGCTCAGTCGCCCATTCTGTCAGGCAGTTACAGTAACATGTAAAATGTGTTTATTCAAGACCCTTGGATCTAAGGAATTGAACGGAAAAAAAACAGAACTGGGTGAAACAAACAATGTTAATTTAGCAAATCTATATGTTGATTGCAAATGAAGAGGGAAATGATAGTATCAGATACATAAATTCATTTTAAACTTTTTTTCAGAATTCAGGTAGGTATAAAAATCTGTATTGAGTAAAAAATATTACCTTTTGTCTTGAAAGTTCCTTTTCAGGTACAATTTTCAATAAGGTTTGGTATTGTTTTTAATCCTTAATGAAGGAGTGAATTCTATCGATAGCTAAGGATTTCGATAGAATTCATCATAAAAAACCCTATTGAATTTAACCACAGGAGTAAATAGGTCTGTTCGTGTTCTTTCCAAAACTGCCAATTTCTACCCATTTAAGTCGAAATTTCTGTCAAAGACCATAAATAAAGCAAATGAAACTGACAGAATTTTGGTTTAAAATGAGCAGTTTTGGGAAGTAATATCACCTCTTTTCCTTCTTAGCTCATCTGTTGGTATCTTTTAGGCTTAGCTGAGCTCCGAAATCTTTAGTCATAAAACTGTGTTTCTGGCGCCAAAAAAATGTTGGTATCGATAATTTGCAAGAAATGTTTTCGAGCAACAGCATCACAAAATTCTTGTTTATTATGCAATAAGTGTCCTCAAAATGGAATTCAAAACTTTTATTTCAGTTTGATTTTGCAACTCGAAGATATTTTGACGGTTTTTTATTCAGGTTTTTTTTCTGGAGTGAATTTGTAACAGCATATATTTTTCATGAGATTTAGGTGAACTTAACTTTGGTAAAATGAAAATCGAGGACAAGAAATATTTGACAAGAAACAATTTATCAAAGTCAAAGGGAAAAACCCATTTTGTTTTAAAAGATTCACTTGATATATCGAAAACAAATTCTTTGAAATGGTTGAGTAAAATTTGTTTTAAGAGGAGAGCAACTGTTTTATTTGATATTTTCTCCACAGTTGATATGTTAAAATATAGCAAGCATTTTAGTTGGCGTTTGAAGAACATTTTGGGAGCTAAAATTGGCTTAGATGTTTAAATTCTTCAAAAAACATTCAGAATTAAAAAAATATATTTGATTCTTTAAAAATAATCTTACAACTTTTTGGTACAGTGTGACGTTCTTGACATTATGTGAATAGGTTCAAGTGTTCAATTACCAGTCATAATTTTGTTCATTAATCATTATGAAAAGTTTTGACTCTTACCTCTGGCCTACATTACTACAATGAGGATTGAGAGAATTTAAAAAAAAAATTGCCTCAAACTTGAATCAAAAAACAACTAGCACTTCCAACATTGCACTCGAATCTCAGGTCTTCAACTTAATACTGCCAACAATAACAGCACAATTGAAATTAGCCCTACCGAAAAAAAAGAAAGAAGTGCAAAATCAACATATGTGGACAACACAAAATTGAAGTTTGCACCAAATCGCAATCAATAATCGTTTAGTCTTCCTTGTTAGCATCGAAGTTAAACTTTCTAGGGCCTCGATAAAAACCAGTTTATTTTTCCAGGTGGGTATAGTTACGAGTATCTTTAGGCAAACCGCATACCGCATACCTCAAATAGGTATGTACTGTATGTACGTGATGTAAGAACTTTTTAATACCGATTATACGGTCTACGTCTAAACTAAATTTTGAAAACCCTTAAGGCCCATATTGATTATATTGCTTTCAATAACATTTCGTGTGATTTTGTTTTTCTCAGGGAATCAGCTAGCTACATTAACAGTTTGTTCCTCGATTATAATTTTTTAAAACCTTTTACAGCATGGAGGAGGACGGAGAAATAGAATCAGATAGGTATGAGTAATTTTCCAAATAATTTAAACATACAATTTTCATGAATTGCACAAGAAACGAGCAGAAAAAAAAACGCATGCAAAACATTTACCATTTACATTTTAATGTTGCGCCATATTTGCCATTTTAAAATATTTGTATCTTCGCTTGGGTTAAACATTAATATTTTTAGCATCTATTGAAGTTTTCGAGAGCTTTAAAAACTCTTTGAAATCATCAAGGTACTGTATGTGCTATGTATGTGTTAAATAACGGAAAGCAAATATTTTTTTTGTGTCGTATATCAGTCTTAACATATATGTATGTCCTTTTGTAAAGCCACTTGGCCAAAATACAAAATAAAAGTGATAAATAATATATTGTTTGTTTTAATATTTCAGTCTGGCCATATCGATTGGCTCGCTCTATGTTCGAAAATACTTTAAAGAAGATGCCAAACACATTGCGCTAGAAATGGTCGATAGCATTAGAAGTGTATTTTCTGGAATTCTTACCCAAGTCGACTGGATGGATGAAAAAACAAGAAAATCGGCTCTAGAAAAATTGAGCTCAATGACAACACATATTGGATATCCTGATGAAATTATCGATGACAATAAATTGAGCGAATACTATGACAACTTGGATATTGACCCAAGCAAGTACTTTGAATCGTTTCTCAAAATGAACGTTTTCGGAACAGACAAATCTTTCAACAAACTGCGTTTGCCTGTCAACAAAACTGATTGGGTCCGTCATGCCAGACCAGCGGTTGTAAATGCTTTCTATTCATCATTGGAAAACAGTATACGTAAGTTTCCGGTTATTATTAGCTTGCTCAAAAGTATAATTGTTACAAAGCAGTCATTTTCATTAATTACAAACTAATAACAAAATAATTTTGTTTTGTTCAAGTATTTTTTTTTATTTTATCATTCATTCATACTGCATCATCTACACACATATATGTACGTATATTCATACATGATAAATTGAGATTGAGATTATTATTGGATTAATTGACCAATAAACTTTGAAATCCGATTTGGTATGGTTAGTTTAGTATGAGGTTATGCTTTTTTGCCATTAGAGTAGGGTTTTTGAATTTATGTATATCTTTATACATTTACATAATTATGTACATAGCCAGCTTTATATGTAGGGATTAAGTTTAAAAATTTTGATTACATTCCATGCGGCTTCGAATTTATAACTTGCCAAAGTTGTCGATATCAGAATTTGATGAGGTAATCATAAACCATACCTACACAGTATTATTTAAGGTCCACTCCGATGTTACAGTAACTTTATAAATGAATATGATGAAAAAATTGAGAGTTCTGTGTTTTGTTATCTTAAAAACAATTTAATGTCAGATAGGAGATCATTAGTTTATATAAATAAGAGTCAATAAACAAAACAGAGCCCTTGGGAAAGATCTTAATAATTTTTAGCTTCCCATTGTAATTGGTCCGATTTGTCAAATCAAAAATTTTGATATTCAAGTTTCGAGCTCCCCAGAATTAGGAATCCATCATTTTTAGATAGATTTCTGTGTTTGTTCGTACGTTAATGCGTTTTTACGTTCATACGTTTCTTCACTTATTTTCGTTTAAAATATATTCCGACTTCGTTTGGATTTTATAAGATAGTTGCCTTATTACGTGCAAAAAGAACTTTAAAAAAATTCATTAAGTGGTTTCTTTACTATAGCAATTTAAAAAAAAGGTATTTAATTTTTTTAGTCTCAAATATCCTAGGAACAAATGAGGCCGTGAGTTCTAGAGTGACCTATGTAAATGAATTTTTATTATTTTTTCTTGCGAAAATTGAATCTTTATGCTAAATAATATTTCTGCACTCCCCAAAAAATTAAAAGCTTCAGTGCAATTGATTTTTTTTAATAATTTCTGGCAAAAGTAGACCTACTATCGAAAAAAAAATGATATGGAAAAGTTGTAGATATTCAAGAGACCTACAACTTTTACTTGGATCATTTTTCCACATAACCTCAAAAATATTGAAAAAATTGCCAAAACACAAGTTTCTGTTTTTATTTTTATCTTCCACAAAAATAACTAGATTTTGATGAGATTTGGTGAAAACTTACGTTATTGTGTTATTGTAATGAACAATTACTATCATTAGCGGAAAAATCGGACTTGTAAATCTTTTTTTTTTGGTTTTTGCCATTTTTGACAATGTTTTTTTATAATAATAGTAATGAGACCTTGTTACACAATCTTACTTTTGAAAAAATCAACAAAAAATTCGTCAAAAATATATATTTTGATTCAACAATATAACCTAGCTTGAAGCACAACGTACGTTTTCACTAAATTCCATCACAATCGAATTATTTTTGTCGAAGATAAAAATAAAAAACAGAAACTTGTGTTTTGGCAATTTTCTCAATATTTTTGAATACCTACAACTTTCTTATATTGTCTTTTCGATAGGGGGTCTACTTTTACCAAGAATATTTAAAACCATTGTTTTCACACCCCCGCCCCACATTTTCACCCCCACTTCCTGTCATCTGCTGCGGGGCAATCTATTTTTCCCATTTTATATACTGTTTATCCTAATTTTCCCCATCACTCATTTGCAGCTAATATTTTTTTTTTATTGTCACTGGTCTTGGTGTACCAGCCTCATTTTTTATTTTGGGATTTGCCAGAAATAAATTAATCCAATACAACTCCTCCTTAAAATGAATATACATAGGTACTTTTTGTAAGCCTTCTAAAGACAAGACTCCCAAACCTCTAAGCCAATGTTTCCCAAATTTTTCAGGGGGGAAATTTTACATTGTGATGACTCACATCCATTTACGATTTCACTATTTAAAAAGAGCCGAAAGAAAAAAAAATCTCACTTTCGGACTAACTTATTTTCGAAAAAAGTCTGGATTCAATATTGGCTTGTTCAAACTTTTGTTTGTGTCAAATTGTGAACGTTTTTTTCAGATATTCTGTAAGAAACAACATGTTAGCCTGAGGGGTTTATATTGATTTAGAATACTAAAATATTTGTGGAACTTTTTGATTCTCTCAAGCAGTAAACTGGAGACGAAAATTTGCAAACAGTCGATTGTAAGGCATTTGTAAGTAGGGCTGGCCACACGATACCAAACCAAACGATACTTTTGTAAGTATCGTCAAAATCAAAAAATGTTAGTATCGTCTCGGTATCGTTATTGGTCTCGTATAACTCAGTTTCATTTGGTCTCGTATAACCAAGTCTCGTCTCGGTATCATTTCGGATACCTTTGGAGCTGGTATATCGTTTCGGTATCCGATACCGATACCAAAAGATACCGAGAGTGTTCTGTTATCGTGGCCAGCCCTATTTGTAAGTCTTAGTCGATATTTTCGAAAAACAAGACTCATTTAATAAGCAAATTCAAGGAAAAAATATATAACTCTTCCTGAAGAAAAAACGAAGATCTTTGTCTTCGCTTCCCTTTTTGAAATTTCAAACTCAAATTTTGACAGGTTTCAATGTTTTCGAAAATGTGAAATGACTAATACCGCTATAGAATCACATCTAGAAAATTTATCGCTGGATTTAAAAACATAATTTTCTGGTTGTGGTAATTTCTTCCTCATTATTTATAATTTAAGTTTTTTAGTGAACATTTCAAAATTTTGAACGTTAAAAATTAAACATAATTTTGGGGGAACATTAACATTTTGGAAATGTCTTGGTGGGGCATAGCACAAAAAAGGTTGGAAAACACTGCTCCAAACCGTTTGAGATCATATTTCAATAAAATTTCTCTATGAAGAAAGTTTTGAGTGCAAATTTTCAAACATTCCAAGCAACTGAAAATTTACCACAAAAAAATGGGCTAACAAAATGGATGCGGAAAGCCATAGTAAATAATCGGTACTTTCTGCATTGTTCTGTTTTTGCAATTTAATACAATATATGAATCCCTCTAGCACGCAGTCTGTTATGGCGGCTTGAGGCTAGAATAAAAAAAAATTAAAACCGTATCAGCCAGTTCAAGATTTCTTTTCAGACTCCCAGCTTTTATTCAATTTATTAAATAATATTTTTTGTAAAAATTCTAATAAAAAAATTTCTTATACTCAATTTTTATCAACTTAAACCTTTATAGAATTCCCCGCTGGTATCTTGCAAGGACAATTTTTCCATGCACAACGACCAAAATACATGAATTATGGTGCAATCGGTTATGTGATTGGTCACGAAATAACACATGGTTTCGATGATCAAGGAAGGCAATTCGACGTGAATGGCAACTTGGTCGATTGGTGGCAGGAAAATACAAAGGAAGCATACTTGTCTAAAGCTAGATGCATCATTGAACAATATGGAAACTACACCGATAAATCTACAGGATTGAGTGTAAGAGTGTGCTAATAGTGTAAAGCAGGGTATACAGAATACATGGTATGATATGCGTGAAAGAGATAGGATAACGACTAGCGAAATATTATACCATATACATATGTATTCTTTATACCTTGGGGGAAAGTCTTTGAAGTTAGGACTAACGGTTTTTTGCTTTTAGTTGAACGGAATCAACACTCAAGGGGAGAACATTGCCGACAATGGTGGAATTAAGGAATCATACCTTGCCTACAGGAAATGGGCACAGAAAAATGGTCCAGAGCCTAAGCTACCTGGACTAGATTTTGAACCTGAGCAGATGTTTTGGCTATCAGCTGCACAAACCTGGTGCTCCAAGCAAAGAAAAGGTAAGTAAGACCAGAAATTCATTTTGAAGAGAAATTATAAATTAACTGTACATTTAGAATCACTGAAAATGCGCATCACAACAGGTGTTCATTCACCATCCGAGTTCCGAGTTCTTGGCCCTATCAGTAATATGCAAGATTTCGCTAAAGACTTCCAATGCCCCGAAGGATCACCAATGAATCCAGTAAAGAAATGTGAAGTCTGGTAGGCCAAGATGTATTCTTTTTTGTTTTCAATATTATATGTAAACTTATAGGTAGGTTTATTATTTTAAGTTAAGTTCTTGTTTTCTAATTAACTTATTTTGTAAATAATTTAATTATATTCATAATAGACACAAATAAATGAAAAATAGATAACAATTTCAATTGGTTGTTTTGTATTTATATATTATTTACCCAGCTGGTTGATTTGCTCAGAGCTCAAAAGTGGACGGGTTTGGGAGCTTGTGCTTATTTTGGACTGGTCGGAACAATACAAGCCTTAACAAATCAAACTCATTACTGCATTGCCAGCAATTGCTCTTATGGTTCAAGCATTGCAGGTGTATAATGAAGGTTTACCTAATTATAAACCAAAAAAGTATAAAGTATTAAAAAATTGTTGTTTTTTTCATTTTGCTTTATAAAAAAGATCATTTTTGAAAATCTTGTTATATACAAAGTATTACTTATATTAGAAGTAGGTACATTGTTTTCACAATTTAAATTAGAGGTCTTAAGTCTTTTAGGTCATTGGTATGTATATTTTAGGATTTTTCAGCAGCATTGGGGTTTCAGGATTGTTACCCCTTTTTTTGGTCCTTTGACCCGTAAGCACGCAACTTAGCGTTTAATCAGACAGAGGAGCATTGGATGCCCCATCTTCGATGTGCATTAGGGTCATCTTGAATCGACTCTAAATGATTTACAAATAAAAATAATCCATAATATATTCTGATTTTTTTGTATCTTCTATAGTCGCTGAAGGGGTAAATTTACTTTTTCTATTTTCTTTTGCATACAAGGTGATTCGCGTAAGATCTGCCAAAACAATTCCGAGCATGTACGTTGGAAGTATAAAAGAAAAAAATACAACTGGAAGGAGATTTCCCCCAACTTGAACAGAAGGGGAAATTTTATTAAAAAAAATACATACAATATAAAAAAAAATAATTTAAAACAACGGTAATACTAACAGTATTGTTTTGTAGCTTTTTGGAAAGCCAGAAATCCATTCTCATTACCTTTCAAATTGAGTTCTTTAATAAATAGGATCAGCAATAATTGTTTATAAATTAAAAACAATTAAATACATATTCAATTTTTCTTCAAAAACTACTTTTTTTAAAACAATATTCTTCAAAAAAACTAAATTCGAAAATAAACCATAAGATGAGTCTTTTGGCTTTCCAAAAAGCTGCACAGTAATACTGTAAGTGTTGCCGTTGTTTTTCAATTATTTTTTTTTCTATAAAATTTTGTCTATAAATTTTTTTATATAAAATTGCCTCTCCTGCCCAAGCAGGAGTATAGTCGCTGTAGGGGTTAATTAAAATGTTCCTTTTTATTTTTGCATACTAGATGATTGGCTTAGTCTGCCAAAAAAATCAGGGCATGTATGCTTTTAACAAATTGGACTAGATAAAATCCCAAAAGAGGAGGGTAGTAATACTTCCCCCCGCTTGGACAGGAGGGGACATTTTATTAAAAATTATATTAAATAGAAAAAATTAATTTAATGGCGGTAATCAGTGCTGCCAGAATTTTCAAGTCGAGTGGAGGCCAATTTGAAAAATCTTGAAGCCGAAAAAAGCGCCACTCAAAAATAATGTTCAAAAATTAGGTTATCAAAATTATTCGTTAAAAGAAAAAATTCCCATGGGAGGAAGTATTATTTGTTCCTACCGCTTGGACAGGAGGGGCAATTTTATGAAAAAAATTACATTAATATTTATTTACTATGGTTAAGACGGTTAAGAGGAAAATTAGGTTCATAGTTTCGTTTCAAAGATATTTAACCATTTAATTTAGTTACGAAGAGTTTTTCTGATATGGATATAGAGTTTTGGTTCTCATTCACTCATATTCAGTCCTCTCTTTTTCTTTGGAAAATCGTAAGTTGTCTTCACATGTATTAAAAATGAAGCTTGTGCCTTCGCATTTACCAAGATAAAGTGATCTTATGCATTTTGCTTGCATTTTGGAACTAAACATTTGCTTCTAATATTTTGCGTAATATGTGTTCATCTAACATACCTATCCGGCTTCCAATCCATGAAGTGTCGCTGCCTGAGACACGGTAGCCTCACAGGCACGCTGCTTCCAGTTATCTAGACCATTAATGATGGCTTTGGTCTTCAAACCGGAAATTGGGTTCTCTTCGTTCCCTAGAGCCTAGGGACTGGGGTTCAAAGACTCTCTTGCCTGCAGCATTATTGTCCAATCATTTAATGTGGCCGAGCCAATTTAGTCGATGTGTTTTGATTTTCTGGACTAAATCCGCTCGCGGTTTTATCTTCTCCTCCATTCGTCCTGCTTGCACACAGGACCAAATATCTGTCAAAGAATTTTTATTTGGAGAAGCATAGAATCGGCTCTCACTTTTTGCTTGTCGCCCACCACTCGGCACCATGAAGTAGGACTACTGGCAGTATAAGAATTTTATAGAATGAACACTTCATCATTCGTCTGAAGAGTTTTGAATCCATCTGTTGCGCCAAACCGAAGCAGCACCAGTTTGCTAGGGTAATTCTACATCGGATCTCTACTAATGCTACGTTTCCACTAAAATGAAATCCGAAATTTCGGTTGAATACTTTTGATATTTCAAAATTATGGAACAAGATTTCAGGGGAATTTCAATAAAATCTCAATGAAATCCCGCTCCACCAAATCGAGATCGCGAAATTTTTCAGCTGAAATCTTAGATCTCGGTTTGGTGGGAAAATAGTATAAGATGGTGTCGTTCGTAAGGTAAAAGTTTACTCCAAGGTAAATGAAATCCTCAACTACTTCGAAGTTGTTGTTACCAACATTGACGTTTTGTTCTAGTCGGTTGACAGAGTTTTCATTGTTTGTTGATAGAGTTTGACCTCGTTTACCAACAAGACTAACAAGTTTCATCGGCAAACTCTAGAAGTTGGACATATCTGTTGAAAATAGTGCCCTCAGTTTTAACGTCTGCCATGTGCACTATTTGCTTCAGAACGAGATTGAAGAAATTACATGATAGTACATTTCCTTGCCGAAACCCTGTACATATTTGGAATATTTCGGAAGAGCGTTTTCCTAGTTGCACAATGTATTTTCTAATGTCACGCGACCCAATTGGATCAGTTTACCCGGGATGTAAAGTTCAGCCATCGTCATATAGTGCTCCTGACAGATAGTGTGTCTCGACTTAAAATTCGTTGGTGTTTTCAGAGATTTGCCTGAGAGTGAATATTTGGCCTAAATTGATATGCTGGACTGATAAACACACGTGTACTTGTCGATTAAAGTGATACAGAACAGCTTAAAACGTTCACACAGTACGTTGGAAAGGATCTTGCATGCGACGTTTATCAGGGATATTCCTCGATAGTTCTTGCAGAAAAAAGGATCAATTTTTTTGTAAATAGGATATATGGAACTAAAAGGCCAGTCATCGGGCATGCTTCCTTCCACTTAAACTTGGTTAATGAGTTGATGCATCCACCTTTTTAACACATCTCCCCCGTGCTTGAAGAGCTCCGCTGGTTTGTTTTTTATAGCTAAATCTACCTCATTTATACTGGGTGGTAGTACTGGGTCTTCTTTTCTGCTTGAATACATCTACGTGCTTGTGTGACTAGATTCCCTGTTTCAAAGGGCCTGAGTTCCGGTTTTAAGGCCAGCAGCCAGTTGCTTGGCTTTTTTATACAACTTCCGTGTGTTGTTTCGATCGGGAAACTCTTTGATCTCCTTGAGCTGAAAGGCTGCGTACGCCCACTTCTTTCCACGCAAGGTCTTCTTCTCCTTTGTTATCCTTGCTCAATGCTCCTCTTGTTTGCAGCATATTAGCATGTCCATCTTCCTTCACCTTTGTCAGCTGTCTCATTCATCATCAAACCACGCGTTTTTTCGGGGGTGGTTGGTAGCCTATTGAGGTTTCGGCTGCCTCTTTGATAGGCTCTTATAAATTTGAAATTTATTCTTTAGGGCGGTTTGTTGTTTCATTTTATTTGACAGTCGAGCTCTTAACCTTTCCACAACCAGGAAATTGTCTGTTTCGACGTTTGCCTCTCGAAAAGTACGCACGTTTAAGATGCTAGAGGCGTGTCTTTTGTCGATTTGTTTTGTGTATCGACCATTTGGGGAGCCCCAGATTGCTTTGCGGATTGGTGGTCGTGGAAACCTAGTGCTACTTATCATCGTACTTCGAGCTTCTAAAAAGTCTATTAGTCGGAAGCCGTTATTGATATCATTTATCTCTTTGTGGAGGCTGTGCTTACCGGCTAATTTGCTTTCATCTCCATTGTTTCAATTCTCGATTCTAAACGAATAAGTGATCCGCATCAAAATATAAGCCTAATATGTGCACTGTGGGTCAGATTTAACGAACTTGCTTTGATTTTGTTGAAACCATGAGAAGGTGGTAGCTTGGGGCTCAAACAAATTTCGCTAAAAAAATTAGTTCAAAATTTAACGTTTCGAGGTCCCTCAGCTTATAGCCCCAAGCTAGCAACTTTTCAGAGTATCAAGAAAATCAAAGCAAGTTCGTTAAATCTGACCCACAGTGCACATATTAGGCTTATATTTTGATGTGGATCACTTATACGTTTAGAATCGATAACTTTGCTTATTTCTCACGACCAATCGGCATTCCAACATGTGAAGTCATTCATCACAGCTGTAATAAATCATACTTGATCGTATCTATCGCATGGTATGCTAGGGTACCTAATGTAAGGTAACACCGTTGAATCTTTATGTTGAGTTGATTCGCCACACATAGTTGATAGACTCGTCCAAGATTTTAGACGAATTATACAGCCAGTCATTTCAGACAGAAAATTAGTGTTGCTATTTTCGTCTTTCGACACTCACGCTTATTAATTTAGAAAGTCATGTCCTGATGGACGAAACCGGTATCCGATGGTTACCACTCCACGGGGAGGTAAAATAAGCCCAATTGACGTAAGGTATTCATTGCATCATGCATAATGCATATGTGTTCAGCAGTTTGCCCTTTTTGTAACCAAATGGCACGTTGGATTTACAGATCTCAGAATTTTTTCTCGCCACTAAAGTTCCGGTTCTACACTTAACTGGTAAGCAGGAAATGTTTAATGAAACGTATAACATAACAATCGACATATGTAAGTAAAATTTTTGTCTTTTTTTTCCTTACATAAATGTAAAGAGAAAAAGTCATAAATGGAAAATTCTTTGATATCTTATTTTAAATCTACTGCAATATTCTTCAAAATATTCGGCTATTTCGATGATGAAATATTTCCTAAGAAATAAAACTGAATAATTTCCTTTGTACACAATGTAACACTGTTTTATTGAGATTTACCTGTTTTGTTTTTTTTTTTAACAAAGCATTTAAATAATACCTACATAATTTTAGTTCTTTCAATAACTGGAGGACATAAATATATTTTTTTATAAAAACAACAAAACTGAAATATTATTTTTAAACATGATAAAAACGTAGTTTTGTATATCTTGAATGTTTTAGCTTTTTTTATTTTTGTTAAGATAAAAAAGCACAAATGACAGCTTAATGTTCTTCTCCTGCTGACCAGGATCGTCTGGGTTCCGAAGGAGAATTTGACCAAGAAGTCGGCGAATGCGATCTGCGAGTTGAAACAAGTACTTTTGGACTCTTTTTTGAATCAGTTTTGTTTTTCGACGAAGAACGTGATCTAGCCTTTGATGATTTTGATTTATGTCCAGAATGGTGTGATTTTGTTTTGGATTTTTTCTTTGATTTGGAACCTGATCTCTTTTTGGACTTTGAAGAATCAGATCTGGGTTTTGAGTGTGCGCGATTTCTTGAACTTGATCGTCGTGAGCTTGATTTTGTTTTTGATTGGGATCTACTTTGCAAACGCTGCTGGCTGGTAGTTTCCTTTGTTTTCGAAGGTGTCCTTGAACGTTTTGAACGTATTTTCGATTTCGATCGACTTCTGGATCGTGACCGATGATTTCGAGATTTTGATCTTGAACGGTTTGATCTGTCTTTTGATCCTGATCTCGATCTATGCGAGTGTGATTTTGAATTTGGCGGAGATTTGGACTTGTTGCGAGAACGACGGTCCTGTGTTCTGGATTGCGAACGAGATATTGAGCGTTCTCTAGTGCGGCTGCGATTGCTTTGGGATCGGGACCTGGATCTAGAACGTGAATGAGATCGACTATCGGAACGATGCCTGGATCTTCTTGAGCGGGAATAACGACGATGACGGGACCTTGTCCTTGACCTAGACCTTGAATGCGATCTGGATCGAGTTCGCGATCGAGACCTTGAACGTTTCCTAAAAAGAGATATAAATTAAACATACAATTTTACCATTGATATTCTCATCCCTACCTTGACCGTGATCTTGAATATGATCGGGAAGAATTTTTATAGCCACCATGCCTGTCGGAATATTCGTGCGACATTCCTCCATCATTTCTATAATCATTGTAGTAGTTTTTGTACGGATATCCTGATGTTGATCCATGGTAATTGTAGCCACCTCTTCGCGGGCCTCTCATACCTCCACCTCTACCACGGGGTATGTATCCACGCATTCCATGAGCCGGTGGGAAAGAAGGACGATATACAGACATTCCTGGGAAGACACCGTAAGAGAGCATACTCATTTTCATAAGTTCAGCAGCAGCTTCAGGGGTGTATACATCTTTAAATGGATTGAATACTTGATCAGGTCTAGTGTTGATTTCGTGTTTTTTCTTTGGTTCATCTTCCGAAGAAGACGATGAAGAATCCGAAGAAGCACGTTGGGATTTTCTTCTTTTTTTGCCATTTTCTTTTGCATTCCCGTTGGCTGAACCACCTTCTGATTTATCACCCTTGCGATACTTCAAAAGACCCATCAGTCCCGTTTGAATTTTTTCCGATTCAACCTTTCGCTTTTGTTCGTCTAAGAGTTTTTCAGTTGCTGATTTGTATTTGTCGACTAAACGCTGACGTAAATCTACACTTGAGTGAGAAAATGATTTTCCCTTTTCTTGAATATCTTTTAACTGCAAAAAAAAAGACATTTTTATATGTTAAACTTGCTCAAATGATTAAAATTACCTTCAGCCTTTCAAAAAGAGCTTCGAGTACCCGAATGCTTTCTAATTTACGCCTTACAATAAGTAATTTTTTCTCTTCGAGACGGATTTTTCGGGATAATTCTATTTGACCTTTTTCTTCCAGTTTTTTAAGATGCT
This sequence comes from Dasysyrphus albostriatus, assembly GCA_946251815.1. Taxonomy (NCBI): domain Eukaryota; kingdom Metazoa; phylum Arthropoda; class Insecta; order Diptera; family Syrphidae; genus Dasysyrphus; species Dasysyrphus albostriatus. The sequence continues at coordinate 217,900,414 of OX276335.1, read as the reverse complement.
TTTGTTTGCGCTGCTCTTCTCGCTCACGTTGGCGTTCTAGATCTTTGAGTTTTATTTCTTCAGCCAATTTTCTGAAATTTGTTTCCGCTTTCTCTTCAAATGCATTTTTTGTGTTTTTTTCTTAATCATAATTCTAATATCATTTAAGTTGATCATCTTATTAAATAGATACGAATGAATCTATTGATTGATATAATGTAAGCATTACTTTCTGTGAGGAGAAACTTGATTAATAGTTTCTCCTTACAGAAAACACTATTTTTATAGACAGGAGTTGAAATTTATTCAACTAGAATAAGACTATTGGATGGTTTTAGCTGTTTATAGTTACTTATTTAAAAGGATATGTTCTTTTATTATTTTACTATAAACTAAAATCAGTAGTTAAAAAATATCAGCACGTTTGAAGTGAAAAGTTATACAGAATTTAAATATCTAAAAGCGTTACTAAAATATATATAAAAAAAAAATATTTATAAAAAAATAGAGTTGTATTATAAAATGAAATGGATTTAAAAATTATAATTAAAAATTACAAATTTCTAGCAATATAAGTAAAAAAAAAAATAAAGTTAAATCTAAATCATGTTAATTTATGGTGATAATTTGATGAACTGTGCCTGAAGAATTTTATATCGGAATCATCACTTTCCTTCTTTTCACCTCAATTAAGACATATGTACCTATTGCAATGACGTCTTTATGTATAGTCTTTGTAGGCTCAAGCCTAAGGCCCCAGGCTTGTAAGGGTTCCCGATTGCGCTATTAACCCAATAAACTCGGAGCTCAGAGAGGCCAAGTTCTCGTAAATTTAAAAAATGTTAGTTGCTTTCCCCAAAGCTATTATCCCCATAAACGATAAACCCAATTGTCAGAGAGGCCAAGCTCTCAGGACGATTTTTAAAAAATAAAACTAAACAGCTCTCCCCCAAGGCTATCAACCCCACAAACCCAATACCCAAAACGCAGGAGGTCGGGCCCCCGTAGACGATAGATTACATTTTTTTTTAATCGGATACAAGAGTTTTCTCTATGCACCAAATTTGCGGGTTTAACGAATCCCCGTGTAAAAAATTATTTTTTATTCCACCACGAAAAAAAGAATTTATTTTTAAAGTAATATCAAAATGCAAAAGACTAATGTAAATTTTTCTTTATTCGGCCACAATTTTTTTTCTCATTTTTTGGGGAGAAAAGTCAATAACTATTTTTTCAACATTAATAATATCCAGAATATCAAATTCAATAAAGATTAACGCTAAACTATTTAATCTTTTTTGCGTCATCTTGCTAGGCCGGTCATTCTTTAAATAACTTAGATTTTGAAATACCCGATGTTATATTGTTTCGAAATTATTTTGTTTACTCGTCAAAACGAGTAGCATTTCGAGTTTCAAGCAAAGATACGCCAGTGGCGGTAAATTTCAAATTGTTTACAAACTTTAAAATACTTTTTGTTAAATATTTTTAGTCTAATTATTTAATATATGTTAAATTTATTTACTTAACATATTTTGATTGTGCAAAAGCCAATAAGAGAACATAATTAGAGAATTAGAGAGAACTGTAACATTAGTCCAACTTTATAATTTTGTATATATTTTTGAATAATGAATATTAAATAATAATAATAATAATAATAATAATAATAACAATAATAATCATCAAGAGTTAAATTCAATGAATTTTTCTTTCATTTTTTCTTTTCAATTATAGGAGAGAATTGTTTTTTTTTTCTAATATCTACTAGAACTTTGCCTTCTAGCTTGCAGTACCCAGGGTTTTTTGGGTCGATAGCTTTGGGGAAAGCAATTAGAAATATTTTACGAGAGTTCGGTTTCTCTGCGCTTTGGGTTATTGGGTCGCGATGGCTTGGGGACAGACTTGGTCTGTGACTAGTCAGTCCTCATTCGTGTGTTCTTCAACCAGCAAGTGGTTGGCCAGTTCAGTTCAGTTCAGATTAGTTAAAAATAAACAAATTAATTAAACTAACTTTGTTGTTCGGCATTGTGTCCTTTTCTTTCTCCGGACATTTTCAGATCGTGCACGAGTTGGGACCAACCGCCCCTAAAGACTAGTAGTTAGACTCGGAAGAATAAATCCCCGACACGAGTTATATGGGGTTATTAAGATGTTGGTGGTATACTAGGCTTTTTTAGTTTACATGGTATTTGGGCTATAAAGTTTGAATTTTTCGCGGTTTTAGCTGCCAGATAATGGGCCCCTCAACGTCTTTAGCCTAGGGCTTCTTAAGTACGAGAGACGGCACTGACCTAATGTATACGAATATGATTGTTTTAACCCTTAACCACCTACGTTTGATCCTGGAAAATGCTCACAGATAGCTACCCTGATTTTGTCTGGTATTAACTCAGTAAAAAAAAAAAAACAAATAAAATTGTCACTACTCTCAGCTTTTATTTAATAGACTCAAAACTGGGGTTTTTGTGTATAAATGGAAATCCACACAAGTGCGGTGCATGCTGCGAAATATACATCAATTTATATTGAATTATTTTTGAATGAACAACAATAACTCAAATATAAACTAAATATTGTGTTATTGAAATCTTCAATAATTAACTCTTTCACCTAAGCAAAGGGTTTTGCTCATGCATTGATATCTGTAGCTAAGTAACCTAAAATTTCAAATTCTTGGTATTAATTCTAATCAATTAAGTTAGGGAACCAAATAATAACATACAAATAAAAAAACCGAACTTAAAAGAAAGAACTTCGACAAAATTGCAACCTACCAACATTGACAAGGTTCGTTCGTTAAAGTTGACCCAAGGTTGAGCCAGATTAACCACTAAGAATTGTCAAACAAAACCTGGGCCCGAATCGAGTAAGACTAAAAGATCGTTAAAATAAGTGATTGTGGCTTTGACGATTGCTCTCTCTACATTAATCTAAACATAGAGAGATGACGTTTGTCAAAACGACTATTACCTTAGCTTTTTCGGTTTTCAATAAACACCAAAGGGCTGTCAATTGTGTTTGTTCAAAAAAGAAAAGAAACAACAGTTTCTATTACCTAGTTCTAATTTTTTTTTATTAAAGTAAGTTTGTGTATTCCTTGAATTTCCATTTCAAAAACAAAATAATTATCTACAGCACGTGAATCCACAAAAAAAAAATGCTTCAGAGCTCCTCCCTTTTTGACATTTTATTCTGTACCTCAACTCGCCCCAGCAAAAAAAAAAAACTAGTTCTACTTCAGAGTTCAGGGCGACCGACCCCAGGTGTCAAAAACACAGAATTGGCTCGTGCCAAATACTTGGCATTCTAACAGGGTAGAGGATTGTTTCATAAGCTCAGTCTGACACATGTATAGTAAGGTTTAATAAGGTTACATCTAGGGGTATACGTTGTGAAAATATTTTTTTAAGTTCAGTATACCCGTTTTTTATTGAGCTCACTAGTGATGGTCGTCTTTGCTTATTGATATGTCAAAAAAACTATTTAATGTACATTCAAAAATCAAATACTACCTAATAAGCGATGAATAACTATAAGCAATTAAATAATTGATTTGCCAATAATTATTTGCTATCAGTTATTAAATACTTTGTCCTTCCCTAACAAAAAGTTGGCAATGCAATTTTAAATTAAAACAATACAAAAAAAAGCTGAAAATTCACTTGAACATCAATTGAATTGAGTTATATATAAATATATGCAATTTAATCAAACCTTTCCCGCTCGAGTTTTTCCTGCTCGTTTTTTCTTTTATTTTCCTCTTCTTCTTCTCTCGTTTTGACCTTTGCCAGAAGACTCTTTCTCATCCTTTCGCGCCGTAACATACTTGCTTCGCTTAAATGCTTCTTTTTATCAAAATTAACTATTATATTGATGGCTTGAGTTTTATCTACAAATTTGCGAACAAGCTTCATTCCTCGGAATTCGTCCATTGCTCGAACAAATCCAATGTATTCTTCAAATTGAACATATCTACCAACAAGATATTTTAATATATAATTTATCTCATGTCATTTTTAAATAATATAATAAGACTTACCCCTCGAAAAGTAGGTCCTGTTCGAAGTTATGTACCTGAATTCCATTTACATCCGAGCTCATCTTTTGTCTGAACACGTCACAAACGGGAATATCAACTGCCCGAACGACACCGAATTTTTCAAAAATTCTTTTAAAAATACTTTCGCTGGGCTTGACATTTTCATCATTTTCCATGTGACGTGGACAAAACCATCGAATGGGTAGATTTGCAAAATGAATTGTATCCGGTCGTTCGCCAGCTTTCATTTCGTCCATGTAATGTGCATCACGAAAGAATATATCCCAATCGTGTCGATTAGGAAATTCATCTTTCGATTCTTTTGTACGAACTTTAAAATGCTCAGCAAAACCGGATACTTTAAATGACATCCCATCAAGACGCGCTAAAGCATTCTGCAACCGGCTAGGTTCTTCTAACTCGGCTTCTAGTCTTATTACTTCAAGGGTACTTTTCGTCACCTAAAACAATATTTAAAAAATATTTAAATCAGTTAGTTTCAAGAAAAACAGTTAGACTGCAATGGATACGCAATTTGGTTAATGAACTGTCAAATTTTGTATGGGAAATGATTTACACAATTTGGTTAAACTTATTCAATGACCAAACCAAACTAGTTAAACTTATCCAAACTTCATTGTGACTCTTACTCTGATTGAATTACCGAGCATTTAATTAAATGTATAAAAGGTCATTCATGCACACTTTGCGTAAACTTATCATTTTACACAATTTGTAAACTTACGACGTTGCATGAATGCCCATAATATTTTTTTCATTAATTTTCAATTCGAATTAAGTATAATTTCACACTTTTTAGATTACCTAGATTTGTTCTTTGAGGCCTGAAGTCACCCTGGGGTCGCCCTAAAGTGTTTTTTGAAAAACCTGAACTAACCCTGACGAGCCAATTTTGTGTTTTTTGAAACCTGTGGAATGAAAGGCTTTTTGCTAAGGCATGTTGAGGTTATAGGTTATTCATTTGTTTTTGAAATGGAAGTTCAAGGAATACACAAATTTACTTAAATAATAACAAAAAGAAATTAGAAAATGTAAACTGCTGTTTCTTTTATTCATTTTTAAATCAAATTTTTATTCTTGCTTATCCAAACAGCACAATTGAGAAAAAATGCAATTAAAATTTAACGAAAAATACTTAATTTTTATGGCGTGAAAAGAAAGTGTTCAATTAAAGCGAAAAACTTAAAACCAACACATCTCCTGCTTCTCTTTTGCCCTAAGGACAGTATCTATGCGTTTGAGGATTGACTCTACTAGCTTTCTTGTCAGTTCGGCTGGGATGTTTTTTGCCACTCTTCAATTTAAATTGAATTGATGGCTGAAAAATATCCTCTTTTGGATCTATTCATCCTAATAATCTCAAAAATGCTCGTTGGGGATAGTGAAAGGTCTTCTAATTGCTTAGAAGTGCAATGGAGTAACCGTTCCTTAAAAAAAATCGATGTGTGCTTGAGGTCGTTGTCTTGTTGGAAGACCCATGAATTAATTAACCCTAATTTCAGCACTACACGACAAATTGGCTCTTAAAATATCAATGTAATTTTCTTTTCTCATCGTGATGTCAATTAAGATGAGATTTCCAATTGTCAGATGATTTTTCAGTTCATAAAACATTAACTAGGGACATAATTGTCAGTGAAATACAATGCCAAAATTGTCATGACAACTATGTTTTTGTCAGATTTTGAAAAATTTGTCATGGCAATGGTGTAGTGGATGTGCTTGACTGCTAACTAAGAGATGTGCGGGTTCGAGTTTCATTTCCGTACAGTGTAATCAATCCGGATTCAGAAGTCAACATTGCTGTGAAACTGCTACCGCATTTAATTATGTACTATTGAAATGGAAAGAAAAGCAGTGGGATACGCCATTATTTATCAGTTTTGTATTTAGTTCAAAAAGATGACCGCTTTCACAAAATTTCATTTATCCTTAAAATAGATCTTTATTCAAATTTTTTTCATTATGATTTTTTTTCTAATTTGTAAAAACGTTTTATTTGGGTTGGGGGTCATAATTCTGTATGTGTCAAAATTCGGATTATAAAATTCTAGGGCCGAATTACCGTTATCGAGTAATACGTGACTGAATTATGTGAGTTTGGCATTACCGCTAACGTTTCCAGCAATCAAGTATACCAACATTTGAAGTGGTTACTCGTTCATTCGATCACTGATGGCACTCACTCGTTCAATGGTAATTCGATCCCAAGAATCCAAAATTCTGTAAGTGCCAAAATTCAAATTCCAAAATTTTGTAAATCTAAAATTCTGTATTCAAAAATTCTGTAAATGATAAAAGAAAAATTGTTTAATAGTGAAAAAAAGTGCGTACTTTTTTTTCATTATCAAAACAATTTTTCTTTCATCATTTATTTATTTATTTATACTATTGCAATACAAATTTGTATGGAACTTTCGTTCTTTTCACGTTTTATTTTTTTTTTCTCTCTCGAATTACTGGAGCTATTCTTAATTATTTGTTGATTTTTGTTTCTAATTCTATATTTCTAAAACCAGAGTTGGAAATCGTAGAACTAATTAAACACCATTGTCAACCGGAACCATCCAACGGGACTTCGGAAAAATGATATTCATGGGATAGTTGTTCGTAAAAAAACTTCTGTTTCTATGGCAAATCAACGAAAACGTTTAGAGCTCGCTTAAAAACAAATTAATAAGCCATAGAGTTTCTGAGATAGTTTGAAGCCCCAGAAGCTCTATGGCAGTGTTGTATCAGAAGCTCTCTGACTTATTAATATAACTATAGCGAGCTCTAAACGTTTCCACGATTTCCAATGCTGGTTTTAGAATACGGATTTTAGGATTTACTTTGATTTTTCGTGTAATAAGCTATTCTGAGCTATGAAAAAAATTTGTTCTACATTTTTTCAGCAATATTTAGTATGTTATCTTCCTCTTGGAGTTTATTTAAAATTTATTGTACTATAGAATGGGTGTGCCCAACTGTTTTATTCATTTTACGTAATGGTTTCCCATTGCAATATTAATTAAGAATATGTTTTTCAGTTACTTTCCTTTTTTCGGCCATTTTTATAGAAAAAAAAATGGAAAAAAATGCTACCTCTTAACATAAACTGCACCAAAGAAATTAAAATCAGGTTTAATTTGATACGTACTAACACCTTCAAGGTTAAATAGCGGTAAATTTTGAAATGATTTTAATCAGCGCAGCTTGCACATTAAGTATACCTACGCTCAATTTTATGTTATTTAAAATGGCTATTATGTATTTTTATTGCTTTAATTATTTAAAACAAATTTGAATACGCATGGTAAGGGCCGTTATCTTAAACGTAAGAAATATACTTTGTTAATATAGAAAACTTGATACTAAAATTTCAAATCCTGCCTTACAACAAGGGTTAAATGTGTAGAACTAACTAGTGTACGCTCAATTTTGAGAGTAACTGTAGCTAATAAAATAATTGTTTAGCTAAGCTATAGCTTGAAATCGTATTTTGTTGCTATAAATATAATAGTTTTGGCTTACCATATGTTATTTTTTAAGTTTTATGTATTGTTTGACAATAAATACCAATTATGCTTCTCCATTATCTCCCTACAAATTATTCATAAAATACTGTTTACAACATTGTTCATTAATGTAAATTCGAACTTTTAATCTCTAAATGTAAATGATCCATGATGGTTTTTTCGATCTAACGATTACATATTCCACCTTCAAAAACTTCACATGAGTTTTTTCTGTCGACTCTGGTTTTTTTCTCCTTTCCCATTTACCCCAAAAACTCGTTTAAGGGCGTAAGGCGCCAGTTGTTAGGGACATCTGTGAGGGGTTTCTGGGTCACGTAAACGTCTGTCACATTTATACTCGTAATTAGGGAGCCCAGACCTTTCAATAGAGATTTATTTCAAGTGATTTCCTAAAATTTAAGAAAGCCGAAAAAGTTGCATTTTCATAGACGTCTGTCAGGGGTTTTGGGGCCACTTAGACGTCTGTTGCGACCTTATATGTAATCTGTGAGTCGAGGGCTGGAGAGTATATTACTTTTGAAGTGTTTTCCCTCACTAATTCAATTTTGGAAAAAGTTGTAATTTTGCTTAAAGAGTTCTAATTATGAGTCCTATTTATTGGATCATTAAGATAAAAGCCTTGAGACTTTCCCATTTTTTAAAGTAAATTGTAGTGAATATAAATGAGAAACCAAGCCTGGCTTTAACCTCCAAAAGGCTGAGATGAAACCGTCGGACTTTTGCAAATACAAGTGATTAGATAGTTTCACATTTTCCTCCGGAAACATCCATCTTCTTCTTCTGTGCAGTTGTTGCGAATGAATGACCCCCAGAAAAATATTAGTGTAATGACAAAGATGTTAAGTTTTTGTTGGGATTCCATTTCGGCGAAATCAATATGTGAGAAATATGTGTTTTAAAACTAATTATGTATAATTTAGCATACCTTATTATTAAGAATATAGATCTGCAATTCAGCAACACAAATACGTGTGTATGTATGTAAAAAACTTACCTTCAGAATAAGAAATTTATCTGGTGCAAGTGCCTTCGTTAATTTGTCCATTATATCGAAATTCGATATGGACTTGCCCATTTTATTCGGCGGCAAAGCCACCGACAAACTCAACTTGGCCACAGGTTTGAGATACAAACTGTGAGGCAGATACAGCGGAACACAATCGGTAACATTTGTAATTGTCTGCAGATTAATCATGTTCACGATATTGCAATGAATACAAAAAACGTTTCGTTTAGAAATGTATTATTTTAATAATTGATCATACAAATATATATATAAATCAATATATATATAAATGTACTTTTTTTGGGAGGATTTTCTAAAAAAAAAGAACTCAATAGACACACAAATCGTAACCACTAGTTTCTCCTTGATGACTCAAGAAAGATTTCCACGATTCCTAAGTTTTTTTTGTTCGATGATGGTCTACTGAAAAAGTCTATAATCCTAAGAAAAATATATAGGATTTTTGTCCGCACTATGGAAATAGATTTTACGATGCGTTTTCATTTGGAAACTTAACAACGATTTGAAGTCCAAACGAGAAATACTAATTTTGGTTTATAGCCAAAGAAAAATGTACAAAACTTCAAGATGGATTGCCACTTCTGTTATATGCGATGAGAAGCGTTCAAATTACCGTCACTCTTCATGCGTTGTCGGGCAGTGAGGGCTGTGGAAGCTCTGAGGTTTGCCATAAAAATAGTGCCTCTCAAAGACAAATAATTATGCGGGAAACAGATTGAACACTGCACATACACAACAACACAAGGCGTGTTTTATTGACCACAAAAGTGAATTTCACATGAGCCGCGAACTGCGAATAAATTTGTTTAGGCAATTCCAAGCTCAAATATCAACAAATTCCTGTTTTTCCTTTTCGACAAACTGAATAAACGATCCAATCTACAGTTTTCAAAAGAGAACATGCCCTAAAATTATTTTAAATTGTTAAATTTAGCATTTTTATATTTTCTACGTTTTCTGCGAATTATCAAACACTTATTCGCAATCCACAACATCAAGACGCATTAAACAAATCTACGAATAAAAATTCAATCGGGGTTAATTTCAATTTTTAGCATCCATTTTACTGCTTTACCTATTTTGTATGTCAACTCAAGTATACTGGCTACCACTCATATGTGTGTGAAAGAAATGTCAAAATTTGTGACCATTCGGAAAAGTATGAGTTTCTACGAATTTTACTCCTAAAACTACGAATTTAGCCTAAAGTTCTGTCAAAAAATAATCATATAAAATAATTAAATTCTTGGAAATTCATGGTTTTGGGAACTAAACGAGCAGACATTAAGATAGGTTCCACATTCAGCCACAGAGTTAAGTGCCTTTGATTCTGTTTAGATTAGGAACATGAGGTCCGGACTCGTGAGTCTCATCGTGTTTACTTTGGACCATTTGAGGCACCTCAAAACACATAGCAACAACAACAACTTCAATGCTTGACACAATGAAACAACAAGAAATGAAGCATAGTACACACTAGCAAACCTGAGTGTCAGCCGTGTTGGATATCAAACCTGCGTGAAAAATTTCACGTACACACTTATCAGTTGTTTCACTATTCTCGGAAAATTGTTTCTTTTTCTTATATCGAGGCTATTTTTGCCACGTATCACCTTAATTTTTTTTACATCACACATTAGCTTTTTCTTTTTTTTTAACTTTTCCCAGTATTTCACTCTCATAATTCTTATTTTGTAACGTGAATGACAGCTCATGAATTAAATTGTATACACATCATCAATCAACATCCCAACAAACCGATCATATAAAACCAATTTTGTCATTTTTGTTTTCAATTTTCAAGAAAATGATGAAACGTGTTCCATATGCAAATTTTTCTAAATTTTTGTTTTTGTTAGAAATGGTTTGTTAAACTACTTAGAAGTTTTGATAAGACAAATAGTTTTGTATTGAGGGTTGAGGGCTGTAACCAAATATATTAGGGTATACATGCAACGTCGGAGAACTATTGTAAGCATCGTAATCGTCGGAAAGTTTACTACATCGTAAACGAACTGTCAGCATTTGTATGAGAAATCTTTTCCAACAAATCGTAAACTTTCCGATATGAATTTGTGCCGTAAATAAAAATGGTAAACGTGGTAAGCTTTTAAACTAATTCTGAACAAAAAAGAATAAAAAAAAAATAAAAACTCCAAAACGAGAAACATTTTAAACAAAACGGATGAGGAAGGATACAATTAAAAGAAAAATAATAAAAATTGAAAACAAAATTGGACGAAATTATCATTTTATTTTACGTTAAACAAACAACGGATTAGTTTATGATGTTTACACAAAAGGGTATTTATGAAACGTGCATCTTAAAGTAAAAAAATACGTCAAAAATTATTTCAAAATTTATTTTTAAATCACGGTAACCCTTATACTACGTTTTCATTAGAGCTGAAATAAGATAATTTCGCACATTACAGTAAAAGTGTTTTCATTTGTGATTTGGTAGTTTCGTTTGACAGCTCATTTCATTTTTGAATTTCAACTGGCTGTTAATAGCTTTTTGTTGTGCTTTTTTTCATTCCACTTCTATTGAGTTTTGACATTTTCATACAAAATGTTTCCAGAGCTCTTTAAACTGTGGGCAATTGCTGCGTTCAATAGGTTTTGATTTAATTTCAAACCTAATTTCGTCCAAATTTGGTTGAAATTATCTCATTTCGTAATGTGAATTTGTATGGCAAATGAGATGATTTCATATCCAATTTGGAAATTTTCAACGAAATTATCTCTTCAAATCCTCGACGAGAAGATTTTGTTCACCCCTCTATCCTACTGCCCTTCTCAACCATTGACTGAAAGTTGCTAACAACTCAGTTTCCTCAGTTTTCAGATAGTCCTATTAATTTTTTGTTTGGGTTTGAGAGCCTGTACCGTTATGATCTAAGCCTACCGATTGAACACATTTCCTATAAATATGTTTTCCTTTAACAAGTTTCCATAATTTTGCAACGCATGTCAGAAGTCTGCTCATGTAAATGTCATGTTAATTAAGCAATATAAATTTATTTGTTGGTGGCCTTTGCAGTGAAATTCCCGAAGAAATAAGGTTTTATTAATTTTTCGAAATATTTATTTCATTTTTCAAACAAAAAATAACACAATACAACAATGCCAGAAAATGATATTTCTAAAATGAAGGTATTTTAATATTATTATTATTATATTTGCTAGTATTCATTGGACGCGGAATGAAATAAACTTTTTTCTCAGGTTGCCGATCTGAAGCGTGAACTCAAGCTTCGTGGTTTGCAAGTCACGGGCAACAAAACCGAACTTCAAGAGCGCCTGCAAACTGCTTTGATTGACGGCGACCTTTCACTCGAAGACACAGCAATCTCAGGCGAAGACCTTCTAGAAGATGTTCTCACAGACGAGGAGGAGAAGGCATTGATATTGCCACCAGATGAGAACGAGCTTTTGAAATCACCCAGCAGTGATGTCGCCATTTCGTTTTCACCCACAGAAAAACCTCTCGAAGTCACAGTGCCGCCGCAGCCAAAGAAAATTGTGCTCAAGCGAAAGAGTTCAATCACGCCAATAACCATAGAAACCACAGCTGCAGACGTCAAGACTGACTCCGCTTCCAATGACGAAAATGGAAGCGAAACAAAAATATCAAAAACCGATCCGAAACCAAAGATTGTTAAAGTTTCAGAACTCACACTTAAGGAACGCCTCCAAATGCGTGCCAAAAAATTCGGGATCGAAGAAAATAAGCTGAGCAGTTCAAACACAAACGCGATTGGTGGCGCTGGGGTGACAGTAGCAGGGAAAGATGTCGATCCCAAGCAGATTGAGACACTAAAGAAGCGAGCCGAACGCTTTGGATGTGTGGTTGCGCCTGTAATCGCAGAAATTACAGCAAACGAGCGGTTGGAAAAGCGAAAACAACGATTTGGCGACGTCTCTGGTGACAGTGATAAGAAAGGTAACGTTCCGGGGAAAGACTTGTATGCAGAGAAGGCGCGACAGCGACTGGAGAGGTTTAAAACGGCGGCCAAGTGAATTTCTTTTGCTTAATTTTATTACTTACAAAACTTTTTCCTTTACCACCTCGATTTATTATTAAAAGTTAATCCAATTCCTTTCGATAATAACTTTTACTTCATTTTGTGTAAAAAGCACTAGCCCGCTAAATCTGTATTTAACAACAAATTAAACAAAATAACGATTGTTTACTAAAAACTTATATGCAGTTGTTTGTTTTACCTGTTCTTGTTCTAGATATATGTAGACTGAACTCAAACTCGGTTTGATTTGGGAAAATATTGTCAAGCATTTGATTGTTTCTGAGGTCTGTTTCGTTTATTTCCAGCTCCAGCCTATATCAAATAAAAAATATTATAGTTAGGTAGTGTGTGCCTAAAATTAACAACATGTTTTCATATTGGATTGGAATTAAAAAGGAGTCAGATAACTATTGACAAGTAATCCGACGAAAAGTTGTACATGTATGCGTGTGTTCCATATCTATTCCTTCTTGAAATCTGAAATAGAATAAGATTCCCAAACAGTACTCCGAACATCCAATAGAGCTCTTTAACAAAATATATTTATTTACAAACGTCAAAATCAGCAATGTGGAAAATTATCATATCGAAATTTGCTCTGGAAATGTTTTTTTTCACTTTGCACTTTGGAATTTGCCACTTCCGCCACAATGAAAGCACTCTTGAAATTGACATCATTATAGTAGTTATTAAGTTCATGATGTTATTTTTTTAATTTAACGGTTGGTGTAACGTACCACTACCCCAGTTATGAAGTTCGCTGAAATCAGTTTCGTATACAAAAAAATAATAAAAACAATTGCATGTTAAAATCGACTGAAATGCGATGCAGCGCATTTTCAACTCAGAAGCGGACGGCTTTTCTACTGCTGGAAGTTCATGGTGTAATTTTTTAATTAATTTAACGGGGCGATGTAAGGTACCACTATCCCAGTAATCAAGTTTGCTGAAATCAGTTTAAAAAAAAAATAAACGCAATTGCATGTCAAAATCGACTGAAATGCGAAGCAGCGCATTTTCAACTCAAAAGCTGACGGCAATTCCACCGCTGGAAGTTCTTCATATTATTTTTTCTTTTAGCTATTGATGTAAGGTATCACTATGCCTATGCTGAAGTTAGTTTAGTATAAAAAAAAATTAAAAGCAATTCTGTGTAAAAATCGGTTGAAATGCGATGCAGCTTTTCCATCTTTTTAAGTTCAGCTGACTGTTTTTTGTATAATTTATTAGGTATGTAACGTATGACTATACGAATTTCCAGTTATCCTGATATTTATTTCTACGTGAAAAAAGATACAATGCATACATGCGTTGCACCCTTAATATTAAAACTTAGCATTTTCCCGCTGCAAAAAGTTTAAAAATTTATTTTTTTGTATAACTGTTTATATTAACTATCACTGTACGAAATTTCAGCTTTCCTGGAACCGGCTTTCTACACAAAAAAAAAATTAACGTATTCGGGCTCATGGTGAAGCGCTGCTTTACAACCCTAAAGATTGAGGGCTCCCGCCCACTTAAAGTTCAGCATACTAGTATTTTTTTAAAAAAAAATTTTCACCATTGGAAGGCTTTTACTGTCAAAATCTGTGTTTTGACAAATCGGAAGGGCAAAAAAAATCAATTTTTGTTACCAAAAGAAAACCCCATTAATTATCAAGTCAAATGCACTTATGTCAGAATATTAGCTGATTACATTTTGTCATTGAACTGAAAGCTGAACTTTATTGTTTTGTAATTGTTTTTTTTTTGCACGTAATTTTTTTCTATTTTGTGCAAAGTGGTTCTCTATCAAATTCAAAAAAGAAAATGAAAAATCCTTTATGATAAGTAAAAAATACAAATTACAAAACAAATCAAGAGTTTCGTATGAGATTTTTTAATTATATATTGGGTTTGCTAATATCTAAATCAAATAGTCTTGAAAAACCTTTTTCAAAAGGCCAATTTATTACAATTCAATAAAGAAGTTATGCCGGTTGCTATGTTTATTTTAGATAAAAATAATATCGGTACTTTTTTCACGATCAACTGAAGTTTGAAGTAAATTTCCAAGTTTGACATTTCAAACAAACCTAGTTACCTTGGTTAAATTTGCGTTCAATGAATTCAGTTGAATGAATATCTAGTCCCTGCGTGCCCAATGGTTACATGAGAAGCGGACGTATATCCCCCCACTCGAAATTCAGCTGACTGCGTTTTTTCGTCTACCTACGACCTTATAAACGTATCCACAAAAGCTCACCTTTTCTGGAATCAGTTTTTTCAAACAATTTTTTTACATGTTTGGGCGGCTGCTACAGACACACACAAATAAAGCAAACGGTCTCTGGCTTCCGGACTAATTAGCCTCTGGGTCCTTGCGCAGAGCAGGAATATGTGAAACAGCTGCTTTGTAAATGAGAATCGTACTTTTTGTTTGTTCTTGTTGGAAAAGTAATGTGTCTAGAGGGTCTAGAGGGTCTAGAGGGAGTTGTTGAATATACTTTGAAATTGTTGATATTATTATAAATTTAAAACAATGATTCAGTAAAATAGGTCTTTAACTTTTTTTTATAAAATTTTTTTTTTCTAAAAAGACAGTATGTGAACCAATTTTAAAAATTACACAGTGGACCATGGTCTAACCAAAGAAATGTTAACTTTTTGCTGTAGGTTTTATTTTTTATTTATAGTTTCTATTATATAATTTGTAATTTCACTTAGCAAGAAACAAAGACATGCGAAGTTAAGATAGTTTTTTTTACGATTTTGCATTTTGATTTCATGAGAATAATCCGTTATTTTTGATAATTTTGTTCTTATCTTATAAAATATCAATAGTTCACTCTATGAGCCTGTTTAGATTGGAAAATTTGAGTCCGGACTCGTGAGTCTCATTCGACCATTGAGATGCCTCAAAACACATAGAAACAACAACAATTTCAATGCTTTGCACATTGAAACACCAAGAAATGAGTCTCATAAGGTCCATGTTTATATTTTTCATGCCTCACGGCATCCCTGAACCCCCACTTCTTTTGTCCAGAAACTACCGTAAAACCGGTCTCAATCTTCCCAATCTAAACAGCGTCTATAACACGCAGTGGGTCACTCTTTAGTTAGGTTAGGTTAGGTTAATGGGCTGACAGTTAATCTTGTTACCGTCACACTTATGTCGTTTTTCATTATTGAAAAGATTTGATTTTTTTTGGGAAAAGATTTCCACTTTTTACATGTTTTCATGTTTGTTTCAAAAAAAGATGAGATCTGAAGACGAAAGATGAGGATTTTTCTTGTTTGAGATTTGATCTGCATGCAAACATTCTTGTTGAATTTTATACAAAAATCTGAAAAAAGTTTTCCAGAGACAAAAAATTAACGCCTTTTTTAATTCTAGAACTTTATTAGAAGTAAAGTTAGTTGTAACTAATTTGATACAAGATAAGTTAAAAAATGTTGCCACCTTTTATAACGTAAAAAATGCTACCACTTGTACATACATTTATTTTCTATTTTCAACAATTCTCTTGTCAATAGACGGCAAAGTGAAATAGGAAAATTTGTTTGTTTAGTTCTATTTGTACCGAAGACATTTTTAGGTGTATGCGTGCATGTATGCTATGCGTGTAAAATGAATTTGCTCAAAACTGGGCCCATTCATTCAAGACAGTTAGCCAGTTTATATTTCTGAGATCTAAGAGAACTCAAATCAACCAGAAATATAAACAGGATTTCTCCCAAAAATTCCTCACTTTTCCCCTTAAAAACTGAGACTGAAATTTTTTGGATTCGCTTGCTCAATTATTTTTTGTCGCAGTAAATTACATAAGAAGAAAAGAAAAAGAGAGTTGTTTTGACTTCTACCTGAGGAACAGTGTTTATATTTTATTCTCCTGCTCTGTCTAAAAATAGAGGAAAAATACTGAGCGCTCAAGATTGTATAAACCGGCAAAGTAATTCTAGATTTTAAAATCAAATCTTTTAGATTTCAATGAAAAACGACATTAAATCAATGTCGATCCATTGTGATACCCTATAGGGATTGTGACCCCCAAGAAATGACACCTATGATAAGTCCCATGACAATCAAGCCCGCGGCGGGTGTTGATGAGTTTCAGCAGGTGAGTATTTCTTAAGCTACGAGCAGACGATTTGCAAAAGTCGCAAATATTTGCGAGTATGACGTCATTTTTACGTCACAATTTGCGGTCTTTGATCGCAAATCGTCTGAACACAACTTTGGGACAGCCTGCAAATGCTCGCAAATCATTTGCGTATGATTTGCGAGGCCCAAGTCGCAAATGCATTTGTGACATTTTGGCAAATCATGTGAACACTCACGAAAATAATTTGTGACAATTTGCGAGTATTTGCGACCGTCACAACCATTTGCGAAAACAAGAAAATGGAACACTGCAAATGCGGACATTTGCGATGAATTTTGTTGTTGTACTTGAAGTAATTGGCTGTGGTTTTTAGTATGTATGTAGGTACCTTCATTATTTTTATTATTATTTTTTATGATTTAAATTTGTTTTTTTTTTCGTTTTTTTATGAAAATAAACTTTACGTAGTTAAAAAAAATTAAACTGACCTACAGCCCATAAAACATCACCAAAATATACATATAAGATACATACCCATGTGTGTTTGTATGTACATATGTTTACCTATATAGTATTTTGAGACTATAGCTATGACAACTCAACAAATAAACAAATTTGTCAAAAGAGAAATATCAGGCTCGCAAATCTGCAAATGAGTAAGAATATGATATCTACAAATGTTGCCGCAAATCGTGTGAGCACCTCGCAAATATGCTGCAAAATTTGCGATCTTATTTGCGAGCATGTCATTTGCGAGCACCTTGATCGCAAATGTATTTAAAAACTTTGGGACAACCTTCGCAAATCGTCTGAACATGTGTATTTGCAGGTTTGCGAGCACTGTCAAACGTAAGGCATTTGCGGTGTATTTGCGAGTTTTTTTGTGACGTCAGTGCTCGCAAAGATTTGCGACTATCGCAAATCGTCTGCTCGTAGCTTTAGTCATTGAAGAAATGTCTGTGCTTGCACAATCACCTGGATGAGGAGAGGACGACGCTTTTTAAGGGTGTGGTCTCTCTTTTACACCCACTTGAAAGATCATCCCTCCACCAGGCCCGAAGGAGCAGTGGCTCCATGCAACGTCTGGTGGATAAGTTTGGTAGGTCAGTGTTGGTTTATGTGTCCGCACGTTTAGTCAGAGTCGCTGCACAATCACTTGGAACGACGCCTTTGAGTTTGAGTGTGTTCTTTCCTCTATCCCCACTTAAGAAATCATCCCTTGACCAGGCCAGTAGGAGCAGTGGCTCCATGCAACATCTGGTGCTTGGTTGGGGATGGAACGACGCCCTTCGAGGGTGTGTGGTGTGTCCTTTATCCCCGCTTGAGAAATCATTCCCCACCGGGCCCGTAGGAGCGTGGCTCCATACAACGTCCGGTTGATTTTCTTTTTCGTTCTGCGCATCTACGTCACTTGTGGACAAAAACGTGAAGAAAAGACAACAACAAATCAAAAACAAAAACCAGAAACAAAAACAGTGCAAAAAGAATTGCATCACAAAATTCTACAAATGTAGTAAGGCTATTTTATGAACTTTTTTAGATTTTGAAAATGTGTTAATTTACCTACATAAACATACGTCTGTATAGGTGTACCTAAAATTGAACTTATTTGCAAATATATAAGTCCATTGCATAAAGGCTAGTCGCGCACATGCAATTTTCAGTTTCGAAACTGTTTGGTTGCAAGATCCTTGAATACCTTTAACCAAATTGTGTAAATCATTTCCCATACAAAATTTGACAGTTCATTAACCAAAAGATAAACTTATCCAATTTGTAAACTTATCAAGGGTTTTACGAAGTTGCATTAATACCCCTAATTATTATCTAACTGCGCGGACATTCAACCAAATAGTTGCGGATATTTAACCACATCGTTTAATTTTGTTCTTTGTGCGAAAGAGAACAAATGTATCTTTTCTTTAATTTGAGCAAAAGAATAGGACGAAGGCGATAATATTTTTCTTTGAATGCATGAGATAGAAAAACTGAATGTGTGTTGGCTAGGTTCGTTGCGATTGCTTGTGGAGTTGCTCATGTGCGCGCTCAGTAGTCAACTTGTGACTAAATTTTGTTGCGGTAGCAGTTGCATGTGCGCGACTAGCCTAAATGAAACTATTATTTAGTTTAGTTGTTGGTTATCGACTGAAGGTTAATCTTTTTTTGGTATTCAATTGTATTATAACTTCAAATGTCGTTTCTCGAAACTAGGTGGCCTATTCCAGAAATCGTGGAGGTTCAAATTGAAAGCGATACCTCAATTTCAACAGTCCTTACTTTGGCTTATTCCCAAAAGCCAAAATAAACGAAACCGATCCTTCCAGTTTTCTCATTTGAGTTCGAAATAATTAGAGTTTTCCCATTTGAATTCCAAATAATCCAGACCACTCCCATTTTTACTTCCACTCATTAAAATATCAGCTTTTTCAAGTATTTGACAGAAGATCTGTGTCATCAAAACAACTTTTTTCTATTTTGTGCAAAAAGTATTTGAAATCATAATTTAGGGGTTTATGGCTTTTATTAAAAAAATAAAACACGGATTATTGTGAGTTTCACATTTCGCCTATTGTAAGTTCCACCCGAAAATTCCTTTTGTGAGTACTCGTTTTTGACGGCGAACGAAAGAAAAACAGAGAATACTGACTGGTGCATTTGCGCAAGTTTTGTCCTTATTTACGGCCAAGAGAAGTTCAGAAATTTTCGGGCGTAGTTTTTTTCAAGTGAAATTCATAATAAGGCTAATTTTGTTGGACTCCAAAGTCTGTTTTTTAAAGACCTTCTAGAAAGCGAGGCGGATCGAGTTAAAACCGACCGTCTTCGCTTTGGGCTATTCCCAAAAAAGAAAATGAGCTAAAACGAACTATCCAGTTTTCTCATTTGCATTCCAAAAAATTCTAGTTTTCCCATTTAAATTTCAAAAAGTTCCCGGCCACTCTCATTTTTACTTCCACTCTACGAATATAGGTGTTTCCAAAGACTTGACAAATCTGTGTCATCACAAACAAAACTATTTTTTTTTATATTTTGTACAAAAAGTATTTTATTTCATGATTTTGCGATTTATTGCTCTTATTTAAAAAATAAAACATTTCGTTGGACTCATTATGTGTGTTTTTAAATGCTAAGTTCGAGGAGATTATTTGCACATGATTTAATACGTGTAGTTACATTTTCTCTCAATCTGCCAAAAATATTTCACTTAAACTCCTACAAATTCACCATTGAAAGCGGTCCGCCACGCTTTCTAGAATAGGCCCCTAGGTTTTTGTCGTTTACAATAATTCTTTTGAATTTTCGTTGTTTTGCACGAAAAAATATTCGTGGAGAATAAAAAGTTTGTTTTCTTCAGTTTACAGCTCGACAAAAAACAATTTCCGCAAAAATCGACCAGAATAGCCCAAGTTGACCTTGAATAACTTTTTATGAGCATACGATTTCAATTTGAATTTTCGGAGGGTATGCTTACATAATAATAGATACAGTTGACTCCCTTTAAGTCGAATTTCCCTCTAGCCCGAATTTTTGTACCATATTTTTTTACACTTCTCAAATTTTAATACTGTATTTATTTATTTCTAAAGCCTAGTTTATACATGCTAAGTGTAGTTTTTATATAAAAAATATTTGTTTTCCTAGGCGTGAAAAACTGTCAAAAATTAAATGTTAAATGCAATTATTTTGGCAACAAGGAGGAACAAATTTGTCTCGAAACAAATGCAACTCAATGGCTTTTCGAAACCAAATTTTATGATGAAAACTATATTTTGAAAATCCTTTGCTGCATAAATCGTTAATGTTTCATTTCAGTTTTGATTTCACTTCGCTTTGAAGTATTAACTAGTCTTAACTCGAATTTTCCGTAAATTCTCTCTCACTCAAACTAAATTTGATATCCCGTGATATTTCGATTTAGAGGAAGTTGACTGTAATTGGGTTTAAAAACATTCACTTGGATTTATATAGCAGAAATGTACATTTTGCCTGCGCTACTTACTGATGAGTTATTATGGTTTTCTTCTTCTGTATCTGACCTATAAACGAAAAGGACCATAAGCTCACAATTGTGTCGTTCATTGTTATTATCATTAACTTTTTTTTTCGCTTTAAATGGATGATTCGGGGTTCAATAGCTAAAATACTTATTTTTTTTAGAGGACAAGTTAATGTTTTTTTAGAATTCACCTGTTTCCAAAAACAAAAGCTTTACAAATATATTTATCTTGAACAAATTTTTGGTGGAGGTACAAATGACACTATTATAATAAACGACACATTTGACATTCTTAGGTATAAATAAAAGCCTATGGGTGCCTCAGGCTCTTCATATAAGAAAAACATTGCGACTAGCTAAACTCAAGTTCTTATTTATGGTACGATATATACATTCCGTTCTTTTCCTTACGACACGAAGGAAAGAGGTGATACCTTAAACATGCGGGTTCGGACAAAATCGGAATTCTATACCATTCCCCTTGTTTGTTAGTCTGAATTATTAAGTGCCACTTGAAAATTGGACTCTTTTCGAGCATTATGAGTGCGAAGAAGAAGGAAAATGAAAAAAATCCAGCAGTCCGAATAGCGCATAAAATATTCACGAATATTTTCGAAATTCAAAAAAGGGGCAGTTCTCAAGTGTTTAGCAACCTACTGTTTTCTAATTTAAATTAAAATCAAATTATTTTTGAACTAAAGGTAAAACAAAAAATGATTAATTCGTTTTTTAAGATAGGTCGTAGCTTCTTATTTCTGCTTTATGATTATTATTATTATTACTACTGATCAATAACACAATTTTATTTTCTTGAAAAGTTATGATTTTATTATTTGGTTAATTAAACCAGTCTTTTTAATTCTTATTTCAGCTTATAATTAATACATTTCTTGTAAGCATACTTACCTTATTTGTTAAATGTTTAAACAGAATTTCAAATTGAAGTTACAAAAACACTAGAAACACACACTTTTAAGATCACATAACTACATTTTTTACAGGGATTTTTTTTTTTACAAAGAATTCATCGCCGTACCGTTTTCGCTTTGTTTAAACTGAAATTTTTCAAAATATTTCATTGTTGCTTTCCTTTCATGTAATTACCTTGTTCTTCTGTCGATGGTTAAAGTTGACGTCCACTGCCGGGAATCCTTAGCTGAAAAATTTATTTCGCAATCATTCTTGGACTACACTTTTGTTGTTTTTTTTTTGTTAATTAGCTTAATCGTTGTTTTTCTTTTTCTAAATATATCGAGGTTTGATTTTTTGTTTTTGTTTTCTTTCTTTTTTCATATTCATTAAGATTCTAACAAGTAAGAGAAATTACTAACGCGATTACAATTCAATATTTGTTTTGAGTATAATCAATCCAAAACGACGGTAGATGGTACTAGTTCTTTTCTTCGTTGTGGGTTGTTTATGCTCTTTATCATATTGTTTACTAAAATTACTTAAAATTACTTAATAACATAACATGATAAAAATCATTCCAGTTTGTTTGTTGATTTTCTTATTCAATATCTCTTCATGCAGAATGGATGGAGTCACCTCCTGATGATATTCAAAACCTTCGGTTTCGGTTTTTGTTATGGCGTCTATCGTTCCGCCCACGTTCTCGATTGCGTCTACTTCCGCCACTACCTTTGCCACTGCCAGTGTTGCTGTTGCCGTCGTCGAATTCATCCTTGAATCTATGGTTAGCCGGGTTGTCGCTTCGACCACCGTCCGAGTTATTATCGTGTTCTCTCTCTTCTCTAAAACTATTATTATGGTTCGGTGCACCAAATGGGTTGTTTGGATTGGAACTTGTACTGGTGTTGAATGCATTTGTATTGAACTGAGCATTCGATGAATTGTTGTTATTGTTAAAGCCATTTTGCTGTTGCGGTGTTGCCCAAGGACTTGCTCTGTTTGAATCATTATTTGCCAGGGGTCCTGTTGCCCAAGGGCTGGGACGACTACCATCCTCGGTCTTGATGCGTCGGAAGTCTACATCTCCGTTTGGAAGGACTTCAGGTTCATCGTTTGTTTTCACTTTCACTGAGGAGAATGGATTGTTTGAGTTTCGACGCCAGTCAATATCACCTGCATATATCACTTTGGCATTATGATTAATCGGCTCAAATCGAGACTTTTTAACAGGCGGGGATCTACTGCGGTCAGGAAGTGGCGATTTACTTCGTCTATTCTCAACGGGCACAACATCACTTAGTTCGTCGATTTCTCCTGAGCTAATGTATCGATTCAGTGCATCTGGGCCGTTTCGGATTATTGCAGCCAATTTACTGTCGGGCATTACCCGAATCACTCTTCCATATACCGATATACCAACTATTGTGCTTGGATCCATGTTATCTGGCATACCCTCAGCTAACATACTAATTTCTTTGGAATCTCGTAAACTATTTTCTTCACCTTCCTCATTTCGTCGGCTATCATTCCAGTGTGCTTGAAAATTTCTTGGAATTGGCTTGCTATAGGGAACTTTTTTCTCTCGGTCTCTGTCTAGAATTTTGTTGGGATCTAAATCGAGTCCGGGAATAAATCCTTTGTCGGCAGTTAGACTCTCGGTAAACTCTACTTTGTCTTCTGGGCCCATACCAGGTATGACCGCATCATCTTAAAAGAAAATAACAAAATGAAGTTAAGTTATAAAATTAATAATATGTAAATTGAAGAACTTATTCAAAAATAAATGATTTTTAGAAAGTATTAGAAAAAAGCAGTGCACTTACCATATTCACATTCATCGAGAGTGGACAAACTAGCTGGAAGCGTATTCAAGTTGTACTTATCTCTCATGAGATCCCCAGGGCGGTTTCTTGTCCAAAATTTAATGGTATGATCATTCGAGCCAGAACATAGTATATGACCAAGTGGATGCCATGCCAGCGTCCAAACAATACTATCGTGAGCTGTATCGATACCACCGATTTCTTTATCAGTACTAAAATTCAAAAGAAATTAGTAAACTTATCCTAAAACATTTATGTATTGTTTACATACCCCACATTCCAAAATAACACCGAACCATCTGAGCCCCCTGAGCTGAAAAGACCTTCATGTACTGGATGCCAAGACACAGAGCTGGCTTCCTTTTTATGACCACGAAATACTTGAACTTCTTCGCGAAGATTTCGAATATCAAAAAGTTTGAGGAGATGATCTCGAGACGCAGTTACCAACCAATTTCCGTTGTTGTTCCATTTAAGATCCATGACAGTTGATTTGTGAGCATGCCTTAAAAAAAAAAGATGCATTACTGTAAGGTCTGGAGAGAAAAAAAAAACAAATAATTAAAGCTTACAATGTCGCCAAAGCTTGACCACTTTTTGGATCCCATAATTTTATTGGTTGTTGATTATCCTTGCTTCCAGATACTATAAGCGCTTTTTGAGGATGCCAGTGAACACATTTTACATCAGCACCATGACCTGGAATAGAAATATAATAAATATATTGTGTATGTATTGTAACTCATTGCTATGATGTCCTGTAGTCGGTCAGTCGTTAATTTCAAATCAAATAAATATCAATAGCAAAAATAATAATTTAAAAATTTTAATTCATAAAACAAGCTTTTAAACCTCGATTTGTTATTTTATTAGGGAATTAGATTATTTATATTTTTTTTAATATACCTATAAAAATCTCTTGTTTGTGGCCGAAGTCCTCCGAAATGGATCGAACGATTTTTATGAAGTTTTTTTTTTGTATATTTGGTAGGTATGAGAATAAGTAGAAGTGTTTTTAAGAAAATAAATACAAAAATTATTTATGATCAAAAACTTAAAAAAGTAAAACCATTTATTTCTTAATTTTTGTGGTATGAGAATAGGTCGTAAAGCATTTTTCACCCTCTTACTCCCACCTCCCATGTTTTAATATTTGTATATGGTGTTTTATATAGGTGTGTTCCACACCGTTTCAGACCGCCAAATTTAGTGCGAACCCGCACCACAAGTGAAATATTGAACTGGTCCGCAATAAATCTGGCGGTCTAAAACTCTTTAAAAAAATCTAAGAAATAGAGGTTACGACACTTTTTTCATCCCAGATTATTTGCACTGGGCACGTTTAGACGACCCAAGGGGCTAGATATTCAGTCAACTGCATTCATTGAACACAAATTTGACTAAGGTAACAAGGCTTTTTTTTTTAAATGACAAACTTGGAACTTTTTACCTTCAGTTGATCGTGAAGAAAATACCGATATTATTGTCGTTTTTCATTGCTGACAAGATTTGCACTTTTTCATGTTTAATTCAAAAAAAGATGATATCTGAAGAGATCTATCTAGTTTGAGAGAAGATTTGATCTGCATTCACCCATACATGCAAACATTCTCTTGTCCAACGACAAATTGAAATAAGGGCAATTTCCCAGTAGGAAATTTGCTCCTCAATGAAAAATAAAGGTGCATTCCTAGTGAAAATTATGTGGCACATTCATTGGGGAGAAGGTCTGCATTGATTTCATTCATCGAAAGTCATGCAAAAGTAGTTCGCCATTCCAGTCGCATTTTACGCTTTGCTCTCGAAAATTATAAAGAAAATGCGAAATATAGCAATATCAGCCCTGCCCGTTTAAAAAATTCAAAGTGAAAAACGGGTTTTTAAACAGTCGGGCAAAGCGAACTATACACGCAAATAGTCTCAGAATCCATATAAAATGAAAACTTTAGCCCATCTTTTGTAAGATTTTAGTTTGTTATGTTTGGCTAAATCTCCTTTTTATAATGCCAAGTTCTTGGGGTGCCCGGTATAAGGGGAAGAGCGCAATCTCTTTGTCAAATCAAGCATGCAATATGATCTTCAAGGGACATTTTCACAAATCCCGTTAACTCAAACTTCTTTCATCTACAGGTCAATCGAGCTATGGTATCAAAACGTCAAATTCCAGTGGTAATTGGGTCACATTGAGATTTTGAGACTCACCAAAGGCTAAGGAAAAAACCTCTTTCAAAATTTTCTGTAGGCTTTAGGTAGTATTTACTCGTTTGTTTAAAAATATACTGATTGTGGTTTCAACAAACTTACCTCTCAACACTCGTTCTTCTTGACATCGGTAAAAATCCCACACTCTTAACGTTCCATCGTCACTGCAACTAACAAATTTACTATCCGTGGGGCTAAAGCTGTAAAATGCATTCAAAGAATGAAAACAAAAAAAGAAATAAACAAACGTTTTTTGCTTTAAAACAGTAGTTATAATACCTTTTTATAAAATGTAATCTTTTCTTTAGGATGTTTGTCCAAAACATTTTACATAAATTTGTTTTTAAATTTAAAAACGAAACTGAAATACGTTCAGTTGTGTCTTATTGTTAACTAGCGCAGTAAAATTTCCCTCGGCAAACAAAAACAACACAACTTTATTCCTACCTCAATTTTGTTGTTGTTAACCTTGGGAAATTTAATTGCGCTAGCTATAATACGACCCAAAATATCTTTTTATGGCCTTTAGTCCGACAAATTGGCGCTTCGTCCGGCTTACTCATCAGTGACATAGTAGAAACGCCAATTTGTAAGACTAAAGGCCTAAAAAAAAGCTATTTGCTATGTTTTTTCTCGTTCACACTCATTGAATTTCGAAAAAAGTCATGACTCAAAAGTCATCGTGTAATAGGGCACTTAGTAACTCTTATTTCATTGCTAATTGCTTTCGAATTTCGGAAATTTCATTCGATAACTATTTTTCATGTTGAAAAAATTACAATAAAACAGTGTGTTTTGACAGATCAATATTAATTGGTAGATATTTTTTATGTTGATAAGAAAATAGTATTTTAAAGGAAATTTAAAACAAAGTCATGACTGCGGATGTAAGAAGCACTGCAAGTAGGTGTTATTACTCATTTGAATGCAGATGGTTAGCCAATGCGTGAAGATTTAATGAACAATAAAAGTAAGGAACTTATTTTGGAATTTCAAAAGTGGGGGTGCATCGTTGCGTTTAGTATGTGGTTCAAGTTTTCGATTGAAAATAAATGCTCATTGCATGTGGAAAAATTTCTAAACGCAAGATTGGAAAAGCAAAACACATGCAATGAGATAAAACGACAGAGAATATATAAATGCAAGTGAAGTGCACAACATAATTTTAACATTTTTTTCACTAGCCGCTTTATGGGTTTTTCTTTTGGTAACAAAAATTGATTTTTCCCTTCTGATTTGTCAAAACACAGATTTTGACAACAAAAGCTTTCCAATGGTGAAAAAAATTATTTTTTTTAATCGAAAATCAATTTTGCAGATCTGGCAGATTTACAACTCTTTTACTAACACCATTACATGCCAGAACAATCGATTGCCATCAGTTTGACAAGCTTGGATCGCTAAAGTTTCACAGACACAAATTGTACACCAATACAATAAAAATGAAAAATCAATCTGTGATCCATTCTGTTTACCATTCGCGACAAAAAAAAACAATTTTCAGATCAAAATCTATTAATGACTGGTATTGAGGAAGATCTCGGCCTTTTTTTTTTAAATGATTTTTTTTATTTGGATATTCTTTCTCTTCAAACCATAGTGCAATTAAATCCACATCCATATTGTAGAAAGTAATTTACCAAAAAATAACATCAAATCACAAATGAAACTTGACTTGTCGTTGGATTTCAATGTCATTTTTGACCTTACAATACATTTATTCGAATGTTCCTCGCAACATTTTCTTACGATGGCAGTCATACTGTACTTTTTTTAAATTAGAATCGCAAACAATTTTCGAACAGATTTATCTTTCGAATCGGATTACATAGTCAAAAGCTAAGGGCCAGTTGTACAAATATTTAACTCGTGGTTCAGCAGTTTTAACTCGCTGGCTTCAGCAAACTTACTGAGGTTCAAAGATAGTTCATTCATTAAATTGGCTCCTATAACATACTTGAACCTTGAACCATCGTTGAGCCTGAGTAATTCTGCTGAAATCAGCCAGTAAACATGTTTGAACCACAGATCAAAATTTGAACCACGTTTGTACAACTGGTGCTAAGTATACACGATTGGAAGATCTTTCAATATTGGCAGACCCGTCAGAAGTCTTTCAATTGCTTCCAATAAGCTTCCAATTGAAAATTTTCTTTCAAGTGAAATTTGTCGGTTTACACAGTTGGTTATTTTTTTTCCAAAACCCAGCCAATTTTTTGGTAGAAAATTGATTAAATTTGTTTGTCCCCCAATTAAAAATTGGATGTCTATACGATTGGAAGACTTCTAACAGGCTTGCCAATATTAAAAGATCTTCCAATCGTGTGAATAGCCATTTAGTCTATCCTCGACGACAAACAAAACTTATCTGCCAATTAAAATTAGTTGTTAAAATTATCTGTCAAGTAGAAAAATTGTGTGTTTACACATGTTCACACAATAAAAAAAATTTTTTGATTGATTGTTTATTTAAGATCTCCAAAAAAGGGGTGATAAGATTCGCATAAAATGGTTGCACCTTTAGTTCTATTTATTGGTCCGTGATGACTGAGGTGCTTGGGCTTTGGAAACATTGTTTTTAAAATGAATTCAAGTGGGCTATAACCCTAACAATAATATTAAGGATCTGGCTCTTCTAAACCCTCCGACCCTCTTAAAGGCTGAAAAAACCGTCAGACTTATAGCATTTTCACACTGAACCCAAAACACGATTTCCGCATAAAAATCGGGTTTGGAGAAAAAAGCTTAATCGAAAAAACAAGTTTTCCAATAAAGATTTTGTTACTTCGGGTTTTCGATAAACACAAGTTTCATACCAGTCGAAAACTTGCTGGAATGCAGAGAGAAGCAAAACATGTATGTACCTTTATAAAGTTTTAACGCCTAGTAAAATTAAAAAAAGATACTGATGGGATGCTTTCAAAATAAATTGAAAACCAGCTGACGAAATTCTGTCACATCAAATATAAAATTCAAATCTCAAAATTATTTATGTATTTTATTTGAAATTGATACATAATTGATTTGTTTGTAGTAATTCAAATTATTTATATGGATCCTATTTATATAAATAATCGCCAAAAATCGCACGTGACCTTGAGAAACTCTAAGCCTTGATTACAAGCTACCTAGGGCTGACCCATTTCTAGGACTAGAGGACGTTTCATGAACAATTAGATTGCATTTTATTTTGTCAAATTTCCCATACATGAAGTGCCAAGGGTTCAGAGCCGCTTAACGCTTCTTTCACACACATTCGGTTTCATTCGGCTCGGTCTGTATTTGTTTCATTTTTGGTTGGACCTGATAAGTGTGGACCGATGAGAACGGCAAGAATAATTTTATTTTCATCCCTTAGAGCCTGTCTACATTGTCTTCTTACTGAAAGTCGTTTTGATGAACAGCGTGTCAACATTATACAAAAAAATCTTTTCAGTTCAATATACCCATCCTTATTTCACGCTATTAAACTCCATACATCTCTCACTCGTACAAAAAAGAATAATTCATGTGGAAGCCAAGAATTATTATACCTGTTTGGTAACCTGAAATTTTCACCAAGTTTCCCAAACTTGGGTTTTTTTTTCTATGGTTTCTGACAGCAAATTGTGAAAATTTGGAAGAAATTTCCCGTTAACAAACACACCTTTTATTCATATTAAAAGTGGCGCATCGGTAGATTTAGGGTTAAATCTCTTTTCTCTTTCTTTCGCACATAAAATCTACATAGCTCACTCGATCCACCTTTCAGTAAGAAGACAATGTAGACACACACTTATAGTCACTATGGGGATAAAATTGCCTATTTCTTTGCATACTAGGACTTTTGCGTAAAACCTGCCAAAAATTCAGAGCATTAAAATTGGAAGTAGACCCCCCCGCTTGGATGGGAAAGGCAATTTAACAAAAAAACATTGCACTACCCCTTGAACACAGTGAATGTAGCTGCATCTTGAAGCAAAAGTTGAATTTTGTTTAACTTTTGCTTCACATTGTGACACTGAATACTATTTTTGTCTCTTCCCAGCAGAAAATATCGTCCTCAATGATTCTTATAGCTGAAATCATCACTTAATTCACTTGCCAAATCATACAAGGAGCAACATGCAATGATTAATTAAGTGAAGAGTAATGCAAAGATTCCTCATTTCATAGATTTTACTCCACTTTCTGCTTTGCGCTTAGAAACAACCCCTTTTTTCACCGAATTTCAAATTGCTATTGTAATAGGGAAAATTATGCGATGAAAAACTGTTGAAAAGGAATGTACATGTTCATCAGTTCATATTTTTTTGATTTGTTTGTGACTGTTAATTCTCATCTTGTTGGATATAGTTCACAGTGGCTTTCTGTAAGGAAGTCAATGAAACATGAACCAAATATAACTTAAATTGCGTTTGCCAAAACGCAAATGTAACTTTTGAATTTTCATATGAGAGCTACTTTTTGGTTCGTTGAAAAAAAAAACATCTTGAACAACTAGGTGCTGAATAAGCAACTAATGAAAATCTCGTGATTTCGCAATTGAATAATCATAACATTTTTCATCGAAAATATTGAACTGATGAATAAGGCAAGTACATTTATGTAGTGAATTCACAGATTATGCAATCACCATGTTTTTCATCACCTGGGTCGGCGAATAAACATCTTCCAACGAAGGAGTGATTTCGTTGATGAATTTTCATCAAGAAAGTAGCACGTGCATCATACAACTTTTATTTATTTTGTTTCGATATTTGTTTGTAAATAACTTTTCTTGCAGTAACTGTATTGCGCTATTGCAAGATATGACAAAAATACATATTTTATTTTTTTTTAAACGACTTTTTGTGTTCTTTTGGTAAATCTTTTTTCCCTCCAAATTTTGATTGTTTGCAAATAAATATAGGTTTTAACATTTTTTTTTTTTTGAAAAAATGTAGATAAGTTTTATTTCATGTCAGTCTTAATATGCAAAAAAAATAGGCGATTTGTTACCCCTTCAGCGACTATATAGAGAAGTGCCAAACCGGGTTTCAAAGGTTAAAAGTTGGAAAAATTATTAATGGAAAATGAGTAATGGGGAAAATTAGGATCAATAGTATAGAAAAGGGGAAAAATAAATTACCCCGCAGCAGATGACCGTAAGTGGGGTGGGTTGGCCAAAATATGGGGTGGGGTGTGAAAACGAAGCTTTAATCGCTTTCTGGCAAAAATAGGCATATCGAAAAAAGTTTTTGAGTTTGTTTAATTTTAAATCTACATAAGCATTTACTTATTTTAGTTTCTTTTTATTTTTCATGCTAATATGTTGTTAAAAGTTTATTATTAAACCACAAATTATTCCAACACTGAAACACAATTATTCGAGTACCTAAGGAAGAAATCGGCAATTCAGAGGTGATGTATGGACATATGAAAGAAAAATTAAAATGGAAAAAATAAAATAATACGAGTACAAAAATAAAAAAAAAATATATAAGCAAAAACTTATGCTGTGGAACGGAACGAGTTGATAAATAAAATTGATTGATAAAATAAAATCTCAGTAGTCTGAACCTTAAACGGCTGATTAAGTTTTTTTTATTACATATTACATTAAAATTACCATTTTGCATCATTTTTAACAATTCATTTAACTAAACAATAAATAATTACCATCATTTACGATTTTTTTTTTACCTTTTTTGACAATATTTTTTCATAAAATCATACTACTCGTATTATAGTATGATTTTGTTGCACCATCTTAAAGAGGTTTCAATAAAAAGACAGTCGTCCGAAATTTTTCAAAAATTAAAATTTTTCATCAACTTTTTTGCTTGGTCTATTTTTCCAAATTAAATTCACAAAAAATCCAAAAAAAATAATATATATTTTGATTCAAAATTACAGCTTGCTTGGAACATAATAACGTCCGTTTTCACCAAATTTCATCCAAAACGAAAGAAAATTTGTGATATTTTTCTCAATATTTTTGAGGTTGTGTAAACAAATAATTCGAGTTAAGTTGCAGGTCTCTTGAATATCTACAACTTTTCTATATAACTTTTTTTCAAAGGGTTTACTTTTGCCAGAAATCGTAAAAAAAAACTTCGTTTTCACACCCCCACCCCACGTGTTCGCCTACCCACCTCACTTCCGGTCATTTGCTGCGGGGCAATTTATTTTCCCCTTTTATATACTATTGATCAAAATTCCCCATCACTTATTTTTTACTAATATTTTTTTTTCTCAAAAATTAGTGGCACTGGACTAATATCACTATACAGGGTGTCCTACAGTCACCGCCGCACAGAAAAACCATGGTTTCGCTTCGTTTGGCAGTTATACTGTTTATGATTTTAGGGCCTGGTTTCCTTTGATTGGCTCTATCTTTGCCAAATAGTTAAATATTTTTTGTGGACGTTGTCAAAATTTCATAAAATTACCACTCCCGCCTGAACGGGGAAATAGACCTCTCCGATACGATTTTTATCTCTTTTGAATCTAATCTATACGCTCTGATTTTCTTTCGCGTGTTATAAGAACTAACCTTAACCCATAACTAGTAACTTAAAGTAAAAAGAGGGAGACGAAGGGGGTGAAATTGTTAGGGAGATTGTTTTTCAATGTTTTGAATCGAATGAGGGCTATCCAAGAATGTGACAAATTTAAGGACCACCCTAATATAGTCACTGGACTAAATGGCCATCTGGCAACAAACTTATTTTTTTGGATTCAATAGTTTAAAAATATTTTGAAGCCTTCATACAAACTATCGATCAGTAATTACCCGCACCGGAAACACCGTTTAAGTTTTAAGCTCATATCTGCAACGATGCGTTTCTTAATTTACACGTCAAAATGATCGTCATTTTAAGACATTTGTCTATCGATATGCAATCGCCTCGTTTGCAAAACATTTGTTTGATCAACGTCAGGCAATTATATTGCAAACGTATTTGACGTTTACGAACACGTTTTATGGCTTCTCAATATTTTTATCATCAACTTATTTTTTTTACTGCAGAATTGCAAAGCAGTTGATGGCCGTTTGCGGAAACGTCAAATCAAAATCATTTTGATTGTCAAATTATCATAATTTTTATAACTGAAATCGTCAAATATATAATTGTCTTGCTTACACTAACTGCCTGACCAGAATAGAGTGCTGCAACTGGAGCCGCAGCTGCAACTGAAACTACTGTCAAAAAATGTTGTACGTGACTTGTTTTACTCGCCCACAATGTGCTGTACAGCTTTCTGACATTTTAGACATTTTAAAACAGCTGTGCGAAATTAATTCAACACAAAAATAAAAATTAAAACAGAAATAGACTTGGATACTGATAAAGTGGAAGCTAAAATTACTTTACGTCTTTATCAGAGATTAAAAAGAGTTTGAAACTCTCTTCAACCCCCATGTAAACACTTGGTTTTGAAACGTCAAAAATGCTGCATGCAAAAGTTAAAAGTTGGCCAACTTGTTCAGCTGCGTCTGCAGCTTCGTCGTGTTCTGTTCGTATTATTGGATTTGTGTGTATTCATTTCAAAATTTTGACAGCTATTACAGTTGCAGCTCCGTCTCCATTCTGTTCAGGCAGTAAATCGGTTTAATTATTTGCAAACGCATTTGACGTTTAAGAACACGCCTTCTGCCTCTCAAAATATTTTAATCGTTCCCTCGATTTTTTTACTGCACAGCTGCACCGCAGATTATGACCGTTTTCGAAAACATCATCTGCGTCAAAAATGCAATTGCAGAATGTTCTTAAATGAAAACTGCAAAAGTTTTCTGTTCGAAAACGCTAATGCAGCTTGCTGAAGTCACATGTTCGAAAACATTATCTGCAGTAAGAAAATCGGGTGGACGAACAAAATATTGAAAAGTCAGACTTGCGTTTGCAAGTCAATTAATTGACGTTGATCAAACCGATTTTTTGACAATGACAGCATCTGCGTCAAAGAATGACTATCATTTGACGATCCAATTGAATTTAATTTGACGTTTTCGAAAACAGCCTTTAACATATTACTGCTTTCGCTTCTTTCGC
The DNA here is from genome assembly GCA_946251815.1 of Dasysyrphus albostriatus. Lineage (NCBI taxonomy): Eukaryota > Metazoa > Arthropoda > Insecta > Diptera > Syrphidae > Dasysyrphus > Dasysyrphus albostriatus. The sequence goes on along the minus strand of OX276335.1, from coordinate 217,866,762 downwards.
TACACATTCGCTCTATTTTCGAAATCGAATGTGACAGTAAATTTTTCAATTTGACAGCATGAATTTCCGATACTTTTTTTTTGCGGATTGGTGTATCGACGGGTGAAATTGATAGTTTATTCATTGGTCTCATAAAAATAAAATTAAGAGTGAGTGTGATTGTTATTTTCTTATTAAAAAAAAAAAACTAAAGACAAATTACATTTTTACAACACTTCATGTTGTAAGAAGGTTGTCCAAAACATCAACACACCAGTAACAATTTTCAGTGCTTATTTCGTCCAAGAACCAAGGCAAACACAAATGCTTCTTTTGAAACTCCTACCATCGGGGAGAAATAGACACCCCCGCTTCACAATTATCTTTTATGGACTCAACCTATAATGCTCTAGCCTTTTGTCATACCTTATGAAAAACGCCCTGTATATGTACAGGGTGTCCATCAATTGGTCAATAATATTTTATGACACAGTTCTTTGGTATACCTTTTCTAAGAAAATCATGTGGGGAAAAACTCTATTCCCGCTCCTGAGGTATTAGGAGCAATTTCTAAAAAAAAATTACATTAAATGCTCTAAACAAATAAAAAAAATCAACGAGAGCACATAGAAAAATGTGCTATTGGTTTTTTGAAAGCTTATACACATATTATTTTATTTGTTTTTTTTTAATCAAGTTAATATAACAGTGGAGTCAAAATAATGCCAAATTATTTATTATACAAATAGTTCTTTAGTCAATTCTTTTCCTCTTGATTATATAATTTAACATTTTTTTTGCTTCAAGAGAGTTCAATAAAACACATTTTTGTTTTAGCTTTGCTTGCCTGTATATTTCGAGATCTTGATTGTTTCATCTTCAGGGTCAAAACATCTTATCAATTAATTATATTTTTTACAAGGCGTGTCCATTGGGATAAAATTCAGTTCTGTCTTAATTTCTCGAAAATTGTAAGCTTTTTTTGAAAAAGTGTGAAGGTACAAATTGTAGCTTATGTCTTTCTACACAAAAAAAGATAAACATTCTTTTTTCATACAAGCAATAGATTCTGAGAAAATCATGCAAGAACTTCTGGTTGGAGTAAATTTTGTAAAAAAATCTATTAAAATTTCCTTAATCGATGGGCTAAAGTTTTTGTACGATTGAAGTTTGGATATACATCTCTTCTTATTAAAATCAAGTTTTTGGGTTGTCCACGGTAAGGGGTAGACCGCCATTTTGAAAAAGAAAGTGGTTTGGTTTTTGTTCAACAACTCAATAAAATTTCCTTTTACAACAAAATCATGAAAGAATAACATTTAGAAAATAAAATAATCTAAAAAAATGAGCTGTTAACGAACTCTGTAGGTTTATTAATCTTGTAGTCAAAGCGTATCAAAGTAACACTTTTTATTTTGTACTGTAAATGGATAAATAACGGTTTTTGTCAATATCTCATCAGATATAATTTTTGTTCAAGAAGCAATGAGCTTATATTAATGCTCATAAAATTCTGGATAAAAGATTATAACACTTTTCTTCGTAGGAGCAATAAATTTGTCCAGAATTTTGTGAACGTTAATATTAGCTTATTAGTTTTTTGAAAAAAATTGTATCTGATGAGATATTATTTGTCCATTTAAAGTACAAAATAAAAAGTGTTCCTTTGATACGCCATAACTTTAAGATTAATAAACCCATAGAGTTTGTTATTAGCTCATTTTTTAGATACTTTTACTGTGTAACTGTTTTGTTCAGGATTTTACTGTAAAAGGTAATTTTATCGAGTTGTTGAACGAAAACCAAATCAATTTCTGTTTTAAGATGGCGGTCTTCCTCTTACCCCGGGCGACCCAAAAACTTGGTTTTATAAAAAGGACATGTAGCTAAACTCAAATCGCACAAATTTAGCCCATCGATTAATGAAATTTTAATAAATTTTTTGACAAAATTTACTTCACCAGAACTTTTCAGGAAATGCTTAAGACGTCAAAAAAAGCTCTCTACCAAAATTCAGCTTTGTCGGAATTTTTTCGTAGTTTTGCATTTTTTTGTCTAATTTGTCTGTGCTATTGATCAAATGATCATTTTTTTAAATTAAGCTAACGATTAAATTGTAAGCTTGCGCCGCAAAGTAAAACTCATAGATTTTAATTAGGATTTGTCAAGTCATCTCAATCCAGTGAATTTGTGCTCGAATGTGGTTTTGTTCTATCCCTGTTTGGTGTTTACAGAGTAATTGATTCCGAATCTGAGTTTTCAACTAAAATTTCGTGACTCAGCATAGACAAAAATGTATTTAGCAGTTTTTTTCTTGATTCGAAAACTATCAATAATTATTCGTTATTTACATCAAAATACAATTGAATCGGTGTGTGGAAGAACAGTACAAGCGACAAATTAAAAATGAAAGAAACACAGGCATATCTAACTTCTTATTGCTGAAGACAAAAAATAGATTTTTTTATGAAATTGTAAAAAGGATTACTCAATATTGAAAAGTTTATAATGTCTTTTAAAGAAACATGTGTTTAAACCAATAAACAAGTTATTTTAAATTTTCGGCAATTGCGCTTGTACTGATCTTTCACTCACCGTTTCAATGGAAAGTACCTTCATTTTTAAGCAAACCATATTTTAAAATGGTTTAAATATCATTTTTATCCTCGCTTAGAAAAAAGTAGTTAACATTCAACATACAACAACAATACGGAGATATACCAGATTGTTGTTAAATTTAACATGCTACTTTTTTTATAAGCGAAGATAAAAATGCACTAAAAAGCAGGGCTAATATTACAGTTTTCTGACTAGTTACACCTTCGACATCGATGTTTACTTACCTTATAATAAGACATAGTGACGCGACTTCAAAAACATCAATTTTATTATGTATATTTAAAAAAAAGCGTTTGCAACACCTTTGTTTCATGGCATGATAATTGAAACGTGTCTACTAGTGGGGTCGCTTGGCATCAAAATTCGAGATGATGTGTTTTTGCCGGACAAAAGCACCAAATTTTGTTTGGTACTGCTTAGGTTCTTAGCGATTAAAGATAGGACCTATCTCGGAGGTCCGCCATTTGTATTTTTTAGCTACCATTTTTGAATATAGGTATATTTTCAATATCTCAGCTTCTAAATAACTTAGTACAAAAAACTTGGTGGTGGTAATCCTCATTGGTGAGTTCCATCACCTGATGACTTTGTGCCTTGATCTGCAAATTTCTGTTGCCTTTGGTGCAGGTAGAACATTTATTTATATTAACAAAAATGCAATTTACGAGAAACAAGGCGTATATAAATTCTTTGCCATAGATTCCTGTATGCAACACATTTCCTATTACTTCAAAGACATGTACTGTATTGGTAAAATGCAATTGTAAGAGTCAAAAAGGATGCACTGGTAGGTGCGCTTGCAAAGCTACTCGCTGGAATTGTTCTGACCTTTGTGAATGTTAATGTTTGAATACCACATAAGCAATCCATAGTGGGTACCTCTTGGAAGTTGGCATAACGGTTATTGTGTTTATTCTTCCCATGCCTCCTACATATATTTGCAAACTTATACATTTAAAAATTGGGTGGTAGTATTCCCTGACCCCAAAAATGTATACCTAGATACCGAATTTGTGGTCCTAACTGATTTAGAACCCGAGGTAAATTCCAAAATGGCGGCTATAAAATCCAAGATGGCGGCCTGCCGCGATGGGTCCTACTCTAAGTCGTAAGCCTAGGACCTAAGTAGTACCTGAAAAGAATTTGGTGCTGTTGTCCGGCAAAAAACATTTTCTTGCTTAGCGACCATACTAAACATTCAATTAAACTTAAAAATGAAAGAAATACGCTTATTACATTTACATTTTACATTTAAGTAAATTTATTAGTGTGGAAGTGAGCAGAAGAAAAATTAAAAATACGTCAATTTTCAACTCGAGCTTGAGTCCATATGGGTTGTCAGAAAAAATAACCTTGAACGGAGATTTGTTTTAAATGCTTTCAATTGTGTTTTTCTGTAAATTACGAATAATTTGATAGTTTTCAAGTCATAAGCGAAAAACCTCCAAAAGAATGCATTTTTTGCATATTTTTTTCATTTTGCCATCATAAATGTAGTGATTTTAATAAATTTCTTAATTTTTCAATTTATTAATTAATTATTATTAATTAATTTATTTATTTCGTATATTTTTGTAATACATAATATTTGTATAAAAATAAAAAAAAATAGTACTGTTTAGAATTTCCTTTCTTTTTCTGAAAAAAAAGAAGGATTTTTGGTCATTTGGTCATAGGGAATTTCTTGAAAACTTGAATTAATGGCCAAAAAAGGATGAGAGATTTGAATTGGGAATCCAAACGCATACTAACAAACAATTTTCACTGCCCTTACTGAAGAAAACCGATATTATTGCAAGCCTATTAAATTTTGTCAAAATACTTTTTTCCCTTACAGTTTTGAAATAAAATTTGTAACTTGAATTTAACTTTTAGTTGTTTTTTTTAATGCTGATTTTAAAACAACACTTGGGAGCAAAAATACGAAATCACCCCTTTTTCATTCTAAAAAACAACAACTGTCATGGGTAATGGCGTTCACGTACAAGAATAGCTCAGAAGCACCGTTAGTGAATGTACAGTTAGGAGAATATTTAACGAAGATGGCCTTACCCCGAAACATCCTACCATGGGACCAGAATTGACTTCAATTCACCGACAAGCTCGCATTTGATTTGCTCACGCACACTATGGTCGGGAAATCGACCAATGGAGGCGAGTTATGTTCACAAATGAGTCTGCATTGAAGCGATCGTAGATGCACAGTATACACACGACCTGGCGAGCGATTTGCACAATGCTGTTTTGCCGAAACCCTGGCTTACGCGGAGTAGGATCTGTTTTGATATTGACAGGCATTTTAATTATAAGCAAAAGGGAGCTGGGTTTTGTGCCAGCGGTGGTGGTCTTGGACGAGGTTTTTCTTCGGATCGGCATATCTCTGATATTCTGATGGATCATATCGTTCCTTATGCTGGGTTAATTGGCGAAGAATTGGTTTTAATGCACGATAACGCTCGATATCACACTGCGCGGGGAGGTGTCGAACTCCTTAGGGCAGACGCTATTATCACAATAGACTGGCACTAGTGGGACGAGCTTAAGCAACAAAAACCAGAATTGGAAGAAATCCTCCAAGGAAAAGTCAATAAACTCATCAGGTCAATGAAGAATCGTTAAGAAGAATACAAAAAACTAAACCAGAAAATTGCACTTGATTTTGATTTAAATGTTTAATTTCCCATCTACTCTGTGTTTCAATTTTTCTTTGCATGTTTAAACTTTTACAATTACTTCTTAAACTCGTGCAGCTAAACATCAAACTCCAACAACCTATCTTCCTGATGGCAGAACCAATTGATCACATCATCAACTATAAGAAACTGGATGTGGATAGATATCAACGAGACATAGAAGCCACCATAACACTGCTACCACAAAACAGGAACCTGCAGAACACAGAAATTGACGCAGCCATTAACTGTTTGGAAACAGCTTGTTGCTAGTGCACTAGATATCCAAAAACAGCCCAAGACATCAAAAGACAGATACCACCTTCCTGAGTATATCCAGAATCTCTACACTCATCGAAAACAGTTAAGGAAACGTCTTCAGAGGATCCATCAGCGCGACCTGAGCACAACAAACAGCAAATACCAGACAAGGAACGAACTAAATTGTGTCAATATTATGTTGCGGAACTCTATCCAACACCATAATAATAACCAACTCAACAAGAGACTGAAGCCATCAAACCTAGACCTGACGCCTTCAAGAACATCAACAAACTAGTTGGGAAAACACCACCGACGCCTGAAACCATTATCACCAACAATGGAGAAATCACGACACATATTTGCTGAATATTTCGAAGGCAACTTCACTCCCAACCCATCCACAGATCTGGTCTTCCTTGATAAATTGAAGGATTCCATCCAACTAACCCTGCACCTAACACGGATAGAGCAATATTCAGCGACACCAATCCAGCGAGTGACTCAGTTGACAGTCCCAACCTGAGCACCCGCGAAGAAATAGTTGAAATAATCAGCAGCTGCAGGCCGAAGAAGTCAACAGGAGCAGATGGAATATCTAACTTCATCATAAAGAGGATGTCTGAGAGAGTTTTGATTCTTCTTACCATCATCCTGCACAACTGTGTCAACAATAACTACTTCCCCAAAAAATGAAAAACAGCGAAGATCGTGACGATCCCGAAGAAAGGTGTCAGGAACATAATCTAAAGGCCAATATTCCTCCTCAGCAACTTAAGAAAGCTCTTGGAAGAGCTGATACTAAGGAAACTGAAGAAGTTTTGTAGCGACAATTATTAATTCCTGGCTTTAGAGAGAAGCACTCAACACTACACCCACTCCAGAAGTTCCAGCATGACATCACTATATCCCTCAACAGTCATCGTGTCACAGTCGGATGTTTTCTTGATGTCGAGAAAGCATTCGATAGCGTCTGGATAGATGCCCTTATACATGCCCCCGCCACTAATAAAATTCTTTTTTCTTTTCTTTCTTCCAAGAATTTCTTTGTGCAATTGGGAAACTGCTCATCAACTGTGAAGAACATCAAAGCCGGAGTCGAACAACCTCATACGCAACCTCAATGTCACCACTAGTCACAGTCCGGATAGTAGAAGCTCACATCAACAGACTGTTCAATTTCTACAAGAAATGAGGGATCAAAATTAACTCAGCAAAATCGGAGCTTATCTGCCTCAGGAGACCCCGTGACGGCAGGAGTCGCTCAGCAGCCACTTGCGGAAACCTAGTTCTGAAGCTTCCAGACCAGATGGTTCTACCATTGCTGCCAAAAGGGACGTCAACTACCTGGGGATCAACTTCAACGAGTTGCTAAGATTCAACCCGCACTCAAAAAGTGTACTCAGAAAAGCGAACTGGGCATTCCACCGACTACACCCTTTGATGAGGAGAAGATCAGAACTAAGCCAACAGACGAAGATACTTGTATACAAGCAACCCCTGCGGCCAGTCACCGGCTACTGTTTCCCAGTCTGGTTCACGATCACAAAAACAGCGATTAAGGAACTCCAAATCTTCGAGAGGAAGATGCTAAGAATCTGCACCGACTATACTTCGACCGAGAGCGAAGAAAAAATTACAGGATTGAGGATCTCTACAAAAAAGCAAGGATAAAACCGCTGGACAAATACCTACTAAATTCGGCAATGAAGCTAGTGCAGAACACCGTCAACCACCCCAATTAGCTAATGCAACGACATCCCGAGCCGAGATACCTCAAGTGATGGAAACCCTGGACGCCAATATTTTCACCGACAATGACGAAACAGCAGTTTCGCCTTTCCATGCTGACACAAGGTCAGCATACTACCGCGACTAAAAGCCAACCCTTTCTACCAAACCATACCCAAACCACCCAATGGACAACCGAGACGGAACACCCCGAGAACATCAATGTCAACCGAATTTTTAATAAGTTGACATGTATAATATATATTTATATTTCTTTTTAAATCTAAGCCAATGTATAATAGGCCCCCTATGTACCATAAGATTTATATTTTTTTTCAATGTATTTTAAGTTAACTCAAATTGTATATAAATGTTCAATAAAATCGTTAAATATCGTTAAAACCTCTGAAACTCCTGATGGTAATGGTTTAAGCCTTGATGTGAATCTAATGATTAAAGCTCTTTAACGACACCATAAACTTTTATTACCCCGAGACAAGTTATCGTCTTTAAATAAACCAAGAGTGTGATTCCGTTTTTTAACTCTTGAGTGTACATATGTAAATATTATATTATTATTTTTCAGATTTTTTCTATCAATAAAAAGGATTATGTAGGTAAATAAAAATATGCATTATTTTGTCAAAATACTTGTTCCAATTACTGTATTTATAAAGTCTATGCATGATAGGGTGTCCGTTATTTCCCAAACTTGTTTTGTTATCAGACACAGCTTAATTTAAAAGTTTATGTGTAGAACAAAAAAAAAATGTGTTCGACAAAAAATTTGTCCACATTAATTAACCGGTACCTCTTAGACCCACACTTGCACCATATAAGTTTATATGGATTTTGTGCAGTTTTTACGCTTTATTTTCCTTTTAAAAATATGTATGGGAAAATTGGCCATAGATGTACAGGTTAACGATCAAATAACATTTTTGGTGAACATTTTTTAGGGCAAAAATTGTGATATGAAAAAATGATCTTGGGAAATGACGGACACTTGAATTTAATTAAATTTTATTCTTTATTTATTTTTAATTTAATTTTATTCAGAGCTAAAAAATTTCAAGTTTTAAATTTCAAGGTTAAAAATTAACTAAAAGCAGTTCGAATGCTGAACATATATAAAATGGACTGAAAGTTTCTGTCGTACTATCATTAACCAATGCATCAAAATAGAACATATTAAAATTTATTAGAATTATTATTATATTAACAAAAAAATAAAATAAAATATTATAGTCCAAAGGAAGCAGCAATAATTGACTGGGATTTGTTTAAGAAAAAGCCAAAGATCCATTTTGTTTTAATGTTTTTTTTATTTTAAAGATATGTGGTTTTGTGTTCTCGACGATGAGGAAAACCCCAGTTCGTTGATGGTAGTATTGAAAACAAACATTTTGGATTTTTAGCAAAAAACTGCCATTTTATTTGGATTTTTCTTTGAGTCAACAAAATCATTGAAAAATTTGTATCGTATTAGAAAAATAAGCTTGTTGGACATTCAACTGTGGTGTGGTTTAAACGTTTATTTTTTCAAAACACACACACGACAGCATGTTTTGGGAAAAAAAATATAATATTTTTATTAAATCAGTCTAAGTTTTGTTTTTAATCACAGATCTTTAATATATCCTACTTTATTATGTTTATTACTATTATTATAATATACCCTAAAAAGTGCGTTTATTTTATTTCCTACTCAAATGTTTTAATATAATAAGGCTTCTTAATATGTAATAATTCATTGGGAGACAATTTATTACTGTTAAAGATACTTTTTTTTGATAAACTTTATTGTTTTGGACAAAAATAAACTATTTCTTTTGCTGTACCTTATTCCCCTTATTGCTTCCTTGTGAGCCTGGAACATTTTCACATTGTTCATGTTTGACTGCCAGTATTTAACGTATCCAGCATTGTCACCCGTAACCATCCAGTTATCGTTATGAGACCATACCATTGTTCGGACAGGGACATCATGTGCCTAGTTCAAATAGAAACAAACAAATATTTTGAAAGATGAAGCAAATATTAATTCACTAATTGAAATGGAAAATGCACTGCACGTTTCTTCGCAGTATACATTACAAACATATTTATCACATATTGTATGTTAATTTACATAAAAATCATTCTAAGGCTTAGTTCATACGGCAATGCACTGCACGTTTCTTCGCAGTATAAATTCGTGCGAATGAGCAGCGGCATATATGTATATAGAATCTTTCACATAAGGTTTGGCAGTTTAAATTTGTACTGTCGTCTAGATTTATACTGCAAACTTGCGGTACATTGCCGTGTCAACCAGGCCTTAGTGACAATGGGTCTGTTTCTTTATTCATTCTGAATATTAAAATCATTAGAATTAACCTTTTGCATATCTTTATTGAAAATAATATTTGATAACTTGTAATTTTTATTATTAAATATGATGTAATAGTCTGTGTTTTTGCCACATATATACGAAGCCATTTCATAGAACCGTTTACTACTTCCAGCATACACTTCCTAAATTAGTGCATGTACAAGCGACTTACACTAATCATACCCAGACACATTTTAGGAGATGTCATGCCATAAATTAAAAAAAAAATAATTAATTTTCAATTTTTTTATAAATCTTATAAGTGCATCAGGATTGTCACTTAAATTTTTTCAAGTGGGAAAACTTATTGATCAATCAATTAAGTGTTGTGTACAACCTGTCGGGAAATATCTTTACTATTGTGACCATAAAATGGATAAGTTTTTCAATAGACCACCGCAGCCTGCACATTCAGTACAAGTGGTAGAGGCGGAAGCAAGGGAAAACCAATTAAAAAAAATTATTTTACTACGACAATTATGAGAAATATGGCTTTTGAGTTTTTAATAATAAGCCTCAGTCTACAGGATTTAAACGCTGTGTTTTTTCAATTAAACCTGGCTTGCAACCGAGTCCCCTGTGTAATTCTTGGCGATCTCCGAGTGGGTCGCGGCCCACAGTTTGAAAAACACTGGAGTATTGTATTATTGTTTTAAGAACATCAAACATATAAAAAAAATATAGAAAAACAAAAAAAGAACAGAAAAAAATTTAAATTTCATCTCACAGTGAAAATGGCGCAGTTAAGCTGGTCATACACAACCGAGCAATTGCAAGGGTTTTTATTTTTGAATATGTTCGTTCGGCCCATAAGCATGCTTAAAACCGAAAATGCTACCAAAACTCACTTATGCGTTTCTGAGAGAATGGCCACACAAGATACTTTTCAATATTTCGGGTGTAACTCTGAAACTAAGCCGAATTTCACAATCTTACACATAAAACTTTTTGCTCAATATTAAATTTCCAATCGAAATAGATGGTTTGCAAAATTGTTAAGGGAGTTGTTTTAGACAAGTGGTTTTCAGTCTGGCAATACTTTTTTCAGAGTTGGTGTTTTTGACAGCTGTCACTTGATTTATGCTCAGTTTGGTTTGCCATTTCATAATATATAGACTTAGTTCTAAGTAAGGATGAGCGCATTATCTCGCATAGTGGGGTTATTTTGTGTGGGGTTATGTGAAGTCGTTTGTCTACGCAGATAAGCCCGAGACGATTGACGCCTTAGAAGAGAATATTCAGCACCTCACCAAAGGTGTGCTTCAATAAATTGATTGTTTCAAAATGCGTCGCGGGAACCGAACCATTATTTTAACGTGGTAATAAATTTGCACGATTTGCAAACGTTGTTCAGGAGTAAGTCTATTTAATATAAATTGGCTAACCAAACTGAGCATAAATTAAGTGACAACCGTCAAAAAGATCAAATCCAAAAAAAGTATTGCCAAATTGAAAACCACACGTCTAAAAAAACATTCTTTATTTAAAAATTTAAGTGGTAAAATTTAGCAAAAACCAACACAAACGAGATTTTGAAATAAAAGGTTTTAGTTTTTTTCTAGGTTGCACTATTTTTTAAGTAAAGATTAGGTCAAGACATGCATGGTCAAAATAAAGTAGAGACTAAAGGCTTTAATATGGCAAGATCAAAAATTAGTTTTTATTCAAAATTAGCAAAGATAAACCCATTTAAACTATACCATTTCTTATAATTTTTAGCAGTTTTGGCCGAAATGCCGCTTTTTCGGTACAATATGGCAAATTTCACATTCGTTAAAATATTCGAACTCAAGATTTTGATGAAATATGACATGACGATTATAAAGAACATTTAAAAAGTAGGTAGTTTCAGAATTTTGTTCGGCTTTTTTTAAATGCTTCTAGACCTACAGACTAAACAGCTGGTCCGATTTGTAGACTTGAAGACTTGGTACTAAGTGCGAGGAATGTTAAATTTGTCATGTGGTATCGAAAAATAGGTTTTCGGGCAAAAACTGCGAAGTTATTAGAAATAATAACGGTTGTATGGATGTAACTTCGACAGTTTGAATTAATATGAGAATACTTTTTTAACGTGTCAAAATTAGGCCTTAAGACTCTACTTTATTTTGTTTAAGCATGTCTTGAACGTATCTTCGATTTGAAAAATGTTATGCGCTGTTTAGAAATTTAAGTTTTTTTTGTTTTTTGATTTTTTTGGTTAGCTTTGATAACTTTTCCTGCTTAAATTTTGTTTGTAAAATTTTTTAAGCCTTCCAAGTTTGGCTTAGTTTTGGAGTTAAACGAAAAATATTAAAAAGTGGCCAGTGAGACCATTCTCTCAGAAAAAGCATGGTGGAACTTAGAAGCATTTTCGGTTTTGAGCATCCTTATAGGCCAAACAAACATTCAATAATAAAAACCCTTGCCCTTTAATTTACTGGTTTAATTCAAGCGATAAAAAAACAAAGAAAATATGAATTCGAAAAAACTCAATATTCGAATAATTAAATTATTCTTAAACCTCCGCTGCACTGCTGAAATTCTATGAGAGTGCATGGATTGATAAGGAGACCATTCGTGAAGAGTGACTTGGTAAGTGACGAGGGTTGGAAAATTCCTTAGACCAACGCTTTATAAAACCAAGGCTAGAATTTGAAGCTACGGGAATGGGTTTATTGCAGAAGTTATAAGTTCGAGGGGGTAAGAGGAGCGGTTTCCTAGAAAATCTCATAGACTGACTGACCGCTTCTGAAAAAAACCGCATTAGAACATTAATTTGAAATATGTGCTACAGAAATTCCCTATTATTTTAGGCGAGTGCTTCAAATTATTGTATTGGTAGTAGTAAAAAGTGAAAGCATTTCAGCACTATTTTTAAAATATCGAAATATTTACATCTGCTCATAATTCCATAATTCCCTCAATTCTCCCAGGTGATCAGCATGCATTCCCAACCTCCGTGCTGATCCGGAGCAAATTAATGCCACGTAGGTGTAGCTAAAAACTTATTTCGTGGATTACGTGCAAAATGTTACTAATAAAACAAAATTTCTGGTAAGTGATGTTTACTAAGCTAAGCCAACGAAGTGATGGTTTAGCGAAGAAACTGGAAGGAATCCCTCAAAATACAGTCAAGAAACTCATCAGATCAATGCAAAATCGGGTTAAAGCTGTAATAAGAGCTACCGGAGGCAATATAAAATACTAAAGCCAATATATTGCAATTGATTTTGTCTTAAATGTTTGATTTTCCAGTTACATTTTCACTCGGTTTTTCCCCCGAAAAGATGCAAAAATGCTTTTTTGTGCTCAAGCGCTAGTTGTATATTGCCATGTGTTTGCTGTTTCCGCAAAGTCCCGCTAAAACTGCCTACAAGAAAAAGGCTTAAAACTTAATGACAATTTCTCGAGAATGGTCGAAGGTATTTGAAAAATTGAATAAGGGTTTCGAATGAAAGTTTTTATACTTCAGAATGACAATAGAAATTTATTCGAAAAATATTACCTCGAGAATTAGGTACACAATTTAACCCAAAATTTGAATATCTCAAAAATGTGACGTGCTAGAACAATTCTAATTCGAATCTAGCGCCTCAAAGACCGTTAGAAAAGCATATTTTAGTTCATGTTAGAGAAAAGATTCAAATTTTATCATACAGTGCAATTAATTGCTTTTTCGAGTGGGCCTTCGGAAATAGTTAGAATTCGTCAACTTTCAACTGGCTCCTGAGTCCAAATGGGTTGTCGGACAAAAAACCTTAAATGGGAGAATTGTTGAAAATTGTGTATACTTTCAATTGTTCTTAAATGGAATCTACGAATAATTGATAGTTTTCGAAACGTAATGAAAAACTCCCAAAAATCCATTTATTTCTATGTTGCGTCACGAAATTATAGTCGCAGATATTTCAAAAACCAGTTGATACATTTTTTTCTAATTTTATTTGTATATGCACATAAATAAATACTTAAAACTTGCATGCCGAAAGTTTTCCCTTTAAAATGTTTTAAGAATTTTGTGTATAAAAAATATTATTTTTTAAGAAAACCGCTCCAACGATTTAAATTTTATTATGTCCACACAATCATATTCAGTAAAGAATTATGATGGCGTTCTTTTTTTTCATCTTAAACTCTCAACAAAGTTTTTTTTAGCTAATTTAAATATCTTATTTCAAGCTTTTAAAAATAATAATCTCATAATATCTTTGTATGTCTTAACATATAATTTTCTTAAACCCTCAGCACCTTGAATAAAGAGAAAGTACATGTGACCCAGTCGTGCATTTTATTTTTTCCCTCGGGAGTGTAGTTGCATAATTGTATATAAATCTCTTCCGGAAATATATGCAACTTACTGAGGTGGTTATCGTTTGTTCGTCGAGCCCTGAAGTCATCCTGGGGTCGCCTCAAAGCGTTTTTTGAAAACTTGAAATAGATCTAGTTTTTTTGCTGCAGTGAGTTGAGTGAAGTAGTTTTTTGATTTTGAATCAATTTCAACGATTCCAATCCTTAATGCTAGGTCTTCTACTTGACTCATTTATTATATTAGTAAATAGAATTTGTATTATAAAAAAGAACCTTCTTTAGCATTTTTTTGTTGTGGGTTCACGTGCTGCGAGTATTATTTTTGTGTTTAAAATAGAAATTCAACCAAAACATAAATTTACTTTAACAATAACAAATAGAAATAAAAAATGTAAACTGTCGTATGTTTGTATTCATTTTTAAAAGAAATTTTGTTTCTTGCTTTTCTCATCAATACACTTGTTTTTTGAGAACCGAAAAACCCATTGTTTTTTGACAATTTTTGGGGTTGTCAAGAAAACCTGGTCAACTTCAACGAACAAACTTAATATGAGTCTTGACTGTCACTCTATAAAAAAATGACATACATACATTTTTTTTTTTTAATATTTGTTCTTCTTTTATTTAATTAACCTATCGTTTATTTTTATACGTCAATTATTTTTAAATGTAAGTTCATTATTTTAAAATACTACTCGTATTTTAGTACAGGTAAAATAGAATAAATAAAACAGAAAAAAAAAATAGTACCATCACGAAACTTGGTGAACCATGAGCATAGAGAATGAAAAGTCTTTACAAATATTTGACAGGGAAGGGTGTTTTTTTTTAAGGGTAGAGAGGCGAAAAATGTGTTGTTTAAAACAGAAAAGCTCTCCTTCGGAACAACCTAGGCATACGAAAAATATTTTTAAGGCAGTTTTAAATGCTTAATCAATTGACCAAATCGATGTGGTCTCGATTTTTATGAAAAGATGACTATTTTTTCAGTATAAGTTAAATATTACCGAAACCAATTGAAAATAATGGTTCATTGATAAAACTTTGCATCAATGGTTCATTTGTTCATTTGAATAATCAAAAAAATCCATAAAATGTCTGTGATGAAAGGGAATTTTGTTGTGGGAGGGGGGGAAGTGTTAAACTTATTAACCATAACTCCTGTGACAAAAATGGTACCTTTATGAAACTTGGTAAAAATGTGTAATGAACTATCAGAATGAAGAGTCAAAAGAGTTTATAAAAATAACTATTGTAAGAGTGTGTTTTTCGTGAGTAATGAAAAGCATACCCTTTTACCTATTTTGTATAGTTTTATAATTTTTGTTAACTCTTTTCACTCTTCATTTTCGTGCTAAATGAAATATATTTACCAAAAAATAACATTGCACATCCCCCTTCCTTCAAAAAACACCCTTCCATACAAAATATTTGACTCTTGTAATTCTTCATGCTGTTTGTACATAATGCATTTTTACCAAGTTTCAAGGGGTACCATTTTTGTCACAGGTTTCATGGTTATAAATCCACCACTACACCAATGCCTAAAAAAAAAACACCCTTTCACCACAGATATTTTTTTTATAGATTCTTCTGATTATTACTTTTTATGATAAATGAACCTTTGATGCCAAGAAACCATAATTTTCAATTAATTTTCGGTAGTACATGTTTAAATTTTATACAGAAAATATAAATATCGGTAGATAAAATAACAATAAATTTTTTCATGCATTCTACATTGCCTTGGTTTTTATGTCATTTGATTCAGCATTCAATGCTACCTTATACTACATACTATGCTTGGGTTGTACCAAAGTTAATTTTTCTGTTTGATACACCACAACATCCTCCCTCTCCCCATAAAAAACAGCCTTCCATGTCAAATATTTTATAGACTTTTGATTCTTCATTCCCATAATTTTTTTTCTTTTGATTTTAAGGAATTTTTGTACTGCTTAACCTGTACTATTTGTACGTAGCCATTTTAGAGAAATCAAGAAACAAGAAAATGGGGCGTGGCAGTATGCGTATTCCACTGGTTTAATATTTTTTCCCTTTTTTATGACAATAAACTCTGAAAATATCACACAATTAACTAAAGCATTTGGAAACACTTGAACAAAAATGTAGACCCATGATCGATAAAAAAAACATATTTTATAAAAACATAAAAACAATAATTTTTTCTAATTATAATTTTCTCTTTTAGGTATAAGAACAACAAACTGCAAATGTCATACAAATCCAATATACAGGGTGATTCGTATAAGTAAAAAATAAATAAATTTGGTGGCACAACAGCTAGTGGAGAACCAAGGCCTAGTGACTTACAACTCTCAACCATTCCTGTGTGCGTATTTTTGGCAGGAATGGAGAGGACCTACAATTTTTTGCCGAGTCCGAACGGCTAGATGAGAAAGCACTTATTCATGACAAGTGACAAGTATACTCTTGGAGGATTTGTCAGTTTCTCGGAAGAGGCAGTACCTCGGGAAAAACATTTGTTTTTAGGTGGCAGCAGCAGGGAATCGAACCCAGACCTTTGGCATGGCAGTCCTACGCACTAACCATCATGACACGAGGTACTATTCGTATAAGATGTACCAAAAAAGCTAGAGCGGGAAGGTTGGGTTAAGACAAGAAAAAAATCCTACAGGAGGGGGGGGGGTCTATTTCCCTCCGCTTGGCGGGAGGGGCAATTTTCTAAAAAAAAATGACTTAAAACAGAAAGAAAATACTAAAAAAAAAACTAAAACTTGCAATAATTTTTTGGAAAGCCAGAAGTCTCTTCTTTTATTTGCATTTTAAATTAAGTTGTGTCAATGAATAGTTTTTGAAAAATTAGTTTTCAAACACGAAATTTTTACAAAAAAAATATACTTTTTTTTAAATTTTTTTTATAAAAAACTGAACACCGGATGAAAAAAATTAAAAATACTTTTTTTCAAAGAAAAACACTTTGTATTTGGTTTGATCTGCTCAGGTCAATTATTTGACTGGATTAACTAGATTTCCCTTTCTTTGATTGGGGCATGAGTTTAATTTAACAAACTTGAATTGCATGCCTACCTGATATCCAAATAAAAAGGATGACCTATTCCTATACCAAATAAGTAATAAATAATCGGCCGCCGATCCATTTGGATTTCCAGCCAATCTGAAATCCAATCCAGCCAAAATTATCGGATGGCTCGGTGGTGTATGGCCAGCTTTAAGACAAGAAAACTTCTCATAACAGTTTTTGAAATAACAGGGGAACACAAATTTTTTCGTGCGAAATATTTTTCAGGCGAAACTCAAAAGAAGGCTTGTAATTTATCCTGTTCAATTTATTTATAATTTAATTTTGTTATTTTTTTAAGAAAGAAAACCCTCGGGAGGCCAGGCGGGCCAGCTAATATATAATAAGTCCATTATATTTCCCTTTCATTTATAAAAGGAAACAATTACAACAAATCCGAAATAAAGCCCAAAATTTCCAAACAAACACTGTTTGTTACCGACATCAAATTTGAAAGACCAAGTGGAAATAGCTCAATTGGCAAACAAAATTTCACTTTGTATTTTCGTTTTCGCGAATGACTGGTAAAGAAAATATATTACTAATGTTTGAAAGATATAATGATTGACATGATTTACGAGAGTGGATACTTGAAAATATTGTCAGATAAAGTCAATTAATATAAAGACAAACATAATAAATGTGTTACAACTACATAAAGTCATGTGTCAAAACTATTTATAAAAAACCGACTGCAAAAAGCAGTCGAAAAATAAAACAAGTATAGTTTTAAAAAAACGACTATCGTCAACGTAATCGCAATATAATGATTACGGCCCAACAAACTCTTTTGTTTTTTTTAGACCTAAGATCGCCCTAAAAACCCCAGCTATTTTTTTTACAACTCTTGCAGTTGTTTTTGATTTTCTTGCAAACAAGCTTGCATGGGAAGCAAACACCTGGACCCTGTTTCTACAAACTAATACTATTAGTCTGCGGTGAAATTGCGTTTCATAATCAAGCAGCAGAAAGAAACTTTTGTACATTTCAGATCGTTAATATGACTGAGAGTATTAGGAAGGCCACCCTCATTAAGGAAAAGAAAATGTTATTTTAAACTTGTACTTTCATATAGTTATAGATATAGTTTACAGTGGATTTTTGTCAAAGAATTCATGTAAGTTGAACTGAACTTAATACAAATTGCGTATGACAAGGCCCTCACTATGTCACTGATGAGTCCAAGTGAGTAAGCTGGCCGAGACGCCAATTTGCAGGACTAAGGCCATAAAGGGCTATTTTGAATCAATAATTCAACAAGTCTAATCCTTAATTATAAGTCTTCTACTTGGCTGCTTTATTTCAGTAGAATATAGAATTTGTATTATAAAAAAAAAAACTTTTTAATAAAGTTTCATTAACATTTAGACAATAAAATTATCTAAAAAATGAGCTATTAACGTACTCTGTAGGTTTATTACTCGTAATCTTGCAGTTATAGCGTATCAAAGTAACACTTTTTATTTTGTACTGTAAATGGACAAACAACGGGTTTTGTTAATATCTCAGCAGATATAATTTTTTCCAAAAAACTAGTGAGTTAATATTAATGCTCATAAAGTATGCCATATTATTTTAAAACGCATTATATATGTAATATGCTGATGCGTCATCTGTCAAAGAGTTATTTGTTTTTATATGCTCAATAGAGCGATGATTAGCCACTTGATGGAATTAATTGTTCTGAACATTTTTACAAAAAATGATTGATAAAAACACTTGATATTTCCACAGTTTGATTATTTATTATTTGTTTTTTGTTCGTTGGCGTGAGTCATTAATTTTTCTGTGTTTTTAAGTTTATCGGTGTTTACAAAAAATTTTACAAAACAAATAAAATTGATCAGAGTAGGTAAATTTTTATTTTAAATGAAGTCAAATATAAGTGTTTATGCATGTCATATATGTTTTTTTTTTCGTGTCAAAATTTTAAAGTTATTGGCTGTTTACAATTGCCCCATTTTTTTTCATACCCTGAGTAAATGTAAACATCGAAATGGTATAAAAGTGAACATTTTGGGGTAATTGTAAACATCCATTTTGGAAAAATAAAGGTTTTATATTTGAGCTAACATTTTATTTATAAAAAAAAAATG
Source organism: Dasysyrphus albostriatus (assembly GCA_946251815.1). NCBI lineage: Eukaryota > Metazoa > Arthropoda > Insecta > Diptera > Syrphidae > Dasysyrphus > Dasysyrphus albostriatus. The sequence continues at coordinate 217,847,676 of OX276335.1, read as the reverse complement.
ACACGTAAATATCAACGATATAGTGACCAGATTTATTTGAAGCAAAAGCGGGACACATTTTCAAAACTTTGCAGGGAGAAGACATTTTTTTTCAGTAAAAAATTGAAATGAAGTAAGAATATGTATTAATCCTCTAACTGTTTTTAAATAAAAACTTAAAAAATCAGCCGGAATATTCAAACCAAGTCAAAGAATTAATAAATAGTTTCCTAAAAAATTGAAATAAAAATAAATGTTTAGTGTATGAAATTTAGATTTGATTAGAAATTTAAAATTAATTCTTATATTTGGATAGAATGAATTTCTTTGAGAATTTCAAGAGGGGGTGTCGTAGGTCACTATAATCAATGAAAAACCAGAGCTCGGACATACACGTCAGAAGATATCGTACGTGCAGTAAATGATGTTGTCAACAAAAACAAAAGCTATCAACGGGCCACAGAAGCGTACGGTGTTCCCATGTCGGTTAATTATAATTGAATCGGTGCACACGCGGCAAAATGACCTTTTTACGACGACAAAATTATTCACGTTTATATTTTACCAAAATCATATTTTTGTATGTAAGCTCTAAGTGTTTCTATGCTTTGCCAAGGTGTTTAAGTCTTTCGATGTAGGAAAGAGTGCTTGAAGGCCTTCCGTTAAGCAAATCAAAAGTAGGTATTGATTAAAGTATGTTAGTTAAAACTCAAATGTAGCTTAAATGAAAAAAATATTTGCTTGCAAGTTCAATATAAAAATAAAAATATATTCATACTGTTGTCACTCTCCTCTTCATTTAAAATTTCGTAATTCCGTTATGGTGGCATGGTTAATATTTTCAAAACTTATTATAAAAGTAAAGTAGAATTAGTAAAGTATGATATTGACGTATTTTCGTTTATGATATATGTTTGGATATGATAAACCAAGTTTTTGGGATTTTGGATCTTAAAAAAGAATTTTTTTACCTAATAACTGTTCACATTTTTTTAAACAACAAAATGTTCAACTATCATTGTACTTATATAGGTTCTTATGACCTATGATGCTCTGTGCTGTGGGTGCAACGCAAAAAACCATATTTGATAACTTATATTTTTAGTGTAGACAACATTGTATGTATTATGGATAATTATTCTAGAAGTAGTATGTCTCAAAAAAATCAATGGTAAGCGCGAGTTATCTCAAAAAGAGTCATACCACCCCAAAAAGAGACGCGTATAAGCTAATTTTGACCTAATATCCTATAATATCTAAGATATAAGATAGATGCAACGGCTTACAAAGGTCATTAAAATTTTAAATTGTAGATAATTTAATTCTCTACAAATTTTAATTGAACATTTTGTTGTTTAATGAAAGACAAACGTGTTATAAAATAAAAACAAAACCAATCTCTTTTACAAGATGGCAGCCCTTCCCTACGACCAAAAATGAGACAGCATACTTAAATAGATACCATTAAAGAAATGTGTCTATCAATTTCATTTCATAACTTAACTCTACTATTAGGGTTATTGTAAGTTTTTTTTCCAAGATGTGCAAATATGTGCAGATAAAACAAGTTTTCTTACAAAGGCAACATTTGGGGCTATAGTTTGTATCACAAATTTAAAGCGGAACTCCGTGGAACTTTTTTTTAAAAGCCTTCAAAAAATCTAACAAAAAACAAAACTAGGATTATCTGGCTCTAAATACCTTGGGATGTTTCTTTACCAAATAATATATTAATGTATTTATATTATATATGTCTAATTAAAGCATTTATTACATGTTTACGTCTCCATATCAAAAAATTATTTTCTGAACTACAGCACTTGCTTACAACGGGATCTTACTAAGTCCAAATTAGCATTAACGTCAAGCAAAATAACGGACGGAAACGGAGAGGCGGGATAGAACGGTTTTTGTAGCAGTCTTACGCCTGTTAAAAAAAAATTTTTACATTTTCCTATCTATTGAAAAGTAATGATCATTTTGCACACAAAATTGATGTATTTTGATAAGTTATTTTTTTGTACTTTTGTCGACGTAAATGGGTGTTTTTGCCGTGTATGCGGTGGCAGGAAAAATCCAACTGCCGTTATATCTCGAGGCAGAAAACCTGCACTGTCCTTAAACGTGGAAGACATCATAGCAAGGTGCCTTATTTCAAGATCATAAACTTGGTTACCCCTTTCCAAAATGCGAGGCCCTTACACGACTCGTACCGGAGCTTCATGACTCGGCATCAGAACCTGCCCTTAAAAAAACCAGATCACTTACAAAAAGCACGCCAAGATGCTCGAAAAGCTGATATCATATTCGACTTTTATACTAAAATGAAGAAAGTGTACGATGAGTTCGATTTATTAAGTTCCGATAAAGGCAGCAGTGATCCAAGTCGTCTCAGTCGCTTTCTGGTGGTTCTGGCCGAGAGTCTACAACTGTGCTAGCTTGTGTATTTGCTAGTGGAGATAAGCTACCACTACTAATTATTTTCAAAGGCGACGCAGTTCAAGCACGATGGACATCAATTAATTGCTTCCCAGGAACTCTTTTTGCTGCTTCAAAGGAGGGCTGGATGGAAGAACCTCAGTTTTTCCATTGGTTTTCAAATGGACTTATTTCGCACTTGCAAATAGTTAGCAAGTTAGCAAATTATGGGTCAAGGGAGTTGCCGACTTCCAAAAGGCTACTTTTCTGCACTACTGAAACCAATTTGGGGAAATAATTCAACGTCTGCAAACATTATCTCAGGATTTGAATCCAACGGTATTTTCCCATTTGAAAATTTAGGGCATTCATAGCTTCTGTCTGTGGAAGACACTTTTTTTAAGAAAATAGCGTTGCACTTTCTCAATCTCATCATATTGTTAATGCCCCCAAACAATTGAGCTACAGCATTAAACATATCTGTTTTCGTTAGAAAGTTAACAATATTTTTGCTTGTTATGTTCTTTCCTTAAAGTGTTCCTTCAAACATAGACAGCCAGACGCCCAACTATTTGTACTTGTTAGCAACTTCTATAGGAGTATTGACTTATCCCCATTGTTCTGCGCTTCTTCTTCTGCCTCCACCTTTTTTAATAATTATATTATCTGATAATTATTTTCGATCTGTCCAGGTTGATGGATAGTTTCCACTTTTTACAGTATTCTTCTATTCTGTTGATCATACCTTGGAGATTTTGTGGCGTTTCCTCCAAAATAACTATATCGCCCGCATACAGTAGTAAGCAAATAACAAATCCTTCTAATGAAATTCCTCACCCAATGGTTTCGTTAATGTCATTGGCGAAGTCAGAAAGGAAGAGGACTGTTTTATACCCATTTCATTATTAAACCAGTCTCATAGTTTTTTTCCGTCCCAAACTGCACTTGTGGTATTTTCATAAAGATCTTTCAAAACCTTTATGAGTTTTATTGAGAAATTTTTTTGAGCAAATATTTTTTGTAGGGTATAAACTTTTGACTAAGGGGTTGTCTCCTATTTAAAAACAATTTCGAGAAATAAGGGAGACCCCAATGTAAATACTCGTACATATTAGCCCAATCAAATTAGAAATTAAAACCGCATTTTTCGATAGACAACATTTTTTATGGAATCTGTACGCCTCCTCACTATAACAACGAGTTTACGGGATTTTGAGCTTAGGGAAAAGCCACCATCTTGAAAAAGAAATGCGTTTCGTTTTTATTTTACAACTCTTTGATATTTCATTTTACAACAAAATGACCAACTCAAACCTTATAGAAGATAAAATTATCTACAAAACAAGCAGTTAACGAGTTCCGTAAATTGTTCCGTCTTTATATTTATAGTGGGGCAAAGTTCACCTTTGAGTCATGTGTTGGAGTGGTATGACGTTTCGTCTAACAATACGTGGCCAATAACATCAGTCGAGGGCTCATTTGATAGGTAATTAAAATTACCACAAAGTGAGCATTATCCAAAAAACACAAAGGCAAGGGAGATATTACAAAAAACGTCATACCACCCCCAACACATGACTCACAGGTTAACTTTGACCAACTATAATAGAAAGAAAACTCGTTTAATAGTGAAGAGGCATACCCAAACAGATTCTATTAAAAAATTTGTCCATCGAAAAATGCGATTTCATGCTCTCTTTTTGACTAATTTGACTGGGCTATATGTGAAAATGGTAAAAAAAAATATAGCATCAAATGGTCAAAAATGGTCAACTAGTTTTAGAAATTGGTCAGCTCTAGAAAGCATGTAATCAAGACTTAAATTCACAATTTTTTGCACCTCACTTGTGGGAAGATATCAACTTGCATTTTCGAAAGACCTAAGTATGAATATACTTGAAGGTATATGTATTTACCGATTGCTTTGAAAGTAAAGGAAAATAACTGCATGAATTAAAAAGAATTTTGAGGTCATTGGTCCCACCAAATAAAATCTCACTGTCAATTTGGCGGAGGATCAATTGGTGGGCTAAGATTCTCCGTTTAATTGTAAAAACAACATGTTATAGTAGTTTTCATACTGAACTTTTGGAATCAAGATTTCAAATTTGTTTAAGATATTTAATCGTGAAAGCACAAAAATTTATGAATTGAATGAAAAATAATAGCAAGTTTAGGATATTATAAACATTTTTCTAAACGTTCCGTCCTTATTTTCTATTTATTTATCGTTTTCTAGTTTGCACATCACCGAAAAATTAGTTTGGCAGTGAAACAAAAATGTGGTTTGGGCGAGGAAGAACATTGAGAAATAAATCCAAACAATTTTCGTCTCAGTGAGTTTCGAAACAATCTCAGTGCTCAGGTGAGATTTTTTGTCCCACTTAAATTTGGTGAAACACTTATTTAGTTTAACAAAGTGATGACAATACCTTTGTAGTAGGTATAGTTCATTGTTATGATTAAATTAGTTTTTTTCAATTACAATAATTTCAAATAGAGATGTCGTCATCTGAACGAAATGTTCGATCAGGAAAACGTGAAAGAAATCGATTTTTTAAAAAATTGGATACAGAAAAAATCCCTTACCGCTTTCCGAATTCCTTTACCAAAATTGTGTTCCCTGACTATCCAGTTTAGCGAACACCAAATGCTACCCTGATATGGATAAAAAGCAGTGTTTTTTGGCTCTGGACCTTTGGCACCTAATATATGGGAAATTTGAAAAAAGAAAATGCCATTTAATTGGTCAGGAAAGGTCAACTTGTCCTAGGAATTCGTCAGCCCTAAATAACTTGTAATCAAGTTTTAAAGTTTCTCAAGGTCACGCACGATTTTTGGCACCTCATTCATGGGAAATTTACAAAGAAAAATGCATACCATCCCAAAGATCTGCAGATCGTGATAAAAGGTCAACTATTTTCAGTAATTTGTCAGCCATTTTTTTTCTATGAATCTTCAAAATTCGTTTTAATGTCACAAAAAAACTTTTGGCACTTCATATGGGTCATTTCAAAAAAAAGAAGTATGCAATTTGAAAAGCCACCTCACGGCCATAAAAAGTAATTGGTCTAGCAACATATTTTTTTTTGGGTTCGATTCCCAGCCGCTGCCACCTAAAAACAGAAGTGTTTTTTCCGAGGTACTGCCTCTTGCGAGGACCTGACAAATCCTCAAAGAGTGTACTTGCCATGAATAAGTGCTTCTCATCTAGCCGTTCGGAACCGGCAAAAAATTGTAGCTCCCCTCCATTCCAACAACACGCACACGGGAATGGTTTAGAGTCACACGGGAATGGCTTATAGTTGTAAGTCACTAGGCCCTAGTTCTCCACGAGCTGTTACGCCACCTAATTTATTTATTTATTTATACATATTTTTTTAATAAATTTTAAATTAAAGATCATAGCGAATTTTGGCACTTCGTTTATGGGAAATTTGCAAAAATGGTTTACCATCTGAAAGATCTTTAGATCTATATAAATGATCAACTAGTTTTAGTTATTGATCAACCATAGATTTTTTTAATGAGTTTTAAAATTTTTGTTCAAGGTCATTGGCACCTCATTTATGAAAAATTTGCAAAAAAAAATTAACACCAACTGAAAGGCCCGAAAATCTATAGAAAAAGTCAGGTAGTTTCAGTAATTGGTCTGCTATAGATTTTTTTAACGAATTTTTAGTTTTTTTTTTCAAGATCATAAGTACCGAGCAGCCTATATTATCAACATAGGTAAACTGTGTATTCCCCAAGAATTCGCCCACTTTAGATGACTATTACAGTGACCTTGAAGGATTCTATGAATTTTCTTCCCTTTCTATTAATAACTTTGTCCTTAGAAATTCGTTCTTGTTTTGAAAGTCAATTTAAGGACAATTTTTGTTCGAATACTTTGTCCCTCAGCAATTGTCATATTAAAATCTCCTATTAGTACGATTTTTTCAAACCAGCTTTCAAGTAACCATCTGTTGTAAGTTTCAAATTCTTCTTATGTTATTTGGTATTATAGGTAATTTTGTGTTAATTGTAGAAAGGTATACAAGGAGATTCTCTTTGAACCTAATAAACTTAAGTTCGATGTCCGTGATTATATTTTGTTTAAGACCATATAATGCCCTCCATATAATCGTGCATGATTCCAAGTTGTTCTAACCGACAATTGATTTTCAAATTCTACTAAAAACCATTAATTTCTTCATACTTTTACTATTTTACTTATTTCATATTTTTCATGACGAATAGGCCGATTAGAATTTTTCAGGATGGATTTTGAACATTTTTTTCAGAATTAAAACAACCTGCTAAACGATTTTTAAAGCTGTGCAAAATTTCTCACCCTCAGTTTCACAGTGGGAGTTTAAACTCCATTTTTTGTTTAAACTTCTGTTCATATTACTCACTTCAGGTGTAAGTAAGGTTAAAGTTAATTTTAAACCTGTCCTTTTGTTGATAATTTTCAATCAAAACGGGCATTAAACTCGGTGCATTAAAAAAAAATACAACCGGATGTAAAATTGTTTGAACTTGACTATAAACCGGTTTTAAATACACTGAATGTCAATAATTTGGCATTTTCCAGCATGTATCCCGTTTCTTCTTTTCTTATTATTGTATTTCAAATTTAATCGTTCAAAATTATAAAAATCAAGAAGCAGTTTGAAAATATTCTTTTTTTGTAATTGATACCAAAACTATGAAATTATTAGGTCCGTTCCTTTACTATGATTTCTGTAAATTTTTGCGCATTTTAGTCCAAAATTCATATACAAAATTTGTTTGACACAAGTTTCGCAGAAATGCAAATTAAAGGAAGACTCATTATTATTATCTTTTTATTTATACCGTGTTTGCATAAAAATTGATTAAAAAAATTTCAAATCGCAAATCCATTTTATGATGTATTTTATCTACAGTTCGTAAAATTTGGATAGCCTCACTTATATTTTTTATTAAAATCACACGGAATTGAATATTAAGTCAAAATATGAGATAGCCTTCCTGAGATTTAATTAAGTTTTATCTGACTGACTGAGTTTGTGGAGTTTTTTAAGCTGATTCGGTTTACTGTTATTAAATTTAACTTTTGTTTGTATCATTAGAATAGCCTCACTTGGCTTTTTTGCCATTTAAAGCGAAAATTTGTCAGATTTATTAATGAAAATATAAAGGAAAGTATTAAGACTATGATGATTACTCGACAGTAACTTTCCTTTCCACCCTACTCTTTAAATTTGAGGATCATTGAAGTTGAATTGGGTTAGGTAAAACATAAAGCTTATGCAGATGAGAAGCAATTATTCAAGTAAACAAGAGCCAATTGTAGGCTCCAAAGAATCATATCAACGGAACTTTTGAAATCTGTATAAATTTAATGGAAGCAATAAATAGCCCTAATATAATTTGTCCAACAGCATAAAATAAATAAAGTGTTTTCTTATCGAATCGCTAAATTATTATTTTAACTGCAATAAACACGGTGAGGCTATTCTAATGTTACAAAAAAAACGTCAATTTTAGTGACAGCAAACCAAATAAGCTTGTAGAAATCAGTTACAACTTAATTTAATCTCGGGAAGGCTATCTCATTTTGTGATTGAATACATAATTGCGTAAGTTTACATTAAAAATGTGCCAAAATAGTTTTAATTTTAATAATAATTAGAAATGAGGCTATCCAAATGTTACGGACTGTATGTTTACGTGTATAAAAACTTCAAATGTGACTTTGCTTGGTTAAAATGAGTAAATGTACTGAAAATTCAGTTTACACGCGGGTTGGACAACTTTAGCAGCTCTCTGGAGGGCAGGTAAACCGGATTGATTGAATAACATCGCAGTTACTCTCAGTTTAAGGTTCAATTGGACTGTGAAACTGGTGGTAAGTTTTTATATGTAGATTAAAATGAAAAAATATTGTAGATAATACAATCAAATTCAATTGTGAATTATGGTAGTATTTATGTTCATTATTTGTAAAATTTGCATCATTTTTAAAAGCAAACATTAACATTTCTCTTAGCATTTTACAGTTTTTTTGAACTTTTACATTTTAGAGTCTTTCGTAATGTTTGCTCATTTTAAGTCTTGGCTCTGGGCAAAAACTTCTAGCCTTAATGATTAGGAATTCTAATCCTGTTGGATATAATTCAGAGTGGTTTAGTTGTCAAAAAATCCATGTTAAACAAAGGCCTTCACTAGTCACTTGTTTTGGCATTTGGTATCTTCCGGTTGGTATCTTTCACATTGATCTGAGTAAACATAAATAAACCCTAGAAAAGCGTTCGTTTACGTGATAATACTTAAATGATCTATTTCTTTATACGTGATTGAAAGCCCGCATCATCTTTAGACTTACGATCCATTTATTTTGTTTCGATTGAAGTGATTTTATCATAGTGTACAGTTCCATGCAACAAAAAACCAAAGTTTTCAAAACAATTTTTCACCTATTCTGTGCATATTATTGTATCATATTGAATGAGACAAATTTGTGCTTTGACCTAAGCCACCCATTAAGTCAATATTTTATCTATAATAAAAAAAACTGTAGGTCTGCAAATGGAAAACAATTATTTTTGCATCCAAAAATAATTGTTTTCATTTTTTGGCCTAGTTTATAAATTAAGGTCTAATTATTGACCCAATGGGTCGCTAGGACCAAAGCAATCATTTGAAAGTACAACAACAGACAGCCAATTAGGAGTGCATGTATATCCAAAATCTGAGTGTGGGGATTTGTAGGTATATGCATCATGATGTCGAGTACCACAATCTTGACTTTAAGCTTGGTTTTGAAAAAAAAGAAAATAATGCTTATTGTTTTTTCCTAAATCTAAAGACTTTTATCTTGATGATCCGATTTAAAGAGCTCATGATTATAACCTTTTAAACAAAACTTATCAGCGTTTTTTTAGACTTTACTTGTCGATTTTTGTTTATTTTGTATCAAATCTTCAAAAAAAAAAATCGAATCGTGAAGATAAAGGTACATAAATAAATCAGTTTCTCTCGTCGAACAGCATACTAAAAAAGTTACACCCCCAAACAAAAATTGCAAAACCAATTTGATTTTACGCCCCACCCATTCCAAATGTTTGGACAAAAATCTTACAGACTTTGGTATTCGATATCATGAAGCACATGCCCTCACTCAGATTTTGGTTATGCACTCGCTCCTAAAATTAATTAAGTAATGTGGAATTACTTTGTGGGCTTAAATTCAAAACCCACAAAGTTATTCCACAATTTATTAAAGTACAAAGGTCACTTAAATAACTATTTAATTAATTATGTAAGATATTCAAGTAAGGCTCGAGCTATAGCTCTCATTGAAACTTTTCATTGCTCTTCAATTTTGAGGCATTTAGAAAACAAAATCAAGTATTATTTTATTGAGTAAATAAAGCTGAAGACTTCATTTATATATCTAGCCAAAGAAAAAATGAGCCCAACCTTCCACATTAAAAGACCTGTTCGAAACGTGGTGAGGTAGGCAGTAACAACAGTTATTGGTTCAACCCCTCAAAGGCTATCTGCAAATGACTTGACTTTTTATGTCGTTGGCTCTCAGTCTATAATAACAATTGAAAATTGGGAGACAGTCTTTTTACAAAATTAAGAGCCATGGCATTTTTAATGCAACTTGAGCGCTGAACCACTTGTTAGTACACATATTTACTGAAACATAGAAACCCTATCGGACCGAAATTCTTGAAGATTCACACATATTCGTATCGTAGTACCGAAACATACTACGTTATGGACATTGATTTGATTTTGCACCAAGCGGGCGATAATAAAATAAATGTGAAAATTATAATTCCAATCTTTTTTGTTAGGAAACCTTTAGTAAAAATAAAATATTTGCTTCTAGAACTTGGCTGGGCTATGGACTTATCTACTAGAACTCACCTGGAGTATGGTTTCGAAATTAAACGTAAGGCCATTCCAAAGTGTGAATTCTCCCGAACTGGCACCGGTTACCAATCGGCGGCCTTCTGGTGTCCAGGCCAATGTAAATATAGGGCAACGCATTTTGTTTGTGGCAGTCTTAACAAATCTAGTTGTAACCGAGTTTGTTGGGTTATCCAAATAACTAGGCGGAGGCAACAATTCAGGTATGTATATATTTTCTGGCTGGAGCGACGGGCGATCACGATCGTCCCTTTGCCACGTTCGCCCCTATTTAAGAATAAATCATTTTTAAAATAGATTTCAATTGAATTCGCAATTGCATTTCTCACCTCGAGGGCTTTTACAATAGACGCATTGTAGTCGACAGTTTTGCGCATTACACTTTTTCTCAATCGTTTTCCATCAAAATCATCTTGGGTCATGCCAAAGCCACGATTAAAATTCCCAAAGGGTTTAAAATATGGATGGCCGGGTTTTCCTGGTCCCGAGTGATGTTGGAAGTAATGTGTACGATAGCCGCCGCCACCACCACCGCCGACAGGCCCATTATTTTGCCCAGAATTATTATAATTCATTACGACTGGCGGAGGTGGCATCTGCATCATGGACGGCGGTGGCTGTGAAAGCATATCCGGAGGAGGTTGAGAGAAATCCATTGTTTTTATTGATAAATGGCTTTTAGTTCAACTTAATAACACATGCATCTACTTTTTTTAATTAAATTTAATTAGAATGTTCTAAAATTCTAAAACAGAAAAATTAATTCGCTTTTTCTTCAGACGTGAAAAACTCGCGTTTTTGCAATTAAAGGTGAAAGTGTTACAATAGCTTTCCTTGTCTGATGATGTAACAGAAAGAGAGAAGTATAAAACAAAGGACTGCCATATTTCATTTTAACTAAAGTTTTAGATGAGCAGAAGAAAAAGTTCCTTTGCGTGCGGTTTACACGAAACGACAATGCTTTCGATCGAGGTATTCAACAGTGTCACTCTGGTTAAATAACACTGGGCAACAAACTTTGACTTTGTAACGGTATTGTTCACGGAAAGTAACTTTTCTTATAGTTTTTGATGCATTGAATTCGAAAACCAGTAAACAAAAATTTAATTAGTTCACGTGTTTTTGAAAAAAATTGTTTATTAATTTTTTTTCATTAGCCCCGACGCCACACGGGCAAGTACTGGCAAGCAAGTTGCAATACCTACACATTTGTTTACTAACACCTACAAACCCAAGCAGCTTGCTCGTCAAGTGGCATGGAATTTTTGAAGCCAGTAGTGAAGCAAGTTGAGAAGCAAGTTGGCAGACAAGCAAGTGGAGTGCAAGTGGATTGCAAGTGGGAAGCAAGTGGAAGGCAAGTGGAATGCAAATCAAGTATATGACAGGCAGTGTATATGTAACCAAATTGCTTGCCAGTATTAGCACATGTGGCTTCGGGGTAAAGCCTTAACTACCTACATTCACCACTTTTGCAAAATTACGTAAGTACAAATATTTTATTTCCCACTGGAGCAGTTGCTTTGTAAAAAAGAATGTACAAATTATTTTCTAAACCTAAATTTAAGCATTCTACATCATTTTTATAAAGTTTTTCAGTGAGAAAAATTATCCCAAAATGAGTTTGAAAACTTTCATTTTTGTACTTTTTCACTTTTTTGGCTTAAAGTTCGCATTTAAATTTAAATCGAATTTATCATCAAAAGTCCACAAATATAAAAAAATATAAATGTTCGATTATTTACGTTTTTATTCTTCTTATTTATTGAAACTTTCTGGGATTTGTTGTTGTTTACCGATTTAACTGCGCTAGTAATACCTTTAAATAAAATACGCCTATAGTGTGCGTGTTGTCGAAAAGAACTTGTAAGATAATGAACAAAAAGAATTTAAATTTAGCCAGTTTATATTTTTGAGATCTGAGAGGACTATCAGAGCGCTTAGAAATATATGTAAACAGGATTTCTCTCAAAAATTCCTCACTTTTCCCCTTAAAAAACTGAGACTGAAATTTTTTGGATTCGCTTGCTCAATTATTTTTAGTCGCAGTAAATTACATAAGAAGAAAAGAAAAAGGGAGTTGTTTTGGCTTCTATGTGAGGAATGTTGTTTATATTTTATTCTCCTGCTCAGTCAAAAAATTGAGGGAAAATATTGAGCGCTCAAGAAATATATAGGCCTATTCGGCGTGATCTTTTATTCTGCTTTTCTGCTATGAATTTCCATACAAAAGTTTAAGATGTCAAAAAATCTTTTATCAATTTTAATTTTGGTATTCTACTTGCGAATCTGTTATTTATTCTGCTAAGAAATCTGTTATGAACTGCCAAACTTTCGAACTCATAGCAAAATCTTTTACAAATCGCAGTTTTGGTATTCAGCATGCCAAAGTCTGTTATTCAATCTGTTATAAATCATAAGTGAATAGAAGACAAACTTCTGTGACTTTTATCACAAAAGATATTAATAAGTACACAGGTATATCAAGTAAAAATGGATATTTATCTTTTATTTTGTCAACGAAATGTTGTTAAAAACGTAAACAAATTGTAGATATGTATTTATAAACAAATTATCAAATAAATAAAATTATTTTTGTGGACGGATGCACAGTTACCAGTAAAATCGACTAAGCGGAGCCTGTTGAATGTCCTGAGTAGTCTTACAGCCGTATTTATAAAGGAAATTTAAAGGCTTCGTAACTTTAAAATGCCTCTAAGTTGCTTTTAAGTGCGAAATCGGTATCTATAATCAATTTTCACTTTTAAGCAACGTTACTTAATTGCATCTTAACTTAAACGCCATTCACTGCTTTTAAAGGTTACTTAAAGCCATCTTAAACATATTTTGACATTCGAGACCAATTGTTTTTTGTTTTTATTACAGAAATAAAGATATACCTATGTATAGATGTGGGTAGAGTTTTTATATTTTTGCTGTGACCTAATGAAAGTCTTAAGATTTGTGGTTTCCTTTAAAAAATTGAATTGTTAAATAAATTGTTTTGATTTATTAACATATTTTTCTATCAAAGTCCAAGGTGATAATCAAAAAATTAAATAATAGAGTTTCTGAACACCAACGTAAAAGCATCACAAACCAAAATGGATGGATTCATGTTTCATTTCGTTTGCATTTAGTATGTTACTTGCTTCTCTTTCTCTCTTATAAACACATATGCTCATCTTTTGTTTGCATTTGTTTGCAAGCTGTCAAAAAACAGCTGAAATGAACATGTATTAGTGAGTTTTCTCACGTTACGTTACATTTCAATCGTTTAGTTAAGTAGCAATGAAAAATTGATTATAGATGAGAATTTAAGTAACGTTATTTAAAGGCAACTTAAATATTTAAGCAAAATTAACTAAATGACCTCTAAGAGGCATTTTAAGAAAATCTAATAAATTTGGCTGTGGAAATATTTTTATTTTACTTGTTTTAAGCTAAAAAACGCTGCTAAGAATTTCAACACCAACTAATAAATGTAAATGGGCGGGTTCGGCCGGCAATCGGATAGGTTATCCAAGATAACTGAGTAGCCGATACTTTTGTGAACGACCAGAACCAGATAGGTTGGCTGAAAAAAGCTGACAAAGAAATTAAATTAAAATTGTTTTTAATTTGCAAAAAAATTTCAACTTTTTTAACGGAGTTTTATTCCATTTATATTTACATATTGCGTAGAGTCCAAGATGTCGCAAATAACCATTATCTAGCTGCATCTAACTAATTAATTTTCCTTTCAAAAAAACCGACCCTGCACAACTCAACATGAACAACTCAAACTTCTTGTCAAATATATGTTTTGAAATTTCTCTTTGGATTGCTGACTATCCTACAATTTTTGGGATAACTTCGGATTTGTTTGTTGGTCACAGATGATTTGTCATCAGCTGTTTTTTAACAAGGCATTACAACAGCTATCCGGATAACTGAGAATTAACATCCGAAAGCGGCCAATAAATTTTTTAACAGAACAGCTGATTATGACAACAGATTTAGGTCTGTTCGTTGACTGATTTCGTTTTCGAAGTTTCATAACAGATTTTTTTAAAAGTTCTAAAACCTGAATACAAATCATAGGTCTGTTTCTTTATTTTTGGGATAAAGCTTGGGAAAAAGTTCGGGAAAAAGTTTGGGCATGAGCTTTTTGATGTTGTTGTTGTAATGTTTAACCAGAAATGAAAAGTAAAGAAACGCATTTGGGATGTTTCTGGTTTGTTGCGGTGTAAATCACCCATTCGACTTTATTGCTTGTAAGCTCAACGCATACAAAATTATGCAATTTCAATTTTTAACATTTGCACTTATCATTTTGGTCTCTATTAAAATATACCAGAAGAAATATTTTAATTTATATTTGACACCATTGTATCATTTGCATTCAATTTATTTAAATTAAACCATTTTATATACGCTACTTGACAAATTTAATTTAAAATTTTTTGATCAGCTGATTTCTTGTTTGACAAGCAAGAAAGTGCCGGAACTAAAATGTTAGGGTAGATTCTTGCTGAAGGGGAAATGAAAAAAAGTCAAAAGCTCTGGCATTTTCGTGTCAGAAAATAGTAAAGAAACACGTTCTGGGTAGATTTGGGTTACTTTGGGAACCCGCGGGCGAGTAAAGAAACAGACCTCATAAAAGAGCTTTTATGCTGGAAATCTTTTATGCTTTATAACAGAAGATTCATAGCAGAATAACAGATTTGGCAGAATAGGCCTAATAGACTGGCCAATTGTTTATGCACACGATTGTGGCTCCTCGTTTTACAAGGATCAAAGAAAGTCCGATAAAAACATTGCGTAATTTGTCCGAAGGGGTTCAAAGTACTGTCACTTTCTGTAAACCTAAACACAAAAAACACCGGTAAACAAATCTAGAGGGAAATTTTATTTAACAATTTAATTAAAGTTATTTATTAAAATTTAAAACGTGCTGCATATTAAATTTGAAATTAAAAAAACACGTTAACGTTTAAACACAATCAAATAGTCATGACTCTGGAAGTCACAAAGATTTGTCGAACATGTCTTGGCTTGGAAGTTAAACTCTTATCCATCTACAAAACCAAGGGTTTTTCAAAAATCGGAAATGTTTCTGATATGCTTGCAGAACTTACTGATATTAAAGTAATAACATTAACATTTTACAATTTAAAAGAAAACCATAACAACATTTTTTCTATAGCCCCATAAATCCGATGGATTTCCTGAAAACGTCTGCCTTGAATGCATAAGAGAAATCAATCGGTCCTATTCATTCAAACTGAAGTGTGAGAATTCTCATTCAACTCTCAAGCAAATCTTAGAAAATCTCGAAGACACACAAGGAGAACCAAAGACTAAAAAGAAGCAACCGGAATCCAAGTTGGAAATAATCAACCAATCAATTCTATCGGCACCATCAAACAATTTGAATCTTCCCTCCGCATCTACCAAAAGTAAAACGGAAACTTCATGTTCATATTCCACTGTATGTTCAAATAATCCAAGCAAAGAACTTGATGTGGAAGAAGTTGGAGTAGCATCTGAAAAAGAAGAACTTATGAATTCTGATTCTTTCGAAATGATGATTGAAAAAATGGTTTTCGACGAGGCAGTTGACTGCATTGATGTATTAAGTCAAACGAATGACATTGAATTTGATAGTAGAAAATCAAAAAAAGTAATTAAAGTAGAAGATGAATATTCCCCACATAAAGTGCAGTCTATATTGGAACCTCAACCTAAAAAAAACGCTGGAATTCAAGTTAATCACTCAAATATTCATTCCAAGAGTTCTGATTGTCAAGCTTTAAGAAAAAGTGCAATCCAGAATGAACCCAATTCCAAAAATGATGCTGTGCTTGAATCGTCGCTGTTAAATGACAATGAAGAAAAAAAAGAGTATAAAATACATCTTTCTTGCGAGTCTGTAAACTTCAGATCAGACATAACTATTCGAAATAGTCCTAAGAAAAAAGAACCACCACATGCATGTTCAGTTTGTGGTAAAGGTAAGTAGAATGTTGTATTTTTCTTTACCTTTTCTGAATTTTGAAATTCAAAAACTTAAAAAAATAACTTGAACTTTATTGACGACCGCGAAGCCCACAGCAGGTTTTGGGTGTGAGTGATAGTATAAAAAGGAGTATAGGCGCCCAAAGCTTGTGTAAAGGCTATTGAGAAAATCAAAGTCTTAAAGTTCACCACCGGGGTCTTTAGTGATTAAACAGTGCATACAAAAAATATGAATGCAATTTCGAGGGTAATCTTGTTAGTCGAAATTGATTTTCACACTTTATAGTTGGCCTGCCAGACTGTTTAAAAAAATAGTTTTTCACTTAAACTTTGAATTTTTATACGATCTGGTAGGGTGAAATTTAGACTCAAATGGTGATATGGGATCCAAGGAGCTTATATTGGGAAGAGTGAAAACCAATTTCTGCTGACACGATTACCCTCGAAATTGCCGAGGCTGACTTTTTTTAAATCTCCAAAAAGGGGATGATAAGGTTTAAATAAAATTGTTATATCTTGAGTTCTTTTGAACGAACCTTTATGATTGAAGTGTTTAAGCTTAGGCAAAATGAAACAGTATCATATTCAATGTTTGTTTTAAATAAATTAAAGCGGGTATAAGCCAGAAAATAAAACAGAGAAGCTGGCTCTTTTCACCCCCACTCCTCTCAAAGCCAATAATATGAACACTTGAACGTAATTATTCCTTTTTTCCCGTCATTTTCTGGTAGTATATTTGAATATCTAACGCGGCTAATCCAAAAAAAATAATAATCTATTAACAACCACGAAAGCATAAAAAGTTATATGTCTAATGTTATGTTAATACCTCGTGGCATAATAGTTGGTGCGATGAACTGCCATGTCGAAGGGTGGTGTTCGATTCCCAGCCGCTATCACCTAAAAACAGAAATGTTTTTTTTTTCAAGGTAATGCTTTTTGTGAGAAACTGACAAATCTTCAATGAGTATACGTGCCATCAATGAGCTTCTCATTGAACCGTTCGGACTCGGCGAAAAATTGTAGGTCCTCGTCGTTTCCATTCCTGCCAACAACAGGCCCTGATTTTCCGCGAGCTGTTGTGCGACCAAATTTATTTATTTTATTTTAGTCTATGTCCAACGCGGTGCAGGTTGGTATTCCAAAACTTATTTTGTCTATTTTTTTTAACTCATTTTCAGTTTTATTGCTTTTAAATATGAAATGAAAAAAATCTTTTATTCTAAAAGGAGTGTTTGTCACTTTTTTTCTTTTTATTTATTTAATCCGTTAAATAACTAACAATAGCAAAGCTTACAAAACTAGTTTAAATTAAATTCAATATATGAACATTGATTACATGAATAGAAAAAGATTTGTTTGAATTTTCAACTTTTAACAATTGTCGTCTGTAGATGAAATTACAAAATAATATTTATTGGAGACTGAAATCAATTGGTTTAAAGGACTATTGACACCATAGTTTTTATGTGGGAAACGATTATATGTACATCTCCAACAACAATTTCCCGTTAAAGTATCGTTTATTACATTGTTTTCATGCGTTCACATCATAATAAGTCACTCGTAACGTTAACACGTCGCACTCGTAACGTTTTAAAATTAAAATTTTGTATATTTTTTTCATAATTTTGCTTCTTATTTCTTAACTGAAATTGAAGGCCAACTATCAGGTAAATATTAGTAAAACAAATATGACATAGCTTTCATCCCAATCGCAAATCACCAGTTTTTTAACGTCTCACCCAACTAAATTGTTGCAACCTGCGCTATAACTGATCCACTAATTTTTCATAGTTCAATATACTTATTTATTTAAAAAGCTTCAGGTTTCCTGTAAATAAATATATTTTTAATTTATTAATTTGAAAACGTGTTTGAATAATTGTAAAAATAAAAAGTTTCAATGTCACGCTCCTAACAATTAAAACAACTATAAATTAACTAGATAAAATTAAAATTTGTTATATTTCTTAGAAATTGATGACAACACGTTTGCTTAAAGTTTTTTTTTACTCACTTGGACTAGTTATAGTTATTGGCATAGTGAGGGCCTTTGTAACGCAATTTGTATTAAGTTCAGTTTAATTAACGTGGATTTTTTGACAAAAAACAATATAAATTATATCTAACAGTAGTATATCTATTTCAGTAGTTCATATATAGAATTGTATTACAAAAACCTTCTTTTTGTAGATATGCATTTCCTTTTAATTTTCAAAAGAGTTAATAAAATAATTGTTGTTTAAAAATGTTTAACAATTTTTTTCCAGTGTTCGTATTATTTTCTAGTCTACACAACCATATGCTAATTCACAGTGAAGAACGACCGTTCAGTTGCAAGCATTGTGGAAAGACATTTCGCAATAAATCCACTCACAAGCTGCACGAATTAAGGCACAACAAAAATAAACCATTTCAGTGTGAGGAATGTAAGAATTCATTTGTCTGCTTAAAAGAACTTAAAACTCATCTTCTCGTTCATAAAAATGAATTTCCATATGTGTGTTCAATTTGTTCCAAAGAATTCCGTTATGCAAACGCTTTGAAATGTCATATACGGGTTCACACGGGAGAGAAGCCCTACGTTTGTACACACTGTCCAAAAAAGTATGCGCAGTTAACATCTTTTACAACTCATCATGATCGTCACACAGATAAGGGATTAACGAGTAAAGAGATTAACGAATGTAAACATTGCAAGCGATTTCTTAACAAAAAAAAGCAGAAGCAGAATCAGCATTAAAAATTTTGAGTGAAAGCTGTAAATATTTGATTTAATCTTCAACAAATCAATAACGAACCAAAGAAGCTTCATGAAATTTAATGAACGTGAGCTAAAATGAAGTAAAGTGTATACGATAATACATATTTCAAAAGTTATTTGCAGATTACGCTTTACTCATAACCTAACTTGCCCACAAAATATACATATAAAAAAAAAAACAATATTAAAATGTTTTTGAAGCTCATTTTGATTTTAATAAAAGAAAATAATTCAAACAAACTTTTCATTATTCTTATTTGATACATAATCAGCAATTGAAACTTAACGGTAAGGACGCAAAATAAATATTTGTATGATTTTATTAAAATAAAATCAAAATTTTATAAACTAAGGTTTTTTGTTTATTTAGTTTTATTCTAAATTATGTACATTTATTAATTTACATTGAACAAAAACAAGTTAAGTGTGCTTGCCCCCAAGCTTAAAGGCTGGAGTTATAGCTATTTCACGAGAGCCAACTCGATCTTCAGACCTCGTAAGTGGTGCTTAGTCTGGTTTGCTCATTTTAATTGAAAACTCTTTGTCGTCATCCGGAAGCAAACCATGCACCAAGTGCATCGGATATTACTGCACATAGTCTACCGAAACCGGTTACCTCAATTCCAATGCAGATTTTACTGTTTATCCATCGCAACAGCAACTATCATTTCTTTATTAGAACGTTTTTTTATATATGAATGTATATTGTTGGCCTAAATCTGTTTGAATCAATTGGGTTACTTTGGCGTATACGCATTTTTTTTAAATGTTTGCTTTTTGTTAATAATCAAATTGACAAACAAGCAGTGTTTGGCATTAAAAATTTAATCATATGTCTATGCCAATAAGCGGACACCGACCAATGCCCTCAATGCACAAAGTCAGCATAATCAAGGGGCCATCGCTCAAATTCAGACGGGAGAGTCATTGAAAATTGGAGCTTCACATCCGAAGACCAAGGATGACAACGAAAATAAAAATCTGAGAGTGCTGTTGTCAGTGAAACAATTTAGTTGATCAGAATAAATTAAGACAAAGTTTAGGTAAACACAAGGGAAGGGGTCTCACACAAAACTAAGCATAAAGGGCACACTAAAAATTATTTTGTAAATATTAAACTTAAAACCATCCAAAGTGACTTGAATTGAAAGGTCTAAAAAGTTTTTTCTGTTCCCAACAAGAAGGGACTGACCAACAAATTTATGCTTTTGAAAAACCAAGCGCAAGTAGTAAAATGATTGGTTCGGTTAGATATGCCAATAGGTGACTAGTGGATCCAGTGCCATTTTTGCCATTCTTCAAGACATTCCTTCAGCTCGGTGCTGAGCGGAATTGCTATGAGTGGCCCTTCTGTAAATTGGGTCTATAAGTTTAATTATTCATTAAAAAGTTGAGAGATTTATTTGCTTTTAAAATCAAAATAAAAAATTAACAAAATATTTGTGTTTTATTTGTTTATATTTATTATATATTTGTATCGTAACAGTAGCCGTAAGCATGGCAACTTATAGCCACACTTTTAATATTTTTTAAATATCTAACAACATTTTTTTCTCTTGCCACCTCACCAAGCTTTACCTTACTGAGAATGGGGAGATTAAATTTAATCATGCAGAATAGTTGCATCTTTCTACAGAAAAAAAGTAAATATAAAGTATGATTTAACAAGAAAACAAAGCACCTTACAACTTATTTTGCTTAAGAAACTTAATATTTACTCTGTAAAAAATAAAACAATACTCTGTAAAAAAAATCTTCTTCATCATTATCGTTATGTACATATATAGCCGTTGTTTTTTGTACTTTTCTATAAATTCAATTCAGTTTCTTTCCCAAAATAAGCTGAACCACAAACGGGAATAGAATTTACCAATGAACTCTGCTCTCATAGATATGGCATATCTATCCTGGTCATCATCCCTAGTTGTTGTTGTTACGAACAAAGTATCTACCAAGTACCTACTGTGGCCCAACTTAAAGTAAATATATCTTTCACTTTGGACCAATATCCCAAATACCAATCACTGAGGAAAAGCTTCATATAATAACATTTGCTTAGGCAATAAGTCATGATCCATAAGAGCATTTATGTGATACTCAGTTATTCATTTTATTTTTATTGTAAATACAAAATACTTCAGTGAAAATGAGTGAATTGACACAGTGTTTATCTGACTGGGTCAATCTTTTCCATAAGAGTTCATAATAAATTATGCATATTACGAGTATGTAGGTATATGAAATCATTTCCAATATGGTTTTGTTTCTTTACTTGTATGGTTTAAAGTACATTATATTCTGAAGACAAACCTTTTCAGATTATATTTTGTTAAAGAAAAAAAAATGTTCACATATCTGTAAATAAAATGAATCTAGATTTTTGTTTACGATATATTTTAATCTTTCGAATCTAATATAGTTTTACGGGGTGGATTACGGATTTCCAACACCAAAACTAATTTTTTCGATGATTTTGTTTTTTTTATTTCGAAAAGGACCTTTGTCTTTCGAGATTTTTGTATATTCTAGATTTGTTTGAATGTTTATTTTTTTTAGAGATTTTTTTGTGTGGGATTATTGTCATTCGAAAATATTTCATGATCCTAAAATGAAGCAGAAGCCAATACAAAAACAATTAGTTTGGTTTCTTTAAAACTAGTGAAATACTACTAAAAATGCATTAAAATTCGGGATTTATTCTCGAATGCATTCGAAATATTTTGACTTTCGGGATATTGTCCATTTGGGATTTTGGCATTCAGAATTTTGGGCTTTCGGGATTATGGCATTTGGTATTCTCATCTTTTCTTTGTTCTTTGCTATTAGGGATTTTGGAAATTAGGCTTTTGAAACCTTCCCGCCTATTCTAATGCATTCAAAGTCAAACGTGAAAACAAAATGCCTTCTTACTTCATATTTTATTGAGTTGTCATTATTTATATGTAGGTACCTATTAAGCTTTTCTAAGGAGACAAGGTAAAAGACTAGTTTTATTTTTAAGCTAAATATGCAAAATTAATAGGCATTTAATTTTATTTTAATTCCCCTTTTTTCTTTGGAGGTGGCAAAGTACTTGTGAGTATATGAAAACCCTAATCTAGTACTATCAACATACATACGCTCTCATGTGCGAGTAGATACATTTTACATGGGAAAGCAGTTTGATGTGTTCCATTCCTTTGCCACCTCCAAAGGAAAACGCCTATTAATTATTTTGTCCTTTATTTCAAATATTCATTTAAAGGAACAGTTAAACATAAAACTTAGGTTCAAGCACTGATTACAATTACTGGTGCTGTTCCACATGTTCAAGCCATTTGCACTTTTCCAAGGCCAGTCGGCAGAGGTTCTTTTATTGCAAAACAATAATGATTAAATTTTTTGATTGGATATTATAGGTGGATTGGTCTTAAAACAAATAAATAAATTTGGTGGCGCAACAGCTTATACCAGGACCTACAACTAACAACTCCCAACCATTCCTTCAATTTTTTGACGAATCTGAATGGCTAGATAAGAAGCACTTATTCATGACAACTAAACCATTGGAGGATTTGTTAGTTCCTCGCAAGAGACAGTACCTCGGGAAACAATTCTGTTAAGGTGGCAGCGGCTGGGAATTGAACCTAGACCTTCGATATGACATTACAACGTACTTACCATTATTTATGCAACGACCGAGGAGGTACTACGGATAAAGGTTATGCCTGAGCTTACTTAAAAATGGTGAGGCTCTAAGTATTGTTTGTCAGCCGCCATTATGAAAGTGTTATGCCTTAACGGTATCACCACCAAGAGTCTTCCAAGGAGCGTTTTGTCTCCATGTTGTGTGTGTATATGTATGTTTATTTAAAATTTATTAAAAAAATAAAAATAATAACTATTTTTTTTTCAAGTGATCTTTATTGAAACAATAAATCACAAACATATAGTTCAACAAAACTGTATAAATTAATTTAAAAAACAAAATTGATTTGATTTAAAAAAAAAGAATAAGAAAAGATTTTAGGTTAATTTTATATGTACGTAAAACATTTGAAACTGGCCCTAAAAAATTGATTAAATAAATAATTTTAAAAACAAATTCAAAAATGAACACTTCTTATGAAGATCAGTCTTTTATTGTAGCAAAAAAGAGACCAAAATAGCCCTAGAGGAATCAGATTCTTCATCAAAAAATATTTTAATTTAATTTATAACCAATTATTCAAAGGCCACTTGGCAAGTTACACGTCAGGTAACCGTTATTCTATGGAATAGAGCACAGATTTATTCTAATTTATGTATGTATATCTCTAACAACTTACCCCGAGGCCACACGCGCAAGTATTGGCAAGCAAGTTGGCTACATACACTGCCTGTCAAATGCATAGTTTACATTCCACTTGCTTCCCACTTGCATTCCACTTGCTTGTCTCCCAACTAGCTTCTCAACTTGCTTCTCAACTTGCTTCACTACTGGCTTCGAAAATTCCATGCCAGTTGATGAGCAAGTTGCTTGGGTTTGTATGTGTTAGTGAACAAATGTGTTTGTATTGCAACTTGCTTGCCAGTACTTGCCCATGTGGCTTCGGTGTTACTGAAAAAAGTAAATCATAATATAATTTTTTTATTAAGTTTTAATTTCAAAGTGGAGTCCATTAATTCATTTAAAATTTTTTTTTGTTTTGAAAATTGATACAGTCAGAAAATGAGGTTAGCAGGCTTTACTACTTAAAGGGAAAATAATAATGAACTCTGATATTGATATGTAAAGAAAAGCTTAACCCCAGTTTTATGGGAAATACCGTTTAAACAAATCGCTTAGAAAAGTAGTTACAGAAATAAGATAAACATTTAAATGTTCACTCGGGCGTATACGTACATTTTTAAATCAATTTTTAAACCTTAATTATTATTTTTGTAAGACTCATAAGGTGATAAATATATTATGCTTGATTTATTTTGAAAACGTACATATTTGTGATGTAAGAGAGGTACATACATCAAAACTTTGTGCTTCGAAGTATTGCCTTCCAAAATTTAATATTCTCTTCCAAGGCGTTAATCGGCTCGGGTTTATCTGCGTAGACAGGCGACCTTACATACCCCCACAAAAAATAGTCCAGTGGTGTTAAATCGCACGATTTTGCAGTTCACACCAAAGGCCCAAGACGCGAGATAATGCGCTCACCAAAAAGTTGCCTTTAATAAATTGATCGTTATTTTGGTAATAAATTTGCACGATTTGCAAATGTTTTTCAGAAGTAAGTCTATTCCTTATGAAATGGCAAACCATAAACTGAGCATAAGTGACAGCTGTCAAAAAGACCAACTCCAGAAACAGTATTGCCAGATTGAAAACCACATCGTTAAAAAAAACACCCTTTACTTTCATTTATTTTTGATGTCCTATGTCTCAGGAATCACCAACGCTAAGAAGTTGAAATTTTGTAAAGCACCTTAACTTGACGCCAGTTATGGCTATCATTGAAACTCATCATTGAAAATTTCAATGATTGATTTTGACACATAAAATAAGTAAAATCATTTTTTATTTTGATAAACAAATAAAGGTCAAGACTTAACCAATATTTCTAGTCAAACAAAATTCAAATAGTCCTAGCTTTCCACACAAAATGACTTTTAAGATTTCAATGATCATTGGTAAGGTAGTTCAATCATTGAAATAAGAAAAGTCTTTTCATGTGAAAAGTTGGGGCGATTTGAGTTTTGTTTGATTAGAAATAATAATATAGTCTTAAGCTTTATTTTTCCATCAAAATAATAAATGATTTTGCTTTCTAAATATCTCAAAAACAATCATTGAAATTTTCAATGATAGTTTTAACTGGCGCGTAAGGTCGATTTGGAAAACGTAAAATAAAAGTCAAATTGATCGTCAAATGAAGGTCAATATTCTTGCACACGTTTTAGCTCGTAAATTCCATTTTTTTCAATGCACCAAGCGCACCGCAGATGATTTTTTCGAACAGTTCTAATACAGTAAAATTTGTATTTTCGAACAGAAGACTTTTGCAGTTATGGTTTTCGAAAACGGTCTAGCTTTGCAAATGTGTGCATGCTGTGAATTCGAAGTTTCTGACTTTATTAGTATACTGATGAAGTTTTTGTCGGAAAGAAAGACGATGAGGGAAACATGAAATTAAGTAATCAAAAAATAAATTGGTTACGATTTTAAAAACAGATACTGGAAAAGCATTTTTTAAAATAACGTTAAATGAAGAAACTGTTTTCCGATATGAAAGTTTCAAAAGAACGGGTAGAAATTCATCGAACTTTGCTTTGCCAGACAAATTATTATTTTTGTTTTTGTAAACTGTTGAATATGAATTCAATTTAAAAGTTTTTGATTAAGGGTCCAAAAGCATTTCGCTCAGTTTAAACAATTGGGCTCATCAGTTAGATGTTGTTGTATCTGTATATTGTAAATTTTCTATTATTTACGTTTTTATTCTTCATACTTCTACCAGCCCGACCACGGGCTTTACCATCATCTGTTTCTACGAATCTGCTTCAAATGAGAACCATGAATGCAGAAATGGGTGACAGCAAGCCAAGAGTTAGGACGTGTAGGGATACTACGCAAAGTGGAGTCTTATCTGCTTTGGCTTTGGCTCCTTGTCATCAACCGGATCATAGTTATTAAACTAAATCTGAGTGGTTTCAAGGTCGTTACATACGCAGATGAAATTGTGTTTATGGCCTCAGGAAAATTTGTCCCCACTCTTTGAAAACTCTTACAAGCATCCCTAGACAACTTAAAAAAACTAGGCCAGCAACTGTGGACTTAATGTTTACCCACTGAAAACAGAACTGGTGCTGTTTACTAGGAAGCCTTATATTCCAAACATAAACCCGCCAACTATCAACGAAATTCCGTTACAGGTCTTGGGTACTTCCAAATATCTTGTCGTTGTACTTGATCGTAAAGTAAACGAGACAGAAAATATTAAAGAAAGAGATAAAAAAGCTTCAATAGCATTCTACATTTGGAGCAGAATTTTTGGTAAAAGATATGAGGTCCCAGCCCTAGAATTATTTATTGGATGTACACAGCCATTATAAGGCCAATTTTAAGGTACGCATGCATGACCTGGTGACTAGCCTTAGATAAGGAAACCAATCTAAAGAACATGACAAGACGGCCGCCCTAGAAACTTTCCTTTTACTTGCTCTACTCATTTGCTTATGAAAGCGATGGCGGCCAAAAGGTCTTTAAAACTTTAATAATGTAAAAATTGGAAAAAGGTCCACTAATTTCACAGAACTATAATGAATTTTACCGACTTAGACATTAAAACATACTACGTTTCACCGAATTCTGATTTCAATCAGGGCACTTTGGAATGAAAATAGGGTCATAAAAGCAAATCATCGGTCTTTACTGACGGTTCCAAAACCTTGGAGGGGGTTTGGGTTGGGCATTTACTCAGAAAACTTACGCATTAATAGATGTATAAAGCTTCCAAATTTTTGCACTGTATTTAAAATGGTTGTGTGCTGGGAGTTTGCGAAGCCGCGAAATATCTTGCCTCATGCGAATTAGTCAACAATAGCATTAAAATTTCCATAGATAGTCAGGCGGCAATGAAACCCATTTCCTTAATCACCATAAAGTCCAAACTGGCCGATCATTGCCGGAATGAGTTAAGAGTACTTAACGCAATGAACACAGTAACCCTAAGATGGGTTTCAGGACATAGGGATATTCACGGGAATAAAATGGCAGATGAGCTGGCCAAAAGCGGATTATCTCTCAATACGAGCCAAATTGAAGCCTCGGTGCTCATGCCACTTGAGCAAGCAAAAAGTAGAATATACCAGAGTTTCCCCACACCTAAAAATTCCCCTTGATCCCCTCCCTTCTCGTCCTCACTACCCACCTACACCCTGGGGAGCCCAATGGATCCACCGAGATCCTAGTGAGACGATTCTTATTCCAAAAACTGTTTTTTATCATACCATCGCGCTTGTCAGTCTGTGTCTATTCTATACGCCTAGTCACATTGAGCTGAAATCTAAACGTATGGACTATGATTTGCTTCAAATCTAGTACATGGCATTTTTATGCTATTTTCTAGAGGCCTAGAGGAAAGGTTGGAACTTTTCCCTCTAGGTTTGATTAAAAATTTCGAAATGTCCATTTCTAAAATAAACAATAATTGCCATATATGTATTAAACCAACTTACTGGCCATCTGGTTCGTGAAAAATACCTGACCTAATCGATTTATTCATGGTAAAAGGAATACCCTCCAACCGTGTAGAAATTTTAGAGAGCTTTGACCTCTTCTCAGATCATTCTGCCGTCTTACTAACTATCAGCAAAAGCCTTGTTAAAATTGAAAAACCTCCCAGGTTAACAAACAGTAAAACCAGCTGGGATGGATTTAAAAAAGATACAGAGGACAACGTTGAGTTAAGGGTATCATTACAAACGCCTCTTGAGCTTGAAGACGCAGTAGATACCTTTGTTGATATAATACAAAAAGCAGCTTGGGTTAACACACCTTATCAAAGGCTAATGCCTTGCTATAAAGATATCTAATATCCGCTGGAAATAAAAGATTTAGTGAAAGAGAAACGAAATGCACGTAAGAAATGGCAGCGAACCCGTGCTCCTCAACACGCTTGAGTAATATGCTTGAAGTTGAAAATTACCTTGAAGGCTTCACAGCGGGGAAAGAATCCAACTACTCACTTTGGAAAGCTATAGAAACAACAAAAAATCAAAGCTTCCAGTGCCCCCGATTAAGAAAAGCCAAAATGAATGGGCTAAAAGTGACAAAGAAAAAGCGATGGGGTTCGCCGATTACTTAGAGGAAACATTTAAGTCGTTCGATCGGCAAGAACTCAACAAAAATATTAATATGAATTTTACTTCAAATGAAAGCTACATAACAAGAAATGCTACACTTGCCGATATAAAAAGAGATATAAAGAAGCTTAGCCAATAAGGCTCCAGGATATGACTTAATAGCGGCAGACATTTTAAAAATGCTCCCTCGTAAGGAATTAATTAACCTACTTATCGTAACAAATGCCGCTCTTAGGTAAGAATATGTTCCGAGCCAATGGAAAGTTGCGGAAGTCATAATGGTCTTGAAACCTGGCAAACCATCTCACGAAAGAAGTCTTACAGGCCAATTTCGCTTCTTCCTATAATATCAAAAGTTTATGAAAGAATACTACTCCTGCGCCTACAGCCGATAATATAAGAGAAAAAATTAATACCTGAACATCAGTTCGGATCTAGAAGAAAGATTCCAACAATTGATCAAGTGCATAGAATTACTGACGTAATTGAGAGAGCGCTTGAAGAAAAGAAAATCTGTTCGACAGACTTTTTGGAAGTGTGGCAGGCATTTGACAAGGTGTGGCACGAAGGCCTCAAATTAAAATTAAGACAAGTTCTGCCTCAAGGACTTTACAACATTCTAGACGGATATCTAAATGAAAGACTTTTTCGTGTAAGACACGGAAATGCCTATTCTGATTCCAAAGAAATAGTGGCTGGGGTACCACAAGGAAGTGTATTAGGTTCAGTTCTGTACCTTTTATTTACGCGCGATATACCTCAAACTGAAGATACTATTGTAGCCACGTTTTCTGATGATACTGCAATACTAACAGTAGGCAAAACGATAAGCGAAGCAACAATTAAATTACAAAATGCTCTTAGTAATGTCAATAAGTGGACAAAAACATGGTGAATAGCACTCAATGAACAAAAGTCAGTCCACGTATACAAAAATAAATAAATGGATTACCCGTCTTTCTCGTGTTCCATTTGCAAATGAGGCAAAGTATCTGGGAGTGACTCTAGACGCGAAATTAAAATGGAAGCCGCACTTAAAAAAGAAATGCGAAGAACTAAAAAGTAAATTAAGAGATATGAACTGGCTACTTGGTAAATATTCAAAGGTTAGTATTGAAAATAAATAGATTTTATACCGACAGGTTCTTAAACCTGTTTGGACTTATGGTATACAACTTTGGGGTAGTACCTGCGATACAAACTTAAATAACTTGCAAACGTTTGAAAATAAATTGCTTATGTTATTTGTAAATGCTCTGTGGTATATTAGAAACGAGGATCTTCACAGGGATCTCAGGATTCCTACGGTCCGGGACGAAATAAAACGTTTCGCGCGAAAACATAAAAATCGACTATTAGAATACGCTAATTCAACGATTATTGACATTCTTGACGAGTCGAATTTAGTACGCCATCTGCGAAGAACAAAACCTTCCGACTTGGTGCGGTGAACAGAAAACCGCTTTAAAATCGCGGATTAAGCAGGAACTTTCCCCGGAAAGTAACCTGCAACACGTTACTTAACTTCGTTAAAAATAAATTGCTAGATAAGTTTCAATTTAGACGCAATCGCGAAGTGGAGATGGTTTTAGTGTAGCAAGAATCTCACACACCTATGAGCACGCGCACGCGTTTTTCGGTCCTTATAGAGCCTGATGCAGATTTTGCACCTACCCACGGGAAAAAGGAAAAAAATATCATTTCTTAGAGGCGTAGAGGAAAGTATGGAACTTTTTACATGAAAACAATACTTGCCATATATGTATAATAGATTCTTCCAACTTATGGCTTCTTAATAGATTCTGTGCCAGCCTATGACTAGCTTCTTTCACAGTTCAAATAATAATGAACTCCAGCTGCACAGATTCTCCTTTTTATACAAATTAATTTGACATCCAAATACATAAACAAATAATCTTCAATATCTTATCGAAAATTTTAAAATGATCAACTCGAGTTAATAAACACTCAAACACTCAATACTATTTATCTCTAATATGTATACAGTACAATGCAAGTAAACATTTTTGGTAAAACTAAATCTAAAACCCACTTGCTTTGCTTTTCGGTCCAAATAATAACAGTTTTGGCAAAGGCTTATTAGCCTTTACAGAATAAACTAACAAAAGCTTAAAATATTAGGCTTAAGCTACTAGTAATAGCTGTGACTAGCTAGCTTTAACTTCTTCCAAAAATAGCTTTTACTTTTTTTACTCACAAGGCCCTATGAATGGTCATCATCATCATTATATCAGTTAACTCTTCAGTCTAATTTAAAGTACATAATAGTACTGTAGAGATTTATTCTTTAGTCGAACAGCACGAGTGTTGAATGCTTTCACGTACTCGACTTTCCCGTAACTTATCATGACAAACAAGCATTTAAAACATATGTATGGCCATCTGATATTAAATCCCCCTTCATTTCAAGTTGGTCCTGTGTTATCTTATTACTTAACACTAAAAAAGTAGTCAATTAATCATAATCTTTTGAGTGCACACTGACTGATTATACAAAAAAGGATACACTAACACATTGAAATTTAATACAAATGAAGATTTCTGTAAATTAAAATAAAATAAAATAAGATAAAATAAGTTTAACAGATTTGACTAAAACTTAATCAAATTCCATTACTTTACGTACTGTCATGAGACCCAACCAAATACAAATGGCAACCCTGTAACACAACATTATTGTTAGTTTAAAGATAAAATAATATAAAAGGATGTTTTCTGAATGAACATTTGAAAAAGAAATATTCAGTTGGATGCTGGGCTCTGCTCTGTGAGGAAGGGCGCGATAACAACTCTGAATGTTCCTTACTATACGAAACGAAACATTTCGTATCAAATAAAGTGTTCCGTAGAGAGATCGTCTTAGAAATTTGTGTCGGTCTTCAGCTATACAGCCAGTCATTGTGTGAATATTGAATTGCCGGCATTTTACTCCTGAGGTGTACTGTGTGTATTGTTTAAGTTGGACTGTTAAGAATTTAACATTTTGTCCTCGAAATACTTTAAGATTTCCACCCTGTTTGGCCTGCACGCATGATATAAATTGAGCTGTTAATTTGGTCGGCGCGGATTTTGTAAGGCTTAATCGTAACATTCCGGATTTAGTTGTCTTATGCGGGTGTTTTATTTCAATAAAATAAAATAAAATAAAATAAATAAAAATACGAAATTTCGCGTGTATGTTTAAACGCATCATGTTAAGAAGCTCATTCTGCACTTCAGGATAATGAGTCTGGCCCGAGGATGTGATTAGGTCATCAGACAAGCTAACACTTTTTATTCAGGATGGTGAACAGGCGGAGTATTTGGACGGGTGTTAGTATTCTATTCATTGTGCTTGTTGTTTCTGCTCTGACGTTCTACTTAAGTTTGGGTAAGTTATGCACAAGGATGTGTTGCCCTGCAGTGCATCCAAGGAGTAATTTGCATTTAAAAATTCCTTCGCTTTGCAGAATAAATGAAGATAATGTTTATTTATGTTTTTTTTTTTATTATTTTTATTTTTTATTTTTACAACGTTTAGTGGATGCTAATGATGAGAAAGTGAAAGTGGTTGGGTCTTCTGTAAATAAAACAAGAATAACTCCCGGTTCATTGCAATTTGTCAGAACATAAAGTTTTACTCTTCAATGTCAGAGTTTAATTGTAAAGTGATGTTTAATTTAACTTGTGCAGTGAAAGAAAGAAGGAGGCCAATAGTGTGCCAAACGGATTTTAAGGATTTATAATTTAAACATTCTCAGTTGAACTACAGGCGGAAAAGAGGATGACAGTTTAGGGAAAGTTAATGTCCTTCACGTTACGACAGAAGGTATAATGTATAGTTAAATGATTTTTTTTTTAACAGTTTATGTACTCTCAAGGGATTAAATGCGGGGCAGCGTTTCGCTTGATTAAGAAGACTATACTTGATTAATGATTTAAGGGAGTTGCTTAGATATTTTGTGATTGGCAGTTCAAAATTATTTGACTTACTCATTTTACCATTTCATATATAGGGGTGTGAATACATAGTGGCTAAGAACACAAATAGAAACGAAAAGAGCTTTTAGTTTTGTTGATAAAAAGTTAAATTCCAATATTGAAAAACTATTAATGGTTACATGCAAAAAGAAAGTTTAAATTGATTTAATTAAAAGTTGACGAAGGAAAATAATAAAAGGTGTATTCTTAATTTTGTGAAGCTGCTAGTCGATAGATGTTAAATTTTTGTAACTTCTCAAAACAAAATCAGTTGGTGGTGAGTTTTTATTTGGCTTATCGATCAGATTAATGAGAATTGATGAGCTACACGAATTTATCTTTTCATTTGAGAAACTAACAAAAATACAAATATACAAGATCAAGGGGGTAGTTGTGAATTCCGGTAGTTTTAAATACATTTCGTTTCTCTAACAGCGGATGTCCAAGGGGTACTCCATTTTTTTTATTTTGAAAATATCAAAATATCATCTGTTAATGG
This sequence comes from Dasysyrphus albostriatus, assembly GCA_946251815.1. NCBI lineage: Eukaryota > Metazoa > Arthropoda > Insecta > Diptera > Syrphidae > Dasysyrphus > Dasysyrphus albostriatus. Next base: position 217,815,301 of record OX276335.1, on the reverse strand, counting down.
GTATAATTAAATTCTTTTACGTTGACGTGGGTTATAAATAGACTAAGAGCCCACAGCAGATTTTTGTTGTGAATAAAAAGAAGTATAGGCGTCAAAAAGCTTAATTTAAAGCTATTTAAAGAATCGAAGTCTTGCAGTCCACAACTGGGGCTTTTGTGAATAAACAGTGCATGAAAAAAAAATATTAATGCAACTTCGAGGGTAATAAAGTTAGCCAAAATTGGTTTTCAACCCTTCCTAGAACGCTCCTTGGATCAAATCGCAGAATCCGAGACCATTTGAGTGTATAGTTAGGCCTTTCTACGATACCAGAAAAGCCTCGGTATCGGTATTGGAAACCGAAGCAATACTGAGACGATACCAGCTCCAAAGCATCCGAAACGATACCGAGACCAAACCGGACTTCTGTGACCGAAAATTTACGGATACTTTCGCTAGTGTCGTTTGGTATCGTGAGAAAATTTTTTTTTAATACTATAATTACTCTATTACAAATACAAAATTCTTGTAATTGGTTTCTCGGAAACCGGGTCTTATGGTTTGAATAAATTTTACACTTTTTTCTCTTTACTAAAAAGATTTTTTAAGCAATTATTTAAATTAGAACCACCCACTTCCACGGCCATTTTTCTTTCACTTTTGTTTCTCGGAAACCAATCATTAGATGGATGCCATTTTCAGACATGGCTTTTTAGATGGAGGAAGTGAATTTAATGAAATCCAGCCCTATTTATAGTTCGCCGACTGTTTTAAAAAACATTTTTTACTTTGAATTTTTTAAACGGGCTGGCAGGGCGAGCTATGCACTGAAATGGTCTTGGATTTCGTGATATGTGATCCTAGGAGCTTATCTAACAATTAAACAAATTTCTCTATGTATCGATATTAGCCTAATGAATAGAGCTTTTAAAAAAGAACAATTTCGAGTTTTTATTATTGAATATGTTTGTTTGGTCCATAAGCATTCTACGTTTCTAAATGCGTTTCTGAGAGAATGGTCACACTGGCCATTTTTCAATATTTTTGATATAACTCCAAAACTAAGCTAAATTTGACAGTTTCACATTAAAAACTTTTTTTTTCCAAAATCAATTCTCTATCAAAATGAATGATTAAAAAAAAAAAAAATTACAAATGAAAAGCTATCAAAAACCAACCTAAGAAAATCGAAAAATCATAAAATTTAATTTTTTTTTTACATTGTTCTTAACTTTTTTTCGGAGCAAAGATACATGCTTAAGCAAAATAAAGGAGAGTCTTAAGGCCTTAATATGACATATTAAAAAAGTCATATTAATTGAAAACTGTCAGAGTTACAACCATTCAAAATTTACAATTTCTAATAATTCTTCGCAATTTTTGCCCGAAAGATTTTTTTGGACACCACGTGACAAATTTAACATTCCTTGCGCCTAGTACCGAGTCAAGCCCAGGAAAATTAGACTTTCACTTCGAAAAAATTCCGACAAAGTTGAATTTTGGTACCCTGCACGATTGTCTTAAAGACGCGGCAGGTTTCACTAAAATGGATCCCAAAAGTAATGATGCAGATTTATTGGAAATGATCTCAGGATTCTAAATTCTGAAACCCCAAAATTGTACCTGATCCCTTTTTTGAGTGATAGGCACATATGAAAGTTTGTTGATATCTATCACACAAACTTAGCCACCATTATGACTACTTTTACCACACTTCACTTAAGATATTCACATCTAGTATAAATGACTTACTTTTCAAATATTAATATTTTATTATTTTCAATTATTGTTTCATAATTTGGATCATTGATCCTAATGCCGACATAATTGTTGATTTAGGTAAATCAATACTATTCTTGTTACAATGTTATAGTTTAATAATGTTTTAATTTGTTAATCCGTTTATTTAATAATAATTATGTAATTATAGTTCTTTGCTAAATCAACTTGTGTCTCAAATCGAATTACTGGAATAATTCTTTTCCAATCATCAAAGTTTCAAACTAAACAGTTGAAACTTACATATGATTCTACAAACAATGGAGTTTTCGGCGGCTCCGCTGATATTTTAATAACTGTTCAAGTATTCTGTCTGTTTTTTTTTTTTATAACTATAAATCTAGTTGAGGTCTACATGGCCAGACAAAATTATTAAGATCTGACATATTTTCATTACACAAAAAATTCTTTAAAGGGTCTAATTCTCAGTTCCCTGACGTGTCCCGTTTTCGAAGGGACAAATTCTCACAATTCTTTTATTGAAGTTCCAAAACAAAAATTATTTTTCAATTATTGACGTAAGATAAATTTTTTTATGATATAAATTAATATTTAGTACCATTATGTTTTATTACAAATAAAATCATTGAACTTGGTCCCTCGGCTTTCTAATCAGTCCCCTGACAAATTGAAACAGTTGAAAATATCCTTAACTTTGAAAACTATCAAAGTTTCAGATCAAGCAGCGTGAAGCATTAAGTCTTGTGACTATAAAATCATATTCGTATCTTAGGCCCGTATGCTATTTCATTTTTCAAGAAGGCATTTGTGCGAGAGGTCATGGATTGTCCGTTCAATTTCTCAGTCCCCTGATGAGTATTTACAGAAAATAATTCTATCTAATATTGAACATTATAAAGTGATATTTTCTTGATTTTTAACAATTTTTTTCCCAGCCACTTCAAAATTCCTTTACGCATATATGTATACTTACATATAAATGCCTATAATTCAAAAAAGGGGATCCATTCTAATGGATGGATCCATTCTTGTGAAGAGGGGATGTAGCCAAACTCAAATCGTACAAAAACTTTAGCCCATCGATTAATGAAGTTTTAATAATTTTCTGACAAATTTTACTCCACCGTGAAGTTCTTTCATGATTTTCTCAGAATCTTTTGCTTGTATGGAAAAATAATCTTCATCTTTTTTTTGTGTAGAATGACATAAGCTAAAATTTGTACCTTGCCATCTTTTCAAAAAACTTATAGTTTTCGAGAAATTAACAGAAAACTAAATTATACCCCCTTAAACCATCCCTAAAAAATTAAGCCCCGGCACAAATTAACGGAACTTTTAATGAAAAAGACGTCAAAACAAAGCTCTTCATTAAAATTCAGCTTTGTCCGAATTTTTTCGTAGTTTTCCCATTTTTTTGTCTAATTTTCCTGTTCTAGTCTTATACAAATCGGAAATATTCTTTATAATCGTATTTTATCAAAAAATCGAGTTCGAGTAACGAGTGTGAAATTTGTGATATTGCACGGAAAAAAGGCCATTCGGGCCAAAAGTGGAAAAACTTGAGATGGTAAAGTTTGAATGGGTATATAGGTACCTCTGCAAGTTTGGAATAAAGATTAAATTTTGATCATGCCTTATTAAAGCCATTAGTCTCTACTTTGTTTTGTCCGTGCATGTTTTTACCCAGTCTTTGCTTAAAAAAAAGTTATGTGCAATTGAGAAATAAATTTAAAAACCTTTGATTTTTCAATTTTTTATGTTGGTTTTTGTTAACTTTTGCTGCTAACATTTTTTACAATTTTTCAAACAATCCTTATTATAGAAAATTTAATTTGAATTTTTTAGTCCACAGACTTTAATTTTAATGATTTGAAAAATAAAACTCAAGATATGAGCTTTCGAAGCGAAACCTATTGGCTTTATTTAGAAGGGTTTTTTTTTTTTGAGATGCTTGACTTTTTTAATTGTCTAAATATCTCTCTGTGGACTAAAAAGAAATGTCAGAGCACTATTTTGCCATTTTTAAAAAATGAAGTAACGTGCATGTGGCCCTAATACAAAAGTCTGAAAACCGTTATTTTCAACCCCTCTTCCTTACCACGGGCGGCAAAAAAATCCTGCCAGACTTTTAAATTTGATGTTAAGATGTTTGCACCTACGGACATACTCATTTTTTGGTTTCAAAAACAACCCAAAAACATGCTGCCAGTTTTTAGTCTATATCTACACAAATACATCAGCCGGGGCATAGTTTTGATTTTGGCACTCCTCTACTTATTGAGATGAATGAAAAAACGAAATACTTGTTTGTATTTTTTGTAACCCGGAGAATTATACTTTTTAATGAATTTGCACTTGAAAGCTATCCGGAGTACAGTGGAATCTTATATGAATTACAAAAACAATGTTGGCAGCAGAATCGCTTCCCATAAAAGGTAAAGTAGGATCCTGCTGCGGATAAACCTTTGACGTTTATTCGAGTATCGAACTCGATTGAATAGAATTTTGGTGTCTCGTTATTGGTACTATTGGGTGTGTTTTTTTTCCAGAAAAATCGGGCGAAAAAACGACATCGGGGCCTGGCAACCCCATCACAGAAAAAAAATGGAGTTTCCATACAAACTATCGATAACAAGTATGAAATTCGTGCCGGTAACACAGTTTTTATCTGGGCTAAAGTTCAGTCCCGAAAATTATCACGGATTAGCTAAGTCCAAAGGGGCCTAGCTGTTGTTGCATTTAACATTTAAATTGCTTAGCCCCGAAGTGGTTTTTTTCATCCAAGCCCATTCGGGCTAGGAAAAAAACACATATTGATGCTCTTATGTATCTAAAATTCTCGATGGCTATGACGCTGTTTAGACTGGGAAGATTGAGACCGGTCTTATGGTAGTTTCAGGACAAGAGACGTAAAGGGTCAGGAATGTCGGTCGTGAGGCATGAACAAAATATAAACATCGACCTCATGAGACTCATTTCTTTTGGTGTTTCAATGAGCAAAGCATCGAAGTTGTTGTAGAAAGTGTTTTGAGCCGCCTCTAATGATCGAATGCAGACACGATGAGACTCACGAGTCCGGGCACAGATTTCCCAATCTAAGCAGATGTTTGTAGTGTTTAAATAATGTTGAGTGATTGAGCCCTGTTTAGATTATGACTTTTGGCTTCATCGTGATGATGATTTTGTTGTTGGAATCGATGAGGAGAAAATCTTACTGATGAGCTTATGGCCTAGGCGTAGTGAGCAATCACAGTCTAAGCTAGAGTTGGGGAGTTGACTTCATTTGAGTTCGTTCATTTTAGATCAATTTAGTTGAACAATTAGTAAAAAAAAAAATCAAAAATTTACTTGTTTGAACCACGTGAAAATATATGATTTCTAATGTTATTTGAAATAAATAAAAAAACATCAAGTAAAGCAACTAAAAAATATACGAGTATTATATATAATATATTTTTTCAGAAATGTTTCCTATATTCATTAGCAGCTCATTCATGGTTGTTGGGAAACATCAAAAACTAATCAATTCAAAGACACTCGGATCATATGAAATTTTAAAGTCTAAAGCCGCATTTAGACCTTCGGTGTTATCGTTCATTTTTGCCCGTACGCGGAACAACGAAGGTGTAAATGATAACACCGAGCACGAGCAACGAAGAAATTTAAAGTCGTTTTGAATGAATTTAGCTCGTTTTTCGTTGTTTGTAGAACAACGTTCACCGAATTAAAAAATGAAGGTCTAAATGAGCATTTTTATGAACATTTTGCCGGTTCTTTTACTCTCATAAATAGATAAACATGATGAAATAAATGATTTGGACGTTTTTAAATAAAAATGAGAGAGATTGCTATTCGATAATCGGAACATGTACTCAATAAATGTTCATAAAGATTCGAAGATCGAAACGATATTTAAACTTCAAACTCACTTCAACTTCAATAATTGAGGTTCTATTAAAAAAAAACTGAAAAGAAAATTTAAAAAAAGATAAATGAATGGAGCTTTTCTTTTTCTTTGCATAAAATTTAACGAACTTAATGAACTTGTGAAATAAGTTCACTAGTTCACTTAAGTGAAAGTTTAAGTGAGTTTGAATGACGTTTCGATTTTTGAGTTCACTTAAGTGAATTAGTTCATTGAACTAGTTCGTTCGCTAACTACCACAAATTAGTCTTAACAGGCGTTCTTTCATAAATGCATTGTTGTTTTGTTTTAGATTTCCAACAAAGTGAAAAAACGATCCCATTCTTTCGTAAAAAAACATGGCCTTAAATTAGTTTTAGTTGTAAAATTTTGCAATTTAATATTTTATAGGCAACCATCAACATAATATTCTGCGAACTGTCAAACGTCAACTAGCAATCCACAACATGAGGACGCATTCCACAAAGCATCGAATGAATACTTAACAGTGATGAAACTTATGTTATTTGAATGGTCTGGTCATGAGTATTACTTTATTTCATTATATAGCAGCTTAGTCGTAATTGAGCACGCAAGTGGTGTTTTGGTCCATTTAATGAAAAAGTACTTAAAAAGATTAAACAAATATTACAAAAAAATGTCAACACTTACAAAAATCATGATTGTCAATGTAAGTTGTGTTATTTTCCTTGTCCGAATGGGCTTAAACGAAAAAAACGACGTTGGGTCTAAGCAATTTACATGTTAAATGCAACAACAACTAAGCCCCTTCGGTCTTAGCTTAGCACATATAATTTTCGTGGCTTAACTTTAGTCCAGATAAAAACTGTGTTACCGGCACGAATTTCATACTTGTTATCGATAGTTTGTATGAAAACTCCATTTTCTTTTCTGTGATTGCGTCGCTTAGCCCCGATGTCGTTTTTTTCGTCCGATTCATCTGGGCTAGTAAAAAAAAACAGTAAAGTGGCAACTCTTGTTTGTAGATTTTCTCACTCAGTCACTTAGCAGTTATTCTGTTCATGGTTCATTCGATCTGATAAATAACAGAAAGAAATTTCTGAGTTGGTACTGATGAAACAAAAAAAAATCGCTTGCATGAATGGTTTTGTTTCTGTGACTGATATATATGGTTTTAAGTTAGTGCTCAGTAGGTCAGGAACATAAACAAATTTTTTTCTGTAGATATTGATTCAAAGTGCCATGTATCAGTATTTCGAAAAATGAATTCTTGATAAAAATGGATAAAAAATATTTTAATAAACATTTTGTCTTCAACCTAGCTACGGCACTGGGAATACAGAACAAATAATGATCAACTTTTAAAATACAGAACAATTCTAAGTGTTGTATACAAAATAATTCATAATGAACACTGTCTTTAAATTCAGAAGTGTTCATAATAATAATGAACGAATGGTCCCCGTAGCACGACAGAAAAAGAAAATAAATAGCAAGTTCAACTTTTAAATGTCTGAAGGAACGTCATGTGAATTTTTCAGCCACCAGAAATGGTTTTCCTGCTTTACCGTATCTCTTCGGTCAAATTTGGACACAGTTCTACTGCACCAAATGTGCTTAGCTCCGTCTTGTTCGAGGACGTCTCGACTGTAAAGGAGCCACCGATCTACAGTTCTTGATTAGATTAGCGGAAGCGACGCTCTATCCTGGATCAGCCCTTGACTGTCTAGATAGGGGAATCCATCGGGCGGAATAAAGATGCAGACTCTTGTAGTATTCGTACTTAGGGTAATAAGCCCCAAAAATTTAGCTGTTAGTGTAGGACATCGCTCTTTTAATGTGACCCCGAATAAATGTAATGCAATGCAAGTAATGATCGATCCTGTTTATGCTGGAGCCGTTGTTGTTTAGAACCAGGTTGGTAATGTAATGTTTGTACTCCGTCTTAGGTGTTCTGTATAATCCAACGCGCCGTCGAAGACACTGCCTCTCAAACACTTCAATCTTTTCCATTTGAGATGAGGCAACGTTGAACCAAACCGGACATTCATAAGCAATCATCGGCCGGATAAGGGCCTTGTAGCAAATCACCTCCACCCTGCTATCAAGCCGGCTGCTGTGAGACAACCGTTTCGTGAGGGCAAAAGCTCCCCTAGCCCTGGCTAGAGCATCATTTTATATGTCTGTCTGAGTTAGACGACATATGCCAAGTGTGGTCAGCTTTAGATGAAGACCCTTTAACCATACGGTGTCGAAGGCCTCCTGGTCCAGTAAATAGAGAGGTTTTACTCTACAAAAAGTCGGGTAATTCAAAATTTTTTATATGCTATTTGGTATGGTTGGTAGTTACAAATTTCGAACTTCCTCAACCACTGGATTCAAAATATGGTTTATTGACTCTCCTATTGATCCTTCAATCGATTTTGGTAGTTAGCCAAATCGGCAATAAAATTTCTACGAGACTCCAGTACAGGGACTGAAACAGACAAAAAAGAAAGTGAATTAGTAAAAACGTTTAAATAAAAACCACTTTTTAATCCTCAGCCGATTGTGTTGGTCAAAAATTGAAAATACAGTCAACTCCCTCTGAGTCGAATTTTCACGGGATATCAAAATCAGTTGGAGTTAGAGAGAGTTTTGCAAAAATTGGATTTAGAAAGAAATACAGAATGGAAATTTGAAGGAAGTACAAAAAAACTTGACTGAAAATTTAAAAAAAAACGAAATTTCAGCCTTTTTTGGGAGCTCCTTAGCGCCGTTTGTAGTGGTTGTACAAAAATACTTTTCGTAACATATTTTTTCAAAATTCGTTAACTACAAGTTTACATACTTTTTTTCCTTTAAAATGCACTCAACAAAATCTATAGGCAAAAAACTGACAAAAGTGCAGATTTTTTGTTTGTTTTTTTCCAGGATTTTAAAGGGGGCCGAAGGTGCGTGGCTGTGGAAATTTGGAATTTTCATCAACCTACTTAATAACATATCAAAAATTTAGAATTACCTGACCTTTTTTAGGGTATTCCCCCTTTTTTTTTTCTCTTTTTTTCTCTATTTACTGGGCTTTTTCTCCAAATCAACCAGATAGGCATCCGCACGCTGCTTCTTAGGTTTGTTCCATTGGAAATCAGAAACGAGCTTAGATGCGGCATGAATGGTGTCATGTCCCGCCTTAAAATCGAACTGATTATCCGATATGATATTATATTATATAACTTTTTCGATTACATCGATTAACTACATCTTCTAACCCTGAGGCCACATGAGCCAGAATTGGCTAGCCAGTCGCAATACACTCACATTTATTTACCAACACATACAAGCCAGAGCCAGTAACAGGGTTCAGCAGTACTTTTTCTGAGCTGATTTGGAAAATAGGTCTAAAACTAAAATTGGCTCACATTTTATTTTACAAAGTATTAATAAAATCAGTCCATATGTCTATTCCTAAAAAACTCAAATGTTTTTAAATTCACTAACGCCCATATTATTCACTCGTTTAATCCGATTAATCCAATTGGATTTAAACTACATTCCGGAGGTCAGTTTAAGTTGTTAAATCCAGATTAAGACTTAATTTCACATTATTCCATTTTTCTTGACAATTTCAAGTAGTGATATCAAACCAAAAGTTTTTCAACCGAGTTTAACCAAAAATTTGTTATAACGCATGAAACGCTGTTTTTGGAAATCGAGTTAAGGCGAAAACGACGTCGACGACTCTGTCTCTTGCCATAGTCATCCAAACGTAGTTTCCAGTATCGTGGTCATTAAGCTGGTCTCGCTGTGGGTCTTGCTATGTCCATTCAAACGGGAAACTATGTCGTGGTTGTCTCGCTATAATCTCGCTTTGGTCTCGCCATGATATTTACACATGCTTTTTGGCATTGAGCCTATTCTGCCATCATCTCACTTTGGTGTCGCCATAGTTTCGCCAAAGTTTTTTTTTGTCAAAATTGAAATTTTAAAAGTGGTTAAAATAAGCTCAAACCATGTTAAAAAGTCCAAACGTGGTTTCAATGTCATGAATGAGTTATAAGGTAGTAAGGCTTTCCCAAGCCAAATTGAATAAATATTCTCATTAAACGCCGTGTAAACTTATTCTGACAGGTAAAGTTTTCATTTTCTTTCTGAATGCTTCGCGTTGATTTGGGAGAGTTTTAACAGTGTCCTAGTTTTGTCGCATGGCGTCAAGGTGTTTTTTGAACATCGAAACTTGAAAAAGCGGAATATCATTGAAGTTATATTTCTTTCCCTAAATTCGGAATAGACTTACTCCATTTGGAGTAATATCCGAACGCTGGCCAGTATAGAAGCCAGCCAGTCTAGAAGCTAGGAATTTGACAGTCAATGTATGTAGCCAACTGGCTACACATAGTACAGGCTTGTGTTTAAGTTTAAAAGTTTATATTACAATATAAGCTTCACAGGTTTATTGACATTAAAATTCTTCATTTGTTTTATCGAATTTTTCCTTAAATTAATTTAAGAACAGATATTTGTGCACGTTCGTATGGTCATTATGATCCTTTAAGTATATTTTTTGTTTGTTTTCCTCTAGCACAGATGGACATTTCAGTGGAACTTATCAAATAATATATGGAATCATTTAATACAATAATTTCATTACTTATTATTGAGTTAAGTTATTGTAAGCCCTTTTTATATTTTTCTACAGTGCGGTTATCTTGGTTAAATGCATTTTACATTTGTTTTTGTTGCTTAAAGTAATTACTTTAAATTATCAAAGTAGTTTTTGCAAATATAATAAGCAATTTAACATTAACCAAAGGAAAAGAAAACAGACAGGACTTAAGTATTAAGTTGGAAGCTCACTAAGTCCCCTTTCACACGAGGAAACTGGGTAAGAAGGGCAGAAGGAGAGAGGGGTGAACAAAATCTCCCCGGTCGAGGATTTGAAGAGTTTTTTTTTGACCTTTCTTTTCACATCTACGCTTAACTGTCTGACCAGAATAGAGTGCTGCAACTGGAGCTGCAGCTGCAACTGGAATAGCTGTCAAAAAATGCTTAACGTGCTTTTTTTTTACTCGCCCACAATGTGCTGTACAGCTTTCTGATATTTTGGGCATTTGAAGTCAGCTGTGCGAACTTAATTCAACACAAAAATAGAAAACAAAACAAAAATAAAAGTGGATAGTGATGAAATGGAAGCTAAAATTACTTTACGTCTTTATCAGAGATCAAAAAGAGTTTGAAATTCTCTTCAAACCCCAAGTAAGGACTTGGTTGCGCTCACAATTTTGAAACGTCAAAAAAGCTGCATGCAAACGTTAAAAGTTGGCCAACTTGTCCAGCTGCGTATGCAACTCCGCCTGCAGCCTGCGTCGCGTTCAGTTTGTATCTATGGATTTGTGTGTATTTAACATTTTGACAGCTATTCGAGTTGCAGCTCTGTCTCCATTCTGTTCAGGCAGTAAGGTGCGTTCAACCAATAGAATTTCAGGAAATCTCAAAATTACCTCGATTTTGTTTCCCCGTGTGAAAAGTACAAAAGATTTTTAAGGAAATTAAAAGAAACGTCAAAAAAAATCTCCAGCAACTTGTTTCTTCGTGTGAAAGGGGACTAAGCTTAAATCACCAACCAACTAAAAAGTAGTTTTCCATAGACACCAGACTCATGGGACTTATTTGATGTTGTTTCAATGTACAAAGCATTAAAGTTGTTGTTGTTTCTATGTGTTTTGAGGCACCTCAAATTTGCAAATGTAGACACAATGAGACTCACGAGTCCGGACTTAATTTTCAGCAATGTAAACAGACTCATATACTTACATATTGTTAATATATCTCTTTTGTATTTCTTTATTGAGTACGTTAGTTTTAATATTTAATTGTGAATTCTTCTAAAAGTAAATAAAACAAGACCTTTCAGAGTCTTAATAATTAATTGTTAGTGCGTTGGACTGTCACTCAAAAGTTTAAAAAAATATCGATTGCCAGCCTCTGCCATTTGAAAACCAGATAGCCTCTTTGCGAGGAAGTAAAGAATTGGCCAAGAGTACTCTTTGTCATGGACAAATGCTTTTCATCTTAGCCATTTGGTCTCGGTATAAAACTAAAAGTCCTTCCTCTCTATTCCTACCGAAAACGCTCACAAAGGAATGGTCGAGTATAGAGAAAGTCACTAGGCCATGGTTTTCCACTAGCTGTCGCGCCACCGAATTTATTTTTGTTATTTTAAGTGTGTCTAACCAACTGTACCGCACTTGAAACCATCGTTAATAATATTTGGTCACATCTCATGCTTTGACCTTGTCTCTTCAAGTACCAAATGTATTTTGAGTGTTTTATATAGTGAAAAAGGCGCGAATCGGCTAAACAGAAAGACAGAAAAAAAAAAACTAATCAAAAAGCCAAAGACAAGGATTGAGGATATAAAAATATCTTTAATAAAACATAATTAGTTAATGTAGACGGCGGCACATACATCTGTTGTTGTATTATGGGATCCTGCTGATAAAAAAAACCAAACCTATAAACTTTGTTTCTATAGTACGTGTTGACTGTTGATGTCAAATATTTTTATTCTTTTCATTTTTTGTGTTGGTTTTATTATGATTATGCTAATAAAACATAAGATGATGATGAATGATAAATCAGTGTTTTTAGATTTACGGTTTTGCTCAAATGGAATGGACGAAATTTAGCTAGAGTCGAGAATATGGACGTTTAAGGATTTAAGGATGATCTAATATAATATATAAGGGATTGATGTAATATAGCTACTGTTATGGACCAAAATAGGCATATTTCAATGAAATACATTTATATTGTCACTACTTAAATTCGTAGATCTGTAAGGAGTGGTAATAAAATGTGTGACAGTATTAGTTTATTACAATTTTATAGTGGTCCTTAGAATAAACATTGAGTAAATTCACTCAGTGTTTTGATTGAAAGATATATGTACATATTTAAAATGTGTGAGAAGGCTTAAGAGCCAAATACATATGTATATTGATTATTGCTTTATTGAATACATTTTTCGATGTGACATACATTACTCAATGTTGAATCTATATTGTAACCTTTTGTTTACCAAGCAGGTGTACCAACCAGGATACATAAACTACACAGAGATATTTTGACCTTGGAGATGTAAGATTATTTAAAAAAATCATTTTGATTTTTTTTTAATTCGCAAAATATTTTTTCGAAAAATTTGATATGCAATACAGAGCCCAGTCTTTGCTTTGGAAAAGAAATGGCGAGAAGCTGAATTTAGGTATACACCCTCCTTGTGGGATTCTAAGGAAACTGTTAAACTTTGCTATCGATATATGTAAGCACCACTTACAATTTTACGGAGGGTCATAGGCCCCCCAAATGCTTTTTAAGGAATATTTCCCGAAAGTTAGCTCCTATAGAAAAAATGTCTTGGATTATATTGTAGCTTCAAAAAATTCCTACAAATTACCTCACTTTTTTTCTTAAGAGTAACCGTTTTCGAGATAATTCAATCGCAAAGTTACGGTTTTTAATGTTTCTATTTAAAATCGGTCAAAGAGGTACAAGGTGAGCTTTTTTTTGCGTGGTATCCTTTATAGGAATATTAGAAAAATGGTACTGAAAATACATACAGGGATTTATTTAAAGGTTTTTGGAAATAAACGGAAATGAAATGAATGAAAGTAATACGCAGTGCCACCATCTCGATATACAGAAGAGGACATCTCGTTATCCTGGTCAATTTACCATCAAAAACATTGACGAAATTGCGATCGAGGCAATCCGGATATCCAGACCAAAGCTAAAACAGGAAAATACAGTGAAGAAGCTTGACTCCGGATGGCTACAGTCGCAAGAAATCACTAGGTTTTGATCGAGTCTCTCGTACCACCCTGTTAAAAAGCCTTCTTCCATCAAAATCAAATCATCAAAACTACCACTATAGAGAACCAGTGGAAGAATTTCCCCGATGCTTTCAAAGATGCTACCTCTGACATATGCTGGGCCTCGCATGACCACCACAGCGAAACCATGAGTGTCAAGTTAGCAAAGCAACTTTGACAAATCAAAAAATGGGTAGGTTGATAATTTGCCGTTGAATGTTTTCTAAACTTTTTTGGGTGCTTTGCTAACTTGACAAATCTCGAAAAGCGGTAAAAACGTCTTTTACTTAATGTCTTATGGCTAGATAATTTGCCGTTAGTAAGTCTTTAATTAGCTGTGAAAAATGTTATCTAATCGCGTTACGTTTTCCTTGTTTTTTCTTGCGTCCTTTGCTAACCTAATATCAAATAAGCAAAGTATCATCTAAAAAAGGAGTAAAAACTGCTAATATCGAATGGTTTTTTGCGAGATAATTTGTCATTAACTAGTCTTGAATTAGTAGTGACAATTTTGAATTTGTCGTGCAATGTTATCCACCTACCTATTTTTTGATTTGTCAAAGTTGCTTTGCTAACTTGAAACTCATAGAAAACAAATAATAAAAAATACATAGAAAACGTCACATGAACAATTTGATCTTTTCACAACTCAATAACGACCAATTAACGGCAGATTATTTAGTACTAAAATATTCAAATTTTGAAGTTTTTACCACTTTTCAAAAAAAAAACATAGAATGTAAAATTCTAAATTGTCACAACTAATTAACGGGAAATTATTATGTTGATTTTCCGAAGTTTTACCAAAAAAGAAAAAAGAACTTCCCAGGTTTACAGGGCTGGAACCGAAGACTGCAAAATGATCAGGAGGACGTCGTAGTAGAATAGCAGTCGGTGCTGAGGTTATGGAAAATCAATCTCTGCAAATTATACAATAGCGATGATGAACCGAATTCCGCTGTCATGCTGATTGCATAGGTCTGATGGCCATTGCGGCCAAGCAATCGTCTCAGTATCGGTCTCGTATAACTCAGTCTCGTTTGGTCTCGTATAACAAAGTCTGGTATCTGTATCGGTATCGGTCTCATCTGGTTTCGGTCTTGTCTCAGCCACAAACAAAATTAAAATGAATTCTGCGTCAAAATATCATAGCAAGAGAACAATGCTGTTACACAATCATTGGAGCCGTTTCCGAGAAACCAAGATTTTGGAAAAAAATATGAGAGGCAGTTGATGGATTTCATTAAGTCACATCCTCCAGCAAAAAAGAACCAAGTCTGAAAATGTCATCCAAATGATTTGTTTCAGAGAAATAAGTAAAATAATGGAAAAATAAAATAAATGTTTTTTTTTTTTTTGTTTTTTTTTGTCCTTCCCAAACTCATTTGTTTGTGCAGGCTTTTAATGGAGAGTGCACGTTGCTCCATCAAGTCGGCAAAGAACTCACCGATGTCTAAAAAAAAGTGCAGAAAATATGACGAGCTGTCATATGATTTCTCCAACATCGTTCTTGAAAGAATTATGCAAAGCTCAAATCCAACCCCTCGTGGGATGGCACAATAGAGGGGTATAGTGAAACAAGGGGAAGAGGACCTCAACCAACTTGGCATGTAAAACTAGAGACAGCTAGTTAGAAACTGAGCCGGCTGGAAGAAACTTGTTGGTTGAGGCCCTGGACCGCACCGAACTGCGCTACCCTAAGTAAGTAAAGAAGTCAGTAGTAGTTGTTAAAGATTAGACTACGGAATTAGTATTCTTAACCTTGAATCAAATAATAGATAATTAAGAACCATTAAGCTATTGTCTAAATAATCAGGAGAAGGGCTGCCGTTTCATTTTTTGAAAAAGCAGTACTTCAAGGAAAAAAAAGCAGTACGTCAGTGAAATATGTCTGCCTTGGTTCAAAAAAGGCCAATTTTCTTAGAAATTAAAAAGCAAAATTGTTTATTTCTCAAAAACTAACAAATTGAAAATTTATTTTGAACTGTAAAAGGGGTAAAGTGCAGTTATTTTCGAATATCTCAAAAGTGTTAGTTTATTGCGGAAGTTAATATGGAAGCCCATGCAATTCTTCACAAAAAAGATCATAGCCCTACTTTTTCGTAAGAGCAACAGATTCTGAGAAAACTGTGCACAAACGCTATTGCAAAATTTATTTCTGTAATGAAATCAGATTGGATACAAAATCTCGTATTTAAAATTTTGCACTACGAAATCTCCCAATCACAAAATTTCGCCCCACTTTTAAAAATCTTGCAATCACAAAATCGCACGAACTGAAAAGCCGATTAAGATCTCACAAAATTTACAAAAAAAAAATTAATTGTTTAAAATACGCTTTGGAAACGTTTTCGGGATTGTTTATTTGTTGGCAGGATTTTTATTTTACAGTTCAAAACTGAGATTGATATTACTTTGAAATTTTCATAAAACTTGGGGTGAGATTACGTGTTTCAAGGTTTATTTCGTTAGTCAAGATTTTGGATTGACTTTTTTCAAGTAGGTGGCCTTATTCTTACCCCGTACCGGGGAGACGATGATGTAGCCAAACACAAAACTTATACAAAATTGTGCCCTTCGATTAATACAATTTAAATCCATTTTTCTTAAGATGCTACACCAGCAAGTTCTTTCCCGTTTTTTCTACCTTTCTTATGTAGCATTACATGAACTACAATTTTCAACTAAACGATTTTTCAAAGAAACTGATTGTTTTCGAAAAATGAGAAATAAGCCTTAAACTGAATTTACCCTCTTCATTCGAACCATATATTTTTTTTGTCCTAGCCCATATAGATGGACTTTTTGGAACCAGCTCAAGACGTCAAAACGAAGCCTTACCATCACCATAATTCAGCTTTGTCGGAATTTTTCGAAGTAAAAATTTTCTGGAAATTCTTCAAAAGAATTTAAAAATGTATTGCTTGGCAGATGGACTACATTATGCAGGGAGCAGAACATAAAACATTTACATCGTAGGCGTAGCCATCCCGGGATTTCTGTTCTATTTTACCTGTTCTAAAAAATTCATTACTTCAAAAAAAGAACTACTTACAAACTTTAAGGAATTCTGATTTTAAGGTGTGTTTAGAGACAATAGCAAAATTATATGAAAATAGCAAAATTATATGAAAATTTTGTACGGAAAAAACGAAAAGTTGTGCGGCAAGCAATTCCCTTAATTCTGCCAGTGCTGTCGAAAAAAAGCTTTAATTATAATGTTTTAAAATTTGCATAAGGAGTAGTGAAAAAAAACAAACTTTTCCAAGAGAATATAAACTTAGGGTATTAAAAATGGAAGTTCTTGGAACACACAAAATTTATCCTCTGTTCTGAGGTTATAGCTGCTACTAATTCCCACTTGCTACATTTCAGATTACGTTTGCCTATTAACGCATAAATTACTTTATCTAATAAGATTTTGGGATTGATTGTTCTGATTTGGAAATATAAATCTTCAAAAAATAAAATAAAAATTGGTATTTTGTCTTCAGATTCTGTCATCATAAATTCTTAAATGCAGAAGTTTGTCAATCAAATGTGGCACCTTCCAAGCATTAGAGTCCACTTTTCTCTAATAAACACTTTATATCTTATTTATGGTTTGCCTGATTAGCACTTCCAATCGACAAATGTGTCTTAAATAAGAAATAAAAATGTCCCAACCCATTTCTCCATCACTTGCACCTCATCTCACATCGATATATTTGTGTATTTTCATTAACAACAACTCCTTTGCTTAATCAATATGATTAAAGTTCAATTTTATTCTTGTTTCTTTTCTTCCTTTTTTTTACATTTTATTCCCCCAATGACAACGTGCGACAATAGGACCATGTCCCCGAGGAACATTTGCCTGTGACAATGGAACATTATGCTTGCCACAACGTAAGTTATGCGATGAACGTTCGGACTGCAAGGATGAAACCGATGAGCACCCCGTTGAATGCGGTATGTTGTACGGTAGCAAGGAGTTAATATCGAATATAGTGGCAACAGCCCATTCACGTAATGCCACTTCCAATTCCAATAATAAAGATTGTGGTAATAGAGCTTGGGTTTTGAAAATGATAATATTATTATTATTTTTGTTGCTTGGTTTTTATTGTTGTTTGTGTATTTTCAGAAATTCAAACATATCCGAAACAGTGTTCCTGTAGAAAGGCAATAATACACTGTGGACGTAATTCAATGGTTACTGAAATTCCACAGATAAGCAAAGAAGTGAGTTTAATTTGGTGTTTAGTTAATGCAAGGTGAGTTTAATTTTGTGTTAAATTAATGCAAGGGAGGTTTCAACTTTAATTGCTTGCATGTTATATCGATGCATGGTGGTAAAAGATCTTTAAAATGAGCGAAACAAGAAGAATTGATGTTTCCTGGATTCATTTCAGTCTAATGAAACACTTTTAATATGCAGTGAATTATTTTTCGACAGTCATTCTGAAGGTCTGCCGATCAATTCCCAAAACTGCCACCTAAAAAAAACAATATTTTTATGTAGGTACGTTTCTTCTGACTGATTGTTTTACTTTTAGTTCCAGGTTCAATTTATATTAAAAAAACATTGCACATTAGATAAGACCCCATTGTGCAGGATGAAACAATAATTTTTGAATATCCGCGGCCACCTCCTCCGTAATTTTCCGGTCGTTTATTTTGAATGCTTAAAACACCCCAATCTTGAATAAAAAAAAAATAATAACAAAACTGAAAAGAAAAAAAAAACACAATAACAACAAAATAATTTTGAAACAAACGAACACACACAGATTTTACTTTGTCTTCTATCTTCTTTACTTTGCTCTTTCTTTCTTTTGTGTTGATTTGAAATGATTTCAAGGACCATTATTCTGAGGCAGTTTTACATTTTTTTTTTTTTTGGCTTAGGAATTTAAGACGTTCATTTAAACACCACCAATCCAAACCACATCATCATCATTTCATCAAAATAAATCCATCACGAAAAATTGATGCTATTATTTCTATCTTTTGGTTGTCTTCTTAAAATATAAGTGATAAATTTCGAGGACATATTGCTTTCTCATATCGCGTTTTATTTAAGTTAAATGTTCAATGCGGGAATATTTGATGTTTCATAAATTACAAATAAATATTTTTATGTGGCGGGAATGTAAGTAATTTAATGTTGACGCTGGCATTACTTAAGTAATGCAACCAATATTGTTGTTTTTTTTTATACGATGACAATTCTCAAAGAAAGAATCGGTACCAAATAATACAGTCCCTGTAGTGAAGTCCCGTAGAAATGCCCATACTGATTTGTCTAAATACTAAATTCAATTAAAGTGCATATAGGATAGTACATGTAGTACCATGTGGCATAATGGTTAGTGCGTTGGACTGTTATGCCGAAGATCTAGGTTCGATTTCCAGCCGTTGGCGTTGGCACCTAAAAACAGAATTGTTTTTCTAGGTACCTAGGTACTGCCTCTTGCGAGAAACTGATAAATTCTCCAAGAGTATTCATTGTCATGAATAAGTGCTTCTTATCTAGCTGCTTGGACTCGGCAAAAATTAGTAGGTCCGTTCCCTTTCTGCCAACAACACACACACATGGGAGTTTCAAGTCACTAGGCTCTGGCTCTCCACAAGCTGTTGCGCCACCAAATTTATTTTTATTTTCAATTTATTTAAATTTTTTCACAAAAGAAAAGCAGAAAAACTTGGGTAGACATCACCGTATTCTGGATGGGGTGTTTAAGACGCCATTTTCACAAATGGCCGACAAAGAGTATAGTGTTATTTTTTATGGGAGAACTGAAAAATCTCCATAAAATCTAAACCACTAAACTGATTTTGATGAAATGATCTGACATGATTAGCAACAAGATGAAAAGCCAATTAAATTAATTTTTGCCCACCGCCACACCCCTTTTTCTGAAAAAGTAATAAATCGTCTAAATTAATACAAAATTCGAATGTTGCTTTAGTAAACCTTATACCAATATTTTTGTTGAAATACAAGCTGTACAAAGTTTTAACCACACCCATTTTGTGGGTGTTTTTGACTGTTTGACTTAAATGAAGTCAGTTTAGAAAGTTGCGGAAGTCATAATGGTTTCAAAAACTTGCATACCATCTCACGAAAAGAAGTCTTCCAGGCCGATTTCGCTTCTTCCTATAATATCAAAAAGTTTTCGAAAGAATACTACTCCTGCGCTTGCAGCCGATAATACATATAAAAGGAATAATTAATACCTGAATATCAGTTCGGATTTAGAAGCAAGTATTTGGCTGGGGTACCAGAAGGAAGTGTATTAAGTCCAGCTCTGTACCTTTTATTTACACGTGATATACCTCAAACAGAAGACATTATCGTAGCCACGTTTGCTGATGATACTGCCATAAAAGCAGTAGGCAAAACGATAAGCGAAGCTACAATTAAATTAAAAAATGCTCTAAATAATGTTAATGAGTGGACAATCAACAAAAGTCAGTCCACGTGTACTTTGCGTATACAAAAATACATAGATAGAAATGACAATGAGGCAAAGCATCTGGGAATGACTCTAGACGCGAAATTAAAATGGAAGCCACACGTAAGAAAGAAATGCGAAGAACTAAAAAGGTAATTAAGAGACATGAATTCTGTAAATATTCAAAGCTTAGTATTGAAAATAAATTGATTTTATACAGGCAGGTACTTAAACCTTAAACTTAAATAACTTACAAACGATTAAAAATTGCTTATATCATTTGTAAATGCTCCTTAGTATAGAAGAAAAGAAGATCTTCACACGGATCTTTAGATTCCTACGGTTCGGAACACACTAATTTTACGATTATTGACATGCTTCACGAGTCGAATTTAGTACGCCGTTTGCGAAGAACAAACCCTTCCGACTTGGTGCGGTGAACACAAAACGGCTTTAAAATCACGGAATAAGCAGGAACTTTCACCGGAAAGTAATCTGCAACACGTCAGTTAACTTCGTTAAAAAATAAATTGTTAGATAAGTTTCAACTTAGTTGCAATCGGTAATTGGAGGTGGTTTTAGTGTAGTAAGAATCTCACACACCTATGAGCACGGGTTTTTTGGTCCTTCTAATGCTTGGCACAGGTTTTGCACCTACCCACTTTGAAAAAAGTTTAATTTTAAGAAAATCTGAGCCACCTTATCCATTATAATGAAATTTTCACCCGAATAACGAACATGATAAGACCTGTTGAAGATTGTGCTTTCCAGGTTAACGCCACTCTTGTGAACTATCGGCTTCAGGACTAGGTTGAAGAAATCACAATATGATAGCGCATCTGGTGCATGTACCCTATGAGGCCATCTCCTTCATACTTGAAAAGTTCCGCAGGTAGGCCATTCGAACCGGCGGAATTGTTGTTCTTGGCTTGTGGATGGTTTTCTTAATTTCTTTTTACTGAGCGCTTGGACTGGATCTTTCCTATTTTTTGAATTTCATGAAGTTGTTACAGCAAAGATTATATTTAGGTTGTACATTGAATTTTCCATTCTTCAAGCCTGTTTTTTTGTCAACAGTTTCATTGATACCTTTAAGAGGTGTACTTCAAAACTTTATTTACAGACTTATACAAATACATATGTGTGCAGCTTTCTTATTAATTTAATAAGGCTTCTTCAATCTGATTTGTAGAAGCACGCAAAAAAAACCTTTTAAAACTGTTTTCGATCAAATTGCAGCCACTTCCATTTCCAAAAACAGTTTTCCCCCTATGTCATTGTAAAATTGCTTTCTATATTGATACGGCTTTCGGAAAATAAAAAAAAAAAATTAGAGCAGTTAAATGATGTTTACGTTTTTGAGAATGTAGTTGATACCTGAGATATTACAAATATTAAGTGATCTGTGGAGTCAAAAAAAAATTAAAGCTGTTAGAAAAATTCTGTTTTGATTTACGTTTTCAACTCTGTAGGTACTTTTATAAAATGTATTTTTTTATTAATTTTATAGGTCACACATCTAATGGTTCTAAGCAGCAATATAACCTTAAGAAATGATTCATTTCAAGAACTTAACTTAACTTATATGTAAGTTTAAAAAATTCAAAAAAAAAATACAAATTATTTATTGATTTTAAATCATTTTCAGTTCATTAAATCATGACAACATATCAACAATCCCTTCTGGAACTTTCTCTAGTCAAGTTAATCTAGAAAGACTGAAACTTGGTTATAATAAAATCCAAAAACTGCCTAAAGGTTCATTTCGAGGTCTTTTATCGCTTGAATGGCTGTTCCTTAACTCGAATCGTTTGAAGGATTTTTCATTTGCAAATTTAAAGGATGTCCCAAAGCTTCAGTGGCTTAATTTAACCGACAATTGGTTAACACTGGAAAGGGATCAATTTCCCAGAATGGAGAACATCTATGAAATGTAAGTATGTCTTATGACTTTCAAAAAAAAAAAAATGGTAAATTATAAGAGTTTTCATGAAACAGCGTAAAGTCATCGTTAACTTAGTGAAGTTGTAAACTTCGTAAATCTGTTAAATTTTTCATATAAATTGCGAATGATTTACGAAGTTTAAAACTTTACTACGCTTACGAGTTCCGTTTGTATGAAAATCCTTAATACATGTAATTCAAAATTAAATTGTGGAATTCCGTTTTTAGCTGGTCATACATTTAGGCTAGTCAGTATAAAATAACAATCAATGTTTTTATTATTGATTATGTTGTTTTTTTTTGATAAACACATGCTCTCCCTCTCCCTCTCCCTCTCTCTCTCCCTCTCCCTCTCCCTCTCCCTCTCCCTCTCCCTCTCCCTCTCCCTCTCCCTCTCCCTCTCCCTCTCCCTCTCCCTCTCCCTCTCCCTCTCCCTCTCCCTCTCCCTCTCCCTCTCCCTCTCCCTCTCCCTCTCCCTCTCCCTCTCCCTCTCTTGACACTTTAGTGTCAATTTGACACCTTTTCGTACCCTGGACACTAGGACACTTCTTTTTAAAAATATTTGATTTTGGACACCTTTTAAAAATTAAGCAACCTTTCGGACACTTTTTGAAATAAACATTTCTTATTTCAAATTTATTTGAATTTGTAGGAATAATATTGCCTTTGTCGTATAGCAATGTGCATGGATTGGAGGAATAATTTCTAAATAAATACTTATCGAAAGCAAATGACACTCGTTATAAAGGGTGCAGGGAAACAATTCCAAGGGCATCTGCTTCACACAGGAGTTTATTTCATCATAAGGGGAAATCTGTTCCACTTTTTAAAGTGCAATTCATTCTCACCTAGAGAGGGAATTTATTGCACTTTTTAGTGAGAAAGATCTCCACTTGGAGAGTGGAGTTTTTGTATGAGAGTCAACTTCACTTCTTTTTCTTTGATTCGTTCTTAGGAGGTATTTTCTTAATCATAGTTTCTTTAAATCTAAATTCCTTAAATGTAAAAGAAACTTCGCATACACCCAACCTAGCACCCACCCCAAATCCTATAATGAGCCCAAGCAGGGGGTTGCAGGGGGGCAGCATGCCGCCCATACATACCTCACTATTTATTCGCCATAATGCTGGAGTATTTCAGCAAATTAATAATGTCGTTTTCTACATTAATGAATCAATAATATCCCAAATTCCAAATTTTAGGTGGGAAAAAATTCCACAAATTTCGGATGTAATTAGTTCCCTCTCGCGGTGAGAATAAATTGCACTTTGAAAAGTCGAATAGATTCCTACTCATGATGGAAGAAACTCTCATGTGGAGCAGATGCTCGTGGAATTATTTCCCTGCACCGTTATAAAGCCCTTTGTAAAGTGCCTTTCACTTAAGCTGTGATTAGCAAACTGCACTTTTGCTCCTTATGAGTGGTTGCGAATAGACGCGAATTGTCATACAAAATAAACAGGCAAAATGGGTGCTAAGAAAATTTAAGGTTAAATTCCATGGAATTTTTCATTTGCAGATTTGTGGAATGCGTCCTGATGTTGTGGATTGCGAGTGAGTGTTTGACAAATTCCATATATAATGTAAAATATAAAAATGCTAAATTTAACAATTTAAACAAATTTTAGACCGCGTTTTCTTTCAAAAATTGAAGAAAAGATCTTTTATTCAGTTTGTCGAAAAGTAAAAACAAGAATTTGTTAATATTTGAGCTTGGAATTGCAAAACTAATTTATTCGGGTTTGCAGTTCGCAATTGAACAATTGAGTATGTACCTATTCAATTTTTTTGTTATTTTAATACAGCTAGCTATTAAAATTTTAATTCAGTGATGCGTTCTTATTGAAATTTGTAAAGGACACCTTATTTCCTCTCGGGCACTTTTTTTGACACTTTCTCAAAACTTCCAGATGTAACACTGCCCTCTGCCTCTCCCTTTAGTAATTTTTTCAAATTTTTATTTCACCCCTTGGTTTTCACAAAATCACAATGTATGGACTAGATTCAGACGAGAAAAAAAATTCTATTGGCTGTCTATTTCCCCCCTTCCCCCTTCAGACAGGATGGGTAATTTTTTAAGAATTTGACTCCAAACAGAATAAAATAGTTAAACAAAACAGGAACGCTTACTGTGCCACGCTATAAATTTCGCGTGTTAGAATCACCCTAACCCCATAATTATTACCTTGAAGTGAAAAGAGACCTATTGGGAGTGAAATCAAAATCTTAAGAAATAAGGGAAATGCTTTAAATCGAATGATGGCTTTCTAATTTTTGCAGATTTTTATTTTCATCCCCAAAATTTGCTGTAGTGAGAAATTAAATTTAACTTTTTAATTTTTGCATACTAGGTGATTAAAATATATTAACAAATTTAAAACATGTATGTTGAAAGTATACAAGGAAAAAATCCCATAAGAGGGTTTAATATATTTTTCCCCGCTTGAACAGAAGAGAAAAATTAATTGAAAAATTACATTAAATAGTAAAAAATTAATTAAAAAACAACAGCAACACTGCAAGCATTGTTTTTTTTTTAGCTTTTTGAAAAGCCAGAACTCCACTCTTATAATTTCTTTTCAAATTAAGTTCTTTTAATAAATAGGTTCAGCAAAAATTGTTTTCAAATGAAAAAAATTAAAAATTGAATTTTTCTTCAAAGTGTTGAGTTGAAATTTTTGCTTAAACTGTTCTTCAAAAAACTTAATTTAAAATAAACTATAAGAATGTACTTTTGGCTTTCCAAAAAGCTGCAAAACAGTACTGTAAATGTTGCCATTGTTTTTCAATTAATTTTGTCTATTCAATTTAATTTTTTTTAAGCTGTCCCTCCTGTCCATGCGGGGGAAAATATTACCCCGTCGTATGGGATTATTTTCTGGTGTACTTTCAACCTACATGCTCTGAATTTTTATGCAGATTTAACGTGGATCACCTAGTATGCAAATCAAAAACGGAAATTAAATTAGCCCCTACAGTGAATATAGGAGATAAAAATAAAAAATTTAAAAAAAGTTGGAAATTTTTCTTTCTTTATTTGGAGCTGATATAGACCCATACAAATATAAAAGCTAATAAAAAAAAACCATTATTATGACCACCCTAATGTACATAATGTTCCAAAGATTTTTTTTAAGGGTATGGACAATCAGGAAAATGGTGAGAAAATTTTACTGTAATTTCGTTTTGGGTGTAGCTACTTTATAATGCGCGTGCATGATTTTTATAAATATTTTTTAACACTGATTCAAAAATAATTATATTTAAGATGCTACAAGAAAACCTTAAGACGTTATAGTCTTTTTGAAAATAAAAAAAATTCTTAGACCATAGATAATTGTACTGACTTATGGACTCTCCTTTAATCTTGGATACGATGAAAAGAAATATTTTTGGCTTTCAAAATGACTGTTCGAATTTGTATTGATGATTTATGGTAATAATCCACCACGTGCCTCCCACTCTAAAACACATTCTTTCACCACACATATCCTTTTGATTCTTGGTTTTATTGACAAATAAAACATTTATTCTAAGTTTTTTTTAGCATGCCATCATTTTCAAAAAGTTTTCGGTAATAATTTACCTGACAAAGTAGTCAAAAGACAATAACTTTTTTAAAGGTAGTCGCATAGATTTGGTTTTGATTTCTTATGAAATCTATGACAGTGTTGAAAACTTCCTCAAAATCATGTGTCATAAGCTTCGATTGTAACAAAAAAATATATCAGTTTGATAAACTTCCATTTTCCGCCTTATATCCACTCCTGTAAAAGTGTCTGTACAAGAAAACAATGAAGAGATTTTGGAGGACATTGAATATTTAAATTTTAAGAATTTACTTTTCTTGAGTACCGTCCAGATTTAGAATATTTGTATTGTAATAACTGAATTAAAAAAGAAATACGTACACGCCACATTGACCGATTTGATTTAAACAGATGTGGGCTAAGTGCCAACATGATAATGAAACTCTTTTACTAAGGATATGTCTAGTAAAGGTATAGGAGTGAAACAAGTTCAATATGTTCATTTAAGACCATACACATCGCGGTATCTAAGCCAAATGATCAGCTTTCATTATTCTTTGTTTGTTTTATGATTGGTTGACTTATAAATCGAGTACGAGAAAAACGAAAGCAACCAACTGACTAAAGTTGAAACATATTTTGTAATAAAAAATTAATTTTTATTTTAGTTCAACCATGTAACTATAATGGTTTTTGAAATTATCTGAAAAATAACAACTGATGTTGATTTTAGGTGGTCATTAAAATTATGGTTATTAAAGGTTAATTAAGAATCTAAAATAGTTCCAAAATGAAAGTGAAAGTGCAAGTATAGGCAAGTTCAACCTATGCGGGGTTGAGCTGGCCTATGCTTATGGTCCAAAGAGCGGTCTATTCTTAGGAAAAACTCAAGGAAGTTTTTCAATAGAGCAAAATTCAGTAATAAGCCTGTTGATTGGGATCTCTTTAAAGTCAAACAAAAATTTGTACAAAAACCGAACCACCTATGCAAATAGAGCAGCCTGGCGAAGATTTTGATATTAAGTCTACAAATGAAGCTGCTAGGCCCTGAAAAGTCATGCCTAAGGTTTCCACTCCCCCGGGATTTCTGAAAAAAACTGATAATATCTGAACAGACTCCTGCTCCGAGACTATAGAGTCACTTACGAGCCATCACTTTCCAGGATGTATTATCGATACATCTCCTGTAGACAGAGGCCCCAATATATGTGAAATCTATGATATACATACGCAAACAAATCGTAGATAGTAGGAATGTGGTTTGGGCTATTGACTCCTTCTCAGCAAACAAGTCTGCAAAGCCTGATGGAATCATTCCAATTATGCTCCAAAGCTCTAAGGATATAATTGTTCCAATCATAGTGGTAATTTTTAGGGGTTGTCTTAACATCACCTATCACCCCGCTATTTGGAAAAGTTGGAAAGAAGTCAATGTTATCTTCATTTCGAAAGCTGGGGAGCCCACTCACACTGAACCGAATGATTTCAGGCCTATAAGCCTATTTTCTTTTTCGCTTAAAACTGTATGATTGTTTGCTCTCACAGGCCCAACATGCTTACATGAAGGGCTAATCTGTTGAGACAGCAGTACTTTCGTTCTGCTGCCAGAAGGTCTATTGGTGTTACTCCTTCAATATCAAGATGGCTGGCTCTGAAACCGTGCAGTAGGAGCTGGCCACTCGTAAGGCTCCGAGTCTCTGTATCACTGCTGCCTGAATGCTGCATGCTATACTTTTCTTGTCGCAGTGCATCGGCCCAGAATTGGCATCCGTAGAGTAGAATGGAGTGTGTTGTCACCATCAGTAGTTTCCGTTTGCTTAACAAATGTCTGTCTGCATTTGCCAGAAGTCTGCTAGAGACGCTGTCACTTTTGATGCCCGATCCACACTTTCTTTATGTTTTGCGAGTAAGAAAGTTTAAAATCCAGAGTAAGTCCCAGATATTTGATGGCTTCACTGCTTCTGATTCACTCGGGACCAACCTGGAAATCTGTTTTTTTCGTTGCTAGGCTCAGGCAATGTTCACTCATCCTTAGGTGTACTCGACGAATGATCTGGTTAAGCTTCCACTGTGCCTTTTCTGAGTCATCTGCTGTAATCACAGCTGCGATTTCCTCAGCAACAAGAAAGCAGTCTTCTGGCATGTCCAGACAGAGTATGCCGTTGTATGAGATGTTCCAGAGGTCGGGTCCTAGGATCGATCTTTGAGCTGCTCTGGAGTTGATCTTCTTCTTTTTCTTGGCCATCTGTGGCATTGTAAATTAACTTTTGGTCTTAGGAGGAGATAATCTGGAATTTTCAAAGTACATATTTTCAAGTTCTTGTAGCATATCACTCCATCTGGCAGAATTGAAAGTGTTTCTAACATCAATAGTTGCTAGAAAAATTATCTTCCTCGTGTAGTGGTTTTCTTGGTGTGCTAAATAGGCAGCATTTATCACTTACTCGATCGCTCTTACCGTAGAGCGTCCCCTCCTGAAACCGAGTAGTCTTTCGGATAGATCTTCGGCCTCTTTGAACTGCGGCTATGAGTCGCGATTTTATAAATTTTTCCATAGCTTTCCAGTCGTATCTACCATGCAAAAAGGTTTAGGTCTATATGCTAAGGGGGTGTTTGGATCACCCTTATCTTTGCTGATCAGTACTAATTGCTGCATCTTCCAGTTCTTTGGGAAAAGTCCTCTTGCAGGCAATGATTAAACACGGGCACGATTGGGCAGTCAGCTTCAGGATCTCGGCTGTTATTCCGTCGGGGCCAGGGGCTTTCTTTTTCTGAAGTGAACTCACAGCTCCTTCAAGTTCTTCGGCGTTGAAGGGTGGTACTTCCAGCTCCGAAGCTAAAGCGGTGTCGAGTGGTCTATCGGAGTGAATTGGAAAAAGTGTGTTCACGATCCATTCCATCATGTCTGCGTTGAAAGCTGGGTTTGCTACCTGTGCTCCAAGCACGACCAATTTAAATTCTAGTCCCCAGGGGTCTCTGTCAACGTTCGTTGTTCGTAGTTCTTCCCATTTTTGTGTCTTGTTTAGTTTGATTGCTCTTTTGAACTCAGCTTGTTTGTTCTTGAACTCCATGAGATCTTCCGCTGACTTCAGAACTTCTTCTCCTTCCTCTCGTTACTCTTTGTCTGAGTTGAAGTTTAAGACTCCTATCAATTATCAAAATGATGGTTGATAAACTTTAAAATTAAATTCAATTTATCAAAAATCTGTTCAACTTTAAGATAAAGTTCATATTTATTTAATTCTCTCATTATACTTGCTTAATTGATCAGCTCTTTAACAATAATTTACATTTTGTTTCTATATTTTTAGTTGTCTGGATTTCAATGCAATAACTTCAATAGACGACAAGGTCTTCAAACAACTGGACAAATTACATTTGCTGTAAGTATCTATTGCCAATAAAGTTGTATCTGAGCTATTTATAAATATAAATACCTACAAATTGTTTTTTTTTGTAAGCAAGACAGTTAACATGTCAGAAACTTTTAAACTATTTTGTCTGCCATATATACAAACTATGATGATTTGTTTTCATTAAAAGGTTTATTCGATCCTAGGTTAATAAAAACCAAATAAATCAAATTGAACTTATGTACATATATTTATAAGAAAAAAGAAACGACCAGGATTAGTGAACTCTTTCTTCTATATGTGGGTTTGTGTAAGATTTCATAAAGAAAATTAAATGCTTATTTTAATGCATTTTTAAGCCTTGCAAGATTAAGTCCTTTATATTAAATAGATAAATCTTCTAAGCTTATCACCATCAATCTCTGTCTCGCGACGATTTCTATTGCGTTATCGTTAGGATGTGGTATTTATTATCATTTTGATTTTGTGTCATCCTTTTTTTTGGTATTTCCAAAATTACTATCGTAAATTCCAAGTGAATCTTAATTATTTGTTGGACTCATCCCTTCTGACATTTTTCTTTCTTTTTTGATGGCACCTTTTTCAATGACAGTCACCGGATGGATTCTTTAATTAAAGCTTAATAGTGTGGATTTATACATATGCAGAGCATCAAAAATAAGCCTGAGGTAGTCAAATCCAATAATTTGTCCAAACATACTGTTTAATTATTGTGTTTTAATGTACAATAAATCTGTTCTTAAGAAATCATTCCAGGTCCGGATTTGTAGTTCTGAAAAAAAAAAATAATTAAAACAAATTTTGTGCAATTACGATGTCATCACATTCGGCTTTTGTTTTCAGCTTTCGACCCATTTACAAAAATTGGTAGTATGTTTTTTTACATGGGCGAGAAGCTATTATCTTCCAGACAAATCGAGAAGTTGTCGAAAACTGTTCGAGTGTTGTGAGGGCTCATAAATCGTTGTGAGGGCTCACAAAATTCCCCCCCTAATCAGAATATATTTCATTAATCAGGCAATTTGTCTTCTTTTTAAAGCATGATTTCTGTACCAAAACTATTTTTTGAATAAATTTGCCCTCCCTTATTGAAATTTTGTGAATGCCTTTGCCTAGTGCCCCTTGAAACAGTTGAAATTTTGTCTAAACATGAATTGGAATAAATATTTTATCTATTCTGTCTCTGTTTTTCACGCTTGCCGGATTGGGCTATTTATCAGAAATTGGGCCATCTTTTTTGACAGCCCAATCATAATTGGGCAATAAATAGCCCAAATCCAATCTTGGGTGAAATTTTTTCATATAAATGAATCATATAAAAACAACTTTTCTTCCCTTTAACATATCTGTAAGGCATTCCACATTTAAGCACCACTTTCTATTAACTGAAAATTCAAATCAACCGCAATAATCTTCGCTTTAATACATCATTCAGTTTATCTGTTATTAGTAGAGTTATTTGGGCTACTTTTTCGGTTCCAATTTTGAGCTATTAAATTTCTCAAATTGTGCTTTCGAACTACTTCAATACATGGCAACTCACTATTCAGCGGCACAATCACATTTCCAATCACGCCTACATCCGTATAATTATATTTTCGTAATGGTGAGGTTTTGATAAAAAGTTTAAGACCTCGCAAGTGTGATATTCAACCATTCTCAGAGGCTTACAACTGCGCCTATTGTTACGGTAAATTTTACCGCAACAAAAACCAGCCTTTGGCCGTTTTATTTTTCCTTTGTTGTGGCTGCAAAATATCGGCAAAGTTGAGGGCAACCATGGTCTCATCAACCACAGGTGTACCTAGCCTTTATTTTGCAAAAGCAACAAATACAGGCGTACGAGTTCGAGAACGAGTTCTTTCGACGAGGTCGAAAATGCCGGCGGATGAGCCGAAGAAGTATGAGGTCGGGCGGACCCTTACTTAACAACAACAACATATTCATCAATCATATTTGTATTATATATTTATATTAATTATTATTAACGTAGTATACCTTTTGTTTTACCTATTATAAATTTAAACGTAAATTAACTTAAATTAATAATGTACAAAATGGGTTTTTAACACCGTGTAATTTTCCGTTGCTAAGATCGTTTTTGAAAATTAGATGTAGTAAGAGAAATGCTTCCCTCCGTACCTCCAAAATAGTAAAACTAGTTTACCATTTCGAATCCCGCGTTTTAAAATAGAGTAATAGGATAATGCCTAGTGAGGATCTTTTCTCGATTTTTTTTGTCGTTTTCAATTTTTCTCGAAAGTCAAAAATAGTTGGGAGGGGATCTGAACTCGGCCATTATGTTTCGGCAAGTTTTGGAAACTCATCCAACAACTTGTTGAAACCGTGTTTGTGTGTGTGAGAGTAAAGTTTCGCTGAGAGTCAACAACGGTGGCTTTCCTGATGAGCGTTAAGCTTCCAGGAAGCCGTGATGCCGTGACCGACAATCACGAAAACGAATGCTTGTGTTGTATGAATGTGTGTATGACTGGAATGGACGAGGGAGGAAGACAATAGATGGGGAATAGCATGGAAGGCACTCGGTAGAGAGCTTACCAAGCGGATAGAGGTGTTCGAGGATTATTGAGAAGGAGAAAGAAAAAAAAAATCGAGAAAAGAAGGAAACTTAATTTCGAGGAAAGTGGAAAATTAAAAAGGAAATAATATCAGGATTCGAGGTGGGGAAAATAGTAGGAGTTACAGGAGATAGAGGAGAGGAAAAGCAAAAAAAAGATAAGTACAATCCATTTTCTTGGATAAATAAATATATATAATACATGTTTGAAAGTCTAAACATATATATATATATGTAAAATCCAGTAAAGTCGTGTCGTGTTAAAATCGCCGGTGTTAAGATTCCATTTTCTTTGTTTGATTTGCCTTGCCAATTTCATTTAATTCCTTTGTATTTTTGCTTTAAATAATTTTTTTTATTTCTGAAAACATTTTGGGTTTTAATCCAGGGATCTTCAATCCCACGGTTTCCCAAAGAAATAAATAATAGATTTAAAACTAAATCTTTGTTGCATTTCATTTAAAATCGCTTCACTCATTACTTTAAGTAGTTTTGGAATTTTCTACTTCGGTTTCTTAAACAAAATTCCTGGCGCCCACTTTTATTGCAACGTACCCCACTGTACGTGCAATAAAACATTTTTTTGCGATTCAACTTAATCGAATTCATAAATCGATTAAGTTTATCAATTCTAAGGAAAGTTCTTCCACAAGAACCCAGCCCAGCTGAGCAGCCGCGGTTACAGCTTCGTCAACGAGCTGTATTGTTGCACTTTTTTTTTATTCTCTATTTTGTGTCGCGTTCGTACTCGGTTGAGTGCGAGTTGTTCGTGTCGCTGCGTGCGTCGTCGTTCGTCGCTACGCAGCTGCCTCTTGTTTTGTTTTTAATTTTCAATTAAATAATAATAATTAATAATCTCAATACCCTCCCCTCGCGTTTATTAACGAAGAAAAAGTGTAACAAATTGGCGCCCAACGTGGGGCCAAAGAAAGTGGAAGAATTTTCGGTGGTAGTTTTGTATCGTGTTTTTTTTTATATATTGTTTACTTTTAAAAGAACTTTTAATTCCGCTTGTTTTTTTTATAGGTGTTTTGTCAGAGGTGTTTGGTTCCTGCTAGAGTGGATAGGAAATATTACAAGGCTTTTTTTTGTTCGTGCAAAATACACAGGAGTTACTTTGGAACAAAATTTCTTCGAGAGAATTTTCTTACAGGAAAATCGCAAGTATTTTTTTTTTGAGTGTTGCGTAAACTCGTTTTAAATACATTTATTGTGTGGTGTTTTTCTTTAGTGCAGAAAATAATTCTTTTTCTTATTGTTGGTTTTTAATTTTTTAATATTTATTCGCGGACATTTTGTTTTGTTTTTTTCTCTCTCTTTTTGGTATGCAGTGATATAAATTCTCTTGTGTCATTGCAATCACTTGAGAGTTTTTATCGCTAGCTATTTTGAGTTTTATTTTACATGATAGTTTTTTCTCTCAGGAGTATTTTTGTTTTGAGTGCAAGCTAATCTTGCAATTTGAAAAGAATTTGAGTAAAGTTAGTTCGAGTAGGGGATTGGTGTGACCATCCGTATTTTTTTTTATTTTGTATATAATTTGATAGGAAATAATTTTGTGTTGTTTTTTTTAATTATTTGTTATTTAATTAATAAAAATAAATTAATTTACAAGTAAGGTTTTCGAGTTCTAGGGTTACCAAGCATATATTTAAAAAATTTTTTTTTTGTAAATAATTTTTCTTAATTTTAAATTTGTTTTTTTTTAACATGAACATTGGGAGATTAGCACAGGACGAACTGGCCTACGAGATGAAGGTCAGGGGTTTAAAAGTAGGGACAGTGGAGGAGATGCGGAAGGCATTAAGGTCATCGAGGTTACTCGTTAAGAGGAACTCGATGGAGGTTAGTTTAGTTTACCCCTTCACTTATGAAGAGGATGTTAAAGCAATAGAGGCAAAGATGGAGGAGATTAGGGTCCTTCTTAAAGTACCTCCGAAGAATCCAAAGTCTTCGGAGTACATTAAGATAGTGACAAAGATCGAATGGTGTATAGGCAGGTTAGCTAGGACACCTTGTGAGGCCGAAGATGAAGAAGATGAAGTTAGTTCACTTCGGAACAAGGTTTTATGTTTATTAGGAGATCTCACTGGAGATAGTGAGAATAGTGATAGGGAAGAGGATCTAAATAAAGAAAAGACTCCGATAAAAACCCAACTTCAGGCACAAGTTGGTCAGACCCTAGGTGTTAGTTCGCGGTCTGCGTTAGGGCCTGCTACAGGGACGTTAGCTGAACCAAGGAGTGGTGTCAGTAGTCCTGTAGTAGGAGACATTTCAGTTAGGGTTCCGTCGGAACGTAGGGTTGATAGGGCCGATGGTTTTTCTGGACAAATGGTCGTTCAGCAGAAACACATCGAGCGTATAGGAAAGTGGGGGGTGAAGTTTACGGGTGACTCAAGTGGAGCATCAGTGAATTCATTCCTGGAAAGAGTGGAGGAGCTTCGTTTGGCTAACGATGTTCCTGAAAACCACCTTTTCAAATCCGCTTCGGAGCTTTTGGCTGGTAGGGCACTTATGTGGTTTAGGACGGCTAGGGAAGATTTGGAGGATTGGCAGGAACTCGTCAAGGAACTCAAAGCGGAGTTCCTTCCTGCGAATTACGATGATCTCTTGTTGGAGGAGATTAATCGGCGTTCGCAGGGAAAGGAGGAAACTTTCGGCGCGTATCTGACCACAATGAGGACATTGTTTCGAAGATTATCGGAACCATTGTCAGAGGGAAGAATGCTTGCTATATTGAGGAAAAATGTAGATCCATTTTATCAGGTTCAGATAGCTTGTTCCAAACCAAAGACGGTTAAGGAACTTGCTATCTTAGGTAGGGAATTAGATACCCTGAAGGTCAACGTAGATAGTTTTACCCCGCCTTCTAGAGGCAAAAATTTGTTGGAACCGGAGTGCGGTTACCAACCGAGTTCGTCTGGACAACACCGAGTAGCGGCTGTTGCTCCAGTTTCTGAAAATCCATTTAGGCAGTCGGTTAGGTGTTACAACTGTAACAAGGAAGGGCATTTAGCCCCGAACTGTACAGTTCAGAAACGTTGCTTCGGTTGTGGAGCTATAGGAGTTTATCGTAGGGATTGTAGGTGTTCGGGAAATGGGGATCGGGCCCTTGTGTCAGCAGGACAAGGAGTCCGCCGGCGATAGGAAGGTCGTCTGCTGACAATCAGCTTTTAGGTAAAGTTCAACTGAGTTTCACATTAGCGGCAAATGGTAGGGACACTAGACCATATTTAGGAGTTAGGATTTATGGAATTAGGTTTTTAGGGCTTCTTGATTCCGGAGCTTCCCGGACTATAGTAGGAGGTGACGGATGGAAAATTTTGAAAGAGTTAGGCTTAAAATTAGGAAAGAGTAGTGTTGGGTCAGTAGCGTTAGCAGATGGAGCAGGTGTAGGTGTAGCTGGATCTGTTTCTCTACCAGTGGAGGTGGAGAACAAATCCTTTTTGATAGAATGTCTGGTCATTCCGAATCTTCCACATCAGTTGATATTAGGTGCCGACTTTTGGGCACTATCGGGCATAGTCCCGGATTTGAGATCAGGGGTGTGGAGTTTTTCTAGCCAAGAGAGCTTGGCCTCGATGACAGACATGGTAGCGATTAGGGAAAAATCGGATTTGAACGATTCCGAAAATAGGGAGTTAGAATTAGTATTAGAAGAACTTTTTAAAACAATGACCGAAGGTTTAGGGTGCACCAAATTAGTTGAGCACAAGATTAGGACGTCTGCAGAGCCGATAAAACAACGATATTACCCTGTTTCGCCAGCGATTCAGAAACATATCGATCAGGAGCTCCAGGAGATGTTGGAAGCTGGAGTGATCGAGAAGTCGAAGAGTCCCTGGGCATCACCGATTCTTCTCGTTAAGAAGAAAGACGGTAGTTATCGGTTCTGTGTCGACTATAGGAAGTTAAATGAGGTTACTGATAGGGATGCTTATCCACTACCTTTTATTTCAGCGATTTTAGATAAGCTTCGAAACGCGAAGTACTTGTCTTCGTTAGACATTAAGTCTGCTTATTGGCAGATTCCAATGGAAGAAGAATCGCGCAAGTACACAGCCTTTACCGTGCCAGGACGAGGACTTTTTCAATTTTGTAGGATGCCATTTGGGCTTCATAATTCACCGGCGACATGGCAAAGGTTTATTGACGACGTTTTAGGTCCTGATTTAGAACCGTTCGTCTTTGTGTACTTGGATGACATTATCATCGTCACCGATTCTTTCGATAGGCACTTAGAAATTTTAAAAGAAGTCTTTAAAAGGTTAGGAGAAGCCGGTTTAAAAGTAGGTAGGGAAAAGTGTAATTTTTGTAGGCCTTC
Organism: Dasysyrphus albostriatus; assembly: GCA_946251815.1. NCBI lineage: Eukaryota > Metazoa > Arthropoda > Insecta > Diptera > Syrphidae > Dasysyrphus > Dasysyrphus albostriatus. The sequence continues at coordinate 217,779,659 of OX276335.1, read as the reverse complement.
TTTAAAATTTCTAGGTTATGTAGTTGATAGGAACGGGCTTCATGTTGACCCGGAAAAAGTGGAAAGCATGATTAGGATTCCTCCACCGAAAAACGTAAAGGAAATTAGGAGTTTTGTAGGGACTATTTCTTGGTATCGACGTTTCGTGCCAAATTTTGCAATCTTAGTTAGGCCTCTTACCGATCTCTTAAAGAAAGGTAAGAAATTTGAGTGGACACAAGAATGTGAGGAAAGTTTTAGGAAAGCCAAAGAGTGTTTGGTAACGGCACCGATTCTGACCTGTCCGGATTTTTCAAAGCCGTTTGTGGTACAAACAGACGCATCGGACTATGGCATCGGGGCCGTATTATCTCAGGAGTTTGAGGATGGCGAAAAAGCCATTTGTTATTTAAGTCGGTCATTGAATAGGAATGAAAAGAATTACTCTACGACTGAAAAGGAATGTTTAGCGGTCCTTTGGGCGATTGAAAAGTTGCGGCCGTATCTCGAAGGTGTTCGATTTACAGTCGTAACTGATCACCACTCTTTGGTCTGGCTAAGCAACCTTAAGGATCCGCAGGGTAGATTAGCTCGTTGGGCCATTCGGCTTCAACAATTCGATTTCAAAATCATTCATAGAAAGGGCAAAGAACATGTCGTTCCTGATATGTTGTCGCGAGGAGTGCCAGAAGTAGCTGGTGTCTCTGAGGCGGATTCGGACCCTTGGATGATTAAAATGATAGTACAGGTAGAAAAGAGCCCGTTAGAATACCCATCTTGGAGAGTTGAGAATGGGCGGCTCTATAAACATGTTAGGTTAAACCATATAGTCGTTCATGATAATGGTGAGGAGTGGAAGTTAGTGTTAGGAAAAAGTGATAGGACGAGAATCCTTAACGAGTGCCATGATGCTCCGCTTTCAGGACACATGGGCGTTAAGAAAACTTTTGCTAGGGTAGCAGAAAAATATTACTGGCCCAAAATGAGAGGCGATATAACGAAATATGTTAGGAATTGTAAAGTTTGCCAAAGCGTGAAACCAGTGAATGAAAAACCAGCTGGTCTAATGACCGAAAGAGTAGGAAATTCCCAACCGTGGGAAATGATTTGCGTGGACTTGGTGGGTCCATTACCAAAATCGTCGCGAGGATTCATATATATTTTAACGGTCGTCGACTATTTCACAAAATTCCCCTTGTTGTTTGCGTTACGGTCCGCAACGGCGAAAGCGGTATGTCGGGAGTTGGAAGAAAACGTGTTTCTTCTTTTCGGGATTCCAAAGTGGATCGTCTGTGACAACGGTCCCCAGTTCCGTGGCAAGGAACTGAAAACGCTTAGCGAAGCGTACGGGTCACAACTTCGGTTTACGGCGAATTATCACCCGCAGGCGAATCCTGCGGAACGGATAAATCAAATTATCAAGACTACGCTCCGGGCGTATGTTTCGGAAAACCAGCGGAGTTGGGATTTGCAACTGGCAAAAGTCGCCTGTGCAATCCGAACTTCGCAACATGAGGTTTTAGGTGTGTCGCCATACTTCGCAAATTTCGGTAGGAACATGGTAACTAATGGCCATGACGTAGGAATTAGGGATAGTGATAGGGACCTAGATAGAGGGGAAATTGATAAGCAGTTCCGGAAACTGAGAGAGGATATAGCTAGGAAGTTGGAAGCAGCGGGAAAGAAGGCTGCTAAGACTTATAATTTACGTAGGAGGGACGCGCAATATCACCCGGGTGATCTCGTTTGGCGTAGGAATTTCGCGCTGTCCGATGCAGCAAATTATTTCGCGGCGAAGTTGGCGACCAAATTTGTAGGACCTTTCAAGGTCAGTAAGAGGATGTCCCCTTGGACATATCTCCTAATAGACGATCGCGGTACGGAGCGAGGAACGTGGCATGTTAAAGATTTAAAACCTTATGTTGATTCTTGAGTCCAGTCCCTTTTGTAGTAGTAATTTTTTTTGGTTGTTCAATGTCATTTTTGTTTTGATTAATGTGCCACACTAATGATTTTTTTTAATTTTTTTTTTCTTTTAAATGTAATGATGGTATCCCTATGTTGTTGTTGTCTACCCCTGGCTGAGCCTTAAGAAATGGTTTGCTTTTCTTGAAAAGTAAACACATTTCTTGGGAGGTAAGGGTGGGATTTGTTACGGTAAATTTTACCGCAACAAAAACCAGCCTTTGGCCGTTTTATTTTTCCTTTGTTGTGGCTGCAAAATATCGGCAAAGTTGAGGGCAACCATGGTCTCATCAACCACAGGTGTACCTAGCCTTTATTTTGCAAAAGCAACAAATACAGGCGTACGAGTTCGAGAACGAGTTCTTTCGACGAGGTCGAAAATGCCGGCGGATGAGCCGAAGAAGTATGAGGTCGGGCGGACCCTTACTTAACAACAACAACATATTCATCAATCATATTTGTATTATATATTTATATTAATTATTATTAACGTAGTATACCTTTTGTTTTACCTATTATAAATTTAAACGTAAATTAACTTAAATTAATAATGTACAAAATGGGTTTTTAACACCGTGTAATTTTCCGTTGCTAAGATCGTTTTTGAAAATTAGATGTAGTAAGAGAAATGCTTCCCTCCGTACCTCCAAAATAGTAAAACTAGTTTACCATTTCGAATCCCGCGTTTTAAAATAGAGTAATAGGATAATGCCTAGTGAGGATCTTTTCTCGATTTTTTTTGTCGTTTTCAATTTTTCTCGAAAGTCAAAAATAGTTGGGAGGGGATCTGAACTCGGCCATTATGTTTCGGCAAGTTTTGGAAACTCATCCAACAACTTGTTGAAACCGTGTTTGTGTGTGTGAGAGTAAAGTTTCGCTGAGAGTCAACAACGGTGGCTTTCCTGATGAGCGTTAAGCTTCCAGGAAGCCGTGATGCCGTGACCGACAATCACGAAAACGAATGCTTGTGTTGTATGAATGTGTGTATGACTGGAATGGACGAGGGAGGAAGACAATAGATGGGGAATAGCATGGAAGGCACTCGGTAGAGAGCTTACCAAGCGGATAGAGGTGTTCGAGGATTATTGAGAAGGAGAAAGAAAAAAAAAATCGAGAAAAGAAGGAAACTTAATTTCGAGGAAAGTGGAAAATTAAAAAGGAAATAATATCAGGATTCGAGGTGGGGAAAATAGTAGGAGTTACAGGAGATAGAGGAGAGGAAAAGCAAAAAAAAGATAAGTACAATCCATTTTCTTGGATAAATAAATATATATAATACATGTTTGAAAGTCTAAACATATATATATATATGTAAAATCCAGTAAAGTCGTGTCGTGTTAAAATCGCCGGTGTTAAGATTCCATTTTCTTTGTTTGATTTGCCTTGCCAATTTCATTTAATTCCTTTGTATTTTTGCTTTAAATAATTTTTTTTATTTCTGAAAACATTTTGGGTTTTAATCCAGGGATCTTCAATCCCACGGTTTCCCAAAGAAATAAATAATAGATTTAAAACTAAATCTTTGTTGCATTTCATTTAAAATCGCTTCACTCATTACTTTAAGTAGTTTTGGAATTTTCTACTTCGGTTTCTTAAACAAAATTCCTGGCGCCCACTTTTATTGCAACGTACCCCACTGTACGTGCAATAAAACATTTTTTTGCGATTCAACTTAATCGAATTCATAAATCGATTAAGTTTATCAATTCTAAGGAAAGTTCTTCCACAAGAACCCAGCCCAGCTGAGCAGCCGCGGTTACAGCTTCGTCAACGAGCTGTATTGTTGCACTTTTTTTTTATTCTCTATTTTGTGTCGCGTTCGTACTCGGTTGAGTGCGAGTTGTTCGTGTCGCTGCGTGCGACATTCCCTTAGGTAGGGAATTAGATACCCTGAAGGTCAACGTAGATAGTTTTACCCCGCCTTCTAGAGGCAAAAATTTGTTGGAACCGGAGTGCGGTTACCAACCGAGTTCGTCTGGACAACACCGAGTAGCGGCTGTTGCTCCAGTTTCTGAAAATCCATTTAGGCAGTCGGTTAGGTGTTACAACTGTAACAAGGAAGGGCATTTAGCCCCGAACTGTACAGTTCAGAAACGTTGCTTCGGTTGTGGAGCTATAGGAGTTTATCGTAGGGATTGTAGGTGTTCGGGAAATGGGGATCGGGCCCTTGTGTCAGCAGGACAAGGAGTCCGCCGGCGATAGGAAGGTCGTCTGCTGACAATCAGCTTTTAGGTAAAGTTCAACTGAGTTTCACATTAGCGGCAAATGGTAGGGACACTAGACCATATTTAGGAGTTAGGATTTATGGAATTAGGTTTTTAGGGCTTCTTGATTCCGGAGCTTCCCGGACTATAGTAGGAGGTGACGGATGGAAAATTTTGAAAGAGTTAGGCTTAAAATTAGGAAAGAGTAGTGTTGGGTCAGTAGCGTTAGCAGATGGAGCAGGTGTAGGTGTAGCTGGATCTGTTTCTCTACCAGTGGAGGTGGAGAACAAATCCTTTTTGATAGAATGTCTGGTCATTCCGAATCTTCCACATCAGTTGATATTAGGTGCCGACTTTTGGGCACTATCGGGCATAGTCCCGGATTTGAGATCAGGGGTGTGGAGTTTTTCTAGCCAAGAGAGCTTGGCCTCGATGACAGACATGGTAGCGATTAGGGAAAAATCGGATTTGAACGATTCCGAAAATAGGGAGTTAGAATTAGTATTAGAAGAACTTTTTAAAACAATGACCGAAGGTTTAGGGTGCACCAAATTAGTTGAGCACAAGATTAGGACGTCTGCAGAGCCGATAAAACAACGATATTACCCTGTTTCGCCAGCGATTCAGAAACATATCGATCAGGAGCTCCAGGAGATGTTGGAAGCTGGAGTGATCGAGAAGTCGAAGAGTCCCTGGGCATCACCGATTCTTCTCGTTAAGAAGAAAGACGGTAGTTATCGGTTCTGTGTCGACTATAGGAAGTTAAATGAGGTTACTGATAGGGATGCTTATCCACTACCTTTTATTTCAGCGATTTTAGATAAGCTTCGAAACGCGAAGTACTTGTCTTCGTTAGACATTAAGTCTGCTTATTGGCAGATTCCAATGGAAGAAGAATCGCGCAAGTACACAGCCTTTACCGTGCCAGGACGAGGACTTTTTCAATTTTGTAGGATGCCATTTGGGCTTCATAATTCACCGGCGACATGGCAAAGGTTTATTGACGACGTTTTAGGTCCTGATTTAGAACCGTTCGTCTTTGTGTACTTGGATGACATTATCATCGTCACCGATTCTTTCGATAGGCACTTAGAAATTTTAAAAGAAGTCTTTAAAAGGTTAGGAGAAGCCGGTTTAAAAGTAGGTAGGGAAAAGTGTAATTTTTGTAGGCCTTCTTTAAAATTTCTAGGTTATGTAGTTGATAGGAACGGGCTTCATGTTGACCCGGAAAAAGTGGAAAGCATGATTAGGATTCCTCCACCGAAAAACGTAAAGGAAATTAGGAGTTTTGTAGGGACTATTTCTTGGTATCGACGTTTCGTGCCAAATTTTGCAATCTTAGTTAGGCCTCTTACCGATCTCTTAAAGAAAGGTAAGAAATTTGAGTGGACACAAGAATGTGAGGAAAGTTTTAGGAAAGCCAAAGAGTGTTTGGTAACGGCACCGATTCTGACCTGTCCGGATTTTTCAAAGCCGTTTGTGGTACAAACAGACGCATCGGACTATGGCATCGGGGCCGTATTATCTCAGGAGTTTGAGGATGGCGAAAAAGCCATTTGTTATTTAAGTCGGTCATTGAATAGGAATGAAAAGAATTACTCTACGACTGAAAAGGAATGTTTAGCGGTCCTTTGGGCGATTGAAAAGTTGCGGCCGTATCTCGAAGGTGTTCGATTTACAGTCGTAACTGATCACCACTCTTTGGTCTGGCTAAGCAACCTTAAGGATCCGCAGGGTAGATTAGCTCGTTGGGCCATTCGGCTTCAACAATTCGATTTCAAAATCATTCATAGAAAGGGCAAAGAACATGTCGTTCCTGATATGTTGTCGCGAGGAGTGCCAGAAGTAGCTGGTGTCTCTGAGGCGGATTCGGACCCTTGGATGATTAAAATGATAGTACAGGTAGAAAAGAGCCCGTTAGAATACCCATCTTGGAGAGTTGAGAATGGGCGGCTCTATAAACATGTTAGGTTAAACCATATAGTCGTTCATGATAATGGTGAGGAGTGGAAGTTAGTGTTAGGAAAAAGTGATAGGACGAGAATCCTTAACGAGTGCCATGATGCTCCGCTTTCAGGACACATGGGCGTTAAGAAAACTTTTGCTAGGGTAGCAGAAAAATATTACTGGCCCAAAATGAGAGGCGATATAACGAAATATGTTAGGAATTGTAAAGTTTGCCAAAGCGTGAAACCAGTGAATGAAAAACCAGCTGGTCTAATGACCGAAAGAGTAGGAAATTCCCAACCGTGGGAAATGATTTGCGTGGACTTGGTGGGTCCATTACCAAAATCGTCGCGAGGATTCATATATATTTTAACGGTCGTCGACTATTTCACAAAATTCCCCTTGTTGTTTGCGTTACGGTCCGCAACGGCGAAAGCGGTATGTCGGGAGTTGGAAGAAAACGTGTTTCTTCTTTTCGGGATTCCAAAGTGGATCGTCTGTGACAACGGTCCCCAGTTCCGTGGCAAGGAACTGAAAACGCTTAGCGAAGCGTACGGGTCACAACTTCGGTTTACGGCGAATTATCACCCGCAGGCGAATCCTGCGGAACGGATAAATCAAATTATCAAGACTACGCTCCGGGCGTATGTTTCGGAAAACCAGCGGAGTTGGGATTTGCAACTGGCAAAAGTCGCCTGTGCAATCCGAACTTCGCAACATGAGGTTTTAGGTGTTTCGCCATACTTCGCAAATTTCGGTAGGAACATGGTAACTAATGGCCATGACGTAGGAATTAGGGATAGTGATAGGGACCTAGATAGAGGGGAAATTGATAAGCAGTTCCGGAAACTGAGAGAGGATATAGCTAGGAAGTTGGAAGCAGCGGGAAAGAAGGCTGCTAAGACTTATAATTTACGTAGGAGGGACGCGCAATATCACCCGGGTGATCTCGTTTGGCGTAGGAATTTCGCGCTGTCCGATGCAGCAAATTATTTCGCGGCGAAGTTGGCGACCAAATTTGTAGGACCTTTCAAGGTCAGTAAGAGGATGTCCCCTTGGACATATCTCCTAATAGACGATCGCGGTACGGAGCGAGGAACGTGGCATGTTAAAGATTTAAAACCTTATGTTGATTCTTGAGTCCAGTCCCTTTTGTAGTAGTAATTTTTTTTGGTTGTTCAATGTCATTTTTGTTTTGATTAATGTGCCACACTAATGATTTTTTTTTATTTTTTTTTTCTTTTAAATGTAATGATGGTATCCCTATGTTGTTGTTGTCTACCCCTGGCTGAGCCTTAAGAAATGGTTTGCTTTTCTTGAAAAGTAAACACATTTCTTGGGAGGTAAGGGTGGGATTTGTTACGGTAAATTTTACCGCAACAAAAACCAGCCTTTGGCCGTTTTATTTTTCCTTTGTTGTGGCTGCAAAATATCGGCAAAGTTGAGGGCAACCATGGTCTCATCAACCACAGGTGTACCTAGCCTTTATTTTGCAAAAGCAACAAATACAGGCGTACGAGTTCGAGAACGAGTTCTTTCGACGAGGTCGAAAATGCCGGCGGATGAGCCGAAGAAGTATGAGGTCGGGCGGACCCTTACTTAACAACAACAACATATTCATCAATCATATTTGTATTATATATTTATATTAATTATTATTAACGTAGTATACCTTTTGTTTTACCTATTATAAATTTAAACGTAAATTAACTTAAATTAATAATGTACAAAATGGGTTTTTAACACCGTGTAATTTTCCGTTGCTAAGATCGTTTTTGAAAATTAGATGTAGTAAGAGAAATGCTTCCCTCCGTACCTCCAAAATAGTAAAACTAGTTTACCATTTCGAATCCCGCGTTTTAAAATAGAGTAATAGGATAATGCCTAGTGAGGATCTTTTCTCGATTTTTTTTGTCGTTTTCAATTTTTCTCGAAAGTCAAAAATAGTTGGGAGGGGATCTGAACTCGGCCATTATGTTTCGGCAAGTTTTGGAAACTCATCCAACAACTTGTTGAAACCGTGTTTGTGTGTGTGAGAGTAAAGTTTCGCTGAGAGTCAACAACGGTGGCTTTCCTGATGAGCGTTAAGCTTCCAGGAAGCCGTGATGCCGTGACCGACAATCACGAAAACGAATGCTTGTGTTGTATGAATGTGTGTATGACTGGAATGGACGAGGGAGGAAGACAATAGATGGGGAATAGCATGGAAGGCACTCGGTAGAGAGCTTACCAAGCGGATAGAGGTGTTCGAGGATTATTGAGAAGGAGAAAGAAAAAAAAAATCGAGAAAAGAAGGAAACTTAATTTCGAGGAAAGTGGAAAATTAAAAAGGAAATAATATCAGGATTCGAGGTGGGGAAAATAGTAGGAGTTACAGGAGATAGAGGAGAGGAAAAGCAAAAAAAAGATAAGTACAATCCATTTTCTTGGATAAATAAATATATATAATACATGTTTGAAAGTCTAAACATATATATATATATGTAAAATCCAGTAAAGTCGTGTCGTGTTAAAATCGCCGGTGTTAAGATTCCATTTTCTTTGTTTGATTTGCCTTGCCAATTTCATTTAATTCCTTTGTATTTTTGCTTTAAATAATTTTTTTTATTTCTGAAAACATTTTGGGTTTTAATCCAGGGATCTTCAATCCCACGGTTTCCCAAAGAAATAAATAATAGATTTAAAACTAAATCTTTGTTGCATTTCATTTAAAATCGCTTCACTCATTACTTTAAGTAGTTTTGGAATTTTCTACTTCGGTTTCTTAAACAAAATTCCTGGCGCCCACTTTTATTGCAACGTACCCCACTGTACGTGCAATAAAACATTTTTTTGCGATTCAACTTAATCGAATTCATAAATCGATTAAGTTTATCAATTCTAAGGAAAGTTCTTCCACAAGAACCCAGCCCAGCTGAGCAGCCGCGGTTACAGCTTCGTCAACGAGCTGTATTGTTGCACTTTTTTTTATTCTCTATTTTGTGTCGCGTTCGTACTCGGTTGAGTGCGAGTTGTTCGTGTCGCTGCGTGCGTCGTCGTTCGTCGCTACGCAGCTGCCTCTTGTTTTGTTTTTAATTTTCAATTAAATAATAATAATTAATAATCTCAATACCCTCCCCTCGCGTTTATTAACGAAGAAAAAGTGTAACAAATTGTTTCCAGAATTTGTTTCCTAATTCTTCTAGAGCCAACTTTCAAACGTCTACTTATATGTAACTTCAGATTTGCTTTTCTCAAATTGTGCCTTTTTGCAAACACTCGGGATTCGTTAATCTACTTCAAACCTCCTCTGTTTCATTTTGTGAGATCCTTTCCCTCCTCCCATGCAGTGGTGTTTTTTCTTCCTAAATTAGATATCATTATTCAGGTTGTGGTAGCATTATTCCATCTATTTAAGCTTATAATCTTCTATCATCTACTTCTAATTTAAATATCTTATACAGTTTAGTGATAGCTTCTTTCGTTAAGTTCATAATCTTCTAGAATATTCTTGATCCCCTCCTGGAGTAGATGATAAAAGTCAACTGAAGGTGTGGTAGCGTCTTCTATCGCCAAACTTAAGACAGTTTGAAGTGATGCAACTGCACCAATATTTGGCTTTGTTGTTGATCATCGGGTCGATCTTCATATTTCGATAACTTTCCCAATAATTCTTCATACTTACTCACTTACTTAAGGTGGCACTACAGTCCGATGTGGGCCAGGGCCTCAACCAAAAAGCTCGGTTTCTAGCTACCCGTCTCCAGTTCTGCATGCCAAGTTGGTTGAGGTATCCTTCCACTTGTCTTCAAATTCTGCGCAATCCCTAAAGGTCGGATTCAAATACTTTCCCGGCCGGCGCATTGCTGTTGATTCGCTCTAGATGACCCAGCCATCTCAGTCGTTGGTTTTTCACTTTACTAGCTAGATCGGTGTTGCTGTACAGCTCGTACGGTTCGTAGTTGTATCTTCTTCTCCATTTCCCATCCATGTAGAAGGGACCAAAAATCACCCGGAGAATTTAAAAAAAACAAACAACCCAAAGCGTTCTCATCTACGGTTAATAGTGTCCATATCTCTGCACCATACATCAGGACCGGGTTGATAAGCGTCTTATACAGGATCACTTAGCCCAAAAAAAAAGTGATTGGCAAGAATAATTTTCCATTTTAGCACTGGTATTGTTCGCTGAGTTTATAGCGGAGCCACAGTTTATAGCGGAGAGACAAAGTCTCTGACCAGTTCAAAACAATAGCTGTCTATAATGACGTTCTGACCGAGACGTCGGTGTTTGGTGTCCTTTCTTGTTGACAGCATATATTTGGTCGTGCCTTCATTCACCGTCAAACGCATCTTCTTGGCTTCCCCTTCAATACTCACGGAAGCACCTTTGACATCCGATTATGTCAATGTCGTCAGCATAAGCGAGTAGTTGAAGGAACATTTGGAAAATTGTTTGTAGTGTTGATGTGAAATTTTCACTCAATTCTTTCAAGAACGATGTCGGAGAAGTCACATAACAGCGTGTGCGTCACCTTGTCTAAAATATTTTTTAAAATCAAAGGTATCAGTGAGGTTTTTTCGACCTTAATGGAGAAGCGTGCATTCTCCATCATCATCCTGCACGAACGAACGAGTTTGAGAGGGAGACCAAAACTGGAAGTTGCTCTATATAGCTTGACTCTAAAGATGCTGTCATATGCGGCCTTGACATTGATAAAAGGTGGTGGTTATCGATTTGAAACTCCTGAGTTTTTTGCAAGGTTTGCGGTAGTGTGAATATTTGGTCGATGTTGGACTTCCCTGCCCTTAGGCCAGACTTGGAAGTTGAAGAATGGCTTCACATAGAACGGCAAAGAAGATCTTATACGTGGTGGTAAGAAGGCTGATAAGAGAGAAGACTGAGGAAAGAAAAACTCATAAAAAAAAATTGGCATAGAAATCTAACTTTGAGATAGATTCAAAAGATAATTTACCAATTGTATGAAATATATTTTGACTAGGGGGAGGGGCACACGCACCTCTTTCTCACAACCCTTGCATACACCCTTTGACACCTGGCGTGACTTTAAGCTGAATACGATCTAGTGCAACAGTTGTATTAAAGAATCCCAGCAATCAGTGTCGTAGGGACCTGGACCCGTAGGCAGGGGTAGGGGGGAGAAAGGGCTCTGCAAATACCAAACCACCAATATGTTTTAAGACTTTTGATAAATATTAGTCTCTTTTCTGTCGGAATCCATAATTTTCTACCCCCTTTCGGTTGGTAAGCAGTTCACCTACCTAAATATTGTTTATAAGCACTTAAATAGAAACTTACCTATAAAAGAACTTACCTAGTGTAAGTTTTTTGGCAGTCAATTAGGTTCAAAAAACTCCATATATGCCTCGTCTCCAATTTCATTTACATAAATATTTGCATACATAATAACCACATTAAATGTGATAGTGTTCTGTTTAGTATACCATTTCTAAATGTCTCCATGCTTCCGTGAATTCTATTACTTAAATTTCATCTACATATTTTAACTGTTTCCTTATTTTTGTAAATACGGTCCTGTAACTTTTTGCATTACCCTTAAACCATTATTCCAGTAAGCACTTTGCCACACTTAACAAGAAAAGATACACCCGTCTTTGTATTCATATAAATTTTCGTTCTCTTTTCTTGTTTTTGTTTTCTTATTTTCTTTTCCCTTTCGGCAACATCCACATCCGAAAAATATTTGTACGTCAACGGTGACATCGAGAGCAGGAGCTTAAATTACAACAAAATAATTCACATCCATGCGAGGGCATTCGCAGGACTCGAGAGCATACGAGACATGTAAGTATTTTTGTGTAATATTTTTTTTTATGTTATCCGTCATATTTTTTTGGGTTAAAGCTTTCATAGCGGTTTTTTTTTTATTGACTTACTTAATAGTTTTATGGAGGTTATCTGTTCGCCCGTCGTCGTCATATCACCTAGTCACATCCACTTTTGCAACAATTTCATTTTATTATTAGAGACAAAAACTTCTGCTTTGACACCCAATTTCTATCCCAACTCCTTACGGTAGACGGTAGTTCATCATCATCGAAAAGAGGATATTTACGACTGGTGGTGGGTGGTGGGAAACTAGTGAAAACTATCAGGATATTATAGTGATGAGGGTGCATAATAAATTCTTTAACATTTTTGCCACCACATACTTTTTCTGCTCAATTCAGTTTTAATTGTAATGGTTTCGTATTGTTAGTGCCTACATTGCGTTTCAATAGGTTAGATACACTATCGAAAATGTATGAAAACTGAATTTGCTTTCGAAGTTTCACTTCCTAACACAAAGATTGAAGGTTAAAACTTCAATAAGAAGCTATCAATGACTTGATTGAAGTGTCACTAGCTGTGACACAATGACAATGGTCTTATTAATACACAGTATACACAAGTCTTAAGTAAGGTTGTCAAAATAATTGAAAGTATCAGAAATAAAAAGTGGCTTTATGCTGGCGATACGCAAACACAGCAACAAATATTGATATTTGACTCTAATTTTGAACAGAACTGACAAAAGTTAAAACGCTAATTATATTAAAAGTATTCACGATCTTGTATACAAAAAATCCTTGTAAAATTGTAAAAAAATTATTTTTCTTACAAGAAATCGTGAGTGAACTTTTCTTATATGAAGTAGCATTGTAGCAAAAAGGTCGATAGCGCAATTTAGGAATGTTTGTAGCTTAAAATTGAAGCCAAAAAAGTAGCCCAAACAGTAGCCCAAAACAATAAAAAAAACTGTTCCCAATATTTCAATCAAGATTTATTTTTATTTAAAAAACAACGGAAAATAAAATAAATTTTTGCTCACGAAGCAAAAAATTACATTTTTATGCGTAAAAAAATTAAATTTTCAAAACAGTTTTTCATTTAGTCTGTCGATAATAATGAATAATATGTGTCTAAGTTACCCGTAAAGTCAATAATTTATTCTAAACTGTAAGCCTACAAATGTAAGCAATTATTTTTGCATCAAAAAATTGGGACTAATCAGTAAACAAAAAGTGGTGCCAGATTATGGAATGCTTAAAGAGTATGTTAAGGGGGAGAAAAGTGTTTTACTTATGATTTATTTATACGAAATAAAATAACACCCAAGATAAAATTTGGGCTATTAGTAGCCGAATTATGATTGGGCTGTTATACTGACATTGTTGTTGGCAATTTCGGAAAAAATAGCCCAATTATCAAGACGCCAGATTTTCGTACATTTCACCCACCAAAACCTATTTGTTTACACTGTTAATTTCATTTCGTGTCGATTAAAAGATGTGAATTGCAACAACAACAAGACCTGTGCTGAATGAAAAGTTGATTCTATGTGTGCGTGTTTCATTGGTATTCACTAATACTTTGCAAATCTTACCAATCTAGCTGTTCGTTTCAGCCTTGTAGGCAAATCAAATTGACAGCTGAGAATTTCCATCTTTATTTGATATTCTCTGGTTTGCATATTGTATATGGACTGCTTGTTAAATGAGGATAGTTCAATATCTAATACAAAAAATGGTGTTTACTGTGTCTATATGGAAAGAAGACTATAAGCTTAGGACACCAAAAACAATTATTTTCATAATATCCAAGATGGCGACTCACTCCTCTTCCAATGAATTGTGAAAGAAAAGTGGACGATAGTTTTTTTCCATTTCACAATTCGTTAGAGGTGGTCTTTTTTATCCTTTTATTGACGAATTAAGAAAAATTAAAGAATTTTTAAGTGTTTTTCTATCGGAATTTATTGTTTACCAGGGGCATAGGTTCTGATTGAATATTATGTACGTTCTTTCCATATTAAAAATTTTAACCCATCGATATTAATCTCTTTTTCCAATAGAATTCTATTTCGCACCACTATAGAGGTAGAGTAATCCTAGGGTTTCCAACTTTCATTCAAACCCCTCCTTTGGTTTGAAACACTTTTTTTTAAAGAAAAGTTTACATTTTCCACAAAAAGTTCAAAAATAAAATTAAAATCAAGATCAATGAATTTAACTAATTTAATTACAGTTGATGCTCAATTAAGAGAATCTCGAAATAGTGAACTATCCACAAAAGTGAACACACAAAATTTTATATAAAAATTGATTGTTTTACGAAAATATCTCGCAAGGTTTTAACATTGCTCAGGGAATATTTTTTTTACCTGATTGAGACCTTAGTTTAACGTTTAAATAAATGTGAAATGAACAATATGTGCATTTTTGATCAAATTCATCTTTAGTAAGCCTTTTAAAACTCCCGTCCGAAAAAGTAAGCAATCTCGAACGACTGAACAGGACTGGTTTTTATTACTTCACTATATCCATTAAATAATTAATAAATTTATTCAATTTCTTTTTTTTTAACATTGACACGGTTCCTTAAAAAAATCCCTATTCTTCCTGCCAAAAACTGAGACTAAAATTTTCGAGATTCACTTCAACAAATATATATTGTCACAGTAAATTAAATAAGAGACAAAGAAATAGAGAATTATTTTAACTTCTATATGAGAGATCCTTTTTATATTTTACACTCCTGCTGTGTCCAAAACTGAAGAAGGAAAATTACTGAGTTTCTTGTTTCTTGTACCAGAAACACTGTTTCTGCCACCATATTCTGTCAAAAAATTTTGAGTAGGTACATGGAAGGTAGAACGTTTGCATTGAAATTTATTATTTTTATGAAAAGTTCTCATATCGTCCCCTGCTTACAAGAACTAAAGGTAACTTAATTTTCAATTTTATCTTGGCTTAAACGGTAATTTTGAACAGACTTTTCGTCCAATTTTTTTTTTTTAAATAGACAATCAAAATTAAAAATTAAACTTTGCCTCGTTTTCTAGAAGCTAAAGGCCACTTTACACGATAATATAAGTCATATGACCTGTCATTATATTTTCTGTATGATTTCTCATATGAGCTGTCATTTCAAGTCAAATCATACGGTTATAATTTTTTTTATGTTTACACGTCTTTACTTCGCATTTGATTTTTCCTATGGTTATCTGTCAAAACCACAATAAAAGAAAATAAAGTCATAAACAAATAAATTTTTGTGGAGCAAAACTACTTTTTATGAATTATCCATTGTTGTTTTAATTCAAAACAAATTTTTTTTTGTAGAAATATTTTTATTTTCAATATTCTGAATTCACTACTTTCTATGAAAATAAAAAATCTCTTTTGACTTCTCAAATGGAATTAGCTGCAGTTCAAATGGAATTAGCTGCAGTTCTAATGTCAAAAAAGTCATATGCTTTTTGCTTTTGAGAAGTCATATGAGATATATGAGTGTGTTCAGACGATATGGTATGAATTTTTTGACAGGTCATACGAGAAGTCATATGACTTCTATAATCGTGTAAAGTGGCCTTAAGTAACTATGAACGTTGCTTTCTTCAAAATTTAAAAATCAAGTTGCCTGGTTCTTGCATCGGGGACGATATTGTTCTACGTTAAAACTTAAACATTAAAATCTAATGACTTGAGAAATGAGTGTGTTCGATTTTTTTTTTTTTTTTTTTTGAAAGTTAATGCTGCTTAACCTGAAAGACTTTATAACATTCTAAACGAATATCTAGATAAAAGTTGCACGTACAAAAAATGCGAAGAACTAAAAAGTATCTAAATTAAGAGATATGAACTTGTTACCCGGTAAATATTCAAAGTTCTTAAACTTGTTTGGACTTATGGTATACAACTTTGGAATGCAAATAAATTGCTTAGATCATTTGTAAATGCTCCGTGGAAGATCTTCACAGGGATCTCTGGATTCCTACGGTCCGACCCGAAATAAAAAGTTTCGCGCGAGCACATAGAAACGATTATTGACATTCTTGACGAGTCGAATTAAGTACGCCGTCTGCGAAGAACAAAACCTTCCGACTTGGTGCGGTGAACAGAAAACCGCTATAAAATCTCGAACTAAGCAGGAACTTTCACCGGAAAGTAACCTGCAACACGTTACTTAACTTCGTTAAAAATAAATTGCTAGATAAGTTTCAACTTAGTTGCAATTGGGAAGTGGAGGTAGTTTTAGTGTAGTAAGAATCTCACATACCTATGAGCACGCTCTTTTTCGGTCCGCATAGAGCCTTATGCAGGTTTTGTACATACCCACGAGAAAATAAATACAAAAAAAAAAATCATCGTCAACAAGACAATAGTTCATCCTCTGATACAAAAAATGTTGTTAACTATGCATGGAAAGAAGATGACATGTAAAATTTTTAGCTATGAGATAAAAAGTAATGTTACCTATCATTTTCATTCAAATCAAAGTTGCAAACATTTTCTTTTCCAAATTAAACGGTACCTACATCAAAAATATTTTTTACCTCGTAGTTGTTGAAGCGCAGCGACAACATTACTGCTGGTATGTTATTATGTCGTTGTCGATCAAATATTTGGAGTACTCTTTTTCCATTCCCTTATTTCACTCTTACTACTCTGAATTTTCCATATTCCATACAAATGAAATAGAATAGTCTAAGAGCTCGCAACATAATTTTGGCGTGAGAGGAAACCAGACCATATTAATGTTACAGGTAGTCCTGCTGAAAGTCATAATGAATACGTTCGTCTACCAGCACGTAGTGGTCCGGTTTAACAGAAAAAGTGCATCAAAAGTACAGTATTTTTTGAAAATTGAATTAGTGAGGGAAACCACTTCAAACGTTTTATATCCTGAAGCCCCTAACTCACTGATAATAAATAAGGTTACAACAGACGTCTAAGTGGCCCCAAAATCCTTGAAGGAAGTCCCTGAAAGTGCAACTTTTTTCGGGTTTTTAAAATTTTAGGAAACCACTTGAAATGTATATGAAATGAAAGGTATTGTATTGACTCCCTGAGTACAAATATTTATGGTCGAAGATAATAATTCAGGCCTACCGGTGAAAATATAAAATATTTTTGCAGCCATCTGTTGCAGATTTGTCTATTTATTAATTTTTCTGTCATGTACTGTTACAGAAAGTCAATGATTGGCGTAGTGCTAGGGGATCAGGCTAACAAATTATTTTTTTATTTAGCAAAAAATAAAAAAGCTTTATTTAGATTTGTTTGGCATTTCCTTTGACATCTAGATTTACGTGAAAATAAAGGCTCTCCTAAAGCAAAGCGAAATCAGAGCGACACATTCGCAAAGATTAAAAGATATATATAAATGCCAAATAACAACAGACAACTTTCGTTAGTGAATGTTTTGCGTCAGTTTGGGAGAACCTGGGTTTAGTTTTTGAAAGCCTAACGTCGTTTGGTTTCGACGAGAACCTCGTTTCAACGTTTTGAGGTTTAAGTTGCTAGGTCCTTAACTTTCTTTACACTGCAGTATGCAGCTCTAAAATATACGGTAACCCCAATTTAAGTTAGTAGCATTGACGCAAAAATTTAAGACATCATATTATCACTACTTAACAGTTCACTAAAAAATTTAAAGTACATAATTTAACAATTTTTACACTTTTAATTGTATTGTTAACTAGTAGGTATCATTCTAAATCCTTTTTCAACTGGGGCAAAGGAACAATTTTAAATTTTTAAGAAATTTTTCATATTTTGTTTTGGTGGTGGATCCGATGGAGTATTGTCTCACGGAGGAGGTTCTGGAGGAGAGACTGGAACTGGGACAAACGAACACTTTTTTTAAAATAACTTTTTCATAGATTTTTCTTGGTAGCGGGTCTGACGGAGCACAGAGAAAGTTCTGGGGCCTATAACACAAAGCTACAAGTACTTGTAATACAACAAGTGTAACAAATTTTTGTAACTAATAGAGTTTCTTAATACAAACATAAAAGCATCACAAACCAAAATAGAGTCGTGTTTCATTTCGTTTGCATTTACTAAGCTTCTCTTTCTCTCTTATAAATACATGTGCTCATCTTTTGTTTGCATTTGTTTGCTAACTGTCAAAAAACAACTGAAATGAACATGTATTAGTGAGTTTTCTCACTTTACGTTACGTTTCAATTGTTTATTTTAGTAGCCATAGAAAGTTGATTATAGATGAGAATTCAAGTAACGTAATTTAAAGGCAATTTAAATATTTAAGCAAACTTAACCAAATGTTCTTTAAAAAGCATTTTAAGAAAATCTAATAAATTCGGCTGTTAAAGTGTAAGATCCGAGTAAATTTTAAGCTAATAAAATCGACGTTTGTCCACTTTTTTGCTTTTTTATATTAAAATCAATTTTTAGGTGGAAAATTTATTAAAATGCCCCTGCTGCCTCTCTCATTGCGTTTTAAGTCTTAGCAGATTACTTACAAACTTGAAGAAGAGGGTTGGGGCAATTACTTTATGAAATACAACTTTTCAAAATTGTGAAATTTTTCATTCACATTAGTATTTTGAGAAATGAAAATCAAATTGATGGGAAACTCAATCTGCCATCTAGTTAAATGTAGCGTCATATTTTTAACCTTTATTTAGAGATCTTAATAGTTTGCTGTCAATATTTTGACAGCCGTTGTGACGAAAGCTTTTTATATCATATCTATAGAGAAATGTAAAGAGAGCAATCGTCAAAACGACAATATCCGTAATCGCTTTGGTCTGTTTTCAAAGACTAATTTAAAGTCAAAGTTATAATAAAACTTAAATGTATTAATAGAAAATACGCTATGGGTGTAAGTCCTTAGTTATAGCTTTCATTGAAATTCATCATTGAAAATGTTATTCTTCAATTTTGAGGCGTTAAGGCATGAGCTTAATGTTGGTATCAAAACCACCACTGCTATTACTTTCTAAACTACAAAGATCAAAATCAATCATTTTAATTTTCAATGATGAATTCAATGACAGATACATATGTATAACTGTTACCTAATTCTAATATTTTTGATTCATGTGTTTCTCGTGTTTTGGATTTTGTTTTGTGATTTTAGTACAGGTAGGTGTTCTTACAGTTTTGTTTAGCGATGGATGTAGCGAAGAAAATCAAAACGTCAACTTAGCTAACCATATACAATTTGTGCGGCGACAAAATAGAATACGACAATTTATCAAAAATGTTTGACAGTTGTAGGTACATAAGTCCAAATGTCAAATATTTTTATTAGTTCAGACCATTTGATAATGCAGTACTCTATGTACTCAAATGATCTCAGATTCCGTGATCTGTGATCGGAAAAACATTATACCTAGGAAGGGAAAGGTGAAAACTAATTTCAGTTATTTTATTTTATACTTCCGAAACCTTTCTAGCCCTCACTTCATCCATTTTCAATCATTTTAAGTTATTTCAAATAAGAGCAACAACCTCGAACATATATTCTTTTCGTAAATAAAAATATTTGGGACGAAAAATCGTGACATAATTAATAAAACCGTTAGAACATCTCAAGGACGCAAAATACACTTAGGAAATTTGTACTTTGATGATCCCAGTGATTTAAATAAAATCGACATCCACAGTCTCCATCGCTTTATTAAAAGGTCCAATTTGTTTAATTGGCGAGGATTACCTCGCAGTCTTAATGTGGTATCACAATGGGCCTATTCTGGCCTAGGTGAGTCAGCAGTTTTCCTGGCAGCCACCTAAACCTTACCTAACCTAACTGCAACAAACCACATGTTTTCTTTCGATTCTTGACAAATTGTGTTTTTGAAGATACGAGGCTTAGCCTAGTACGCTAATCGAACTATAATTCCGCTCCCATACAAAAATCTTTCCAAAATTTAGCCAAGCTAAAATTAGACCAAACGTAAGTCGAGAGGTACGCAGCTCCAGCTAAAAAATCAAATTTTCGTTTCTTACTGTACGGTGCTATCTGTCAAAATTTATCGCGTAAAATAAATGTTGGGTACATTATTTCTTGAGCTAATTGTGGCAGGTTTTTTATATTTGTGAGATTTATGTGAGCTTTAAATTGTGAAAATGAAAATTGAGAACGAGAAATATGCACAGACCATTTCCAAAGTGAAATATTTATTTTATTTGGTTACATTCACTTGAAACATTGAAATAAAATTCTTTGAAATTGTTGAATATAATTTCATTTCACAAAGCTGTTTTTTGTAATAATCTCTTCAAAAATCTCATCTCAAAATTTAGCTAGAGTTTAAGCCTAGTACGCAGATCGAGCTAAAATTTCACTCCCACTTTTCTCTCCCAACACCAGCTAAACTCCTAGCTAAATTTTGAAATAAGATTTTTGTGGAGATTACAATAAAAAAAACAGCTGTTCTCTGAAAAGAAATTATATTCGGCAAATTCAAAGAATTTTTCTTTGCAAGTTTTTAAGTGAATGTAACCAAATAAAATAGATTTTTCCCTTTGGCATTAATTAATCGTTTGTCTTTGCATATTTCTCGTTCTCAATTTTCATTTTCACAATTTAAAGCTCACATAATCTCAAAAATAAAAAAAACCTGCCACAATTTAGCTCAAGAATTAATGTACCGAGCATTTATTTCACGCGCTAAATTTTGACAGATGGCGCCGTACAGTAAGAAACGAAAATTTGATTTTTTAGCTGGAGCTGCGTACCTCTCGGCTAAAATGTGTGGCTTGATTTTAGCTTGGCTAAATTTTGGAGAGATATTTGTATGGGAGCGGAATTTTAGCTCGATCTGCGTCCTAGGCTTTAGCTGATGTTTTAAGAGAAAAGTAGGACCGAAATTTTATCTGTGTACTAGGCGTTTTGACAATTTAACACTTAAAACTATTTGTTCAAAATTAAATTAACTAACCCGAATCGGAATAAGTCTGAAAGCGTGAAAAGTTTTTCAATTCACTCTTTCACATGAGCAGAATCAGCCCACTCAAATAAAGAACAGAAACAAATAAAAACTGAGCGCTCAAAAAATATAAACTGGCTAAATAATTCCTAATTTTGAGTTGCACAATTTTTTTTTTATTTAAAAACCATTGCAATTTGCAATGTCTTTTAAAGTGCGTCTAACCAAATGCATCGTACTGTTTCATACAAATATTTTTCTAAAGTTAGACATTCATGAGAAAGAATAAAGGAAAATGCAGATGCCAAACTAGAAAAATAAAATACTGTGAGAAGTTTGTAATTTAATATCTTTATACATTCATATGTAGACAGAATTATAACTTTTTCCAGGATTCAGAAAACTGATATCAGAAAAGAAAAAAAGAAGAAGTCGTTTAATATAATTTAGTCTGATCATTATCTTTTTGAATTTTTCGGTCAAATCAAACTTGTGCATCAGCGCTATGAGTGTCGTTGAACTCTTCAGTTGAATTTATTTGCATTGCATTTCAATAAGTTCAATTTCAATATAGGTACAAATGTGTTTTTGTTTACTTGAAGAATGCACTTGTCATTCATCCATGTAAAAATGCTAACTTTAATAAATAAATGAAGTTAGACATTATAATAAAAATAAAAATATACATATGAATATGCGACCGGAGCTGATGGGCAAAGTGCTTAAGGATACGACTTAGAGAGTGCTTTAAATAGGGTTTTGGTCAGGTTTGTTTTATGAGACCAACTTAATCATCGTATAATAAAACGGCAAACACGAATTTTGTGGTACAATTTACGCGGTCTACAAAAGCTGAAGTCACATAAATTATATATCGTTGAAACGGTTTTTTTGCACAGAAGTGAAAAATGCAAGCATTTATTAAATAATAACACCACAAAAACTAAAGAACAATAAAATAAAATTGCGTAATAAGTGCGAGCAAGAGTGAGAGCGAGACCGACCAATTATTTGTTTTTATTTGTCGTAACTTAAATATAATGTTTCGATTTTTTCCACTCACTAACCAACCAATTTTTAACTGACTTGAAAAATAACTGGAATTTCTGACGGCTGCGTTCAGTGCTGCAGAAAATAATAATAAGTAGCTCATACCACGTTTACATGAGCGTATCGAAGGATCGGATTCAATCCGTATCGAAATTTTGACCCAGGTTTATGACAACGAGCTGGATGGGATCGAGTAATCCGCATTCAGTCCGATACACGTCTACATGGACCTAAATCCTGATAAAATTCAGATTTAATTCTCCATAGTCCCTTTCACACGAAGTAACAAGTTGCTGGAGATTTTTTGACGTTTTCTTTTAATTTCCTTAAAAATCTCTTGTACTTTTCACAAGAGGAAACAAAATCTAGGCAATTTCGAGAATTCCTGGTAATAGCACCTTAACCGTAGATGTGAAAGGAAATGTCAAAAAAATCTCTTCAAATCCTCAACCGGGGAGCTTTTGTTCACCCCTCTTTCCTTCTGCCCTTCTTACCCAGGAACTGAAAGTTGCTAGCAATTCAGTTTCCTCGTATGAAAGGGGACATATGCATAAACAAGGTACCAGTTTTTCTCCACGGTAAAGACAAATAATATTATTAGCTCTCGAGTTTCGAGGGCTGGACGTACTAGTTTCATAAACAAGATGAGGAAGGTAAATAAGTGTCAATATCCACTAAATTTGTTAGTCTTGTCCTTAAACATACATAAATGTATGTATTTACATAAATACATAAATCTTCACAATAAAAACTCAAATGAAAAACATATTTTCTTTTTTTTGTATTTCCTTGGGCATCTCCTTTCAGTGAGTAAAATAAAACTATGTATGGGTATGCAAATCACGTACCAGGACTTTATACTTGTTGCTTTTTAATAAAATAACCCTAACACACAAATGTTCACAAAATAGTTCAAGGTACAATAAATTAATACACAATTGAAAAAAAAAACAATATTCTTACACAAGTTCTCCCGCATGTTGACAAAAAGCTTATGATGGTCTCCACAGCTTCGCGCTAAATAGACAACAATGGCTCAGTCGCGCTTGACTCGAACGTGACATTTGGCCAATTTTACGTTTGCATCTAATCCTGCCTAGATTTGACCCACTAAGCTTTTAGGCAACATGCCGTGCTTCTATTGTGTTGAGATATTTTGCTAAAATTGGGATGAATAACAAATTTGCCATCTAATGAGGATGAATTTGTTTCCAATAGATTTTTCATCAATTCTTTTGCATAATGCCCTATTGGTCATGCTGATAAGCGGGTTGATATCCTTTTTTTTTTGTTTTTTTTTTTGGGAAAGTGAGAATATTGATGCAAATGTACTTAGGACTATGATGGTAATGGCAAAAACGAATAGCAATAAGGGTACATGCAAAGTTCTTTGTTAGTGACTTGTGTGTCTAGACGAGCCGGACAGAGTATTTCCAGCGGGAATTAACGTTTTTCTCAGAGAAATATTATTCTTTTCAAAACTCTTTTACTGATGGTAAACAAAAAAAGATAGGTCATTTTTGTACATCGAAAAGCTTAGTTATAAATTCTAAGCACGTCATATAAAATATTTCCATAAAATGAGTTTCTGATTATGTTTGGAAATTAACTTATTTGTTCACAATGTGAAAAAAGACTAGTTTTCAAAATTTTTGATGATTTTGGGTGAGTTATTAATGTGGATTATATAAAATTCCTGCTTTTTTCATTAATTAGACAGTATATTATTTTTGTCCTAAAAATGCAATTATATGAAATGTGGGCAATGACCTTTGTTACTCAAAGTCAGTTTGATGTTCTCACTGTTTGTTCACTTAAGCTTTGTATTCGTACAAACAATATGCCGCCACCTGGCAGTATCACAACTGCCCTTAGACCAGAAGAATGCACTTTCAAAGCAAAACAAATAAAAAATGATTTATAACACCCATGTTTCGTTCACTTACACTTAGTGTTCCTACAAATTAAATGCCATCAACCTGGCAGCACTGGGATAGCCATAAGACCACAAAAATGCACATTTTGTATCGAATTTTAAAAGTGTATTTTTGTGGTCTTAGTGTTGCCAGGTTGGTGGCATATTATTTATACGAATAAAAAGTTTAAGTAAACACAACTTGGGCTGGGAAAAAACAATGTTTTCGTTGCATTTTGGAAGTACATTATTCTAGTTTTAGGGCCGTTCTACCGCTGCCATGTAGGCGGCATATAATTTGTGCATGTACTTAGTGTAGGTGAACCACACTTGGGGTGGTATATGACAAGTTTATTTTTTGTTGATGCATTTTGAAAGTGCATTATTCAGGTCTAAGGGCAGTCGTGACGCTGCCCTGTTGGCAGCATATTGTTTGCATGAGTAAGTGAACGAAACTAAAGGAGGTATAAAAATGATTTTATTTTGTTGTTGCATTTTGAAAGTGCATTTTATTGGTCAAGGGGGCGTGGTATTGCTGCCACATTGGTAGCATATAGTTTGCACATATAAAAGTTATATGCTCAAAATTTGGAGCGGTATAAAACATTTTTTTTTATTATGCGCACACTAAAGGGGTTGTGACTACCATTAAGATGATTGAACAAAATGCAAGCGTTAGGAAAACACGGAAGGATTTAAAAGGAGATACTGATGCACCGATGAATATCAAAATTAAAGGGAAAAATAGAGCCGGGTAAAGCACTCCACATTCGTGCGGTTCGGCTACGAAAAGAATCTCTGTACCTTACAGTACGTCCGAAATTGGACTCAAGGGCAAACTGATAAGCATTCCTGGCAGTGCGAGTATTACGGTGGAATTGTTTAAGGGGAGGAATGCAACTGGCTATTTCGCTATAACACTGTTTATAAAAATAGCGATAAAATAAGGAGAGGCATGAAACATTTCGTCGATGTTCAAGAAGTCCGAATGTTACCGTTAAAGTGATATCACCTATCATTTTTAAAGCTTTTTTGGATACGATCCAAGAGACTTGGATGCGTTATTGGAGCACAAGCCTAAATGTGAGAATTGTATTCAAGCTTTGGGCGAATGTAGGCTTTGTAGATTGAAGCCAGATCAGAAGGGAAACAAAATTTCTTGCATCTTCGAAGAAAACCTAAGTACTTTGCACCGTTTTTGGTGACGTTGAATATGTGATATTTCCACAGAAGGTGATCTGTGATGCTGTGATACCCAGAACTGAAAGCTATTTAGTTTCCTCGATGCTAGTACTGCTCATAAATAGCAAATAGCGGCAAAGGGGGTGGGTTTTGCTTTAATGACAACAGACAGCATTGGTTTTTGAAGCATTAAATTCCACTGGACAATCCTGTCAAGATCAGAATTTAATGAGCTTATCATACGCTGCCGTTCAAGTTCCTTATCCGAAGTGCAGGGATGAGAATCTAGAAACGAATATGAAAAGCTGAGGGTGCTATCATCAGCAAAACAATTTAATGGATTCGAAGTTTCAAGAGATCATTAATAAAAATGAGAAAGAGGGTAGGAGACAAAACGGAGCCCTGGGGAACATCAACATTTATTTTATGAATACCTGACTTGATACCGCCCAACACAACTAGTATTGATCGGTCCGAATGGTAATTTCTAATCCAACGAAGAAAATTTTTATCGACACCAAATGCACGCATTTTCGATAAGAGAGCTTGATGCCAAACTCTATCAAACGCTTTTGAAATATTAAGTGCAATAATCTAACTTTCTCCAAAATGATGTAAAGATTTGTTCCACTGCTCGGTGAGATATGCCATCATATCAGCAGTGGACCTATTTTTACGAAAGCCATACTGCCGGTCATTAGGAAGCTTCCGTTCTTCAAGATATTTCTTGAGCTGATAATTATTCAGCGTTTCCATGATCTTGGAAAGAAGGGACGTAAGTGCAATTGGACGATAGTTAGAGGGAGAAAAAGATTCGCCTTTTTAAGGGACAGGCTGGACAAATGCTGTTTTCCATCCACTCGGAAAGAGACCAGTAGAGTAGGACAGATGGAAATGCTTACGCAGTGGTTTTGCCAGCGTTGAAGAACACCTCTTCAGAATAATGGGAAGGATACTATCCGGTCCAGCGTATTTGTGTACGAGTGCACGAGTGCGAAAAAAGATTTATCCCATAAAATCATTAGCGTACTCAATTACAGGCGGAGTCATGATACTCTCTGGCAGCGTCAAATAAACAGCAGACCTGCAACGTCAGGGATACGAGTTGGCTCGTCAACAAGCTGAGTTAGTTGGTTTAACACAGCAAAGACCTTCGGGTGGTGTCTGGCGAGAAAAGTGAAGCCATGAAGAATTATGTACATTAAGATCACCTGCAATGACGATTTCAGTGTGAGGATAATGGGCAATAATTCTATGTATGCAGTCGAACAGAGCATCAAACTCGTTAAAAGTTGAATTTCTGTCCAAATTTGGGCTCCGATAAATGAAGCATGTGAATGATGTGCTTTTTGACCGAGAATTTCAACCACACGCAGTTGAAATTTGTGTTTGAGCACAAACCAAATTGTGGTTGGAGTTGGTACGGAACATCATTTCCTATGTAAACGGCAAGACCATGATGGGAAAAGAATAATGGCACTAAGCTATATCCATAGAGATTATAAACTCTGAATAGTCAGAATTTTCCCCTATTTGAGTTTCACTCAGTGCCAGAACAGCTGGCCTGTTTTGTACAGTATAAACACATAACATACACGGCACAGAATTTTTTTCTCAGTCCACGGATGTTAGAAAAATCCACTCTAAGCTTACCTGCCATTCAAAAATGCAAAATTAACACTAAAACCAATTCAGACAATTATCTAAATTGAATCTCTAATTTAAGTCCCAATCTGGACTTTTCAATATTAATCTATCACTTGTCTGATGCCTTAGTGACAGATTATATCGATCTAACCAGGGGTTGATCCATATAATCTGTCACTCAAAAAAAAATCAACTACATATCTGAAATCATATTTGCTTAATCCCCGCTACACTATGTGAAGAGCTTCACAGCCCACACACAATGCAACAACAATTGAGCTAAAAACCTCCAGCCAGGCTGCTCATTGGCATGGGTCGTATAATACCTTAGATCCAGCCCGATAGGAAAGTTGGAGTGGGTGAGGAAGGGAATATGATAAGATTAGAGTGGTAGACAGCTATTCTTCGAACTGTCAAGGAAAGGAATAATGTGTTAAGTAAAACACGTCGAACAGCACTACGCCGACATGGCGGAGAACTCGATGAACAGGTTTTTCGCCGTATCACCGTGGGAGATATCGTTGGACAGCTATTCGCCGTGCCGACGAGAGACAGGAATTTATGTGGATGGGGAGGTTGGTTTGGGTATAAGTGAAACGCCCTTTAGTTTCGGGACTCATCTAGAGTTAGACTCGAGAATCTTTGACCCTACTCAGCTTCTACAACTCGAAAAGTTCGACACTCAGGTAGAAGAAGTTTTACGTAGCACTGAAAAAAATTTAATAAAAAAATATGTGAACTCCATTTTTGTTAGCTTTATAAAATTTGAAAAATATCACATATTTAAATTTGTAAAACTTAAAGGTGCCGTCACACCGTGCAAGTAAAGTACTTTTGGCAAGTAAAATGATTGCTGCAAGTAAAACTTGCACGGTGTGACGACCCGAAAAGTACTTACAAGCAAGGAATTACTGCAAGTAATTTACTTGCGAGCAAGTAAACACTTGCGCAATGAACACTTGCTTGGTGTGACTGGTACCTACAAGTACTTGCATGCAAGTAAATCACTTGAAATCATGTACCGCAAGTTCTTGCTACTTGGACGATTTGCGGAAGCAAGTTTTTTAATTGCTGGAAAGCGAACATTAAAATAACCGAAAATATCGTTTCCATCTACCTGTAAGTCTCTTATCAGTGTTGTATCGCTAGTACAAAAACGGATTTTCAACATCACGTTTCCAAAATGGTCTGGTCATACCCCCAAATAAGTTATCATCGATCAGCCGCATTTTATTGTTTCAAATTTTGCAACATAAAACAGAATATATGTTGTGTTTAATGCATGATGGTAGCTGTATGATAATAATTATACGAACGGCTGGATCGCAAGTAATTGACCTATAGTATAACTTGCTTGGAACTTCAGATCTTTTAAAAATATCAAAGTAATAAAAGAAAAAAATAAAAGGAAGCATGAAACTCTTTCTTTTAGTTGTTAAAACAACTCTCAAGATTTTGATTGGATTCGGTAAAGCATTTAATGAGAAGATTGATTAAAAGTTATATTGAAGGTAAAGTCGAAAACAATTGTTAGTAATTTTTTTGTATCAGAAAGTTAAACAAATCTTCCTGTTTACAAACCATTTCTTCGTAAACATGTCGCTTATGAAACAGATAAACGAAATTGAGATAAAAATGGTAAAAACCATACACCCGTCCACACAAGAACTTGTAAATAACTTGCAGCAATTACTTTCAGAAATTAATTTAAGCAAATAATTTAAGCAAGTACTTGCGGCAAGTAATTTCTGCAATTAATTGCTTGCTCAGTGTGACAACCTTAAAAGTACTTGCAGCAATTTCACTTGCGAGCAAGTAAAAAGTCTTTTCAGCAAGCAATTTTCTTGTTTGGTGTGACTGCTCTCTGCAAGTACTTGCACGAATATTTCAAAATCGAAATTTTTGAAATAATTGCTGCAAGTACTTTTATTGCACGGTGTGACGGCACCTTTACTCTTCTTCTTATGAATGCATTTTTATTTTTTCGAAAAATCTAAAATCACGGGTATTGTTCTTTAAAACCGAACTCACTCTTCAAATCAATATAGCGGCAACCTTTAACTTAAAACTTAACTTTAAAGAAATCAAGAAAAAAATTACTTCCCCAGACTTTCATTAAAAAAGTCTAAATTGACTGGGCTAAAATATATTTCGCCTTTAAGAACGAATAGAATAGATTCTCACTCAAATTGATTATATTTTCAAGTGTAGCTGTGTTTTCATTAAATTTATTTCACATACATAAGTTGCTTATGTTTTTTTTCTCACTACCTTTTCTTTTCTAGTTTAAAAACACAACTT
Source organism: Dasysyrphus albostriatus (assembly GCA_946251815.1). Lineage (NCBI taxonomy): Eukaryota > Metazoa > Arthropoda > Insecta > Diptera > Syrphidae > Dasysyrphus > Dasysyrphus albostriatus. The sequence goes on along the minus strand of OX276335.1, from coordinate 217,750,782 downwards.
ATTAAAATCTAATAAATCAGCATAAAAACACCATAAAGTATTCAAAATATTTCTCATAAATTTCGAATTGATTTCAAATAACACAAAGTTAATTCAAAGGTCTAATAAAGACTCTAATCTTTCCTCAAAAACAAAACCCCAATAAGTTTATCAATTCAAAGGGTAAAGTTTAAACTTAACAAGATTGAACAACTGCCAACAACTATCATTCTCTTCTTGTCATCGTCGATTTTCAACAGTTCATTATTCCAATTATCTTATTTATCCTTTTTTTTAAATCAGGCTTTTTATGTTAACTTGTGTCTACAACATTTTTTATGTTAATGCCGATGGCAGTAAATTTTGACAATTGATCATTTCACGCACTATTTACTTTATTGATTGAATCTGAATTAAAAAAAAATATCTTTTTATTTTTTTTTTTCTTCATAGACAATTGATGGGGAATCCTTTAAAATTCTTATCGGCTGAAACATTTGCAAGGAATACATTGTTGGATGCACTGTAAGTAAAAAAAACACCAATCTTTTCATTATGAGATTTTTTTTTAGTTTAAGCATTCAACATTTATGATATACGCGAGTAGATGTACAAAGTATATTGTCCATACATACAAATTTCAAAATTTCAAATAAAGAAAATTGTTTTCGCATAAATTGAATTTTTGTCAACAATTTTAAAAAGACTTTCTTGATTAGAAGCATTCATCTTTTCATTGTTTATTCGAATAAAATGTACGACTGGATTACACGAATTTGTTCTACTCGAATCTTGAACTACAAGGCTATGTTTTAACGTACTTAGAAATTAAAGATGAAAAATATTAGTTTTTCAATACAACAAGCCGATTCCTTATGTGCTCTATCTGCCGCCACATAATGTTGTCGATGGTATAATAAAATTAGTGAAAATGGGTTTATTTAAATGCTTATTTGAAGAGATATTCATGGGCTACATAGAATAGGTTTTATTCCAGGATATTAGCCTGGGTTGAAGACTTCTTGTACTTTTGTTGCACTTTTTATGCGCGGAAATAAAATTAAATATAAAGAAAACACAACCGGCGACTGACAAACGAAAATTAATCGTAATAAAAAAAAGAACACGAAGCCAAACTGTCATACAGTTAGGGATGCCAGATTTGAAAAAATGCTTTGCGGAACAAATTTATTTATTTTACTTCTATTATTTATTTGTTATTTCAATCCAAACACATTCATATATTTAAAAACACATAAATAAATTATACAAACTTTTAAAACAATAAACTAGAAACTATAAAATCAACATAAATAGTTAAACAGTCTTTTAATAATATTAAAAATTAATATTTTTTACAAGATAGACAAATAGATTTAAGATTAAGAGTAATTAATGTTTGTAAAGATATTTTTCTACTTATGAAATCTTGGAAACGATCTTTGTTACATCAAAATCAGATTTTTTGAATTCTTTAACCGGACTGAGTAAAACACTCCGGAGCACACCTTACTTCCGTAAGGAAATTAGAGCGAAACTTGAAGAAATGCTCCACTTCGCAATTACAGCCGTAACATATGCTTTCCAGTGTTCGATCCTCGATGTATTGTTGTGTTCAGTAAGCAGTAATGGAAAAATTGCATTCTAATAAAAAAGTTGAACACGTATAGTGTTATTTATAAACATTTTGCACCTAGTGGCTAAGTTAGCCACTAAAATTTGTTGTGCAATTTTTTTTTTTAAAGAAGACTCGTTCAACAAACAAGGAACGCAAATATTTGTATTTTTCTTTTTTTCCAGTTTTGAATTTAAGTCCGCTTTTGGTCACATTCAATTAGGATTTCATCCATTTCAAAACTGGAAAATAAGAAAACTAGAAATATTTGCGTGCTTTGTTTGTTGAACGAGTCTAATTTAAAAAAAGATTTGGACAACAAATTTCGGTGGCTAAGTTTTTTTTTGGGGCGGGATAAAAATCGTTTTGTGGGACAGTTCAGCGCCTGGCTAGACGTCTGGCATCCCTACATACAGTCGCGAAAGAAATCGTTACAAATGAAACTCACTAACGACTTTAAAGGTTTATTCCCATCCAGAAATGACTGGAATCATGAGGTCGTGAAGAGAGACTTCGACACAACTATCCATACTGATGGCTCAAAGATGGAGTGCGATGTTGGATCAGGAATCTTTTTTTAATCTCTTTATATTTCAAGGTCCTTTCGTTTACCCGATTATGCTGGTGTGTTTTAAGCTGAATTACTTGCAATAAGGCATGCAGGCAGGCGCGGATCCAGGTTTTCGTTCAGGGCGGGGGGGGGGGTGGTTGACAATTTTAGTGTATTTTTGGGCAAACTATTGGAGTACTTTTTATACTTCTCAAAATTTGAGGGGTGGAATTACCTCATTTATATCTGCAAAGTGCATCGAGCAGCGGGTACTTTGAAGCTTCCTGAAATGAAATTATGCAGTTTGTGGCAGTAACAGGGTGTTTTAACGGCGTTTTTTTGAATTCCCTCTAGATCTTCGAAGGACCACCTAGAATTTTGGAAAGAATAACAGCACACCGGTATGTTCCTATTCATAAGATTCTGTTAGCCAAAGACAAGTTAAAGGCCGTTATATCTGAGTCAGAAATGCATTTGCAGAATATTCCCTGAAAAAGTCTTCTATTCAAAAAAGCAAATAAAAGTTTTACTGCAATAGCTATGTGTTCGATAATGCGGTTTGCTAAAGTCACATGTTTGAAATATCATCTACAGTGCAATTTCACCGCACCGTAAGAAAATCGAGTTGACGGAACAAATATGTATTCAGAAGACAAGAGTATGTGTGCGTTAGCGTCAAATGTGCTTGCAAGCAAAATTGACTGGCACCGTGTCGTTAAGAATCAAACAGAGGAAACAAAAAAATTAACATGAAACCAAGTAAATGGACAAAAGCCTGTAGCTTTTAAAATATTCGATGAGTTTGATTTGTGGATGAATAGTACGGAAGTTCCTAAAACTCATCTATGAAAGTGAAAAAAAATCTTCACGAATACATTAGACGCTCGATTTAGTGAATCTCAAAATAGTTAACTATCCATAATAATAAACACACAAAATTTTCTATAAAATCGTTTTTTTTTATAAAAATGACTCGCAGGCATTTAACATTACTTGAGAACGCTGGGGTTTTTTTTTCGGTTTTTCTTAACTTATAATTATAAAAACCATTCACATCGAACAAAATTTGCATTTTGGATCAAATTCATTTTTAGAATGCCTTTACAAACTTCCACTTGAAAAAGTGAACAATCTCGAAAGAATGAAAACTGAACAGGCCTGGTTTTGATTACTTCAGTATTTCGAACGTCTACTTTATCACCATCAGAAACGTATGTTATGGCTAAAATAAGATGTGCAACATAGTTGCATACTGAACCACACTCGAAATACATACGGGAGTTAAAAGATGGGGACAACCTCTAGTGTGTTAAGCTCGCAAGTGGACACATTCATGAAATTAGCTCACCAGAGGGGAAGACATCCGAAAGTTATCCTCGAGAGTTTTCTAGTGAAAGTACTGTCAAATGGATACGCATCTTTTTAGTATGAGATTTTGTGGTACCTATTTCTCAATAATTTTTATACAAAAAAGTAATTTGTCATTTTTAATTTATTAAAATATGTATCTTAATCTTGTTCACCTGAGCATTTGAAGCAGTTAGAATTTTTAAACTAATTAAACTGTCCTTTTTTTGAAAATGTAGATAAGTGCCACTACTGCCTTCCGCGTAACATTTAACAACAAAAAAAAAGCCCATACCTATTTGTAGAGACCGGTTGGGGCATTAATTTTTTGGAGCACTTTTTTTAGAAACTGTATCATTTTTCATTCATATTTGCATTTTGAAAACTGAAATCAGATCGATGTGAGATTCAATCTGCTCTCTAGTATGAAATAATTTGGCTATTCTCAAAAAAATATTACATAGGAATGTAGCCTGACATTTATCTTTTAATTAAAGACCTTAAGACCTAAGATTGGACGTTATAAAACCGACGTTATAAGCTTTACAATCGCTCGATTTGAAGGTTATTTTTGCATATTGGAATTTTTCTTTACTTCATATCTGGGAGAGGTAAGATAAATTGTTGGTTTTAATATCTTTAAATTATTTCGTGAAATGAAAAATCAGGAAAATAAAGACTTATAGTCTTCTTTTTACTGCCAAGAAAAATTTTTATAAACGTAGATTTTTTATGATATTTTAATAAATTTATGCAATCGCACCCATTGCCCTCACCCTGTATCCGCGCCTGCATGCATAATACCTAAACTAGATCAAAACCAAAACAGTAATACATCTGTCGTTAAAGACAGTCAGGAAGTTGTTTAAGCCATTCGTTCTGCTAGCAAGCCTTAATATTAACCTTAAGGTCACCCTTATCAGGGTTCCTAGCCAAAGAGGCGTTGAGAAAAATGAACGGGCAGATGAACTGTCCATAGGCAAGGGTCAGCCCTTCACAGCTCACTTGCGGAAAGAGTCAACATTCCCCTTGGGGTAATGAAAGGCAATTTACTGTCAATCTTCCTTAGTGAATCCTATCGTATGTGGAATAGCTTAACCAAATGCAAAATATCCAGAAAGATCTGGACCGCCTAAAATAAATGCCGAACAATTGATCTGTTATATATGCCCATAGACAAGTCAATATAAGATTTTTAGTGGGACAGATTCCAACAAAAGGTTTTTTGATGGTGTTTTGCTCTAATGGCTGTTGTATGCTTGAAAAAAAAGTTTACCAAAACCGAACCATCGCAAGTCACTTTTTTCAAGATGTCGGCTGGTCACCCTGGAAATCAGAAAAACTTGTAACTTTTGTAATTTTTTTCGTAGATCAATAATTTTTGTATCTAATCTAGGGTTATAAGGGTCAAGGAATTCACATCAAAAATAAATTTTGTCTATGGGGCCAAAAAGTGGCTTATTTTTAAGCTTATCCAATTTTAGGTGGTCATCGTTTACGATAAAAAAATGAAAACAACAAGCAGTAAATCGAATATAATAAGAAATGCGCAGTTTTTTCTATATCTAGCATAAATTGTAAACAAAATATTTACAGTAAAACCTATTTGATTAACCACCACTTAATTTATTTTCTTGGTTGCTTAATATTGAAAAATGGAAAAATTCTACTACTGCATTTACGTTTTTATTTTGGTACATCGAATACTGCGTTTATTTGGTCATAATTTTCGTATAATAAAAAAAGTATATGCAACTAATCGGGCATGACTGTATATGCCGTGGACTCAAGTTTTTGATCAAAGGGTTAGCAGGACGTTAAACTTTTGGCTAAAAATTTTTATTCGTTAAGATATTTCCTGACAACTGAGAAAATTAAATAAATCTTACAGATTTTATTGTGATAATTACGTAATTTTTACAATTTATACTTGATATAAAAACTATGCCTTTCCTATAATATTTGGTTTTCTGCCTGTTTTTAGTCTATGCAAGTGCATTTTACTGTTTGGACCGCGTAATTTTAGACAAAATCCACATACATAAGGATATGCTTAAAAAAAACCTCTTTTCGTCCCTATAGACAAAATTAACTTTTTTAAATGAATTTAACGGCCCTTAAAACCCTAAATTAAATACATAAATCATTGACAAAATTTACAAAAGTTACAGATATTTCTCTGATTTTCAGGGTAACCGGCGACCATTTTGAAAAAAGTGACTTCTGGTGGTCCGATTTTGGTAAACTTTTTTTCTCATGCATACAACATCCATTAGAGCAAAACACCATCAAAAAACCTTTTGTTGGAATTTGTCCCACTAAAAGTTACTTTGAGACTTATATGGACTCGTCTACCAGCCGAGACATGACGATCAGCAAGAAAAGGAAACAGTCTTTAACTATTGAAAATGTTTTGCTGTGGCTAGAATGAAAGTACAATCGTTTGGAATGGCAATCTTTGATGACCTCAACGAACTTTCTGAAATAAAAATCAAAAACTTGATTTCCTTTTTTAACGCGACAAAATGGATCTAAGACAGAATCAGCTGAATTTGTATCATGTTACCCCCCCCCCCCCAGACCCCAAAGACTGTGAGCAATCGGAATACAGGCCTCTGGTGGGTTTCATGATGCTCAGTGGCAACGATAATCGGTTGAATCGTTGGCGTTTCGTTGCTGTTCTCCGATCTGCCAAGCTCGACGCCGAGTGGACAGATCGACGCCGACGCCCAGGAAGAAATTTCGCATCCAATCATGTAGGTATCTTGAAGACCCCTGGAGGAATCATATTTTTTGATTTGTACAAACCAACTTACTGCCTTAGCGGATCCTTTTGCTGTCAACTTCAACGCATTGAAGATGATCCTCAGGTCAAACTAGTTATGGTATCAAAATGGCGCAATTCAGCGCTTATTGTGCACCGAGCGAATGATACGCCTTTTCCTTTCTATCTTTACTGCCCTTATTTAACATTTACGACGTATTGTATGTAGATGTAAAATTATTTTGGAAAATATTCTTCATTCCATTTTGACAGTTCATTTATTACATTTAAGATGATTTTATTACTTTGCATGAACTGAAAACTTCCCTTGTTTCCGGAATCCATCTCTTTATTCATCTCCGCTCTGCATATGATCCGCTATGTTATTGTTATCTTATTTTCATATATTTCATTGTTCTAGTGTTTGTTTGTTTTACTTCTAACTTTTTTTGTTTGTTTTGTTCTTATTCCAGATGGCTTGGTCACACAGGACTTACAATCGACACTGATCTTTTAATAAATACAAATTTATCATACCTCAATTTAGATGGCATTGCATTTCAAAACATTAACTTCAAAGCTGTTGCGGAAATCGTCAATCTCAAGTACATCGTGTTTGAAAAATTCTACTTTTGTTCGATGACACTTCAAGTGCGAATGTGTAAACCGAACTCGGATGGAGTTTCTTCATTTCGAGATCTGCTAACTAAACCAGTTCTACGATACTCTACCTGGATAATGGCATGTTTTATTTTGATTGGAAATTTAATGGTCCTTTGGGGACGATTCATCAATCGAGATGAAAATCGCGGAGTTACTATGGTTATTCGTAACCTTGCACTATCCGACATACTTATGGGTTTCTATTTGTTCAGCATTGCAATTCAAGACTTTCGTTTTCGAAATCAATATCATAAGCTGGCTCGTGATTGGATAAGCTCGTGGAAATGTGCAGCTATTGGTGTCTTAGCTGTAACATCATCTGAAGTGTCAATGTTGATCCTAGCTTTTATGTCATTGGAAAGATTTTTATTGATTGCCCATCCGTTTCGTGTCCATCACCGTTTGGATCCAAAAAATATTTTCATTTCTTTACTTATAATTTGGTTGATGGGTGCAGGAGTAGCAATTGCACCAGCTGTCTTTTGGCGATCAAGTACGATGTTTTATGGAACCTACTCAGGGACATGTTTTCCATTGCACATACAAGAACCGTATCCATTGGGATGGCAGTACTCAGCGTTTATCTTCCTAGGAATGAACTTTTTCCTGCTGATGTCCATAATTGTTCTATACACTGCTCTTATGGTGTCGATTTGCAGAACCCGAAAAGCTACACCGTTGTCATTACTCGATTGTGAATTTGCTGTAAGGTTTTTCTTTATAGTCCTGACAGATGTCATGTGTTGGGCGCCAATTATAGTAATGAAAATCTGGGCATTCATTCGATATAACATATCAGGTTTGTATAATTTACTTTTATTTTTAATTATGGTACTTCAACTATTGTTGTGATTATACATTTTTTTTTTGTACACACAAACTAGATGACACCTATGCATGGCTGGTGATATTCATTCTACCACTTAATTCAGCTGTAAATCCACTATTGTACACATTCACAACACCCAAATATAGAAAACAGATACTTCTGCGTGGTTGGCAAAAGTTCACTTCACGGAAGAAAATGGAAGCTTCTGCTACGGGTACTGGATCAAATCCAGGTAGATTATCTTTAATTGAATAAATTCGTTGATTTTATATTGATTTTTATTTCGTTATAGATGACACGCAAAGTAAAGGAATACCTCTGCTGTACAATACAACAAGAACTCAAAGTACTTGAACAATTTACTTTAAGGCTCTTTGTATAACAAACTTACAAATGGTTTCATATTGATAAAAGTAGAACTATAATTGTCGGAAGCTGACTCAAACTGATAGCATAAACGATCAGAGAGTACCTTTCGAATCGTCGAAAGGAGAATTCACCCTTCATCTCACTTAAAAAAGTCAATAAGAATCATCTTTTTTTGAATTCTTTACTCACCAAATGTCAGTTTCATTTGAGTGAGGTGCACTTGGTGAGCGGTACTCACTAATAGAAGGAAAAGTATAAATCCCGATAAAGTCTAGTACGCTACTAAAATTTTTAGTTGGTCTTCAACAAGAAAACGAAATGCTTACGAAAACGAAGCGGAAAAAACAAATAGAAATGCAAACAAAAATTAGCAGCAGTCATGCTGAAATGAAAGAAATAACATAAATAAATACGAAAAAAACATTAATGTCACTTTTCCGCAAGCAATAAATGTTCTGCGGGTGTAAGGCCTAGTACGCAGATCCCATATAAAATGTTTGCAAGTACAAATTTTTTCTCGCATTTTTTTTTGTCAGGCCGTACGCAGGTCTAGCGCAAAATTTCACAGTTATAACCGCTCTGTATGTGAGGTTAGGTTAGGTTAGAAGGGGTGATGATACGGCGGGCCGCATCATCTCACTCGGATCTCAGTGGATCCATTGCGCTCCCCAGAGTAAAAGGTGGGTGGTGAAGAGGGATAGGGAGGGGTTTGATGAGGAGTATTAGTTGTAGGGGGCCTCCCTGAACCATCCTGAGTTCTGAATGAATTTTAGGATGTTTTTCAGTGGCAATACAGAGATGTCGCCCAGTTCATCGAAGAAATATTCTCCTAGGGCTGCTTTCCTGGTTCTAGCTAGGCTGGGGCATTCACATAAGAAGTGAAGGGAGCCCTCTGCCGCCTCTTCATCATGACACCCTCTACATAAGTCAGATGAGATGATGAAACCCGACAGGTGTCGATAGATGACCATCTGACATTTGCAGCTTCCAAGAAACAGTGGTGTATTCTACTTTTTTCTTCCTCCAGTGGCATGAGCACCGAGGCTACGATTAGGCTCGGATCAAGAGATGATCCGCTTTTGGCCAGTTCATCTGCCATTTCATTTCCGTGAATATCCCTATGTCCTGGGACCCATTTTAGGGTAACTGTGTTCGTTGCGTTGAGTATTCTTAACTCATTTCGGCAACGATCGATCAGTTTGGACTTTATGGTGATTGAGGAAATGGCTTTAATTGCCGCCTGGCTATCTATGAAAATGTCAATATTTTTGTTGACTAATTTACGTGAAGCAAGATGTTTCGCGGCCTCACAAACTGCCAGCACTTCCGCTTGGAATACACTGCAAAAATTTGGAAGCTTCATTGATCTATATATGGGTGGGTTATCTGAATAGATACCTGACCCAACACCCTCCAAGGTTTTGGAGCCGTCGGTGAAGACCGAAACATGGTTTGTATTTATGACCCTGTTTTCGTTCCAGAGTTCCCTGGTGGGGATGTCTGTCATGGTTACTGGGTTGAAATCAATGTGCGGCGAAACAAAGTCCGTTTGAATGTCAATGTCTGTAAAGTTCATTATAGTTCTGTGACCGAAGAGGCCCCTTTTCCAATTGTTACATTGTTGCAGTCGTAAAGCACTTTTTGCCGCCAACTCTTTCGTAAACAGATCGAGTGGGGCAAGTGAAAGGAAAGTTTCTAGGCCGGCCGTTGGTGTGGTTCTTATAGCACTGGTTGTTCTGATACACGCTAGTCTTTGAATTTTAGTCATGGTTCTTAGATTGGTTTCCTTATCTAAGGCTGGCCACCAGACCATACATGCGTACGTTAGGATTGGCCTTATAATGGCTGTGTACATCCAATGAATGGTTCTAGGGCTGGGACCCCATCTTCTACCAAAAATTCGACTGCACGTATAGAATGCTACTGAGGCTTTTTTCTCTCTTTCTTTAATATTCCTTTTCCAGTTCAATTTACGGTCAAGCTCTGTATGTGAACAGCAGAAAAAATGAAAATCTCCACTTAATTTTACGCAATTGTGACGTTTTATGTATTATTCACTTTTTATAAACTTAAATCGTCTCCCTGTTTCATTCTTTCCATTATTAAGCCTAGTACGCTTCTGATGCGAAACGAAGTGTTGAGTTGGTATCCAATAAGACAACGAAATGCTTACGAAACCGAAACGGACAAATATTCTTTGACAGTTGTACAAATTCAAGATTAAAAAAAAAACAATTGCAAATGCAATAAAATCACAGGCAGCCAGGCTGTAAGGAAAGAATACAAACAAATAAACACGAGAAAACACAAATGTCATTTTTTCGCACAAATAAATGGTCTGGGTAATTAATTGTATACGAAAAAAGAGTGTAGACTTCTCCAAATAGTCTGCTGCAATTATCAATTTCGTTCATCGAAAAGCGTACTGCGCAACGCAATATAGAACTGTATTTTTTGTTTTGTGTTAATTTCGTTTGGGATTTTGCGTTTCGCATCAGCAGTGTAATAGGCTTTAAGACGTTGTGAGGACGCACGACTGAAAAAAAATTAAATACGTAAAGAAAATGATAATATAAGAATGAGAACAGAATAAGTAGAGCAGCTGTTTTAAATAAGTCAGTGGTGTAGCTAATGTTAGAGGGTACAAAAAGTCCACATACGGATATAGAAAATATTTTTTTTAAACAGAAACTTAAATTGATTTCCAAAGCTAGTTAAACCGAGTTGGAATCAGCAAACTGAGTTGGTAAATTTACTGGAGCAGTAGAAAACTGTGAACTTTTCAGATTTTGGCAGGGTCTTTCTTAATCCATCGACATAACATCCATCCTTCGATGACTTATAATTTGACAACTTGACAGATAGGGAAAGAACTATATTTTGACGGAAAAATTAACTTCGATCCAAATTTCAACCAATCACCTTAAAAAAATTTTTTTCGGGAGAAGTAACAAAACTTCAAAAAATTCATAATTTTAAGCGGCTTTGTATGTGACAGTTAATGGTTTGACAGTTGGGAGAAAAACTATGCTTTGACAGAAAAACTTTATTTTAATTTAAAAGAAAATTTTTTTTTCGGAGAAGTAAAAAAACTTCAAACATTTCGGAATTTTTAGAGGCTTATTAATCCAACGTAATTGTAGCCATCCTTCAATGGAATTTGACGGAAGTAATAGCTTGACAGATAGAGGACACAGTAGATTTTGAGGAAAAAAAGTATATTTCGATCCAAATTTTAACAAATTAGCCAAAAACCGCCTTTTTCAAGAGAAGAAAAAAATAGAAAATTTCTGTACGTTTTAGAGGAACTTTCATCCATTCACATTTTTTGTTCGCCATCAAGTGCAGGGGCCCAATTCTGAAAGAGTGAGATTTTTAAAAACGCTGTACACATCGATTTTTCCTTTCCGCAAAAGTGAGTTTAAAATGTTTGACAGATAACGTATACCTACACTGTCAGTCAAATTTCCTGACACATTTTTTTTGGCATGAATAAAGTGTGTACACGAAAAATCTTGCTCTTCAAATTTTGAAAGAATCTAATTATGTTTTAAAAATTTATGTGAATTGAAAGAAATTTTATAGTTTTTTTAAATTTCGCTTCTGTTCTCATTTGACTTTTGTTTTATCTCTACACCTTCAAAATTTGTCTTGAGAAAAAGATGTATAGAGTTTAAAATTTTTAGTAATTTTTATTTGGTCTCCAATCTGCTATAATAATCAATTTCACTCATGGAACAGCGTACTGCAAAAAGGAAAGTAGAACTTAATTTTTAGTTTAAGTTTTCGTTGTGTCATTTTTGTATTGGATTTTTCATTTCGCATCAGTATCGTTCAAGGCTTAAAGCCTAGTACGAAGAGCGAGCAAAGACAACTTTTATCTCTACATTTTGTTATCTCAAGACAAATTCAGAAGGTGTAGAGATAAAACAAGAGTCAAATGAGAACAGTAGCGCAGCTTGAAATTTTAAAAATTATAAAAATTCCTTCAATTCACATAAATTTTAAAATTTTAAATACGGAAATTGGATTTTTATAAAGCAATCGAAGAGCAAACAAAGTGACGCTTTGATTTTAAAAAATGAAATGAGGGTGGATGGAAATACCTCTAAAAAGTCTGAAATTATTAGTTTATAAAACTAAAACTAAATCTTTGGAAAAAAGTGATTTTAGGGCAATTTGGTAACATTTGGATCAAAATAAACTTTTTCCGTCAAAATATAGCTTGTCCCCCACCTGTCAAATTAAATTAAAGTATGGCTACGATGCGGATGGATTAAAAAAACTCAAACAATAAAAATTTTTTTTGAAGATTTCTTACTTCTCCAGTAAAAAGGGATTTTAGGGCAATTGGTTGACATTTGGATCAGAATTAACTTTTCCGTTAAAATAGCTCTGTTTGCTGATGCCAACTCCTTTTAACCCAGTTTGGAAATTAATTTAAGTTTTTTATTGATACAAATATTTTCCTTATCTGTATGTGGCCCTTTTGTACCCTTTCACATTAGCTACGCTACTGCCTGATTTAAAACAGCTGTTCTGTTTATTCTATTCTCATTCTAAAGGCCCCATGCCATAAAACCCGTTGCATTCGTTGTGGCGACTTACTCAACGGACAGATGGATTGAATACATGTTTTCTTATGGGAACCGGCCCATAAGCGACGTATGCGTCAGTCGCAACGGACAAAGTAGCAGAACTTTTAACTTTTCCACTCCGGCAGATGCGTCGACAGCATTTTTTTGTGTGTCTTTGGATTTCAAGTGCTTGTTATGTGAATGACAACGCATTCATTGGGTCACCTCAATAGTTGTGTTCAAGAACGAGTTTGAAACAGCCGGATTTAGTCATTTTTAGTACGAAGTCGTTCCACAAGTGAAAGTTTGTACTTTTTCGGACCAAAGAGAACGCTCATGAGAGAGCGTTCTTGCCAGATTTGGTCCGAGAAATTTCTGGTGGCTATGATGTACTGGATGTCAAATGCCAAGTGTTCGTATGTCAGATTTGAAAAAAATGTCAGTTTGAAGTTAAATAACCAAACAGAATACAAATAATTAGGGTTACCCAGTTGTATTTTTTTTTTTTTTTGGTAGATGTGCATAATTTGTTAATTTATTTTTTTTTTATCAATCAAATGATTTTCTTGAAATGCATGTGTCGTTAAGCAAATCTTTTTCCGAAGAAGAAAATTTGTAATGAAAATTTGTGTAACTCTTGTTTATTGTAGTTTCTTAACAAATTGATATTTCATGATTTAATATGTACTTGAAGAATATATCTTTGTTTAAGTTGACTTATTTTTATTTATAGTAAAGATTTTGCGACCTTTATTCCAAATGCGTTTCGCCCAGAACAACATTTGGGCTCATCAGTTAGATGCTGTTGTACCCTTCTAAGACGCATTATTTTCAATCGATGGATACCCACAACTACTTAAACTTACAGCGCCAAAGCACTCTAACTTATGTTATTTTCGTTTTCATTTCTAATCATTTTTAATCATTTTCTTTTTTCTAACCATTCAATTTCTTGTACAGTGATTTATAAAAAATTGATTGACTTATGATTGCACTACGGCAGCTCTAGTCAAATATTTCTTTTGACGTGATGCAAATTAGTGCCCAAACCGTTCCTGACATTTTGACAGTTTTTCTTCGCTCTGAAAGGAATTTATTCCCACCTGTCACAATTTGACATTTAGTCCGAAATAGTGCGAAGAATTTAAGAAACACACCTTATCAGTCGTATCAGTCAAACGTCAATGAATCCATCACCGCAAGGGACGCACGGATTTTATGCGTCTATGATTCTATGTCATTATTTTCTTAACGCATTGCATTTTATATTTTATTAAAGTTGTGCGTCCTCACAACGTCTTTATAATGGAAATAATGAAACAGGGAGATGATTTTAGTTTATAAAAAGCGAATAATACATAAAACGTCACAATTTGTCCGGAAAAAAATGCTTCGAGCATTCTTTTTCCGCACAAAATTAAGTGGAGACTTTTTTATCTATTCCCGTACAGCGGTTACAACTTCAAATTTTGCGTTGGAGCTGCGTACTGGTTGGAAAAAAATCCGAGACAAAATTTGTCCTGGGAAAAATTGTATATGGCAGATAAATTTTGTCTCGATCTGCGTACTAGGCTTAAGTAAATAAACAAAATTGGATATACGTCATTTATAAATTCCTTTTATTCGCTTGTTTTCGTACAATTAATTAGGTGCCCTTTCGACAATTATAGTTCTACCTAAAGTCAAAAAACAAAACAATTTATTTATTAGTCATAAATTTTTAAGATGTTTGCATAATGTGTGTATGTGAATTAAGGTGGGTCAAAGTTAACGATTTTTTTTTGTAGTTTTTATGTTACTTCTACCATTAAAAGAAAGTTGCTTGGGGCTATATGACTTACTGAATTTGAGATTTCACTAGATATCTATAAAATTAATTAAACATTTCTGTTGCCAAAATAAATTAAAAGAAAAACTTTGATTTTGAATTTTTAAGTTTTATGATTTTAATTCAGTTTTATTTTATAATAAAGTGAAGATAGAGAACTAAAAATTTCGTTTTGAACGTTCTTCTTTGGCGGCAACTTCTGTTTTAATCTCCTCAAAAAAAATGTGCGCCAAAACCTTTTGAGGTTAATGTCTCACTTAACCTTTAGTCGTTTATTTTGACATTTTCCTATATTGATATTTGCCTGAACTTATAGTGCTGCCAGGTTTGGCAACAGTCCCGCCTGGTAATCTGGGTTTTGCCGGATTACCACTATCGTCAAACCGGTTAACATCTAGGACAGCCAACTTTGCTGCTGGTCGAGTATAAACTCCGGTTGCTGTTTGAACTACAGCTGATCTCGTTTGTCCATCTTTGCTCTGGTTGACTTGAATGACCCTCCCTTTTGGCCAAGTACTTCTTGGAGAATTCGCATCGACAACTATTACGATATCGTCCTCTGATATAGGATTTGCTGACTGAAACCACTTAGTCCTTCTTGTAAGAGTTGGGAGGTATTCTAAGATCCAACGTTTCCAAAAACTATCAGCATATTGTTCGCAAGTCATCCAGTTTTTTTTAAGAACTACCCCATCATCACTAAGCTCACCTGTGAGCTTAATGCCACTCGAAGAACCAATCAAAAAATGATTGGTTGTTAACGCTTGGTCACTGTCGGCGTCTATAGGCACATAAGTGAGAGGCCTCGAATTTACTATATATTCCACCTCCGCCATTATTGTAAGCAATAATTCGTCTTTTGGATTTCGACTTTGAGGCATATGTGCCAATGTTTGTTTTATTGAACGAATTAATCTTTCCCAGCTCCCCCCCATATGTGGTGATGCGGGAGGTATAAAGTTCCACTTGATACCCTCGTGAACACACTTGTTAATAACAACATCTGATCGTAGCGAATTCATTGCATCTTTGAGCTCATTATCTGCCCCTCTAAAATTTGTTCCATTATCTGACCAGATCTCTAATGGCTTTCCTCTTCTGGCAAGGAAACGCTGGATTGCCAAAATACACGAGTCACTGGAAAGATTGTGTGCAATCTCGATGTGAATTGCTCTGACGGTTAAACATGTAAATATTACTCCCCATCGTTTTTCATTATGTCTTCCCACTGTTACCAACATTGGACCAAAATAGTCAACGCCAACATAAGAGAAAGGTCGAGTAAAGGCCTTTAAGCGAGCTGGAGGTAAATCACCCATTTGTGGTGGAACAGGAATTGCTCTTCTATTTTTACATTCTTGACATTTTGATTGAATCTCTTTCAAAACTGTTCGAAGATTTGGGATGTAGTAAAACTGTCGAAGTTCATTCACCACGGTCTCCGAATTCGAATGATGGAAGCGGTCATGCATATCCTTGATTATCAGTGTTGTTATGTAATGTACTTTCGGTAAAATAATCGGCCTCTTACAGTCATATGAAACATCTTTGGATGCGTCAATCCGACCTTTTATACGCATTACACAATCTTCATCTAAGTAGGGATTTAAAGTATACAACAAGCTAGATTTTTCAAACAAAACTTGTGATGATACAACTCCGCTTTCTTTTAGTTTGTTAATCTCACTTGAGTAAGCCTCGAATTGGCAAAGTCTGTAAAGGTATGATTTACCCCTGGAGATATCCTTCGTGTTTAAAAAATTCATCTTGGGATCTCTTTTCTTGAACTTTATATCGAGGAAGCGATAAATTTGAGCCATGGTGCGAAATAGTTTTTTCCACGACGAGAACCGAGTGTAGTCCACCAATGACTGAAGATAAAATACAGAATGAGTGAAAACTCCACATTCATTTGCATTTGGTACTCTTGTTGGCCATGTGTCTTTGGAATGATATAAGAAATTAGGTCCACAATACCAGCGGCTGTTCGAAGAGAAATCTATTTTTAAATTCCATTTTGTGGCATCATCTGCTGGATTTTCGTCACTGGGTATCCATCTCCATTCATCTTCGTTCGAGTTTTCTAAAATTTCACCCACTCTAAACATCACAAACTGCTTAACCTTTCGATTTTCATTTTTGATCCAACAGAGAACGGACTGTGAATCCGACCAAAAGAAGCGTCTGTTAATTTTAATCGAAAGCCCCTTTATCACAGTATTGGCAAGTCTAGTGCCTAAAACAGCCGCCTCTAGCTCCATTCGAGGTACTGATATCTGCTTGATGGGACCCACTTTCGTTCTAGAACATACTAGACAACACTCAGTACGAAAACCTTTTTTAACTCTAAGGTAGGCTACTGCTGCATAGGCTGACATACTAGCATCTACAAAAATGTGAAGTTCAACTGAACATCCAATTTCAAATTTCAAATCACTTAAGTATGGTCTCCTTATTCGAATTTCTCTTACTAAAGGCAGAAGTTTAACCCATTCATGCCATAATTTCAACTGATCAGGATGTATTTCTTCGTCCCACGGTGTACGCTGTCTCCAAACATCTTGAAGTAATATTTTTAGTAAAACAAGAAAGTGGGAAATAAGGCCGAGTGGATCAAAAACACTCATGAGGATTTTTAAAATTTCCCTTTTGGTTGGAATAAATTCTTTGCTGAAAATCTCAGTGCTAAACTTCTTGGAGTTATTAAAAAACGAGAATTCATCTTTTTCAGGAGACCACCACAGTCCCAAAACCTTTTCAGATTCAAAAATACCAGAGTTTTGTTTAAAGTCCTTGTCAAAGTGGGCAGCGTTTTCTCCAAGTGCTTTTACAACCTTTAAAGAGTTACTTAAAAAGTTTCTAATTTCGAATCCTCCCTGATTGTGAATGTAAATGACTTCCTTGGCTAATTTCACAGCTTCTTCTTCGCTGTCCAAGCTATCCAGAAAATCGTCAACATAGTGGTTCTGAATAATGGCATTTACTGCTTTAGGGTATTTTGTGGAGTATTCAAGTGCATTTTTATTTTTAATATACTCTGCACAGCAAGGTGAGCAAGTTGACCCAAATGTCAAAACCTGCATAACGTAGTCTTCAAGCTTTCCAGTGTTTGCATTTCTCCACAGAAACCTTTGAGCACTTTGATCAGACTCATCCACTTTGATTTGGTGGAACATTTCTCTTATGTCTCCACAAATTGCAATCTTTCTTTGGCGAAAACGAAATAAAATCTCTGGCAATGATGGCAGATTGTCTGGTCCAGATAGAAGCATGGAATTGAGCGAAACTCCATTTACTTTCGCTGCTGCATCCCAAACAATGCGTACTTTGGATGGTTTGTTTGGGTTGATAACTGGAAAAATAGGTAGATACCAGATCCGTTTTCCGACGTCTTCGTGAATCTCGTTTTCATTAAGCTTGCGCGCATATCCCTTGGAAATATAATTCTGAATTTGGGATTGAAGATTTGTTGTCAGCACAGGATCTTTGCTAAGTTTTTTTTCTAAGCACAACATTCTTCGTTCTGCTGCAGGCCTGCTGTCAGGAAGTTCAAAGCATTCACCTTTCCATAATAAAGGCACACTAAAACGATCACCAATCCGTTTAGTATAGTTTTCTAAAAGAGTATTTGCCCTTATATCATTTCCACTCAAAAGGCGCTTAACGTTTTTTGAACCAATATTTTCAATAGCAAAGAAGCTGCGTACGAGTTCATGAAGCTTTCCATCAGCTTCTTCTTGGCATTCACAGGCATGAAAGTTGAAGAAATTGATTTCATCTCCACTGCTGCTTACACATGGACCAAATACAATCCAACCTAAACGAGTCTTAATTGCGGCTGGCTGATCCATATTTCCCTCACGATGTTTCATCGAATTGATTAGTTGAATTTGATCAATTCCAATTAAGATTCGAGGTTTCACTTGCTGATAAGACTCCACCGGAATGCCTCTTAAATACGGAAATTTAGATTTTAGTTCTTCATAGTCCATTGACTGAGACGGTAAGTTCAACGATTCAACAGTGCGAATGTTAGAAAGATAAAATTTTTCTGAACTACCAGGAGCTGATACCTGTACGCTTACCTTCCTCGAGTTATTTTCAGTTCTCATGGTGTTCGAGGTCCATTTTAGGCACAACGGTTCTATTTTTCCTTTTAATTGAAGAGTTTTAGCTAATTCTTCATCCATCAGCGTAACTGAGGAGCCATCATCACAAAATGCATAAGTTTTTAATTCAATATCGTTATTATAAAGCGTTACAGGCAATATCTTAAAAAGAATACGATTTTTAAGTTCATGCATATTGCAGTAATTTTCGTGTAACTTCTTTTCATCAACAACGTCGTTTGTTGGCTCTTCATATTTATGTAGATACTTGTGGTGTTTATATGAGCAGTTGTTTACTCCACATCGCTTGTAAGATGTGCATCTACGATTGTAGTGTCGAACCAAACATGTTCGACAAAGAAAGTTTTTTTTAACTTCCTCCCACTTCTGCTTTAAGCTCATGTTTATAAAATCATTACAGTTTTCAACAGATTTACAATTTTTATCACATATAACACAAGGTCGTTGGTCTTGGCGAATGTCTTCAACGTTTTCATGGGTTGCGTTAAAATGTGTTGTATCTGTCTTTCTTTTCTCGTTTTTTGCTTCCGAGGGTCGAGTGCATGTCATATCTGTGACTTCACATGCAGCTTCAGCTATCTGTTTTAGCCAAGCACTGAATGATGAGAGATTTACATCTCTTTTTTCAAGCTTAAAAATCCCCCAATTTAATCGAATTGGATATGGAAGTCGTTCGGTAAGCTCTATCAACAACGAGGGATTATTTAGATGAGACTGTAAACCAGAAGCTTGCATGATGTTAACTATATTATCCACCGAAAGAGCAAACGTAATCAGTGAATCCAGCCGATCGGGCCTGGGTGGTTTTTCTTCTCTAAGCTTATTTATTAAGGTGTCAATAACATTTTCTGGACGGCCGAACATCATGCGTAAAGTTGAAATTATATTTGGCACCTGGTCTGGATACATAAGTTTCGATCTAACAGCATCCAAAGCTTTGCCTTTGAGGCACTTCTGTAAGCGGAGAAGATTCTCGTCCAAAGAGAAACCACATGCTCTACTTGAGTTCTCATAAGATGCTATGAAGAGAGGCCATTCTTCAGCGTATCCATTGAAATTCGGCAATTCCTTTGAAATTATACGTCTCGTCTCTATTTGCATACTACTTAGTTTGGGTAAATCATTTGAACAACTAGGTAGGATTTGGCATGCATCTGTGTTACTCTTAGGTTGATTAAAAGAAAGAGCATGATCGGGAAATTGACGTGTGTTGTTATACAAGTGCTCATTGACTTCTTTAGCAGGTACAGATGCAGAAGTAGGTTTAGTTCCAACCCATGTGTCGTTAAGCTTGGGGGGTTGTTGTAAGCTCAATTTTGGAGTCTTAATTGTTTTTTGATAGTTATTGTTGAATTATCTTTGGCAATGGCTTGAGCATTAATCGGTTGGCTTTTGTTGAATTGATCATGAACCCATGCATTCAACCTGTCACTTCTACATGTGGACTCAATATCGCTATCATCGTCTGAAGTTTGCTGTTCTAAGAGAGCATACTTAGCATCAAGATAATCTTTATCTCTTTTCTCTTTTTCTAGAAAGTATTCTTTACATCTTTCTTCTCTAAGTCGTCTTTCTTCGTCAAGTTTTCTCAAACTTAGTTTGATAGACTTAGCAGAACTTGTTGATTTTAGTGCACTCTTTGCCTTGAAGGATTGAGGTTCAGTAGAGTTCCCCTCTATGAGCTTCGATGTTTCAGCCGATGGAAGATTTGACTGTAATGCCACTTGCGAGCATTGTGGCAATTCATTTGACTTTTGCTGATTCTGATCGGACTGTTTTAAACAGCTAGGGCAGCACCAATCTCGATTTTCTATATCTGATGTGACATTGACACAATCAAAATGGTGCCAATTATCACAGAGGTCACATTGAACCATTTCATCGTTGTCTGGCCCGGAACATGACCTACAGTTGAATTCTTTACGTTTTAGAATTCTGTTTTCGTTCGGCAAAGGGGATCTTTGTTCTTGCGATGACCCCAAGGGGTTCAATTGTGGCGGCGGTGGCGGTGGTGGCGGAGGCGGTGGATGCGAAGGTGGTGGCGAGCGTGCGACTTTATTTGACTTACTAAAGAGATTCTTGTTAGACATTGCTTACCTGACAGTGACAGCGTGTAGTGGCTTTGGAAAGCGTTTTGCGTTTTCTTTCTTGTTTTTCAGTGATTCGTGATGATGGTGACAAAGTGACGAGCAAGAAAAGGTTGATTGATGGAGCAAAGAAATTAGCTGGGAATTAAATGTATGATTTATTTCCACTTCAGTAGTGGCCCTGTTGAAAGAGTGAAAGGAAAACGAAGGAGTACCAAGCTTTTAAGTAAGGTATTAAATATAACCTATTTGCGAAAAACCGCGTGCCAATGCGGTGTATTTTAAGGCAGTGATTTTTTTAACTTCCTCCCACGTTCAAAACGAAATTTTTAGAATGTTGCCAAAATAAATTAAAAGAAAAACTTTGATTTTGAATTTTTAAGTTTTATGATTTTAATTCAGTTTTATTTTATAATAAAGTGAAGATAGAGAACTAAAAATTTCGTTTTGAACGTTCTTCTTTGGCGGCAACTTCTGTTTTAATCTCCTCAAAAAAAATGTGCGCCAAAACCTTTTGAGGTTAATGTCTCACTTAACCTTTAGTCGTTTATTTTGACATTTTCCTATATTGATATTTGCCTGAACTTATAGTGCTGCCAGGTTTGGCAACAATTTCAATAAATTGTAATTTATAATTTTTTCAGTTAAATTTATTTATTCAGTTAACTATTGAACAAATTTGCTATGCACTTCACTTGCGCTTGTTTTTTAGTACAAACATTTAGTTTTTGTACTAGAACTTGAAAAGAGTCAATATTTGTTAGGTAAATAATAGATTTATCTAATATATGTAGACTGCGCGTCACTTGTTTGAGGCCACAATTTTCGTAGTCGTTTTTTTCTGTGAGAAATATTTTTTCTGTAAATGTTTGTTACCTGTGGGTAGCGGGTAGGTGTACATAATTTCAATAAAAAAGGATAACGTTGAATAGGTAGCTTAAAAAATCCATACGAATTTCACAAGTTATATGAATGAGCTTCAAAGAATGGATATACAAATTGCATCACTTGATTAAGGCCACTTAAAGAATCTTTTACAAAATTAACAAAAATACTTAAATGTTAACTTTTCTTGTTTTCAGACGGTTTGGAATTAAGTCATATACGTTTTTTTTTTTTAATTAAGCGAAGTCTTGCTCCAAGCATATCTGAAAGCTTTGATTAAGGCTTCTTTGTCTTAAAACCATCTGCCAGTACTACAAAAGTTTTATTTAAATAAAACAAAATCGATTTTGGATATCAATGAAATTCTTTATTCCTGTGAAAGTACGTTTGATGCCATTATGTATGGAACTCGATTTCTTTTCCATGGCCACCACGGGCACGCTTGCAGAAGTCCAGATGCTGAACCCAATTTTCGAAGGGTTTCAAGCATAAATCGGCCGATACTGCTGCAATTTCACTTTCGATATTCGTACGAAGTTCATCAATCGTCGCTGGCATAGACCATAGACTTGACGTAGCCCCACAGGAAATAGTCTAGCGGCGTCAAATCGCACGATCGAGGTGACAAAGCAACTGGACCATTTCGTGAGATAACACGTTCTCCAAACTTGGTTTCCAATAAATTGATTGTGACATTCGCTGTGTGGTTTGTGGCGCCGTCGTGTGGGAACCACATGTCCTACAAGTCCATATCATCCAATTGGGGCCAAAAATATTCGATTATCATTGAACGGTAGCGATCCCCATTCACAGTAACGTGCCGGTCTTGATCATCACGGAAGAAGGACGGCCCAATGACGCCGCCGGCCCATAGACCACACCAAACCATATTTTTTCGGGATGCAATGATGACTCATGGAGTACGTGTGGATTGCTGCCTGACCAATACCGCATATTTTGTTTATTGACGAAGCCATTCAGCCAGAAATGAGCCTCATCGCTGAAGATAATTTTTCGATGAAAATCCGAATCATTTTCAAGTTGTTGCTCAGCCCAATTCACGAACATACGACGCTTCTGGTGGTCAAGCGGCTTCAGTTCTTGCGTCAATTAATCTTGTAAGGATGTAGGCCAAGATCTTTTCGCAAAATTCGCCACAACAACGTCACAGAGATGCCCAACGCTTGAGAACGACGTGTAAGAGACACATTTGCGCTTTCTGCAACTGAAGCCTCAGCGGCAGCAATATTCTCGACACTACGGGCACTTCTTTGTCTCACTGGCACGGGAACATTTTGTACTGTGCCTGTGGATTCAAATTTTTCCACTAGACGCTCAATTGTTGATCTGCTAGGACGGTTATGACGACCATAAATTGGACGTAGCGCTCTTAACGTTGAGGCCACTGACTCCGAATTTCGGTAGTAAATTTTAATAATTTCGACTCGTTGTTGGCTCGTATATCTTTCCATCATAAAATGGCAAACCTTACTGAAGAGAAATGTCAAAAGACCCTGTCGCTCTACGTTTGTAGCGTCCCTTTTGAAAAAACCTTTACAAGTTGAACAATGATTATTATCTTTGGATATGCCCATTCCAACAGATATTTGTAACTATTTCCATTAGGTATTGTTGTAGAAAATAGTGGCCTCAAACAAGTGACGAGCAGAGTGTATACATACAGGGTGTTTTGTATATGGTACGCCAAAAGGCTAGAGTAAAAACGGAAGGGGGTCTATTTTTATATTCATAGATGTTGCTGAAGCTGTTGCTTGGCTAATCAGCAGTTTGTCATGTTGAAACTTAACCAGGTTAACTTCAGTTTTGTCTAGCAACAGCTTAAACACCATTTATATACTTATTTGGGAAGGGTAATATGCCCCATAATTTTGATAGCCCCAAAAACTATATAATTTTTATGGTATCAAATTAAATCAAAGCAAATTCAAAAAATTTGTCCCACCTTATAATGTGTATGTATTGTAATTTTTTTTTAAGAAATAAATGTATGTAATGATAATAATAAATATAACAATGATGTAGTAAGAAAAAAGATCAACCTTCTTATTTTTATTTCTTAAACAGTTTTTCTTTTAACTCAGTAGAGTTCGAGTGAAAATGTATTTTGTTTTTGTTTGGATGCTCAGACCTCAGAGTAGGTACTGCTTTTACATTAATTTCTGTTCTACTTTTTATTCCTATTTTAAATACGATGTGGCGCCATCTCTATTTTGATGCGTGAAAGGCGTACAGAGGTGATATCCATAGTGTCGCACGATGATAATAGATTATTTTCGACAGCTGAAATATAAAGTTATTTTATTTTCAGGATCAACTAATTCCGATTTAACTCAAAGTTAACCCTGAACTGCAAACAGGACCTTAGACACTAAACTACCAAAACTTTGCCAATTATATGCTTAATGGCTTAATCTTGGCAACAAACTTCTCTATCTAAACTCGCCTCCAGACAATTTTTTGGAAAAACTCGGCAAATTTAGAAACTAACAGAAGAAGAAATTCAGGAGGGGGGGGGGATGAGTATGATAGCTCTGATTGTCACCTAAGTTATCATACTCTCCCCTGGATGACGGATTTGTATAGAAAAGTTTTTTATAAACATTTTATACTATGAGAGATGGGCCGGTCTATCTGTCCTCATTTGGGTAGGAGGGTCAATTTTCAAAAAAAGAAATACGCTTGAAATTAAAAAAAAATATTTAAAAATAACGGTAATACTAACAACTAAGCAATATTGCGACAATTTATAAAAAAAAATATTCGCAAATTGAATAGACCTTTCCACTAACGTACGTCAAGATTACTTTCACTAACTTTGAAAAAATTAGTTTTTTTTGTCCATGTTTTTTTCGAAATCCATGAAAATTTTTTGTGACGAAACTTTTACATTTTTGGAAAGGTTTCCTTTTCAGTATTGAAAACCACAAGAATTTTGAAAGCTTGGTTCGTTAGATATTCGCATCTAACGGATTGCGTCGATATTCATTAAAATTGCTTTGGTTGCAAATATTTAATGAACCAGACGTTGCAAAAGCTTTTGGTTTTCAGAAACAGAAAGCCTTTGAATAGGGAATGTGGAACTTAGAAACTGAAGCTATTGGCAAGGCTTGGCTGCAAAGATGTGGCTATCCAAAAGCATTTTTTTAAATATAGAACGGCTATTAGATCATTTAAATTCAACGATTTTTCACATTCTTGTGATGAATCGAATTTATAACGCCGTCCGCGAAGAACAAAACCTTCCAACTTGGTGCGGTGGACAGAAAACTGCTTTTAAATCGCGGATTAAGTAGGAACTTTCACCGGAAACTTACTGGCAACACGTTTCTTGACTTCGTTAAAAATTAATTGATAGATAATGAGAGCACGCACTTTTGGTCCTCATAAAGAAAGTCTTTTAAAGGTTTTTTACAGTCCCACTTTTATTTCATCTTTCTTCACCTTTCAAAAAAGTAAGGAAAAATGATATCGGATGAAAAATGGCTGAGTTTCAGACTACCATACTCAAAAAGTACAAAACAACTGTGATTTTGAAGTTATATGAAAAATTTCAAGTATTCCATCTCTTTCAGTTCAAAAGAACACTTATTATAGCCCTTCCACACTAGCCCACTGAGTATTAATACATGTCAAAAAAGTGGGGGAAAAAAATAGTGTATAGTGTGGAAACAAAATATGACAGGTATTAATACAAGATGTGACAGCCTCTTACACAGCTTGACAGTTCTCCATACATGATTTGACATGTGCTCATGTCTCATCAGTGCTTAGGCTGAAATTTCTTCACCTTTCTCGTGTAAGTACAAACGTCACCGAGGAGAACATTATTTCTTTTGTAGCACATAGACTTGAGCTTCCGAAAAATGTGCTTCTTTGCAAGAGATTACTTAAAGGTGACGTCGATGTTTCAACTCTTCATTTCATTAACTTCAAACTTGGTATTCCGGAGTTTGCGTTTGAAAAGGCATTTAATGCTTGTATTTGGCCATTAGGCGTTCAGATTAAAAACTTTATTCAACGTCCAAAACCAAAAAACGGGAACGCAGCAAACCCAATTCCAACAACTTAATATGTGCTTCGTCGTCTTCCTCTCATCCGTCACAACTAAGGATTTATTACCAAAATGCTGGTGGCTTGCGAACGAAAACAAACGATGTTTTTATCAATTCAAGTGCACATGACTATGACGTAATAATTCTAACAGAAACCTGGTTGCACACTGGAATCTATTCGTCAGAATTATTTGATTCATCATATGTTGTCTACCGAGTAGATCGTTCTCTGGATACTGGTATGGATCGAGGCGGGGGGGTATTAATTGCAGTTCGTAGTTCACTTAATAGTAAACAACTAAATTTTCAATCATCTATAAATTATGAACAATTAAGCGTTCTTGTTAATTCAGATCATATTTTATGTAATCCAAGTAGACTTGAATATTGTTTTATCGTAAATTATATAAGGCCAAAGAGTAGCTTAGAATTGTATGTTCAACTTGTTTCAAATGTTAATAATTTATTAAACAGTTTGTCATCTAATCAATATCCATGCATCTTTGGTGATTTTAATCTCGGGGACATTGATTGGCGTTATTTAGAAGATGAGCAAATCCTTGTCCCATTTAATGTTTCCAAGGACGTGGAAGTTGAATTGGTTGACAATTTTTTTTCGTTAGGGTTAATACAAATTAATCATGTAAAAAATAGTTTAAATAGATTTCTCGATCTTGTATTTATTCTTAAGGATCTTAAATTTGTGGTCTTTGAATCAGACTTTCCTTTAGTAAGAAATCAAATTCATCACAAAGCCATTCTACTCATATTTGAACTTTATAATTTTCAACCTGTGAGTAAGAATAACTCATATTTTTTTAATTACAAAAAGGCTGACTTCATTTCTTTAAATAATTATTATAATTCCATTAATTGGGAACTTGCTATAGCAGATAGATCTTTGGATCAGATGTATACCATCTTCAAATCATTTTTGTTTGAGGGTGTTCAGCGGTTCGTCCCTGTAGTTCGGAAGAGAGCGTCTTTTAAATTTCCTTGGTTCAATAAAAGGCTTAAGAACTTGGAGAATGTTAAAAACAAGGCTTTAAAGAGATCAAAAATATCAGGTAAGGCCGAAGACAGAATTCGTTTTCTACAACTGAGAAAGGAGTTTGATTTTTTAAGTAGATTTCTCTATTCACAATATATAAGTTCAGTCGAGCGAAATATCAAATATAATTCCAGATCTTTTTGGGTTTTTTTGAATTCAAAACGCAAAAGCTCTACATTCCCTAGTTCTATGGAGCTTGATGGGGAATGTTCTTATGATAACAAAGTAACATGCAATTTGTTCGCAAAATTTTTTCAATCAAACTACAATATAGACGATATATCTAACAGTGTTAATTTATATAATGGTAGTAATTCTCAAGCCGATTTCGATGTTTTTTCTTTGACAGATCAAGAAGTATTTGACGGTTTAACTCATCTTGATTTAAATATCAAAGCTGGAGTAGATTCGATTCCTCCTCTTTTGTTATCTAAATGTGCGATGTCACTTGGGAATGTGTTAAAAATAATTTTTAATAAATCGCTTCTCACTGGTATCTTTTTAGAAGAGTGGAAAATATCTTCGATAACCCCTATTTATAAAAGTGGTCTAAAGCACTTAATTAAAAACTATAGACCAGTCTCAAAACTTTCGGCGATTCCAAAACTTTTTGAAAAGTTGGTTTTCAATAGGCTCAATTTCACAGTGAAAGGTATTTTAACTCCAAGACAACATGGTTTCTGCAGTGGTCGCTCCACTACAACTAATTTGTGTCTTTTCACAAACTTTTGTTTATCTTCTTTAGAAAGAGGAATGCAAGTCGATGTTTTATATACAGATTTCGTGAAAGCTTTCGATAGAGTCCACCACAGACTTCTTATAAGAAAGTTTAAACTTAGTTTTCTTAAATGGTTGGAATCGTATTTGTCAAATCGTAAACAGATTGTTAAAATTGAAGATGATCAATCTTTTTTTATTGAGGTATTATCAGGCCTGCCTCAGGGTAGTCATTTGGGGCCTCTCCTTTTCAACCTATTTGTCAATGATATTCCAGATTGTTTAAAATTTGCAAATTGTCTAATGTTTGCAGACGATTTGAAAATATATTTTCCAGTTGCTTCAATTGACGACTGTCTTAAGTTCCAGAATGACATAAATGCGTTTTTTCAGTGGTGTAAATATAACTATCTTGAGCTAAATATCTCTAAGTGTGAAATTTTTAGAGCTTTTCGTTCATCACCTAAGGTACTATTTAGTTACAGTCTTGGTTATGAAAATCTTTCAGTGGTAAGTGAAATAAAAGACCTAGGTGTCATTTTTGACACAAAGTTGTCTTTTTCGGAACACGTTAATTTCATAATATCTAAAGCGAATTCGTTGTTAGGTTTTTTAAAGCGCAACACAGTTTTATTCAAAGCTAGTTATACATTGAAAACGATTTACATGTCCTTAATACTACCGATATTGGAATATTGCAGTGTCGTTTGGTCACCTTTTTTCAAAACTCCTCCGACAGGATTGAAAATATTCAAAAAAGATTCACGGGTTTTGCTTTGAGGAACTTAGGATGGTCGGAAGGTTTGCCCAGCTAAAGTTCTAGATGCGCATTAATAGATTTGAAGTCTCTAAAAAGTCGAAGAGAATGCTTAAGAGTTCTTTTTATAAAGGACATTCTCAATGGTAGAATAAAATCTCCGGATTTGCTAGCTCTTATGCCTTTTTATGTTCCTGAGAGGAATCTAAGAAACAGGGACGTTCTCTTTTTGATTCCTTATCACAGGACGAACTATGGACAAAATGAACCCATAACTCATTCTTTATCACTTTTTAATTTACTTCAACATGAAGTCGACCTTCAAATGAGTAGAAATATGTTTAAAAATATTGCTTTAAATTTTTTTAATGATATATAATTGTAAAATTATTATTAATTATTGTAGTCAAAAGATTATTTTAAAATTTTCGACTTTGAAAATTTTCCTCAATTTTCCCAATCTAAACAGGCTTAATTGCATGCCAGCATTTACTGTATGGCCATTGGTTAGGCTCCTATCACAAGTTGGTGGAGCTTTTTTGGCATTTCTTTTAATTTCCTTAAAAGTCCCTTGTACCTTTTACACGAGAAAACAAAATCCCCAGACGATTATCTTTGAAAGTCTATTGGTTCAACGTACCTGAACCAAGATGTGAAAGAAATCGTCAAGGAAATCTCGTCAAATTCTCGCACAGACGCCCGGAAATATTCTGTTCTACCATCTTTCGTACTGCCTTTCTCACCATTCAATTCAAAGTCCGTTTTCACACGAGGAAATTGAGTTGCTAGTTACTCTCCGTTCCCTTATAATAAGGGCAGAAGGAAAGAGGGGTGAACAAAATATCCCCGGTGGAGGATTTGAAGAGATTTTTTGACATTTCCTCTTATATCTAAGGTTAAAGGTGCGTTCAAACAATAGAATTGCAGGAAATCTCAAAATTGCTTAGATTTTATTTCCTCGTTTGAAGAAACATCAGCTTGTTTCTTCGTGTGACAGGAGACAAAGTCCCTTCCTAGCAACTCAGTTTCCTCGTGTGAAAGAGGACTTAATTACGTCAATGATATAAATAGTGTTGAACGCGACCACCATATTCCTTGCGGCGAATCGGGCGAATCCAACAGAGATCAATTTGAAATGTCACTTTGACACTTTAAATTCGCAGCCTGCACGTCCTATCAAAAACACACTTGGTATGGACAAAAATTCACCTGAAAAGAACGAAAAAAAGTCTTTCAAGGTGACTATTTATATTACAAAATACATCATTATTCAAATAAATTGCCAAATATTAAATGAATCTCTTTATTGCGCATAATTTCACAAAGCATATCCCAACAAGTACAATGTTTTGTGTCATCATACTCATATCCATTTCGAAGTAAGAATTATTTTCATTGTGTGTGCGAAGGGAACGAACGTGAACCAAATTTTGTTGGCGCCTCATCGATAAAAATATCCCAATAAAAGACTTAAAAATACGCTTAAACTTTAGTGAACCATCATGCCCGGTAAGGTTGGAGTGAAAATAAAAGCTGGGCGTAATTTGCCTATCATGGATCGCAGCAGTGAGACCACGGATGCTTATGTAGAAATCAAATTAGGTGGAGTAACTCACAAGACAGACGTTTGTCGGAAAAGTCTCAATCCCCAATGGAATACAGATTGGTAATAATCTAAAACGAAACGAAAAAAATTGTCATCACAATTTAGGTCATCTTTATTACCGAAGGTTCCGTTTCGAAGTCGATGATGCTGAGCTGCAAGATGAACCTCTTCAAATCCGTCTCATGGATCATGACACATATTCGGCCAATGACGCTATAGGCAAAGTAAATATAAGCTTAAACCCTCTTTGTCTCGAAACAGCCAGTCAGTCGACTCAAGGCAAAGGTGCTGTCCTCTCTGGATGGATTCCAGTGTTCGATACAATGCATGGCATTCGTGGTGAGGTCAACATCATCGTCAAAGTGGATTTGTTCTCCGACGTCAATAAATTCAGACAAAGTTCTTGTGGCATTCAATTTTTCCATTGTAAGATTTAAAATAATTTTAATTTCAAAGTGAAGTAATGTTTTAACTATTTTGTATGTTACACAATGTATGTATATAAATAGCTTCTTGTGTTCCGCATGGATATCGAGCTCAGATTATTCATGGATTTGTCGAGGAACTGGTTGTTAATGACGACCCCGAATATCAATGGATTGATAAAATTCGAACACCTCGAGCATCAAACGAAGCTCGACAGGTGGTTTTTCTTCGTCTCTCCGGACAGGTGAGTAATATTTATATAATAAAATAGCTGTTTTTTTTTTTTACTAAAAGAACAAATTAAACAAGAATAAAAGTAGGTACATAAAAATGACATCATCTAAGCCAAACCTTCAACAGTGGAATATTTGATAGATTTTTTATATAAAACTAATTTCAGTTTTAAAGTAATGTACCTATTTACCTTTATAAGAAGGTTCTTATAATTCAAATTCTACCTACTACTCAAATAAAACAGCCAACTAGAAGACTTATTATTTAAAGACCATTAACATGAGAGCGACCAACGAACCCCAAATAAACGAGCAAAACGAAATTTAAAAAACAAAAATTCTTCGAAAAACCTAGACAAAATGGTAGAAATTTAGCACAAAAGAAAGACAAATTGGCCCGAATAACAATCTATTCGCTACGACCAATAATGTTTAAAGAAATTTCTCTTATTTTTGCTATTAAAATGCAGATTTAAGTGACTCAATATTAACGTATTTGCTCGAAAGTGCTTTAAAATGAGTAGGTATAGCCATTTTCAATATTTGAGGACTGCTTAAGTATTTTATATTCAATGAGCCCAAAACTAGACAAGATCGTTCATTCTCACAAAAGAGAAACAGTTAATTATGTAGGTAGTTGTTTACATTTTTTTCAAAATAGGTTTGATATTTAGTAGTTCATAGTTTGATTAATTTTTTGCACTTGTTACTTTAAGGACATTTTATTTATGTAGTAAAATTTGTTAGAATTACTTGGTATTGATTATACATATTTATTTATTTTTTAAGGTTCAGCGAAAAATCGGACTGAAAGCAATAAATCTGGGAGCAAATGCAGTTATCGGGTATAATCAGTGCTTTGATTTAGAAGGTGATGTGGGTGTTGTTGCGCGAGGTATAGGCACTGCAGTTACCCTTATTAAAATTCCAGAACACAACCCCCAAACTCTTGCTGACAACACATTAATTGAAGAGTAAGTGAAATCAGTTAAAATATTTGAGAAAAAAATATAAATAGACATATTGACATAAACATGAGCATACTCTTGCGCTAATTCAAGTGTGTGCGCGATATAAATATATCAAATATTTAATTTTGCAATAAAAACTCCCAAATTTCAGTTCCAAAATAACCTGTTATTCTTCTTGTTCTTTTTTTTCATTTCGTTCAATGCGCGCTCTTAATTTTGTTCTGTTTTTGTTTTGTTTTGTTTTTTTTTTTTTGTTTCTTTTTTTGTAACTCTTCTCTACGTCTTGGTGAATTGTGTGAACTTTGTGCTTTATTTCACTTTAACCTAAATTGCTAAATTTATTAAAAAAAAAATAAGGCAAACACTAAACTATCTTGAATTTCTGACGGGACCCAATGAGAATGATCCAGGCAATGATTATTTCACAATTGTAGATTCTGAAAAGAATTTCTCAATTGATCAGAAAAAAACACAACTCAGAAGCCCTTCCGACGATGAAAATTTCACTGAAAATTCTAATATGAAATCCCTGCTGCGGCAAGAGGAACGACGTGGAGAGAAACCCCGTACAAAGCTTACACACCATGTTAAGCGGATCAAGAACAAATCCCGCATGATAATCCACAGGAAATGTGGTGCATTTAAGAAAAAACTCAGTGACACTGAGCGGTCTGACAACGAAACGAAGTCACTGAGTAGTTCATACTCAACGTTGTCCATCATCGATCCGATTCGATGTTCCTTATTGGATCTACGTAATGCTATTGGGCTTAGTAAATCACCTCAGCATCAATTGCAGCGCTCAATAAGTGACGCAACTGTGTGCTCTATAGAAAAGCCGGGCTTAAATTTCCATTCAATCCTTCATGATTCCATTCGATCATCACCAGATATTATTACCAGACCAGAGAGGCTAGACATGAGAGAAGTTTCACAATCATCAGATTCGACAACGTCAACAGAAATTATGAAAAATCTACCCAAAACCTGTGAAGATGTAGATTCTATACCAATGATCACCGAAGAGAGTGGTACTTCATCGACAGGTGACCTTAACCAGTCGAGAGATGAGAAAGAATCCAGAGATGGTAAATTTAATGCCATTGTTGACAATGAAGATTTACGCCGAATATTAAAAAGCCTTGCCATGAATGAACCTAACGAAGATGATATCGATTTGAAATCGTCATCTTCTGATGATGATGACGGCGCCGAAGATGAAGACGATGAGAGATCTGAGGATGATGAAGCGGATGAAATAAACTGGATGCAGCCAGGTACTACTGTCGATGAACTCGAGTGTGTAATGGATGAGAGGCGGGGATCATTGCTGCACGATTTGAAAGATAATATCGCCACTAAATATCAGCAGCTACAGGTTAGATGGATCACAAAACAGCACTGTGTTTTCATTACTAGATTTTTATAATTAACTGCTTTTAATTTTGCTACATATCAAATCGTAGACAAAGGAGTAACGTGCGCTTGTGTGTAGATAGTGGGTGGTATGAATAAACTTGAGCACGTGATCAAAGCAGATGCTCTATATCTATATGAGGAGCGGGCAGATTATCGAGGCAACTGAAGTGACCCATAATTGTAAATAAATAAAAATAAATTAAGTGGCGCAACAGCTCATGGAGAACCAGGGCCTAGTGACTAACAACTCTCAACCATTCCTGTACAATTTTTTGCCGAGTCCGAACGGCTAGATGAGAAGCACTTATTCTTGACAAGTTATACTCTTGGAGGATTTGTCAGTCCCTCGCAAGAGGCAGTACCTCGGAAAAAAACATTTCTGTTTTAGGTGGCAGTGGCAGGGAATCGAACTCAGACCTTTGGCATGACAGTCCTACGCACTAACCATTATGCCACGAGGTACTTCAATACGACCCATAATTGTATGTATACCAAATGGAGAACTTACTTCAAAGGTCGAATTTTAAATTGATGCTACAGTTTATTCATACTACCCAGTGGGTTAAGTATTTTTTTAGTTAATTTGCAAGAAATCCAATTAGTTGATGAAATAAATTTCGTTCCTGCTTAGTTCACAAACCAACAGATGGTTTCAAATTTCTTACTATTATAATTTTTCGCTATAGGTATAGCAAATATAGTCTGTCATAACATAGGAGTCCGAATATTCCAGTATAAATTTTCCCAAGTATATTTTTGTGTTGCGATTGGCGAAAAGCTGGTAATGTGTTTGCAATCAAAAACAAAATAACAATACACCTCGTTTGTATACACTTCCTATGTTACACATCCTTTGTTACACCACCTTTTTATGTCTATGTTATTTCTTGTACCCCAATTTAACATACATATGTAGCTTTGTTGTCATGGGTAGATTTGTCTCCCAAATTGGCACAAAATGAATCCTTTATTTTTCACACTACACACAACGCACAAAACAACTAAGCCAGAATCGCCATTCGACTTATTGATCATTATTTTATTTTTTTTTTATATATTGTGAGCATTATTTGCACATATTCATTCCGCCTATTTTCTGAAAAGCATTTATTTGGTATTTGTGCGATGAGAAATGCAGGATAAAGATACACAGTTTCTTATAAGCCAAAGGATTTTAATAATGTACCTAACGTTTTACTTTGTCTACGATTTTGATTTTGTTTAAATATGTATACATTCCATAAATAATGATTCAGAAAAAGATAATCAAAATTGAACGATTTAGCTAGACGTACGTGGGGTTATTGGCCACTTAGTTGATTTGTTGGAAGATATAGAAGGGGCTTACGATTTTCTGCTGAGATCGAGATGAGACCACTTTTCAGGAGAAGAAAATAATTTATCACTTGCTCGCAAGGTTTGCAAGGAGCTAATCCTGACAAAAATATTAAGATTTTTGGGTGGAAGTGATAACTGGATAATCTTTATACATACAAATCAAATTAGCGCCAAAATCTTCATACATAACATAGAGTACCTACATTATCTAGAGAACCGACTGGTACCTCTCTTGCCCAAAACACCCGCGAATTTCATTTAAGCAAATTAAGAGAAAACTTCTGTGTCTGTGAATACGTGTGACTTGTTGTCAAAATACTTTGTGAAAAATTGGGCTAGTAGTTCTTAGGGTGCGCTTCTACTATTAGATTTAATTTTTTGTTGTTTTCAGTTGAAATATCCAGAAATTAAACTTTATTAATGTGCTTAAAGCAGCAAAATTCCATATTTGATTCATATTTTTATTGAAAAGGACTTAGAAAAGGTAATTTTACAATAAACTACTTTTATTTTTCAGTTTTTGAATTCAACGGATTCATTTTTTGAATATTCTAACGACTTATCCAATTTATTTGAGCAAAACTGAGCCAAACTCCATAAAATTTTCATATATTGGTGTGGTTCCATTTAAAATGCATTGGGCAGCTGCCACATGCTGAGCCTTGTGGAAGAAATTCTCTCAGCGCAGCTTGTAGGGTGAAAGAGAAAAAGCTCTGCAGTCGGTTTTCTAGATAATATAGGTACTCTATGACACATAATATGAACAAGACGAAACACCTTAGCACTACAACCCATGAAAAAGAATCATATATATATATATTATTTTAGAATAGTCACAAATGTACAGACGACAAAGAATGGAAGCAATTTGTAAATGCCCAATTTTGGGTTTAATAACATCCTGATTTTCAAAACAGCAGCAAACAACAGCTTCTATACTGTTGTACCCATTTGTTCAAAATGTTTAGGGATATTCTTCAAATTCAGCAATATTTTTTATGAAATCATAGTGGAAATCAGACGAATAATAAATACTGAGGGAAAAGTAAATCCTGAGAATAGAGCTTCTGATCGAATGCGTTCGACAAAAAAAAATAATATTGCCATGAAATAAAGTCCAATAAAGTTCAATGCAAATCCATATCGATTTTGGACTTTATTTCACCCTTTGAACTTTTGTGCATTCACATCTACATTATATTTTCTAAAAAAAATATAACATTTTGTTATAAGAGTGAGCAGTATGCACAGAGTCGAAAAAGGTATTTCAAATCCTTTGAACCTGCGAATGGGTCACCCAAGGTATACAAAACTGCTGACATTATCGCCTGTCTAGCGATTGAAAGTCCAATAAAGCCCAAAACTAAAATGCAATTAAATACAATTAAAAGTTTTCTTGGATAACAGGGGTTCAAGGATTGGTACTTCTTTGATGGGTCCTCTGTACCGTTCACGCAACTCAGTTTTGAACTTTATTAGTTTTTAGCTTTATTGCATTAGAATTTATTTCATGACACCGAATACACTATCTATTTTCGGGATTTTTTGCTAAGTTCAAATTTGTTATTTATACAAATTAAAAAAAAAGTGGTTAACCTAATAGCTTGTTGATTCGTTCAAAGTGCATTTGCATTTGCATTTTCGCATTTTGCATTTTTTTCTGAATCATATTGTAAATACGAGTTAATTCATACATTTAATCTACTTCTGTTAAAAAAACGTAATACCGCTAGATTTCTGGTTTTCCTAAAGAAAAAATAAATTTTTAAAATGTCTCAAAAACTACACTATATATACCCATAGGAATGTATGCAACGCTCGAACAAATCTCCGGAAAAGAAAAAAGCTAAGGATCGAAAGAAATCTCCAGAAACGGACGATGAAAAAACAGCATCCCAAAAAGCAGCCATAGATATAGTTGTTGTTACTGCGGATCCCTATATACCCACTACAGTCATAGACCTATGCAACACTGGGGATTCAGATGTGATTCCATCTACCGTCGTGACATCAGATTTAGAAAACAACGTGCCAACTAAAGATCAGTTTCGTAGCCTTGACGTGCCGGCGCTTACTCTAACCAATCTAAAACCCAAACAAAATCGCAGCAAAAAGAACGATTTCTATTCCTCTCAACCGGAAATAATTGAAGGGACTGATTCGCTTTGTGCTTTGCCCCTTGACTCGTCCTTTGTTTCGCTAGCAAATTTTTCTCCATGTAAAAAATCACCGGTGCCGTCGCCAAAAAAGCTTTCCAATAGTGCAATCGTTAGTCTTGCTAAAAATTGTGTTACATTTACCTCGCCTATTTTGCAGATTTGTCCGTCCACTCCAACGCCCACTGAATCCGATTCATCCCAAATGTCTCCGGCGGAGCACTTTTCCCCTCACAACCTATTCCCACATCCTAAACGTCCCACCACAACCAATTTGTCAGAGAATAGTGACTCTGAATGGTCCCTTAGCAATAAATCTATAAATCACTCACAATCCCTTGTGACTTTGAGTAACCATACTAACAGCTCGTCATTGCTTGCACCATCTACTCCATTGTCCATAAAACATAATAGATCATCAACTGAGGTAGTGTCATCAACAACTGCTACGGCGGCGGGTGGGGGTAGCTCTGCATCAGCTGGTATTGCTGTAGTTGACAAACGGGCGAGTCCTGTATGCAGAACAATGACAAGCTCTGGCGGTCACATTCGAAACGACTCGAACAGCTCGAAGATGTCCCCAAGTCCTTCAAAAACTGCCGGCATTAGTAGTGTGGCAGCTGCAGCTCAGGGTAACGTTATGCCAACATCTGGAAAAGACGTTGAGATATGTAGAAGATCATCGGATTCCGATTTGAGTATAACACCTAAAGGTAAGAAACATTTAAAGATTTGTTTTTAATTTTAAATAAACATAAGTTTAAGAATAAAAAGTAGTTCACACACAAATAAGTCTTCAAATGCTCAAAACTTAAGAAAATTATTGTTTTCTTTTTAGAAATTCATTTAAAAATACAATTAAAGCACATAAAAGGAATGGTTTTTAGACAGACTTTTGTGCATTATTAGCTTTAAGGAGTGTTTTATCATCTTTGTTAAGGACCGACCATTATCGAGATATAATAAATGAAAACAAATTAACTCTACCAGCAACAAACGCTTATTTTCAATCAATTCTTTATCTTCTTCAAGTAAGGTTACTTTTTATATCGCTAATGATCTAAGCTAAATCAGGCCCACGGGCCAAATACTGCGGGGACAACAAACAAATCTCATTTTACTGATGAAAGCAAACACTTGGATGGTATCCAACATTTCTGAGCTATTGACGTCCTCCAAGAAAATGGTGTACAATGGTTAATTTTTTACGTAGATGCATTGCTTATCAAAAACCACACGGGTCATTCCGTAATTTTTAAAACGGTAACACTAGTTTTCAAAATTTATTTAAAATTATTTTAAATAATTTCAACGACTCAAGTGAAAAATAAACTTTTAAACAAAGATTTAAGCCAAAGATTATAAACGTAGGAGTTATAAAATAATAAGTGAAACAAGGCAATTTCATTTTTTTCAAATAAAGTAAGAGGTCATTAGGGTGTCTGTTATTTTCACCTCTAAATCAAAATTGTATACCCTCAAATAAAGTTTTCGACCAAACATATTTGTCTTACGTGATAAGTCGGTGCTTCTTGGCTATTTCGTTTTCCATTCAAAGGAGAATTGGACACACCAATCTCCAAGACCAATAATGACGAAATATATATCGTTGGAAATATATTTTTATTAACTAACGGGTGATTTTTTAGCTGGTTTGGTTTTGGCAGCACTGGTTTTGACAGCTGACGTGTGTTTAGTACCTTGTGTCACTGTCAAACAGCTTCAGTTTGGTTTGCAATTTAACCATGGATCGTCTTACAAATGAACAACGCTTGCAAATTATTGAATTTTACTATCAAAATTCGTGCTCGGTTCGAAATGTTCATCGCGCGAAAAATTGTGTTCAGCGATGAGGCTCATTTTTGGTTGAATGGGTACGTTAATAAGCATAATTGCCGCATTTGGAGTGAAGATCAGCCAGAAGCATTGCAACAGCTACCAATGCATCCCGAAAAAGCCACTGTTTGGTGCGGTTTATGGGCCGGCGGCATTATTGAGCCATATTTCTTCAAAGATGATGCGAATCGCAGCGTTACTGTCAATGGTGAACGCTACCGAGCGATGATAACAAACTTTTTTTTGCCCGAAATGGAAGTTCTTGACTTGCATGATATGTGGTTTCAAAAAGACGGTGCCACATGCCACACAGCACGCGAAACAATGGCGCAATTGCGAGGCGAGTTTGGTGAACAGTTAATTTCACGTTTCGGCCCGGTCAATTGGCCGCCTAGATCGTGCGATTTGACACCATTAGATTATTTTTTGTGGGGGTATGTCAAGGCTAATGTCTATAGGGACAAGCCCGCTTCGATTGACGCACTGGAAGCCAACATCCATGCATTCATTCGTGAGATACCGGCCGATATGTGTGAAAGAGTATGCCAAAATTGGACTCAGCGGATGGGCTACCTGAGACGCAGCCGCGGTCAACATTTGCATGAAATTATCTTTAAACAAATTGCAAGGTTCAAACTATCGATTCAAATAAATATTTCATTCATTTTTTCGAATTTTTTGTGTTTTTTTTTTTTTAAAGTTCTAAACCTCTTAAAAAATCACCCTTTATAATAGTCACCATAAGAGCTTATTTCAAATCACTTATGTGAAAAAAGTTATTTGCTTGCGAAGGAAAGTTTTTTCACATCAAAATACACTGAAACATAGTTTTGACTAGCGACTAACTTTTTTCACATAGTGCATTGGCTTAACGTGAATGCCTTGGCATGACTATCGGGTTTAACTTATGTATGTACGTTAAAACAACGTCGTCTTACGCGATGAGACCCTGTTGGCATAGGCGTCTGTGTGGATGAACGATTATTTTGGTATATTTGACCACTGAGTAAATACTTTTTAATAATTTGACTATTGGGTAGGTATGATTTCTTGTCAGGATTTTATTATGAAAACTCAAACTATGAACTGTTATTAATGCGGTAATTATTCAATAATTACACTCAAATAATAACAAGACGATACCACTTTAGATATCGCCTAAGATATATCGTTTTGACAATTATTGGCTTACATACGTAAAGCAAATATTTAATCGAAGTTACGTGAAGCAAGACTATCGTCTTCTAAATAATATCGCCTGACGATAATCGAAAGACGCAATGACCTTCTGATAAAAATAGCAATTTTTTTCAGTAGACAAGAGTCAAAAAAATCCTTTTTTTTATTTAATTTTTAAGTTTTAACAATTTTTACGCAGTTAAATTTTTACAGTTTTGAATTTGAAAATTGAGTTTTTTTGTAGAGTTTTGAAGAGAAGCATATCCATACATCTTAAAACACATACAGCCTTATTTACTAGATTTTTTAGACGGTTAACTAGTAAGGCAGTTTTTTAAAAGTCCTTAATAGTTGGAAATATAATTTATTTAATTAAATAGAATGTCAAGTTAAAGAAATCTAAGACAACCGATTTTGTTGTCCAAGTAAGGCAACTTTAGGACAACAGTAAACAAAGTTTGTATACAACTTTTTAGAGTTCGACGGCTGTCTAAAGTTAGACAAAGTTTATAGTTAAATACGACTAATAAACTATTACTTTTCCCACTACAAAATTTCGTGTTTCTAATCCAAGCAACATTTTGAATTTCTTTTTTTTATCTTGTTGTTTGAATCAACTACATACATATGTACGTGACTTGTGTTAAGAGCTTTAAATTTGCAGGAATTTTGTGTTTATTTTGAAGATACTAAGAGGGCGGACGGATCAAAATTAAATAATGATCCTTATTGGTGAATGGAGTCACGGCACGTGGTAGGGTATAGTGCGTGAACCCTATAGATCAGAGATCAGAAATAATACTAAACCCTTTGCAAGGTTCTTCAACATCTCTTATTTGTTGTCATTTTCAATAACAGTCAACCTTTATTCTAAAAAGAAACATTTTTTCGGTCAAGGTCTGAGAGAAACCTTTATTTTGATTTATTTTATATTTCAGTCAACCAGTGAGATTTATCACAGAGAGAAAAAATAAATCTCATCTGCATCAATCAGAATGTTCGTTAGTATCAGAGTTGTAAAGTACTACATTTTGTATTGTGATGTTTTTCCATCATCTCACTTTGGTCTCGCTTTAGTCTCGTCAAAGTAATTTTTTTCAAAATAATATTTTTCAAAAAAGTTTAAATTAGTTAAAAGCGTGGTTAAAAATTCAAACATGGTTTTCAAAATGTTGGCAATTGTGTTTGCTTTGCTGTGAACTTACCTTGAGCACGTTACACGGGGATCTGTATCTTGGTTTTCTCGCCATAGTGCTATAGGATCGCTTTGGTCTCGCCATAGTGCTATAGGATCGCTTTGGTCTCGCCTTGACACTTACACTTGTTTTTTTGGCATTTAGAATAATTTTCCATCATCTCACTTTCGTCTCGTAAAAGTCTCGCCAAAGTTTTATTTTTTCAAAATAAAATTTTTCCAAAAGGGGTAATTAAACTAAAAACGTGGTTGAAAGTCCAAACGTGGTTTCAGTGTGTCGGTTATTGTGTTTGTTTTGCTGTGAACCCGCGAAGCCCGTGTACACGGGCATCTGTGTCGTCACTTTGGTCTCGCCGTGACATTTCCACGTGGTTTTTGGTTTTTTAATGCAAAATATCATTTTTCAAAAAAGTTTAATTAAACTAAAAACGTGGTTGAAAATCCAAAAGTGGTTTCATTGTGTTCGTCTTGTTGTAAACTCGTTAAGCCAAGTTTACACGGGTATCTGTGTCGTGTTTTCTCGCTTTGGTCAAGCCTTGACATTTACACGTGGTTGTTGGCACTTAGAATGTTTTTCCGTTATCTCGCCTTTGTTTCGCTATAGTGTAACCAAAACTTTTGTTTCAAAATAAAATTGTTCAAATAAGCAAAAAAATTAAAAACCCTTTAAATCGTTTCAAGCGTGCTTGTTACCAAAATTTGAGAGAACTTATCACTTCAGCTGTGTAGCATTAGGCCTGGTTCATACGACAATGCACTGCACGAGACCAAAGCGAGATGACGTCAAAACATTTTGAATGACAAAAAATACGTATGTCACGGCGAGACTAAAGCGAAAACATAGCGAGAAGGCCACCACACAGATTCTGGTGTGAACGGCCACGGCGAAAACGCAGCGAGACGAAAACAATGACAATAACAGTGAAAATTACGTTTGGACGACCATGGAGGGACTTCAGTTCAAGGTACTGGGTACTTGACTGGTACTTTTACCTGAAAGTTTACAAGCCTGGTTAGTATGAATGTTAATAACAGTATTCATGCAACGTCGTAAGTTTACAAATTGTGTAAAATGATAAGTTCACGCAAAGTTTGCATGAACGACCTTTTTTAAACATTTGATAAAATGCTACGTAATTCAATCAGAGTAAGTCACAAAGTGACGTTTGGATAAGTTTAACCAGTTTGGTTAATTTTACGCAACAAAATCCTTTGATAAGTTTAACCAAATTGTGTAAATCATTTCCCATGCAAAATTTGACAGTTCATTAACCAAAAGATAAACTTAACCAATTTTTAAACTTATCTAGGGTTTTACGAAGTTGCATGAATACCCTTAATATGTTGTAGGTCTTGCATTAAGAAATATGCGTTTTGTCATCGGTGAATACCTACTTACTTGCGGATTTCGACTTTTGAGTGATTTTGTGCAATATACACTGAAAACTATTTTTTCATGAAAAACTCAGCCATTGAGAGATATTTATAAAAATACAAAATAAATCTCAACCGAAAGCCCAAATTTTGATTTTTTTTTATATAAATCTCAAACTGAAACCGAAATCTTTTTAAATGAGTTTAATAACACTCAGGGAGAAACCGATTGAAAATAAAGGTTGACAGTTATTTCTGATCTCTGCTATAGATACATACATAGATAGAATTTATTTATAGAAATTATTTATTTAATTACTATTTTCTTATGATTAAAAACTTAGGCATCAAAGCTTTATTGTAACTTTTTAAATTTAAATTGAGTGTTTAAAACTATACATTAGGCTGATATCCAACTTATTCTTACATTCCGGTTCGGTGACTTGGGTCTTATTTTATTCTTTTAAATAAAAAAAGGATCCACCGATCTAGAGTGGCAGTTTTTGTTCCTGATGGAACCGCATGTCGTCGGTATCCATATCTTTCAGTTTAGGCCAAACAAATCACGTTATGCACGCTTCTTTTATCATAGGGAGAGCTTACTTTAAAAATAAAATCTATGAACTATGTGGTGATTTTTCATACACTACTGAACAATTTACAACAACTTTAATTTCTTTAACAATGGGGCCGCTCTATAATTACCCAAAAATTTCGAAGATCCCTTCTGAAAGTGAAAAACCCTATAAAACAGAAAACCAATATTTAAAAATAACGATAAAAAATGAATAAAAGCTTTGAATTTTGGAATCAAAAATTATACTTGATTACATAAAATTTTGAAAAAAAAAATATTTTCTTTAAAATTTCGAGTCTGAGAATTAATTTTTCAAAAACTGTTCATTAACGCAACTTAATTCAAAATGCAAATAAAAACAAAACTTCTGGCTAAATATTTTTTTTCTGTTTGGTAAATTTTTAGAAAATCGCCCCTCCCGCCTAACGGGGGGAAATAGACCCCCCGCATACGAGTTCTTGTCTTAACCCAACCAACACGCTCTAGCTTTCTGGTGCATCTTATACGAGTCACCCTGTATATCAGACCTGTAAGCTTTCAAGTACAAGTACCAGTCAAAAACCCAGTACCTTATACTTGTTCTTAAAAAAAACAAGAACTATGTACTTGGTACTTAAAAACACCAAGTTCAGGTACTTTGTTCCAAGTACATGTACTTGGTTCTTTAATACTGCCCACAACTGTGAAGTTAGCAGTGCATGTCCTTTTCTCAGAAACCGGGCTAGCCATATGAATCTGAAATGAGCCTCTGAATTTGCAGTTTAATTATCATTTCAAGAAAAATTACAGTCCAAATTTTGAAGTTCTTATTTGAAAAACAAAAAATCGAATAAATTAATTTTTCACTGTTAACTTCACTGTGAAGTTAGCAGAACAGAGCAAGATAGAAATTTTCAATAGAGCTCCAAATTTGCAGTCCAATTTCTATCTTGCTCCTTTACTGAAAAAAAGGACTGTTCTGCTAACTTCACAGTGAAGTTAACAATGCAAAATGAATTTTTGATTTTTTTTTTTCTAATTTGGACCTCAAAATTTGAATTCAGTTTTTTCTTGAAGTGCATAAGAAACTGCACATTTGGAGCCTCATTGCAAATTTCTATCTTGCTCCATTACTGAAAAAAGGACTGTTCTGTTAACTTCACAGTGAAGTTAACAGTGCAAAATAAATTTTTGATTTTTTTTCTTGTCAAATTTGGACTTCAAAATTTGAACTCAGTTATTTCTTGAAGTGCATAAAAAACTGCAAACCTTGGGCCCCATTGCCAATTTTGTATCTTGATCCGTTACTGAAAAAAGTCATCATGTTTAATTTAAAGGTTCTTTATAAAAAAAAACAAAAACTAAAATTT
The DNA here is from genome assembly GCA_946251815.1 of Dasysyrphus albostriatus. Classification (NCBI taxonomy): domain Eukaryota; kingdom Metazoa; phylum Arthropoda; class Insecta; order Diptera; family Syrphidae; genus Dasysyrphus; species Dasysyrphus albostriatus. The sequence continues at coordinate 217,706,902 of OX276335.1, read as the reverse complement.
TCGTTCGTACATATTTTTATTCTTCTAAAGCTTCGTCTCAAAATCACGTAGGGAGTCGTATTTCTTAAATGTTCAGAACCATTTTTTATTTTAGTTATCATTATTATTCTTAAGATATAGGATATTTCTAATTTTTTTTAATTCAAACGACCTTAAAAAAGTGTCTGTTTATTATTTAATTTTGCAGTTTATGGTCGCAAAAGTGAGTATCTACAAATATTAGGAAGTATCTAAATGCATACATTCACTATAACAAACGAAAAATTCCTCTCTATATTTTTTCTCTCAAATCTGTATTTTTTTATTGGTGTTAAGTATTCACTGTTTAAAATGTTGTTCTCATACATTTCTTCTTCAAAAATCACTTAAATAATATGTTTAGGTACTAAATATTTTCATGTGAAGATGTATGTTTATCTAATGTGTAGTCTGACTTCTCGAAAAATCAAAAAATGACCTGTCTTGTATTATGTACTCGTATAGTAAGCATGAAAAGATTGCATGAAACAGAGAAAAGGATTATATAGGTTTAAGTAACACCTATATATCGAGCATAATGAACCGACAAGCATGTTTAAAAATACTATCAATGTGCTGTAGTTAGGAAGCTTTGTCTTTAGAAATTTTAAATATTTAAGTATCAACTTCGTATTTTCGTTTCTCATTCAACGAATTCAAACGACATCATAACTGTTTAATTTCGTTGTCCGCCATTTGAAAGTGATTCTAAAAAATCACAATCTGTTCAAGTATCTACGAAGTTGATACCAGTTTTTGAATGTTCTAGGCTCTACTTTATATGTAAGACCCTTTCAAAATATTTTGAATCTACACTATTGTCTCTGGAAAATCCTTTACCGTACTGCTTTTTTTCTTATTAATATTAATTTATTTATTGCATATTGTAATCTATGTCGTTTATTTGTTTCAAATCAAACCTCATAAGTCATTTTCACAATCGTTCGGTGTAGATTTGTCACCTACTTAACAGTCGGGTAGAATAAATACAAAACTGTCTGAAGCAATAAACCGAACCTACACCTATCCTCATGTCTCTTAAATCATTTAGACCTGATTTTCCATACACTTATACATAAATTAAAAAACTAATGTGAACAAACTTAGTATTTATGTACATTAGCATCTTCATGTTACAACACCATAAAACCTCTTGCAGTGACTTTCTCTGGCTCAATGTTTCATTATTTTTGTTTTATCATAAAAAAGATATTTTTTTTTGTATTATTGTTTTCAAAAATAAATTTACAAAATAAATTTTGTAAATATTTGTGTGTGTTATGTGTATAAACTTCGTATATTATTCAAACTTATTTTTTAACAATGTTTTTTAATTATTTAGGAAATTCAATATGTGTACCAAGTGAAAGACTTATTGCAGCAACAGCTTCTATGCGTCTTAGTTCAGGAGTTAATATCAAATCTAATCCGGAAAATATGGATATGCTTGAATACCCGTTTTTGACGTTGACAAAGTATCCAACAGGATTTATACTTCATTTAGGTAAGTACCTCTATTTCTATTTTATGCTACTAATGCTAATGAATCTCAAAGGATTTCAAGCTCTAGATATAAAGGACTCTCATGCCACGCAACATCGTAAACTTTCCACCGTGGCGATTGATAGTGCTCTTGTTGTCGTGTCATATTCTCGGATAATTTTCTTCAAAGCTAAGCTAGAGGAAAAACAAACCAGATCATTTCTTTTTTGGAGTTCATAAAAGATGTTGATTTCCGTTGAAGTTCTTCTTGTCGTATTTAAAGTTTTTATGACCTTTAGTCCAATTGCGTTTCTCCCAGGCAAGACAGTTGGGTTCATCAGTTTCATGTTGTCGTTACCCTTCTAAGACGCAATATTTTGATCGATGTTTATCGACACTAATAATATTTGCAGCACCAAAACACTGCAAATTATATTATTCTAGGGGAATTTGGTTAAATTCATGCACCTATTGTTTGTGTTTTTCCTTCTTCTTCTTTATACACTAGCCATACCACGGGCTCTACTCTTTTTTAGGCCATAACAATCTTTTAATAATACCGCTGTTCTTTTGTTTCCCTAAAAACTGCCAACTGCCAAAAACTACCCATTCGAGTCCAAATTTCTGTCAAAATTCATATAAATAAAATAAAATTGGTAGTTAACGAAGCGACCGAATGTTAATAGCATAACAGTCATGAATCATGACAGTCGATACAAAATTTTTGGCAGAACGGCTTTTCAAAGCTGGGAATACACGATACAATTCATGTACCGATTTGTGTTGTGCAACCGTCAGACCAATCACTGTATGTACTTAGCACACAAACAGACGTATTACTAGGCCAGTTCAAAAAAATGAGATATCATCAAAATAATCTTTATCATCAATCTCACAAACTCCCAGCAAAATTCCTTAGTTTTGCTCTCACATATTGAAGGAGACAAAATTGTGGATTCACTTTAGTTATGTGCATGAAAATAAAATATTTTAATTTGTGCTCGGTCAAAAATTGAGAAAGCGCATCGAAAATGTGGATATCTGTGAGGTTTTCTTGAGCTGGCCTTTATTTTCTACAAATTCAAAAAGTTTTTTTTTTTTATTTATTCTTATATTAAGTATTCTTTATATTTGTATGCTTTATTTTCTTACAGGAGCTACAGTTGCAGCACGCTCTGTGAAACTCCTAGAAAGAGTGCCCAATCCCGATGAACCTGAAACCCGAGACTCTTGGTGGACAGAGTTGAGAATGGAAATTCGTTCCCACGCACGAGCTTTAGGCTGCAATGTTGTTCTTGGATATTCTGAATCAACAACCATATCGTTAGCATTATATCATTTGTTAACTCTTTTCGTATCTATAAAAACAATTTTTTTTATTTATATTTTAAAGTGATGACGTTTGTGTTTTATCAGCAACGGGAACTGCAGCAGTAATAAATATGTTGTATAATCGAACTGCTTCTCAAGTTGAACTCACAGGTGTCAAACCTCCAGCCATGTCAACATCTCTCGAAGAACGTGATATACTTAAGGAAGTCAAACACCTGGTCGATCCTTCAGCAGCGACAAAAGATATTATATCGACTTCCTACGGAGTGACCCCTAAAAATTCTCTTCTTAGTCAACTAACTAGCCCCAAACTCTCCTGCACTATGTGCCATGTACCATATAGTCTGGCTTCGGTGCCATTCAATGTGAAGATGAAAAGATGTGCTGTTTGTCGAAAGGGAAGAGTTCCAGATGTATTAATGGCCACAGTTGAAATCCCTGATTCATTGCTGGTAACGGGTCGTGGTTGTTTTATGCAAGCTCAAGTAGTTCGTGCTAAGAAAGATTTGCGTTCGGAATCAAATGCCAAGGAGATATCTGATGGTTTGCCATTTTTAGAATATGAACTTCATAGGGTGCTCATTAATAAATTAAAAGCAAAAGGTATGAATGCTATATTTGGCCTTAAAGCTCAAGTATCAATCGGAGAGAGAATGATTGCGCTCATTGCTACGGGAACAGCTATATTCCTTAAAGCATTACCTCCACCATCGGTGCCAAAAATTGTTGCTGGTAATTCGTGGACCGATAAAGCAAAACTTAATGAATTGCAGAAGAACCTACATGAAACGTACGAGCGCAATCGAGAAATCTATCAACTGAAATCAATGGACCCAGATTATGAACCGAGTGGTAGATGTCAATCCGATACAGATGAATCGGACGATGAAGTTCTTGAGATGGATCTTAATACCGGAAATAAAGACGCATGTGTTCTAGAAGTCGACGACATTGAAGATCTGGAAATTATTTCCTTACTAATGGAACCTTCCCCGCCAAGTGGTTTCCATGTGGTTAATACGCAAACTGTCCCAGGCTTGCATGACATGGAAATAGTGAGAAATTTGCAATTTTTCACACAAGTTTGGCGAGCGAAATTGGGTCACAATCAAGGTGTCAATGGTCTTGCTAATCATTTCCAGAGTCTAATCTAATCTAATCAATATCCATGCATCTTTGGTGATTTTAATCTCGGGGACATTGATTGGCGTTATTTAGAAGATGAGCAAATCCTTGTCCCATTTAATGTTTCCAAGGACGTGGAAGTTGAATTGGTTGACAATTTTTTTTCGTTAGGGTTAATACAAATTAATCATGTAAAAAATAGTTTAAATAGATTTCTCGATCTTGTATTTATTCTTAAGGATCTTAAATTTGTGGTCTTTGAATCAGACTTTCCTTTAGTAAGAAATCAAATTCATCACAAAGCCATTCTACTCATATTTGAACTTTATAATTTTCAACCTGTGAGTAAGAATAACTCATATTTTTTTAATTACAAAAAGGCTGACTTCATTTCTTTAAATAATTATTATAATTCCATTAATTGGGAACTTGCTATAGCAGATAGATCTTTGGATCAGATGTATACCATCTTCAAATCATTTTTGTTTGAGGGTGTTCAGCGGTTCGTCCCTGTAGTTCGGAAGAGAGCGTCTTTTAAATTTCCTTGGTTCAATAAAAGGCTTAAGAACTTGGAGAATGTTAAAAACAAGGCTTTAAAGAGATCAAAAATATCAGGTAAGGCCGAAGACAGAATTCGTTTTCTACAACTGAGAAAGGAGTTTGATTTTTTAAGTAGATTTCTCTATTCACAATATATAAGTTCAGTCGAGCGAAATATCAAATATAATTCCAGATCTTTTTGGGTTTTTTTGAATTCAAAACGCAAAAGCTCTACATTCCCTAGTTCTATGGAGCTTGATGGGGAATGTTCTTATGATAACAAAGTAACATGCAATTTGTTCGCAAAATTTTTTCAATCAAACTACAATATAGACGATATATCTAACAGTGTTAATTTATATAATGGTAGTAATTCTCAAGCCGATTTCGATGTTTTTTCTTTGACAGATCAAGAAGTATTTGACGGTTTAACTCATCTTGATTTAAATATCAAAGCTGGAGTAGATTCGATTCCTCCTCTTTTGTTATCTAAATGTGCGATGTCACTTGGGAATGTGTTAAAAATAATTTTTAATAAATCGCTTCTCACTGGTATCTTTTTAGAAGAGTGGAAAATATCTTCGATAACCCCTATTTATAAAAGTGGTCTAAAGCACTTAATTAAAAACTATAGACCAGTCTCAAAACTTTCGGCGATTCCAAAACTTTTTGAAAAGTTGGTTTTCAATAGGCTCAATTTCACAGTGAAAGGTATTTTAACTCCAAGACAACATGGTTTCTGCAGTGGTCGCTCCACTACAACTAATTTGTGTCTTTTCACAAACTTTTGTTTATCTTCTTTAGAAAGAGGAATGCAAGTCGATGTTTTATATACAGATTTCGTGAAAGCTTTCGATAGAGTCCACCACAGACTTCTTATAAGAAAGTTTAAACTTAGTTTTCTTAAATGGTTGGAATCGTATTTGTCAAATCGTAAACAGATTGTTAAAATTGAAGATGATCAATCTTTTTTTATTGAGGTATTATCAGGCCTGCCTCAGGGTAGTCATTTGGGGCCTCTCCTTTTCAACCTATTTGTCAATGATATTCCAGATTGTTTAAAATTTGCAAATTGTCTAATGTTTGCAGACGATTTGAAAATATATTTTCCAGTTGCTTCAATTGACGACTGTCTTAAGTTCCAGAATGACATAAATGCGTTTTTTCAGTGGTGTAAATATAACTATCTTGAGCTAAATATCTCTAAGTGTGAAATTTTTAGAGCTTTTCGTTCATCACCTAAGGTACTATTTAGTTACAGTCTTGGTTATGAAAATCTTTCAGTGGTAAGTGAAATAAAAGACCTAGGTGTCATTTTTGACACAAAGTTGTCTTTTTCGGAACACGTTAATTTCATAATATCTAAAGCGAATTCGTTGTTAGGTTTTTTAAAGCGCAACACAGTTTTATTCAAAGCTAGTTATACATTGAAAACGATTTACATGTCCTTAATACTACCGATATTGGAATATTGCAGTGTCGTTTGGTCACCTTTTTTCAAAACTCCTCCGACAGGATTGAAAATATTCAAAAAAGATTCACGGGTTTTGCTTTGAGGAACTTAGGATGGTCGGAAGGTTTGCCCAGCTAAAGTTCTAGATGCGCATTAATAGATTTGAAGTCTCTAAAAAGTCGAAGAGAATGCTTAAGAGTTCTTTTTATAAAGGACATTCTCAATGGTAGAATAAAATCTCCGGATTTGCTAGCTCTTATGCCTTTTTATGTTCCTGAGAGGAATCTAAGAAACAGGGACGTTCTCTTTTTGATTCCTTATCACAGGACGAACTATGGACAAAATGAACCCATAACTCATTCTTTATCACTTTTTAATTTACTTCAACATGAAGTCGACCTTCAAATGAGTAGAAATATGTTTAAAAATATTGCTTTAAATTTTTTTAATGATATATAATTGTAAAATTATTATTAATTATTGTAGTCAAAAGATTATTTTAAAATTTTCGACTTTGAAAATTTTCCTCAATTTTCCCAATCTAAACAGGCTTAATTGCATGCCAGCATTTACTGTATGGCCATTGGTTAGGCTCCTATCACAAGTTGGTGGAGCTTTTTTGGCATTTCTTTTAATTTCCTTAAAAGTCCCTTGTACCTTTTACACGAGAAAACAAAATCCCCAGACGATTATCTTTGAAAGTCTATTGGTTCAACGTACCTGAACCAAGATGTGAAAGAAATCGTCAAGGAAATCTCGTCAAATTCTCGCACAGACGCCCGGAAATATTCTGTTCTACCATCTTTCGTACTGCCTTTCTCACCATTCAATTCAAAGTCCGTTTTCACACGAGGAAATTGAGTTGCTAGTTACTCTCCGTTCCCTTATAATAAGGGCAGAAGGAAAGAGGGGTGAACAAAATATCCCCGGTGGAGGATTTGAAGAGATTTTTTGACATTTCCTCTTATATCTAAGGTTAAAGGTGCGTTCAAACAATAGAATTGCAGGAAATCTCAAAATTGCTTAGATTTTATTTCCTCGTTTGAAGAAACATCAGCTTGTTTCTTCGTGTGACAGGAGACAAAGTCCCTTCCTAGCAACTCAGTTTCCTCGTGTGAAAGAGGACTTAATTACGTCAATGATATAAATAGTGTTGAACGCGACCACCATATTCCTTGCGGCGAATCGGGCGAATCCAACAGAGATCAATTTGAAATGTCACTTTGACACTTTAAATTCGCAGCCTGCACGTCCTATCAAAAACACACTTGGTATGGACAAAAATTCACCTGAAAAGAACGAAAAAAAGTCTTTCAAGGTGACTATTTATATTACAAAATACATCATTATTCAAATAAATTGCCAAATATTAAATGAATCTCTTTATTGCGCATAATTTCACAAAGCATATCCCAACAAGTACAATGTTTTGTGTCATCATACTCATATCCATTTCGAAGTAAGAATTATTTTCATTGTGTGTGCGAAGGGAACGAACGTGAACCAAATTTTGTTGGCGCCTCATCGATAAAAATATCCCAATAAAAGACTTAAAAATACGCTTAAACTTTAGTGAACCATCATGCCCGGTAAGGTTGGAGTGAAAATAAAAGCTGGGCGTAATTTGCCTATCATGGATCGCAGCAGTGAGACCACGGATGCTTATGTAGAAATCAAATTAGGTGGAGTAACTCACAAGACAGACGTTTGTCGGAAAAGTCTCAATCCCCAATGGAATACAGATTGGTAATAATCTAAAACGAAACGAAAAAAATTGTCATCACAATTTAGGTCATCTTTATTACCGAAGGTTCCGTTTCGAAGTCGATGATGCTGAGCTGCAAGATGAACCTCTTCAAATCCGTCTCATGGATCATGACACATATTCGGCCAATGACGCTATAGGCAAAGTAAATATAAGCTTAAACCCTCTTTGTCTCGAAACAGCCAGTCAGTCGACTCAAGGCAAAGGTGCTGTCCTCTCTGGATGGATTCCAGTGTTCGATACAATGCATGGCATTCGTGGTGAGGTCAACATCATCGTCAAAGTGGATTTGTTCTCCGACGTCAATAAATTCAGACAAAGTTCTTGTGGCATTCAATTTTTCCATTGTAAGATTTAAAATAATTTTAATTTCAAAGTGAAGTAATGTTTTAACTATTTTGTATGTTACACAATGTATGTATATAAATAGCTTCTTGTGTTCCGCATGGATATCGAGCTCAGATTATTCATGGATTTGTCGAGGAACTGGTTGTTAATGACGACCCCGAATATCAATGGATTGATAAAATTCGAACACCTCGAGCATCAAACGAAGCTCGACAGGTGGTTTTTCTTCGTCTCTCCGGACAGGTGAGTAATATTTATATAATAAAATAGCTGTTTTTTTTTTTTACTAAAAGAACAAATTAAACAAGAATAAAAGTAGGTACATAAAAATGACATCATCTAAGCCAAACCTTCAACAGTGGAATATTTGATAGATTTTTTATATAAAACTAATTTCAGTTTTAAAGTAATGTACCTATTTACCTTTATAAGAAGGTTCTTATAATTCAAATTCTACCTACTACTCAAATAAAACAGCCAACTAGAAGACTTATTATTTAAAGACCATTAACATGAGAGCGACCAACGAACCCCAAATAAACGAGCAAAACGAAATTTAAAAAACAAAAATTCTTCGAAAAACCTAGACAAAATGGTAGAAATTTAGCACAAAAGAAAGACAAATTGGCCCGAATAACAATCTATTCGCTACGACCAATAATGTTTAAAGAAATTTCTCTTATTTTTGCTATTAAAATGCAGATTTAAGTGACTCAATATTAACGTATTTGCTCGAAAGTGCTTTAAAATGAGTAGGTATAGCCATTTTCAATATTTGAGGACTGCTTAAGTATTTTATATTCAATGAGCCCAAAACTAGACAAGATCGTTCATTCTCACAAAAGAGAAACAGTTAATTATGTAGGTAGTTGTTTACATTTTTTTCAAAATAGGTTTGATATTTAGTAGTTCATAGTTTGATTAATTTTTTGCACTTGTTACTTTAAGGACATTTTATTTATGTAGTAAAATTTGTTAGAATTACTTGGTATTGATTATACATATTTATTTATTTTTTAAGGTTCAGCGAAAAATCGGACTGAAAGCAATAAATCTGGGAGCAAATGCAGTTATCGGGTATAATCAGTGCTTTGATTTAGAAGGTGATGTGGGTGTTGTTGCGCGAGGTATAGGCACTGCAGTTACCCTTATTAAAATTCCAGAACACAACCCCCAAACTCTTGCTGACAACACATTAATTGAAGAGTAAGTGAAATCAGTTAAAATATTTGAGAAAAAAATATAAATAGACATATTGACATAAACATGAGCATACTCTTGCGCTAATTCAAGTGTGTGCGCGATATAAATATATCAAATATTTAATTTTGCAATAAAAACTCCCAAATTTCAGTTCCAAAATAACCTGTTATTCTTCTTGTTCTTTTTTTTCATTTCGTTCAATGCGCGCTCTTAATTTTGTTCTGTTTTTGTTTTGTTTTGTTTTTTTTTTTTTGTTTCTTTTTTTGTAACTCTTCTCTACGTCTTGGTGAATTGTGTGAACTTTGTGCTTTATTTCACTTTAACCTAAATTGCTAAATTTATTAAAAAAAAAATAAGGCAAACACTAAACTATCTTGAATTTCTGACGGGACCCAATGAGAATGATCCAGGCAATGATTATTTCACAATTGTAGATTCTGAAAAGAATTTCTCAATTGATCAGAAAAAAACACAACTCAGAAGCCCTTCCGACGATGAAAATTTCACTGAAAATTCTAATATGAAATCCCTGCTGCGGCAAGAGGAACGACGTGGAGAGAAACCCCGTACAAAGCTTACACACCATGTTAAGCGGATCAAGAACAAATCCCGCATGATAATCCACAGGAAATGTGGTGCATTTAAGAAAAAACTCAGTGACACTGAGCGGTCTGACAACGAAACGAAGTCACTGAGTAGTTCATACTCAACGTTGTCCATCATCGATCCGATTCGATGTTCCTTATTGGATCTACGTAATGCTATTGGGCTTAGTAAATCACCTCAGCATCAATTGCAGCGCTCAATAAGTGACGCAACTGTGTGCTCTATAGAAAAGCCGGGCTTAAATTTCCATTCAATCCTTCATGATTCCATTCGATCATCACCAGATATTATTACCAGACCAGAGAGGCTAGACATGAGAGAAGTTTCACAATCATCAGATTCGACAACGTCAACAGAAATTATGAAAAATCTACCCAAAACCTGTGAAGATGTAGATTCTATACCAATGATCACCGAAGAGAGTGGTACTTCATCGACAGGTGACCTTAACCAGTCGAGAGATGAGAAAGAATCCAGAGATGGTAAATTTAATGCCATTGTTGACAATGAAGATTTACGCCGAATATTAAAAAGCCTTGCCATGAATGAACCTAACGAAGATGATATCGATTTGAAATCGTCATCTTCTGATGATGATGACGGCGCCGAAGATGAAGACGATGAGAGATCTGAGGATGATGAAGCGGATGAAATAAACTGGATGCAGCCAGGTACTACTGTCGATGAACTCGAGTGTGTAATGGATGAGAGGCGGGGATCATTGCTGCACGATTTGAAAGATAATATCGCCACTAAATATCAGCAGCTACAGGTTAGATGGATCACAAAACAGCACTGTGTTTTCATTACTAGATTTTTATAATTAACTGCTTTTAATTTTGCTACATATCAAATCGTAGACAAAGGAGTAACGTGCGCTTGTGTGTAGATAGTGGGTGGTATGAATAAACTTGAGCACGTGATCAAAGCAGATGCTCTATATCTATATGAGGAGCGGGCAGATTATCGAGGCAACTGAAGTGACCCATAATTGTAAATAAATAAAAATAAATTAAGTGGCGCAACAGCTCATGGAGAACCAGGGCCTAGTGACTAACAACTCTCAACCATTCCTGTACAATTTTTTGCCGAGTCCGAACGGCTAGATGAGAAGCACTTATTCTTGACAAGTTATACTCTTGGAGGATTTGTCAGTCCCTCGCAAGAGGCAGTACCTCGGAAAAAAACATTTCTGTTTTAGGTGGCAGTGGCAGGGAATCGAACTCAGACCTTTGGCATGACAGTCCTACGCACTAACCATTATGCCACGAGGTACTTCAATACGACCCATAATTGTATGTATACCAAATGGAGAACTTACTTCAAAGGTCGAATTTTAAATTGATGCTACAGTTTATTCATACTACCCAGTGGGTTAAGTATTTTTTTAGTTAATTTGCAAGAAATCCAATTAGTTGATGAAATAAATTTCGTTCCTGCTTAGTTCACAAACCAACAGATGGTTTCAAATTTCTTACTATTATAATTTTTCGCTATAGGTATAGCAAATATAGTCTGTCATAACATAGGAGTCCGAATATTCCAGTATAAATTTTCCCAAGTATATTTTTGTGTTGCGATTGGCGAAAAGCTGGTAATGTGTTTGCAATCAAAAACAAAATAACAATACACCTCGTTTGTATACACTTCCTATGTTACACATCCTTTGTTACACCACCTTTTTATGTCTATGTTATTTCTTGTACCCCAATTTAACATACATATGTAGCTTTGTTGTCATGGGTAGATTTGTCTCCCAAATTGGCACAAAATGAATCCTTTATTTTTCACACTACACACAACGCACAAAACAACTAAGCCAGAATCGCCATTCGACTTATTGATCATTATTTTATTTTTTTTTTATATATTGTGAGCATTATTTGCACATATTCATTCCGCCTATTTTCTGAAAAGCATTTATTTGGTATTTGTGCGATGAGAAATGCAGGATAAAGATACACAGTTTCTTATAAGCCAAAGGATTTTAATAATGTACCTAACGTTTTACTTTGTCTACGATTTTGATTTTGTTTAAATATGTATACATTCCATAAATAATGATTCAGAAAAAGATAATCAAAATTGAACGATTTAGCTAGACGTACGTGGGGTTATTGGCCACTTAGTTGATTTGTTGGAAGATATAGAAGGGGCTTACGATTTTCTGCTGAGATCGAGATGAGACCACTTTTCAGGAGAAGAAAATAATTTATCACTTGCTCGCAAGGTTTGCAAGGAGCTAATCCTGACAAAAATATTAAGATTTTTGGGTGGAAGTGATAACTGGATAATCTTTATACATACAAATCAAATTAGCGCCAAAATCTTCATACATAACATAGAGTACCTACATTATCTAGAGAACCGACTGGTACCTCTCTTGCCCAAAACACCCGCGAATTTCATTTAAGCAAATTAAGAGAAAACTTCTGTGTCTGTGAATACGTGTGACTTGTTGTCAAAATACTTTGTGAAAAATTGGGCTAGTAGTTCTTAGGGTGCGCTTCTACTATTAGATTTAATTTTTTGTTGTTTTCAGTTGAAATATCCAGAAATTAAACTTTATTAATGTGCTTAAAGCAGCAAAATTCCATATTTGATTCATATTTTTATTGAAAAGGACTTAGAAAAGGTAATTTTACAATAAACTACTTTTATTTTTCAGTTTTTGAATTCAACGGATTCATTTTTTGAATATTCTAACGACTTATCCAATTTATTTGAGCAAAACTGAGCCAAACTCCATAAAATTTTCATATATTGGTGTGGTTCCATTTAAAATGCATTGGGCAGCTGCCACATGCTGAGCCTTGTGGAAGAAATTCTCTCAGCGCAGCTTGTAGGGTGAAAGAGAAAAAGCTCTGCAGTCGGTTTTCTAGATAATATAGGTACTCTATGACACATAATATGAACAAGACGAAACACCTTAGCACTACAACCCATGAAAAAGAATCATATATATATATATTATTTTAGAATAGTCACAAATGTACAGACGACAAAGAATGGAAGCAATTTGTAAATGCCCAATTTTGGGTTTAATAACATCCTGATTTTCAAAACAGCAGCAAACAACAGCTTCTATACTGTTGTACCCATTTGTTCAAAATGTTTAGGGATATTCTTCAAATTCAGCAATATTTTTTATGAAATCATAGTGGAAATCAGACGAATAATAAATACTGAGGGAAAAGTAAATCCTGAGAATAGAGCTTCTGATCGAATGCGTTCGACAAAAAAAAATAATATTGCCATGAAATAAAGTCCAATAAAGTTCAATGCAAATCCATATCGATTTTGGACTTTATTTCACCCTTTGAACTTTTGTGCATTCACATCTACATTATATTTTCTAAAAAAAATATAACATTTTGTTATAAGAGTGAGCAGTATGCACAGAGTCGAAAAAGGTATTTCAAATCCTTTGAACCTGCGAATGGGTCACCCAAGGTATACAAAACTGCTGACATTATCGCCTGTCTAGCGATTGAAAGTCCAATAAAGCCCAAAACTAAAATGCAATTAAATACAATTAAAAGTTTTCTTGGATAACAGGGGTTCAAGGATTGGTACTTCTTTGATGGGTCCTCTGTACCGTTCACGCAACTCAGTTTTGAACTTTATTAGTTTTTAGCTTTATTGCATTAGAATTTATTTCATGACACCGAATACACTATCTATTTTCGGGATTTTTTGCTAAGTTCAAATTTGTTATTTATACAAATTAAAAAAAAAGTGGTTAACCTAATAGCTTGTTGATTCGTTCAAAGTGCATTTGCATTTGCATTTTCGCATTTTGCATTTTTTTCTGAATCATATTGTAAATACGAGTTAATTCATACATTTAATCTACTTCTGTTAAAAAAACGTAATACCGCTAGATTTCTGGTTTTCCTAAAGAAAAAATAAATTTTTAAAATGTCTCAAAAACTACACTATATATACCCATAGGAATGTATGCAACGCTCGAACAAATCTCCGGAAAAGAAAAAAGCTAAGGATCGAAAGAAATCTCCAGAAACGGACGATGAAAAAACAGCATCCCAAAAAGCAGCCATAGATATAGTTGTTGTTACTGCGGATCCCTATATACCCACTACAGTCATAGACCTATGCAACACTGGGGATTCAGATGTGATTCCATCTACCGTCGTGACATCAGATTTAGAAAACAACGTGCCAACTAAAGATCAGTTTCGTAGCCTTGACGTGCCGGCGCTTACTCTAACCAATCTAAAACCCAAACAAAATCGCAGCAAAAAGAACGATTTCTATTCCTCTCAACCGGAAATAATTGAAGGGACTGATTCGCTTTGTGCTTTGCCCCTTGACTCGTCCTTTGTTTCGCTAGCAAATTTTTCTCCATGTAAAAAATCACCGGTGCCGTCGCCAAAAAAGCTTTCCAATAGTGCAATCGTTAGTCTTGCTAAAAATTGTGTTACATTTACCTCGCCTATTTTGCAGATTTGTCCGTCCACTCCAACGCCCACTGAATCCGATTCATCCCAAATGTCTCCGGCGGAGCACTTTTCCCCTCACAACCTATTCCCACATCCTAAACGTCCCACCACAACCAATTTGTCAGAGAATAGTGACTCTGAATGGTCCCTTAGCAATAAATCTATAAATCACTCACAATCCCTTGTGACTTTGAGTAACCATACTAACAGCTCGTCATTGCTTGCACCATCTACTCCATTGTCCATAAAACATAATAGATCATCAACTGAGGTAGTGTCATCAACAACTGCTACGGCGGCGGGTGGGGGTAGCTCTGCATCAGCTGGTATTGCTGTAGTTGACAAACGGGCGAGTCCTGTATGCAGAACAATGACAAGCTCTGGCGGTCACATTCGAAACGACTCGAACAGCTCGAAGATGTCCCCAAGTCCTTCAAAAACTGCCGGCATTAGTAGTGTGGCAGCTGCAGCTCAGGGTAACGTTATGCCAACATCTGGAAAAGACGTTGAGATATGTAGAAGATCATCGGATTCCGATTTGAGTATAACACCTAAAGGTAAGAAACATTTAAAGATTTGTTTTTAATTTTAAATAAACATAAGTTTAAGAATAAAAAGTAGTTCACACACAAATAAGTCTTCAAATGCTCAAAACTTAAGAAAATTATTGTTTTCTTTTTAGAAATTCATTTAAAAATACAATTAAAGCACATAAAAGGAATGGTTTTTAGACAGACTTTTGTGCATTATTAGCTTTAAGGAGTGTTTTATCATCTTTGTTAAGGACCGACCATTATCGAGATATAATAAATGAAAACAAATTAACTCTACCAGCAACAAACGCTTATTTTCAATCAATTCTTTATCTTCTTCAAGTAAGGTTACTTTTTATATCGCTAATGATCTAAGCTAAATCAGGCCCACGGGCCAAATACTGCGGGGACAACAAACAAATCTCATTTTACTGATGAAAGCAAACACTTGGATGGTATCCAACATTTCTGAGCTATTGACGTCCTCCAAGAAAATGGTGTACAATGGTTAATTTTTTACGTAGATGCATTGCTTATCAAAAACCACACGGGTCATTCCGTAATTTTTAAAACGGTAACACTAGTTTTCAAAATTTATTTAAAATTATTTTAAATAATTTCAACGACTCAAGTGAAAAATAAACTTTTAAACAAAGATTTAAGCCAAAGATTATAAACGTAGGAGTTATAAAATAATAAGTGAAACAAGGCAATTTCATTTTTTTCAAATAAAGTAAGAGGTCATTAGGGTGTCTGTTATTTTCACCTCTAAATCAAAATTGTATACCCTCAAATAAAGTTTTCGACCAAACATATTTGTCTTACGTGATAAGTCGGTGCTTCTTGGCTATTTCGTTTTCCATTCAAAGGAGAATTGGACACACCAATCTCCAAGACCAATAATGACGAAATATATATCGTTGGAAATATATTTTTATTAACTAACGGGTGATTTTTTAGCTGGTTTGGTTTTGGCAGCACTGGTTTTGACAGCTGACGTGTGTTTAGTACCTTGTGTCACTGTCAAACAGCTTCAGTTTGGTTTGCAATTTAACCATGGATCGTCTTACAAATGAACAACGCTTGCAAATTATTGAATTTTACTATCAAAATTCGTGCTCGGTTCGAAATGTTCATCGCGCGAAAAATTGTGTTCAGCGATGAGGCTCATTTTTGGTTGAATGGGTACGTTAATAAGCATAATTGCCGCATTTGGAGTGAAGATCAGCCAGAAGCATTGCAACAGCTACCAATGCATCCCGAAAAAGCCACTGTTTGGTGCGGTTTATGGGCCGGCGGCATTATTGAGCCATATTTCTTCAAAGATGATGCGAATCGCAGCGTTACTGTCAATGGTGAACGCTACCGAGCGATGATAACAAACTTTTTTTTGCCCGAAATGGAAGTTCTTGACTTGCATGATATGTGGTTTCAAAAAGACGGTGCCACATGCCACACAGCACGCGAAACAATGGCGCAATTGCGAGGCGAGTTTGGTGAACAGTTAATTTCACGTTTCGGCCCGGTCAATTGGCCGCCTAGATCGTGCGATTTGACACCATTAGATTATTTTTTGTGGGGGTATGTCAAGGCTAATGTCTATAGGGACAAGCCCGCTTCGATTGACGCACTGGAAGCCAACATCCATGCATTCATTCGTGAGATACCGGCCGATATGTGTGAAAGAGTATGCCAAAATTGGACTCAGCGGATGGGCTACCTGAGACGCAGCCGCGGTCAACATTTGCATGAAATTATCTTTAAACAAATTGCAAGGTTCAAACTATCGATTCAAATAAATATTTCATTCATTTTTTCGAATTTTTTGTGTTTTTTTTTTTTTAAAGTTCTAAACCTCTTAAAAAATCACCCTTTATAATAGTCACCATAAGAGCTTATTTCAAATCACTTATGTGAAAAAAGTTATTTGCTTGCGAAGGAAAGTTTTTTCACATCAAAATACACTGAAACATAGTTTTGACTAGCGACTAACTTTTTTCACATAGTGCATTGGCTTAACGTGAATGCCTTGGCATGACTATCGGGTTTAACTTATGTATGTACGTTAAAACAACGTCGTCTTACGCGATGAGACCCTGTTGGCATAGGCGTCTGTGTGGATGAACGATTATTTTGGTATATTTGACCACTGAGTAAATACTTTTTAATAATTTGACTATTGGGTAGGTATGATTTCTTGTCAGGATTTTATTATGAAAACTCAAACTATGAACTGTTATTAATGCGGTAATTATTCAATAATTACACTCAAATAATAACAAGACGATACCACTTTAGATATCGCCTAAGATATATCGTTTTGACAATTATTGGCTTACATACGTAAAGCAAATATTTAATCGAAGTTACGTGAAGCAAGACTATCGTCTTCTAAATAATATCGCCTGACGATAATCGAAAGACGCAATGACCTTCTGATAAAAATAGCAATTTTTTTCAGTAGACAAGAGTCAAAAAAATCCTTTTTTTTATTTAATTTTTAAGTTTTAACAATTTTTACGCAGTTAAATTTTTACAGTTTTGAATTTGAAAATTGAGTTTTTTTGTAGAGTTTTGAAGAGAAGCATATCCATACATCTTAAAACACATACAGCCTTATTTACTAGATTTTTTAGACGGTTAACTAGTAAGGCAGTTTTTTAAAAGTCCTTAATAGTTGGAAATATAATTTATTTAATTAAATAGAATGTCAAGTTAAAGAAATCTAAGACAACCGATTTTGTTGTCCAAGTAAGGCAACTTTAGGACAACAGTAAACAAAGTTTGTATACAACTTTTTAGAGTTCGACGGCTGTCTAAAGTTAGACAAAGTTTATAGTTAAATACGACTAATAAACTATTACTTTTCCCACTACAAAATTTCGTGTTTCTAATCCAAGCAACATTTTGAATTTCTTTTTTTTATCTTGTTGTTTGAATCAACTACATACATATGTACGTGACTTGTGTTAAGAGCTTTAAATTTGCAGGAATTTTGTGTTTATTTTGAAGATACTAAGAGGGCGGACGGATCAAAATTAAATAATGATCCTTATTGGTGAATGGAGTCACGGCACGTGGTAGGGTATAGTGCGTGAACCCTATAGATCAGAGATCAGAAATAATACTAAACCCTTTGCAAGGTTCTTCAACATCTCTTATTTGTTGTCATTTTCAATAACAGTCAACCTTTATTCTAAAAAGAAACATTTTTTCGGTCAAGGTCTGAGAGAAACCTTTATTTTGATTTATTTTATATTTCAGTCAACCAGTGAGATTTATCACAGAGAGAAAAAATAAATCTCATCTGCATCAATCAGAATGTTCGTTAGTATCAGAGTTGTAAAGTACTACATTTTGTATTGTGATGTTTTTCCATCATCTCACTTTGGTCTCGCTTTAGTCTCGTCAAAGTAATTTTTTTCAAAATAATATTTTTCAAAAAAGTTTAAATTAGTTAAAAGCGTGGTTAAAAATTCAAACATGGTTTTCAAAATGTTGGCAATTGTGTTTGCTTTGCTGTGAACTTACCTTGAGCACGTTACACGGGGATCTGTATCTTGGTTTTCTCGCCATAGTGCTATAGGATCGCTTTGGTCTCGCCATAGTGCTATAGGATCGCTTTGGTCTCGCCTTGACACTTACACTTGTTTTTTTGGCATTTAGAATAATTTTCCATCATCTCACTTTCGTCTCGTAAAAGTCTCGCCAAAGTTTTATTTTTTCAAAATAAAATTTTTCCAAAAGGGGTAATTAAACTAAAAACGTGGTTGAAAGTCCAAACGTGGTTTCAGTGTGTCGGTTATTGTGTTTGTTTTGCTGTGAACCCGCGAAGCCCGTGTACACGGGCATCTGTGTCGTCACTTTGGTCTCGCCGTGACATTTCCACGTGGTTTTTGGTTTTTTAATGCAAAATATCATTTTTCAAAAAAGTTTAATTAAACTAAAAACGTGGTTGAAAATCCAAAAGTGGTTTCATTGTGTTCGTCTTGTTGTAAACTCGTTAAGCCAAGTTTACACGGGTATCTGTGTCGTGTTTTCTCGCTTTGGTCAAGCCTTGACATTTACACGTGGTTGTTGGCACTTAGAATGTTTTTCCGTTATCTCGCCTTTGTTTCGCTATAGTGTAACCAAAACTTTTGTTTCAAAATAAAATTGTTCAAATAAGCAAAAAAATTAAAAACCCTTTAAATCGTTTCAAGCGTGCTTGTTACCAAAATTTGAGAGAACTTATCACTTCAGCTGTGTAGCATTAGGCCTGGTTCATACGACAATGCACTGCACGAGACCAAAGCGAGATGACGTCAAAACATTTTGAATGACAAAAAATACGTATGTCACGGCGAGACTAAAGCGAAAACATAGCGAGAAGGCCACCACACAGATTCTGGTGTGAACGGCCACGGCGAAAACGCAGCGAGACGAAAACAATGACAATAACAGTGAAAATTACGTTTGGACGACCATGGAGGGACTTCAGTTCAAGGTACTGGGTACTTGACTGGTACTTTTACCTGAAAGTTTACAAGCCTGGTTAGTATGAATGTTAATAACAGTATTCATGCAACGTCGTAAGTTTACAAATTGTGTAAAATGATAAGTTCACGCAAAGTTTGCATGAACGACCTTTTTTAAACATTTGATAAAATGCTACGTAATTCAATCAGAGTAAGTCACAAAGTGACGTTTGGATAAGTTTAACCAGTTTGGTTAATTTTACGCAACAAAATCCTTTGATAAGTTTAACCAAATTGTGTAAATCATTTCCCATGCAAAATTTGACAGTTCATTAACCAAAAGATAAACTTAACCAATTTTTAAACTTATCTAGGGTTTTACGAAGTTGCATGAATACCCTTAATATGTTGTAGGTCTTGCATTAAGAAATATGCGTTTTGTCATCGGTGAATACCTACTTACTTGCGGATTTCGACTTTTGAGTGATTTTGTGCAATATACACTGAAAACTATTTTTTCATGAAAAACTCAGCCATTGAGAGATATTTATAAAAATACAAAATAAATCTCAACCGAAAGCCCAAATTTTGATTTTTTTTTATATAAATCTCAAACTGAAACCGAAATCTTTTTAAATGAGTTTAATAACACTCAGGGAGAAACCGATTGAAAATAAAGGTTGACAGTTATTTCTGATCTCTGCTATAGATACATACATAGATAGAATTTATTTATAGAAATTATTTATTTAATTACTATTTTCTTATGATTAAAAACTTAGGCATCAAAGCTTTATTGTAACTTTTTAAATTTAAATTGAGTGTTTAAAACTATACATTAGGCTGATATCCAACTTATTCTTACATTCCGGTTCGGTGACTTGGGTCTTATTTTATTCTTTTAAATAAAAAAAGGATCCACCGATCTAGAGTGGCAGTTTTTGTTCCTGATGGAACCGCATGTCGTCGGTATCCATATCTTTCAGTTTAGGCCAAACAAATCACGTTATGCACGCTTCTTTTATCATAGGGAGAGCTTACTTTAAAAATAAAATCTATGAACTATGTGGTGATTTTTCATACACTACTGAACAATTTACAACAACTTTAATTTCTTTAACAATGGGGCCGCTCTATAATTACCCAAAAATTTCGAAGATCCCTTCTGAAAGTGAAAAACCCTATAAAACAGAAAACCAATATTTAAAAATAACGATAAAAAATGAATAAAAGCTTTGAATTTTGGAATCAAAAATTATACTTGATTACATAAAATTTTGAAAAAAAAAATATTTTCTTTAAAATTTCGAGTCTGAGAATTAATTTTTCAAAAACTGTTCATTAACGCAACTTAATTCAAAATGCAAATAAAAACAAAACTTCTGGCTAAATATTTTTTTTCTGTTTGGTAAATTTTTAGAAAATCGCCCCTCCCGCCTAACGGGGGGAAATAGACCCCCCGCATACGAGTTCTTGTCTTAACCCAACCAACACGCTCTAGCTTTCTGGTGCATCTTATACGAGTCACCCTGTATATCAGACCTGTAAGCTTTCAAGTACAAGTACCAGTCAAAAACCCAGTACCTTATACTTGTTCTTAAAAAAAACAAGAACTATGTACTTGGTACTTAAAAACACCAAGTTCAGGTACTTTGTTCCAAGTACATGTACTTGGTTCTTTAATACTGCCCACAACTGTGAAGTTAGCAGTGCATGTCCTTTTCTCAGAAACCGGGCTAGCCATATGAATCTGAAATGAGCCTCTGAATTTGCAGTTTAATTATCATTTCAAGAAAAATTACAGTCCAAATTTTGAAGTTCTTATTTGAAAAACAAAAAATCGAATAAATTAATTTTTCACTGTTAACTTCACTGTGAAGTTAGCAGAACAGAGCAAGATAGAAATTTTCAATAGAGCTCCAAATTTGCAGTCCAATTTCTATCTTGCTCCTTTACTGAAAAAAAGGACTGTTCTGCTAACTTCACAGTGAAGTTAACAATGCAAAATGAATTTTTGATTTTTTTTTTTCTAATTTGGACCTCAAAATTTGAATTCAGTTTTTTCTTGAAGTGCATAAGAAACTGCACATTTGGAGCCTCATTGCAAATTTCTATCTTGCTCCATTACTGAAAAAAGGACTGTTCTGTTAACTTCACAGTGAAGTTAACAGTGCAAAATAAATTTTTGATTTTTTTTCTTGTCAAATTTGGACTTCAAAATTTGAACTCAGTTATTTCTTGAAGTGCATAAAAAACTGCAAACCTTGGGCCCCATTGCCAATTTTGTATCTTGATCCGTTACTGAAAAAAGTCATCATGTTTAATTTAAAGGTTCTTTATAAAAAAAAACAAAAACTAAAATTTTCGTTCGTACATATTTTTATTCTTCTAAAGCTTCGTCTCAAAATCACGTAGGGAGTCGTATTTCTTAAATGTTCAGAACCATTTTTTATTTTAGTTATCATTATTATTCTTAAGATATAGGATATTTCTAATTTTTTTTAATTCAAACGACCTTAAAAAAGTGTCTGTTTATTATTTAATTTTGCAGTTTATGGTCGCAAAAGTGAGTATCTACAAATATTAGGAAGTATCTAAATGCATACATTCACTATAACAAACGAAAAATTCCTCTCTATATTTTTTCTCTCAAATCTGTATTTTTTTATTGGTGTTAAGTATTCACTGTTTAAAATGTTGTTCTCATACATTTCTTCTTCAAAAATCACTTAAATAATATGTTTAGGTACTAAATATTTTCATGTGAAGATGTATGTTTATCTAATGTGTAGTCTGACTTCTCGAAAAATCAAAAAATGACCTGTCTTGTATTATGTACTCGTATAGTAAGCATGAAAAGATTGCATGAAACAGAGAAAAGGATTATATAGGTTTAAGTAACACCTATATATCGAGCATAATGAACCGACAAGCATGTTTAAAAATACTATCAATGTGCTGTAGTTAGGAAGCTTTGTCTTTAGAAATTTTAAATATTTAAGTATCAACTTCGTATTTTCGTTTCTCATTCAACGAATTCAAACGACATCATAACTGTTTAATTTCGTTGTCCGCCATTTGAAAGTGATTCTAAAAAATCACAATCTGTTCAAGTATCTACGAAGTTGATACCAGTTTTTGAATGTTCTAGGCTCTACTTTATATGTAAGACCCTTTCAAAATATTTTGAATCTACACTATTGTCTCTGGAAAATCCTTTACCGTACTGCTTTTTTTCTTATTAATATTAATTTATTTATTGCATATTGTAATCTATGTCGTTTATTTGTTTCAAATCAAACCTCATAAGTCATTTTCACAATCGTTCGGTGTAGATTTGTCACCTACTTAACAGTCGGGTAGAATAAATACAAAACTGTCTGAAGCAATAAACCGAACCTACACCTATCCTCATGTCTCTTAAATCATTTAGACCTGATTTTCCATACACTTATACATAAATTAAAAAACTAATGTGAACAAACTTAGTATTTATGTACATTAGCATCTTCATGTTACAACACCATAAAACCTCTTGCAGTGACTTTCTCTGGCTCAATGTTTCATTATTTTTGTTTTATCATAAAAAAGATATTTTTTTTTGTATTATTGTTTTCAAAAATAAATTTACAAAATAAATTTTGTAAATATTTGTGTGTGTTATGTGTATAAACTTCGTATATTATTCAAACTTATTTTTTAACAATGTTTTTTAATTATTTAGGAAATTCAATATGTGTACCAAGTGAAAGACTTATTGCAGCAACAGCTTCTATGCGTCTTAGTTCAGGAGTTAATATCAAATCTAATCCGGAAAATATGGATATGCTTGAATACCCGTTTTTGACGTTGACAAAGTATCCAACAGGATTTATACTTCATTTAGGTAAGTACCTCTATTTCTATTTTATGCTACTAATGCTAATGAATCTCAAAGGATTTCAAGCTCTAGATATAAAGGACTCTCATGCCACGCAACATCGTAAACTTTCCACCGTGGCGATTGATAGTGCTCTTGTTGTCGTGTCATATTCTCGGATAATTTTCTTCAAAGCTAAGCTAGAGGAAAAACAAACCAGATCATTTCTTTTTTGGAGTTCATAAAAGATGTTGATTTCCGTTGAAGTTCTTCTTGTCGTATTTAAAGTTTTTATGACCTTTAGTCCAATTGCGTTTCTCCCAGGCAAGACAGTTGGGTTCATCAGTTTCATGTTGTCGTTACCCTTCTAAGACGCAATATTTTGATCGATGTTTATCGACACTAATAATATTTGCAGCACCAAAACACTGCAAATTATATTATTCTAGGGGAATTTGGTTAAATTCATGCACCTATTGTTTGTGTTTTTCCTTCTTCTTCTTTATACACTAGCCATACCACGGGCTCTACTCTTTTTTAGGCCATAACAATCTTTTAATAATACCGCTGTTCTTTTGTTTCCCTAAAAACTGCCAACTGCCAAAAACTACCCATTCGAGTCCAAATTTCTGTCAAAATTCATATAAATAAAATAAAATTGGTAGTTAACGAAGCGACCGAATGTTAATAGCATAACAGTCATGAATCATGACAGTCGATACAAAATTTTTGGCAGAACGGCTTTTCAAAGCTGGGAATACACGATACAATTCATGTACCGATTTGTGTTGTGCAACCGTCAGACCAATCACTGTATGTACTTAGCACACAAACAGACGTATTACTAGGCCAGTTCAAAAAAATGAGATATCATCAAAATAATCTTTATCATCAATCTCACAAACTCCCAGCAAAATTCCTTAGTTTTGCTCTCACATATTGAAGGAGACAAAATTGTGGATTCACTTTAGTTATGTGCATGAAAATAAAATATTTTAATTTGTGCTCGGTCAAAAATTGAGAAAGCGCATCGAAAATGTGGATATCTGTGAGGTTTTCTTGAGCTGGCCTTTATTTTCTACAAATTCAAAAAGTTTTTTTTTTTTATTTATTCTTATATTAAGTATTCTTTATATTTGTATGCTTTATTTTCTTACAGGAGCTACAGTTGCAGCACGCTCTGTGAAACTCCTAGAAAGAGTGCCCAATCCCGATGAACCTGAAACCCGAGACTCTTGGTGGACAGAGTTGAGAATGGAAATTCGTTCCCACGCACGAGCTTTAGGCTGCAATGTTGTTCTTGGATATTCTGAATCAACAACCATATCGTTAGCATTATATCATTTGTTAACTCTTTTCGTATCTATAAAAACAATTTTTTTTATTTATATTTTAAAGTGATGACGTTTGTGTTTTATCAGCAACGGGAACTGCAGCAGTAATAAATATGTTGTATAATCGAACTGCTTCTCAAGTTGAACTCACAGGTGTCAAACCTCCAGCCATGTCAACATCTCTCGAAGAACGTGATATACTTAAGGAAGTCAAACACCTGGTCGATCCTTCAGCAGCGACAAAAGATATTATATCGACTTCCTACGGAGTGACCCCTAAAAATTCTCTTCTTAGTCAACTAACTAGCCCCAAACTCTCCTGCACTATGTGCCATGTACCATATAGTCTGGCTTCGGTGCCATTCAATGTGAAGATGAAAAGATGTGCTGTTTGTCGAAAGGGAAGAGTTCCAGATGTATTAATGGCCACAGTTGAAATCCCTGATTCATTGCTGGTAACGGGTCGTGGTTGTTTTATGCAAGCTCAAGTAGTTCGTGCTAAGAAAGATTTGCGTTCGGAATCAAATGCCAAGGAGATATCTGATGGTTTGCCATTTTTAGAATATGAACTTCATAGGGTGCTCATTAATAAATTAAAAGCAAAAGGTATGAATGCTATATTTGGCCTTAAAGCTCAAGTATCAATCGGAGAGAGAATGATTGCGCTCATTGCTACGGGAACAGCTATATTCCTTAAAGCATTACCTCCACCATCGGTGCCAAAAATTGTTGCTGGTAATTCGTGGACCGATAAAGCAAAACTTAATGAATTGCAGAAGAACCTACATGAAACGTACGAGCGCAATCGAGAAATCTATCAACTGAAATCAATGGACCCAGATTATGAACCGAGTGGTAGATGTCAATCCGATACAGATGAATCGGACGATGAAGTTCTTGAGATGGATCTTAATACCGGAAATAAAGACGCATGTGTTCTAGAAGTCGACGACATTGAAGATCTGGAAATTATTTCCTTACTAATGGAACCTTCCCCGCCAAGTGGTTTCCATGTGGTTAATACGCAAACCGTCCCAGGCTTGCATGACATGGAAATAGTGAGAAATTTGCAATTTTTCACACAAGTTTGGCGAGCGAAATTGGGTCACAATCAAGGTGTCAATGGTCTTGCTAATCATTTCCAGAGGTTTGTGTTTTGTATTTGTGGAGACATTTCAATATGCTGAAAATTTTAAATCAAATTTTTCCATTCAGACTCTGTCAAACAATATTTTTCAAGTTGCGCAGCATGATGCCGTGTGCAATATGTGATCTACGATTTCTTTTAGACCTTCCAGAGAGTGTAAGTACACAAATGATTAACTTATCTCCTTTTCACCTAAAAAGTTACTTCAATAGGATGAAATTCAACTTTTGGTCACCGGTATGGCTTTGGGACTGGGAGAAGTAAGTAAATTTAAAAATCGTCGCAAGACTATTAACAATGACGGAGCGGTTAATGTGAATGGAACAATTAAAAAGTCGCATGATGAAGAATTAATATTTCCTTTGGACGAAGATCAAGAAGCAACTGCTCCAGTGTCAACTACACCAGTTCCATCTTCTCTTTATGGAAATCATTCATTGAAATATAGAAAAGGTTCGCCATCAGCTTTGAAAATGGGTGCTTCAAGAAGTATGAAACATGTGAGTATTATGTCAAGAGTTTACTGATTAATTTTTGTATTTAAAAAACTATACTACTGCCAAGTGTTGCCTCCCTCAAGTTATTGTTGTTACATTCAAACCTTCAATATACGTTTGATGGTAGGAAAGCTTTACTGCCTACTGCGAATATGTTATCACCATACAAAATCTCTTCAAAATTTGAATATACACGAGGAACAATAATATTTCAAGTTCTAAGCTTCTGGTATATTGTATTAGTTTTTTGTTCTAGAAGCAAATGCCACAGAGGTTAAAAGAACTTGAAACTCAAAATAAATATTCTTTTCTATTGAAATACTACACATCATTTTATAATTAGCAAAAATATTATTTTATCCACATGATTAATTTAAATAAAAACCTTTTCACATAATTTAAATTATAGTATCCAATAAGAGAACGGTTCGGAATTGACATCACTCCTCTAACCTACGTCCCAGGTGGGAAAATTGAAAAGTATCTTGGCAATTTAAACTTTTTCTTCATTCGAGAAAGTACATCAGTACGTGAAATTGGTGGAATTAGTGGATTTGTGCACAGTTTTATTACAGAGGTTCGAAATTCTGATTTAAAATATATTTATTCATACTCCTTAAAATATTTGTATTTTGTTTAGCTACTGGCTGTTGTTCGATCACACATCACAACGTTAGGTGGTAATGCAATGGTAGCATTTTACATGACAGAATTAATTCTTGTCGATAATCAACATAAGAATCAGGTAAGAGTTTTTATATATGTAAGTTTCCTTTAAGATAGGAAGCTAATTACATACATTCAAAAAGGTGTCATAATAGGTGCCAAAAAATATTGAAGTTCTGCATTATTATTAGTATGTATTTTAGTTAAAATTTTTTTCTTTATAAATATATTTCAGGCACAGTGTCTAGTGAGCGTCGGGGGTGATGTTGTTCATGTGTCCTACCACAACGATGACTGATATTCAAAATTGGGAGGGATCTAGCACTTATTTTTCATGACAAGACCGAAAACTGTTATCAATTAAAACTAACAACAGTTTCCTATTATTGCTCTCTTGTCTAAGACCCTTACCCAAACAAATGTTTCAACCCTATTAATGCAATGTTCGTACTTAATTTTAACAAACCACAATAATAGTCAAATTCTTAAAGAAAAAAAAAACTGCAGAGTATGATGCAATAAATTTATTTTAACTAGCTAAATATCATGGTTGTTGTTTAATAAATACATATATGAATATTATAAACATAAACGCCATGTTAAGAAATTGAGTGATGTAACTGATTAATAGTAGCCAACGACGTAATTAATTTACCTTAAAAACAATTATTGAAATTTTATCATTATTGTGTGTTTGAATATTTTGATATTTAAAAAAATCGTTTTATTTAATCGTAAATTAATGAATGATTAAGAACGTTTTTAATTTCAAAGATATGCATAAATTGTATTTACAAAAGAATTAATGTCATAAGTGCATTTGGATACTCATCGATGAAAATACCGTATTTAAAAACAACAATAATTGACCATTTAAAGGTTTATATTTATGTAGATATATGTCCCAAGGGCGAATGAAAATGTAAACATTATAATTGCAATTTGCCACAAATATATAAAATATTTTTAAGAGCCTGCGGTAGACATTAAATTGCTTTGAGCATATTAAAACAAATAAGGAAACATACAAAAACAATTGTAAAATTTTACTTTGTTTATAATAAGATTTCGTTACTAGAAAGTATTTAGGAGGTTTATTTATTTAATTCATAAAAACAAAAATAAAATAAAATACTATAAAAACTTTCACTCAGCGTCTTATTTATTATCGAATTATTTAAATGACATGCTTTGTCTTGAAAAAATAATAATTAACTTAACTAAGGAAACCTAATAGTCTGGATTCGAATTTCAGTTCATCATGGGAGTCTAATCAATTTTTTGATCGTTCTGTATTTTTTTTCTATACAGTGTTTATGGTTGCTATTCAATAGTTATGATATAACTATTCTTAAAATGTTCAAACACGGAGCGGATTTAAAAAACATATCGAAGCACATAAGCCTTGAATGTCTGAATAGTGCAGTGGAAGGGAAACTTTGAGCGAGAGATGCAAACGCTCCCGTTTCTCTCTTTTGCATTCTATCCAAGAGAATCAAGTGGGTTATTCAAAGACCTACTCAACTATTATAGGCTCAGACAGTAACTATGAGAAAATCTATCTCCTTCATTTCTCCTAAAAAAAACAAGAAAAGTTAGAGTGCAAGTGCACTGCTTTCAGGGAAAAATTGTTAAGTGGCTCGTGAATTGATAAAATATTTCATCGGTCATTTTCATTTACAAAACCCGAAACCGTTTTTGGTTTGTGCCAAATGAACGTGAAAACGGTTTATTTTATTCACTACTACGTTGTATAGATACCCTTATTGTTTAAGTAGCTATGTGATTTGATTTATTATCCAGCACAGATTAGGCACAATCCGTTGTTTATTATTGTTGTAATCCCTTACTAAAAAATAGGAGATGACCGCTGATACAAAAACAACTAAAAATTTCTTGAAATGTTTGGGATAAATAGATAACATGTAAATAATTACTATAAATTTATAATAACTTTTTGATTTTATTACTTGAACGACTGAACTAAGAATTGAATTCTTTAAAAATCGAAACTTTACATAAGGTGAATTAGTGACGGATTAGTTGTGTTTGAAACGTTCAATGGAGTTTTGATGGAAACCATGGGCCAAAAGATGTCTTCCGAGTAAATTTAATTAAAGCTCTGCACGCAAATTTTATCTACATTGCTCAAAATATAAAAATTTTAATAACTCAGACAAGGCAAACAAAATCACAGTCGACAGAAAAAATTCATATGCAGTTTTTGGAGGCTGAATATGTACATCGAAATTATGTAATCGTTAGATTGAAAAATCATCAGGGATCATTTATATTTAAAGTTTAAAAGTTCGAATTAACATTAAACAACAATCTGTAACAGTTGTTAATGAATATTTTGTGTGAGATAATGGGAAATCATGGTTAATTAGTACATAAAACTTTAAAAATAACAAGACCAAACTATTTTAATTATAGCAACAAAATACGATTCCAAGCTATAGCTAAATACTTATGAGTTGTGTAAGAAAGGAACAAGCGGAGCTTCAGTCTATTATACTAGTACAAAATAACGCTTTTTTGTCGTAAAATTTTATTTTGGCGGTAGGTATATGGGAATGGGAAATTTCAAGTATTCAGTCTCTTTCAGTTCGAAAGGGCCTATCACTTCTACAGGGTATTGGTTCGAGAATTTTTTCACTGTCGCACAGTGTAATCAATAACGTTTACATTTTTTAGTTTACCGAGCTCAAACAATTCTAAAAAGTATTTCAATTTTTTTAATTTTCGAAACGTCTTCCAATTCCACTCATCGATTGGTCAGCCATAGATTTTTTTAGTGAATTCTTAAAAGTTTTCAAGGTCATAGCGATTTTTGGCACCTCATTTATGGGAAATTTGATAAAATTGTATACCATCTGAAGGATCTCTAGATCTACCTTGACCTTGAAAAAAAACTTTAAAAAATTTAAAAAAAAAAAAATTTAGCTTACCAATTACTGAAACTAGTTGACCTTTTATATAGATCTTAAGGCCTTCAGGTGGTATTAATTTTAAAAATCACAATGACCTTGAACAGAAACTTAAAAATTCATTTTTAAAAATCTATGGCTGACCAATTACTAAAACTAGCAGACCTTTTATATAGATCTAGAGATCCTACAGATGGTATACAATTTCTGCAAATTTCTCATAAATGAGGTGCCAAAAATGAGAGCAGGTCGGAATTCTGGTTTTCAAAATTCTGTTTCTTTTTGTAAATTCTGTCTGGTCAAAATTTTGTTCGGCCTAAATCCTGTATGTGCAAAATTCTGTATCCTAAAATTTTGTCTTGTCAAAATTCTGTTTTCCCAAATTGCAAAAGTATAAGTATAGACGGCAAACACATGAGTAAAGGATATTCCAAAAATAAAAGTCTTTCCGGTTATGGACTGCAAGACATTGATTTTGGGAATAATCTTGACTGAAACTTTCGACACCTACCAATACATATGTACTTTATTTTTTGCTATCACTCACACAAAAACTGGGACATATTTACGCAGTTTAAAGTTTTACTACATTTATTACGGTTTTACACTGTTGTATGAATACTCTTAATATAGCTTTCAAGTGATTTTTTTATGACTCGCGCTATTTGCTTATTTTTTAGAAAACTTTCCTTTTTTTCAATTTGATAATTTTGTACAGCCAGAATTTTTGACTTGCAGAATGTTGAAAGCAGAATAATGACCCTACAGAATTTTGACCCCAACCCGCCAAAAATCGCTATGACCTTGAAAACTTTTAAAAGTTCACTAAAAAAAGTCTATGGCTGACCAATTACTGAAACAAGCTGACTTTTTATATAGTTCTAGAGATCTTAAACAACTTTGCAATGACCCTGATTTTTTTTAAATTCTTTAAAAATTCATTAAAAAATATGTATGGTTGACCAATTACTGAAAATAGCTGACCTTTTATGACCCTGAAGTGGCCTTTCAAACGGCATACTTAGTTTTTTGGTATGACCCAAATTAGGTGCCAAAAGTTTTTTTGTGACCTTGAAACGAATTTTGAAAATTCATAGAAAAAACTATAGCTGACCAATTACTATAGTTGATCTTTTATAATGATCTAGAGATCTTTCGGATGGTATACTTTTTTTTGTAAGTATTTTCTAAAAGAGGTGCCAGAAATCGCGCGTGACCTTGAGAAACTTTAAGCCTTTATTACAAGTTATCTAGGGCTGACCAATTTCTAGGACTAGTTGATCTTTTCTGACCAATTACTGACCAATAATATGGCATTCTCAAAGATAAAATTTCCCATATATGAGGTGCCGAAGACCCAGAGCCGAAATACTGAGCGCTTAAGAAAGATAAACTGGCCACTTTTATATGTATATTAGTGTGGCCCCTATTTGTAAGGAAGAAAACAAATTGTTTGTTTTTACTGAGTACCATTTTTTGTTTTTTTTACATTAAAAACGTGTAGAAAAAATTTCATTATAATCGGAATGTATTAACACGTGCCGCAATGAGTTTGAAAATTTGAATTGGATTTTTCATAACTGATAAAAACTTAGGGCTATTAAAAGTTTGATTTACAGAATTAATGCAGTGCATTTTTCAAATCTGTTATCTATCTGTTATCTTGCTTGGAAAAATAAACGGCACGACTGGATGACACGTGCTTGCTCAAAAAGTTCAAGTTGCTTGGAAATAAACTTTTAAAAATCTTCAAGTAATTATACAAACATTTTCAGAATGTTTTACCGATATCGAAATCGATTAAGGCGTTTTTGACATAAATAAGTTTTTTTTCTAACTGTTGTATTGAAAGCAGTTATTTTTGGAGCTAAAAAAGGATTTCAATAGATCCTTACTTGCGTCAAGTTTAAGCTCAGTGCGGCACATTAACATGGTTTCAAAAACAATGAAGAAAATGTTTTAAGATGTCAATGAACAAAAAAGGGTGCTCAACACTTTTTTAAAATGAGGACCATCCTATAATGTAACTACATACCTAACTAATAACATATAACTAAACTTTAAATGATTAAATAACTTTTATAAGTTGTAATTTAAGTCAAAAGTTCCAAATTAACAAAACACAATAAAATAATAAAAAAAAATCCTGCATTTCAAATGTAGGTATCGAATTTTTAGTTTAAAAAAAATTCAAATGATAATTTAAAAAAAACTAAATATACTACAGTATTTAAGTTATTGAAGCAACCGTAATATATAAAGGACATATTGGCCAGTATCATATAAATAGTATTTTGACTTTACAATAACTTAACTCGATTCAAAGAGCAAATATACTCCCGACCTCGCACGCTTTTTTAAGTTGACCCTATCAGCAGAGTCGTATAAATCGGCTTCTTTTTTTAATTTTAACTCCTTCTTGTTCCGAAGCTCAATGATAATACATAACCCCGGTACAAACATAAATATTATAATAATTGAAATCGTTGAAAACTTTATTTATTTGCTGTCATTTAAACGTTTAGAGCACAAATGCATGTTAAATCGCACCTCCACTTTGTAAAGTTAATAACTTAACTTTAATCAAACCTTTAATTGAACCTTCTTATTAATTCATAACTGAATGTATCATTTGCGTTAATGCGTTCAGCAGGCTATAAACAGATTTCTAACACTAATAATTAATTGAGAGCAGGCGCGTCCCTAGGGAGGCCATAAAGCCGAGCCGCAGAGCCAGATAAACAGCTTAACATACGAAATTCTAACATGGGAATAGTTTTTACTTCATTCGATAGATAATCTTCTGGCATTTTAATTCAAATATGATTTCTGGCGTATGACCGCCACAGCTGGCTCAGACGTAGTCTTATCTGGAGGTCCAATTGTAGATGACTTTTTCAAACATTTGTTGCCGTATATCGGCAATAACGCGGTGAATGTTGTCCTGCAAGTGGTCAATCGTTTCGGGCTTATCGGCGTAGACTAGCGATTTCACATATTCTCACAGAAAATAGTGAAGCGGCATTCAATCACGGTCTTGGAGGCCAATTAACGTAACGTCCGTAACGTGAAACTATGCGCTTACCAAACGTTTCATTAAATAAATCAATTGTGTCACGAGCTGTGTGACGTGTTGCGCCGTCTTCTTGAAACCACAACTCCTGCATATCATGGTTGTTCAATTGATGAACGAAAAAGTCAGTATTGTTGTTGCATTGTTTTTTTTAGAAGTACGGACCAATTATTCCACCAAACCCATAAACATAGATAAACTAATAAAGATGGCAATCCTTAGCTGTCAGTTTGATTTGCCTACAAGCTGAAGCGAATTGATATTCTCTGCCCATAAAGCACACCAAACAGTCAGTTTTTGTGGTTGTAGCGGTGTCTCAATATACACTTGAGCATTTATCATCACTCCCAAAACGGTGCGGCGGCGGTTTTGTCTATTGACGTATCTATTCAACAAAAAGTAAGCTTCATCGCTAAACAAAGTTCGCGCGATAGGTATTTCGAACAGAACCATGATTTTTCAAAATAAATTTACACAACTTGGAAACGTTGCTCAGGCGTCGTCAGTTTACTCATTTTGTAATACCAAACCAAACTAAAAAAAAAAATAAACCACTTGACAGTTGCCAGTTAAAATAGTGTTGCCAACTTTAAATTTTATACCTGTAAAAAAACACGCTTCATAAGTTTTCTTTACTGAAAACTTACCAGAGCCTTTCTCAAATTTAGTGCAAACTGGTTTCTTTATTTTTTACAGCTAATTTCAACTTGCTTCATATTTTGAACACAATTTATATGCCCATTGAAATGTAAAGATATTCAAAATCAGAATTTTAACAGATCCAAATCAAAAATAAATTTATTTATCCTACCAAGGAACAACAATTCGAACATTTTTTTATTTTTTGAAAAATTTTTTACAGCTGATAGGGTGCCGTTAACACAAGGCTGCACATTTCGGTTATTTCATGTTCTGACAGTTTTCACACACTTCTTGCTCTGTTCTGCTTTGGTTTGATCTATAGTTTTTGTTCTTCAAATGCAGCTGCAAATGTTACCAATAAAAACCCCTATTACATAGAAGATTAGTCCAGTCAATTTGGACTTTTTTAATAAAAGATTGGGGAAGCAGCTTTTTCCCTTAATTTTATTAAAGTAGATACCATATAGAAAGCTTAAAGATAGTCCTAATTTTGGACCAACGACTCCTTGCCGGGTTGCATCTATATTGATTTAAAGAATGTTTGCGAACTGTTTTTCCTGAAAGGTATATCCGTGCATCAGTATTCTTAAGAAAGAAGAAAGCTTAAATCCGAATTTTCCACCATCAGTCCTTAGGAATGCCACTAACTTCAATTAAGGAGTCAACTAGTTTTTTTCATGTTAAAATCTGTATTTGTAATATTATTGACAAAAATACAAATGCATTCCTGACTAAAAGAATATGTTCTACAAATTTGTTAGTTGGTATTTTTTATATTTTGTATAAATACTTTATGATATGCTCAATGGTAGAAAGTTTGTTGTCAAGAGTGTCAGTGTGGCATGTGCCACAACCTTTAAAATTAAAATCTGTCTTCAGCAGGGAACGGTCAACTCACCGATTCTATTCAGCATTTACAGCTGCGATTAGATAAGTAGTCTAACTCAGGCAATTTCGTATGCCGAAGGTCTAATTGCTTATAAAAAGCTCCAAAAGGTTGAGGTCATCAGAATTCTTTTGCAGCGTTACTTCGAGAATATTCAGTTATGTTGTAATGACTGGAAGTTGAAAATGAACTTTCAAGAATCAGAAACTATCTTGTTTAATACTCCATTGCATGGAGCCACAAGGAATTCGAGAAAGAACTGACGCAAACTGGGGATCGTAGGGCCAAATGAATATCCACTGGCGAGTAAAAGTTCAGTTAGGTAACTTTTGGCATCTGGATGGATCAGTATCTGTATTTCGACAGAGATATAAATGCTGCTCTGGACAGCAAAATTATAAAACCAACAAAAATACAAAAAAATTATAAAACAGGATGTGGCTGTTCTAGTTTGTAAGTAGTCTGCAAGTAGTTTGTAAGTAGTCTGTAAGTAGTTTGTAAGTAGTTTCTATAAGTAGTCTATAAGTTGTTTTAAGTAGCTTTAATTAGCTTTAATTTAGTTTTATGTAGTTTGTAAGTTTTATGTAAAACTAAAAAAAAATAAAGATAAGGATACCGAGTTTTTTGTTAATCTCTGTCGGGTGAAAAATAAAAACGGTCATGAATCTTAGAATTAAGATAGTTCTTAGGCCGAAAGGTATTAGCATTAAGTTATTATAATTTAACTTAGAGCACTTGATTGGGGCCAGTAAGTTAGTTATAAGATATTGATAAGTAGGCTAGTTGTTATGAATTTTTGTCCAGTTTTAAGATAGTTTTAGGAAAACGGAAAAATAAAAATAAATCTAAAAAGCATATTGGACTGGAAAACAGAATATTGTGGGATCAAATCCCAAGGCAACATTTTATTTTTTTTTTTTTTTGTCTAACGAGGCAAAAGGTTACGGGTGAGGCCCGATGCAAAATCGAGTGTTACTCTTGCTAGGCCCATGTTATGGTCAGTGTAAAACTTTCTAGTGTCCCGCTTAAAACTAGATTGTTCTTTCAGATTGGTTAGTTATCATGATGTGCAGATACCTTACAGCACCCTTATAATACATACTAAGTTTAAGGGGTGCCATATCTTCCTTTTGATTTTACCACTGTTTATCCAAATCCAAACTACTTGAACAAAACAAGTACGCTTAGCTATAGTGGTAAATCCTAAATTAAACACGCATAACTCCTTCGTTTTTTTCGTAAGAGCGAACACCTGGTGCCAAATACTTCCGTTGCTGCACTTTGTTAAGTTATGCACAGAAAAAATTAAGAAAAATTCAGTCACTATTTTTTATTTTCGGTTGTGGTTTAAATGTTGAGAACACTATTTCTGTTTAAACTGCATTAATTGAGAGCTTACGTTAAACTTACTGATATTTGAATATTTTTGTTTTAAAAATAAGAAATTAAGTAGGAAATATTTAAAGGGTGCCATATCTCCCGTGGTGCCATATTACCCGACTTTACCCTAAGTCAAAATATTGCTGACAAAAATAATGATGAATGAATGTTGTCCCAGGATCTACTTTAATTTTTAAACTCAAAAGATTTTCCCCTAAACCACCATTTTCTTTTAGTTTCAAGACGTTTGAATGTTGTTGTACTTTAAGAGTGATATGTTTTCATTCGAAAAAAGTGTGTCTCAAATTTATTTGTCAGTACCGTGGTAGTATTTTTTTGCCATGTTATAGCATGTTTTTGGGTGATAATCAAATTTTTTTATTTCTTTTAATGGCATATGTTAAAATTTTTCTGGAAATTATTTTCCTCATTAGCATAGCCAAGTAAGGCCACATAAACTGTCTTAAAGTCAGCACCGTGTTGGTTAGTACCATGGCATCGTGAACTTTAATGAAATTGTTTCTTGCAAAAATATTTATTTTGTACCAATTTTCTTATATGAACGGTAACAATGAGTCATATGCATGTAAATGCTTTTACTAGACAATTTTTAGGTATATGCTATTTTTGATAGGCATAAAAATGCAGTAAATGCCGAAATTTAAGTATTTACTTCAGGCCATAGTATTAACTTATTTTGGATGAATTCTATTAGTAAATACTATATTCCGGCATAAGAACTAGTAATTACTTTTTTCTCTAGTAAGTTCTTGATTTTTTCAAAGCTTCAGAATATCAACATGAAAATTTCATAGTTCTTACTTTTTTGGTTTTAGCCCGTAATTAAGGAGTTGTGAGACCAAAAATTAAAAGTCTTGAGTCTGATTTTGGGTAATATGCATAAAACATAGTAAATGCTTTTACTAGAGAATTTTTAAGTATATGCTTTTTTTAATATGCATAAAAATGCAGTAAATGCCGAAATTTAGGTATTTACTTCCAAGCCATAGTATTAACTTTTTAAGGATGAATTCTATTAGTAAATACTATATTTAGTATGCATAAACTAGTTAGTACTTTTTTCACTAGTTAGTACTTGATTTTTTCAAGGTTGAATAATAGCAACATGAAAATTTCATATTACATACTTTTTTGGTTTTAGCCCGCAATTAAGGAGTTGTAAAACCAAAAATTAACAGTCGTGAGACCGATTTTATGGCAAATTCACGTCTCTGTGTTTTATTTTTTTTTTTTATCGGATTTGTGTTAGGTAATAGAAACTGAAACGGCGAGATTAGTGCGTATTAATTCCCAAAGAGTATATAATGGTAGAAGATCGTGTTCAGAGTTATAATTTAAACAACTTTATCGTTCTAGGGTCATGTGTCACTTGGATCTGAATCGCGTTTAATTTGATATCAAGTTTAATTAGAAATGTTGTAATTTAGACTAGAAATCAAATATAAACGAATTATTGACCCAATTCACACATGGCGCAAAAAGGAAACTACCACTATCGTCTCTTTTGACTCGTTTTGTCTTGATCCTCATTATGTTCAGCTTCACTGTTTTATGTTTTAACTAAATCATAAATAGTCTCAAAGCTTAAGATTGAATTAATACTCGGAGGCTCACTTTGGCTAATGTTTAATGACATAAGCCAACAAAAATTACCCCCATACCTTGAAAGGAAAGGGGCACACATAAGCCATAGTACTCATACTCAAGTGATAAGAATCTTAATTACTTTGTTGTATTACTTTTTTACGAATGTAATATAAGTTTAGCTCGCCAGCCTCACTTACTCTTATTATATTAAAAAGAACAAAATTAGCCGAAAACTATCAGCTATTGCTCACGAAAATTGTAATGGAAAATAAGTATTTACTATCAATTTCCGATGAGTTTAAGTATTTACTTGGATGAAGCTACTATATTATAAACTTATTTTTATGCATACGAAATACAGTAAATACTTTAAATTTTACCTTCTACTAGGAGTTATTGTAATTAATTTAAACTTTTGCTTCTAGTAAGTACTTCCGTTTTCTGCATATCACCCTTTAAGGCAAAATCAGGTTTCTGTGTTTTTGTTTTAAATTGGATTTGTGTTAATAGTAATTAATACGGCGAAATTTGGGCGAATTAATTCTTAAAAAGTCTACAAAGGTAGAAGGTCATGTTCAGAGTTATATTTTTAATCACTTTATCGTTCTAGGGCCTTGTGTCATTTGGACCAAAATCATTCAATTTGGTATCAAGTTTAATTAGAAATGTTTTAATTTAGACTAGAGATCAAAATTAAACGAAAAAATAACCCAATTGTCACCTGGCTCAAAAGGGAATTACCTATCTCGCCTCTTTTGCCTCTTTTTATCTTGATTTTCGTTAAGTTCAATTCCAACTTTAAATTTTAACTAACTCATACTCGTAAATAGTCTCAAAGCTTGAGGTTGAATTAATATTCGGAGGCTCACTTATCACTTTGGCTAATGAAAAATGTCATAGTCCAAAGAAAAGAATCTTCCATTACTCAGTTGTATTACTTTTTTACGAATTTAAATTTATCTCGGTAGCCTTACTTTCTTGTATTATAAAAATAAGAACATGATAAGCCGAAATGTAACAATCATCAGTTTTACATAACAATTTTAATGGAATAATAAGTACCTACTATTAATTTCCGATGAACTTAAGTATTTACTTGGATGAATCTACTACCTTCTGAATGTATTTGCCAGCTAGTAAACACTAATTTTAATGCATACGAAATTCAGTAAATACTTCAAATTTAACTTCTTACTAGAAGTTTTAGTAATTACTTTAACCTTTTACTTCTAGTAAGTACTTCCGTTTTATGCATATCACCCAATTTAAGCTTCGGAAAGTTTGCGATGTGTGTCGTTAAAGGACTGCATAGAAAAGCTTTTACAATAAATTATTAATTTTCCGACGAAAAATTGACGTCAATTTTTGGACGTCTGAAAGTTTTCGACTACATTAATTGCGGTGGAAAATTGGAAAGTCGTAAAATGGTTTCTCCATTTTGACTGTGCGTTTATTTTATAACGACTGCATCGCCTTAAAATATAAATATTTTTCATTAAACAGGGTAGCGTTTGTCTTTTGATTTAAAATGACACCTCTTCTTGACTTTTTCTGTACTTAATAGCCGAAAAGTGAATGTGTACTATAGAGAGGGAAGCCGATAAATGTTATGTCACCTATCACCTTTGATGGGCACATTATGAGCTCTTCTTGGAAACACACGAAGTGAGTATCAGCAGTTAATGCAGAGTAGACAAAATATCATTTAATGGACCATGTTTTTTATTATATCACATCATCTTTTGTCTCATTCTGAAGAACTTACCCCCCTCCCCCCTAAAAAAGAATTTATTGGATCCAGGCTTGATTGGAGGTTGGAAACTGCTGAAAACTAGTTTATGTTCAAATGTTTACAACCATTTAATTGTAGATCTAAATACTTTGATATTATTTCCTCCACATGAATAATATATGTTGTAATTTGTAAGTTGTTATTTTGGAAGTAATAAGTTCCTGCATGTGGCTTAAATTGTTGTCAAGAGCCTCCATAGGTTAATAGATAAAATGCAGTGCTATTAGATTTAACTGATAAAAAAAACCTTTACATTTACAGGGGTGGATTTATGCGTTAGTAATACCTAGAAAATGAAAATGTTATGTGAAGTTTAAAAGATTTCCAAAAATATCACTTTATTTAAAAACTTTGAAAATGTCTGAAAACGGCCACTAAGTTTTGATGCGGCAGACAATTTCGCACAAAATATCAAACAATAATTATTTAAGCCTTGCCAAATTGGAAAAGAATCCAGTATCCGAACACTTGATGTAATTTCGGCTGCGGATTTGACTATGTTTTTAATTAGGGTAATCGCAGGTTTAATTTTTAATGAGTCCCAGAGGCTGAACAAATATGTAATTTTGGAAATGAGTCCCAAAGGAAAATCTCTTTCAGGGTTATTATGATTTTTTTTTATTCGTTAATAATGAAAATAGATATCTAACTGCTTTTAAAATGTAGACAAATACATTTAGTTCATAAATACTATAGGACTAACTTATTTAACTCTCATATTATTCACTCGCTTAATCCAGATTTAAAGTAATTTAAATCCAATTCCATATTATTCACTCTTTTAATCCTCCAATCTCGATTAATGCGATCGGATTTAAACTGCCTTCCAGAGGTCAGTTTAAGTTGTTAAATCCAGATTTAAACCGAATTTCATATTATTTACTTTTTCTTGATTTTTAAACAGAAAATTTTTTAAACCGAGTTGAAAAAAAAAATTACAAAACTTTTCATGCATGTTTTGCTGTTATCTTGCTTTGATCTTGATATCGCCTCGTTAAATGTAATTGTTGTGTTTTATTATCTTTTATTGAGATGTCGATCTGGATTTGGATTAACTTTAAAGCTTAATACATGTGTACTCCCTCCTGAAGTGAGCAATCGTCAGTGGAGAGAGTGATTTTTTGACAGTTCTCAGTTGTACAGACTTGCAAATGTGGTGTGTAACGTTTGACGTTTAAAACCACAATGCCTCAAATGACTTTTAATCGAACTGTCAGCTGTTCACCAAGAGTCCCCGTACATTTTGCACGTGAATTGCTCATGAACAAAAATTTTTCGTACAAGTACACGAGCACGTTCACGGATGAAAAAAATGCTAATTTTGTATGGATTCACAACATGATTCACAAGTTTGTACTTTACCTGCTACAAAAACAATTGTGAAAATTTCTCACTAATTTGTTTTTGTATATCGTGTTGAAAAAGAAATCCAGATCCTAATGTGACAAGTTGTTAAAAGTGCAAAGTATTTTTGTTTCTTTGGCCTCTTGTGATTGTTATGTTTTACTTTTTTGTCTTGAAATCTTTTGATTAAAAAAAAAACGATGAAAATAATGACACCGATCGTGAAGAAATCGCAAGTGGGCAATTCAAACATAAACAGTTTATATACTGAAGTGAAAAGAACTCAGATTGCTACAGAAAAATAACAATTTATTTTCAAAAACGCCCTGATGAACTAATTTATTTAAATTCTTTAAGTTATTACGGTAGGCTCCAGCCATTTCACAACTTACAAAGAGAGTCCCTCTGGTCATGTAAATAAAGACGTAGAGCTACTCATATACACACTATAAAAACAACCAAAAAATCTTATTTTCAGCAAAAAGTACAAAAAACTGTTTCAAAATAAAAAAAACAGATAAGCTTTTTTATTTATTTATCCTCTCTAAAAACAAATATACTCTATTTCTTCTTAAATAAGTTGGCAACCCTAGTGGTTGAAGTCGAGGTCAGAAATGTATCCATAGCCGGCATTATTGGCTGATAGAACATTCTGAACATTGATTCAAAATAGCCATAGCCCATAGCTATTGCTTAATGTTGAGGAAGACAAACAAATGGGATAGTTTTAAGGTTACGTGGAGTAGTGGGCCTAGATGACTGCCCTGAAAAAAACATAAAATGGCGTAAGTTGGTTAAGAGCAAGCAGGAACATTAACGGAAGGAATTATTCCAACTCAAGAGGAGGCTGAAGGAGAATTAATTGTTTAGCCCAGATGCCACTTGAAAAGAGCAAACAGAAACAACAACGACAAAAACCTGATTCTAGCCCATGGCTAACCTGCTTAGGAGACCGAATTTTGTACGGCTCTGTCCAAAAAGATTTGCTTTAAACAGTTATACACGATACACTAATGCACCACAAGAAGAAACCAGAACTATCAAAGTTGCTTCAAACAAAGTACCTTTATATCAATTAGGCAGACATAAGTCTGCATAAGAGTTTCAGATGATTACGCGAGAAAATATATCATGCGAGAAAACTATTATACGAGAAATATATCTTGCCAGAGAGCTATCATACGGACACTATATTATGTGAGAAAAGTTTAATTCAAGAAAACTATATTTACCGAGAAAACTATTATGCGAGAAAGCTTCCATGCAAGAAAAGTACCATGCTAGAAAATTACCAAGTCAGAAAACTATCATACCTAGGAGAAAAAAAACTGTAATGCAAGAAAAGTATCATGCAAAGAGAACTATCATATGTGAAAACTATTATGCTAGAAAACAATGACGAACAAAAATCATCGCATGAGAGTTTTCTGGCATTTTTGTTAGAAGCTCGAACATATTCCAATTAAGAAAAGATTTGACTTCCGAAGATTTGGTTAAAATTTTAATAAAAACGATAATTTCCTACCCTATTTCGTTTTCAATTCAAATTATTAACTTCTCAGTTTTGTCGCCCCAAAAAAAACATACCACCCTTTGCTGGAGCCTTATGTTGCTTATTCCACGTACCGGTTGGTGTCGAATCATTTTGAATTCAAATGAATTTCTCATATAAATTTGAGGAAAATATTTGTAAATACTCAGTTAACATTTGAATTTAAAGCAATGGGTTGTTCTTTTATTATTTGGTTGTTCGTACTGGCAACTCTAAAAATAGAAATAAGTGCTTTTGAAAATTTGCATTTACAAAGAGTACTTCTCTCGCGATTTCCAAAGGAAAACAATGTGGCAAAGTGCGTGCTGAGTATTGTTGATGAAGTTGATAAGAGTTTTACGGACAATATTGAAATAAATATTGAAGCTATTACTCCAAGCATACAAAAAGAGTTTTTTGATACTGTCGTAGAGCTTATAAGGAGTAGTAATAGTTCTACCTTTGAGATCTTATCAAAACAAAGTGAATATTATAAAACGTTTTTCCGAATATACTTCCTCGAATCGATGGAATCACTGGAGTAAGTCCGAAAAAGAGATTATCTTCTGGTGTAAGACTTTAGATAGAGAAAAAGCGGTATAGCATTACTGAAAGAATATTTATTCCTTAGTGTTTTGAATTTACTATCTGCATATAAGAAGTTAATCTCCATAGGTTGTTTGGTCCATTAGAGCTCTACCTGAGTAGTAAAGGAAAAGAAAAATGTTTGTATTGTAGTTCGATTTGCAAAGTAAATAAAGTTAAAATATGTAATAGGCAAACCAAATTGGCGGTTTTATGGATAATTCGCCATTTTTGGTTACCCAACTGGATCTGAAAAAGAGAGGGAGAGGAAATGCTTGTAATTGAAGAGTTATCATTTCGAAAACATATGTATTTGTTTGAAATTCTAAAGTATTACAAAAACGCTTGAAATAGTATACGATTTCGTAAAAATCAATTCTAATGTGGGATAACCCTTCTCAATACTAGGTTGCCCAGCAAAGCCTACCATCAACAGAAGACATGCCTCATGTCACGGGGTCGTGTTCCCACCCCCCTCCCCACCCCGAGGACTTAAAATGATACGCAAAAAAATGTAAAGAAAAGAAATAAATATTTGCAATTTTAAAATATAATTTCAAAAAATTTTCTGTTTATATGCAGGTTTGGAAAAGACTATTCATTATTTGTAAAGAGTATCTACCTACTCTTATCAACATTTACAAGCCATTGCCCGAGTAATATTTTTTATTTGATACCAATTTATGATTTTTAGGATTGAAAAATTGCCGTGGCATGATAACGTAAATTTTGACATTCATTCATCTCTCTTTATTTTGATTAAGATCTGTCAAGAAGACGATTTTGACCATTCCAACATTGTGATGCTTTTTTATTTCCAGCTGAGGTAGGTCAGCGGAGTACAGGGTCAAACCGTAGAAAGCGAAAACTCGGTATGTAGAGAGCTCAGAACTCCAGTTCCAAAGCATAAATTATTGTTTATTTACGGATAATTTAACAAGTTAATATTTTTGATCTTATACTAATAATTTATTTCATATACAATAATGGCGGAATCAATTCCCTCACTCTGCGCAGAGCTTAAGACAGTGAAGTTTGGGATAGAGTCCCTAGTCTTGAGCAACGACAGAGTAATATTACGCTGAGACGGCAACGGTTGGGATAGAGTCCCTAGTCTGCAGCAAAAATACGGTCGGAGGTTAAGGCGCGAAGGTTGAGATAGAGTCCCTTTAACGATAATGGCCAAAACTTCTAGAAAGCGGTGGTAGGTTAAGACAGGGAAGGTTGGGATAAAGTCCCTAAGCTTCTAGAAAGTGTTGCGGTGGTAGGTTATGACAGCGAAGGTTGGGATAGGGTCCCTAGTCTTAACTACGGCGGCGGCGGAGAAGAAAAGGCCAAGACAGTGAAGGTTGGGATGGAGTTTTAGTCTTAGGTTTTTGGAGGGGGTAGGAGGTTAAGACAGTGAAGGTTGCAATAGAGTCCCAACGGCGGCGGAAAGTAAAAGACTAAGACAGCAAAGGTTGGGATGGAGTTTTAGTCTTAGCTTTTTGGAGGGGGTATGAGGTTAAGATAGTGAATGTCAGTGGCAAGAAGAATCTGATTTTCGATGAATTTGCCACTCTTACTTGTTGACTTTGCTGCCCGAACCAAATGTGTATTATAAAAACTACGAACGAAACTTATTTGCTGACATCGCCAACTGTCAGTGTGTGTCCTCTTATGAAATTTACGTGGGCGCCTTTGAGGTATGCAGCATTTGTTGGTAATTAATTGTTGACGTCGTAGCCAACTGCAACTGCTTCGTAGTTGAATCTTGGCGTTAAATAAAGTTAAGTAAATGGCTTGGCAATTGCTATTGTTTTGCATGACATTTCTAAACACCAATGGTTTTTTTTGCATAAAACTGTTAGTCATGAAAACAATTAATTTTGCATTTCACCTCAATTATTTTTTACATGCGAAAATATTTGAATACTATTTTTTTGCGCACGGGAACTGTAAACTTGGCTTTAATCTATTATTTTGAAACATCCGATAAGAAAATAAAATTAATACAAACTGTCGCTTAGAACTATCTTTGAACGTAGAGATACCTACGTTAAATTTTAAGATTACCATCTCCAAAGCCTAAATATTTTTTAGCGTACACAAAAAAACCATTCCAAATATTATTGGTGCACAAGAGACATGGCCTCAATATCATATTTAAGTTCGGGAGTGGATCAAAATTCTGTATTCAAAATTCGGCTTTCGCTCGATTTATTGAATCTAAAGAAAATTAACTATCCACAATAGTGAACACACAAAATTTTATATTAATATATTTTTCTTACAAAAATATCTCGCGAGCATTTAACATTGC
Source organism: Dasysyrphus albostriatus (assembly GCA_946251815.1). Lineage (NCBI taxonomy): Eukaryota > Metazoa > Arthropoda > Insecta > Diptera > Syrphidae > Dasysyrphus > Dasysyrphus albostriatus. The sequence continues at coordinate 217,662,001 of OX276335.1, read as the reverse complement.
TTCAGAACATGGAGGGTTTCATTTTTTTTAAAACCTGAAAGCTTTGTTTAACACTTGTAAAAACAATCACGCATCAAACAAAATGTACATTTTTCTCTTATTATTGCCAGAATTATGTAACCGGAATTTGGAAAATCTGAATTTTGAGAAACAAAATTTCCTTATTAAGCATAGGTGTCTGTTGCCTGTGTTCTTTTCAGCGGGACCTTTTCTTATGGATAAGAATTCGTTCTTTACAAAATTTAGCTTTGGAGGCATTTTTGTAATCCTTTCGCTTAGACGCCATTTTGAAAATGGTTCCCAATTCGTAATCCAGACAGTAAACCGAAATGCACTTTTTGTGGGGGACTTTTTTATATTGACAATTTTTTACTGATATGTTTAGGATGTAGTTTAGTTTGGGAGTTATTGCTTAAATCCTGTGGCTTGGACGCCATTTCGATGAATGTGTGGCCCTGAGTACGAGTAAAGGTGAATGCAGAACATGATACATCTGTAAAATCTTTGAGCAGTTCACAAATGTGGAAGAAGTCAAAAAAGTCAAAAGCAGGACCAACGCAAACGAATATAAAACAATGCTAGAAATCAAACCCATGAGGCCAGATCACTTGGTATGAACAGCTGGAAACAGCTTGCCGGGACCGAGGTGAATGGAAAGCTGCCGTTACTCTTATTGAAGTTTGTGTTATTTTTTCAAGAATTTTTTTCAGATATAAGCTTGTTGTTATTTACTAGCATCTATATTATAAGATCCTGTTTTTTAAAACTTATGTAGGTTCACTACACTTACACTAACGATTATTGAAACGATTTTTTTTCTTTCCAGATATTCACTAAGAGAACACAAGCACTATTTTTTCCCAAAAGATAATTTCTATGTTCTTGTAATTTTACCAAAAGGAACTCCAGACCTGTGGCTAGTTTTGAAAGCAGTATTTGGCATCCTTTGGAATCTATCAATAATAAATGTTAATGCCTTAATTGAAGATCAAAATGGAATCGTCACTGTATACACTTATTTTCCATTCCAAGAACAAAAATGCAAGGACAGCACACCTCAAGTCATAAATCGTTATATCAATGGAAGTTTTACATTTAAAACGTTACACTTTCCCAAAAAAAATTCTAACTTTTGGAATTGTTCACTCAATGTTGTTGCATTTAATTATCCTCCATTTGTGTACATACAACATGGAAGGATAAAAGGTTTTGATGGGTTAGTTTTGGAACAACTTGCGGCCCTATTAAACTTTTCTGTAAGAGTCACAGTAACTCCACTTGGTGAAATTTTTGATAATCAAACATATACCGGTGGATTTAAGATGGTGAGTGAAAGATTTAAGCCGTTAGATATTTGAAAGAAAAAAATGGTTTTTTATGTTTTTAGTTACACGAAGGCATTGCGGACTTAATGATTGGAGATATTATTTGCACCAGAAAGAGAGCACGAGTCTTTGGATCTTGCCATTACAACACGTATTATAAGAACCTAGTTTTTCGAACGGATTTTACTGCCAGTTCCTTAAGTACATTAGTCCTCCCTTTCGACTTATGCACATGGCTTATTATTTTATGTCTTTCGATATACAAATGGTTTGCTCGACCTATATGGAGACAAATATCCATGCGTTTCAAAAACCAAAAAGGAACCTATAATTGGTTTATCATTGGGCCATACATTATCAGTTTCCTGATTTTACGAAGTTTGTATGAGGGCTCAATATTTAAAATCTTACACAACAGACCCATTGGTGTACGGCCTAACAGTTTTGATGAAGCAATTGAACAAAGCTACAAATTTATGCTAACTCCTGAGAGTTATTATTTACATAGCATCATACCAGAACTTAAGAAACATATTTTTGTAGTTAACTCGACGGATCTGACGAAAACATTTTTCCAAACTGAAGGGAAATTCGCCTTTTTGGCCTCGAAAGAACACATGGCCTTTTTTGGTAAAGATCAACATTTTTTTATGGCTCCGAAACCACTTATGACGACGGAGACGTGCATGTATATGCCAAAAATTTCTTACATCACTGGAGAATTCAATAAACGACTTGAATACATGAGAGCACACGGGCATATGCAAAAAATTAAAACTATATTTTCAAGTATACAACTAACATCCGAAAAGCAAAGCAGCAAGTCTCAGACTTATTTTTCAATTAAGCATTTAATGGGAGCATTTGATATGTATTTAATATTGGTTTCAATAAGTTCATTGATTTTCATATTAGAAGTGCTTTCGAAGAGAAATCCATGCTTAAAAAAAGCACTAGAAATATTTGAAAATGTATAAAATTACATTTTTCCTTGGTATACTTTACTTGCGGCAAAAACTTTCTTGTAGGCGATTTAGTTTGACAATGGCCGTAGGTAAATATGGATTATCATTTTACATCATAAAATATTAAAGCTTAGGAGAAATATGCCGGCTTACAAACATACATCTCGCAACACTACTATCATTGAATAAATACAAATTGAAGGTGACATCTGAAGAAAACTCTGCTTTCGCTCAAAATAATATGATGAGGTGGGTGTATTTAATAAATTAAATTTCCTAAGTTATAAAAAGTTTGTGTATTTGAAAGGGAATGTTTCAATAATTGTTTTAATTATTTTTGTTTATTCCATGAATAACTATGGAAACGATGAGTTTAGGAACGAGTGTTGTGTTTGTTCTGTATGCTTGTTGTGTACTATCTGAAATTTAGAATTGTTTTTGAATTTTGAAGTAATTAATGATTTTCGTTGCCGTTTTAATTTAAACAAGAATCAATACAAGGGCTGAGTACATAAATAAGAAATATACTGATGTTCGTTATACGAAAGCTGCATTGCTTAGCTATACAACTTAAGTTCTATTGAACTGATCTTTTAGATGAAAGTCTTATAATACAGGAGATTATAAGTTATGTAGATATATTGTGGTACCATTTTTTAATATTATAGGATGTAGGAGGAATATCGTTTGGAACACGGAATTTTCAAATACCAAATAAAACTCTAATTTTAATTTTTTTACTCTGTGTGGCAAGGTTTTCTAACATGCATAAATTGAGCTAGGTTAAATTGTTTATTGAATTAAGACTAAAATTGTCGAATAATGTGGGTACCCAGCACGTTACATTTCTAAGTTATGATGTCAATTTATTTATAATAGAAATAGCAGATTTGAAAAAGTGCCATAACTTTAAAACGGAACGTTTAAACAAAATTTTGGTGGATATTTTCGTTTTTAAAAAAAGTCCAAATTTATGAAAAGTATCTTTTTTTTTTTTAAATGTTATTAAGAAAATTAAATTTCAATGTTTTTTAATTGAAAATTGTTACCATAAGATCATCTTTATTCACAAAACTTGCAACTAATTTTTTTTAAAAAATTAAACTTCCTTTATAAAATGTATTTAGATTTTAAACAATATTTGTATTAGCTACTTTCTTCGAAGCCCTTATTTAAAATTAATGAGCTTAGCTTATTTTGGTGTAAGGTAGTTTAAGGCGAAGGCTGACATATAATTAATGATTTCTCCTAGATGAATAAGGGTATTTGAAAGATTTAAAAAGAACTTCAAAGATAAGTATTTATACTTTTGACTAACAATAAAAATTTATCCGAAAAAACTACTAAGAAAAAATATAACTTCAAATTTGCATAAGAGCCCATATTTTAAAATTTTGGATTCGAATATCTCGAATAGTTTCTTCGAAAAGGCTCTAACGATTTAGATGACATTTTCAGAGCGTTTCTCTTTAGCAGGGAGAAGGTTTAGGCAGTAATTTTAACTACAACTGCCCACTGCCACGTCCATTTGAATTATGCTGGCTTTCTCTGAAACCAACGATTTGGATCAAATTTTCTGGTTTGTGATTCAGACCAGACCGAAACCAGACGAGACCGACACTCGCTTGGATTACGGTTAAAGGTGGCCAAATACTCCAATGAAATGTTTAAACGGTATCGATTGTTATCGATCGAAAGCAAACATGGTACCAATTGTGATTTTCGGAGCTTTTATTTTATTTCCGTATTGGTTTTTTCCGCGAAAAAAAAAGCCATTAACTGTCAAATCTCGTTAAAAGATGGTTTTGATGTCGATGGATTAAAAAACTTCTAAGAAAATGAAATTTTTGAGGAATTTTTCATGCTTTAGAAAAAAGGTGATTTTAGGACAATTGGATACTATTTGAATCGAAATTCACTTATCCTCATAAAATATGGTTTATCTCATATCTGTCAAGCCATCAATTGTCAAATTCCATGGAAGGATGGCTACAACGTCGATGGATTAAAAAAACCTCTAAGAAATCAGGAATTTTTGAAGAATTCTGAATGCTCTGGAAAAAAGGTGATCTTAGGTCAAATGGGCGACATTTGGATTTAAATACAAATTTTTTATCAAAATATAGTTTTTCCTCTTTCTGTCAAGCTATCAACTGTCAAATTCCATTGAAGGATGGCTACGATGTCGACGGATTAAAAAAACCTAAAAGATTTACACATTTTTGAAAAGATTGACACCAAAAATCGAGATTCTTTATTGAAATGATTGAGATTGGGATGGAAAATCGAGAATCATTGAAATGATTGAAAATGGGATAAAAAATCGAGAACCGTCGTAATGATTGAGATTAAGATCGATTGAAATGAAAATTTGTAATTTCAATCATCGATACTTTTCGATGATTGGATCAAAAAAATAGAATTGTCCCTGATTGACACAGCCCTAAACCGCTTACTACAACGTCCAACTATCACATTGATACGTGTTAACGTTAACCGATATCAAAATAATTGTACACAAAGCTTTTTTTGTACATATTACCTTCTTCAGTTCTAGGGGAGGACAAAGGAAATTTTTGCATTTCAAAAATGAGCGCCACCCTAATAAAGGTATGTTCGTTGAGGCTCAATGTCTTGACCAATTTTTTTAAAACATTTTACTAAACCCCTCTGTGATATGTTTTCATTGAATAAGTCCATCTTTGGTATTTCTGGTAATATTGTTAATGAAGTCAAAAGCTACAAACTGAGGATACGTAGATATAAAATAGTAAAATCTATTTTTTTACTGCAACCAACTTAGAGGATTTTATTAATTTATTTTTTATTTAATATATATTACAAAATTTACGTTTAAGAATATTTTTTTTTAATCCAACTAAATAAATCAAAAATAAAGTCAACAAAAAAAAAGAGATCAATTTTAACATTTATTTGAATTTTTGTGTGTGTGCTGCATTCTCAAAAATAAATTTTCGAAGAAAACATCTTTTTTTATTTGTTGTCAGTTTTTCATAATAACTGACTCAGAGGAAATACATTTTTGCGAAAGTCTTTAAAACAGTCATTTTACATTTCTCCTTATTGTTGTTAAAACTTAACGCCTTTTGCCGAATCTCAAAAACACATGATCCACATCTGTTCGCTTGCCATAGTTCAATGGGACCAAATCATCAGTTTTCGACATAAGAGTACATATAATCATGTACATATAACCTTCTTCAGTTCTAGGGGAGGACAAAGGAAATGTTTGCATTTCAAAAATGAGCGCCACCCTAATAAAGGTATGTTCGTTAAGGCCAATTTTTTTAAAACATTTTACTAAACCCCTCTGTGATATGTTTTCATTGAATAAGTCCATCTTTGGTATTTCTGGTAATATTGTTAATGAAGTCAAAAGCTACAAACTGAGGATACGTAGATATAAAATAGTAAAATCTATTTTTTTACTGCAACCAACTTAGAGGATTTTATTAATTTATTTTTTATTTAATATATATTACAAAATTTACGTTTAAGAATATTTTTTTTTAATCCAACTAAATAAATCAAAAATAAAGTCAACAAAAAAAAAGAGATCAATTTTAACATTTATTTGAATTTTTGTGTGTGTGCTGCATTCTCAAAAATAAATTTTCGAAGAAAACATCTTTTTTTATTTGTTGTCAGTTTTTCATAATAACTGACTCAGAGGAAATACATTTTTGCGAAAGTCTTTAAAACAGTCATTTTACATTTCTCCTTATTGTTGTTAAAACTTAACGCCTTTTGCCGAATCTCAAAAACACATGATCCACATCTGTTCGCTTGCCATAGTTCAATGGGACCAAATCATCAGTTTTCGACATAAGAGCTTTAAAGAATGAAAAGAAAGAAAAAATTAAGCTTTAGATGTGAACAAAAATAATACAAAAAAAAGAAGAAACTGTAATTTTCAACTTACCAGCAGCTTCGTTCTTGATGTAGGCCCTCAGTGCACTTGACAATTGATCCGAATTTTCCAAAGCAAGACAAACTTTCTTGATGTGTTGTGGCATCTCATCAATAATACCAGGTTCACAGAGTGGAGCCATGGAAACACTTGATGTCTGTCCCATTCCGAAAATGGCCAAAAGTACGGAGGAGATGATGAGTGTTGCAATAATATGGGATGACATCTAAAACAAAAAATAAAAAATAACTTAAGACATCAGTCAAGATCGTATTTATTAGATCTTAACAAATTAAGAAAGCTTTACTATATCAATGAGAACCGTTTGCTGAAACGAAACTTAAAACAAGAGCCTCAACTTCAACAGCCACATCGACATCAACATTAAATCTAATCTAAACCTTAAATTCGATGTTACTGCGCAGATGCTACCAACTTTGAGGTGAAGTTTTTTCGGGTTTCTCAACACTCAAAGGAAATAGAGTCAACCGATCTTCAACTATGACGGTGTTCACATTGGACTGACTCCTCCGACTTTGACGTCTCTGTACTTTATCTCACTCCCACTTAATGGTGAGAAATGGATGGCCGAGTCAGGCAGGATTTATTAAATTTTTGAAAAATTTATGGATTTTTGTTGACGTTTTCTTTTGTGACAACTGCTTTCTCTCTCTATACTTATTCCTTGGCAAACAAATACTACCGAATTTTTTTGCATCATTTTCGGCTTCAAGATTTTTTTAAATTGGGCTCCACCCATCTTGAAAATTCTTGCAACACTGTTTGTTATTTTTATTACCTATTAAAGTAAATTATTCCTTGAATTTCCATTTAAAAACTGAAAGAATTTTCAGCAACACAACAAAAAAATGCTTAACAGCTCCTGCCACTTTGAAAGTTTATTCTTTACCTTAACTTGTCTAAGCAAAAACTCAGTTTTATTTCAGGGTGAGTTCAGGGCGACCTCTAGTTGAAAAAAAAACAGAATGAGCCTATTTAGATAGGGAAAATTGAACACGAACTCGTGAGTCTCATCATGTCTACATTCAAACATTTGAGGCGCCTCAAAACACAGAGAAACAACAACAACTTCAATGCTTGGCACATTAAAACAATAACAAATGAGTCTCATGAGGTCGGTATTTATATCTTGTTCATGCCTCACGACATCCCTGAACCCCTACTTATACTGTGAGACCGGTCTCAATCTTCCCAATCTAAACAGCGTCAATTTTCTCGTCCGGGTGAGTTCTGGTTTTTCAAAAAATGATTTAGGGTGACTTTAGGGCTCAACGAACAAACAAATTAATGGCCACGTTCAAGTTCTAATAGATAGCCTATCTAGGATAGCTTTTATCCATGCACGATACACATATTGAAGGTAATATCATTAGCGTTTTCATTTTTGTTCAGTTCTGCGCATATCTCAAAATCAGTGGAAAATGGTGGATGTGTTTATTCCTTTGCTACTTGATAATAAAATAAAATTGTTTTTAGATATTTAATGTTTATAAATATTATTTTATTACTTTGACAATAAGAATTGTGGTTTTTAGTGTTATTTAAATAATTTCTTTTGTGTTAGTTCTGTTTGTTGTTGTTGTAATACAGCAGAAATATCACGAGAACGGCCATCTTGAATTCCTTCTGACAGTTCTCATTTTAGACAACCTGCGCAATATAATACCTTCTATTTGTGTACTGTGGTATCCTGTATCCATGTATGTTTCTGAACGAAAATCAACTGTTGTTGACATTTATAGGATAGCTTGGGATCTCTTTTTTGCCAACAGCTGTTTTCTCATCGCTTTTGGTATAGCATTGAACGCGGCCAATGTCCGTGTTTCCGAACTTGGGTTGATTTCCATATAGTCTTTGGACAACAAATTGTGAAAATTTGCAAGAAACTTCACGTTAGCTAACATACCTAATATGAATTGGTTGCATTTTGACATTTTGGGCTCTGTTTTCGATGAATGTGTTATTTGATGGCGTTTAATTGATGACATTAAAGCCTAGTACGCTGCTGATGAGATACGAAATATTTAGTTGGTCTCCAACAAGACAACGAAATGCTTACGAAACCGAAGCGGAAAAATATGCGTTGACAGTTGCACAAATTCAAAAAAAATCAAAACTATTGCAAATGCATAAAACACAGACAGACACGAAAAAAAAAACACATATGTCATTTTTTCTCACACAAATAAATGGTCTGGGTAATTATTTGTGTTCGAAAAAAGAGTGTAGACATCTCCAAATGATCTGGTACAATAATCAATTTTGTTCATCGAACAGCGTACTGCAGAATGAAAAGTAGAACTAAATTTTTCGTTAATGATTTCGTTGTGTCATTTGTACGGCCGTTCCTGTAACCCCGTCCGCTGTATTACAACAACAACAAAAACAAAACAAAGAAAACAAACACGAAATGATACTTAAAAAACAATAAAAACCAGGAAGAATTGTTGTTTGCATAGTAAAATAATATTATTTACACAACACACAAAATTTTGCTGTTTAACAAGTGGGGTCACGGCATACACCATTTTCACTGATATCGTCAGGTGCGCAGAAGCAGAACAAAAATGAAAACGCTAATGATATAACCTTCAATATGTGTACTGTGTTTTGAACCAATATTGATATATCTCCAGAAAAAGCTTTGGAGAAAATCATAGATTCTCATTTAGGTCACCTATAATAGGTAGTCTTGTTTCTGTTTGCAAGTGGCTTACTGTATTCCTCAACAAATATGTCTGTAAAAAATACCATCCACTGGACCAGCATCAGACTGGTTTGCAAGGGAAAGACTAACCAAACTCTTTCTAGAGGATTTACTTCTGATTTAATAAACGAATACCACAAGGAAGTCACCTTGTTCCACTACTCTTTGTCGTTGCTATGAATGACGTTGTTGCGACAGTAAAATCAAGTAGGGTGCTTTTAATTTTACTCAACCCTATTCACATATTAAAAGGTGATGTAATTGATTTTCTGAGTTCTGAGTCGAAATGAATTTTCAGAAAAAATAATAATTAAAACTTTTGCTGTGTCTGTGATGTATAATAATAGTTATGCATAAGCTTATTTAATTTTAATTCTTCAGCATTTAAAATTTCTGTAAACATTAATCATCTGTTGTATCTTTTTCCAGCTCAAGTTTTAATTTAAAACCCACTGCATTTACAAAGGGCTTACATCGTCTCATAATTCACTTAACATCAGCGGGAAAAAGTTTTTATAACTTCAACAAACAGTAAAACTGATGGTTAACAATCAATGAATTACACATATATTTCCCCAAGGAATCGCATCCCTTGCTTTTTGTTCCTCAACGATAACTTTATGTAATTTTAAATCTGCTTTCAACAATAATCCATAAATATTCTGAGTATTGAATACCACAAGGATAAACCATCAAACCAGCCCTAGTGGTAGCCTCAGCATCAAGGATATACAATATCATAGTTTTGTTTCTGTGAAGAATCATTTTTTTTTTAATATAAAACTTATCGTCTTTATTCTTCAGCAAAACCAATTATTATGATGTTAGACTGTTGGATTTATACGTGGGTATTCGTTATTCAAAGAAAAGTGCAAACCCTACAGCTACCATGTTTGCATCATTTTACTAATACCTACATCCTGCAGGAAGATGACGAATTTATGTAGAAATCCTACTTAACGATATCGTTGACTTGTCAACGAGCTCATGGAGTCATAAACACCTTCTTACAAAAAAGAAAAAAAGCGAAATAAATTTGATTAAAACCATATCCTCCCCAACAGGCATAACATAGGGGATAAAACAAAGATTCACCTAGTAAATTGCATAAGCAATAATCTGAAGGATTATGCAGGAGCAAACAATATAACTTTGTTTTCTGTGAGCACACACAGGTGAACGTGCGACCATGGACGGGAAGATGACATTTAAAATAGCAACTCTTTCTATGGCAATTTTTATCCATTAGATACTCCAGTCAGTGGAAGAACCTAGGTTGGTTTATTCCATGTATTGTACCAACATTATGTACATTCTTTTGTAAAATGGTTATGTGCGCCTACAACTATCAAGGTATCAAGGATTCTCGGTAACGTAGATTTTTCTACTTCTTACCTCTAAATTGGCCATGAATTCAATTTGAGCGATTTCTTTGTGAAGCTTTGATGTTTTTCCTTGTCCATGATGACGAAGGTAAAAGGAATAAACGAGAATGTCGTAGAAAAGGATGAAGGCGGTACAAATTACCTCCCTAATGATAGATGATTGCAGCAAGTGTAAATTTACACAGGACATCAATATTAATTTTCGAAACATGGTACGGCACGACATGCAACGAGAACAAAACTGTAAATGGATACCTGGTCAGATATCAAAAGATAAATACCGGGTGGGATAGATGCATGCACGTTTCAGATGCAACGCAACAGATGATGAGGGCTAAGAAGGTAACAGGCGATGAAGGCAAATAATAGGCTATATGATGCAAACATTGAGCTCAAAATCTATATATATACGAGTATGTTTGCAGCTCGTTGAAAAATACGGAGAGGGTTTTGCTTTTGCCATTTTCAAAATTGACCACCAAATTCATGTAAATGTAATTAGTAAGAGGATTTTTGAGATGTGTTTACAAACGTTATTCAGAGATTCAGAGAATGAATTTTCGTGGATTTGTTGTGATGTGTATAAGGAACAATCATAATTATTCATTTAACATTGCATTGCTGAGAGAACATATTTATTGTGTTTGAGGGGGTTGATGGAGCTATTTTAACATCGGAAGATTTTTGTGTTTGTATTCGTATTATGTTTTGTATCTATAAAATTCCGAATACATTGAAATGCTGCACTGCCACAAAACTATGATAACATGAGTCAAGAAAAAATTAAACATTAAACTTTTGTTTTTAAGTATGTGCACACTAAAAGGGTTTTGATTTCCCTAAAAAATTGCATCATCGAGGATAACCTAAACAGCAAGCAGTGCGTTTTTGGCTATGTTGAATATAAGACAATGGTCTTTGGGGCACGTTACGAGAACTAAAAGCCTATCAGTTTCTTCTTAGAACTGGGTTCTGGTTTAACGACAGGATACAGCATTAAGTTGTTGCAACATTAAAGGGAATGTGGTTTTTGATTTCACATTATTCAATGCTGTCGAAATCAAAATTAAATGAGTAAATATGTAAGGCTGGGGGTACTATCTTCAACAAAATAATTAATTGGATAAGAAGTTTTAAATACAAAATTCATTAATATATATGAAAAAAGTGTTGGAGACATAACAAAGCCCTGTGGCACACTAAAGCGTTTATTTTATAAATATCAGACTTGAAACCATCCAACGCGACTTTTAGTGAGCTCTACAAAATATTCTTTCTTATTTAACCAAGAAAAGAAGAGCCTTTTAACCAGGGACCTATAGGACATTGTTGTATATTATTTGGCTAAATTTTTAGTGTATGCAAAAATTTGGTTCCGTTGAATATGATCACTATAAGGTTTTTAGCTTGTTTGAACTTATTTTGGGTTTCTTGAGTAGGCTTTATTACATCAGAAACTTTATTCTCTAACGTCTAAGCCTATTAGACTCTTGACAGGACGAATCACCGTATTTAGTGAGTTAACTAAGGGACTAAATCATTTCCGTAGTGGCACCCTATCGATTTCAATAGTGGATGGTGTTAAAGGGTGTGATATTCAAAATGTTGCACATCAATTTTAATAGATTTTTGAAAACTTTAACATAGGTTAAGTTAACAATCAAATTAAAAACTGCTTCTGAGTAAGATTAATTTATTTTTAGGGTTTACAACCTTTTTAATTATGCGTTGAATGCAATTGACTTGGAAACTAAGGTGTCAAAAAACATAATGAAAGTGTGGACACCTTGAAACAAGCGATTTGTTGGGATGGTCACAGGACCATAGTGTGACTGACTGATGTTTACACTCCTAGGCAAATTTTGGTAAATATTGGTAGGTCTCGTTTGGTCCACACTGAAGGTATTTTGAATTGGTAACATTACATTTGATCTTGTAAAACTGTGAAAACCGATAAGCTTTGTAGCATCTTTGAGTTTAATCAATAATATTAAAAACCCTTGAACGTAATTGTTTCTTATTGTATGGTATATATACTAATATTCATAAGCGTAATATTTTTTTAGATATATTTTTAAAATAATTGATCTATTTGTTTTCTTCCGATTTCTAGAAATTTAATTTTGGACTTTATTTGGTAGAAATGGGTAGTTTCTACAATTTGTTTGCGTTTATTACAAAATCGCACCCAATTCAAAATCTGTCTTTTTCTGTCTCTTAGTGCGTTGGACTGTCATCTCGGAGGAGATTTTTTTTTTCAAGGTACTGCCTTTTTTAAGAAACTGACAATTCCTCCATGAGTAACTTTTCATGAAAAAGTGCTTCTCATCTAGCCGTTCGAGCTCGGGAAAAAAATGTTAGGTTCTCTAGATTCTTGCCAACAACACGCACACAGGAATGGTTGAGAGTTATAACTCACTAGGCTCTAGTTCTTATCGAGCTGTCACGCCACCAAAATAATTTTATCTGATCAAAACTCAACTTTTCGGAGCACGTGCTTCAAATATATGTTTGATGAGAATCCTCTCAGGGTATTTAAACTTTTTTTCAGATTTCACGGCGATTCAAGCGAAATGCAATGCAATAGAAGAATTTACAAATTATTGGCCTATCTTGGCCATCTGGAATCTGGAAAATACTCGTATAATATAAATCATGGAATAGAATCAAGCTAGTACCGTTATTCTTACTCTATATGAAAATTCAGATACTCATGGAGAAAATCATTCAATAAGTGTTTTACTCGAGAAGACGAGACTGTGTTATTATTGAACAATGTTTTGGACAAGTCAAACTTCAAAATAGGAGTGCAAACAGACAAATTTCCATCTTTTCAACTTTTTTTTTGTATCATCGAAATTAGTTCTGAATGAGAGCAGCTACTCCATTTGAATGAGTAGGTACTCTCGATTTTTGTTTTATAATTATATTCATATGAAACAGTAGCAAGTATTTTTTTAATGAGCATCTCTTCGGATTTTCATGAAGCACCTAAGTAAGTACATGCTCCGTTTTATTCACATCACCCTCTGAAGAACTCAACGAATAAATTTATCTCGACATAATTGGACAGGAACCATAGCACCATTAAACCAAAAAGGTTTAAATGACTGAGGGTTAACACACAACTTTAGTTGATTTAATATCGATTAAAAAAAAAAAAAACTATCTTATATATTTCAGCCCACGATCAAATTTGTCAATTTCTATGATTAAATTGGCTAGTAACATTGTTGATTATTCTGTTTCAATAAAGGTAACAATGATACTATTTCAATCTCTGAAAGGTGTTTTGATTTATTATGAATTGACGAGCTGCAATGAGTATAATTGCTTGTTTTTAATACTTCCAGCATTGATAACAAATTATAGTTTTGGCTTGTTTATACAAAAAAAACTTCTAATCCACCTATTAATAGCTGTAGCTGTGTCTTTCTTTTTATCCAACAAATAATGCAGACAATAGTATAAGATTAGATAAGACTTTTCCAATAAATCGCTACAAATGATGAATTACAAAAAAAATATAATTACGATTAAATAATATATAAATTAAAAGAATTTTATAAATAAATACACATGTATGTACGTATTGGAGGAGTGACTTTTGAAAAGGGGTTATAAAAGTTATAATATTTTAACTTAGACGCAGTCTAATCTGGAGGTCCGATTTTCGATGATTTTTCCAATATTTGTGGCCGTATATCGGCAATATCGCGGCGAATGTTGTCCCCCCTCCAAGTGGTCAAATATTTTGGGCTTATTGTCGTAGACTAGAGACTTCACATATCTCCACAGAAAATAGTCAAGCGTCGTCCGTGACGTGAAACTATGCGGTTACCAAAAGTTTCCTTCAACAGCTCAATTGTGGCACGAGCTGTGTGACATGTTGCGTTGTCTTGTTGAAATCACAGCTCTTGCACATCATGGTTGTTCAATTGATGAAAGATAAAGTAAGTTATTATGGCTCTATAGCAGTGACCATTGACTGTAACGTTCTGGCCAGCATCGTTTTTAAGGTAGTACGGACCAATTATTCCACCAAAGCACACCAAACAGTCAGTTTTTGTGGATGTAACGGTGTCTCAACATACACTTGAGGATTATCATCACTCTAAATACAGCAATTTTGTTTATTGACGTATCCATTCAACTAAAAGTGAGCTTCATTGCTTAACAAAATGAACGCAAGACATTGCGATACGTATTTCGAACAGAACCATGATTTTCAAAATAAATTTGCACAATTTGGAAGCAATATTCAGGCGTCAGTCTATTCATGTTAAAATGCCAAAGCAAACTAAAAATAAATCACTTCAAAGCTTACAAAAGGCCGCCAGTTAAAATATTGCTGCCAACTTAAGGTTCTATACCTCTAAAAAAAACACCCTTTGTATATAACTACAGTTATAATATTCCATATGTATGTACTTACATAAGTTAAAATTAAAAAAGTTGCAGCTTAAGTTCAAAATCAGTCCCTGAGTTTAAAAAAGAAAAAATCAAATAAATAGGTGAATTGTAATATAATGTATATGTACATATATACAAGATGAGCGTGAAGTTAGCCCAACTTCACTTAGGGTTTGGTCTTAGAGGGTACCCATTTTCGATTTTCGAAAATGCTCAACTTGTGCTGGCTTGTGCCATAAATATTTTCAAAAACTTGGCAAATTTCAAACTTTAAGAATGAAATTCTTACGACATCTCAAAATATCTTTCATTTTCTGCTTTGTCCAGAAAATACCAAAAAAATAGCATAATAGTTGCAACTATTATGGCCAAAACAAAACTTTGCGAAGGGCTTTGTAAAGTAAGCAGCGCTATTTTGGATTTTCAAAAAAAATAGTGTTGCATTGTTTTCAAATTGAGCCGCCTTGTGCCGTAAATATTTTAAAACACTCGCAAATTTTCAAATTTTACGAATGATTTTTTTTTAATTATCGTTATTACGAGTACTAAAAAGTGAAAGTTGTGCTATTTTGTGCTCCATTTGTGCTGGCATATTTGGAAAAGACAACAAAAAATCGCTTTATTTGTAACTTTTACAGCCAAGAAACAGTTTTGCGAAGTGTGAAGTTATCACCACCATTTTGGATTTTCGCAAAAAAAAAAATGTTCTGTATTGTGCTCAAACCAGTATTGAATAATACATACATGTCAAATTCACTTAAATATGTTCGGCAAATATTTTGACTTTAACAGGTTTTTTTTACAGGGTGTCCGCCGGGAAGGTATACTACTTTGTTTTGCCATCAATTTGGTAAACATTAGTCTTTACAGTTCAAATTTTGCAGTCGTGAAGTAGGCTCATGGCAAATTTATTATGGAAAATATTCGATGAATCAACGTGTTTTAATCGTTAAAGCATTTTATCAAAATCAATTATCGATTACTGAGACAATGAGAAAGTTACGTGAAATTTTTGGAAGAAACAACAAAACGCACTATTTATCGTGAAGTGAATGATTTTGAAGAAAGAGAATCTGTAGGTGATAGGCCCAACGATGGACCACAACGTACTGCAAGGTCGACTGAAAACATGACTGCTGCTCAAGGAAGTATTCAAAACAATCCATCAACCTCAATTCGAACCCGTGGACAGGAGATTGGTCTTCAAAGAACAACTTTAAAAACTCTTTAACGTCACAACCGCATGCCTTGGGCTTGATTTACATGTGGAATCAACAAGACGGTGCCACATTGCATACAGCCAGGATTACAATGGAATTACTACGAGACCTCTTTCCACTACAAGTTATTTCAAGAAATGGTGATGTTGATTGGCCTCCACGGTCAACTGATTTGACTGCTCCGGACTTCTTTTTGTGAGGATATGAAAAGCAAAGTTTATGCAAAGAAAGCAGAAACGCTTGAGCAACTCAAACGAAATATTCGTGATGAAATTAATGAAATACCGCGTAAAATGTGTGAGAATGTAATAAAAAATGTGCTCAAAAGGGCTCGCACTTGTCAGACTAACATAGGCGGACATTTACCTGATTTACCTGATATTGTATTCCACACATAATTGCCGACATTAAATAAAACATTTATCAATATAAGATCCATTCTCTTTCATTTAATCAAAAATTATAAACAAACAAAGTAGTATACCTTCTCGGCGGACTACCTGTATTTACTAAAGTAAGCATAACAATTATTATGGCATCAAAAAAGTTTAAGAAATTTAAAATTTATTTTCGTAAATTTTGAACTCCTAAAAGTATCAGTTTGCTGAGAATTGCCCATATGTGATTATTTTTCTTATGGACGTGACTCCTATCGTTTTATGAATCAACTTTCTAAAAAACTTAGTTTAACTATTTATATTGATGATCCAAATAACACTAAAACGTTCTCTGAGTGAAATTAACGGAAAATAGCCACCAGTAAATTTCTAACATCTGTGAGCAAAAAATATAATTTGGAGTAATATTTTTCTATAATCAGTTCTGAATTCTAAATATATCATAATTAATTTGAATATTGATAAGTTTGTTTTAAAATAAAATATTGAAATTTATCCAAATTGGTTGAATACTTTTTGAGAAAATACTACTACAAAATTTATTTAAGGCTATTTATATAGAAGTTTATCTGCATTGACTATTTTTTTCGATTTTAGGTTAAATTTTGTGCTTTCTTGTAAAGAGCCGATTAATATGGAATCACGCGGCCTTTTTTTTCCAAAATTAAAATTTCACGAAGTTCGTAAAAACAAAATTTATATATCACTGAAAAATGTACTTAACTTAATTTTTGATGTTTGTTTTTTGTTTAAGCAAAAATATTTAAGAAGTTTTTTCATAATGGGTTAAATCTGTAATAATTTATTACAAACTTTGGTTAAAAGGAGCCAATCGTCCAATATTGACTGATTAAGAATAAAACAATAGTTTTATTGTCTAAGACTATAGTTAACAAGCACATTCACGAATTAACCATCAATAATTATTGATTCAAAATGGATAGATGTGAACAACAATGGCTCTTTGAGTCCCATCTTATCATTACATAGCATCACATCATGTAGATAAGACATGTTAGTTGGATTTCGTATGTTAATAACATATGGGCAACAAATGCAACTTTTGTTATATACAGTCCGTTACATATAAATAGCCTCACTTATATTTTTTTATTAAAATCAACTTTTTTGGCCCTTTTTTAATGGAAAAATTAGGATATATTTAGTCACAAAATGAGATGGCCTTCCTTAAATTAAATTTTAACTGATTTCTACAAGCTGGTGGAATTTTTTAAGCTAGTTTGTGTTGTTGTCACTAAAATTAACTTTTTTTTGTAACATTATAGAATAGCCTCACACAATTTCCGTATGTTTACATTTAAAAAGTGCCAAAAACAGTTAATGTTTATTGTAATAAATGTAAGTGAGGTATCCAAATGTTACGGGCTGTATTTTGACACAAAATAATAATTACAAGAGTTTTGTGTATGATGAGAACTTACAATAAGTGTAGATCATCACATTATGTTTAAGGGTTTGAATACAATTTTAATGTTTTATTGCTGAAGTAGGTAGGTGCTATCTTATTTTGTTACTTGTATTTCACTGTAATTGCCAAAAATTATAGAAATATGGAGTATAATATTTCGGACGTGATTTCTGAAACTCTCTTAATTTGCGAAGTGTCAATTTGAAGTGTTATTTTGACAGAAAATTTGTTGAGAGTTTAAAGTTGGATTTAAACTAGGAAGGCAGTACATTTCGGCCTCAAACTATCTTGTATCAATCTTTTTTATTTTATTAACATTAAAATTAAGAATATAATGTATTTGTTAACCAATTTGATTGATAATGCACAAATCACATTTGAACAAAAGAGCGTTTTATTATTTCTTTTAAATAGAGTTCTTGACTTTAGTAAATTCAATATAGTTGATAATATCCTTTGAATTTTTTTTTGTCAGATTGGACAACTTCACTTTTAATATTTTTAACTAATTTTCTTAATTTCTTTTTTAACACTAAAGTAATAAATACTCACCTTGTGTATATTTGTTATATCTGTTTTAACGTCAAAAATTTAAATAAAACTTCACACGAGATTTTTTTTATAATATTTAGTATTTTTGTATTAATATACACTTGCACTCGATGAGCTGAGAACGTTTTGTGTGACTTACTCTTGCAAAAGGACTCGCTTTTATACTTAATAATAGCTTCCCCGTCAATGAACTATTCGGGCTTTTGATTGGTTGGAAAAAAAGTACAAATCCTGATGGAATACATCTATCTATTCTAACGCATGCCATTGATTGTTGTATAAACTGAGGGTGCTATGTGTGGGTGGGTGGTAAAATGTTAAATATTCACTTACTATGCGTAAATTTGTTAAGCATTTGTTTTTGTTTTCATTTTTTTTTTTTTTTTTTATGTTGACTATTCTGTTATTTTGCTTTCGGGAAGACTTTTATCCCAACATTTAAATTGAGATTTGAAATTGTTGCGTGAAGCTATTATGGTGATAATAAAGAAGTCATAAATTGCCATATGTTTCGTAAAGGATTATCTATTGCAGATGATAAAACAAAAGGTAAGCAGTGAGAATGTAAGTTTTTAACTTTAAGTTAAAGCTTATAGATGAATATTTCTGTGCATCAGTATAACGAAAAGATTATTTAGTTTTTTTGTTTACCAAGGAGATAGATATTCTGTTCTCAGAATTAAATGACAAAAAAGTTGTTATTTGAATTTTAAACAGTTTAAAATATAACTTAAAACTAATCGAAGTTTAATTAGAATTATATAATTTAAATATGTATGCATTGTTGACAAAATAAGTAACGGTTGTTTTATCTAGAGAAAAATAGGAAATTTCAATCTCAGGGCTCTTTGATAGTTTATTTTTAATGTTTGTATAAAAATTATTTTTTTTTGTTGCAAATATGGGCAGACACACCACTTGATTTTCACAAAAAAAGCCAAGAATCACGACATCACTTATGTTTGCTGTTGTTTTGCAATTTAATTGATTTATAGAAATATCTACTATTTTTTAATATATTTAACGTTTAGAACTTCGAAAGACAAACTGGTAAATATCGAATATGTATTCCGGAAGTGAACTTGTAATTAATTCAGAACATGATCTCTGAATCCGTACGGACAGCGCCCACAGTGGGATGAGAAGTGATTCTAGCGCGCCCAAAAAGGTTTAAGAAATGATCTCTAAAATGTGAAATTTTTTCTGAGAACGTTGTATAATACCTGGGCCTGAAAGATTCGTGTACCAGTTTTTGTAAACCTATGCACATTTTTGTAATTTCCCGTTTCTTAGAAGGTTATGAATAATCTTCATTATGAAGTCAAACTACTGCTTTTTTAAAATGTTAATATTGCTCATATTAAAGGATGAATATTTTTCAGAGTATTTTTTTACGTTAACCAATAGTGTCATCATTAAAAACGATTAATTCCAATAAAATTATTTCTTTGGTTGTTTATTATTTTAAATCATTTTATTTAAACAATTTGTATTTGATTTTTTTTTTCTTTCTAAAGTCCGCCAAAAAACCCGGAACCTCATGCTTTTATTAGCTTATCCAATAGGTATACTAACACTCCTATAAAAATCATTCCCAACTACCACCAACTAACAATTTTATTTAAATTTTAATGAGAGAAAAATAAACTGCTCTCCCGAGTGACTCAAGGTTGGGAATGTAGTCCGTTATAATTCGTTAAAGCGAGTGTTTTTTTGCATTTTGTGGGCTCTTTTAGTTGAAAAACTCGAATTTGATCAAAAATACCAGAAAGTACACCATACCTACAAAAATGCACTGATTTTTGGTATCAAAATCGGTGAGCCGTTTTCCGTTCCCTATCATAGTGGTGTTATGTTTGTTATCTCCATTTGTTTTTTACGAATCTTATCCTTGCCCTATCGTACAAATGTATGTATGTCACAAATGAAAATTGAATTGAAGCTGAATAAACAAGTTATCTGACTTTTGCATTTGATTGATCAGAAAAAAATATTCATACAAATGAGGACCTTAAAAATATAAAAAAAGAAATAATTTTGTCTGGTGTTATTCCTTGCAATAACGCAATAACCGTATTGCAAAACTAAATATTTACAAACAAATAGCGAAACAAATAACATCAAGCTGAATAATGTTTTTAGATTTAACTCAATACGATCACTCTTCATCACAAAGATTAAGCTCCTCAAAAAGCACTAAAAAAATAGAAAAAAATCTTGTTCCTTTAATTTTTTTGACTAACAAAAACAACTTAATGTAAAAAGCTTACCAAAGAATGGATTTTTTACTTTAAAAAGAAATTTCATATTATTTAAATTGTTGGTGTTGTTTTTTTTTTTTTTTAATATTTTTTCTATTTAAAGTATTTTTTTAGAAAATTGCCCCTCCCACCAAAACGGGGGAAAACAGACCCCCGTCTCAAGCAATTTTTTCCAGAATACACCCAAGAATCTTTTCTCAAATAATCCCGAACAGTTTAGGAGACACCTTGTTATCGAACGCCGGTGATATTTTCATTTTCTCACCTTCTTACCCCAAATTTTAGCACCACCAGGAAAAATTATAGAAAATGGCTGCAACGACAACAAAACAATAAAAGCTAATCAAAATTGAGTCTTAATTCTATATAATTACCCCAAGAATAATTTTGGTGCGCTAGAATTGCTTCTCATCCCACTGTTCGCTATTCCTAGCCCATCGAGCACCTGGGGTAAGCTCAGAGTACCCGCCTTTTCAAATACAAATATTTTTATTTTTACTAAATTGAAAAAAAAAATTCTAACTCCTATACATTTCAGTGGATTGGGTTCGAATGATCCACAAACAAAATAATGACTCGTTTAAATATCGATGTATATGGACTTTTCTTGCTTAATAAAATGTCGTGTTTTAAATGTCTAATAAAACTTCCACTGTTTGAATCTTAGACTTGTGAAAAAGTGGACTGACTATCTTTGAAAAATGGTCGAGAAATATAGCGACTTTTATCGACTTATCGATATTTTTTTCCCAGTACATGAATATGTACATTAGGGTCTAGGATAGTCTTTAAATGGATGGGCCTCAATCAGCTCTAAATCTTCAAACAAAATTCAGAGCAAATACATAAGTTGGAAGAAGACAAGAAAAAATCCCGAGGGGGGGTAATATTTTCCCCTGCTTGGACAGTGGAGAGATTTATTAAAAAATTACATAAAAAAAACAATGGCAATACTTACAGTATTATTTTGTAACTTTTTGGAAAGCCAAAATTCCACTATTATGATTTCTTTTTAAATAAAGCTTTTCAAATAAATAGGTTCAGCAAAAATTTCTCTCAAATGAAAAATTTAAAAAAACTAAAATTTAATTTTTCTTAAAAATGTTGAGTTGAAAACATTTTTTGCCAAAACTATTCTTCAAAAAAAAAAACTTAATTTGAAAATAAACCATAAGAATGAACTTTGGACTTCCAAAAAGCTGCAAAACAATAATGCAAGTATTGCCTATCCTGTCCAAGTGGGAGAAGATATTATCCCCCTCCCATGGGATTTTTTTCTTGTCTACTTCCAACTTTCATGCTTTGAATTTTTTGGCAGATTTTACGCGCATCACCTAGTATGCAAATTAAGTTAACCCTAAAAGCGATTATAAATAAATTAATTTTAAAAAATTGGTGGCACAACAGCCTGTAAGGAACCAGGGCCTAGTGATTTACAAAATCAGGAATGGAGGGGACCTACAATTTTTTGCCGAGTCCGAACGGCTAGATGAGAAGAACTTATTCATGGCAGGTATACTCATGGAGGATTCGTCAGTTCCTCGCAAGAGGCACCTCGGGAAAAAATTCTGTTTAGGTGGCAGCGGCTGGGAATCGAACCCAGACCTTCGGCATGACAGTCCAACGCATTAACCAATCTTGAAAAAGTTATGGATTTTTTTTGTCATCATTTGAAGTACAAGTACATTTTTACTTGCAAAAAAAAATCGAGATAACAAGAACACGAAAAAAGTGGTTGGCATAATTCTATCTGCATATCTGTCTGTTTGCATCTGGATTTATAGGCTAAGCCAATGATGCGATCTGCTTCAAATTCTGAACCTAAGGCTTTTTGGTGATTCTCCAGAAGGGAAATTGAGCTTCAAAAATACCGGTACTTGAAAAACAACCTTTAAGGAAAAGCTTATTTATCTCAAAAATGGCTCCAACGATTTTGATTAAAAAATGTGTGTATTATTGTAGGTATAGTGTACTTTTTGGAAGAAAAAAATTTACTATATTAAGTTTTTTTTTGGTTTTCGATATTCTCATTAACAGTTCAAGCGATTTGAATCAACATTTTATAAAAACTCCTTTAAAATGTCAATAAAATTGCATATTAAAGTTTAAAAAAAAAAAAAATTTTTTGATTTTTTAAAAAAATATTATATTTTCTTTTTCGAAAATTCAATATTTCAAAAACAGGTTGATGAGTTTTTTGAGACTAATTTATTAAATGCACCTATATTAACAAATACTAAAAATTGGCATACCTACCAATTTTTTTAAATGTTACTTAATATGTAAATATCTAACTAGTTAATTTTTTTTAGAAAACTGCTCCAACGATTGATGGCATACTTGTTTTTTTAGCTCTAAGTTATTCACCTTCTTATTCTTATACCTTTCCTATAATTACTTGCACATTTAAAAAAATCTTAGGTTCCAAAGGAACTTGAACATAGGAGCAAGTTCGTACGATCCAGTGGTGCATTTTATTTTCTTAAAATATTCTAGAAGTGTCAAAAAGCTCTTAAATAAAATTCCGAGTTTTATAAAAATCAACCATGTAGCTTCCAAAATATAAAAAAAAACTTAAAACATTTTTATAAAATCCAAAAAATTCAATTTCAATTCAATTTGGGTTGAAAAAAAATCTATTTAGATGTATGTATATTTTAGAAGCTTCTTTCTTAAAAAAATTGAAATCAGTCATACCGTTTTGAAGAAAACCAAAAATAAAAAAAAAATTGTTCTTTGGGAGGAGGTACTAATACCCATTTTTTGAAAAATGATTTCATATCCAAACCTAATCTTTACTATTGGAAATTGATTATTCAATTGGACCGAAATAATAAATTGGGAAAATAATGACCTACACACATTGAAAGTATACATCGTCAAGAACAATACTTCCGAACAGTTAAGGAGTGCACGATCATTTGGCGATCAGTCTGTAAGTTCAAACAAATAAGTGCAACTCAAACGTAGGTATATTTTATTTCAAAAATGATCTTGAAATAAAAATTGATAAGAAAACAAAATATATAATTGAATAATATTATCAAAAATAATTCAAAGACCGAATCAAGTTCTCCGTGGCTACTACTAAACGGAAAGAATTAGTTTGGGTTAGGTTGAACCTTGTATGAACCAACTTGAACATAAGTTGAACCAGGTTGAATCTAGTTAGTTTGGTTGAGCTGGATTTATCTTAGGTTGGACCAGGTTATACCTACGATGACCCATATTGAACCTTGGCTTAAACCAGGAAGAGGAAGAAATAAAGTTGAATTAGGTTTTATCTTGGTTGAACCAGGTTGAATCAACGATGAAGCAGGTTTTACCTACTTGGTTAAGTTAATGCTATGATAAATAGGGTGGAACCAGGTCGAACACATATTGAAACGAGGTTAAGCCATATTGAGCCAAGGTTGAACCAGTTGAAACGCAAGTTGAACCTCGGCTGAACCTAGGTTGCAGCAGCTGGAACCTAGGATGAACCAGGTGGAACTAAAGTTAAGCAACAACTTAAGTGTTTCTGTATTAAAATTATTATTATCCTAGTAAGGTGCGGATGAGAACGCTTTAGGCTGTTTTGAGAGGAAAATTCTCCGGGTGATTTTTATTCCTTCTGAAAAGATATGGAATGGGGAAGAAGATATTACAAAAAACTGTACGGTCTGTATATTGACACTAACCTAACTACAAAAGTAAAAAGCAAACGACTGAGGTAGCTGGGTCACCTAGT
This sequence comes from Dasysyrphus albostriatus, assembly GCA_946251815.1. Classification (NCBI taxonomy): domain Eukaryota; kingdom Metazoa; phylum Arthropoda; class Insecta; order Diptera; family Syrphidae; genus Dasysyrphus; species Dasysyrphus albostriatus. The sequence goes on along the minus strand of OX276335.1, from coordinate 217,637,664 downwards.
ATGAATGGATATCAATGTTCCTACTAGAAAAAGGTTTTTAAATAAAAACTCGTAGGATGGTGCAGTTGAGAAGTATAGCGTAACAGGTGGCTCCCGCAAGTGGGAGCCACCTGTTTCACTTGGCATGTGAAACTAAAGACGGCTAGCTACAGCAACTAGCAACCAAATCAGATGAAAGAAGCTTGTTTGTTAAGGCCTGTAAGAACCTTAGAGCGTACATTTTATTTTTTTAATTCAAGGTCTGAATAAACAGGTTGCATCGAGACAAGAAAAAATTTGTAATGAAAGTCTTTCTTTTTCCCTATTTTTATTTCAAGCACGTACAGTGATGTGTTTAAAGTTTTTGAAAGTTCATATTCCGTCATTTGATATGTTTTTAATTTACGACAGATATGTATGTTATTAAAAGAGGGTCTATCATTGAAAAAAAAAACTCGTCTCTTTTATAAGTTTGTTAACCTTAAACCTTAAACAAGCAATGTTAGTAATTTTCCATCTACAATGTATTCCGAAAAAGGCGTTTGCTCTGATGAATATGATATGTGAAGTATTTGCTTCATTTTTTGAAACTGTACAGACCCGATAACATTTGATTTTGATGATTTCAAAATTTATTATTTATTTCATTATTGAAAGCCATGTTTAGCTGAGTTCTCTGTCAATAACAATTTCTGACCTTCTTCGTGAACTCAAATTGATTGATGTTAATAAGGGCAGTGGTCCCGACAGTGTTCCACCACTGTTCTTGAGAAAATCTGCAGAAATTATTGATAAACCCTTACTTATACTTTTTAACCTTTCGATTTTGAGAGGTATTTTTCCTAAGGAATGGCGCAGTTCTTTTTTAACAGCAATTTTTAAAAATGGCGATAGATCGAATATTAAAAATTACAGGGGCATTGCTATCTTGTCGGCTATTCCTAAATTATTTAAGAAAGTTGCTACTGATAAGTTGGGTGTATTGCTCAAGTCAGTTATCAATGAGCATCAACATGGTCTCCTTAAGGGTGGATCCACGACTACCAATCTGGCCGATTACACTTCACTTATCCTTCTGGAAATGGAAAAAGGGTACCAAGTTGATGGTATCCATACCGACTTTAGCAAAGTTTTTGACAAAGTTGACCATGGCTTACTCTTATTTAAATTAAAAAGGTATGGCATACAAGCCTACTTTCTAAAAAGGATAGAGTCATATTTGTCAAATTGTACTCAGGGTGTTAGGTTTTATGATGTTGTCTCTCGTAAACTATATGTTGCGTCTGGTGTACCTCAGGGTAGTCATCTTGGTCGTCTCCTATTCTTATTGTTCTTTAATGACTTGCCCTTATTATTCGGAGGGTGCAGATATCTTTTATATGCAGATGACCTCAAGCTGTTTCAAAATGTGAATAGTACACTTATTGCAACAATGTTTGAGCACACTTGAAAGCTGGTGCAAAGTGAATGGAATCATATTAAATGTGGACAAGAGTAATGTTAAATTTAGACGTTGAATTTTCTTCTTAACGGCTGAACGGATTTAGATTATTTTTATATACAAATTTTAGGTAAAATTAAATAATGTTGCATATCAAATTTCCAAAAAAAAGTTTTGAGTTTTAAAAAAAGTTTCAATTTTTTTTAAATCCGATATTTAAAAAACGGATTGGCAAATACTTTTTAAACCTAATTTTTATATATACATAAATAAGTACTTAAGATTTGAATACCAAATTTTTTAAATGTCTTAGGAGTTTTATATGTATAAAATTATTTAATAAGAAAACCGCACCAACGATTTGAAATTTTTTGTCCATACAATTATATTCAATTAAGAATTAAGATGGCGTTCTTCTTTTTCATCTCAAACTCTCAACAAAGTTTTTTAGCTTATTTAAATATCGTATTTAATGCTTTTAAACATTTTTCTTTCAAAATTTACATGTCTTTACATATAATTTTCTCAAATCCTCAGCGTCTTGGGCATAAGAGCAATTACGTGCAACCCTGACAATTAGTCGAATTTTGACAGCCTCCGGAATATAATACCTTCTATTTATTTACTGTGGTTGCAGAGCACCCGTTAAATCGTATTCTCGCCAATAACTGAGATGAGCATTATCTCAGAATCCAAGCTAACGAGCTTGCACTCACATGTGACATAGATCGAGCAGAGAAGGTTATGGACTCGGATTCGTATGCAAAAAAATGAATCCGCTCTGAAGTTCTGATTCTATGAATATGAAATCTTTTTCAAAATTCTTCATTATAAATAGTTGTGATTGTAATTTCTGTGCAGTGATTATAAAAAGAAGAAAAAAAATTCTTTTGAAAGGGAAAATGAAAGTGTGGTGTTTAAAATTAAGTCGGATTATCTAAATACATTTTTGCGGACAATTCTCAATATACATTCTCTAAGGCGAATATGGAAGATGCTGCAGTATAAGTGGCAGTATGTTAAGTCGTTTAAAACGCAAAATGCACTTGTAAGAAGAATCAAAAACTAATATATTATTTTATTAAAAACCAGATATCCTAGGCAAAACAGAATTGTACAAGAACACAAAAAAGCTAATTAAAACTATATAAACAAGGTTTTGACAAATATGTACGTTTGACTGACTCAAAAAAAAATCATAGAATATGACAACCTTCAAAAAAAAAATAAAAATACAAAATTTGTATCTCGTGTCATTTCTTACAATTATTGCGTAATAAGGGCAAGAAGTTACCTGCGACCAAATCTCCTTTTTTTTTTCATCTTAATAAAACCTACTATCACAAAGATAAATCTCTAAAAAAAATTAAATAAAATTTGGAAACACCTTGTTTAGTCCAGTCAATTTGTGCTCAAAAAGGATCTTAGAGAGCAAATTATGGGGTAGTTTCGATTTTGCCCCTCATTTATGTTTTCGGGGTTGCTAAATCCGAATCTGAGGTTTGCGACTAAAATTTCGTGATGCAACAAGGAAAAAAATGCAAAAATTATGTAAAAATGCATTTTCTGGGAGTTTCTCTCTAATGGCTCGAAAACTACCAGTTATTCGAAAATTACATGAAAGTACCATTGAAAGTGTACACAATTTTCAATAAATCTCTGTTTAAGGTTTTTTTCTCTGACAATTCATTTAACGGTTTTCGAAAACCCACTCGAAAGCACTAAGTAACTACTTTATGTGAAAGATTTTAATTTCTGTCTAGGTTCTGATCTAGCATGTCTCGTTTTATAGATATTCAAATCTAAAGTTAGACATACATAACATGCATTTTTTTTTATCCAAATTTGGGGTTATATTTTTTTGAAATAATGTTGATGGTCATAATTCTTTTTTAATTTTTTTCAACACCACCATTAACCTTAGAGAAATCGTTGGACTTCGTCTTAAGCTATATGTACGTAATTCGAAAAATCAGGTCAATTCGTGCTTAAAAAGGCACAAAGCGAGCAAATTGTGGGGTAGTTTTGATTTTCCCCCCACTTAATATTTATCAGGGTACTGAATCCAAATCTGTGGTTTGCGACTAAAATTTTGTGCAAATTTGCAAAAACTGCTACAAAAATGCAAATTGACTGGAATTTTTTAATTATACGTAGTCTAAGACAGAGACTAAGGATTTCTTGAAGAGCAATAAGATTATTTGAAAAATTCAAAAAGGATTTTTAAGTTAAATAATCATCCTTTGGAATGATTTTACACATTTTTTTTTCGAAAGAAAAAGAAAATAAAACCCCAAATTTGCATTAAAAACGCATTTTTTATACATTTAGACTCAAATGTCTCAAAAAAGTAATATGCTAGAGCAATTTCAAGACCAGATTCAAGCTAAACGCATCAAAGACCATCAGAAAAAGTTAATCTTGGTTCAAGTCATAGCCAGAAATTAAAAATTTTCACATAAAGTAGTTACTTAGTGCTTTCGAGTGGATTTTCGAAAACCGTAAAAATACGTCAATTTTCAACTAGCGCTTGAGTCCAAATGGATTGTCATAGAAAAAAACCTTAAACCGATATTTGTTGAAAATTGTGTACTCTTTCAACGGTACTTTGATGTTATTTTTGAATAACTGGTAGTTTTCGAGCCATTAGTGAAAAACTCCCAGAAAATGCATTTTTGAGTAATTTTTTGCTTTATTTCCATGTTGCGTTATGAAATTTTAGTCTTAAGCCTCAATATTCGAATTCAGTTATTTGAATTTCTTATTGCAGCACAATTGGTACGCCGCCACCCTGCACAATACAATATGATTCGATATTCAAACTTATTTTAGTTTTTCAACGAATTTCCAGGTATCATTTCAACAAAACAAAATACAAACACAAATTAATGGAGTTCGGTGTTAATTTGTATTGTGATTAACTCATAACTTGAATAAATAAAAATAAAACACAAATCGTAAAGGTAATGAAATTAAAACAAAGAGGTAAAATTGTTTGATAATAATGCGAATCGTTTTATTTTCATTGGACGAATGACCTCGTGGTCAATTTACCAATAGCAAAGTGGGACTTATGAGGTTGAACGTATTTGCATTTGAATAATCATACCTATCAAAACCCTTTGCAAAAGTACTGTGTAATTCTTAACAGGTAAAAAAATACGTGTACGCCCCAGTGAACGAGTAAAATCATTTTGTCTGTACCTTAGTTGTAGATACGAGTATTAAATGGAGTTAAATTAATGACAACTTATATTCAACTGAAGTATTCGTGCCCTTTTTCGAGTAGTTTAATTTAAAATAATAAAAATAATAATTCTACAGTAACCTTGCAGTTTTATAGGTGTTAGACCTTGCGTCATACCTTGCAGTTCTGATTTTTTGCTGAGTTGCTTTTGAAGTTGGCCCAATAAATAATCCGAGTTTTCGACCTCGAGCGCCAAATGCCTCATGATAGTTTTTTTATTTAAATGTTTCAGTAATTTTCGATCTTACACCTGAAGGACTAGTTTTTGATGAAAACATTGGCCTAAGGCTTGAAATTAATTAAACTTGCATCAATTTGAGCCCAGGGGACCAGTTCCGCATGTAGTAATGATTTTCCGTGTACACATTCCGTTCACGCCCAAAACAAGGCTGAGTAAATTGAACTGATTGTGCATACGATATTCGTCAAAAACTTAAAACTCTATCTTGCGGAATCGCAAAAATTGACGTATACACGATTTTTTGTGTACACAGAAAAAACTCACTCTTGCAGAACTGGGCCGCAGAGTTGTCTATGTGGACCTTGCATTTCTAAGAGACAGCCTTTTAAAATGTATCTGTAATAAATTAATAGCAACAAGTTCATAGTATAATTAACAATATAATAACAAAAACAATCTGCTTGCCAGAAGATAGTTCAAAACTCTCTATAGCGTATAGGTTGGTCCAAAAGAAACACAAACTATATCGAAAAATGAGTGAATAACTCCTCGCTTTGGCGGGAGGGGTAGTCATCTAAAAAAAATTACTTAAAATAGAAAAATAAATATTGAAGAAGTGGTAATATCTGGAGGTATAGCTCCTCCTAGGCCACAAATCCATTCTTCAATAATGTTTTAAAATAAGGTGATTTATATTTTTACTTTTTGAGAAATTAAATTTGATAAAAACAATAATTGTTTTTGAAAACAAGTAACATTGGTGCCATGGTCTTCACGGTTGACCGATGATGTTCTCTGCCAATAATGCACTTTAACAGACCATATTTGCTTAATTCATATTGTTTTGTTGTACAATATTGGAATCTACTGTTTTTTCGTACACCTATACGGAAAAAAATGAGAATAACTCAACTTCTTTTTCGTGTCTGAAAAAAGTTTGTACTTTGGCGTTAGATTCGTCCCACAGTACGTGGCTAATAAAATCATCCGAGGGCTCATTTAATAGGTAATTAAAATGACTACAAATTATTCTGTAAGCATTATTCGAAAAAGACAAAGCAAAGCGAGATATAACCAGAAACGTCATACCACCCCAACACATGACTTATAGGTGAACTTTGAGCTACTATAACATAAAGACGGAACAACTTACAGAAGTTGGTAAAAGCTTTTTTTGTAGACAATTTTATCCTCCATAAGATTTAAGCCGGATATTTTGTTGCAAAATGAAATATCAAAAAGCTTCAAATAAAAAACGAAGCCAGACGCTTTTCAAGATGGCGGCTCTTCCCTAATCCCAAAAACTCGTTTTTATAGTGAAGAGGTGTACCCAAACAGATTCCATACGAAAATGTTGTCCATCGACAAATGAGATTTAAATTTCTAATTTGACTGGGCTAGAACCCAAGCACTATTTAAAATTTAAATATTTGTTGCTTTTAATAATTATTAGCCAAATACCAAAAAACGAATACAAATCGGTCTTCTAATTTCTAAGAAAATTGAAAAAAAAAAAACTAAATCCACGTGACCCTTTTCAGTCTAGTTAAATTGCTATCAAATTGAAGCCAATTTAACTGTTTAATCAGAGGCGGCGGAAAGTGTGTGCGGTGTGTGCGGCTCCGCGATTCAAGGGGCCCGCAAGTCCTCTAAAAGTGTTTGCATTTCAAAAAAAAATTTTATTTTTAAATTTTCGAGTAATAGGTTAAGTGTACGAATATATTCGAAAGAACTTATTTCTGCACGAAATCGCTTTCGTATGGTATTTCATTTTTTCACTCAATATTTAAGTCAGCTCATTTGTACAAACGTGATTCAAATTTTGATCCGTGGTTTAGCAGTTCACTCACCGATTTTGGCGAGTAAACTGATGCCCAACTGTGAGTTTCTTTCAATATTTGTTTTTTGTTTGAAAACCTTTTTTCAAAGAACCGCAAAACATAATTGGAAAGGGTTTCTTTACATCTTAAGATTTTCAAAATATTATGTGAATAATTTACACAAGTGTGACATTGACGTAATGTGTTTTGAGAGGACCTATTTTTTCAAATATATTAGTAGTAACTTTAGCTACATATAGCTAAATACAGACTTTTTAAAGGGGTTTTTTAACTTAAATTTGATTTAAGCTAAAACAAATCTTTTCCTAAAAACCTCGACTTCCCCCCTCCGTTTCACCGGGGCCACGCAAATTTGATCTGGCACACATTTTGGCCTAGCGCCGCCACTGTGTTTAATTAATCGTAATACGCAACTGCAGTCTAAAATGAGTCCTTGAAGGAGTAAATACTCAATAACTGAAAAAAAAACACGAAAAAATGACGTCGTTCAGTTCTGTCTGTCGAAATTCTGCTTTTCAAAATTCTGTCACATAGCTATAACATATTTAACAATAAAATAAAATTCTGCTTATTCTGCTTTTTTCTCAAATAACTTTATTATTAAAGAAAATCAACAAAAAAAGTACTTATTCAACTTTATTGTTAGACTACTGATTTCAGCACTATTTTTCAAGCTAAATGAGATTTTGTTTTTGATACTAATTTTTTTTGTTGTTTGCTGCACCCTGCATATTTTTCCACAACCCAAGGTTAATGGGTGTTTTAGTCTGGCTGTTTTTCAATTGTATGCAAATAACTATTAAGTATTCAATTTCTTCGTAAACTATTTGTCTTATTTCTGGTTTGCACAAGTCCAATTAAAACAAATGACCAGCCATGCAAAACTTATTTTTTCCTTCATTTTATTTACATGTTATAGAGGCTGTAACTTTAAGTGAATAAATGGTGTAAACTAGGTGTAACTCACTTTTATTACAAAATATTTAACCAAATCGACAAAATTCCGATTTTTAAAACTTTTTTACAAAATTGTGCAAATAAAAAAAGAAGATTTGGAAAAGCGCGCTTTTTTTAACATTTTCCAAACCTTCCTTTTATTATTTACAGAATTTCGTAAAACTGAATTTTGAAAATCAGAATTTTGACAAGCAGAATTGGCACGAGTACGATAATTCCAGCGCAAATAACGGTTTTTTTAGAACCGTTAAATACAAGCATTTGTACTATGAGAGGGGGTCTATCTTCCCCCGTTTGGGCAGGAGGGGCAAATTTATAAAAAAAAGAGTACTAAAAATTAATAAAATATTAAAAAATAACGGTAGCAGCTACAAAAAAGTTTTAGATCTTTATTTAAGGCCAATACTCTGTTGTGTTAGCTAATTTTTAAATTAAGTGAAATCTATGCATAGTTTTTGAAAAAATGCGTTTTAAACTCAACATTTTGAAAAAAACATAAAAATGTTTTAAGTGTAACTTTCCAGAAGTGCTATTTTTTCTAGAACTTGTTGCTCTAATTAATTCCTAATCAAGAACTAAAAATTAGATGATTTTTTGTCTTCTACTTCTTGAGAAAATTAAAAATTACTGAAACTACTTTTTATCGGAGTACAATATTTTCAGAACGAAGCTCCAATGCTTTGTAGCTGAAAGTATCCTTCCTTAAATTAGAAATATTCCTGAAACCTGTTGCTGATTAACTATCACGAGTATTTGTAGCACATTCATTTTTACTATTACGTAATAGATACCGCAACCCCCAATCTGATGTGTGGTTTACAGACCGTGTTACAACCTCAGAAAGATTTGCCAGGTTTTGGCGACCCCTTGGAGAATAAACCCCATTAGTTGTCATGGCTCATATTGTAAAATTTTTCTTCCGATGGTGTTTTCCCAGATAAGATTATAATTACATCCTAAGCCGAGAATTCGACAGATACGCCAGCCATTTGGATGGTTGAAAATAGAGTTGTAAAGTACTTGAGTACATTTGTATATGCTTAAGTACTTTGTGAGTACCCAGTATTTTGTACTTGTACTTGAAAAAACAAGTACCATGTATTTAATGCTTGAAAAACACTAAGTACAAGTACTTTGTCCCAAGTACTTGTACTTGGTACTTTAATACTACCCAATATACTTCCAAGTACTTTTCAAGCTCAAGCTCTTTTCAAGCACAGGTCGTCTTAAGTACTTTTCAAAAGTTCATTTCAAGAAATGGTAAATTTGAAGAACTTTTCAAGTACAATTCTTTGAGTAGTCTGTGTGAGCAATAATAATAATGGCGACCATTTCGAGACTTTAGCGAGATGACGCCAAGACAACGAGACGCCATCAGCCGCTGCGATCTGTGTTTTTGTCATTATTATCAGACTACTCAACGAATTGTACTTGAAATGGACTTGTACTTGAAATGAACATGTCCTTGAAATGGACTTGTACTTGAAATGGACTTGTACTTGAAAATGTACTAGGCTGTATTAAAGTACTAAGTACGTGTACTTGAACCAAAGTACTTGACAAAATACTTGAACTTGGTATTTTTCAAGTACCTAATACATGGAACTTGTTTTTTAAGTATACAACTACAAGTACAAAGTACTGGGTACTTGACTGGTAATGTACTTGAAAGTTTAAAGGTCTGATTGAAACCAATGAGTAGTCAACGGTATGAGAGACTAATAGCACAGGAGCCTATGTATCTTGTAAGGCCAACGATAGTAGAAAATAGCATCTCTATCACATATTGGGCGGCTACAAAAGGCTCCTTTCTTACAACCTACTTTCTTTCAACCCAATGCAATGACAACATCGTATCCTTACCACCAAGCGTGTTTTGTTTGCGTCTGGTAGCCTGCAGCTGATCGTTCCCATTTTATCTGACCGTTACCAATCCAATACCACAGGTAGGTGTGAATAAGGAATTAAAGTTCATCAAGACTGAGACCACCCACGGGACACTTCTCAGATCTCTCCTGTGCTTTGGAGGACAAAAATCTTTACAACAGTAAACTAACCAGCTGTGCATTTTACACTTTTTTTTTCAAAATGATTTCAAGTTTTGAAACATTATTTCTTGCTACTTTAAGCAGACGGAAAGTGTAATTTCATTACATCAGGTGATTTTCAAAAAGTTGACAAATCACCTTAGACCATATTCACAATCAATCACTGGTCCTTGTAAGTCGTGTAGCCTGTGCGTGTCCTTGAATATTTTGACAACTGAAATTAAATCCAGTTTACATAGTTGATGTTCAAAGAAACATGAATACGAGTAAATTATATCGAAAACTGTATTATGTATGTATTAAAATTTGATGTCATTTCAATTTGTTTCCACTTCAATTGACGCGACCACTCATATGTAGAGCCAAAAAAAAACCTACTGAACGTATTTGCATTTAATCATAGTTAAAAAAGAAACTATTGACACATCAATGAATAAGTTAAAAAAGAGATGCCTTTACTAATCGGCCCAAATGCTTCATATGCAAGGATATAAATTATGTACATACATATGAATGTATATGTACATGCATAAGAATAATGTGTCACACGTTGGGCGCCAAACTGTTGCACTCAATTTGTGGTAGGCGTTTGTTGATTACTTTTGTGTTAGTTAAATAAAACCAATAAACTATTAAATTAAGGAAATTTTATTATTTTGTGTCTATAAAAAGACAACGAAGAGTCTTTTTGATATGAGCAGTACATCACAATACGACTGCAGTAGTAAAACAGTATGATAAACAATAATACCGTTAACTATAAAATTTAATTATAACTGAATGAAAATAACATAAAGAAGATACATATGTATGTAAGTATTTCTTTTCATAAAAACTGATGCAGTCATGGCCATCATAGTTGGGACGGTAGCATAAAGACTCTTATTATGCTTCTTTGATGTGAACTTTCATCTCCGATTGCTAATGGTCCTTTCTAAATTTGATCAAGGATGATTTTACTTTCCTTTGTGTGGGGGTTGTGTGTAGGATAATACTAGGATAATATAAATACATAACTTTGGTTCACTATAAGACGAGGCGGGAAAATAACCCAACTATTTACTTTTCTTTTTTGTTTATGTAAACTACTACCCTAACGAACTTGTATTTGTAATGCAATTCACTCATTGGCGAATAAGAGAAAAAAATCCTTCAATTTTTATTCCAATCTTTTCCTGGCTTCAATTCAATGCAAGTGTTTTTGCTTCACACTTCAACGAAATTTGTTGCGCACGGTTGTAAAATATATATTCAACCCACGTTTATAGCACATTTGATTGTATTTTCACACTTAATCCAAGCTATCATTTAACTCAATTCCTTTTGCCATTCTCAAGAGAACTGGCTTGAGGAGGTCAAATCATCTTATAAAGGTGTTTTTTTTTTTAAATCAGCGCAACGGTACCACAAAATGATAGATGCTTTGGACATGGAAATTTTTTCCACAAAATTCAACAGGTACTAAGAACGTGAAAGGAAGGACGAAGAATATATTTGTGTTGGGTTTGGGTTAGGCTTTAAAAGCACTTGCATTTAATAAACCTTTAAAGTTGAAAATGTTTTTGTGGAAAAAAATACATTTGATATTTTAAACGCTAAAACATTATCTACGCCTTGTCTTTAGCGTAGAAGGTTGAAGTGCGTCAAACAGAGGCAGATTCATTTTTATTAAATCAAAAATACGTAGGCTAATATAGAGATCCACCTTAGGCATGATATTGCTGTATAAGCGTGTGGTACATGCAGAAATGGGAAACAATTATTTTACATTACTTTTTGTAATTTATTTCAACTTCACATAATTAGTAATTGATATTTTCAATTACAATCACACATAATGAATCTAATTGTAATTGAAAAAAAAATGAAATACATTTCCATTACCTAAAAATGTAGTTGAAAAAAATTAATTAAAAATAGTTCAAGTAGTTCAATTATGGTAATTGATTTATTGAATTGTTATTCATTGCATTTTTTAATTGCTCTTAAACCACGTAAATTATAATTTATGAAAGCAATGAATTATCTACAATTTTGTTTAATGGTTATTTAAAAAATAAATTATTCGTCCTTTTTTTTATGATTACTTTTGGTTTTCAATTACTTTTTAACTACTCGATCTTATGGACGTATATACAGCCGTGGTACAGCCGATTATAACATATGGTTCGATTGTCTGGTGACCCGCACTTAACAAGGCATATAACATCGACAAACTTAAAAATGTTTAAAGAACAGCAAGCGTTGATACCACAGGGTCTCTTTGATCATGCCCAACGGATGTCCTCACTGTTTTTCTACAGCTTTTACCACTTGAACTGCACATTAAATATCTAGTATCTAGCAGCGAATTAAGATTTAAGCAATCAAATTGTTGGATTGCCAAGCCATATGGTCACAGCAATATTATATGCTGAAATTTTTTCAACTCCTACTGACTACCGCACGCCTACAGTGAACCTCAGTAAAGGCTATAAAGTCTTATTCCCATCCAGAAAGGACTGAAATGATGACGTAATGACGAAAGATTTCTATACTGGTGGCTCAAAGATGGAGTGCGGTGTTGGGTCAGGAATCTTTTCTGAGTCTCGTAAAATCTCAAGGTCCTTTCGTTTTCCCGATTATGCTTGTGTGTTTCAAGCTCAATTACTTGCAATTAGGGAGGTATGCAGGATACTTAACCTAGATCCAAACCAAAATCCTATAACAGCTATACTTACAGACTGTCAGGCAGCTGTTAAAGCCATTCTTTCAACTACATCAATCCAGCAATGCTGGGAGGAGCTCGCAAGCCTCAATATTAACCTCAAGGTCACCCTTATCTGGGTTCCTGATCATAGGGGCACTGACAGAAATGAATGGGCAGACGAATTTGCCAGGCAAGTTTCAGCCCTTCACAACTCATTTGCGGAAAGAGTCAACATTACCCTGGGAGTTGTGAAGTTGGCAATTTACTGTCAATATTCCTTAGTGATTCCAATCGTTGATGGAATAGCTTAAGCAAATGCAAAAATCCAGAAAGATCTGCCCCGCCTATAATGAATCCCGAATAATTTATCTGTTATGTAGGCCAGGCAAGACATAGCCAGGGTCATTGCAACCTGTACTGGACACTGGCTAGTAGGGGAACATGCGGCGAGGCTGGGTATTCCCTACAATACTCACTGTCGTAGCTGTGACGACCAGCAAGAAGAGGAAACAGTCTTTTATTTCCTGTGTAAATGTCCTGTATTGGCCTTAATGAGAGCACAATCGCTTAGAGTGGCATTTTTTTACGACCTAAACGAACATTCTGACCTGAAAATCAAAAATTTGACTTCCTTTCTTAACGCGACGAAATGGAACCAAGACAATATCGGTGGATTCTGTATCATGTTCCCACCCAGATCTCAAAGACCGTGAGCAAATGGAATACGGGCCTCTGCTGGGTTTCATGATGCTCAATGACAACGATGAGCGGTTGGATCGTTCGCGTTTCGGTGCTGTTCTGCTATCTGCCGAGCTTTGGCATATCGTAGCTGGCTTCGGGTGAGATATGATCCAATTGAGTGACTGTCTTACCTCATACCCCTTGACGTCGGTCCTGGCTCACAATGTACTACAACCATACTCCATATCTGTTCTAATGCAAACCAAGGAACTCTGGTCTCATGGTGGATTCTGATCTTCACTGGAAGCCTCTCATCATGCCGAGTGGGTAGACGGAGGCCCAGGAAGATCTTCACTAGAAGCCTCCGGTTATGGCATCACCACAGCTTTAAACAACAATCAAGTTACTGTCAGATGCTTCCTGGATGTCGAGAAAGTATGGATTGAAGCCCTTATCCATAAACTACACATACTAAGCTTTCATTAAACACTTATCAAAATTATATTCTCTTTACTTTCTTCCAGGAACTTTTTCGTGCAACTGGGGAACTGCAAATCAACACTGAAGACCATCAGGGCAGGAGTTGCCCAAGGGTTGAAACTTGGATCACTTCTCTACAACATCATTACCTCTGGAACATACAATTTCAATTGAATGCGAGAACCTTTTCTTCGCTGATGACTTACTAACATATTGCTCATTATTCTCTCCATTAATAGCTGTCCGAGAAGTCAAGGCACACATCCGCAAACTGTTTCAGTTTTACACCAAATGAAGTACCCGGATCAACTCATCCAAATCAGAGCTTGTTTGCTTCAGAAAACAAAGGAGTAGACGCGGTCGCTCAGCTGGAAGCTGCAGAAGCATCACTGTAGCACTCCCTAATGGTACCAGACTACCAGCCAAACGCAGCCGCCAAGTACCTAGGCATCAACTTCAACGGGCTGCTGAAATTCAACCCACATTCACGTTCTGTACTCAAAAAGGCCTACTTTTCCATCGCCTCCACCGCTGATGAAAAAGAGAACTGGGCTGAGCCAGCAGCCAAAAGTTTTAATTTACAAGCAACTTTTGAGACCAGCTCCAAAACAGCTATGAAGGAACTGCAAATATTTGAGAGAAAAATCTTGAGGATCTGCAGTGGACTTTATTTCGATCGTCAACGGCGTAAGCACTTCAAGAACAAGCAACTCTACTCTGAAGCCAAAATAGCCTCCCTGGACAAGTACTTAATGCCATCTGCAGATAAACTGGTAAGGAAGCTCACCAAACCACCCTAATCAACTGATGATAAACCAACAACGACATCTGGAACCAAGGTACCTAGGAGCTAAGGAAATCCCGGATATAACTACAACAATCAACGATGAAGCAGGACACTTCTACACTGATCCAGGGTCAGCCCATTATCGTGGCTAACCGCCAATCTTATCCCAACCCTAAACCAATACTGCCGCTTGACAACCGGGACTGAACAACCCGAGGACGACAAAGTCAACCCGACTTTTATATTAAGTTTTCGAAAATTATAAATCTTATTTGTATTTAATTTTTTGTTTTTCAATGTATAACGTTAGGACCCTTATGTACCAACAAAATCCTGTTTTTTATCAATGTATCTTAAAGTTACAAATTATTTTTAAGCCAATTGTAAATAGAAATGTTCAATTAAGCAAAATTGAATTGTATTGAAAGTCTCGCATCCAATCATGTACCTGGAAGACACCCGGAGGAATCGCGTTTGTCAATTTGTATACAAACCTACTGCCCTCGCGGGTCCCTTTGCTGTCAACTTTAACGCATTGAAGATAATCCTCAGAGGATGTCCACTAATTTACTTTCACCCACAGGTCAAACGAGCTATAGTATCAAAACTCCGCATTTCAGCGCTAATTGGGCACCGAGCGAGTGTTACGCCCGTGCCACTATTTCTATGTACTTACCTAGATGTAACTAGTAATTAAAGTAATTGAAATTCTTCCATGAGGTCAGATTCTCATTTAATGCCCAAATCAATAAACTCTATATACGAGAAAATATTCGTAAAAATATTTCCACATAATCGGAACCTTACACGCTTTTGAACTTCTAACTATTTATGTGTAGGTACCTATTAACATTTTATCGTAGTGAAAGCGTATCGGTATTGGCACAATATTGTGGATCTGGCCTGACCTAGCGGGTGTATTTAACATTCTAGCATTGGTGTTTATTTGCTCTAGGTGACCAAAGCTTGGGTTAGTGATGTTGAGCTCACATAAAAGCACAAAGCCGTATTCCCCAAAGGCAAAATACCCAAGTTGAAACCTAGTAAAGACAAAATCTGCAAGACAAAATATTTTGAAAACAAAATCCTAAAGGGAAAACCGCATGCACGATGTTATTGCTTGATATTGCTATTTGCTAAAACTATTTCGGGGACTATTGGAGATTTTGGGAATTTTGTCAAAAAAAAAATATTTTTGGGGATTTTGTCCATTTCCATTTCGTTTTCGTTTATAAAAACTTAAAGTAAAAATAAATGAAACCTTTTGACATGAAGAAGGTAGTATAATTATAATTATAAATAAGAACAAACAAAAGTCCAAATATTTTCTATGTTTTAACGGATACAACGGGCTCTGGTGTGTTCATAGCATAGCCAAGTTCCTGCAACGCACGACGGATATCTACAAAAACGGTTGGATCTTCAATAGTGGCTGGCAATACCACTAACTTGTTTTTAGCAAAATCAGCCATTGCTTTCCGCATCGTTTTTCCTAATAAAATACAAAAACTGAAATCAGAATACATTTACATATCTACAAAGCTCTTGTTACTTACCAGAACGTGTTCTTGGTAGTGCATTCACTGGTGCAACAAGCCTAAATGAAGCAATAGGTCCAATCACATCTCGGATCAATGATATTAACTCACCACAGATCTTAGCACGGGGCTTGGTGGTACCTTAAACAATTTCAATTTAAGTAAACATGTTTTCTATGCTAGAAATTGTTTATACCATCCTTTGTAATGTACAAACACAGTGGCACTTGACCTTTGGTATTTTCAGGAACTCCAAAAACAGCAGCATCAGCTATATCTGGATGACGCAATACAGCGTCTTCAAGACTTGAAGTCGAGATACGGTGACCAGCAACATTTATAACATCATCGTCACGAGCAGTTACATAGACGTATCCATTCTCATCTATATAACCAGCATCCATGGTGTCATAGAAATTCTAAAACAAATAGAAGACTAAATCAATTTCAAGTGTTAAGCTTGTTTCATTTATTTGTTTAAATATGTAGGACCAAAGAATAATGTAGTTTTGATTGGATTTTCGAAATGTTCGACATTATTTCGTTTTCGATTGGATTTTCGGACAGTTCTACTTCTTTTTGAATTCAATCGAATCGAATATAAAAACGTCGTGTTGTCAAATTTACACACACACTACTGAATGACACCATTTTACCACGTAGTCCGACGAAAAACTGTTTATGTATGCGTGTGTTCCAAATCTACTCCTTTTTAAAATCAGGAACAGAAAAAGACTCCGAAATCATTACTCGGAACAGCCAATCGAAGGCTTTTGGAGTAGTAGGAGTCAAAAAATAGTGGAAAAGGAGTACGCCGAACGTCCAACCGAAAACGACATAAATTCAACGATAAAGCATAAACCTTACCGATACCGATAGGTTGAATTGAATTACGGATAAGAATTATCACCGCACTATACCAGTTTTGATTGAATTGATTTGATTTGATTTGAAGATACAAAATTGAATTTGCTAATCACTGAAGGATATTTGAAAGCTTTTTTTTGTTGCTTCATCCAAAGTTGGAAGCATCCTAACTAAGAGCTTCGTTGCCAAAAAAAGATTAAGAGAAATTGACAAAGAAGATGAATTTGAAAGCTAGTTTCAAATAATTTGACTGAAGACTCTTACGAATGGTTCTAAAATTATTATACTGTTCTAGAATTCTGTTTCCTCAATAAATGGAGCACCCTAAAATGAGGAATGATAAAATGAGGAACAACAACGAAACAAAGGACGTTTTCAAAAACATCATTTGCGCGCAGCTGCGCAAAAAATAAATTTGCAGAATGTTCTTCAACGCAACCTACAAAAGTCTTTTGTTTGAAAACGCAAATAAAAATTTCACTTCATTAGCATTGTGTTCGATATTGCAGCTTGCTTAAGTCATAATGTTCGAAATGTTAAATCTGCGGTGCATTTGTGCAGTATAAGCAAATCACAGAGTATTGATTAAATTCAAAAAAATCTAATCTTAGTAAGTGATCACACGCCGGAGAGGGGGCACGGTGACATACCTAGCATCACTTCATACATGTATGGATATAATAATAACCTATATTTAATGGCCGAATAATACTTGTTTTCATTTTTCTTTAATCTATGATTGCATTCTGTTTCTGACAATTCAACATTGAGAACGAATAATATCAGGAAATATTCTTACTTAATACTTAATTTTATTGAACCTGAGTTACTTTTTTTTAGAAAAAAGTTTAAAACCTTTTATTTTTCAATTGTTTTTATGCTGGTTTTTGTTAACTTTTCCTGCTTAAATTTGTTTATACAATTTTTTAAACCATCCATTTCGATAGAACATTTAATTTCAAACAAAAAGTTTGAAGTGTAAAATTGTCAAGTTTGGCTTAATTTCCGAGTTATCTATACCAAAAATATTGAAAAGTGGCCAGTGTGACCATTCTGTGAGAAGCGCATGGGTGAATCTAGTTTCGGCTTTAAGCATGCTTATGCGCCAGACAAGCATTTTCTATAATAAAATCTTTGAACGTAATTGTTCCTTTATTGTGCAGGTCAAAGGTTTTAATAACAAATAAACAGCAACTGAATATTTAAGTAAGGTTCTTGTTTAATACCAATACATCGCAAAGGGATGTGCTCAAGAGCTAGGCAAACCATATATGAGAGCAATTTGCTTCTGATCTTAATGGTGCAGGCCCTCCAATGCAGACTTGGGAGAAATGGCTCAATGTAGGAACTTAATTTAAGTTCAACGTGAAGGAAAGATATCACAAAATAAAGTCGAACAAAAATCAACTGGTGGTGCACCAAACAATCTTCACACTGAGAAGATTCAGCTATTCGACTTTTGGATTTAAACCTGTTCCTGGCTTGGAACTTATCAAAGAGGCACATCTTTTACCGCAAGAAAGTGACGAGAATGATTAGAGACTTGAGGACAGATATTTTGGAAACGATTTTTAGCAATCTCATTCAAACACCAGACGATAGCACACCAATATCCAGTAAAAACAGATCAAAAACAAAAGCATCAAAAATCTACTCAAAAATGCATCAAAGAAACGACAAAAAAAATCAGACTGATGCTATTAGATAAGTTGACAAATTCTTATGAACATTTTTGCATTTAAGTAAGGAATATTATGTGAAAGACATAAAAGAAAGTATTTAGGCAACTGCAGACAAACAAAGTGTTGTTGGCATTGAAAAAAGAAAAGCTTTCCATAATGAGAATGCAGTTCAGAAGAAATCTATCGACAAAAAAAAGCTTTAACTAAAGCAAGCAGTTGCAATTGCTAAATGAAAGGAAAAGGATGGTCCTCAAAATAAGTATAAAACATAAAATAACATAATGCTTGTACATACATATGCATATCTTTCTTTAAATGATCAAAAATGGCTTGACCGATTTGGGTAATTCATTTTAGAAAATCTTTGGTATTAACCGATGTTAAGGCGAAGTTACACTGTATCAAAAAAATGCACGTCAGCAACTGAAATTATATAATCTGTAGGCATTTGTGTTAAACTTTTACGACTAGAAATTAATTGATTTGCAAATTATCTACCAGATTTGTCTGTTTTACTTTTTAGAACAGTCGAACAAAATTTCAATATTTTTGAATTTAACGGTAATATTTTTGTAAAAAAAACTTAACATACGCATATAGGTAAACAATCTAAGGACTACGGTGAGACATGAAGGTGAAATCATTGTGTTTTGGGGAGCTATGGATGAAAATGGTGTCTGCAATCTTGTTTTAGAAACAACGAAAACAAATTTGCAGATTTGAAAGAATGAGCTACAGAATGATTTCATACTGGAAGAGGACAATGACCGAAGTATTCATCTATATTAGTAAGAGAGTGGCTGCTTTACAGTGTAAAATCTTAGGTCCCTATTACGATTGTCAATTTTCAACTTGATAATTGATAAGTTCTAAATTTTATGTTTAAAAACCCTACTGACAAAATGTTTGATCATAGAGAATGCTATCGATGGCTACGAATCACAAGAAAATTAAAAATTATTAAAGAATAGTTGATCAGCTTCTTGGTAAATTGAGTTTAATAATCCAAATTTCGAGGTTTATCAATTATCAATTTGATAATTGACAGTCGTAATAGGGGTGTTAGAAACCTCACACACTAAAATCCTCAGACCTCAACCTGATGAAGCATCTGTGGCACTTTTTGGTAAAAAAAAAAGTTCGAAAAACTCATATAACTAGCATAAATCTTTTCAAATCTGTAATTTTAGAAAAACGAAACACAATACCAATAGAAGTTATCTCAAAGCTGTTTTTTTTTTTTTTTAACCATCTCTGATATATAATAATAGCCTTCTTCACTAATCTGTAAGTAATATGAGTTTAAGGCTACTTTACGTGCAATAATTTGATATATTTTTGTCGATCATCGTAATTTTTTTATTAAGCTTTGTAATATATAATTTTTTCTGATAAAACTTTCAATAATCCACCGATAAATTGCAAAAGATTTACAGAATTTACAGAATACCAATTTGCTTAGAAAATTGGTTTTTTATTCAAGTCTCAGTAAGTCAAAATCGGTCTTGCGACTTGCTAACAAAAGCTTGAAAATGGTGTCCATTGATTTTGAAACGATAGAGAAAGATTGATAGATTCTCAGATTTTCAGAATTGTATGATCACAAAGCTGCATCCTAGGTCTACAACATTTGCTCTAGGCCTTAGCTTTAGCCAAGGAGGAAAGTTTATTGAACTGAAAGATTTTCAATCTAAACATATGACATTTGACACATGATTTTTGTTATACTCCAACTCTACCATGCTAAGCTGTCGTAGCCGGAATACCTTTTGTTTGGCTGAAGTTAACTCGATATACTCAAAAAGGTGGTCGATTAGTACTTAACGTTCGAAATACCATGTCCATTTTCAATCGATCGAAACACCTTTTGGCTCAATATAGATTTTGCTACCCGATCCCGCCACATATGATTAGTTTATGTCATTGATTTCAACTTACCGGAAATTTCTTGAAATAAATCTCTTCAAATAGCGGGCCATTTTGATATAAAGTAGACATATTGCCCGGTGGAAGTGGGAGTTTGAGTGCAATCCTTCCAAGTTGCATTGGCTTACACTCTGTTCCATCAGGTTCTAAGATGCGAACTAAAATCCATAATAATAATTTTACAAAAAAATCCTTTTTACTTAACCAAGACTTACTGTCGTATCCAACAAAAGGTAATCCAGTTGTATACCTCGGTGGTGTAAGATTTTGCCTAAAATCGAAACATGTTGCAGTTATTGCTGAACCAGTTTCAGTTTGCCACCAATTGTTTAGAATAGGAACTTTAAATATATTTTCCATCCAACTTTTTGTCTCAATATCACAATGTTCGCCAGCTATGAATATCGCTCGCAATGACTTTAAACTGTACTTGCGGCCGTGTTTAATTTCAGGATCAGCTCGACGGATGACACGAAAAGCTGTTGGCACTGACATCAATGCGTTGACTCTATGCTGTTCAATAATCCGAAAATATTGACCTGGGTCTGGTGTACGGTCAGGCTTTCCTTCATACATAACACTCGTGACGCCACACAAAAGTGGTCCATAACAAATGTAGGAGTGTCCAACAACCCACCCGAGATCAGATGCAGACCAACATGTATCTCCAGCCTGGAGACCATAGAGCTTCTTCATGGTATAGGTTAGTGCTACCAGATGTCCTCCGATAGGACGTTGAACACCTTTTGGACTGTCGGTTGTTCCAGAAGTGTATAGAATGTACAAAGGATCATTTGCCTCAACTGGCACACATTCAATTGGATCGGCTAGGTTTTGAACAGTAGTCCAAAGTATGTCTGTCTTGCTATTGATTACAGTGTAAGCTACATTATCTCTCTGAAAGACAATATTACACAATGGCTTCCATGAACACGAGTTCACTGCGTTATGTAGAATGTCTAAATAATTAATTATCTTTCCCGGTTCCACTCCACAATTCGAAGTGATAATAAGCTTAGGCTCAGCATGTTCGATACGGGAACAAAGTTCACTTGCAGCGAAACCTAATCAAATTAAATTGGTTTGTTTTCAAGTCAAAATAAATTTGCATTTAAATAAAAACTCACCCCCAAAGACAACTGAATGCACTGCTCCAAGACGAGCAGTTGCCAACATAGCTATTATAGCTTCAGGAATCAAGGGCATGTAAATGACAACTCGATCACCTTTATTAACTCCTAACTTATGCATTCCTCCGGCCAGTAAAGTTACCTTTAAAATCAAACCATTATTACATACAATTTTGTTTCAAATTTAAAGACTGTGCTTTACTAACTTCGTCATACAATTCTTGATATGTCACCTTCCTGATGGTGTTTGTAAGTGGGCTGTCATGAATGAGAGCCACTTGATTGCCACGACCATCATTCAAATGTCTGTCCACAGCATTGTAGCATGCATTTATGTAGCCACCAGTGTACCATTTTGTGTATGGTGGATTGCTGTTATCCATAACTCTTTCCCATTTTTTATGCCAATCCAAAACTTTAGCTGCTTCACCCCAAAACTCTTCCGGATTTTGTATTGACTGGTTATAAATGTCGATAAAAGCTGGATCATGAACATCTGGGATTCGTGATGAACCTAAAATGTGAAAGGAGTTTGTGAATTGAATTCAAAACTTAAGGAAATTAAATACACGATATTCAAGAGAAAAAAAAGTTGACATCTGAATTCTTGAACCAAAATATGCACAAGAAATTTTTAAAATATTTTTTAGTGTTCAATAACACCTTTGCAGATAAAAATTAAATTTAAAAAATATATTATCAACCCTCAAGAAATATTTTGATATTTTTTGTTTTTTTAATTAAACTTTTTTGTAAAATTCAAAAATTTTGCTATCCAAAATCTTATATCTCGATATTAAGAAAATAAAAAAATACCATTGTTCAGTGAAAAATTGTTTTGTGTTGAAAAATGTATCATGCTTATTTTAACACACAAATAAATAATAATTAAAATTGTAGGAACTATTGTTTTTTTAATGAGATTTTGGTAAATGGATTTTTAAACATTGGTATGGTAGATAAGTAGTAGCAATGTAGGGTCTTACAAACCGATGGGTACGAACAGTTGAACCAATTCTTTACATAGTTTGTAGAAAGTAAGATTATTACACTTAATATTTCAAAAGCATTTGACAGAGTTTAGCATCAAGCTGTCAATGAGTGCGTTCGTATCGAAGAATCTCTTCTTCGCTGGATTAGAAATTACCTTTCAGCATCATGAGAACGCCCATCCTGAATTACTTCTGACAGTGCTAATTTAAGACAACCTGTGCAATATAATGCATGTATTTGTGTACTGTGCGTTCAATACAAGTCACTTGGATGGTCACAAGTCCGATATTCATAAAATAAATTCTGGTGTGCCCCAGGGTTCCGTTTTGTCTTCAACTCTCTTTCTCATTTCCATTCATGACCTCTTGTCTAAAATTTTGAATCCATTTAATAGTTTTGCTGACGATAGCACTCCCCAGTCCTTTGGATAGGGAACCTAAACAGCGCAACGAATGATGAGCTCATTCAATTCTGCTCATGACAGCACTGTCCAGTTGGGAATTAAAAACCGTTTAGAGTTCAATGCTTCAAAACTCAATGCTGTCTTTTGTCGCTGAAGCAGAACCCTCCCCCAATGGCACTTTTCATGAGTGGTATTTGCATCAAGGTAACTGAACAGCTCTTAATTCTGGTATGTGCATCACAGATCACCTTCTGTGGAACAATCACATATTCAAGGTCGCGTCATCGCCAAAAACGCTGCAAAGTGTTTAAGTTTTCTTTGAAGATACAAGAAATTCTTTTACCCTTCTAATCTGGCTATGATCTATAAGGCCATCATCCGAGCCCTTGAGTATAGCTCCCATATTTGGGGAGGTTCTCCTATAATGCACTTTTGAATTTCTTTGGATAGAAAAGAAAATAGAGGTTATGTCGTTTTTCATTGAAAGCTGAAAGATTTGAATGAACCATCTGGGCATATTATTGAGTAGATTCAGTTTCCACATATTCACGCGCATACACATAAAAATGCGGTATTTCGTTGCCACAAATAATACTCGTTCAAAACAAACAAATTTCCCTTTTATATCGATTTGTCGTTTGACAAGAGGATGATTGCACGTATGTTTGAATGCAGATCAAATCACTCAAACTAGAAAGGTCGAATCATTTAACAATAAAAAATGACATTTAAAATTATAGGTGATAGATCAATTACTCAAACAATTACAATTCTGAAAAGTCACCGCAATATTTCATATCTCTCATTATTTTATCGCTTAGAGTTCTAATCAAATATCCATTTGACATTTTTATTTCAGAGTACAGCTCGAACTGTCAAACAAAAAATTGTTTCTTTTTTAGCTCTGAACGTTCCGAGCTAAAAATTGGTGTTTCCTTATTCGTTCTGAGTTTGTTCAGAGCGTGCTCTATGAGCTCAGAATAAAATGACTGAGCAGACAGATTTAATGCTGAAGACAAGCATTTGACAGCTAGTGTTCTGTTCAGGTGTGTTTCCAAAATAATTCAGAGCGCTCAGAGAACGCTTGGTTCAGACCAGAGGATATTCAGAACATGCTCGACGAGCTCTGACTCTGTTCAGAGCTCTATTCTGAATTAAAAAGGAAAAACGCCTTATGTGTATTCTGTTCAGGCAGTAAAGCGCCTCTGAACAGACTCAGAACACATTTAGAACAAAAAAATAAACACAAATTGTTAGCTCTGAACGGTGCGAGGTAATAAAGAAACACAATTTTTGGATTGACAGTTCAGATTTTGCTCTGAACTAAAAAAAGAAAAACGACTTTTTAGTGAATTTGGACGATTATTCAAGCAGCCGCTTATTATTTGACATTTTAGTGTAATGCTGTTACCCTATATGTTTATTTGGGTTAACATTTTAAATGTTTTTTGGGTGGGTAAACTAAAAAATTACCATCAAAAATTATGTTTGATGAGAATTTACTAAATTAATTGACAGTAAACAATCAAATTTCTGATGACTTTCAGAAGGTTCAGACAGGTATGAATATTTCTGCTTTCTTCTTCAGCTGAGGGTTCAACCTTTTGAATTGGATCTGCAGAATTCCATTTTACCTACTAGCTCTATAAATTAAGTTTACTCTTCATCATTTTCCACCATGTCGGTATTTACATACATAGCTATTTGAAGAAAAATTGCCTGGCGAACTGAATCCTTTGGTCGACCTGAAATGAATTTGCCTGTATAAAAATTACTGTTGGTGACATCATGCTTGTCTTTTGAAGGTATACAGCAATTAAATCAGACATATTTTGGATTCGTCGTTCGTTTGAATAAGGTCTTTTTACTCTCTATCAAACCATTAAATATCTAATCTCGAGGATGGGGGGTTTTCCTGCTCAAAAGAATTGGGAAAATTTCGTTCCAAGAATTATATATATAATATATATATATATTATATATATAGAAATATATTATATATAGGTATAAGTTTATTACAGTCATTTTTGAGGTTTGAAACTCAAACTCAAAAATACTAATGGCCAACTGCTTACCCTACAATAACCGCACCTTTTCAACAATGATGCACATGAGTTGGAAAAATCATGTTCTTTTAGAAGAACATCAAATTATTTTGATGGCCCTGATGATGGAATACAAAATCTTTTTAGTGTGGCACCAAATTCAAGAAGGTGATGTTATGGCTTGGGGAGTATAGTTAACTATACTACTTTTGAGTTCTAGCTTCAATGAAAACCGTAGGTACTTTTCCAACCGAAACCTTATTTAAAATTTTTGGTGATTATTCATACTAGTCTGGCTATCAGTTAATGAACAGAAAATCCAAAATTGATGCCATGAAATAAGCATCATCAAATGATAAAATAATGCACAACGTTTGGAAAAAATGGACAAAGTACCTTCGAAAAATAGTGTGTATATTCATTTGAAGCTGAGTGTATAACACAAACATGCAGAATACAAAACAATTGATTAAAATATTTTTTACATTACAAAGTCATAAAACCTAATGAAGAAACTTTGCAAGCTTTATCTCAAAGAAGATTCGGCAGTTATTTAAGTTAATGTTTATATCAAAAATAATATTTGATAGTATTTTTGAGTTTCCCGACCTATGAAATATATAAAATGATACCCCACATGAATTTATGTATGTATTAACAGTTTTAAAGTAAAAATATCAAATAATGGGCGGCCATTTTGAATAGTCGGCCATATTAGCTAAACGCGTCATGGTAATGTGGTACACTTTCCGCTATTGTGTTCTACGCTCTAATTTCCCATAATTCAAAATTTTCAATTAGTTATAGGTTAGGCTATTTTTTGAGCTGATTTGACTAGACTACTTGTGGCTATCTTGATGACTTCCACCCATACATAGTAGGTGTGACAACCAGAGGTTGTGTGCCTTAGGTTTTAATACTAGGTGTGTTTGTTAATGAGAAATTTCTTGCAAATTTTCACAGTTTGCTGTCAGAAATCACGGAAAAAAAACAAGTTTGGGAAACTTGGTGAAAAGTTCACGTTACCAAACAGGCATATTTCTTCAACCAAGGAATGTGTACTGATACATCATTTGCTTTTTTCAATAAATGTACACTTTTTGGGTTTTTGACTTGACGGAAGAAGGGTTTTCATCCGTTTTTATTTCACTGACAATACTTTTGTTTAAACTCCATTATGAGACAAGAACTCGCGCTTGGACCAGGGCCCGACAGTCTGTAGATTTTAGATTTCAAGAAGTTATTTGCTATGAAAGGATTGGTCTTGAGAGGAAGAAACTGATTACTTAACCTGTAGCCGTGAAAATGACAGCAATAAGAATGACTAGAGGTCCTCTCCTGGGGTATAATGTAGTCTTATAATATGTCTGTTCGCGTACCTCCTAAAACTACGAATTTCTACGAATTTAGCCCAAAGTTCTGTCAAAGCTCATATAAAAAAATAATATTCGTAGAAATGTGTAGTTATGGGAAGTACACGAACAGGCCTATTTATTGGCTACTCAAATTTTTGGAAATCCTCCTAAAAAGTTTAAAAAAAAGTTTTCTTTCAGAAAAAGTCACCAAAAACTGAGAAAATATCGAATGTTTCGTTGTATGTTTGCTTGTATTTGAAAACATGGACTATTCATTCATCTAAAATGATAAGTAGGTAGCTCAGCTTTTATTTAGTACTATCTCATTGCCCCAATCCTTTCATTAAAAAACCGCACTATTATGATTATATTTTGCGAAATTGTTGATAATTTACTGATGTTTTTGAACAATAAATCAGAGAAGCCTTTGCTATTCCAAACAGGAGCTGAATTTAAGGGTTTCGCGGTTGTTTACAATAGTCATTTTTAAACTTTTCGGACTAGCCGCGTGATAAATATTTAATATTCAGCGAGTTCAATACAGTACTCACCCCGAACGTTTCGCTGCGAATTGCATCGAGCGTGGTCACCGGGAAACTGCCAAAGAGATGTTTAGAGCGATTTTGGCTACCCAGGTTGTAACGCTGAGTCGAAGGTTCTGTTTCTTGCTGTTGTTGTTGGTTTGCAAGTTGGGAGCAAACTATGATCACTGTATCCACGTTGATATGTAATTGGATCGAACTTTTGTAATTAATAATGGGATCCCATGTTTTTGAATGCTTGAAACTGTCGTCACGGTTGAAATTAAGGTGTCGTTTGATTTCAATCGCTTCGCGCACCAGACGAGGGGATGTAGTGAGGTTCGTTAGCTTGAACCTTGGCTTTATCGAAGTGAATGGTATTCATCTGGGTTATCAAGAATATGCTCACCTATGGCGGATTTCTCCCTTTGGTTTTTGCTAATAGCGCTAATATGGTCTTTCAGGCGTGTAGCAATGCTCCTCTGAATATGTCCAACATATGATGATCCACAGCTACATGGTAGGTACCGGTACGCTCAATGCAATTCGCAGCGAAACGTTCGGGGTGAGTATTGTATTGAACTCGCTAAATATTAAATATTTATAACGCGGCTAATCCGAAAAGTTTAAAAAAGTTTATTTCTTAAAGGTGTTCTTAATGCCGAAAGAATGCAGAATGATTCATTTCGGTTTACACCATCAAAAGCAGCCTTAAGATCAAAATATTTCTAAGGCAAAAACCACAATAAACTACGAAAAATAAAGGAAAAATTGTATCATCTAAAATATGTATCTCGAAAACAAACACGATTTCGATTCGATCTTACCAAAATTTTAATGGTTTTGTTCCGAAAATCTCGAAAAGAAAGATTTTTGGCTCTTCACTTGATTTTATGTATTGAACACCTGATAAAATTGTCGAAGATTTTGATTTGGCAATTTTAAAATCGAGTTTTAACTCCACTCCATGTGTACCAACTGGAAGTTACCAGTTTGGGTTACACCAAAATATAAATATATCTCTTATAAATTTTCCTTAAGAAATTGTCTAATTTAGGATATTTGAAACAATTTTTGTTTTACTTTAAACTAATTTTCACAGATCCTTACTGGTATTTTTTGACTGTTGTCGCTTGGAACTCTCCATTACGAAGATTTGTTGGTAGACAAACTTTATATGTATTCAATAAATACTAATAATTCACTACAATTCACTATTACACTGTTCGAAAATGTTTGAATGTGGCCACTTAAACAAGACGTTAATCACTTAGCGCATTTAGCTTATTCAAACTTTCGATTTCACCAGTAAAGTTGTCGGATTGTGAACCTTTTTCATGCGGTATCTTCGGTGAACTAATTTCCAAAAATCTATTCAGCTTTAGTCTACGTGTTCAACTGATACTGCCCTAGATTTGCACTTTGCTGACATTGATTACCTAGGAAACATTGTATGAAAAAGGACAGAAAGGGTGGTGCGATATGACTAGTTAAATTTTAAAATTTGAATTTTTTCGAATTAATTACTAGTACTTGTACCTGAATACTTTTCCACTTTTAACATATGTACATATAAGTACACACGCATCATGTATAAGTCAATCGATTGGAATTGTTTAAATGACTTTATTCATAAAGGTTGGATATTGGTTTCGTTTATATTTGTATTTTTATTTTATTTTAAGTTAAGTTTTTTTTTGAAGTGGAAGAAATCTGTTTTTCAATCAAATTCGTTTAAAATAAAACGAGAGCATTTGTAGATGGTCAAATTCTTGAAAATATTTTATCCTGAATACAAGGTCAATCTTTGAACCAGTCGGTAGTGATTCAAGAGCCCATATAATAACCCACGAAAAAAGGACAAACAGATATAATCTTCGCTTATATTTGAGGTGATGTCAGTAATAGTAATAGTAATAAGTGATGTAAAAATAGTACCTAAAAAAAAATAGTACCTAAAAATCATAAATATTCCGCAAAACGGATATAAATCCGGCGTTTTCAATCCGTATAGATTTAATTCGACTACATATCAGAACAGCTACCATCAGCCCTGGTTCTTCCATAAGTTCGACTAGGCGCAGAACTAGGGCAGCACGACAAAAATGACAAAAAATAAGCGAAAAATTACTTTTACAAAAGAAAACAAAAACTTAAAGTTAACAATAGCCATTTTATTTTTCTGTCATCGTTCTCAACGGACAAAACACAGAACTGACAACTTCTCTTTAAACAATTTTTTTGGCCAGAATTTGGGCCAATTTTTTTTTCGTGAGAAATCTGAAAAATAAAATTCAGGGGTGGAATCGGCTAAGGCTATTTATGATAGTTGACACTCACAAAACCTTATCAATTCTTTTATATTGTGACTGCCAACTATCACAAATCACCTTAGCCGATTCAACCCCAGGTTCAATTTGGTCAAGATAAAGAACTACAAAAATCTTTGAAGCAAATGATTTTTTATTTCAGTACGATTGTGAAGTGACTTATTTTCGTAAAATAAAGACATTTTTGAGTTAGTTTAATATTTTTCTTATGATGAAAAAGTTGGTGAAACATTAAAATATATACTTTGTCTCCTGTCTTTTATGCCGTTAATTGGCAGATTCTACGTATTAAAGGATGGTTATAAAGTCGATGGATTAAAAACTTCTTAAAAATCAAAAAAATTAATTTTTTTTACCGCTCCGGAAAAAATTGTTTTAAGGCAGTTCTTGACATTTGGATCGTTTTACAGTTTTTATGTCAAAAGGTGCTTCGTCTTCCATCTGTCAAGACATCAACTGTCAAATTTATATCTAAAAATAGCTACGATGTCGACGATGGAAGTGATTTAAGGGCAATCTGCAAAGCGACCAACTGCCAAATTCTACAGAGAGATGTCTACGATGTTAATAGATTAAAAAAAAAACTTCTAAAATATCCAAAGTGGTCAGGTTTTTTTATGTCCGGGAAAAAGGAAGAAAGAAAAAAATCACTGTACCTTACCTACACTATTTAAAAAAAAAATACTGAAGCAGTACCTCCATTTATTGTAATTAAATGTAAGTAATGTAATGCCGAAGTAGGTACCTAAATAACTATCTAGTTTATATTTCTGAGCGCTCAGAGAATTTCCTCAGTTTGGCTGTCAAAAGCTTAGGCAAAAAATCTTTTTGTTCCATCTGCTCAGGGAGCGCTCCTAGAATATAAACTGAACAAATGAAAAATTACATTTTTATTTCCTATTTGAACTTTCCGTGAATGGATTTTCAATTGTTCCCGTATGAAAAACTCGGAAACGAACCATATTTTACAAAACCTAAGAGATTTAACTCTATCGTGAAAATTAATTTTATTTTAAAGGAACCAAACAAAATTTTTTTTTTTTGGTGGTTATTTTCCCGTGGATAGGTGCAAAACCTGCTATTCAGGCTCTATGAGGACCAAAAAACGCGTGCTCATAGAAGTGTGAGATTCTTACTACACTAAAACCACCTCCACTTCCCGATTGCAACTAAGTTGAAACTTATCTAGCAATTTATTTTTAACGAAGTTAAGTAACGTGTTGCAGGTTACTTTCCGGTGAAAGTTCCTGCTTAATCTGCGACTTTAAAGCGGTTTTCTGTTCACCGCACCAAGTCGGAAGGTTTTGTTCTTCGCAGACGGCGTACTAAATTCGACTCGTCAAGAATGTCAATAATCGTTGAATTAGCGTGTTCTAATAGTCGATTTCTATGTTTTCGCGCGAAACTTTTTATTTCCTCCCGCACGAGAAGACGAATCATATCTTATTGTTCCATGCACCTTGTTAAAAAATTTTCTATTTGTCTTTTAAATAACAAAAACTACTCCTGCTTGTTGTAATTTATTTTATAAATATCAAAATATTCGTACAACCATGTAAAAATGTACAAATTCAATCAATCTACTCGAATGAAAACTACGCCTTCTATTTTACAGTTTAGAAAGAAACAATCAAATGAAACAAGTAAGTTAAACTGTTAAATACAAAGTTGATAATAACGTTATATAATTTTGTTTTTTTTTTTAAACCCTTTAATTTGTGATTTGTAATGTCTTTAAATATTCTTTTATTTTATTGTAATATTATAAACTCAAAAATTTTAAAAATGGTGGTGGGTAAAAAATTCCCACAAAACCTTTATTATTCGTAAAAGAACAAACTGTAGATCGTTAAAATTTCTCGATTAAATAGTTGTGTTGTTTGTTGGTTAAGATCCAAAACTAAGCGAAAACAAGAAATTAGTTTTAAATTTGTAAACTCCGAATCGATCTTACCTTGGTCAATTTTTTGTTTAAATCATAGATAAACAATAAAAAGGTACGTTTCATCCTCCAGAAACCATTTGTTTACATTATTGTTTTTGTAATCTAACTTCGTGTCGATTAATAGATGTGAATTGCACCCACAATGTAACCATTAAAAACTATATAAAGTTAATATACAATGATGTAACGCGGTGAGATTTATTTCTTTCAGCTCTTTTTTTTGGAAATAATAGTTCTAAGAATTTTATTTCAGCTGAATACAAAAAAATCGATGTGAAATTGTTTATGTACACAAACAATTGTAATTGTTAGTAAATGTTCATCCACAATTAAAATAAAATAAAAATAATAATCCATAAAATGTCTTCACTCACTCTGATTTTTGTTCATCTTCAATGCATCTTGCAAACTGTACAGGGTTGCCCTTTCTTCATCCAGAATAATTTTAAAATTATTTTTGGATGTATTCTAAGAAAACAAATAGTTAAGAAAAATACAAAAAAAAAATCTGCAATTTGACACCCGGAACTTCAATTTGTTGTTTAAATTCCACTAAACTGTACGAAATACGCAATTTTTTTAGCTACATACTAATCTATGAGATTGAAAGATAATAATACGGATACCAAAAATCAAAGAGCAAGCAACAAATTCAAATTTAAAGAAAAACTAATTTTCTCCTACTTCGATTTAAATAACCTACATTTATTATTCAATTACTTATTTTTATCAATACTGTGGTTTTTAATTTTAGTGCGCTTTATAAGTAGCCAATACAATTTTAAAATTAAATAATTAAAGGGAAGTGAGCACTTGAAAATTCCATTCACCCACTTTTATATACAGGGTGTCCACCGGGAAGGTATACTACTTTGTTGCTTATAATTTTTGATTAAATGAAAGACAATGGATCTTATATTGATAATTTTTTTATTTAATGTTGGCAATTATGTATGGAATACAGATAAGTTTACAAATTGTGTGGTTTTGATTGTCCTTTTTACAATCGCTATCTCTATCATACCTATAGATCTTTGATAAATATAGAGAGAACAATCATCAAAACGACAATCACTTGTTTTAGCCATCGTTTTAGTCTTACGCGATTCGGGCTCTGGGGCCCAATTCCGCAAATGTGAATAATTTTCCGTGTACACATTCCGTTCACGCCATCAAGACAAGTGTGAATAAATTTAACTAATTGTGCCTACGAGCTACGATGTTTTTCAGAAAACTTAAAACTCACTCTTGCGGAATCGCAAAAATTGACGTGTACACGATTTTCTGTGTACTCAGAAAAAACTCAATCTTGTAGAATTGGGCCCATTATCTGTTTTTTTTTTTTTTTTTTGATGCATTCAGCAGTTTTTTCATACAGAATTTTAAATCGCAGAATATCTGCCATCACCCTAGTAATTTTGAATCTAATATTTCTTTTAAAAACAAGAATGCATGCAAGTTCATTATACCTTGAGGTATTCTTTAAGGTTTACGAAATTCAAAGTATAAGTTCGCTTATATTATTCGAAACGAAATTGCATTAATCAATACAACGGTCAATTAATTTATTCGAAAACTTTTAACAATTTATGGACACTGAGCTTCAGACAGCTCCATAAAAGTAGATGATCTTGTCGTATGAAATTGTTCTTTTCACACTAAAGTGGTTGAATGCAGCGTTTGGTCGAAAATTCATTATACATAATTAAAAAGGTAGATGCAGTATGTTTTACTTTAAAATAAGGTCAAATGTTATAAGCGAAGATTGCGTTGAAGTAACCAACTTAATATACTCTCATGACACAAAGCCGTAATCCGTAATGTGTTGGCTTGTTCTGTGTTGTATGGTGCCAGTTATAGCTATCATTGAAATTCATCATTGAAAATTTTTATGATTTAAAGCAAAATCATTTATTTTTCTGATGGACAAATAAAGCTCAAGACTTAATTATTATTTTTAGTAAGAAAAAATTCAAATATGCCCAACTTTCCTCATAAAAAGATTTTTCTTTTTTCAATGATTGAACTACCTTACCAATGATCATTGGAATCTTAAAAGTCATTTTATGTGGAAAGTTGGACCTATTTGAATTTTTTTAACTAGAAATATTAATTCAGCCTTGAACTTTTAATGTTCACCAAAATAACAAATGATTTTGCTTTCTAAATGTCTCAAAATCAATCATTAAAGTTTTCAATGATGAAATTCAATGATAGCTATAACTGGCGCCTAAGAATAATTTGCAGTTTAGTTTTAATTTTTAGTTTTTATGTAGTTTGTAAGTTTTCTATACATTATTTTTTATTATTATATTGTTACCGAGTTTTTTTTCAAATTCTTGTCGGTAAAAAATAAAACCAACATAAATTTAATAAATCTTAATATAGTCCTTAGGCCGAAAGGCATTAGCATTAAGTTAATATAAGCCCTATTTGTTTGTGCATTTTTATCTTCGCTAAAAAAGTTACATGTTAATTACAACAACAAACAGCTAATAACTCCGTATTATTGCTGTATTTAACATACTCCTTTTTTCAAGCGAAGATAAAAAGGCACTTAAAAATAGGGCTATAGTTTAACTTAGATCGCCCGAATGTGGACAGAAAGTTGGTGGTATGGTTTAATGAGATTAAATGAGACCGCAAAAACTTGTAACAGTTGTATTTGCTTACGTTTACCTATATAATCGCGTGATAGATAACCGCTATTGAATTCGTGACATGCAAGTTAAATCAGGTTGCTAATGGGAATACCGATCGGACAATTAATTTTAGCTTAATATGTATACATAAAGCTTTTTATATCCCTTTTGGATATTATGAAATTCTGTATATGATTACAACCTAAACTAAATCTATTTTAAGTCTTACCAAAACAATTTTCTTTGCAACAAAATTCAACTTCAACCCCGCTGTCTTTCCCATACAGTTGTTCGTTGAATCGCCTTGACAGATGCCAGTGTCAGTGGCCGCGTTTAGTGTTGTACCTAAAGCAATCTGGATAGGTTTGTGTTGTTGTAATACCTTGTTGAAACACAGCTGATGAGAAAACAGGTGTTGGCAAAAAAAGATCCCAAGCTATCTTAAAAATTTTCGGATAAGATAACCAATGAGAAATGTCAACAACAGCTGATTGGCGTTCAGACACATACATGGATACAAAGCTATCCTAGATAGGCTATGCATTGAAATTTGAACGCGGCCAATGTGCATTTGAGATGCAAACATTGCCATCTACCTGCCGAGTCTCAGTAGATAGGCATTAACACAACCCCCAGCCAGAATCACTGTTAAAGTCAAAGTACGTTTATGGTAGGATGGTACTCATTTTTGAAATGTTTAAATTTCTTTTGCTATGATGCGACGATAGGTTAAAGATTATAGGTAGAACTAGAATAGGCGGTAACTGTCGGAAGCTTTTGTCAAACCCGACCGAAAAGTAGCTTTCCAAAACGTCAATTTCACAAGTGACCCATAATGCACAAGTGGTGGAAAGTGAAAAAAGAAAATAATTATTTGTTTAATGTTAACTTTCTTTAATTTTTCCGCAACACAGAGTGATAGGCTTTTAATTATTTATTTTGGAAAGCCACGAAATTTAATAAAAAAAAATTAAAGATCTTACTTCACTCATACATCAAACAGAAAATAAAACAGTTGAAAACTATACACCAAGCGCCAAATTGTTTTTAGATTGCTTCCACTATTTTATTATTATTTTGTTTAATTTTATTTATTATTTTGTATACGTCCACTTAAGAAAGAGCGGTCGGTGAGCGCTCTCTCCCCCGACGGCAAAAGTTAACGAAAACTAAACGAAGAGTACCACTTCGAAATTATGTGTGCGTCATATGAATTTCTTGTTTGCGCTCGGTACCGTACGACCACGTTCGCTGGCTTCCGCCTATTCTAGTTCTACTTTATGTCTCTTATTCTCTCTTAAATTTGATGCTTTCTTTGATGCCATTTATAAAAATTTAATTAGTCCACTCAGTTCGGAGATAGATAACGGTTAATCTCACTCGAAAATTTAGTACCTATACAAATGAACGGGAGTGTATATGTCCATATATTTACATCTATAGGTACATATGTTTGAAATATCATGTCATAAAAAGATAGCTCAAGTTTCGAGCCTTCGAATCACGCACTCTTAATTTAAGAATTTGAGGTACATATCTAACTCTATAACAGCCCTAAATTGTCGTTCATCTCTGTTGGAGATGGCGCAGCAGTTTAACATTCACCTGTGTTGGGTGCCCGGGCATAGGGGCATCCCAGGCAATTGAAGGGCTGATGAACTTGCTAAAAGTGGAACAACTCTACCCTTCTACTGAGCAAGGCAGATATAAGTATACCCATGCTACTTGTAAACTCTTGCTGAAGCAATATGCATTAGAGAGAACAAACCTAAGGTGATACAATATCACCACTTGTTTGACAACAAAACTTATCTGGCCAGTAATGGATTTAAAGCGATCTAAGTGTTTGATATCTCTAAGTAGATTGCACATTAGCCTCATGATTGGAGTTATAACCGGACACTGTCTTATAAGCAAGCACGCAACGCATCTTGGCGTATTCTCTAACGATTTTTGCAGAAGCTGTATGGATGACTTCACCTTGGTGATTTTTTACTTCAATGACCCTAGTGATCTAATAAACATTAATATAAACCCTATTACGATTGTCAATTATCAATTTGATAGTTGATAAACCTTGAAATTTGGATTTTTAAATGCAATTTAGCAAATTCGATAATTCGCAACAATATGCATTATTCTCAATGACCAAAACATTTATCAGCAGGGTTTGTAAAGATTGAATTTTAAATTAATCAATTATCAATTTGACAATTGACATTCGTAATAGGGCCGATAGGTAGTGTGTTACGCTTCATAAGAAGTTCCAAGTGCTTCGCGGAAAAAGAATAGGGTTTCCTAGAATCATATGGTGTCACAATGGACCAACTCATGGTCTAAGTCAGTCAGTCTTCATGACTGGCAGCCACTCCAACCTTACCCTGAGGCCACACGAGCCAGTACTGGCTTGCCAAGCCAGTCGCAATACACTCACATTTTTTTACTAACACATACAAGTCTGAGCAACTGGCTCGTCAGCTGGCTTGCTTTTTCGTAGCCAGTTGGTAACCTAACCTAGGTACATATAACTTGAAATATGTATATACATATAAACTTTCACTTCCACGCAGATTTTATTCACTTCAAAAACTCATAATTTCAACTTTATCCTTCTTCTGTGATCTCCTTTTCTTATTTTTCATTTTAATAACTTTAGATTAATAAGAAATCAAAATTTAAAAAGAATAAGAAAAGAACCTTCTCTTTTCAGTTCCAGAGTAGCCCGTTTTTGCCTCAGTGCTAAGTAGATTTTTAACTGGACCTAGAAAACACCTTTCCGCAAAGTCTAGCTGGGTGTTTTATGTGTAGTTCACTGGAGCTATCTTTAAGACCGTTAGACTATTTTTATTTTCTGTCCAAAATTCAAGCAGAGCAGATTAATATGTAAGTATATAAATTTCCACAAGTCAAAATACATACATATATATATACATACATCTATAAAACTACGAATAAACGTATATGCACATTATTCATGTTTTAATTGTAAATATTTTTTTTTATAAGGCCATATTTCTTTCCTTTTCACCGTGTTATATTTTTCTCTTAACCGTTTTGTCATTTATAAAGTTTTGGTTATTTTTCGCTTTCACTGCATAAAACTGTAATTTTTATATTCAAAAATTTATAATTCACACTGCAGTATAAACACGTGTACTTATTTTCAATACAGAAAAGGCAGCACAGTGATACGATTAAAAAAAAAAATGTTTATATTAAGGTACAACAAAAATTTTATTACTTCTCACTTTTCTTCAATTTAGTTTTTCTTTGTTTGTTTTTTATTTTTTTTCGGTTTATCAAGTTTTGGTTTCTTTGTACTCGATGCACCTGCAGTATCCATTGGCTCATCAACAATAATTGGCTCAGCACTAAAGCCTTTAATGTAAGGCTCAACCATTTGAAAAACTAATTTTTCATGTTGAACGTTTCGAGAGTCCAAACTTAATCGCACTCGAACTGGGTCGAATGAGTGGAATATAAATTTACCACAACGCTGTGTGTGATCCTGTGAGAAAGAACTATGTGTTAGAGGCAATAATGTAAAAATAATCCGTTACTTACATCTTCATTATATACAAAAGCAATGTCGGAATCTTTTTTGCTATCGTCTTTTCCATTCAAATAGATTGTACCTTCTAGTCCGAACTTTGGAATTAACACCTGCAA
Source organism: Dasysyrphus albostriatus (assembly GCA_946251815.1). Classification (NCBI taxonomy): domain Eukaryota; kingdom Metazoa; phylum Arthropoda; class Insecta; order Diptera; family Syrphidae; genus Dasysyrphus; species Dasysyrphus albostriatus. The sequence goes on along the minus strand of OX276335.1, from coordinate 217,600,287 downwards.
GGCATTCTTTCGAACAAATAGTATATAACTGAAAAGCAAAGTCAATTAAGAAATGCGTAACAACAATATTTCTAACCCACCCCTCTTCGTCTTGTGTCTTTCCGCGGAAAAACAAATGCGTATTCATTGCAACCGAAGCTCGACCAGCGTACTGTGCCATTTTGTGACGGTAATTCAAATTCTGACACAGAGCTTCATTGGATTTTTTATCTAGAAGTCCAGCATAGGTGCTGTCGGCTCCAATACTGGCAGCCAACAGACGGTGCACTATGATATCGGAATACCTTAATAAAAACTAAGTTTATACATATTCTCAATCGAAACCTCAGAAATTACCTTCGGATTGGTGAAGTAAAATGTGTGTAAATAGGAGCAGCTAATCCGTAATGGAAAAAGTCATCTTTGGCGACAGTTCCACTTATGAAATACAAAGCCTGCATCATGCAACGCGTAGTCAATATCCTAATCATAACATTGAAGTAAGGATTGTCTTCCTTAACTGCCATATCCAAGGACTCGGCTAGTTCTTTTCCTGATTCAGTATTAATTTCAAATCCTTGGTTGCGTGCTGCTTTAATTAGAGGATCAAAATTATTTGGAGGTGGCCTGGGATGGCGACGCAGCATAGCACATTCAGTAAATTCATTGGCAATGTGTTCAGCAACAGTTATATTAGCGAGCAACATGAACTCTTCCACCATTGAATTAGTTTCTCGAATTTGCTTAACTTCCACTTCAAGAGGTTCGTGAGTTTCACTGTCTACTTGAAAACGTATTTCTGGTGATGCTAAGACAAGAGCACTAAAATTTTACAAAAATATGTTTATTTATTAAACTATTTATTTATATTAGTTTTCACAAAATTGTTTTAATTATTTGAGTAGCCCGTTTAATTTACGGGCTTAATTTAGTTGACTCGCGGTGTTAAGGTGGTTTAACAAATGTTCCTTTTTTGTTTTTATATATATTTTATAATTTATTTCAAGCTTGTTAAAATAATTTTACGAGATAATGATTTCATTATAAACTAAAAAATGTGTATTAAATTCGAATAGTACAAGAGTGAATATCCAGAGAATTTCTTCGTTGCATAGCAAAATAGGATTGAAAGACTTACCCATTATCCATTCGCCTTTTCTTCAGAATTTTTGCTAATTTATTAAGGTTCCTTAGAGATTTTGCTAGCTCATCATTTTGGTTTTTATCATCAATAATTAATTGAGCCTCCTCGTAGGTCATGGCTTTCTTCGATTTGATAACACTTTTATGGAAACGTTTATTTATAATATTCGCCTCGTGATCCAGTTCCCAAACACATGAAAACGCAAATCGCTCCTGATTGCCAACCAACGAACAAAGGTTTGAGCTCAGTAGTTCAGGGACCATGTCAATACGTTTACCGACCAGATAAACAGTGGTACCTCTGGAAGCTGATTCCATATCTAATGCGTTTCCCGGTCGAATAAAATGACTTACATCGGCGATGTGTACACCAGCTTCTAAATTGCCATTTGGTAAAAGACGGCAATGTAGCGCATCGTCGATATCCGTACATCCTGGAGGATCAACTGAACAAATGTTTAAGTCACGCAAATCGACACGCTTTGCATAGTCCTTGTGAATAAAAACAATTCATATAAATAAGTTCATATAAGAAGAAATAGAAAAAATATACCTCCTCGGTAATTGTCCATGGCATCTTGGGCAAGAAACTGAGTACCTCTTCTGAGAATTTACTATGTGGCACATCATGTTCCAATAAAATAACCTCGTTTTCAGTCTCTGTATTACCAAGCGGACCAAGGGCTCTTACAAAATGTCCATGAGGATACCGCGAAGTTCTAGGCCACGTATCAATTGCTACGATAATTCTTTGCATATACAGCTTATCAGCTTGTCTACTTTCTATACGGATTCTAGGAATTTTTCGATCGGCCGGAATAAAAACATGCCTTGTGGAACCTTCGACTGAATTTTTCTGCAGAATTCCACAATACTGTCGCCATTTGCGTCGAATTATACCAACAATGATTCCAGTCGGTTTACCTTTTTCCCCTTTTTTCTTCTTTTCAAATACTTTATCCTCTTCGACTTCATCAAGATTGTCGCCATGGTCATTGTCATCTTCTTGGAGTACAATTTCACTCGGAGCCGACCATTGATCCTCGGGCAACAGTTGAACTGCAACAATGTCTCCATCAACGGCACGGTTGAGTTTTTCCCGTCCTTGAATTAAAATCTGGAAAATATCATGTTAAAAGAATATTTGAAATAATCTGAAGATTTTGTCATACCATACTATCATAAGTTTCATTGCTAACAAATCCTTCGAGGTAATTCTCTCTGGAGGCCATAAAAGATCCTTGGATAAGCTTTCCTGCACGAATACCTTCATGAATTTCGTAAATGCTCAAATGTGGTGGAAACAATGGCAGTCGAACATTTTCAACCTCGAAGTTTTTGTGTGCATATTTATCCAACAAAAATGGATGGTCAATCAGTGACTTGATATAATCTTTAGCTGAAGCAACAAGAATACCTTCAGCTTCTGCTTTTTCACGATTGCCGGCATCATCTGTGAGCAGAATAACACGAGTTCGTTTGTCACCAGCTTTTCGTTGACTCTGTCGAAGATGTTCATCATACCATTTAGCTGCACACCGAATGGCACGATCATTGCGATCGTTTGTACTTTCTCCTGGTTTACGTTCCACGTAGGTGTCCCTTAAATTATATAAAGTGTTATTGTAAAATGGGCCGGTCAAGATAAATCGATTTCCTTAAAACCTGATACGTAGGATTTTTTGTCAACTTGATAAAATAAAAAATAATTTACTTTTATGCTACAATAATATTGCCAATCTTACAAATTTTAAAAACCCGATATGTAAAATTTCATTTTTCTCTCTTTTTTGTTTGTATTAAAAATAGTACGGTGTACGATTAAATAATACAAACCAAATTTTACTCTGAGAACTATTAACAGTACTTCCCATAGAATGCTACTTTTCATTTAGAATTTTCTACTATAACGGATTCAAATTTAATTTGTATTTGCAGGCTACATCCGTATTCTGTTATGACATCTATAACAGAGCTTATGTGCAGTCTGTTAAGAGACATCAAACACTTAGAGGCTTTAAGTCCAGATTAAGCAAGTGATATCAAATGTTGTTTCACTTTATGTTTGTTCTCTCTAAAGCATCTTGCTTCAGCAAAAATTAACACATCGCTAGAAGTTTCACCTAGAATACGGTACAGTGATTAGGAAGACATACACCTCCACCAACCCCACCTTTGCTCGAGGTAGAAATGAATTGATTCATTTTCTAAGAATTCCACATCGTCCCAGGTGGATCTGGAAGGTATGGTAACTTCAAAGTTTTTATCGAAATTCATTAGTCGGATTGTGTAGACCGATTGAATTCAGACTAAGGGAGTGGCTAATCTCATTATTGATCAACTGTGGGGAGGCTTTGAGGCGAATAGCTGTGCTCGCTGCCATTTGTTAACTGAAAATTTTAAAAGGTGTCAAATAGAGTAGATTGTCTAATGTAGCAGAGGAAGTCGGCCGCAGTCCAGTATACTACCGTACCGTAAGATACAACCGGTTTACCGAAATGTATACCCAATGAGTAATGCGTGGTTGTAGGCCCCATTTACTAATGTTAGGATGTTTTCCTGACAGTGGTAATGCTCCTTCGTCCGTAGCTCCTAAGCAAGTCAACAGATCGTTAACTACCAAGATCCAAAGAAGAGGAGAAAGAACGCCACCTTGTGGTGTACCTTTACTAAAAGGTCTTTTTGTTGAAAATCTGCCCAGTTTTGCACTCATAACCTTGCTTGAGATTTTTATTGATCGACTATATCTAGGTTTCCACTGACTTCCTTTTGCAATGACCATGTTGAGCCGTTGACAGGAGTCTCTTGTCAATGTTACATAGTAGCTCGTAGAAGGAATGATGATAGACTGATAAGTTTTAGATTTTTCGGGCTTACGCTGGAACATTTACTAACTTTGGCTATAAACACAACTTTTACTTGTCTCCATACAAGTGGAACATGGCAAAATTGCATCTGAGTTCATTTGAATTTCAGCTGGAATGATTCTGAATGAAGCTGTTTCAGAGGTGATGAGTGCCCGTTGATGATTTGGGTGTGGGTGATAGCAAAAACAGAATTATAGACGTCAAAAGCTTCATTAAATGCTATTCCAAAAAACAAAGTCTTGTAGTCCACAACTGGTGCTTTTTTATTAAACAATATTAAAAATATTAAAAAAATATTTCAAAAAATATGAATGCAATTTGGAGGGTAATCGTGTTAGCCGAAAGGGGTTTTCACGCCTCCCTAGATGAGCTCCTCGGATTTCATATCACGGAATACGAGACTGTTTGTTTCAAAGTTCAAAGTGAAAAACGCTACAGTAAAAAAACTAAATAAGTAGTCCAATCCTTAATACTGCCTTCTTCTTGGCTGAGTTATGTCGGTAGTATATAGAATTTATATTATAAAAGAATCTTATAAAAACTATAACTGGCTCCGGTCAAACAAATTTCTAGTTTAATAATTAGGAATTCTAATTTGGATGGATAGTTTACAGTGGTTTTTTGTCAAAAAATCCATTTAAGTTAAACTGAACTTAATACAAATTGCGTATGACAAAGGCTTATAATTATGTCATTGATGAGTCTAAGTGAGTAAGCCGGACGAAACGCCAATTTGTAGGACTAAAGGCTATAAAAAGCTATTTTGAATAAAAATAAAGAGCCAATTTTGCGTGACTTGGCGGAGCAGTTTTTAAATGAATATACCTACACTTACCGTAAATTATATACATATATAGAGAAATAAGATAAAAAAGGAATATTTTTAAATAGTTTAACAACGGCCTTCCGTATCTGGCAACAATTTTAAATCTATATCCGACAAAGGCCCATAAAAACCAAGTAACTCAAAACTAAAAAAAGTCTAACTGCAAGGTGAGCTGCCGGTTGGTAACAGCCCTATCCAATCGACAACCTTTTTCATTATTAAATTAGTTAATTCAAAGTATTTATCATATTTCACATTGATTGAATCATAAACTTACTTATGGTGCTCATTGACAAAGACATAGAAATTCCTAGCAGCATGTTTGGAAATATCTCGAAACCGATTGTACACTGAGGAGCTGCGATGTTTAACCTCTTGCAGAACTGTAGTTAGAACAATTACATTGCAAATAGCATCTTCTTCAAGTACATCTATCTGATCCAGAACTACATTAGTGTCCAGAAGAAGGTAATGAGGGAAACTGAACAGGGAAGTCTTGGTTTTGGCATTATTTGCCAGTAGCAGTTCGGCTTCATTTTGCTGGCAAATTTTACATAGCTGAGAACCACATCCCAGGTCATCGCGGAGATAGTGCTCACGAACAATCTAGAAGATAATAAAGTTCTTAATGTTTTTTACAATATTATTTAATTTACTTTTAAAATATTTCCGCGTTTTGTTTTCCGCGTGAATTCACGAATAGTCTGCATGATTTGTTTATTCTGATTTTAGAACAATTTGTACACAGAAAATGTGGTTATATTTTTGGATAAATGTTTTGACATTTCACGTGTTGTAGGCAGCTCACTCTCCATGTGAATTATAGAACGATAGAAAATTTCATGGTGTCTCCATTGGCAATATATCATGGAATACTGTAAAGCAGGCAAGGATGCTGTAGAAGGATGTTGAAAAATGCATTTGTATTTCTTTTTTTTGCTTTATTTAAATGTTGTTGTTTTAAAGGCTCTCTCAAACCAACACGAAACATTCGCCGACGAAAGTTTTTTGTTGTTGTTTTGTGTTGTGTATTTGTCAGTTTTTGTACTAATGACGCTCTTTAGATTAGGAAGATTGGAGACCGGTCTCACGGCAGTTTCTGGACAAGAGAAGTAGTGAGGGGTCAAGGATGTTGTGAGACATGAACAAAATATAAACGCCGACCTCATGAGACTCATTTTATGGTGTTTCAATTTGCAAAGCATTGAAATTGTTGTTGTTTCAATTGGTCGAATGTAGACACGATGAGACTCACGGCTCCAGACTCAATTCCCAATATAAAAAGGCTCAGTGAATGATTTCCTTCGAATTCGCGTGGGCTTAGGAGAACCTTAATGCTGGATTTACATGTATCTTGATCTTGATCTTCAAGACAAGAAGAGCGGGTCAGATATGACAAAATATAAACGTGTGAAAGAGTACAAGGGTGGTAACTCTATTTTAATTACTATAATATGCTATAATTTTTTTGGCTGTCAAGAACATATGGTTTTGTTATTTTCTTATTTTATTTGTAGATTAAAATCCGGTTGATAATAGTTTGTATTTTCATTCAATACCTAATTTAATTTAACAAATTTTTTCGTTTTTTTTTTCACGTTTGCTCAATAATTGCCTTGAACGGACATCTTCAAGGCTTTAAACAAATTTATTTACTCTTTCATATACCTATTGTTTTTTTTTTGTCTTTGACACTTCACTTCTTTTTTATTTTTTTAAATCAGGCCAAAAAGTTATAGCAAAACATGCACACATACACAACATGAACATGTGCACACAAATACAGACGAAGATGCCATAATCAAGATGAACATGTTCGTGTTTACTATAATCTTGTTCTTGATTTCTATGTTTTCTATAATCTTGATGTAATTTACATAATGGAAACAAAATTTACAAGAAAAAATACGATAAATTGAGATAAATAAATTACCAATTGATAATCTGTTGTCTGGAATATTTTTCGTTTACATTTCTTGATAGTTTTTATTAACAGAAAATCAGTTTTCATCGTTAAAAATCGCGCTGTATTGTAACTTGTTCTCGTCTCGTTTCCTCGTTGCATTCTGAATCAGGCTTCAATCTTCCCAATCTAAACAGCACCCACCACCCACTAGGCAACTTAAAGTTGCTGGCAAAAAGTTCCGCGAGCAACTTGGAGCAACTTAAATAGTGCCTCTACACGATCTCGCAAAGTATTAAAACATGTCAGAATAAATTGGGAACAAATTTCATACGACTACCAAATTTGTGTGCTGAAAATCATATTTTGCTTCCATACTTGTATCCAAACAAATTAGTTTCACCATATACCCAAACCCCTTAGTGGGATAGAAAGTGTAATGGTTTTAGAGCCGCTCCTAAATATTTTCATGTATTAACATATTTCAAACCACTGATCTCTATAATACACTGGATAGCGTTGTTATGTTTGTAATTTTATTTCATTCACAAATGATTAAATGAAAAGGAATTACAAACGTAAAGAGTGTGACAAGGAGGTAAATCATAAAACAGACTGTGCAATCGCATTCTCCTCATCACACTTATCAGCTGTTTTGTTTAACTTGTTTGCAAACTGAAATAATGAACGAAGTCGATGGTTCCCATCTACATATTTACTATTACCTATTTAAACACCTTTGTAATGATATAATTCTTGTGCTATAGGAAAATAATAGCACAAAAAAAAGGCACACAGTCAATATCTTGGTGAAAAAAAAAATAATAAAACAAACTCCCACAAAGTTTTTCCCTTCCTATCATTGGTCTGTTTCTCTTTCTTCAAATTGACATCTTGAAAACACGTTTTTTTGTGTAAATATAGACGTCAAATTATGAAGCTGACCGCCTAATTGTCATCTTCAAATGGAAGCAAAAAAACTGTTAAGGTTCTCCCAAACCAACGCGAATCGCTCCGCATTCGCAGCGAATCATTCACAATAGTACAAAATACGACAAATACACAACGCTAAACAACAACAAAAATTCGTCATCGCTGCGGATTCACGTTGGTTTGGGAGAGCCTTTATACATTATAAGGAATACACTATCCAGTGTATATAGAAATCAGTGTGTCAATCCATGTCGGATGCGCTGTCAAGTTGTGTGTGATGAAATTTCATATTTTGCTTCCACACTATTATACATGATTTTCTTCACACTTGTTTGACATGTGTTAATACTCAATGGGAAAGTATGGAATAGCTATTAAACACTGATCTCTATAATACATGTACTATAGAGATTAGTGCTATTAATTAATTAATTTATTTTTTATATTTAATTGCCGGCAACGTGCCTAGTTGCCCAGTGGACGATCTCCCATATAATCCAATGTAATTGAATCGGGAGCAACAAAAAGTTACTGGGGCCACACGAGCCAGTACTGGCTAGCCAGTCGCAATACACTCATATTTTTTTACTAACACATACAAGCCTGGGCAACTGGCTCGTCAACTGGCTTGCTTTTTTCGTAGCCAGTTGGGAAACCAGGACCCATGTTCTGTAACTATCGAATCGATAAAAATAGTCGAGAACCGTTGAGAATTGGAACAAAACTCATTTTATCGCATCATCGGGTTTCTGTAACTTTGACAATCGTTAATTTTATCGACTGAAACAATCGGAATAGAAATCCTGGAAAAATTCGATAAAATGGGTTTCTGTAACTCAGAAAATCGATAAGTTTTTCATTTTAAATGTCAAAACTTATCGCTTACCAAAAAGCTGGCAAGATAAAAGAAATGAAGAGATAAAATAGAATACAATAAAAGAAATTAAAATTAAAATAGATTCAAACCAAAAGGGTAAATTTATCCATTTTTAAATAGAAGTTGCTTATTAATGGCAAAATTTTATTTTTAGGAATGGACAAGGGTAACAGGGTTCGGCAGTACTTTTTCGGAGTAGATTTGGAAAAATTGGTCTAAAACTAGAATTGACTCACATTTTATTCCACAAAATATTAATAAAATAATAATAGGGGAGTTCATATGTCCAGTCCTAAGGAACTCAAAGATTTATGTGATTGTGTTTGTGGTAATTAAATTTTAATGTGAGTTTTCATCCTTGAGAAATTAAATGCTAATAGTGACAAAGTGAATAGAATATAATTTTTTTCAGATATAAAAAGTATCAATAAAAGGCAATAAAAGGATGGTTGTTTTTATCTTCATACGTTGCTTTTTTTTTCATTTCCTGTACATGAATAGGCACGAATAGGTGTGATAAAAGTTCCTGAGAAAAAGCACAAATACTTGTTCAAAAGTGTGAATTTGCCAACACATACACCCAAGTCACTGCTGAAATATTCGACGACTAATCTGAAATTGCATTTCACTAGCCGATTTACACAAGTGACAAATTAAGCAAATTTCCATTCATTCACGTCATTAACGTGGCAAAATAATGGTAAAATCAAATCATTAATGACATAAATTTACCCGAATGCAAAATAATGGCGTTTTGATGCTCTGTTATCTTCATAATGGCTAAGAATGAGCAGGTTCATTCTTTATTCTGTATTGTCATTATTTGCAAAATAGTGTCTCTGTGCATTTACATGGCTTCATTTTAATGGCAATATTTAATTCGTCATTTATTTATGATGAATATTATGGCAGATTTTAAATTCATTTACGCGATTATGTCATTAATGGCGTGAAAATGGAAGAATTTATGACAATTTGTCACTTGTGTAAATCCGGAATTACTAATTTTTACTAGCTTAATCGATTTTCGGCGAAAAGTGACTCATCTTAATCGCTATTTGCGGTTTCGAATTAGCTAAATCTCCACACAGAACCAACGCAAAACATTCGTAACGCTCTGTTCTTTTGTTAGTTTTTTTTCGCATAGCAATAGTGTTTTTAGTTCATTAATTTTGAAAAGGCGGAAGAGCGTATCAGTTATACTTCTTTCCCTAAAATCGGACTAGATTTATTCCATTTGGATTTACATCCAAACCCTGGCCAGTATAGAAGCCAGTACAGCATGCCGCCTACGTCACAGCAAATACACGAATAGGAATTTGACAGTCAATGTATGTAGCCAATTGGCTAGCCAGTACTGGCTCGTGTGGCCTCAGGGTTTGTTGCCGGCAACTTTTAGTTGCTCAGAGTAGCCAGAAACTCCGAGCAACTAAAGTTGCTTCCCATCACCCACTAGGCAACTTCTGAGCATCTTTTTGGAATTTGACATGTGTGTTTCTGTGTTTTTTGTTGACTTTTGCCACTATTTTGTTTTGTGTCTGATCTCAATTTGACGTTGATAGAATATAAATGCAAAGTAAAATTAATTGTTATGTATAACTTGTAAATTAAAGGTATACTGAAAATTAATATATAATAGCTGTTTTTTTTTTTTTGCATGTCCATATGGACATTCGTCTGCCATTTTGTATTGAATAATTTTGCCAACAAACATTTGACATTTCTATACAAATTATCGATAGCACAACGACAATAGTAGTCTAGCAGTACCGTTTTTATTGGGACAAAAGTTAAATCCACTTAATTATCTGGACATAGCTAACTCTATATGGACAAAGTTGTTGTTGTATTTGAAATGTAAACTGCTTTGTTTTGCTGTCGTTTTTTTCAGACAGAATTTACTGGAGTCACAAAAAAAACACAACTTATATTTGATTGTTGAACACGGCCATCTGTGACAGATAAAGTTGCGGCAACTAAAGTTGCCCAGTGGTAGTTGGCAAGCAACTTAAAGTTGCTGCTACACGGCCATCTTTGATAAATAAAGTTGCCAGCAACTAAAGTTGTCCAGTGGGCGTGGGCAAGCAACTTAAAGTTGCTGCTGCAAAAAGATCCATAGGCAACATCGCAACTTAAAGTTGTGGGCAACTTAGTTGCCTAGTGGGTGGTCTACCATATAACCCAATGTAAATAAATCAGGAGCAACAGATAGTTGCTTGAGCAAGCAACTTAAAGTTGCCAAGTGGGAGCTAGGCCTAAGGAATCGAAAAATTGGAAAAAAAACGCAACGTGACGACGATTTTATTTGTTGACAAGTAATTTACATAATGGAAATAAAATTTGCAAGGAAAAATACGATTAATAGATAAAGCAATGAGGCGACTTTCCCTTATTACATCTCGATTTCGAAAAATTAATTTTTTTTAGGGAGATAGGTTTCTCAATAAAAAATTTTCCAAATCTTAAGGTGAGGAAACCCCCCTAAATGCAATTAAAAAATATTTAAAATTGGGTATTTTTTTTTACCAAATTGCACTTTTTACACCAGGAATTTGGAAATGCGGATATCTTCACTGGATAGATGTTGCGGGTTCCTTTAGTGCCGTTGGGGTCAGTGCTGGCATGTTTGACCGGCCTCACGCTCGTCGGAGGATGTGTATCTTGACCCCTGTCAGAACCGCGCATACAAATCATGCCAGGCTTACGTCTCGGTGTTATGACGTTGCGAGAAAGTTTTCTTAACCCACTCTGCCTTGGTTACCTATCTCGCCTAAGTAACCCCTTAATTCGCCATCTTTCACTTAATCATCCCACCCTTTCCACCATCATTAATCCTCATCCTTTATCCTTAAATTAAACACTCATGTCTATATATGTGTGTGTTCAAACATTATAAATTTTACTGCCCATTTAAAAAATAAAATTAATAAAACAAAATCAAAAATAAATAAATTTAAAAAACTACAGAAATTTTGCCAAATAAATGCATTAAATGGTCCACTATTATATGACCAACAATGAACATACTAAAACAACAAAAAAACAATCAAATTAACTCTTGAGTTTACCGCGTCTTTATATCTATACTTCTATACGCAAAGATTATGTACGTTTGAATGCACGGCACTTGCTACTACTGAAATTTGCATTAATCCCCCTCCCCTCGAATCCTTTTCAATATTTTGCTGTGGACATTCCTGTGAGCAAATAAAAAAAAAAAAAGAGTTTAGTAGGAAATCCAAATTTGGTACCTACTCCTGAGTACCTACTTGTTATAGGGAATTTGTTACGATTTACGATGTTCGTCTTCTCGACCTTCGTAAACGCATCCCAGGCACATCATCTATTTATTATGGAGGCATCTGAAATGAAAATGATATACATAGAATTAGAAATAAGTAAACGAAATATAACTAATTAATGATTTAGGAATGATTTTTTTACCTACCCTCTCGTTTTGTTGCTCCTATGTCTACGGCGGGCGACGGCTGCGGCTGATTATTGGGAAGGCAAATGCGGATTCCTTTTGCTGTAGGAAAGAAAAAGAAACTTTGTTTTGTATAGTATTACAAAACTTTTTGTATCTGTTAAGATGTTAAGAATATACTTACCAGAAATTATCCTCTTTTTTGGGAAAATGAACAAAATAATTTCTTTTTCATGGCGTTTACCCAAAAAACGTAACTACGTATTCGTCGTCTTATTGATAGTGGGTGCGTTCATCGGCAGAAATCTGAAAATTCAGTACTGAAACGTAACGTTGAACGCACAAAAAATCTGAAATTTCAGCCAAATGTCATATATTTTTTTTCTGCCATAATCTTGTGTTAACCTGCTGATTTTACTGAAAGTAATATAAGGAAGAATTTTTTTGTCGCATAATAAGTGACTCTGACGAGGAAGTTACTATGTAAGTTGACTGGAAAAAGCTTGTTCGTTGTTTTTACTTGGATTATAATACTTAAGAAAATAGTTGAAGCCACACTTTTCACTGGCAACCAAAAATCTTAACAGTTATTACTCCCAAATGCACGTCTTATTCGCGTTTTTCCACCAAATGTAATTATTTTAAATAAAAATGGGGATAACTTTCACTTCTTGTTAAGGAAAAACTAAAGCCAAAATGCCATGGAAAAACTACTTCTCAATCTTATTTTTTTTATTTTATTCACTTACAAAAAAAACAAAACTTAAAAAAAAACCAACAAGTCGTACCAAACCGACAACAGAACACAAAATAGCTGCATCTACTATTAAGTTCAGCTTCTATGTGCAGATTCTTATTTTTTGTCTTGTTTATTAGCTGTCATCTGAATTTTCAGATGAAAATTTTTATCTGAAAAACGTAAGCAAACGTAACGAAAAGTCATCTGAATTTTCAGATTTTTTTTGACAGCTGACCAATCAGAAGCCCCAAAAATTCAGATTTCTGGATCCTTGAACGCAGGGAGTTTGTTTTTGACATTTCTTTTTTTTTATATTTACTATCTGTCTCGCGAATTTTCAATCTAGTCACACTCTTCTCGCAAGATAATAGAATGGGTGCGTTCATTGGCAGAAATCTGAAAATTCAGTACTGAAACGTAACGTTGAACGCACAAAAAATCTGAAATTTCAGCCAAATGTCATATATTTTTTGTCTGCCATAATCTTGTGTTAACCTGCTGATTTTACTGAAAGTAATATATAATATATGGCGGTCAGCCATCAGACGAATAGGGGGAATAACATGTAGCATACGAAAACATGCACGCGCCGTAACTATTCGGGACTGGTGGAAGTGTGATCATAGCCTCTTCGCGGCGGCCGCTAGAAACAAGCCTTTTAAAAAGACTTGGCTAATATGATCAGGCTGGTTCCTCAGGTTGGCGACAGGTTAATTCCCTGTCCCGTAAAACTAAGAATTATGAGACTGACAACAAGCCTCGGAAACGGACAGATCTCACGACGACAACCTTTGCTATGAAAACGGACACACGATTTAAGAATTTTCTTATGGAACGTTCGCTCGCTCTATAGAGCTCGATCTGTTCAGCAGCTAGCCGATGCCCTGTCAGAATATAAAGCTGACATAACAGCATTACAAGAAATCAGATGGACAGGGAATGGTGTTCTACAGAAGAAGGAATATGACGTATATTACAGCTGTCATACAAAACACCATGTGCTCGGGGTAGGCTTCCTAGTCAGCGAAAAAATGAAGTCTACCATCATCGGCCTTAACGCTATAAGCGAAAGGCTATGCACTCTCCGCGTGCGAGGCAAATTTACAAACATCAGCCTCATTAACTTTCACGGACCTACGGAGGAGTCCTCAGACGAAGAAAAAGAGACTTACTACGAACAAGTCGAGAGGGCCCTCAATGCCTGCCCAAGGTATGACGTCAAAATCATCCTTGGGGATTTGAACGCAAAAATAGGTCGGGAGCCGGTATTCAGGCATTACGCAGGCACCCATAGTTTGCATGAGAACACTAATGACAATGGACTTCGAGTCTTAGAATTCGCGGCATCGAAAAACATGGTCGTTGCGAGTACCAGGTTCCCGCGTAAGGATATCTACAAAGCCACCTGGGTATCACCTGATGGAGTCACTCGTAACCAAATAGACCACGTGTTGATAGACCGTCGCCACTACTCGAACCTGATGACGGTACGTACGTACCGAGGTGCCAATATCGACTCGGATCACTATCTTGTTGGTATGGTTTTCCGAGGGCGGATTGCCTTGCGGAGACGCATTGCATCCGCCGATCAGGTTCAAATCAACACGGCTGCCCTACGCAATGAAAACACCAGTAACATCTTTGGTAATGCGTTAGGACTCGCCCTAGAATCACTCGATTTAGGGAGAGTAAGTCCTGGAGCCAGTATGCTGGGCGTAGATGAGAAGTGGACACGCCTTAAGAATACTGTCATTAGTACTGCCAACTCCATCTTAGGCAGCAGTCGTAGAAATCGGAACGACTGGTCTGATGATGAATGCAAACTAGCGACTGAACGTAAGAATGTTGCGTACCGAGCAATGCAACAATCTCATAGAACGCGGGCACGCGAAGAGGAATATAAAGAGCTCAGAAGAACAGAAAAACGGCTTCACAGACAGAAAAAATCAGCCTGGGAGAAGAACCTAATCTGTGAAATAGAGAACAGCCGAGAGCGAGGTCCGCACCAGGCGCGGAAGTTCTATCAATCCGTCCGAAACATGACGCAGTACACACCACGCTGCACATACTGCAAGGATGGAGAGGGAAATCTGATCACCGATCTACAAAGCATACTGGAGCGATGGGAAGTGTACTTTAATGAATTGCTAAATGGTCAGCTCACAGCAGAGGTGGAGGATCCACTACTTCAAGATGAACACCCTATGCTACCGCCACCAAGCATAGAAGAGGTTGAGAAGGCTATAAAACGGCTCAAACGAAACAAAGCCCCGGGAGCCGATAGCATACCAGCCGAATTATTCCACCACGGCGGGCCAGCCTTACGTCAAGCAATTCATGATATCATAGTGCACGTATGGGAGCATGAAGAAATGCCAGAAGACTGGCGAAAAGGTATCATATGCCCCATACATAAGAAGGGAGATGTCACAACGTGCAGCAATTATAGAGGTATCACGTTGTTGAGTACCACCTATAAGATACTGTCCTCTATCCTACAAGACCGGATAACCCCATACGCTAAAACAATCATCGGCCAATATCAGTGTGGTTTCATTCCAGGCAAATCAACAAATGATCAGATCTTTACCCTTAGGCAGGCGATGGAAAAATGTCATGAATTTAACATTCCAACATACCATCTGTTTATAGACTTTAAGGCCGCCTATGATAGCATAGCCAGGGTAGAACTTTACAAAGCCATGAGAGAATTCGGCATCCCAAATAAATTGACACGAATATGTAGGTTGACCATGACCAACGTAACAAGCCAAGTAAAAATAGCCGGATTGCTATCCAGACCAATCAACATCTTTAATGGACTCCGACAAGGGGATGGTTTGGCATGCCTCCTCTTCAACCTGGCGTTGGAGAAAGCAATCCGTGACTCTGGCACGGCAACAAGAGGGACCATCGTCAACAGGTCCAGCCAGATACTGGCTTACGCAGACGACATCGACATCATCGGAAGAACCGAACAAGCTGTACACGATTCCTTCATCCAGATCGAGCAGGCGGCACAAAATCTGGGGCTGCACATTAGTGAAGGTAAAACAAAGTACATGGTGGCGTCGAATGCGAGAAGAACAGTTGGTCAAACAATCAAGGTAGCGGAGCACGAATTTGAAGTGGTGCAATCCTTTAAATACCTTGGGTCAACAGTAGCAGCCGATAACAATATAGAAGAAGAAATACGCGGGCGGCTTCTCAAATCCAACAGAGCCTACTACAGTCTGTCAAAGCTATTCAAATCCAGAAATCTAACCATAACTTCAAAACTGCTGCTGTACAGGACCATGGTCCTGCCAGTACTCATGTATGGATCTGAGACTTGGGTGCTTAGCAAAAGGCACTGTGACCTCTTAGCCGCATTCGAGAGAAAAGTCTTACGGAGAATTGTTGGCCCCATATGTGAGGAAGGACGATTCCGGAGACGGTACAACCATGAGTTGTACGCAATCTACCTTGAAGCAGACATAGCGACAAAAATTAAGCTCGGTAGACTCCGGTGGGCGGGGCACCTAGCTCGAATGAGCGAAGAGGAACCTGCTCGGAAAGTCTTTTGTGGTACATTCTATGGTAGACGGCAGCGTGGTAGACCATGCTTGCGCTGGAGAGATGGCGTAGACCAGGACGCCCGAAGCCTTGGGGTGCGCAACTGGATGGCGTCGGCTCGAGACCGGGATAGGTGGAGAAACTTGTTGAAAGAGGCCAGGACCGGACCCCGGTTGTCGAGCCGATGATGATGATGATGAATATAAGGAAGAATTTTTTTTGTCGCATAATAAGTGACTCTGACGAGGAAGTTACTATGTAAGTTGACTGGAAAAAGCTTGTTCGTTGTTTTTACTTGGATTATAATACCTAAGAAAATAGTTGAAGCCACACTTTTCACTGGCAACCAAAAAATCTTAACAGTTATTACTCCCAAATGCACGTCTTATTCGCGTTTTTCCACCAAATGTAATTATTTTAAATAAAAATGGGGATAACTTTCACTTCTTGTTAAGGAAAAACTAAAGCCAAAATGCCATGGAAAAACTACTTCTCAATCTTATTTTTTTATTTTATTCACTTACAAAAAAACAAAACTTAAAAAAAAACCAACAAGTCGTACCAAACCGACAACAGAACACAAAATAGCTGCATCTACTATTAAGTTCAGCTTCTATGTGCAGATTCTTATTTTTTGTCTTGTTTATTAGCTGTCATCTGAATTTTCAGATGAAAATTTTTATCTGAAAAACGTAAGCAAACGTAACGAAAAGTCATCTGAGTTTTCAGATTTTTTTTGACAGCTGACCAATCAGAAGCCCCAAAAATTCAGATTTCTGGATCCTTGAACGCAGGGAATGATGGCCGCCGTAGAAAGTGATTTTTGTTTACAAGGCTATGTCGTGGTAGCCAGTACTAAAAAGTATTTGGTTTACACGCACGTGGATCATCTTTGTTTAATGAGGATAGGAGGGGGGTCTATAATTCTTATTAATGGTGTGGATATATTTTATTGGTGGTTAAAATCAAGCCATTGAGCAGTTGATCGGAATTGTGTAACGGGCAGAATTTGAAATTCTGTTTACTTGAACTAGTCATAGTCGTATATGATCCACCGCACGTACTGGACGGAAAAGTTAATCTCTTAAATTGAGACATACGAAAAATCCTATTAATTAATAGTTATCCATATTAAACGACGTTATTTCACAAAAACAAAAAAAGCCATTTAAATAATACCAAAAGTTTTGTTTGTAGAATTAAATTGAAATAATATCGAGTGATTTCTTTACACATACACGGTCAAAAATAAGCAATAACCGACAAAAAATAATTACCTAGTAATTTGAACAAATAAAATAATAAGACAAAAAGAACTAAAGTATAAAAGCAAGTTTAAAATTGTGTTAAATAAAGAAAAACAAATTACAGAGAGTATCTACATAGTACATCAAACCCACAATAACTTCGTACAAACCTACGGAAAAAAAGTGGAAGTTACAAAAAGAAAGAAAAATTATAAAATTTAAACGGTGAGTGCCTTATCATTATATATATTACAAAAAATGTTTAGTTATTTATAAATTTAAAGTTTTTCTTTAGTCGGATTTATATATATGTCTTTATCCAAAGTGAATAAATTCATTATTCATTGCTAGGGTTTGGTGCAGTTTAAGGCGGTCCCGGACTGACATATACCTACATAGTAGTCCTGATCGTCACTCCTCTTTTTTGGTCATACGAGGTGCTCCAGCAGTATATATATTTTACACACGCCATATCCATGTGCCATGAGGTCAAGATTGCCGCATTATCTTTTATTAATATTTAATAATTAACAGCCGTATTTATAAAGAAAATTTAAAGGCTTCGTAACTTTAAAATGCCTCTAAGTTGCTCTTAAGTGCGAAATCGGTATCTATAATCAATTTTCACTTTTAAGCAACGTTACTTAAATGCATCTTAACTTAAACGCCATTCACCGCGTTTAAAGGTTACTTAAAGCCATCTTAAACATATTTTGACATTCGAGGCCAGTGTTTTTTTTTTTTTTTATTTCAGAAATATAGGTATACCTATGTATGTTTGTGGGTAGAATTTTCATATTTTTGCTGTGGGTACCTAATGAAAGTTTTAAGATTTGTGGTTTCCTTTAGTAAAATGAATTGTAAAATAAATTGTTTCGATTTATTAACATGTTTTTCTATCAAAAAGCAAAGGTGTGAATCAAAGAATTGAATAATAGAGTTTATGAACACAAACATAAAAGCATCAGAAACCAAAATGGAATCATGTTTCATTTCGTTTGCATTTAGTATACCAGTTGCTTCTCTTTCTCATAAATACATGTGCTCATCTTTTGTTTGCATTTGTTTGCAAGCTGTCAAAAAACAGCTGAAAAGAACATGTATTAGTGAGTTTTCTCACGTTACGTTACATTTCAATCGTTTAGTTAAGTAGCAATGGAAAATTGATTATAGATGAGAATTTAAGTAACGTTATTTAAAGGCAACTTAAATATTTAAGCAAACTTAACTAAATGACCTCTAAGAGGCATTTTAAGAAAATCTAATAAATTCGGCTGTAAGTTTCTAAAATAAGAAGATACACGTGGGTAATAATAAATATAGTTATATTATACGCACGGTGGATATTTTCGAAGCCCAGCACCACCATAGATAAAGTCAGCTATATACGTAATTATAACGGGTGATTTTTTAAGAGGCTTAGAACTTAAAAAAAAAAAAAAACACAAAAAATTCGAAAAAATGAATGAAATATTTATTTGAATCGATTAATTAATGTTTAAAGATAATTTCATGCAAATGTTGACCGCGGCTGCGTCTCAGGTAGCCCATCCGCTGAGTCCAATTTTGGCATACTCTTTCACACATATCGGCCGGTATCTCACGAATGAATGCATGGATGTTGGCTTCCAGTGCGTCAATCGAAGCGGGCTTGTCCCTATAGACATTAGCCTTGACATACCCCCACAAAAAATAATCTAATGGTGTCAAATCGCACGATCTAGGTGGCCAATTGACCGGCCCGAAACGTGAAATTAACTGTTCACCAAACTCGCCTCGCAATTGCGCCATTGTTTCGCGTGCTGTGTGGCATGTGGCACCGTCTTGTTGAAACCACATATCATGCAAGTCAAGAACTTCCATTTCGGGCAAAAAAAAGTTTGTTATCATCGCTCGGTAGCGTTCACCATTGACAGTAACGCTGCGATTCGCATCATCTTTGAAGAAATATGGCCCAATAATGCCGCCGGCCCATAAACCGCACCAAACAGTGGCTTTTTCGGGATGCATTGGTAGCTGTTGCAATGCTTCTGGCTGATCTAAACTCCAAATGCGGCAATTATGCTTATTTACGTACCCATTCAACCAAAAATGAGCCTCATCGCTGAACACAATTTTTCGATAAAAAAGCGGATCCTCGGCCAGCTTTCCAAGAGCCCATTCACCAAAAATTCGGCGTTGTGGTAGGTCGGCTGGCTTTAGTTTTTGCACCAGCTGTATCTTAAAAGGCTTTACGCCCAAATCCTTCCGCAAAATTTTCCACGTAGTGCTGTAACAAAGGCCTAACTGCTGGGAACGGCGCCGAATCGACATTTCGCGGTCTTCTGTCACACTAGCTGATACGGCCGCAATATTTTCTTCACTACGCACAGTACGTAAACGTGTTGGTGGTTTAATGTCCAACAAAGTAAATTTGGTGCGAAATTTGGTCACAATCTTCCAAATAGACTGCTCAGAAGGTCGAGAATGCCGACCATAAAATGGAAGCAGCGCGCGATGAACATTTCGAACCGAGCACGAATTTTGACAGTAAAATTCAATAATTTGCAAGCGTGTTTCATTTGTAAGACGATCCATGGTTAAATTGCAAACCAAACTGAAGCTGTTTGACAGTGACACAAGGTACTAAACACACGTCAGCTGTCAAAACCAGTGTTGCCAAAACCAAACCAGCTAAAAAATCACCCGTTATATACATAATTGTACCTTGCTGATGCTGTCCACTACCAGATTCACATTTGGACATTTTTTTTGTATTTTTTTTTTTTATGGTGCAATAAGTAAAGATTTTTTTGTTTTGTTAAATTATAGTTATTTTGGGTGTTCTTTTTTTTATAGATTTAGTCAGGTGTAGAGGAATTTTAAAATCATTCTTTCTTAACTATATATGAGTGAGTTGATTTGGTTTCTGCTGATCATTTCCGTTGTCTTTTTTGTGTGTATGCCCGGATAGAACTATCCTTGTTGAGCTCAATGCAGCTAGGGAAAAATCTGATAGAGCAAAATTTTTAACGAATCCAATTCTTCTCGTGTGAAATTCGGAAACTTCGTGAATTCAATTGAATAGTTAGAATTCTAATCAAAACAAGATTCCTTTATACTGAAATATAGATTTCAATTGTTGATTAATTTTTCTCATTTTTTTATAATTATTAATAAGAAATTTGCCTAGGGTTACCACCCAGTATTTTGTTGGTTTTCATATGTTAAGTCATCGAAAATTGTTAAATTCTTTGTTTATTTTTTTTTTTGTTTATAAGGCTCATAGTAAAATAAACTTATTTACTGTAAATTGCACCATTAAGCCTAGTACGCAGATCGAGCTAAAATTCCGCTTCCATACAAAAATCTCTCCAAAATTTAGTCAAGCTAAAATTAATCTTAGCATTTTAGCCGAAAGGTACGCAGCTGCAGCTAAAAAATCAAATGTTCGTTTCTTACTGTACGGTGCCATCTGTCAAAATTGAGCGCGTGAAATAATTGTTTGATACATTAATTCCTAAGCTAAATTGTGACAGGTTTTTTTATTTGTTAGATTCATGTGAGCTTTACATTGTGAAATGAAAATTGAGAAAGAGAAATATTCAAAGACTAACGATTTATTAATGCCAAAGGGAAAAATCTATTTTATTTGGTTGCGTTCTCTTGAAATATTGAAATAAATTTTTTGAAATTTGCTGAATATAATTTCTTTTTAGCGAACAGCTGTTTTTTGTAATGCAATCCCCACAAAAAGCTTATGTCAAAATTTAGCTAGGAGTTTAGCTGGTGTTTGGAGAGAAAAGTGGGAGCGAAATTTTAGCTCGATCTGTGTATTAGGCTTTATGGTTGAAATTTGTGTGTTTTCTTATCAAACAAATAGCCTGATGGCCTTTTGAGTTCTTTTCGTTTCAGGTGATGCTGAAGGTGACTAAAAAAGGCGGTGAAGTGAAAGTGAACTGAGTTGGAGGAGAGGTAAGTTTGAGAATCCATCAAGGGGAAGTTAAATCTTCGGTCACTAACTTCCAAGGCAGGGTGGGTCAGACCAACGCTGTCGTGCGTTTTTCTTTTCCTTTTTTATATATCCGTTGGCATGATTTCTGGAGAGCTCAAGCCGAGCACCCACTAGCATGCCATGTTCATAGCACTCAACAACCAGTATACAAATTTTTAGTCTAATCTCCTCAAGCTTATTACAATTTGCAAGCTAAGATTAATCAAAAGTAGGTAAAATAAATAGTGACTCACCCTTTTTGGTGCATTAACATCCAGCTGACGATGATGCGGCCACAGCATCCAGCCTGATGAGATACCTGTTAAATCTTCTCTTAAATCGCTTATAGAAATATTCAAAAGAATTCAACTAAGTTTACCCTTATAAAAGCGCTAAAACAAGTGCATTTAAGTAGCTAGGCATATAAATGTATAAATATACATACATACGTCCACTACAAGATGTTAATTTCTTTTTCTTTATAAATTACGTTAAAATGTTAAATTATTTGCAAAACAAAATTAAGGCAAATTCAATTGAAATCATTAGATTTTATAAACAATAATAAAAAAAATGAAGTCGACGTCCCGAATTGAACTCAGAACCCTTGGACTAGCGAGCTGACGCCTAGTTGGCTACGCACGGAGGCTTTTATTTGGCTAAGTTATTTCAAAGATTTTATTTTGCTTGAAGTTTCCTCTTTTATTTTCACCTTTACTTGCTTTTCCTACTCAAATTATTATATTTATTATTTTAGTCGTTAAACTGTTTTGGTGTGTTAAATATTTATTTTTCTTACTTTTAAATATTTAGGTAATATTAAAATTTTGATGCAAGTTTTGTTGGATATGTACTTTAAAGGGAAAACTTTCGCACTTATGTGTGAGGATTCTCTTTTGGACATCTCCAACTATGATTGTTCTCCTGTTGACGGGAAAAGTGCCACCACTCATCAACGGTGACAATTTACGGCTTCACACATATACACTTTTCTCCTATTTACACCAAATTATAGGAGAGTAGTGGCTTGTGCATATTTAAAAAAAATAAAATTGAACTATTAAAAATGCATTTCGTTACATAGATTAACACTTAATATCACAGTTTTAAGAAGAGGCAACATTTATAAGTATTTTTAATTAATTCCAGAACTTTTTGTTTTGCAAAAAAAAATTTATGTGAAAATAAAGGACGCATTCGGCAACGTATCTTTAGTGGTCCGGATGTGTTTGTGTTGTTGTAGTCCCTTGTTAAGAAACAGCTGATGCAAAAACAACTCAACGTATCTGAAAATTTTTTGGATTATGGTTTCCCTATCGCTTGACCAGCTGAACGCGACCAATACTCCATTTCAATTACAAGTCAAAGAAATGTCAAATGGTTTACTTAGTATTGCCAGAAACGTATGTTGTGTTGTTATTTTGGGAACTTTTGAGGGAAATTTAAAACTTGCTTATATAAATACAGTGCTAGCACCCAACGTCACTGCGTATAAGCAGTGAGGTATGTATGGAGATTTGTAGGATTTGGGGTGGGGCAAGGTTTAGTGCATGCAAAGTTTCTTCTGCATTCAAAAAACCAAAGTGTACATCTGGCAATACTTAGCACGCAATGACATTTGACATATCATTACTGTCATGACAACTAAAGCTCATTCTTCACCATCTTGGTCTTCTTTATTTATTTCCCATGCATTTTGTATATATAAATGTATCCTAACCCTAAAATTGTGATCTTTGTACCCTTTCACACGAGGAAACTGAGTTGCTAGCAACTTTCAGTTCCTTGGTAAGATGGGCAGAAGGAAAGAGGTGTGAACAAAATCTCCCCCGTCGAGGATTTGAAGAGATTTTTTTAAAATTAAAACTGGCCAAATCATAGCATACGAGAGTATTCACAATTACAATTACGCAATTACGTTTACATATGGTGTTGAAGCTACCTTGAAACTCGCTTCAATTCCTTGTAATCCTGGGTCGTGGTATGAGTGGAGTCGAGTCGAAATTTGAGGAATTGGTTTTACAGATCATGCAATATGGTCTGTTTATTTACATGTTTGTGTACAAATATAGCTTTGTTTTAATATATAAGGGTTGTAAGTGATTGTGTTAATTCAATTGAATTTGTTTTGCATTGAAATAAATACATTAAAGGCTGACCCAAACCAACACGAATGCGGAGCGACGACGAATTTTTTGTTGTTGTTTAGCGTTGTGTATTTTTCATATTTTTTACTATTGTGAATGATTTGCTGCGAATTGCTCCGCATTCGCGTTGGTTTGGGAGAGCCTTTATACAGAATCTTAATACCATTTCAACTAAACTCAAAATGGAGCACTCAACCCAAGTAACGAAAAACCTCGGTCTTATATTCAACCCTATTTCAACTCGAGCTCTCAAACCTGCTTGTAAACGTAGTAAATGCAGCGTTTTTCGTCGTCACGTCACGCCAAGGATTGACAAGTAATGTACATAATATGTCTGTTCGCGTACCTCCCAAAACTACGAATTTCTACGAATTTAGCCCAAAGTTCTGTCAAAGCTCATATAAAAAAAAATTAAATTCGTAGAAATTCGTAGTTGTGGGAAGTACACGAACAGACCTAATGGGTTTCCATTATTACTTGTCAACATAGAAAATTTGCAAGAAAAATTACAACAAATTGAGATTAATAGATAAAGCAATTGATAATCTGCTGTCTGGAATAATTTTTATTTAAATTTTATGATATTTTTTTACAGAAAATTAGTTCTCGTACTTAAAAACGCCGCCGCATTGTGAATTGGGGAACGATCTTATAACTAGAAAAAGATGACAGCGTTTTACGTCACGCTCTCGTCTCGTTTCCTCGTCGCATTGTGAATCAGGCTTCTCGTTTCTTCTTCGCATTGTGAATCAGGTATCAAGCGCAAAAAATGGAATAGGAATACAAAAGAAAACATCAAAAAAGATAGCAGAAAACCCTAAAAAAATCAAGAAAAATAAAGTGACGTCGTCGTTAAACTTGACAATGCAAAAAATTATAGAATTTTTTCTTCAAAATAATTTACTTTAAATTGTATTTAGAAATTAATAAATTGTTGAATATCGTATTACAATGGATACAAGCCAATCAGCGGGGGTATTAAATTCATTTATAACTTAAAAAGCAACTCATATTAAACCATCGATAAAATAATCATAGGTGGACGCTAAGAAAAATACTATCGAATCTATGAGCAGGGAGGAGCTCGTTAACAAATGCAAAGGACTCTTAGGAATTGCAAAACAAGCTAAAAAATCAAAAGATGGTTAATAAATCTGATGAATTAATAAAACAATATTATTTATTTTGTATATTCGTAGAATTTGCAGAAGATAATCAAAAACTTAAAGACCAAATAAAGAATTGTGAGACACAACGTGAAGCTGATAAAAAGTCCCTTCTCACAATGAAAGAAATGCTCGAACAATTTACAAATAATAAACTGGAATTAACTTCAGAAATCAGTGATTTACGTGGAAAAAACAAGTCACTAGTGGAAGAGCAGGCGAGTATTAGGAAAGATAAGGAATTGTTAGCAATTGAGAACGAAGCATTGCGACGCCAAGTCAATAGACTTACAGAAGACAATGAGAGCTTGCTTACTGATATTAATCGAATGGATGAACAATTGAATCAGGTATGTTTTTTTTTTAAAGCGATTTTATTTTACTAGCCTCCTCCCGTTCCATCCTCATGTGTGTCGACATACGACACCACTAACAACTAAGAAAATGTAAGTTTCTCCTAAAGAAAATTCTATGTTTCTAGATTTGAAACTAGCCACCCGGCCCTACTAATAATCAAATTGATACTGAAGACTTATATTTCATTGAAATGGACCATAATGAAATGGACTCTTAATAATAAACCGTACATGGCATGACCTTAATATTTAATTTGACTCTAAATAATGAACCGTATGTGGTATGAATTCCAAAAGAATTAACATTCCGTGTACCTGAGGTTCACTATTTGGAATCCATAACATTATGGTTCATTTCACTGATATATTTATCTCGTTGCTAATTTGATTATGAGTAAGGCCCAGTATATACATTAGAAAAGAAAATACGTACATTGTGAGAATTTGAGTTCTGCACAGTTATGATAAAAATCCAAGTTAATAGTTTGGAATAATAAGTCTTTTCTTTCTTGAAAAACAGACAAATAAGTTTTATTGAAAAATAATAATAAAAATATGATGTTTATCCTACGGCAACATAATATGAACTAAACAGTATTTAATATAAATCAGTCAAGTAATAAACAAACAAAACAAAGGTTGTTTCGATATTCGAATTAAATTACTCTAACTGAGTTAACTTTCGAATTGAATTCGGCCTAGTCCTTTGGTCATTATATCAGCAGCTTGTTCACCAGTAGGAATATATTTTAATTCAACAAACCCCTTTTCGATGGTATCACGAACCAAATGGTATTTAACTGCTACATGCTTCAATCGTTTATGATTTTTAGGTTTTTCAAATGCATTGATACACGATTGATTATCTTCGTTAATAATCGTTGGTTCAATGCTTAATTCTCGAAGTAATTGCTTGATACATTCAGCTTCATTCATTGCTTCAACGACTGCTGCATATTCGGCTTCAGTTGATGATTGACTAATGGTACCTTGCTTATGTGTCGACCAAGTCACTGTGTTACCAAATAACTTGAAAACAAATCCTGATGTTGACTTACAATCGTTTTTGTCTCCAGCCCAATCAGAGTCAGCATATCCCATTAATGTATCAGCGTTTTCATTTTTACGATACTCCAATTTTAAGTTTAATGTACCTTGTATGTAACGCAAAACTCTTTTCGTATGTGTAAAATGCTCGTGCGTGTAGCAACTTTGGAATCTGCTGTAATAATTTGTTGCTGCACATAAATCCGGTCTTGTTGTCAATGTTGTATGTTAAACAACCAATTAATTCACGGTATGGTATTGAATCATTAATTGCACTACCAACTTCTAGTTGTAAACCCTTTTCAATGGGTGTTGTCGCTGTTTTGCATTCGTTCATTCCAAATTTCCTCACTACGTTTTTTCAAATATTGTGCTTGACTCAATTTTATTATTCCATTTTCTCGATCATGTTCTATGTGCATCCCAAGGAACGATTCAACCTTCCCAACATCTGTCATTTCGAATTCTTTCGCAAGTAAACGCTTCACAATACCAATCATGTCTACGCTTTCAGAAAAAATCAACAAATCATCCACTTACAAAAGAATAAAACAACGAATTCCCTTATCGAATTTTGTATGCAAGCAATAATCTGATGCACAACTGTTAAATCCAATGCGTGTAATGAACTGGTTGAATTTCTCGTTCCACATGCGCGATGCTTGTTTAAGTCCGTAAAGAGATTTATTCAATTTGCACACTTTAGAGTCTTTAGCAAAACCATCTGGCTGTTTCATGTAAATTTCTTCGTTCAGTTCGCCATTGAGAAATGCTGCTTTTACATCCATTTGGTAAATGTGCATATTGAACTGTACAGCTATTGCAATCAAAATGCGCAACGTTGGTAATTTGGCTACTGGTGCGTATGTTTCATTGTAATCGAAACCTTCCTTCTGTGAACATCCCTTGGCAACTAGTCTAGCCTTATATTTATCAAATTCACCATTAGCCTTACGTTTAAGTTTGAATACCCATTTCTTCGGAATAGCTTTGCGATTTTTCGGTAATTCACACAAGGTCCAAGTAATATTCTT
Source organism: Dasysyrphus albostriatus (assembly GCA_946251815.1). Classification (NCBI taxonomy): domain Eukaryota; kingdom Metazoa; phylum Arthropoda; class Insecta; order Diptera; family Syrphidae; genus Dasysyrphus; species Dasysyrphus albostriatus. The sequence continues at coordinate 217,573,068 of OX276335.1, read as the reverse complement.
TATTAGTGATTCATACTCATATTCTATCGCCGATTTCCATTCGTGCCAGTCATCACGTTTCCTTGCTTCTTCAATCGATGTTGGATCATTTTCAACGTAGCCTTGTGCAGATAGTGCAAATTTTTTATCGAAGCCCAGTGATTCCGCAAATAAGTTCAAGCGATTTGGTTTTCTACGTTCTCGTTCACTTTTTCGAATCGATGTCTTGGGTGTCTAGCTGCCTCGATGTTACCAGTGCAATCCGTATTAACACTATGGATTTTATTTTTGCAGTTAGTGTATTCGGTATCGCAGCCCTCAAATTCATCTTCATGTTCAGTGCTGTTTTCCGATGGTGCCCCAACAGATGAATTGTATCCACTGGAATTATCAAATTCTATAACCGCTTCTGAATTCGAAAAACCGTTGACTTTTACTCGATTCAAAATTGACTTCTCATTAAATATTACGCTTCGGTCAATGATCAGCTTACCGTTATCAATATCCCAGAGTCGATAGGAATTGTTCAAAGCGTAGCCTATCAAAACACATTTCTTTGCCTTTGGTTCGAGTTTCCTCCATTTTTCAGATGGAATATGACTGTAGCAAATTGAACCAAAAATCCGTATGTTGGAAATGTTTGGCCGTTGACCATACCAGAGTTCAGCTAGTGTCTTATTAATAAATTGCTTCCCAAATGCGCTCGTTGGACAGCAATTCTTGATGTAATTCGCGGCAAGAACAGCTTCATTCAAAAATTTGCGATCTAGACCACTTGCTGTTAACATTGCGAGTACCTTTTCCTGAAGATTTCGATTTAATCGCTCAGCAATACCATTCATTTCGGGATTGCAAGCAACAGTGTAGGAAATCTGAATTCCTCTTGATCTACAATAGTCTTTAAAATCTTTAACTATGTACTCACCACCGTTGTCAGCCCGAACTTTTGAAACTTTACTATTGTGCATTGCTTCTGCCATGTTGACATATTCTTTAAATTTGCTGAATACCTCACTCTTATTCTTCAGAAAATAAATCATTGATGCACGTGTATAATCATCAGTAAATGTCACAAAATATGATGATCCATCATATGCTTTGAAAAAGGTCCGCAGACATCAGTGTGTATTAACTGCAATACTCTTGTCGATCGTATGTTACCCCTTTTGTCAAAAGGTAGTCGTGTTTGCTTACTTAGAACGCACGATTCACAAAATTTGTCATCTGTATTTATATTGATTTTGTCGATGCCATCAACCATGCTATGCTTGATTAATTTCTTCATGTCAAACACATTTAAATGGCTTAATCGATAATGTCATAAATCCTGTGAAACATTTTTTAAATTGTCCTCACCTGCAATTCCAGCAAATATTATGTTCTACGTGAAAAGTCACCTCATACAGTTGTCCACTTGCACGCGCCACAAACTGTGTTTTGCCATTCTTGGATGAGTACGCATAATCACCATCAAATACAATTTTGTAACCTCCCCTCGTTAGTTTTCGGATTGACAGAAGATTGCACTTTAAATCAGGAACGTATAATACATTTGGTATTTTCTTTACAGAAGAATCACCCTTATAAAAAATCTTGATTGAAATATCACCTTGTTGAGTTGCTGTGATTTTCTAATTCTTCTTTGCGACAGAAATATTCATTTGTTCGATGTCAACCAAATGATCGAAATACCGTTTATCATTGCATAAATCATCCGTTGCTCCAGAGTCTAATGTGAACGTGATTTCTATTGAGCCATTGCGTTTCGCCGACAACACTTCTTTTTGAAAAATTATGTTTGGTTCATATTCATTCCTCATACAACAATCTTTTGTTCTTGTATCTGTTCTTAAAGCATCTTTTTGAACATCTTGTATCGCAGATAAAATTGAATGCTCCTTTGAATCATTTTGCGTTGCTTAGTTAGTACTAAACTCATTTTTCAATGAATTTCCCCTCTCAAGTTTTGTCTTTGGCTCTGCATCTGGATTTAATATGACCCTTTTTACCGCATTTAAAACAAACGATATTAGGATTTTTCGCCTGCATTGCTATTTTGCTTAGCAAACACATCCAGTAATCGACTCTTGGCATAGTCCAATGTTAACTTAGATTCATCCATTCCGTTGAGTGATTCAATGAGAGCATAATATCTCTGATTTAACGTGAGAAATAAACTAACAATAAGATCCTGTTCTTCCGGTTTGGCCCCCGCCAAACGTAAATCACGAACAATATTGTCAAATCTTGAAAAATGTTTTTGCATGTCATTACCATCAAATTTCATGGATATTAATTGTTTGCGTAATACCAATTGTCTTGTGATACTTCTTCGCTGAAACATACTCAATAGTCCAATATACATTTCTTTTGCATAAGGTTTATCCATAATGTAAGTGAGCTGTTCATCATTGATCGTTTGCGCAATCAAACTTCTACATTTTACATCTTTAGCCATCAATTGATCTTTTTCGCTGGGAGTTTTTGCTTCTCCCTTCAATGAGTTCAAACCAGCATCGACAAACCTTTACAAAGATTTTTCTTCTAATAACAAATCAAGTCGAAATTTCCATTGACTAAAATTTGTTCCGTCGAACTTCGGAAAAACAATCTTTTCACCGTCAGCCATTTTTATTTTTTTTTTAAATTAGGATATTCTCGAGACTTATTATTTTAGAATGTTCTCCAGACTCTTTATTCACTTACAACCCAATTTACTGAATTTTTATATTTTCATTCTGGGCCCATAACCTGAGAATTTGAGTTCTGCACAGTTATGATAAAAATCCAAGTTAATAGTTTGGAATAATAAGTCTTTTCTTTCTTGAAAAACAAACAAATAAGTTTTATTGAAAAATAATAATAAAAATAAGATGTTTATCCAACGGCAACATAATATGAACTAAACAATATTTAATATAAATCAGTCAAGTAATAAATAAACAAAACAAAGGTTGTTTCGATATTCGAATTAAATTACTCTAACTGAGAGTTTTAACCTGATAACGATCTAAATAATTGTTCTCTGATCATCAAATCCTGGTTTGAATCGAACTTCACCCAAGTTCTGGAGTGGTTTGATCAAAGTACCAATTTGAGCCTTATAAAGAATTTTCGGAGAAAAACAAAATGGACAGTTTCGACTAGAAAAAAAAAAATCCATGCATAAGGCTTCTTTTTGGAATAAACCTAGCAAGAGTAAGAAAAATAACCCCATCCCAATGTGCAGCGCTGATTAATAAAATTGGAAATAGAATGGTCGAAGTAATAACACAGAAGGAAACTCCAACCAAATACTAACTGCAAAAACGTTAAAACGTATAACAAACCACAGTAAATTTAATGTTAATGTTATTGATTGTAGATGGCTTAGTTATATGTCGACTTGGCCTAATGCCATATAAGCGAATATTTCCTAAAACTAAGCTTAAAGTAAAAAATTAATTTCAAAATATAATATACTAGCTGGCCCGTCCCGGCTTCGCTCGGGTATAAACAAAAGTTTCTTAAAAGAAATAACAAAATTAAATAAATAAATAGAACAGAATAAATTATCAGCCTTATTTTGTGTTCCGCACGAAAAATATTTCATACGAAAAAAATTGTTTTCCCCTGTTATTTCAAAAACTGTTATGAGTTCGCCAAAGGTTCTCTTTGCCACAACAGAAAACATTTAGCCTTGAACCCATCCTCTTAGTAAACCTTTTCAAACATAAAACAAAGTAATAAACCCACACCATTTCCTTGTTTTTACCCCTTTTCACTCTACAAACGCAATTTTTTTTACAAAATTGTATGCCTAAGACGATTCTCTTTAAATAATCTTTCAAACAGCAAAAGGATTTTTAAAATCGGATACGTAGTAAACTATCCTTACTCTTCATTCACATTCCAAAGCTGAAAATAAAAAAAAATATCATACAGGCTTAAATTTAATGCAATCATTGTTCTATTATTTTTATGGGCATCTTCACTGTTTCTCGATAAACCAATAATAATAAAAATATATAGCTGATGATGTTTTTATTTTACCAATATCCAGGTTTCTATCTTTACATATTTCCCTGCACTTCTCCAACTCTTCTTTTTGAAATAATTGCTGGGCCATTCTGATGAACTGAATACTGAATTTAATAATACAAAAATAATTAATCGACCCGAGTTAATGTCACAGAGAACAAACTTATTCCAACTTAATTAAATCAGTTTAAATAAAATTGACAAATTAACAAATTATAGTTACAGGAAGAAAACCTGTTGGTTTAGTAATGCTTGATAAAAAGAACGACGTTACCGCTTTACCGAAACCTTAGACATTATCAGAAGATCCTAAAAAAATATTTGTTGGAAATTTGACAAACACAAAATGCACTAAAAATGCATATATGGCAAACTGCTTTACAAAATTTTAACCAAACTGCACAGAAACTTTAATAGACATTCTTAAAAGACCCTACGAAAAGATTTATTAGTATTTTGGCAAAATGCACTAAGAATGCATTTTGCAGTTTTCCCTTTACCGAATTTTGATCAAACTTCACAAAAAGACCACCCTCAATAAGGAAGATAACTGTATAAAAAAATCGAAAAATTGGGCCCAGTCATTATCGAGTTTATCGAGCCCGAACATAGACATTCTCAGAAGACCCTATCAACATGTTTATTAGTAAGTTTATAAAAATGCACTAAAAATGCAATTTGCGGTTTGCCCTTTACAAAATGTTGAGCAAACTTCACAAAAAAACCATCCTCAACTTTGTAAAAAAAAATTGAAAAATTCGGCACAGCCATTTTCGAGTTTATCGAGCCCGAACATAAGGCAACTTCTTTTTATATAATAGATTCTGAATTCCTAATATTAAATACATATTTTGTAAAACAAGTTTATTTAGTTAAAGGACTATTTTTTTTTTTATTTTGAACTAAGTGTTAAGCTTTATTTTAGTGGCTCCATTTCAGCCTATAAATCCGTAAATTTTAAATAAAAAACTCAACGGGGCTGGAGTGGATTTGAGTGGAGAATATTTTTCATGCCGGCAATATATGTACATATGTATATGTACATACATAATATATGTACATAAATTCATTAGGTGGACATATTATTGTGTTTACCCCCATATCAGCCTATTAATACCTAATTTTATAATTTGTATGTATCTGAAATTTCTTCATCGACTACTTTGAAATTTTGAAACATTGTAGAACTGGATAGGGGCGTATTTTGACATACTTAAAAAAAATGCAATGAGGTTGAGGTAAAAGCATAACAAGGACTTAAACTCGAAGAAATGCACAGATATTATTGTAAATTTTCATTTCTAATTTTCAAAATTTGATAGTTTGTGAGTTTGTCTAAAACGTAAAAGTTTATATATATTAAGGGCTAAACAGCAGAATAAGCAAGCATTTTATTTCTTCTTAATCACACAAAAATAATATTTTTTAAATTTAAGTATATTATTTAATTGGTGTAACTCACAAATGTACTCTTTTGTTTTTCTTTTTTTCAGGTCAATATCCTTGGAAAAGAACAAAAACAACATTTAGACCTCCTTGAACTGGAAGTAGAAAAACTTAAACAATACGAAGCTTCTAGTAAAAAACTAGCCACAGACTTTCAAGATTTAAAACATGCCCATGAAACACTCAGCAATTCATATAATCTTATCCAGGAAGAGTCACAAGCTTTGACTGTAAAATGCCAGAACCTTAAAGAAATGAACTCCGAACAACGCATCAAATTCCAAGGATTAAGAGATAAATTTATTGAAGTTCACAAAAAACTCAAACAACTAAAGGAATGCAAACGGATTTTGGTCGAGAGTCACCATGAATATGCCGATTCGATATCTAGATGGCAGTTAGAGATTATGCAAGCATCAGAGCAACTCTGCAGTCTTATACAGAGCTTGACTAAAGAAAATACAGATTTAAAAAATGAAATTCAAATTAAGGGAGAAGATGTAGGGATTGTCTTAACCCAAATGCCTATATTAATTGAAAACTGTGAAAGGGCACTTGTGGAACACCGTCATCAGAATGCGGTTATTAATGAGCTTAAAGAAGAAAACGATATATTAAAAAAAGCTACTGATTTCCAAACAAATTCTGGCGATGAAGTGGACCATGATGAATGTAAAAAAGAAGATTTGCAGGACCTTGCGCATTTTACAATCGAAAACTTAAAACTTAAGGAGGAAGCTGCGAATACTAACCTTGCTGTTGAAAATGAAATAAAACTGCTTCAATCCGAAAAGTTACAGCTTCTGGAAAAATTAGAAATAGCTGAAGTAAACACTCGTGAAACTGAAAGCAACATCAATGCTCTCAGATCCGAAGTTTCAAACCTGACAAAAAAGTTATCCGCAATAACAAACATTAAAGAGAAGTTAGAACAGGATGCAGCCACAATCCAGCATTCAGTCGAAAAGGAAATAAATCATTTGAAGGTATAGTAAACTTTATTTTAAATAGATGTTCTTCTTTTCAATTATTTTAAGAATAACCACCACCATTTAAAAACATTAAGACCCCTACAAACTAATGCCGGATTTACACGAGCGACAAATTGTCATGATTTCTTCCATTTTATCACTATTAATGACATAATCGTGTAAATGAATTAAAAATTTGCCATAATATTCGTTGTAATGCCACAAACTAAGAAAAAATTAAATTAAAATATTTATTGCAGGTCGAAAAGGCACATGTTGAAGAAAAACTAACTAATGCCAATGAAACCCTTAAGTGCATGCAGTCAAAAATACATAAACTTGAAGCTGAACTCGCCAATACTGCTAGTGATTTCGAAACAAAAACGGACAAGAATATAACTTCTTCATATTTACCTATCTTGATTGAATGCTGTGAAAAGGCATTGTTCGAACAAAGACAACAAACCGAACTTATAGATAGGTTGAAGGGTAAAAATATAGATGAAGAGTACAGTGAAGAACTCATGTCTAAACTAACCAAAGAACATGAACACCTCAAAAATACAAATGAAAAGCTTAAAGAAGAACTTTTCAAAGCCAAACATCATGACGCTGAAATTCAGGATGTGCTTAAACTTAAAAACGATCTCACTGCCAACAACCAACTCTGTGAAGATCTTCAAACAAAGTTGGAAAAACAAGAACGGGAGAATACTGATTTATTGAATGAAATGCGTGAGTTGAATGAAGCTCTTAAAGGCCGGGGAGATGTTATATCAAAGCAACAAGCAAAACATCAAGAAATGATAGCTGAAATGAAAAAAACTTCAAATGCCTTGTCGAAGATTGAAGATGATTTGCAATCGAAGGAAACAATAATCAAAGAGAAAGAAACAAAAATCAGTAAGCTTAGCGAAGACAATAAGTCAGCTTTGCAAGAAGTCAATCGTTTGCAGAATTCTTTGCGTGAAAATGAATCCAGAATTAAACAATTAACAGAAGAGATTACGGCAATACGAACTCAGTTGGACAACCATGAATCCCAAAGTGAAGCCCTTTCAACATCCACAATATCAAGAGCTGAGGAATTCGCACGATTGCGGGAGGTCGATGAAAGCTTCGAAGAGAAATACAACAAACTTCGAACTTTAGCTGTTAAGATGAAGAAAAAATCTCATGAGCAATCTCTCTGCATTGTTGAGTTAGAGAAACAAGTTGCAGAGTCAAAAACGATAATAACAGACATGACTGAGAAAATATCCTCGCTAGAAAGTGAACAAGAATCGTTGCAAAAAGAATTGAAGTCTTGTAAAAATCAAATTGAATCTTTGAAGACAGAAGTGGGAAAGTTAAAGGTTTCGAAGAAGCAAAGTAATGTTTTAAATCTTGAGATTGAGGCATTTGAAAAGTCTTTAAATGAAACCAGTGCTAAATTGATAGCAAAAGCAGCTGAATATGACCGCATGTGTGAAACCCTTCAAGGCAAAGAATCAGCTATTGAGACATTAAAAAAAGAAAATAAAATTCTTGAAGAGAGCAAAGAAAGTGAAATTTTCCATGCGGCTGAACTTAAAACACAGATCGACAAACTTCAGACTCAGTTAAAGGATGTCGTACATAGTAAGCATGAAACTGAGGCGAAGCTAGATGAGTGTTTGTATGAAAAACAATCGCTACAATCAGAGTTAGAAGAACTTAAAAATAATGCATTGTCGCTATCTAAGAAACGTGACGACGAACGAGCAACATTAAACGAAGAAAAAGAAAACCTTGTTCAGAGAATTAACTCCTTGGAAGTCGAATTAACGGAGTCAAATAACCGAATTACACTTGCCGAACGGTCGTTCCAAGATCTCCAAAGTGAATTTGCCAATTACAAAGTAAAAGCTCAGTCAGTGCTTCGTCAAAATCAAACAAAAGAATCCTCGAAGGAGCGGGAATTAGAAGAGGAACTGAGACTAGTCAAAGAAGAACACAAAGACTTATCCGAGCGCCATCAAACATTCCTAGAAAAATATCAAGCAAGTGAAAAGGTAATCGATGAGCTCCAAGAAGACCTCAGATGTCTTAGAAATCGCAACTCTGAGTTACAGAGTGCAATTGCAGAAATTCGTCAGCAGTCAGAAAGTATTGCGCGGGAGAATAAGAAACAACTCGAAACATATCAAGAAACCTTAAAAGGGCATCGTGTACAGATTGAAGCATTAGATTCGTGTCACCTCCAACAAATGCAAGAACTGCATGTTAAGTACAATCGAGAAATCGCTGACTTAAAATCAATGCAGCAAAAAGACTCAGAAATTATTATACAAAGACCGCATGAAAAAAACGAGTTTATTCTCATGGAACGTGAGGATGCTGAAGGATCGGAGGCTGAAACAACACAGACTCCAAAATACCTGCAACCGAGAAAGAGATCTAATCATGATTTAATTCCACTGGAGGAATTGTTAAGTTCGCCAATAGTTGATAGCACATATCCAATTCTAGAAAGAAGAAAATCCTTATCACCATCAATTGAATTGCAGGAGACAAAGGAACGTTTAATGAAGCAAGAAAGTCGCGTAAGACATTTAACTTCATTATTGGCAGAGAGCGAGCAAGACTTGGCTAGGCTAACGCAGTTGAACGAAATGCTAAAAGAAGAAGTCCGAAGACAAGAAAGAACGGTTGAAAGAGAAAAACATATGCATAATTCGGAATATCTGAAGAATGTTGTTTTGAAGGTAATTAATTTTGTGAAGAGTTGATTTAATTTATTTTTTTTTTAATTCTATCTCAGCAATTTATAACTGAAATATTAAATCGATACCCTCCCGACATTTTTAAAAATTAAAATTAAAAAAACTCTCTATTCAGTTATTTATTTGTGTATTTCATAGTAATAAACGGATTTCAAAAGGGATTTTGTGTTGAAAATTCGGTTTCAAATCTGCATTTATTTAAATACGAAAATGAATAACTGAGGAGAGGTTTTTTTCGATGCCTTAATTTTTTTTTTTTTAAATTTCTCTTAAAACATTCTTGCGGATAGGTATCGATGTTATCTCTTAAATCTGAATATAAAAATAAATCTAGCTTATTTCAACAGTTTGTCTCTCTCAACAATGGTGATGAAAGAACTCGACTAGTACCTGTTCTAAACACAATTCTGAAACTAAGTCCTAGTGAAATAGAAATGCTCCAAAATGTTGCGAAAGGAAAAGGTAAGCTTTTTGTTTTTAACATACGCTTGAATTCCTAATTATAATGTTTTTTTTACTCTTTTTTAGCTTTGGATAACAACAATCGAAGCTGGGGAAGCTTTTTGCCCAGCTGGAACACTAGTTAATACAATAAAAAAAGCAAATTGAAAGTATTTTTCGCTAAAGATTTCAATATTTAGTATTTTTTGTCAAACAGTAAAATTCGTTATTTGATTAAAATAAATTATTTTAAAAAATATTTGTAAATTGTAGATCTAAAAACTTGTAAATATAATAATCAATGTAAATAATAAACAAAACCAATAAACATTTATGATATAAACTTAATTTTGTAAAAATATATTTTAAAATCTTTATATTTATTTTAGTGGAAGTAACTTACAGCCAATTTCTTCTGAAAGTTAGTTAGATAGATTAGTCACAACTTCAAATGAATGAATTCATGCAGCTCTTTGATATTTGTATATTTAATTTTCTTCTTTTATTTAATTTTCAAATTAATACATAATTTCAATTACATTTCTATTTGATTTTTTTAGTTATAAAGTTCAAAAAAGTTATTGCGATTTGAACACACAAGCAATTTTGTTCTTCTTTCAGTCAATTTGTTACTATAAAACTTTCACTTAAATCATAATTATTTTAAAGTTAATAATATATTTATATCAGTAGCCGGTTTTTATTATCAATTTCAACCCAAATAGACCACATAATTTATAAGCATTTACAACAACACTTGATCAAGACCATATTTTGTTAATAACATATAACTATGTATGTATGTTCATTTGATGATCGGTATGGTTCATAGTTGATTATAAAAACAGCTGGTAACATAATACACAATAATCATGCTAAAAACTGTAAATACTATTGCCAAACTCCAGCATAGTTTCCAACTAATGTTGCAGGAAGTGGGCCACCAGCGGCAAATAGCCGCATACCAGTACTATCATAGCAATGTGTATAAATTGCAGGAACATATTTAACTTGGAATCCATCCATTTCATCCTCAGGATACTGAAAGAAAAATAAATAAAAAAATAGATAAATTTAGAGCAATGGCTGCGAGTTATTTGTTACCTCTTTTCTTACCACAATGCCTTTGCTACATTTTAACGCAACTGTTCGTGATGCATTGACACTGCTTTCAAGGTACTTGCCAGCTCGTATATCATAAAATAGGAGCATTCCCAAGCCTGTGCCAACCGTTAGTAGATTACCTTCAAATGTAGTGGCACGTATTCCGCAGCCGCTATAACGTGATGTGATCTTTTTGATTGTCTGCAATGTTGAAAAAGAAGAGCGGTGCAGTTGAGTATTACAAAACAAACAGCAAAAACGAAAATGATTGAGAAGTCGTCCCACCCAAACTACATACAGTAACTGTTTAGTAGTAAATCGGCAGAGTTATAAGAGATTGACATCTTTTGCAACGCAATCTTTATTAACATCAATGCAGTTTTTCATTAAAAAGTTTGCAATATTTTTTTGTTTCCAATTTTTTGTCATCATCAACTAACTGCAATCTTTTGATAATTCATGCATTTGTTTAAGTCTTTTGCATACTTTGATTTTTGTTAAATACTTTTGCATTTTTTTAAGTCTTTTTATTTCCTTGAATTCTTCGAAATTCTTAATGTTTGTTCAAAAATCTACACAAAATATTTTACCTAAGACATTTTAGGTAATTATACATATCTTATTTTAAAGAGCGCACGTTAGTATTATGGATACTAAAACGCAAAAAAATTCAAAGATTCAAAACAATCGAAGAACGTAAAGACTTTAATAGAATGCATGCGTTCCCAAAAGATTGCAATGAGTTGATGAGTACCAAAGTTTGAAACCGAAAAAAGAATGGAGACTGCATTTTTTAAAGTCGCATTTTTAAGAAAGATTGTAAAGAATGAATGAATTGAATGGGAGATTTAAGACTGCCTCAGTAAAGATTGCAATCTTTTACAACCTAGTACTTCATAAGAAGTAATAACCCTGCACCACTTCTCCAGCAGACCTTATTTGAAAGGTAGACTTTTATAAGCAACCACATACTTGTAATGTTCGTGCATCTAATAATATTGTGTACGATCTACATCCAACTGCATACAGCCCATCGTTGTGGTATGCTATGCTGACATTATCCTGACAATTTGGCAATTTTCTAGAGAGCTTTTGTTTGAAAGTTTCTGCATTGAATATGTGAATGTATCCATTCAATGAGAGCGCAGCTATTTCCTTGAATTCCTTGTTGAAACAAAGCGAACGTATCTGCAAAATAAATTACGACAAAAATGCAAATTAAGTTTTGCGAAGCCTTTGCTTTCTCACTCTTTGTGCAGTTCTACAAGTATTGACGCAAAGGGGATTGATGGTGGCGAATGTTGGACAAGCCTCTTTCCCACCATCAGGAAAATCCATGTAATCCTCATTGATTCGCCAAATGGATAATTTGGAATCTTTCGAACCCGAGACTAAAAATTGGTCGTCAAGCCAGCACATTCCCATTATCAAGTCTCGATGGCCGTTCTCACCAACACAAACCGGATCAAGTGTGGGTAATCGATAGACAGCAACGTCAGCCGAGTTTCTTGCTCCCGTGGCCAGGAAAGTACGACTTGGGTTTATTTCAATTGCATGGAGACCACCTTGGACTTCAGGATGGTTAGCACGATTATTTGATAATGTTGGTATTGCATCCACACGTCGCATATTGACGTCGTATACAAGTAGCTGAAAAATAGAATTTTAAGCAATAAAAAACTTTCTGGATTTGGAAATGATTGAGCAACCTTATTGCACTTTGTCCCGAAGACAACCTGTCGATTGCTCAGCCACTTGGAGCAAAACACCTTATTAATGTATCCTAAGTTAATTTGAGTTTCACGAAGCATGTCGTGGGTGAGAACATATCGACTGGCATGTTCAAAATTCACTCCTCTCGTCTACAGATAAGTCTAAATTAGAAAATTCAGAAATTCATTTTAGAATTTCATTTTACCTCATCAAAGCTAGACTCCCGACTACGTAGATAGTCCGTCAAATTAAATGATGTATTCAGAACTTCTTCTTGTTGCTGCGGAGTCTCTTCGTCACTGCCCGAATCATCGTAGGTGACAAAATCATCGGGTTTATCTGGCTTGCGACGTCGTTCTTGTCTTATGGACCAAGGAAATATTTCAAGGACCAATCAAATGCAATATCCAAACACTCATTTACTTACCTCAAAATTCTTGCCTTTGCTCGGCGCTCCTCCAAACGGGTAGGGATGTGGCAGGATGGATAAGTGCCTACAACACTTTTTCTTATGGTTTTTACCATTGAATTGAAACATACCGTATTCTTGTTCCTTATTTCGAACATTTTTTTGTCTTAAGTGAATGTTCTTTTGATAAAGAACTTGTTAACTCTTTGTAAAATTAATTTTGATTTGTGTGAAGTCAATAATTATTTTATATTTATTCCTTTTCTTTTTCCACGAAAAAATAAAAAGAATTTGTCAGTCTTTCTCTGAACCATCCCTTGCCATTGTTTTATTTATGTCATACATGACTTTTGGGTACATATACATTTTGTACAGAGATGTTTGGTGATGTGAAGATACTGCCATATCAAAATAATAGGTGTGTTGGTTAACATGAAATTTCTTGAAAATTTTTACAATTTGCTGTTAGAAGCCATAGGATCATTGACCTACTATGTATATATGGACTGCCAGGAGCCAACTTAACTTCTGTTTAGTCTATTACTATAAGCCACTAGCGCTGTCGTCAAATAGGCGGAAGACATGTTGTAACTTTTGACAATTGAATTCAGTATTTTTTGTTAATTTATTATATTTTGAAAAACAATAACAACAAACAAATGAATTAAATTTTAAAAATTGTTTTGAAACCCATTTATTAAAACATTAATCGACTTAAGTACAGACTGATTTTTTTTCTTCTCTGAATCATTAATTGCATCTTCGGTGAATTGACACTTGAATAATTTCTTCAAAAATTCGCCTTTCCCTTGGAGAAGGAAAAAAACTGTTAAGAGAGGAGATTCCTTTGTCCTCAGATATTTCGACTTAACATATTGCAATTCTTTGTATCATGTTTTGATGATTGTGTGATGATATTTCCGGTTATTAGATATCAGGACCGTGGGAAGGTTTAATACCTATCCTATAACTTAGAATTTCTCTATGATTGTTTTTCTTACGTATTTTTTTAACAAAATAAAATAATCTACGTCTTTTTCAATAAAAATAATACTAAATATTTGACTTTGATTGACAAATATGATACAGTGATAGACAAAAAGAGACGTAAGGATAGTTGTTTTGTTCGCCACATATTCGACAGGAGCTCTTATGTTGCTAAGGAGAAGCTGAACCCCTATCTATAATAAGTCAAATATAGTATCAAAAAACAAGAAAAAACAAGTTTGACATTATAGTTTTTCATGAAACAGCCATTCACAATTTTCGATTCTTTTTGTTATTTTCTTCCATTTTATGAAAGTACCTACCCAACTAACAATTTTGCTTCTATGTTGATGCTTTTCGTTTTCATTCAACCTTTGCATATAAGCATTGAAAAAAACTCCATAGAGTAAAAAAGGTGACCTTTTGTCACTCCTATTGTACCTTTATGGAGTTAATTATAATAGTATTAAAGAAGTTCACATTAAATTCAATTTAAAAAAAATTGTTGCTGGAACCAGGAATCGAACCCGTGGTTACTTCATAACAGCGTTATAGAGAGATTAAAGAAACATTTGTACCAGAAAATATTTAAGGATTCAGTAATGCTCCAATAAGGTATTTACTTTCTGTCAGAGGGCTTAATTGAGCGCTATAGAAACAAATAACACTTTAATGTCTGAAATGCGATTTTATTAGTTGGGTAAATGGATAAATTTGATACATTATGAACAGTTTGTACTACCACATTCAAAATTATATCAGTCAAATAAATTAAAAAATAATTTGACGGTATCCATACGAGCTTGACGTGAGACGACTAATTTTGATGTCTTTTATTTGTATCTCACTCTTATCTCTTGAAAAGAAAGTGAAGCAGAAGTTTTTAAATTTCATCAAAAATTTTGCCTCACTTTGCCATCGCCTTCTTTTCAAGAAGTAGAAATGAGATACGTCAAAATGAGTCACCTCACGTGAAGCTGGTATGAACCACCAGATAATTTTGAGATTAGAATTTTATATTTGATATGACAGAATTTCGTCAGCTGTTTTTAATTTTTTTTGAAAGCATTCAATCGAGCTAAATATATCAGTAAAATAAGCCATTATGTTATGGATCCCAAATAATGAACCATACATGGAAATGTTAATTTTTTCGGAGTTCATGCCACATATGGTTCATTATTTAGAGCTAAACTAAATATTAAAGTCACACCATGTACATATGTACGGTTTATTGTTTTGAATCCATTTCATTATGGTTCATTTAAATGAAATATTTAAGTCTTCACTAAATTTGATTATTAGTAGGGCCCAATGACTCTTTTCAAATTTTCATGAGTGCGAAGAAGAAAAAAAAATGGCAAAGCATTTAATTCTTAAAAGAGTCGGATTCAAAGAATCATCGTGTAATAGTGGTCATTGATATACTCGCTGAACGTTCCCCAAAATGAATTCAAAAATGTCATCACTGAATTCACTTATGACATTTTGATTTTATTCTATTCTGTTTTTTTTTCTTGTGTGTGAGAAAGAACTTGAGAATTGATATTTAGGAACAAAACCAATAAAATTATAAAAAGTAATTTTGTTGCGCACCGCACTCACATAAACAATCTCAATTCATATTCAATTATTCATATTTGCAATGCAAAAGCTATTTCGTCATTAAGGTGAGTTATAATATAATACCAATGCATTAATCTGTCGTAAAAATTTCAATTTTCATTTTGTTTGACCGTCATTACACTGTCTCATGTGTCCTTGAAAGTGCCAAGATTTTTTTTCTCTGAAAAGAATCACAGGAAATTGAAAAAAAAAAAAACGATTGAATAACCGCAGTAGTCGAAAAAAAACTATCGTTTGTTATAGACTTCTCGTAACATGGTACTCAGTGTTCTCCTGCGTCGGAGTGCAAAACTTGGAAATTCATTGTCAATTCTGCAGGTGTTGTCTCCCACAGTTGCTGCCACTTCCGTTTTTGCCTCAGCTTCATTGCCATCGTCGTTGTCGTCCTCAATCAACAGGCAAACTATTTTATTTTATTCTGGTAAGTATAAAAGAAGCCCAAATCTTCGCACCCCATCTATCGTCTGTCCGTCTTCAACTCCCACATTAATCAAAATCTATCATCCATAATTTGTGTCTATTAGATTTTACTATACGCCTAAACTAGCGAAAGTTTGCCACCATCGTACTAATTTATTTCGTAAAGAAAAAAGAACTTCGTTAGTTTTTTCATCACTTGCTCTAGTTGGTACGCGACACAGTGAGGCGTTCAATAGGCCCATAATAAGCAATCGAGGGGGGAAGCAGAGTGTTTGTAAGGCAGGGCGCATCATGCTCACCCCATTCGGTTTCTCATCGACCTGAATTTAATTGAAATTATATTTTTGTTTGTTGATAAAAATAAAAATAAAATAAGAAGCAGATAAAACATCCACACGGTAGATGTCTAAAAATAGACACAGTTTTCTACATCGCGCGCATAACAAGTGCGGAGCGGACATACTTCAGTGGCTTCCTTGTGCTCGCCCTTCTGTTTGTATCTGTCCCCATCTCGCCTAATATAAATTTAATGCTAGATTTGGATTTAATCAGGGGCGGCCTCAGTTGTTCATTATTCTAACTACCTTAATTTAAAGATTAATGCAATCTCTAGAGTCGATCCCATATGTAAATCAAGCTTTTAACTGAATCGGTGAATGAGGGAACAGTACAAGCGCCAAAATGAATGAGCTGAAAATGTCAAAATATTCTACATTCGTAAACATTCAAATCAACAAAATAACAGTACATTCGAAAGTGGAATTCATACTAAACTACACTACTCTGATCGCTCACTGAGTGACAGAATAGTACAAATCCGGTATTTATACTTTTCTTTCACTTAATCGCTGCTATATGAAATTAAAGCTTACCTGTTAAAGCAATCAATTACAAGATTATTAATCAAAATAATTGGTGACACGACACATTACAAATCGTGGAAAAAAATTCAAACATTTAAAAATTAATAAAATAAAAGACAATAATAACTGGAGAGACTTTGGAGTTATTCTGCTGTATACCTACATTATTTTCATAGAAAACAACCAATAATTATAATCCAGAATAATACGATTTACTCAAAGAACTGCCATTTCTAGCCTATTAGGGTTTATAAAAAAAAAAAATGTATTGAAACACATTTTAACTGTATTTTTTTCATATTGAGTGAAAGAACAGTACAAGTATAGTGTCTTTCAATATTCAATATTTCTTTTCCTCGAAAACTTTAAATCTCTCATACAATATTATACCAATAAATTATTTGTTTTTATGCGATATAGTTAATTCTGTTTTTCTCAAAACTATCATTTTGTACTTGTATTTTTCTTCCACTCACCGGTTCAATTATATTCCTCTTAGATTGGTAAATTCTCTTAATTTTTTTAATTAGTTCTTAAACACCGTTGATATCAAGCATTTTAGTGTCCAAAGATGTGTCGTAAAAGGTAAAAAAAAATTATTAAGAAAAAAGTGTGAAAGGACTTGAAAAAAATAATAAAACCATTTAAAATAAAAATCTGAAAAGTCCGACCCTGGACTAATTTTTTTGATGCCCCTTCCAAAACAATAGTTCTCTATCTTAGACTTTTTTTATGTGTTTTTTGTTTTTTAGTAGTATGTTGTTGAATTTATATGTTTATATGTTCTATTAAAGCTTTTAGAATCAAATCCTTGTTGAACATGTCATTTGAATGTGATTTATTTGCTTATTCTTTTTGTTTTATAAGTCTATTATATGAGTTAAGACGTTCGGGTGCGAAATAGTTTACAAAACACTTTAATATCCCGTCCCTCAAGTGAAACGTTTTTGAGCGATTCTTGTATGTCATCGAGAGATTAAATCCAAATTTATAAACAGTCATCATTCAAACGAGATAGACCGTGTATTTATAATAGAAAAATGTGATCATGAGATTACTTAAAGAAATCACACGATAATAGAGAAATAATGTTTCTACCTTACTAAAGTAAAGTTGTGTGTCTGGAGAAGAAATATTTTCTTTAGTTAGAATTGAAGAGGCGTCTTTGCTGTAAGTTGCTAATTCGATTTGCTTTTAAGCAAATTATTGGGAAGTTTTGGTTGTTCAGCTGTTTTTCTGACGGTAATTTCTTAATTATTGTGATGGTGCATAGTAAATCGTATAACGGGAATAGAGTAGCTGGCGAAGTTGTATTTCTATGTGTGATAACGATTACATTACATTGAAATTAAATTAGAACAAACACTTAAGGCCAAATCACGCTGATGTGTCATTCATAAAAAAAAGAGAAATAGTATTGAATATGAAGAAAATTTGAAAAGAAAATTTAATTTAATTGAATAAAATAGAATAAACTAGAAAAGTAGTTTTGATAAGTTATCCGACACGAATAATTTGTTCAAGTAAGTAGAGACAAAAGGTGGGAATTGTTGTCTTGTAGACTTGTCACCTGTTTTTATGTGTCTGTATCTGATAGCTTATCAGAATTGTACTTAGACATTGTGAAACAAGGGCTTACTAAAGAAACTTTTTTGGGAAATTATTTATATAAAAATTGTGTTTTTCTCTCAATTTAAATAAGTTTAATCTCATATGAAGAGTGAATACTGTCCTAAACCCTGAATTTTATCGAAGTGGAAAGAGAACCCTTTACTTTTAATTTTACATAAACGCCTGTTGTCGTGTCTCTAGTCTTGTCGTTTTATTGTTGTTTAAGTTAACCGTAATAAGGGTGATTAACTTCGTTTTGTATCGAAAGTTGACATTTTAAAATTGTGAGTTTGGTTTTGGATCAAAAGGTGGCAAATAAAAAATTGAAACTGAAAAAGTAATAAATAGGTAAGGAAAATATAAATAAAGGGTGATAAAATTTTAAGGCCCGATGTTGATTTTAAATAAAACACAAATTATTTAGGAAATCATTGTCATTTCTTTTTATAATGCATCTGAACGTGCTCAATCACTCTTGGATTATCATTCCCCCAAATGCTGCAATTCTGATTATTGACGAATCCACTGAGGTTAAAATGTGCCTCATCACTGAAGATGACTTTCTTCTAAAATTGATCATCCATTTCCATAATAAGCATGAATAACTTTAACGCGTTGCTCGATTGTGTATCTTTCCATGGTTCAAATTGAGTTAAGTGCCTTTCACATGAGCTGCGAATAACGAACTGCGAATTGCGAATGGTCGCGTATTTTGACATATCTTTCACATGACTGTACGCCTACAGACGCGAATTGTCATACAAAATAAGCCAGTAGAATAGGTGCTAAAAGAAATTGAGGTTAAATTCGAGCGAATTTTTCATTCGCAGATTTGTGGAATGCGTCCTGATGATGTGGATTGCGAATAAGTGTTTGACAATTCGCAGAAAATATCTCGTTGGTCGTGTAGAAAATATAAAAATGCTAAATTTAACAATTTAAACTAATTTAAGGCCGTGTTTTCTTTTAAAAACTGTAGATATTACTACTAAACTGCGATTACTTTTTTTAGTCGCTGCGACAGAAAATCGCAAGTGCGTTCCAAGCCTTACAGGTTTTTTCTTGTTTAAGTATACTACGATATGTTTTATCAGGAAAGTTTTAGATTCGTAAAAAAGCCGAGATGAAGAACTTACCTTTTTTCAAATTTTTTGGACAGAGGCCTTAAGAAAAATTAAATATTAGTTTATTTGAATATATTAAAAGAAAAGGTTTGGGCTAAATATATTTTTTTTTTTCAGTTCTTGTTCGTCTAAAATATTTGATATATGTACATGTTTATTTATATAAAATATTGGAAAACCAAATATTTTGATTTAATAAATTCAACTTCCGCAAAATATCAAACTTTATCCTTTGTTTTGATTTCAAAACTATTTCACAACATATTTTAGCTTTTAATTTGTATCTACTTATTTTAACAGTCTTGTTTATAAGAATTTAGATGTCTTAAAACTGTTTTGTAAGTTTTAGCAAAAATGCTCTCTTGGGCTGCCTATACTTTAGTTTAAAGGCATTTGTATATCATATCTTATTTACCGGATAGTATCAAATCATTATAGCATGCGCAAATTTTTACATTTTCATACTGATTAAGAGTCCAACCGTCAAACGAAAGTCTGTAGTATATGCGAGGCCTCTTACTGTGTAGGAAATTTCTTTCAATTAACAGATCAGTATGTGAAACATGAACAAAAAATTAACAAGAGGTCAAAAGTACTATCGATTTCCTAATTTATAAACTACGAAAGAAAATAATAGAGCAATCGAATTCCTATAGCTCTTCCTTCAAGTTAAACTTTCTTTTTCTGCATTCAAATCTGATTGTATGATTGTAAAGATAACATATTTTGAAATCTCTTGCTTATTCTAAAACCAAGCTTTTTTGTACGTTCTATTCTTAATGCAGAGAACAATACAGGAAAATTCAATCAAACAAACAAAATGGACAAAAAAGTTGTGATAGATAAGAAGGATCTTAAAACCCGACTGACTCCCTTACAATACCAAGTTACCCAAGAAGCAGCCACAGAACGTCCGTTCTCAGGTAGTAAAGTTAATTTATCTTTTTATTTTTGTATTTCCATTAAATTCTCTTGCCTTTAAGGTTGTTACAACAAACACTACGAAAAGGGTGTATACCAATGCATAGTGTGTCATCAGGATTTATTCAGTTCGGATACAAAATATGACTCGGGTTGCGGTTGGCCAGCATTTAATGATGTTCTCGACCAAGGAAAGATTACACTGCATAAAGACGCAAGTATTCCAGGTAAGAGGAGTTTACTGACATTTGTTGTTTTTTGTGAGTTATATTTAGACACAACAGAACTAGACAACCACAACCACTGTAAATCACTTCAGACCACCACTATAAAAAAAATTGTTTTTGTTGACTTTTTTTTTCATTTGAAATTTAATTTCGATTTGAGGTTGTTGTATTTTAGAAATAGTTTTATTTAAGTTCTGCAAATTTAACAACATTGTTAGCTAAGTTAGCAAACATCTCAACTAGTGCTATCAACTTTTGGTTTTATAAAATGATGAATTATTCGTATCGAGTGAAAAACTTGATTCCGTTCATTCAACTCACCCACCTTCCGCCTATGTTATGCCAGCTATAACGCTTTCGCGACCTTCCTTGCTTCACTACTTCAATGGTGCCGTGGGAACCGGCGAATATTTACAGAGATGGGTTTTGTATGATAACATATAGTGAAGGCTCCAAAGCTGTTCACAACATAATATGCATATTGAATGTTTGAATAAAAAAAAAGATTTTGTTACCCTCAAGTTACCTTAATTTCTAATGCAATTTCGGATTGTTTTCTGTTTAGTTCTGAAATAAATTACTTAAAATATAAAGGTTTTAGTATGCAGCTCAATTGGCAAGAAGGGTGGCCCGATATGCATATAATGCAATCAACTTTTTTAGACAAACTTTATTATAATTGGTGCTCGGAAGGTGTGCACTTTAATGAACTTAGGCCAAGTTCAATGCGAAATCATTCTATTTTCGGGGTTAAGAACGAGTTAAGTTTTCAGTTAATTTCGATCCTGAGTTAATTCAACAAATTTAGTGAATTAGCTCAGAATTACAGATGTTTCTGGTAGATGCGCGCCACAAATATATTGAAATTAATTTCAATAGTAAACAGTCAATTTCTGTACTACCGCACTTCAATTTTGATAGATTTTGGACATCTAAGGCTTAGTTCTTACGTGCGAAATCATCCTTTTCGTTTCAAGTTTAACCCCGAGTTAACCCATGAAAAATGTTTGTCAGTATATTTAGATCCCAAGTTAACTGTGGTAACTCAACTCTCAAAAAACTTTGAAATTGAAGTGTGGCACAATGCGAGGGGCAATTTCCATTTCCATTGATTTTTAACAACTGCTGTAAGTTAAAGTTAAACATCCAATGAAAAACTGCTTTCTATGAAAAAAATATTTGTATTCACCTCAATAATTTCGACATTCAAAAATGTTTGCATGGCCTTTACTACCTTTTTTTAAGTTTTTTCTTTAAGAAAGGCTGTGGAGCCGTTTTTGTGAATAGACCATTTAGATAAAAAAAATTATATGACAGGTAAAAACTGTTATTTTGTTTCTAAACAATATTGAAAAAAAAGTGTTGGGGGAATGACCAAAAACCGCTATGTACTAAATTCAAGGGAAATCAATCAAGCCATTTAGGCTGTGGCCGAACAGACAGACAGGATTGCCAGACCAACTTTTTTCATCTTCCCTATGGTTTTTCGTATGTAAACCTTGTTTATAGTTTAAAGCGAAGTGAAATAAAATTTTAAATGAAACATAGTTTATACACCAAAGAGTTTTCAAAAATATAGTTATGGTCATAAAATTTGGTTTAGAAAAGCCCATTGAGTTACATTTATTCCGAGAAAAATTTGTATAAAATAGGCTTTAGTTCAAAGCAGAACCCGAACTGTTATACAAAAGAAGTACTTCTGTTTAAGCTCTGAACGTTCAGACCTAAAAATTTGTGTTTCTTTTCTCGTTCTGAGCGTGTTTTGGACGTGCTCAGCGCACTCTATAAACTCAGAATAAGATAACTGAGCAAACAAAGTTAAATGCTGAACGAGCATTGGACAGCTAGTGCTTAGGTATGTTTCAAAAATAATTCAGATCACTCAGAACACGCTTGGTTCAGAGGATGTTGAGAACATGCTCGACATGCTCGGACACTGGTCAGAGCTCTTTTTTGAACTTAAAAACAAAAATGCCTGATGTTATGTTTAATATTAGAATATGAAGAAAATCTGAAAAAAAAATTCTTCTGTTTAAGTGGAGCGATTGAATTAATGTCAGTTTTGATCAAAATATCGCGTTCAATTTTGTACCTATATATCGCAGATAAACAATTTTATATTGAGAGAAGGAAAATCAAAATAGAAAGAAACACGTCCCAAAAGTAAGCACTAGATACCTATTCATAATATTTATGTTAAGCTTTTACTCTAAATAAATGTATCTTATTTATTGACTTTTTCTTAAATACTTACATTTTTGTCAAAGATTGAATTGAAATGCCTTTGAAGTTATTTAAACCTATTTAAAATCTGTGAGATTTACAACATAGGATTCTTTTAATCTTTTCAATGAGTTTTAATAGTTCAATTAAAATCTAGTTTAATTTAAATGTACCTTAAACATCTATATCAATTGCCACCAAATATTTCGAATGCAGCAACCTTAAAATTTTAATTTTATGTTAGTTAAACAATTTTGTTCAAAATAATTCTATATTTATTTTCAATCTTAGAGTAGCACCATCACTATCTCACACTATAATTATTTGTATTATAAGGTGCTACTCGACAATTGAAGATTCTGATTTGAGAGTCTGTTTTGTTTTGCTAATTGGCTTTTTTTTAACACTATGTTTTCATCTCTTGGTTTGTTTATATATTTTGAATGCAACACACGCAAAATTGATTATGCTTCTTCTTCTAAATATGTGTATGTATCTTTGTGTATATAAATGTTAATTTGTTTATGTGTGTATACTCTGGTATATTTATTGGTTTATTTATGTGTTCGACTATTTGTTGTCTAAATACTTAATTTGATACTCAATTAGGACACCACAAGCAATTTAAACTTTAGAAAAAAATTTTGTATTTTCGTAGTAGCTAATATAGCATCGTTAACAAAATTTTCAAATTCAAATTTGCCTAATAGAACAATTTTTCTTCTTCTTCCTTTTTTCATTAAAAAAAAACTATTATTTTTGTTTTTGTTCTTTTTATAATTTTAATTTCAATTTTTTGTTTAAATTAAAAATTTTGATTTGAAATCACTTAAAATATTAAAGTAGTTGTTTCGAAACTGCTAGGAATGGTGAGGACAGAAGTTCGCTGTTCCAAATGCTCAGCTCATATGGGTCATGTATTCGATGATGGTCCAGGGCCAACAAGAGTTCGCTATTGCATCAATTCAGCTTCAATTGATTTCGTTTCTAATAAAAATAAAACTAAATCAGAAAATGAACAAAACAAAAAATAACTTAACAAAAAAAAAAACAACAAAAAAAAACTATTGATCTCGAAAACAAAAATTGTAGTTATACTCGAATATGAAAATTTGTTTGTGCGTGTGTGTGCCTATATATACAAAACAAATATATATAAATTAAAGATATATATATATATATATTTAAAAACAAATGTTAAAAAACGAGGCGAAGCTTTTATGAGAATCTTGTTAACATTAATTTAAAGAAAGATGAAAAAAAAGAAACCTATTGTATTCTTGTAATTAGTTTTGTTTGATGTGTTTTCTTATTCGTTTTCTTCAAAATTAACTTATATGCTTCAACCAAAACCAAAACAAAAGAAAATCGAATAAAGAATGTTGTTTCTAATTGAAAATGTTTTTTTCTTCTATTTATTTATATAAATCAAAATAAAAAAAAACAATATGTTTCGTACTATTTTTTGTTTATCTAATAGAACATTTCACAAATTGCTTACATTAGTGGATTCTCCAATAGTGAAATCATTTTTTTCTTGAAATCTAAATCGAATTTTCAAAAGGAAGTTAAAAAAATATTTAAAGTTTCAACAATCACAGTTTAAGATTTTATTTATTTTCTATTGCCTAGTGAAATATGGTAAAATACCCCTTCTATTAAAACTGCAGTGAAATAACCTATAAAATGCACATTAACAGTAATCATGTAATAAATATACCTAACACTAACGTATTTTTTAAGAATGTTCCGGAGTGAACAAAACCAGTAATTTCCTTACTTTTTTGTTTGCATATATAAGACCGGTTTTTTTCACTTTCATCAGATATTTTGTTTTATAAAACTTTTTTGTTTTTACTAATTGGTCACTTGTAGGTGTAATATTGTACTAAACAAATTATTTTGTAAAAGTAACTGATTTTAACTTTGAACATGAATTTACTGTCAAAAAGTGCCTTTTAAGGATTAAAAATTTCAATATCATATGATACAATTATGATGATAAATTGAAATCGTGAAAAATAAATTGAATTTATGTCCACTAAAAAAATTGTCAAAAAACTACCGTTAGGTATAAACAAAATGCGTTTTTTCAAAATTTACAAGCATTTTTCTTTTGTATTATTAAAATTTGTATAAGGTACAAAATAAAACCTTTTTTCAATACTGTCCTAATACAAAAATTGATATAGTGTAGTGCATACATTCAGTACATTCGCTTTGAAAAACAACCATTTTTGCCATATTCTTGTTTTCTTAAAGACTTTTACCAAAATTATGTAAAGTTTTTTCTAATGATGTCATAAAAAACATGTTTTTGTGTCCATAGACGACACCTAAATCGTTTTAATCGGAAAAGTACACGCTTCAAAATCTTTTTCATGAAATCACCATTTAACTCCGGAACACTCTTAAGTTTAAAGATTTGTTATTCCGTATTTCACCCAGAAAACAAAAATGCAGGTTATATTTTAAATGATTTTAAATACAAGAAAACTGTTTACTAGACTATCAAGATTTGGTTTTTTTTGACGGTTTCTATTTTGTCAATTTTTCAAAGCCATACTTTATTTTGCATTATAAACTATTGTAAGTATTTAGTCCTGCACATTTTCGCGGTATCCATTTCAATGCTCGAAATAGCGCCGTTGGCATATATGTACGAGTATTCGCTCTAGATTTAAGCTCATTTTGAATAAGTGGCTTAACTTTAAGTAAAGAGAATTAAGTTCCTATCGTGGGCTTTAGGTCTTTTTGCTTTTATTTAAAGTTTTTAATTTTAATTTAACAATTTAAAAAAACTTTAAATAAAAGCAAAAAAGACCTAAAGCCCGCGATAGGAACTTAATTTACAACAATAAAAAGAAAACTTTAAATAAAAGCAAAAGAGACCTAAAGCCCACGATAGGAACTTAATTTACATTTAAAAAGGTCACGAAAAAAGGATATAATTTAAGTAAAGAGTTTAATTTCATTAAAAATTAGAAAACAGGATTTCTGGCATATGCTAACAAACAAAAATTTGGACTAACAAATTAAATTATTGATATTTTCGCTTTAGGAATAAAATATAACTTTTGGCTGTTTTTTCCAATTTTCGTATTTGTTGTTATTATTTAAACGCCTATATATATGGAATCACTTTCTTATTTTACTAACGCTAGCATTGCGTATAATCTCCTCCTGAGTTGCTGCACATTTATGTTTGTTTTAGGGCAATTTGAAAAGTTGCTTGCAAAAAATTTGGCTCCAAATTGTTGATTTCTTCTTCAATTAATCCTATAACTGTTTACAACATAGATACAATATGTAAATATTAAAACTAAATTACATTTGAAACCATTTTCAAAAATAATGGCACATTATAATAATTAGTTTTACCCCACCTGTTATTTATCAAATAGCTTTAATTGCGAATTTACGCAAACGCCAACTTGGCTTTGTATTTTCCGTTGAATTAACTGAAATATTTAAGAAAAAACTTAAACTGTGATTTGTAAATATTTTGTATTTATTTTTTGGTTATTTTTCGATTTTATTAAACATTTTTCCGTCGAAATTTGTCACCATAACTCATAATCACATTCATTATTTCTTAATACATACATTATTTGTTTGATATTTATTATTTGCTTATATTAACACGCTGTATTATTTTGCACACATTTTTACAACAACAATTTCACAAAAAACACCACGTTTTTCTTATAATTTTTGTTTTGTTCTTTATATTTTTTTCCATTTGGTGATGTCCTATATTATAATAATAAAAATATATTTTTTTCTATTTCTCTTCTTTTTTCCGCTTCTTATGTGCCTGTGTGGGGGTTAAAAAAAATATGTTTTATCAACGTGCATTAAAACAAAATAAAAAATATTATATCATCAACAATAAAAAAAAAAATCATCAAAACTAATCATTTTGCTTAACAATTGGTATTGTTAATTTATTTCTTAATATATTAATTGTCTTTTTCTTACTTTCTCTCATTTTGTAATTCATTCACTATTATCTCTTTTTTTTTGTTTACATATTTTTGCTTTCTGGTAAAATCAACCAATAACTATATTCATTTTTAAATTTTATGGAAATATATTTTGTTTTTGCTTTTTGCACTTGATTAAATTATATTTTTTATTTATGTTTGTCATTTATTTTCATATTATATGTTATCATGTCTCATACATTAATTGTCACCTCACCTCCCACCCAAAACGCCTGTTTATTTTTCTTTGAATTTATTATTTTCTTTTATTTATTTAACAAATAAAATTGTAACAAATTATTTGCAAAAAAAAACAAAAAATGCAATTTAAAAAAAAATAAAACAATAAAAAGGGGGAAATATTTTACTACTAATTAAATATCCAGACCGCATACGCACAGAGGTACGCTGCGCTCAATGCAACGCACACATGGGCCATGTTTTTGGAGACGGACCGAAACCAACAAACAAACGATATTGCATCAATTCGGCGTCAATTGATTTTGTGACGGCAGATGAACTTAATAGACGAGCAGCTAATGGAACTGCTCCTCCGGCTTCAAATTAATGGTGGTACTACAAAATCGCCACAATTCGCTTCTCATTCAAGCCGAAAAATCACGAAACTAGTGAATGAATTTGTTTCTAAAAAATTAATGAACATAATAAATTAATACCTTAAGTTTCTGGCTGCTAAAACCGATATGCTAATTAAAATCTTGAAGAAAATAATATTTTATTTTATTTTATATTTTAACGTGTTAAAGTCAATTGAAATTTAATTTAAAATAATTTAAAACAAAATTTGTTTTGTATTATTTAAAATCTTTGGTTGTATAATTTATTTGTTTTAAAATGTACTGTAAATAACAATAAATGTGGGATATTTTTATATTGTGAATTAGGAGCTGTTTTTTTTTTTTAAACTTAAATATGAATTACAAAATCCTTCAGGTAAGCAAGGCGATAGAATGATTCAATAAAATGAGGTACTATTAAAAATTTTTTTGTTATTAAATTAAATTTTCCTTAGCCTAGTACTCAATTCGAGTAGAAATTTAATGTCCATATAAATTATCTATCTATATTAATAAAGCTCTAATCTTGCTTTGTTTGTTTGTGATGGCAAATCTCAGAAATTACATATCCGATTTAAAAAATTTGGTGTTTGAAAAAATATTTTAAGAGGATCGTTTTAGGCATACAATTTTGTAAACAATTTGTATTTGTAGGGTGAAAAGGGGTAAACACAAGGGATAATTTTTATTTTTATTAAAATAAACCTCCCATTTAAAAGTATTTCAGTAGTATATATAATTTGTATTATAAAAAAACATTCTTATATCGGGTTTTTCAATTAAAGCGCTATAAAAGTTTTTTAAATAAAACAAAAACGGTTTTGGATATCAATGAAATACTTTATTCCTGTGAAAGAACGTTCGATGCCATTATGTATGGAACTCGATTTCTTTTGCATGGCCACCACGGGCACGCTTGCAGAAGTTCAGACGCTGAACCCAATTTTCGAAGGTTTTCAAGCATAAATCGGCCGATACTGCTGCAATTTCACGTTCGATATTCGTACGAAGTTCATCAATCGTCGCTGGCTTGTTGGCATAGACCATAAACTTGACGTAGCCCCACAGGAAATAGTCTAACGGCGTCAAATCGCACGACCGAGGCGGCCAAGCGACTGGACCATTTCGTGAGATAACACGTTCTCCAAGCTTGGTTTCCAATAAATTGATTGTGACGTGCGCTGTGTGGCTTGTGGCGCCGTCCTGTTGGAACCACATGTCCTCGAAGTCCATATCATCCAATTGGGGGCGTTCGATTATTATTGAACGGTAGCGATCCCCATTCACAGTAACGTGCCGGTCTTGATCATGACGGAAGAAGTACGGCCCAATGACGCCGCCAGCCCATAAACCACACCAAACCGTAATTTTTTTTTTGGATGCAATGATGACTCATGGAGTACGTGTAGATTGCTGCCTGACCAATTTATTCACGAAGCTATTCAGTCAGAAATATGTAATGAATGTAGGCCAAGATCTTTACGCAAAATTCGCCACAACGACCTCACAGAGATGCCCAACGCTTGAGAACGACGTGTGAGAAACACATTTGGGCTTTCTGCAACTGAAGCCTCAACGGCAGCAATATTCTCGACACTACGGGCACTTCTTTGTCTCACTGGCATGGGAACATTTTGTACTATGCCTGTGGATTCAAATTTGTCCACTAGACGCTCAATTGTTGACCTGCTAGGACGATTATGACGACCATAAATTGGACGTAGCGCTCTTAACGTTGAGGCCACTAACTCCGAATTTCGGTAGTTAATTTTAATAATTTCGACTCGTTGTTGGCTCGTATATCTTTTCATCATGAAATGAAACCTTACTGAAGAGAAATGTCAAAAGAGCGGCAAGAAATATGGCGTCGTTTGCTGTCCCTGTCGCTCTACTTTTGTAGCGTCCCTGTTGAAAAACCCTTTATAAACCTCCCATAGCTAGCGCTTATTTTCCCTATTTCCAATTTTTTTTTTATATTTCTTAGACCGTTTTATTATATAAAAAGCCGTGAAAAATAATAATCGTTAACCGTTAAATGTTTTTTGTCCAAAAATGTTTGTTAAATGCGTTTTTGCTGTCCTACTTTGAGTGTAAGTGACTGTTAATTATTTTTGAAAGTTTAATTGTTGTTGCGAATGTTTAACGTAGGTTTGTGAGAGCCATCATGCAATTGCATTAAGCGTCTGAAATAAATGTTGGTATTATTTAAAAAAAATGTATTTTCATATTTTTCAAGAAATAGGGTGGTCGTTAAAAAAGTTCTTCTAAGATAGACCTAAATCGACTCTAAATTTAGTAAAAATTTCCATTTTTTCAGATTTTTATTTTTTGTCACTGTAAGGGTTGAATTAATTTCCCTTTAATTTGTTTGCACACTAGGTGTTTCGCATTAAATCCGCCAAAAAAATTTTTCAATTTTTTTAGTTGAATGATTATCTAATGATGCTCAAAAAAAATTGTTCAAGAATTATTGTTGTATTACATCAGACATGTAAATTTTCAATTACAAGTACCAGTCAAGTACCCAGTACCTTGTACTTGAAAAAAAAGTACAATGTACCTACTCGGTACTGGAAAACACCAAGTACAAGTACTTTGTTTCAAGAACATGTATTCGGTACTGTAATACTGCCCAGTATATTTTCAAGTATTTTTCAAGTACAAGTCTTTTTCAAGTACAATTCTATTTCAAGTACAAGTCAATTTCAAGTACTTTTCAAGTACAATTTTATGAGTAGTCTGGTTGAGCTATGGAATAATGACTATTTCAACTCAAAAACACAGATCACGACGGATGATGGCGTCTCGTTGTCTTAGCGTATTCTCGCTAAAGTCTCGCCATGGTCGTCATTATTCGTTAGCTAAAACAGATTTTGAAATTGACTTGTCCATGAAATGAAATTGTACTTGAAATAGACTTGTACTTGAAAATTATTTGAGAGTAATTAATTCAAAACAAAAGCTCCTTGAAAACAGTTTTGAAAGAGATTAAGGTAAGGTGGAATAATAGTTTTTCTTGTTAGACCTAGTTCATTCTGCAAAGCGTAGTGAAACCAAATTTAAATTGAATCATCAATTATTTATGCACCAAAAGGTTTTTAAAAATATAGTTTTCGTCATAACATTTTGGTTGGAAAAGCCCTTTGAGTTGCATTTGTTTCGAGACAAATTTGTTCCTCTTATCGCCAAAATAATAACATTTAGTTTTTGACAATTTTTCACGCCTAAGGAAAAAAAGGATTTTATTATTTGAAAACTACACTTTGCATGGATGTATAAACTAAGCTTTAAATGTAAAAACATTAACAGTCCGATTATTGACACGATTCAAAACTAGTTTTAACGTAAAACTAGTTCTATATGGGTTTCGAGTTTCAAGTTTTGAACAAATCGGTATTATTCAAACAAAAATTGACATCTAAAACTCGAAATCATAAAACTAGTTTTGGATAAAACTAGGAATTCATAAAACCAGAAATATCTAGTTTTAAGGACTTCAAAACTAGTTTTGAAGTTTTTTTGTATTATTCATAACAAAATAATATCGGAAAAGTCAAAAAAAATAAATAAATTACGAAACGTCACAAAATAATTGAGCATAATTAATAATTTTAACGTTGGAGCGTAAAAGGATATTTCCCGAATTAGTTTCAAGAACTTTTTGGAAGTAGAAGACGATTGGTTTTTGCAGGTGCCCATAACCAATGCGAAAATGTTCAGTATTCGAAGAGTCTGACTGTTTGGCGTTTCATCAGGGCTTTAAGATGAAACGATTTTCAACTTGCACTTGATTTGGCGAAACTAAATATGTCAACCCTACAAGACAGTAAGACACACATTAAAATACTACACTATGAACTACGTACATATATATATATTGTTATTTGATTACAGATCTTGCTATCTTTAGCCTTTGGTGCAGCAATTTCTTATTGAAACGGTGCAAAATCAAAGCATTATTATGCAGACTACCTACCTATGAAATTATAGGTAGTTGGAAATAAATAAATGAACTCAACATCCAATTTGCATTTTTATTTTTTTATTGTGCAACGGAAAATATACATTATTTTACGTTATATTATATAAACATACCTATGTAGTTTAATACATATGTAAGCTAAAATGAATCTATGTATATGTACCTGCTTTTTTAAGAAAACTGTGCTTTTATGCAATCTGGGTTCCAACCGCCGATACCGAATGTCCAACCGCTGACTTACAACTTGCATTGTTTAAAAAGAAATTTCATCGCATTTAGTTCGGTATGACAATCGGCCTGTCCATCAGAAGCAATTTGGCGCATTTCGATTCTTAAAATGCATCTCGGCAAAATGTTTATTTTCTTTCTCACGTCGTCGTTCCTTTACAGCTGGTGAGTCAGCCTGTTATGGCTGACGAAACAATTTGTTTCTTAAACGCCTTTGAGAAGATGTGGGGAAAAACTGCACCTGACCAGGAAACTGAGCCGTGGGTAAATGCACATTAATTGAACTTATTGCTTCGGTGCAAGGCGATTAACATGTGAAAGCAATTCTTCAACTTGGTTGACAGATTCAATGCTGCGGATTAATTTGTTGCTCTAGTCCAAAAATTGGGTGCTCCTGACCCAAAACCAACCAAATCATCAAAATAAATACAGCTACTTCCACAAAACTAGTTTAAAACAGTCAAAACGAGAAACTCGTTTCAAAACCTAAACTAGTTTTATTCCCAGAAATGAAGGATACCGATTTTTGTTTTAAACTAGTTTTGATTTATTTTTATAGAACTCGAAACAAAACTAGTAATAAATTCTCATAATAGGGCTGTATAAGGAAACAGTTCCATTCTAGTGCGAAGTCTATTCTTATGCCAGTGAAGAAAATCCATTTCAAGAAATTCGCTATCTCTATATTAATATTGCCAATTTCTATTATTTCATTTTGATTATAAGGGATTAAATGCGGCATAAAAAATGCTAGAATAATTTTTTTAATTCTTGACGTTGTACGTATTACAAAATATTGGAACAAATTCTATATGCCAAAATATAGAAAAAAAAACAAGAACCAGTACCTGAGATTGTATGTACTTTGCATTTGCACTATATTTATGATTAAGAAAATAATAAGGGTATTCATGCAACATCGTAAAGTCGTCGTAAACGTTGTAAAGTTGTAAACTACGTAAATCTGTCAAATATTCCGTACAAATGGTGACAGAACTACGAAGTTTAAAACTTTACAACGTTTACGACGGCTTTACGCTGTTGTATGAATACCCTTAATATTTAACTTTCTTATTTAAATAACTTGTGCTGTGAATTTATACCAGAACTGTCTATTTGTGTTGATAATTAATTAAATCTTATAATTGACTATTTTTTTGACTGGATTGGGGGGAAACAAATCCAGTCAACAAGTCAGATTTGACTAGATTTACAATTTTGAACTGGGAACACTGCGCAATTGCCTATGAACTTCAAAATGGCAAGATAGTGTGAGCAGTATTCCGAGCAATGTATTTGTTAAAATTTTGTAATGGTATTTTCTTCACAGTTCTTGGCAAACAGGTCAAAAACAACAGAAAACGAAAATTTATGTTTAACATAAATAAGTTATGTTGAACATAAGGATTTTTATTTTTGAGTTTATGTTTGGTGCAAACCAAAAAGTGTCACTTAAGGGTTTATGTGGAACATAAGTATTTATGTTCCATATCAGCAAATAGGCCTAAGATATTGAAATAAAGTTAAAATACAAAACTACAATTTTGTATAAAAATTATTGATAACATTTTGGGGTCTTGTGTATGATATATATTTAAGAGTATGCACATGTGTTTTGAGTGCAGCGCTGCACACAGCGATACCTGCAGACGTGCTGCACATCGGTTTTAGGCACAAGCCAATTTTTTAACGTGTTTTTGTTTTCAAAAGTGTACTTCGATAAATGAATGAATGCGTTCAGTGGGCCTCTGGACATGCAAATATAATGATGTGTATAGTTGTGTTTTGCTATTGAAGTCTTCGCGAGTTATTAAATAGGTAAATTAGTACAGGTAAGGTACATATTCTGCACACATATCAATTATTTTGTATTAATTTATTATTTTGTATTAATTTATTTATGTAAAATAAAAACGGCTGAAAATATTCAAATAAGGGACAAAAATGGGACAAAAAACTAAATACGGGACACTTGGGTTTCTAAAAAATAAATCGGGACATGCTATCGAAATAAAACCGGGAGGTATGGTCACCGTACTTATTACTGATTTAGCGGTCGGTCATCTGGTGTTTAAGGACTTTTCCCAGATAATAAGTAGCATCAATCCCAATCTATTGAATGGATCAACGGAAAATGAGGGGTATAAAGGAACGATTAGGTGCTAGTGTTTTTATTATTAAATATAATTGTTTGGCCCATAAGCATGTTTAAAACCGAATATGCTACTAAATTCACCCACATACATTTCTGAGAGAATGGTCACACTGGCCGATTTTCAATATTTTTAGTATAACTCGGAAACTAGGCCAAATTTTGACAATTTTATACCTAAAAGTATATATGTCCAAAATTAAATTATCTATCGAAATGTATGGTTTAAAAAAATGTTCTAAGAATATTTAGTCAGGAAAAGTTTTCAAAAACAAACCTACAAAAATTGAAAAATCAAAGATTTTAAAACTTTTTCCTAAATTGCGCATAAGCTTTGCACGAAATTGTTTCTTTTTAAAAGTTCTATTCAAATAGAGCCTTTATACTTTTACAGTTTTTGTCCTTTCTTTGACATATTTAAGTATGTCTATTCTAATTGAGAGCAAAATAATTGGTACGTTTCCGCTTGCTTAATAAGTGAAGACAAACATATCCGCTTATGACCTACAGCGGCGTATACAGCTCCACTTCTTGGGGGGTCATATTTTAAAAAAAATACGAAATCCGTACTTATAAACTTTTTAATCAAAAGACTGATCCACGATTTTGATCTTTTTAAATTTTTTTGTAACTTATTTCTGCTGGTCCCACAAAAGTTACCATATTTTTTTTTTTTAATTTTAAAGAGTTGGGGTCGAAATTTTGAAAGGTCAATATTTGTTTTGCAAAATTTTTCTTTCGAAATTTGGTTTCTCAAAATTCTGATTTTCAAAATTCCGTTTACATAAAGAGAAGTTTGGAAAATGTTAGGAAGGGCGTCCTATTTTCATCTTTTTTTAAATTAACCTTTTTGTCATCTTAAAATAAATATAAAATACAGTAGACGCTCGATATGGCGAAGTAATAAAAACCAGACTGTTCACTCTTTCGAGATTGTTTACTTTTTCGAGCAGATAAGGCTTTAAAGATGATTTTTATCAAAAATGTATATTTCGTTCGATACTTGAATGTTTTCACATTTATTTAAGTGTTGAAATAAGCTTTCAAACCGATTAAAAAAAAATAAACAATTCCTCAGTGTCCTCAAGTAATGTTAAATGCTTGCTAGGCATTTTGGTAAAAAACAAAAAATTTTATATATAATTTTGTGTGTTCACTATTGTGGATAATTAATTTTATTTTTTAGACTCACTCAATCGATCGTACAATGTATTAATATTTGTTAACAAAGTTTAGATTTTTTTTAAATTATTTTTTGTGTAAAACCCAAATTTTGTAAGGCTGAATTTTGGAAACAGAATTTTGACCCACTCACGAATTTAAAAATGATATTGAGGTTGTGCCTCTTGTTCACCAAAAATATTTCGTATGGATTTCTTGTGTGAGATGTTAATCTTAAATTTTAACGACGATTGTTACCAATGTCTGTATTTATATTTTCACTTGCGATAAGGTACTATAGGGAAAGTTTTGGACAGGCTCTCCCAAACCAACGCGAATGCGGAGCGATTTGCAGCGAATCATTCACAATTATAGTAAAAAAATGACAAATACACAACGCTAAAACAACAACAAAAATTCGTCGTCGCTACGCATTCGCGTTAGTTTGGGAGAGCCTTTAAAGACAATAAGAGTGTTGGCGAAATGGAGTGATCTGCTACATATGAAGTATTTTCACATCTCTGCTTTGGCATCCAAAAAGTATTAAAACTTAAATATGCTAAACAGTACTAAAGAGAAATATTTTACACGACCTTGCATTCATTCTCTTTTAATACTGACTCTGAGTATCTGTATTTCACATTTTGTTTTCTTTTGCACATGAGCATGAAAAACAATTTCAGTTTGGATGGATATGGTTGGAGTTGACGTTTATGTGCTTTAGCCTCAACACATTCTCGGATAATTATTTTTGTTAATTTTGCTCTAGTAGGTGTAAATCACGGTGTGACTTGCATAATAAAAAACGAATAGCCATAATAAACCGCCACAATCTCACTGAAAAATAAATATAAATTATTATCCCATTGAGATAAGAATTTTCGAATCTTTTCCACAAACGAAAAGCTTAAAAGAAATGTTTTAAACGTGCACCTAGCTAATACTGGTGCCACCGATACCGACAGACGACAAGTGCTTTAGTGGAAAGTGGAGAAAATTGAGGCAAGAATAATGCGATATTTCACCGAATGATTCTAATTTAACTTATGGCATCGGTTGGTTTTCGGTTAGTGTCATTGTGGCAGAGACATTGAAAGAAGTCATTTAGCTTTCATCCGAGAATGCATTTCGTGGGTTTTTGCTAAAAAATATTTGTTTATTTTTTTCTGATTGATAAATTTGCCTCAATTCAAATTTGTATCTTCTGTCAAAACAAAATCGAAAAAAACAAAAATGGAACCCTGGATAAAGATATCATGTTTATTGTGCGTTTTTGGATTCATCCGCGAGATACGGCCATCTGAACCTTATATCACAGAATATTTACTTGGCGGATGGAGAAACATTACTCAAGAACAAGTAAGTATACAAAATAACCTTGACTTTCTCTAAATTTTTTGATAAGGTTACGTACGAGGTACGACCAGCTGACTGGACTAATGCGAGAGAGCTATGTCAGTGTTAAAGGTGTTTCAGTTTGTCTGGTGCTCTGCACGCGGGTCTATAAGATCTGTCTATGATATAAAAGAGAATTGCTTCTAGTAAGATCTCAGAGAGCAATTACATAAATTATTATATTAGCTAGCACGTGGTTTTGTTTGATAGTTGAGAGCGATATGATGGGAAGAAAATTTATTTGTTTACATTCTATTTTCATCAGAAAAAGTTTTTTGTATTATAAAAACTTTAATTGATTAAAGAACGATGATAAGTACTCAACAGAATGAACAAAAAGATGCATGTTTTAGATTCAGATGATTTGTATGTTTATTATATATGTGCCTTTGAAATTATAATATTGTTATTTAGTAGATGGAATGGAAAACAATATTAAATATAAATTATTCATATTATGTTCAAAATCGTTTAATCCATTTTGGAGAAAAATAAACTTTTCCTTAACGGTTGTATAGTAGATAACCGTTATTTGAACAGTCAAAACATATTTGAATTTTTTTCTAAAGAATCACATATTTACACCTAATTTGTTAGAAAATTACTTCAGCCGTTTAAGCTGTATATGGAAGTTAGGACAGACAGACACTTCGAAAATGTTTAACCCTTCGTTGCACACCTTTTTCAAAATCACACCATTACACACCTAGGGCCTGACAGGCCCGTGCACACAAATTGTTCAAACAAAATTGCTATAATAGAAGAAAATTAATTTAAACTTAAAATTATTATAGGTTTATCCAAAACAAAATTTTGGGTTACTAAAAATATATGTTAGAAAATATTTTTCACCATCTATTCTGCCTAAGATATGTTGAGTATTTGTCTCTGAAAACTGTGCAGAACCCTGCAATTTGTACTGGTTTGTATCAGTTTTCGTGGGTCCAGAAGGTCCAAACCCCACTTTAAGGAAAATCTATTGACATTTTTGCAGTTATCTTTACGTTTGAGGATACATTTTAGTTTCATAAGAAGATAGAAGATGATTTTATTTCTCAATGTGGTTCTAGTTAAAAACGTGTTTTTAAATCCTCTTGGGCCTGACTGGCCCCAGGTATGCACTGCAGGGTTAATCAATACTAGGTCAAAGGAGTCAAATATTTTGGGAGCAACAATTCAATATACCGTAAAATGAGCAGAAAAGGGCATGAAGTCAGGAGGGTGTATTTTGACCGTTATTTTTACGTGCGAAAAATGTAGGTACTATAATGTCTGTTTGGGAACATCCCAAAACTACAAATATAGCCCGAAGTTCTGTTAAAGCTCATAAAAAAAAATTCGTAAAAATTAATAGTTTTGGGAAGCACACGAACAGACATATAGAGGGTAAGTTCGAAACAACAGTTCAGGTCCCACTCTGTGATCTTTAAGAGGCAATGGGAAGCAAAGTTTTAGCCACGACAAATAAGAGATGGAGGTCGCTCGATACCTGTTCAGTAACCTGTTAAATAACCATAAATTAGAGGGTGCATTTTGGAGGGTGCAAAAGAACCCTTTTCTGTTTTTTGCATATAACTCGAAAACGAAGGAAAATTTTGAGATAATGTTTAAAATGTTAATTTTACCCTCGAAATGGATCATTTCAAATGTTCACAAAAAATTTTAATTACCTACTTAAGTAAAAAAAAAAGAAATCATTGCAAAAAAATGTGGGAAATCACATTACACACATAACTTTTTTATCTGCAGAGATAGCTATAGGTATTTTCCTATATAAAAGAAAGATAATTTAAATTACTTTAAAATGACATATTCAGAAAAACTGAAAAGGGTGCTTCTGGACCCCTCTTCCAAAATGCTCCCTCTAATTTAATAGCACTCCGCAGTTTTCCCATATTTAATGACCCATTTATTGATTCTCACAATAAAAACCCACTAACGTCTTAGTTCCTTTTTTTTAAATGGCATAATCAACAGCCTTTACGGACCTGGTTGAGGCATGATTTCTCAAGTGGGGGAAATTGAAAGGCGCCCCTAAAAAGTGCCCTTAAAAAGCGCCCATCTTTCCCCACCTGGTGATGGTTATGTGACGACAGACATTTCTATAAACAAGTACCCTCCGACATTTTAGGCTATAGCTTGCTGAATCTCATCAACACCCTTAACGGGTTTCAATGACATGGGATTTATCAAATGTTTCATAAAATGGAGGTCACAATCCCTAGGGTATCAAAATTACACAATGGATCTACAGTGATCTATGTAAGCCGGTAACATGATCAACATTGAGCCCATTAACCTAATTAACCTAACCAAAGGGCAAGTTTTGGATTCGTGCAAACAAATAATGTCGAGATGACAATCAAAGATGACATTACAATGATAGAGAATACGAAAAGAATGGGTGACACAGTTCTGTGTGTCTTTCCTCGACCTACTTCCTGAACTACTGTAGCGATTTTCTTCAAATTTTGAGCTTAAGGTTTTTTTTTGTAGTTCCACAGCAAAAATTGAAATTTTATTTGCTCCAAAAATTACGAACGGTACTTGTCATACAACCGTTAAGGAAAATATTTTATGTATTTATCTCGAAAACAGCTCTTACGATTTTGATGAAAAATCTGTGTATTATTTTAGATATGGTGATACTTTTTGGTAAAAAAAAACTTTACCAAAATTGTTAAAATTAACGTTTCCTGCAATATAACTTGATTTATTTTCAATTTTCTCATTAACGGCTCAACCGATTTCAATTAAAATCATTTTGCGAATTTTCCAAACAATGTTTTATAACTCGATAGACAGCTAGAAGTCGGTTTCTAATTATATTTTCAAACGAGTTACATATGTACATATGTATATATTTTTTTTTTTTAAGTGTAAACTGACCATCCAAAAAATATATTTTATTTACCACATTTTTTGGCATGCTAATTTCCGGTCTATTGTTTTGCATGACATTCCATTACGGCAATGTTTTCTTTTTTGCGCAAAACTGAGAACCAATCATGCGGAGAATAATTTTTTATTTTACCTAATAATTTTTGATATGTGAAATAATAGCATTGATTTTCTTTTGCGCACTAGAACTGTAAACTAGGCTATATATAGAATTAATATTAATTTATTTTCATTAAAAGTTGCTTATTTCTGTATTGTTTAATTTCAGGTAAATAGGGAAGTGTATCCTGTAGGAACATATTCCTATCTGGCTCAATTAGTGATAGTCTTTCTAGTCACGGACTTTTTAAGGTAACATAATAATATCAAAATATTTTTAAAACATTACGTAGATCATTTGGTTTTGGAAACTACACTTAAAGATAATTACACTTTTGTTGAAAACCCAGAAATCATTCGTAAAAATTCAACAAAATATTTGAATATTTTGTAATATGATTAGGACAGCAGCTCTAATCGAGTCAATTTGTGCTCAAAAGAACGGCTCTAGAAATTAGGCACCTAATATATCGAAAATTCGAAAAAAAGAAAATGCCATCTATTGGTAGAAAAAGGTTAACTAGTCCCAGAAATTGGTCAGCCCTAGATAACACGTAATCAAATATTTAAGTTTCTTAAGGTCACGCATGATTTCTGGCACCTCAAGCCTAATTTATAGTTCCGGTGCGCAAAGAAGAAACTGCAAATATTATCGCATGTCAAAAATAATTGAGGTGAAATGCAAAATTAATTCTTTGCATGATAAGTTTACTAGTTTCATGCAAAATAAACCATTGATGTCATGAAATGTCATGCAAAACAATAGACCGGCAATTGTTTTAAGTCTAGTTTACAGTTCAAATGCGAACAAAATTCAATTTTCAATACTATTTTCCACCTACATATTCTGTGCACCAAATTGTATAATATTCGAGGCAAAAAATATATGCCTTGGCTTAAATTACTCATTGAGTCATTAATTCACCGTAAATTAATAAACCATGAACCTAAAAATGGAAAATAATTATTTTTGGATGCAAAAACAATTTACATACAAGGAATGCCTTGAGGTGAATATATATACTTTTTTTGGAAGTGTAAACCTACTATCCAAAAAAAAAAAATATTTTATTCACCACAGTTTTTTTCGCATGCGAAACAATTGCCGGTCCATTGTTTTGCATGACATTCCATGATAACCATGGTTTTTTTGCATGAAACTGTAAAGCAATTATGGAAAAAATTAATTTTGCATTTCACCTCAATTACTCGTACTTTTGACATGCGAGAATATTTGCATAGATTTTATTTTGCACACGCGAACTGTAAACTAAGCTTTACATGCGAAAAAAGTGTGGACAGTAAAATTTTTTTTGTTGATGGTCGGTTTACACTTCCAAAAAAATAAAATATATTCACCTGAAGGCATTATTTGCATGCAAATGGTTTTTGCGTCCAAAAATAATTATTTTCCGTTTTAGGACTATAGTTTATTAATAATGGGTTACTTAATGACGTAATGGGTGGTTTAGGCCAAGAAAACATTTTTTTCTTTGAATATAATACAATTTGGTGCACAGAATAAGTGGAAATTTATTTTGAAATTTTTATTTTTTTGGCATGAGAATTGTTAACAAGGCTTCATTTATAAGAAATTTACAAAAAATGTATACCATCGAAAAGACCTCTAGATCATGATGGAAAGTCAAGTATTTTCAGTAGTTGGTCAGCCATAAGATTTTTTCTATGAATCTTCAAAATTAATTTCAAGGTCACAAAAATAAACTTTTGGCACCTCATTTGGGTCATTTGAAAATAAGGAGCATGCAATTTGAAAGGCCACTTTACGGTTATAAAAGGTCCGATGTTTGCAGTATTGGTCGGATATTTATTTAAGAATTTGGAATGAATTTGAAAAAAAAATTTAAGTCAGCGATTTTTGGCACCTCAGCTATGGGAAATTTGCAAAAATTGTATCTGTTAGATCTCAAAATCTCTATTAAAGGTCAGGTAGTTTCAGTAGTTGGTAAGCTATAGATACATTTTTATAATTTAAAATTTTTTTAAACTAGCTGATCTTTAGATCTTAAAGCCCTTCAGGTGGTATTAATTTTTTGCAAATTTCCCATAAATGAGGTGCCAAAATTCGCTATGACCATGAAATATTTGTCTTGTATATTGTGTTATACATAGAGTGGTGTGTCGTTATAATATCAAACAAAGCAAATATGATTCTACATTGCAATCGAGCGCTGGGAACACATCACGTAAGGCGAGTATGGTTTCAGCTAAATGAATATTCTTTTATCTGATAACTGACCTTCTTATTCCAAATATGTATACCTATTTAGATCTTACTATATTCCTTATCGGATTATAAAGTCATTGTTTGCGTATAACAACCTGTATAATGCATCCAATAATTTAAGCAAACTGATTAGTTAATCTAAGTACTCAACTGTCTTTGTTTGATTATACTTTATTATTTTTATTTTTGAAACTAATTACTGTGTTTCTAACGTAAAACAAAATGATTAAAAATTATACCTACATTACATAATATTCATCGATGTTAATTATATCCACTTCAAAGTATCCCTGCGAGACAAATTTCTTCTGTTATATTGTAAAATAAGGCTTACCTTACTGTTCCCATGTGAAAAAAATTAAAAATTTTCAAAACAATTTTCCACCAATTCTGTGCACCAAATTGTATAATATTCAAGGCAACAAATGTTTGCCTTGGCCTAAACCACCCATTGAGTCATTAATCAACGTTATATTAATAAACTATAGGCCTTCAAATGGAAAATAATTATTTTTGGATGCAAAAACCATTTGCAAGAAAATAATGCCTTGAGTTGAATATATATTTTTTTTTAAGTGTAAACCAACCATAAGAAACAAAATATTTTATTCACCAATTGCTGGTCTATTATTTTGCATGACATTTCATTAAAGCAATGGTTTTTTTTGCATAAAAATGTAAGCCATGTAAACAATTGATTTTGCATTCACCTGAATTATTTTGGCTTTGGATATAATTTGCAGTGATTATGTTTTGTGCACGGGAACTGTAAACTAGGCTAACGAAAAAATGTCGAACAATGATTTCTCAC
Source organism: Dasysyrphus albostriatus (assembly GCA_946251815.1). NCBI lineage: Eukaryota > Metazoa > Arthropoda > Insecta > Diptera > Syrphidae > Dasysyrphus > Dasysyrphus albostriatus. The sequence continues at coordinate 217,530,698 of OX276335.1, read as the reverse complement.
ACATTTGCGCAATTAATTTACCCTAAGTAAAATAAACTGGAGATCTAAAAATGGAAAACAATTATTTTAGAATGCTTAAACCATTTGCGTGCAAATAATGCCTTGAGGTGAATATATGTATATTTTTTTTTGTGTAAACCAAACATCCAAAGATTATTCACCACATTGCTTTGTACATGCTATAATCTAGTTAACAATTCACATGCACAAAAAAAAAATCAATGGAAATATTTTCTCATGTCAAAATTTATATTGAGGTGAATTGAAAAATTAGTTTTTGCAAGATTGGTTTAAAATTTCATCAAAAACAAACTTATTGCAGTAATGGAATACCTTGCAAAGCATGAGTTGCATGTAAATGGTTTTTGTATCCAGAAATGATAGTTATGCAATATGGTGTAGAGCAGATCAAACTTGGAAAAAACCAAAAAGAAGTGTTTTTCTTGGAAAAAAGTTCTTTTATTTTTCAAAATTTAAGATACATTTTGGCTTTTGTTTTTTTGTTTTTTTATCGAAAATTAATAAGAGCATTGTATTTTGAAATTATAATTATATACATAAAATTAAAAAAATTTAATTTTGAATTTGAAAATTAATTTTTCAAAAACTATTCACTAACTCAACTTACTTTAAAATATTTCTAGCTTTTTAAAAACTTAAAGCTTGACATTGTAAGTTTTAGCGTTCTTCTGAAATATTTTTTCTGTTTCAAGTCAACTTGGTAGAAATTTGCCCCTCCCGTCTAAACGGGGGGAAATGGACGTACCTCCCAATCTATAATCACTATAGCTTTTTGGTGCAACCAATACCAATTACCCTGTATATGAACGGGGGCATAAGCACTCTAAAAACCTAAAATGCTACACAGTTGCGTGTCTAAGAGGATATGGTGAAACTGACCACTTTTAATATCTATGGCAGGGATGGCGAACCTTTTGAGAGCATTTTGTGCCTTTTTTAAAAATAAGCAATTTGGATTGCCTTTGGAGTGCCAACACAGGCCGTTTTCGAAAACGTCAAACCAATAACGATTTGATAGTCAAATTATCGTAATTTTTTGACGCAGATATTGCGATCGTCAAATATGCAATTGCCGGCTTGCACAAAATCGAATTTGGTGTTAACTTACATGCTCTCTGGCTTTTCTATATTTTGTTCATCGACTTGATTTTTCCCACTATTCATAAACCTACACATATCGTTTTTTTCTTCAAATTTCAGTTTAACGACTTCTTGGCAGTATATTAAATTATCGTATAGAAGATCTGCATATTTCCAATATTAACTTTTATTTTTGAAATAGAAGAACAAAAGAAATTTAAGTAGCATAATATATAATTAATTATGCATGTTATCAAAGCAAATTCAATAGCCGGAAGAAGAATAGAATTGAAAAATAAGTGGACTGAATTTTGATGAATGATAATTTTCTTTTCCAAAAAATATAAGTGCATTAGACTCGATTTAAAAGCAGTAGATTTGTTTTACGAAAAAAGTGCATTAAATCTATTGAAATCATGGAAAAGTGGCAACGCCGTTTGTACACTAAAATGGCTTTTCTAGCAACAAGTTGTTCAATGCATTTGTTAACCCTTTTCACATATCCCCAACTCTTTTAGAATTTTTCCCTCTTTTCAAAAGGTTTGTTTGTTATCTTTTTCCAATTCATATCGAAAAGTAAAGACTCACTCACGCATTGGTAGATGAAAGTATTGTTTAGATAGAAAACGCCGACTTTTTTCAAACAGCTATAAGAAGAAAACTAAACTCGATGTAGACAGCTGGTGCTGCCAATTTAAGGTACAATCGAATTAATTTTCAGTCACGTGCCACCTTTGGCACGCGTGCCATTGGTTCGCCATCGCTGATCTATGGTATGACGCTGAAACTAAGCTCTGTACTCTATGGAAATCAAAAACCGAAGTTTTCTAAACTGTTTAATAAATTGCGCTTAACTTTTTTTACAGGCTCAAGATATAGGTTCATACTTAGGGTAAATAAAAAAGGTGCTCAAAGGCTTTATTATGGAATGTTCAAAAAGTCATTTTGAACTGAGACAGATATAGCCGTTCACACTTTACCATTTCTTATAATTTTTCGCTGTCTTGGAACGAAATCCTTTTTTCCGGTACTACACATGACAAATTTTACATTCGTTCAAATATTCGAACTGAAGATTTCGGTCAAGTCAAATATGACATAACGATTATAGAGAATATTTAGAAGCCGACAATTTCATTTTCCGGTAGTATTTAAATGCTTCCAGACCTATACACATCGAATGACTGTGCCCGTTAATATAATTATAAAACTTGGTTCTAGGTGCAAGGCTTGGTGCCAGAGTTTATCAAATAAAGATGACAATACTCAGCTGTCAATTGGATTTGCCTACAAGCTAAAACGAACAGATAGGTTGATTAGATATGCAAAGTATTAGTGAAATCTAGTGAAACACGCACATAAAGAACTCGTTGAAGAGATTTGTTTGACATTTCCTTTCACATCTATGGTTAAGGTGCGTTCAACCAATAGAATTGCAGGAAATCTCAAAATTGCCTAGATTTTGTTTCCTCGTATGAAAAGTACAAGAGATTTTTAAGGAAATTAAAAGAAAACGTCAAAAAAATCTCCAGCAACTTGTATCTTCGTGTGAAAGGGGACTTAGAGTTGCCGACAACAACAAGCAACTAAAGTTGCTGGCCATCGACCACTAAGCAACTTCTGAGCAACTTTTTGGAACTCGACGTTTGTGTTTTTTTGTTAACTTTTGCCACTATTTGTTTTGTGCATTATCCCCAATTTGGCGTTAATAAAATATAAATGCAAAGTAAAATTAATTGAAATGTATATAAAGCCCTTACTACAAAAGACAAAAAGTGAAAAAATTACAAAAGTGTTTTTCACTGGAAAACTTATAAAAATGATGCAGAAATCTCAAATTTTGGTTAAGGAAAAAATTTGTACATTCTTTTTCACAAAAATACTGCTCTAGCGGTAAAAAAATATTTTATACTTGTGTAATTTTACCGAAAAGTGGTGAATGCGTTTTAAGGCTTAACTTGTATTCATGCAACGTCGTAAGTTAACAAATTGTGTAAAATGATAAGTTAACGCAAAGTTTGCATGAACGACCTTTTTTAATCATTTGATCAAATGCTAAATAATTCAATCAGAGTAAGAGTCACAATGACGTTTGGATAAGTTTAACCAAATTGTGTAAATCATTTCCCATACGACAGTTCATTAACCAAATGATAAAATTAACCAATTTGTAAACTTATCTAGGGTTTTACGAAGTTGCATGAATACCCTTAATATATAATACTTAAAGGCTCTCCCAAACCAACGCGAAATCGTGGCGACCGCGAATTTTCGTTGTTGTTTAGCGTTGTGTAAGTGTCATATTTCTTACTATTGTGAATGATTCGCTGCGAATCGCTCCGCATTCGCGTTGGTTTGGGAGAACCTTATTACTTTATTGTTGAATACGACCATCTTTGACAGATAAAGTTGCCAGCAACAAATTTATTTTTTCTTAATTCAATATCTCGAAAATTAATTTTTTGAAACTAGTTTTGTAAATGTACATATATTAATAAATACTAAAAATTGGCCTACCAAATTCAGTTTTTAAAATTTTTACCAAGATAAAAATTTTTAACGATTTAATCTTTTTTTTTTACTTGAAAAATATTTTTTCAAGTGCCTAATCAAATGGCAGACCTGTTTTTGAGCTCTAAGTTACTAAACGGGTTGCTTAGGTATATAATTAAAAGAATGATTTAAATGTTTTTTTATTCTTATAATTACTTGCGTATTTTAAAAGTTTTTAAGTTCCAAGCAACTCGAACATAAGAACAAGTACGTTCGATTCAGTCGTGCATTTTTAATTAAAGCAAGATCCCTCCAAAATTAAAAATATATGTCTTTAATAAGAATTTTTGACTAAAACCAGTGTCTCCAGTTTAGGATTTTGTACAAAAATCTAATTCGAGATTTTAATCAGGCCGATTATATAGAACAGTGGCTGGCTACCCCAATTCTTTTCAGTACGTTGACCTATAATGTAATGTGTAAGCCGATGAATCGATGTTCTTTATACTTGAAATTAAGGTTTCGAAAACAACGGTACCTACCAAAAAACCGTTAAAAAGTTCAGTAAAGTGTTATCTACATTACATCAAAATGATTATAAATTTGTGCGTCTGTTATTAGACTTACATGGTGTACATTTTTTACTTACATAAAATCATTAGTAAGTGTTTTTTCCATTCAGAGGTGGGCAGTAACGATTAGAATTGTAATCAATTACTGCTCAATTTCATTACAAGTAATTAAAATATTATTTAGTAACTTCCTAATTACTTAAGTAATTGTTATTAAAAATTGCAATTAAATTCATTATTTTGAACTCTTACAGATACAAACCCCTCATCATAATTATGGGGATTGCTGGTATTATTGTTTGGAGCATGCTACTGTGGACAACATCTCTACTGGCTCTTCAGATACTTGAAGTATTCTATGGTACCTACATGGCAGCTGAAGTTGCCTACTTCACCTACATCTATGCGAAAGTCGATAAGAAACATTATCCTCAAGTAACTTCACACACAAGAGCAGCCATGTTCTGCGGAAAACTAGTGGCAAGTGTTGTAGCTCAAACAGTACTTTATTTTGGACTTATGAATTATAAAGACTTGAATTACATAACATTAGCAAGTTAGTATGATCTTAAATTATATTGTTTATGGCCAAATCACAACCTCGCGTTTGGTCGGTCCGGCCTTAATGGGCGTTTGAACGTATTTTCGATTTTATGTGTCAAAAACCGAAATCCTAGCATTTGTAAAACAAAATTTAGCTTCAAACCTCGAGCGTTGACTCACATTTCTATGACATCTTTGATAAGTATACCTACTTAATTGTAAAAGAATGGGATTCATACAGACGAGTTCATGATTTCTGAAACAATATTATGACTTAAGAAAAAACAGAACCACTCTTTTTTTTATTTAATTATTTATAAAGAAGAAGAACTCCAATTACTTATGTCTTATTTTACTTCAATTTCCAACTTTCAAATAATATAGGCTGATAATGAACTGTCAAACGCCCGACCAAATAGAAAATAGATCTACTTTTGCTTTGGCCTGGCGTTGGTCGATATTACGATATAAAACGGTTGTAACTCCTGAGGTAACATTCTAGGTTGCCTCAGTAGAGTCCATTGTTTTTAATCGAAATATCAAAGTCCGACCGACCGAACGCGAGATTGTGGTTTGGCTGTTACTTACTCACAACAATACGAGTAAATTCAATTCAATAATTAACTTAAGATATTTAAGGGCAGTCAAAAATCTCAATTTTCTCAAGAACTACAAAATATCTAAGCAAATGGTTTTTAAGTTTTTGATTATGAGTTGATTAGAGCACTGAATACTAAAAACAAGATTCTTCTTAATGATGGGCAATTTTGAATAAAAGTTGTTTTAGCACGGGAAAAAAAACTAAAATATAGTAAAAACAATAACACTGAAGTAAAATATCTATTTACTAAGAATGAAATTTAAAAATCGAAAATCGACGAAGATGTGTTTTCAGAATAATTGTTTAAAGATTTTCTTCATTATGACCTTCTGGGCGACCTTGAATTTTTGTTTTTTCTTTATGTAATTATTATGTTGTCTGACTTTATTATGTGTATATATATTTGGGTGGTCCTGGTGGGTGGCAGATAGCCCTCATTCGCTTCAAAGCATTGAAAAACAATTTTCCTATTTTTTTTCAGATTTTTATTTCAGCCCCTTTTGTCACTCTATTTTCATTTTAAGGTACTAATTATGAGTAAAGAATTATTCTTATACCTCTCGAAAATGAATCAAAATGTAAAGATTAGATTCAGACGAGAAAAAACTGTATCGAAAGGGGGGGTATATTTCCCCCCGTTCAGGTGGGAGGGGTAATTTTCTAGAAATTTGGCTAAAAACAGAAAATCTTAATCTTAAAAATTTAATTTTTTTTAATTTTTAAGTTAAAAAATTATTTTTTCAAAAACTTTATTTAAGAAGCATATTATAGAATGGAATCGTGGCTTTAAAAAAAGCTGAGGTGTGCCATTGTAAATTTTCCCGTTTTTTTTAAATAATTTTTTTCTGTTTTGGGCCAAATTTTGAGAAAATTACCCCTCCCGCCTAAACGGGGGAAAATAGACCCCCCTCCGATACTATTTTTTTCTAGTCTTAATCTAAACTATACCATCACATTGTTTTTTTTCGCGTTTTATAAAAATCACCCTAGCCCCATAAGTAGTACCTTTAAGTGAAAATAGGGAGATCAGGGGGGTGAACCAAAAATCATAAAAAAATAGGAAATTTTTTTTCCATATGGAGTCACTTGATGCCTATCCATCTCAGAATTTCAAAAAAACCCAGTATAAGGAGCACCCTAATATATAAAGACAAATATTCAAAATCTTAACCAGTTAGCCTTAGTTATCAATTTTTAAAGTCAAAATTACCTTAAGATTCATTACATTAAAAGAAAACATTATTTGAAACTAGGTATTTTGAAAATGAAAGTCCGAAAAGATTAAAAAGGTTTTTTTGTTATTTCAACAAATATTTAAACTAAAAATATACAATTAATTACTGGTGGTTAAACTTTTTGTCAAGCGTTTTGACAATGAATGTCCAATATAGAATTTTTTCAAACGTTCTTAAAAACGACTAACGATTTCGATTAAATCTTATGGCTAGGTATTAATTGTAATTTTGGTAAACAATAATGGATTTTTGCACACGTGCATTTATTACAATTAAAAATAATTTTTTGGTTCTTACCTTTTTCTCACTTTTTACGAATTTTTTTTTCCAATTTTTTGTTAGTGTTTTTTTGGAGAGCTGTATCTTTGTGTGTGATGGTCGTATTGAGTATGGAGTTGAAGCTTTATGTTTTTTGTTTTGAGCTTTGTTTGCAAATATTTTTGTTTGGCAGTATTCTTACTTGTTCTTCTTGTTTTTCCATTTTTTTTTTTAAATTCGAAAATTTTTCAAACAGAAATTATTTTTTTTAATTCATATATACATAAATCAGAAAATTATTTAACCTATACAAAACTGGAATTTGTTGTTTTTACTTTCATTTTGATGACAATGTTTAGGAACAACAAAATGTGTTCCTTTAATTGGCTAGTAGGACTTTGAAAATTCGGCTATGAGAAAACGGTTCAGTAAATCAATTTGAAAATTTACAGGAATATTAATGCTATAAAAGTCTTTAAATCTACATACCAATGAATAAATCATTGCAAAGAAACTAAATATGATAGAAAGACCACAAAAAGCCGTTTTTTAGCTCTTTTTTTATGCTTAACAAAATAATATTAACAAAATCTTAAAAAAAGCTTTGAGGCAGTAAACTTGTTTAAATTTCCAAAACTGTCCTTGAATTTTGTGTTACGTCACTATTTCCTGAGATATTGGTAATCAGAGCCAAAAGTATCTTTTTTCATTAAATGTCAAATATACAGCCTAGTTTGCAGTTCCCGGGAGCAAAAAAATCTATGCAAATAATCTCGCATGTCAAAAATAATTGAGGTGAAATGTGAAGTAAATTTTTTGCATGATTGGTTTACAGTTTCATGCAAAAAAAAAAACAAAATTGTCATGGAATGTCATGCAAAACAATGGACCGGCAATTGTTTTGCGTGCGAAAAAAAAGTGTGGTGAATAAATTTTTTTTTTAATGGTCGGTTTATACTTCGAAAAAAAATATGTATTAACCTCAAGACATTATTTGCTTGCAAATGGTTTTTGCATCCAAAAATAATTATTTTCCATTTTTAAGCCTATTTTTTATTTATTTCGGGTAAATTAATGAGCAATGGGTGGCTAGGCCAAGGAAAACGTTTCGGTATTCGGTCGGTTTGGATATTATTCAATATGGTGCACAAAACAGGTAAAAATCGTTTTGAAAATTTCGATTTTTTTTCGCATGGGAACTGTTAAATATGCTGGAACTGTAAACTAGGCTTAACATTCATAAATTCCATACAAAAAAGAAATATTTTGTTGAATATATGTTTGTATATGTATATATACTAGTACGTCCAGCCCTCGAAACTCGAGAGCTAATAACATTATTTGTCGATAAAAGCTGTCTTTAGCGTAGAAAAAAACTGATACCTCGATAACATGGCAAATTGAATCCGAATTAAATCAGAACCTGTAGCTCGGCGAGCTGGATCGAATCGAAAATAGAATGTTTATACCTAGATTGCAGGATTGAAGAATTGAGATTTCAGATGTTTGTTGGTGTGACTGCGTAAAAGTGTATTTTATTTCCAGACTGTTGTATGTTGTATTTTTGGCTTATTTTGGTTTTTTGTTATTTGTGGTCGATATTTATTTTTAGCAACAACGTCGCACCCACACAATGTAAGAAAAACTAACACTTCAATTCCATTTGAATTCAATCTTTCGACCTGGAATTGTCATAAACCTTGGTTGAATTTTCGATCCGGATTGAATCCGATCGAAACGTGGTATGAGTTACTTATTATTATTTACTGTAGCACTGAACGTTGCCATCAGGTATTCCAGTAATCTTTCCAGTCAGTGCTGGAAAATTGGTGGGTGGAAAAAATCAAACGCCACTTCTAGGTTACGACAAATAAAAACAAAAAATTGCTCGGTCTCGCTCTTGCTCGCCTCGCATTTATTTCTCAATTTTACTTTATTGGTTTTAGTTGTTGTGGTGCAGTTATGCATTCTGCACTTGTGTGGAAAGAAACCGTTCCAACGATATATACATAATTTATATACCTTCGGCTTTTGTAGACCGCGTAAATTGTACCACAAAATTCGTTTTTGCCGTTTTATTATATGATTATATACCTATGTACATATATTAAATAAATGAAGAAAATCCTGCATTAATTAATTAAAATTTTACCTATTTCAGCTCAAATTTGTGCAACCATTTGGGCTTTTGGTTTACCAAAAGTAAACACAAGTGTATACTTTCACAGAAAACCTTCACTAAGTATTTCGATTGAATCAAATGGATATCATGGCAGTAAAACTATAAGTGAACCTGTTGCAAATCATACATCAGGCCAACAAGTGCATCTACCTCCATTGCAACTACTTTGGTCACACTTCAAGAATGCCTACACAAATGTCAAAGTTGTTCAATGGAGCATTTGGTATGCTGTTGGGGTTTGTGGTTACTTTCAAGTTATATCATATATTCAAGTACTATGGATATCAATGGAATCTGATCCTGAGGTAAGATTATTATTATTATTATTTTTATAAATGGAATGATTATTTTTTAACAAAATATATTTATTTATTTATCTAAATAATTGTTTTAGACTGTTTGGAATGGAGCAGTAGATGCTATTCTAACACTTTTAGCAGCCATTTTCGCTCTCGCAGCTGGTTTTATTCATGGCTCACGTCTTAATCCACGAGGAAGTTTACTAGCATTGGCAGTCTTATCTATTTTAGAAGGAGGGGCAGTGTTACTTTCATGTTGGACAACAGATATATTTTGGTCGTATGCTGGATATGTTATTTTTGGAGCACTCTATGCCTTTACTATAACCGTTTCAGGGTAAGTAGTTTTTTGTTGTTTTTTGAATATTTTTTTTTAAATAATAAAGAAAGGCCAAGTCACATTTGTCTAATTATGCAGAATTCAAATTTCAAAGTTTCTTTCTTGAACTCAGGTTAAATAATTATCATTCTCAATAACCAGTTCAAAATTAAATGAATACAATATTTACAATGCAATGCAATACAATTAGGTTGTTGATTATGTCCTAAAAACAGGCCAATACGGAACTAAGACGTTTTGTTTTTATTGTAAATGTCAATAATTGGGTTATTGAAGATGAGAAAACCGCGAAGTGTAATTTAATTACAGGGTGCATTTTGGAGGGGGAGGTGCAAAAGCAGCCTTTTCATAAGGTTTTGCATATAACTCGAAAACGAAGCAAAATATCGAATTAATGTTGAAAACCTTTTTTTGTAGACAATAAAATTTACCATCGAAATGGATCATTGAAATTTGTTGGCTAATTTAAAAAAATCATTGCAAAAAAAGTGAAAAATCACATTTTTTGTTTTTTGCTTACTTGCCTATAACTTTCCTACCTGCGAAGATAGGTATAAACATTGTTCAATATAAAAGAAAGATGATTTAATTTTCTTTAAAATAACATATTCAGAAAGAGTTTTGGATAAATAACACTTCGCGGTTTTCTCATCTTCAATAACCAAATTATTGATTTTTACAATAAAAACCTATGAACGTCTTAGTTCCTTTTTAAATGACATAATCAATAGCCTATATTGAGAGACAGACGAACAGAGTTTTGTGATCTTGATTGTTTTTAGACAGCATGGCATGGACCCTAATCGTTGTTTCGTGATCTTCCCCTCTGTATTTCGATCCTAACCGTTATTATTCATTTTCAAATCTTTCTATGTCTCGATTCGTTTTTCAAAGCCGGAGGCCTACAAATGGCATCACAATCTCATTTTCGACAGAAATTGACTCTCATCGTTCTTTACCTTTTTTAACACTATGGTCGAAGAGAAGCGATTCCTATCCTTACTCTTGTTGTACTTGTTCTGCTTTCACTATATTACATGAAGTCGTTCGTTACCATGATAGTTCAATATATTATTTATTATCACACAATTAAGCTCAATCTCTGAGTAAAAAACCCATCATGGTCATTAGGGTGTCCGCTATTTCTCAAACTCAAGCGCACTCCATAAATCGAAAGTTTTTGTCGTAAGAAAAAATTACTGACCAAACAAATTTATTCCGAGACCATTAACTCATGCCTCTTAGATCATACTTTCCCCATACAAATTTCTAATGGTATTTCAGGCTTTTTCACATTTAATTTGTTTTCTCTGGAACTATAATAGTTGTTTCTAATGTTGAATCTAATTGATTAATTGTTTCTTTACGAAACTATATTTACATTTTTTTAACAAAAAAAAAATATAGTTTATTTCAATTTTTCAATTATTAAATATTTTAATATTTTATTTTTTACTTTTAATTTAAAAAAAAAATGTGATTTTTGTTAAAGAAATATATTCCAAAATTAATTTATTTCAATATTTAAAGTTAACGTAATATTTTAACTTTCTTACTTTTTATTTTTTTTTAATATTTAATTTAATGATTTTTGTTAAACAATGTCTTCTTTAAAAAATCATTAAAAAATTTAAGCAGAAGATTTTAAATAATTTATTTAAATTTTTAACTTTAGTAAAATAATTGTAAGTAGTATATATTTTTATATTGAATTAAATTAAAAATTTTGGTAGCGTAACAGCTCGTAGAGAGCCAGGGCCTAGTGACTTACAATTCTCAACCATTCCTGTGTGCGTGTTGTTAGTAGAAATTTAGGGGACCTACAATTTTTTTTCGAGTCCAAACGGCTAAATGAGAAGCACTTTCTAATGACAAGTATATCCTTCGAGGATTTGTCAATTGCTCGCAAGAGGAAATTCCTCGGAAATAACATTTCAGTTTTTTTTGTTGTAGAATTATTCTCTCAAAAGCGATCAGTTTCAATTCCCCTTTTTTAATAACCAGTAAAATAAGCGTTTTGTATAGCGTGTACTTTGCCCCCCAGAAAGGAGTTTTGAACCTATTTGATTGGCCAAACAAAGATAGCATTATGGTTGGCTAGGGTAATTCTTCATCGGATTTCCACTGAGATGTCGTTCGTGGTATTGATGTTTGTTCCGAGGTACGTGAACTCGTTGACTACCTCGAAATTTCTGCTACCAACAGTGACGTTTTTTCCTAGGCGATGGACTAGAAGCTTTGTTTCTTGATAGCATATACTTTGTTTTGTCCTCATTTACTTCAAGACCAACGCGTTTCGCCTGTCCGTCAATGGCTGCGAATGCTTCCAGTACAGCTAGCTTGGAGTGTCCGAGGATGTCGATGTCATCCGTAGGTTAACACCACTCTTAGGCACTATCTGCTCCGGGACTAGGTTGAAGAAATCACATGATAGTGCATCTCCTTGTCTTATCCCTGTACACGTATGGAATAGCTCGGGTGAACTGTTACCAATTTGCACGTTGCACAGCGTATTTTGTAACGTGATGCTGCATAGCTGGATCATTTTTTTTGGGATCCCAAGTTTCGACATCGCCAAAAGAAGCTTTTGGCGACTTATGCTATCATATGCTGTTTTGAAGTCGATAAAAAGATGTTTGTCTCGACTTGAAATTCGTTCGACTTTTCCAGGATTCGCCTCAATGTGAAGATTTGGTCTATCGTTGATATGCCTGGCCTGAAGCCGCACTGATACGTGCCGATCATAGTGTTGCTTGCATAATACGTTGGATAAGATCTTGTAGACAACATTAAGGAAGGGTATGCCTCTGTAGTTTTTGCAGTAAATAGAATCGCCTTTTTTCTAAGCTTGGGCATATGAAGCTATTTGACCAGTCGTTGAATATACTTTCCTGCTCCTATACTTGGTTGATGAGCTGGTGCATGTACCCTACCAGGCCATCTCCTCTATACTTGGATTGTATGTTCATTGACTGGTCTCATGCTTGTTTGTTCTCCTGTCGCTTCCTCTACAGAATGCTCATCAAACAGTTGCTGGAAATGCTGCTCCAACACGTCTACAATTCCCTGTTCTGTGTAGCTGTACGCTTCATTAAGAGATCCAAATTGTTTATTTCCACGCCTCTTTTAAACAAATGCTAAATTCAACCAACAGTTTCTCGCTAAAAGTGTTCAGAAAATAAAAATTTTATTATATTTTTTTCTTTTTTTCTAGTGCGGAAGTTGCTCGCTACCTAGAAGAAGAGAGTTACGGACTGGTTTTTGGAATCAATACAATGATTGCACTTTTGTTGCAATCTATTCTAACATTCGTCGTAGTTTCGGAGACTGGTTTTGCACTAAGTGTAGTGGGTCAATATACTGTGTACGCTTTTTATTTTATTATAATTGGTGTTGTATACTTTTTGTCTGTTGTAGCGGAATATTTTATTAGTCGCTCGAAAATACTGTAGCATATACTCGTACCTTTGTACATATCTACAAAACTATTCCAATTTAAACCTAAACCAATGTTAAATGAAAAATCAAAGTATTAGTAATAAATACGGAAGTGACTAAAGAAATGACAATTCATAGAAACCGGAGATGTTTATCTTTGCAGATACTTGCGCAAAAACACACATCAGTAACAGAGTCATTTCCCTCCGGTAAGCATATATAGTTTTAAGTTTCAAGCATACACGCATACTTTTAAAGGTGATAAGCAGTTATAACTGTTATGAATTGTCAAGTCTCTAGCCTCGCCCAGTAAATAAATGATAAAATGCACAATAATTACTTAAATAATATGTTGTTGAACAATATAATGTCTAGAGTACAAACATTTTTATAGTAAAGAAATAAAACTGAAATCAATAAGATTTATATGTAAAACTTTAATATGGTGTTGGATTTATTTTTTTATTTAACTGGTATTACACAGATCCATGCCTTGTCTCGGCATCTCAGTAAAACTCCTTTTCTTGTGTCATGTGCAGAGCAGGTGAAAACCACATTGTATTATTTTCTTAGGTTCGTTAATAAAACTTATTCACTTTATTTAAATTCTCCACTCATTTACTTTACAAAATAAAACACTTTACTTTTACAACCACAAAGCAATTTATTCTTCACCACTGAAATTAATTCACCACTTTACTTTTATTGCTACCAACTTTACTAATTCAGGATTAAAAATAACCTGCGTCCTCTGCCGGTTAGACATGTGCTTGTATACTTTTCACAAGGTTCCCGAAAAGGCTGGAAGGTTCTAGTATTTGCTTCTAGAGCTTTCCATCGGGGAAATTTCCCATTCCAAAGCTTTCATTTTGATGTTTAGTATTGGAAGTTCTAAAGCTCATCAAAGCTCTCCGTAGGTTGGTTTGTGTCATGTCGGTGTTTCTCTTATTTGAGAGTGGTTATAGTAGACACAAACCAACCTACGGAGAGTTTTGATGAGCTTTAGAACTTCCAATACTAAACGTCAAAATGAAAGCTTTGGAATGGGAAAGTTCCCCTATGGAAAGCTTTAAAAGCAAATACTAGAACCTTCCAGCTTTTTCGGGAACCTTGTAAAAAATATAAAAGCACATGTCTGACCAGCAGAGGACGCAGTTTACTTTTAATCGTGAATGAGTAAAGTTGGTTGTTGGCATAGTTTCTATAAAAAGATTTTTTCATAATACAAATTGTAACTGAAATAAATCAGCCAAGTTGAAGACTTAGCATTAAGGATTGGACTTATAGTACATGTAAAATAGTACAGAAGTTGCTTCGAATAAAAAAATACCACCATGATACTTGTTGAAAACCAAAAAAAAAACACAAACAAAAATGGTACCGTCATGAAAGTTGGTTAAAATGTATCCTTGACCGAGAATGAAAAATCAAAATAGTCTATATAAATATTGAGACCAAAAGGATGTTTTTCTTAGAAGGGGGAAATGTGAGATTATTGTTAAAAAACCTTTGGTAAAAATGATACCCTCATGAATCTTGGTAAAAATGTTTTCTTTGCCATGAGAATGAAGAATCAAGAGTCTATACAAATATTTATAGTAAAGGGTGTACTGTATAATACTATTACAGAATAACACCTGGTAAATGGTACATAGATAAAACATTGGCGAAAATGAAGGATTTGCCATATCATGAGAATGAAAAGGGTACTTTAGTACAAAAGAGAATTGGATGTAGAAAGGCCTTTGGTCAAAAAGTATTTGTGTGCGTCGATGACGTGTCATTCTATGTATACATGATGTGCAATGCGCTATCTTAATTAGTTGTATCATGATGGTGATCACACAAAATAAACCAGTAAAATGGGTGCTATACAAATTTGAAGTTAAATTCGAACGAATTTTTCATTCAAAGATTTGTGGATAGTGTGGATTGAGAATAAGGGTTTGACAATTCGCAGAAAGTTGTTTTTTTTTTCTTTTAAGAACTGTAGGAAGGATCGTTCAAACTCAATTTATCGAAAAGTAAAAACAAGAATTTGTTGATATTTGAGCTTGGAATCGCCTTAACAAAATTATTCACATTCGCAGTTCGCGGCTCATGTGGAAGGCACTTAAATTCTACTACCAAAAATTCTGCTTCCAAAATCAGGAGTTGTTGTAAATAAAATATTTCATCTGACAAATACTTAAATGTTTTGGAAACATTTATTTACATTTTGACAGTTTACTTTGAATACAACCTACATTACAAATACATATATGTGTGTCCAGTTTATATTTCTGGGTGCTCAAAGAATTTCCCCAGTTGCTGTCAAAGACTAAGGAACAAAAATCTTTGTTACGTCAGCTCAGTGAGCACTCCTGGTATATAAACTGAACACATTCTTTGTGAAATGCAGGTTTTGATGTAGCTTATTAGCGCAGTACACATATTACAGGTAATATCATTAGAATTTTGACTTTTGTTCAGTCAATGAGCTTGATTACACGATTCGTGTTTTCGTTTGTTTCGTTTTTCGTCTTTTTGACAGGTACGTACCTTCGTGATTACACACAACCAAAAAAATCCATTCGATTTTCTGACGTTAAATATGAGGTTCATTTATTGGAAAATAGACAGTAATAATAATTAAAAATATTTTTAGATCGCTTCTTGTTCAAGTTTATATCTATTTAATCACGAAAAACAATTTTAAAGCTCATCATATAAAGTTTTATAAGCATCCCCTGTCTCTACTCGTTTGTCAATCAGAAAAAATCTTAAAATTTTGAAACGTGTTTTCGTTTTTTCATTCCCCCTACATTTCTACACCCCTCAGCCAATGTGTCAAAAAGACGAAGCGCGAAACGTCCGAAAAAAAAATCGTGTAATTAGGCTCAATATTTGTTGTTGGGTTTACGTGTATTTTTTCCTCACGTTCTCAGCTATTTTTATTTCTGACAATTTCAATTTTAATATGTTGTTGTGTTTACGTGTGTGTTTACGTCCTCACGTTCACAGCCATTTTTTTTTATTTCTGACTATTCAAATTTTGACAACAAAATAATTTACAGAATAGATTTAAAAGAATTTACATCTAGATCGCTGAAGGTATTCATTTAGCCAGAGCTGAGATTTTGCTATTTCAGGGATTGAAGTATGACGTGCCTTACTATGCCGACTCTTCTCACTTCACTCGCAAAAGTGATTAATGTGGTTTTCCTTTCGACCAAAAAAATCGATTTTATTTTGATTTTTTTGACCTGAGACCAACTTTTGCTTTCTTTTCAACCTAAAGAGTCGTTTTTATTTTATTTCACTTCTAATCTTCAAATCTCAATTTTTAGCAAGATTTACACGCACTTACATACAGAATAAACTGACATTAATCTCAACGTATTCGTTTGTATTTGGTATTACACAACACTGTGTAATACCAATAGGAAGGTGGTGTTTGTTGGACAAATTCATCACAGAGTTTCAAAATCAATTAAAATCTCATTCTGTGTTCCATTTACCACCAAAGATTTATGATCTGACCACCAAATATGAAATAGTCGAATGGAAAACCAAATTAGAAATTGAAGTGAGATGAGTCAGGTGAACAAATTCTTGCGCACATAAAAAATTGATACATAAGTGCATTCATTTGTTCACACCGTTGTACACGATTAAACACGAATATATTTCCTACAAAAGTTGTAAAATAAACAAAATTAGTTAAATTAGTTCAACAAGTCCAATCCTTAATGCTTAGTCTTCTACTTTTGGCTGATTTATTTCAGTAGTATATAGAATTTGTAATTATAGAAAAAACATTCTTACAGAATTAGTTAAACGATAGTTAAAATAAAAAAAAAGCAGACCAAAATCGACTAAGAAACACGTCAATCGAGGAACACGGCTTTAGGCATTTGGAAACGAAGTTCATTGATATTTTTATCACTAACTACATCCAATTCACTTTTGTACAAAAGTGAACAAATGTTTTGTCTTTTTTAATTAATTACTCAATCGTATCTTTTATCTCAAGTTTAAACAGTAAAAGTTAGACCGTTCCTCGCTTTTACTTTTGCAGAAAAGTGAAACAAATAGTCTACATTTAAATAGCCTTTTCACACCGAACCGAAAACTTGGTTTTCGCGAAAATATCAGTTTTGGAGAAAAATCTAATCGAAAACACAAGTTTTCCCATACATTTTTTTATACTTCAGGTTTTCGTAAGACACAATTTTTATATAAAAACAATCGAAAACAAGTTGGGATTCAGATTTGAACAAAACAAACATACCTTTTAAAAAGTTTAGTGCCTAATAAAATGTCAAAAAAGAAACTGATTGAATGCTTTCAAAAAAAGTTGAAAACAGCTGACGAAATTCTGTCATATCAAATATAAAATTCCATTCTCAAAGTAATTTAATTTATTTAAAACAGATAATATTTTGCCTGTGGTAATTAAAATTGTTTATATGTATCAAATTTATATAAATAATTACCATTTTACTTTCATAAAATGGAGGAAAACAACAAAAAGACAAGAAAATTGTGAGTGGTTGGTTAATGAAAAACTGTAATGTCAAACGAAAATGTGTAATGTTCAGTGTGAATGGCTTTCGAGTTTTTGAAAAGTTTTCACCGAAAACCTGTTTTGGGGTTTGGTGTGAAAGCCCTATAAATAAACAGTTAAAGAGATGATTCAAAAATGTCACTGACATCGATGATAGTTGTTGAACTAGCCTTTTCCGTGTTTGAATGCATTCAGCTCAACCCAAATTTCATAATGTTTTTCGCAGCAAAGTGTCGCTAGCATATATTTGTATTTTTGCACTTTTTAACAAAAGTAAAATGAATGTAGTAAGGCCTAAATTAATTGCTCACTGCTTATGAGGAATTAAAATACTTTTAATTTATATATTCGTTTTACATCTATTTAAACGAACTACAAACACTTTTCAATATTATGTTAAGAACCACGAAAAAAAAAACTTTCAACTGCAGAGAAATTTCAAATCTTATGCTACATTTCCACTTAATACTACGTTTTCATTAGGCCAAATGAGGTAATTTCGTTAAAAATTTCCAAATTCGGTACGAAATCATCTCATTTCCCATACAAACCCACATTTCGAAATGAGATAATTTCAACCAAATTTTTTTTCTATGGTTCGCTAAATTACCTCATTTCGGCTCTAATGAAAACGTAATATAACACTAATCTGAGATTTAATAGGATTTACCTCAAATCTTCTTCAAATCTCGAAGATTTACCATGCAAATTTATTTCGTAAATCTAGAAGATTAGAAATTAATTTTGTTAAAGTCCCCCACACGATGAAACTGAGTTGCCAGCAACTTTCAGTTCCTAGGTGAGAAGGGCAGAAGGAAAGAGGGGTGAACAAAATCTCCCCGATCGAGGATTTGAAGAGATTTTTTTGACATTTCCTTTCACATCTAAGGTTGAGGTGCCTTCATCCAATAGAATTGCAGGAAATCTCAAAACTGCGTAGATTTTGTTTCCTCGTGTGAAATGTACAATAGATTTTTAAAGAAACTAAAAGAGAACGTCAAAAAATTCTCCAGCAACTTGTTTCTTCGTGTAAAAGGTGAAAAATCATCCCAGGACAAATACTTTTATAAATCGAAGTAACCCATTCTCATAGAGCGCTGGAGGATTCATTAGACCCCTATGCCCTCTATTACACGATGATTCTTGGCGCATGACTCTTTTTTCGAATTCCTCTTTGAAAATCATCCTGTAAGTCACGCGCTAATACACGGAGCTTCTCGATGCTTGATGCAAAATTGACAGTTGTCTTTACTGTCCAAGCGGTTTTTTTAGGAAAAATACGAAAATACGGAAAGTGCTAAAAAGAAAGAGTCTCGGAAAACTTGTCTCACGACGCACAGGGCAACTCATTTTTTTTCTCTTTTGCACTCATGTTCGAAAAGAGTCAGACGCAAAGAATCATCGTGTAATAGGGGACTCACGGTGATTGGGCACATTCGGCAATGTATTTATCTTTAGCGATCCGGATTTGTTCGTGTTGTTGTAATCCCTTGTTAAAAAATAGCTGATGCAAAAACAACTCAACGTATCTGAATATCGTAAAAAGTTTTTCAGCAAAACGACCATGTAATTTCGAAAAAAAAACACTGAGCGCTCAGGGTTATACCTTCGTGGGACACGTCTTATGGCTCTAATTTGACAACTCAGGTGGCCGCACGTTTTTCTTTTAAAGCCCCATTCAGGGCTGTCGAGGTACTACAATTGCAGTATCTGTACTGCCGTACTGCTAATACGACCAAAGAACTGCTTTTTTTGCTAAACTTTTATACAAAATTTTGAATTTTTATATTTCTTTAATACTCCCTGAGTATACCCAAGCCAAAAATCATAATCCTATCATAAAAATCGTAGTCCTTTTTTGTGATGATGGCATTTTTAATTTAGAAGGTAGGTAAAAAAGTACAGAAAGTATATAGATTGGCAAAAAGCTCTGAAACCTGGGATTTTTCAGATTGTATTTTCTGATTGAAACACGGCAGTTAGGACTCTTCCCTAGCTCATAATTTGTAGACTTTAACTTCGAAAAAAATAGGGCTGAATTTTGGTGAAGCTTTGTTTTGGTGTCTTAAGCATTTTCAAAAATTACACTTAATTTAAGAAGGAGCGAAACGTTTAAGGAAGGTCAAAGGGGGTTAAAATTCAGTATTTTGCTAATTTCTCGAAACGTTAATTTTCTTAACAAAATGTGAAAAGTTAAAGTTGTAGCTTGTCTGTATTCTAAACAAATCAAATGTAGTAAAGGAACAAAGTAAAATCATTTGTTAATATTGAAACACGTTTTTTTTTTAAGTAGTTAATTGTAACTTATAAAATTCTAAAAAAAAAAGAATAGGTTTAACACTATTTTGACATAAACGTGCACGAAGGTACCGTTTTTTAACAAGAGTTTTTCAGTCGTATTTATAAACTTTGCCTTACTTTAGACAGCCGTTCAACTCCAAAAAGTTATTAATAAACTTTGTTTTTTTGTTGTCCTAAAGTTATATAACTTGGACAAAGGCTTCGGCTGTCTAAGATTTGTCTAAATTGACGCTTTATTTTATTATATAAGGCATATTTCCAACTATTAAGGACTTCTAAAAAAACTGTTTAACTAGTCAAGCGCATACAAAATCTAATAAATAAGGCGGTTTATGTATAAACATCTTTTTAATACCACCACTGTTGCACGCTAGTGTTGAGTAGATTATGAATGCGTATGCATAGTTCTATAATTTTTTGAACTATATTTGTATTTTAAGAACTTAAATGTAGGTATGGACAATTTATATATTTTACTTCTATACTGCCGTGTACTGCTTCTATTTCCTTTAAGTACTGCTTTCTCAAAAAATTAAACGGCAGCACTGGTCGCATTCCTTATTTGACATTTCCAGATTTTCTATTCATGTTGCTCATTTTCCTTGAATGAATATTTTTTATTTATTCAGCTTTCAGCATTTACCTATGTACCTACAGTTGGAAAACAAATCTTGAGATTTAGATTTTAGTAATTACTGAGTTAATGAATATTATTAAATTGTTGAACTATGAGAGTAAATTAAATCTCTGTCAGAAAAGTTCACAAATGTATTTGCAATTGTAATTATATGCTAGCAAGTAGCAACATACAATAGTTGATTGTATTTTCGTAAATAAAGTAAGTACTGACCGCTTACGCCCCCTAAGTTTTGTTGAAAAAGAAACTTTTTCTCTTGAATATTTTAATGAGAATCGCTGTGACTGTGCCGATATTCTGATAAATATGGATATAGTTGTCAACGAAAAATATTTATATATATTTCAGAGGTATAGATTTCAACTTTCCCTAGCAAATTAAGTTTACGACATGTAGCAAAAGCCATTGTTTATGTGCAAAAATTGTTATTATTTATTTATTTCTTTTAAATGCTTTGTATGAGCAGAGATAAATAATGTGTGATAAATCGATACCTGAGGCAATACAAAACTGATAGCTACCTAGTAATATGAAGTTCATTTGATTTATAATACATATTTATATATGTACATATTGATAGGTACTTTTATTTCTTTTTTTTATGAAATATAAAAAACAGCAAGGCAAAATTGTTTATATAAGCAAAATAACGGTAAACAAAAGCATCTTAACCAGCGTGCAGAGAAGTATGGTTCAACAAGCAAATGGTGTTTTTCTATCTTAAAAATATAAAACTTGTCTGTCTCTTGAAAAAAAAAAATAATTAAATTTTGCAGTTTGCACACATCATCTTATGTACATACCAACATAAATAGTCAAGTCAAATTGTTGCGAAACCTAGAACTAATTGCAAAGGAACATCTGTATATGGATTCTTATTGGGAATTTTGCATAGAACTTTATGGCGAAAAGTCTACGACTCTACGATGACGCGTTTAGCTAATATGGCCCATTATTCAAGACTTTTTTTAAATTGACTTATAAACCTAAATCTGGTTGCAGAAAAATTTTACCACGCACATGTTTAAAATTGATTTTTGAAGAATTTGAATGATTTGAAGAATAGAGCCCTTTTAGTTAAGGTTGACGTGGTAAAAAAAAACTAAACTATGGTTCCTATTTATTCTTATTCCATTTAATATTGGCTTTTACATGACACCAGATTTTTTGTATTCATCAATGTTTACTCACATTTTATACCGCTGTAAAAACTGCAAATATTTCAAAATTACGTTTTTTTTTTATAATTAACACTGTTAAAAAAACATATGATTAGGGAGATAGTGAAATTTCTCTTCAAAATGCATTAAGTCAAGTAGGTATATAAAGAAGATTTATAAAAGAAACATATTTTAAGCATATTAAAATCCTAAAAAGTTTTTTCCATTACTTGATTTCACTGATAGTGCAGTCAAACCAGGTTTTGACATCACAAAAATTGATTTCAGGACTTTTCATATTATTGTTCCTCAAAGTGTAAATTATAACATATAAAATTGGCATATTCCTTCTCCCCCCAGCACTCCCCTCCCCATTAAGCCTTTATTTTTTGCCATTTATTTCAATACCTATTGGTCTGAGAGATAAAGTTTGTAGACGTGAAACATTAAGCTTACAATTTTAAACAATTGTGTTCATGGGACCGATTCTCTACAGTTCGTCCCTTAAAAGATAGAAAGCGGCAAAGTCTCCAAAAACGAGTTTTTACATTTTTTACCCAAGTATTTCTTGGAAGCTTTTTTTTTTTGAGAAGAAAAAGAATTTCGACAAAAATTTAAATGATTTAAAAAGTTGAAATACAGTTCCTTCAGATCCTATTAGTAGTTTTGTAAAAATATATTTAGTGGTGAAGTAATTCAACGTCAATTGTTCCCAAGAAAATGATTTCTAACATGTTTACGTTAAAAAATTTAAAAAACGTGACTTTCTAGAGCAATTTTTACTTCGGATTCGGATTCAGCATTGGTTTTATTTAAAGTCGGTTTTTTTGCAAACCAGTTTTATTTAACATTTTTGTGTAAAACTGTTATATGCCCATGTAGGGTATCAATTTATATGTGTTTTGGAGATGGGGGACGTCCTGCATAAAGAAAACTGTTTATGGGTCCAAATATATCGAAACATTTAGGAAAATTTCCTAGCAAGATATTTTATGAGTTATTACAGTCAACTCAAAAATGCCTAGTAGCTAACTCCTCCAATAATATACATTTTTCTGCAATGATCCATATGAGATGAAAAACAAATATTAGCTCCACCGACCAAAAGCTTATTTCAAATTTTTGAGATGGTAAGTAAAAAGAGCTTGCTTGTCCTACTGTGTTTTAACATTCCGGCTCCACTAATATGAGCCATGCTAATTTTTAACTTCGCTGTACGGTTTCATGTTTATTAAATTTGCATCAATTTGTATCCAGAACCGTCTTTGCAGACCGAATAGTTTCCAAGAGACAACTTTTCAAAACTTAAATGTAAAACACAGCTAGCTGCTATTCTGTATTTCTTTTTACAAACATATACTCGAACAAAAATTGGTAACATTATTTTTACAATACTCCGTTTGCACTCGTTATTAACTAAATTTAGTAAAATGGCATTTTTAACAATTTTTGAAGTGATCTATTTGAAATAATAAAAAAATTGGAATTAGAAGACGAAATAGTATAATAACAGTCATATCATGAGAAATACAGTTTACTGGACATAAGCTGTAGAGCGTATACATAGATTGGGTCAAAAACAAGAAACAAATAATATGGGAGTAGGGGAACATATCATCCCGTTATGAATAGAAAAAAGTATACACAAATTACGGTAAAATTAATTAATATGTAATTAATTAAAAATTTGTCAAGAAATTCATTGTTGAATATTTTTTTCACATAAAGTTGCTTTAATCGATAGTTTCTGATTGTTGACAATTTTTCGACACGGTAATTAGTGAAGTAGATTTTGTCATTGCCAGTTTTCTCAAAATAGCCAGTAAGAATAGACATAAAAAAGCTAAATAGGAAAACAAACTTACAACATGCTGTTTACATGTTGGTTTTGAGATAACTTATAATCTGAGATAATTGTTCAACTATCCGATGAAAGTTAGTTCCGTTATGAAATAATAAGAGGTCAAAGGTTATGGAAATGGGTTTTTGCCAATTATCTCAAAAACAGTAGGTTTTAGAAAAAAAAAAACATTACAAACAGCTAGCTGATGTAATTTTTCACAAAAGAGTTCTTAGAACCTTCTTCATAACATTAACCATGATTAGGAAGTTATAGAATACATTCATTATATATCGTTACTGATTTTTGTTTCAGTCCAAAACTGCCCTTCAAATAGAATAAATGCATATCAACGTTTTCGAACAGTTTTAACCCAGACGACATCAGTATGCGAAATGCACGAAAATTCTTTCGTAAGCTCATCTGGGCAACGCTGTTACTCTTTTTTGGAGTATCTGCTTTAGGATTATTTCTTAACGGACCCCGAGAATATGGAGACAACAAATTCAAACTGTAAGTACTCGATTGTTAAAAATAAGACTGTGCTTATGTACATATGTATAGTGTATAAGTACTTCGGTGAAACCTTGTTTAATAGCACTTTCGTAAAAAAAACTGCATAAAGTTAATGAAATTTTGTATTTTGAAAACAAGTCGTTTTCTGTATAATATTTGTATTTATTTTAAAAATTAATTTTTTTGTGAACTTTAAATACGAATTATATTAAAAAGTATTTCAGTTTTGATCTGTTCTGTTCGTGAATGCATTATTAACTGCTTACCGATCAACGAATACCTGTGCTTTTTATTCGAAAATATACTATACGAAGATTATACTATATTTTGATTTTGTTTTGTTGGTAGTCAAAAAATGGAGGAGTCAATTAAATCGCCAATGAATCAAGGCGAATGCAAGATTCCCGATCTACCAATAGATAATCCAGAGATTATGGCATTCTATAAGGAAACACAAAAGATCGATTGTGGAAATAACCTAGATGATTGGGTTACATGTGAGGTACCGATAAAATTTTGTCAGATATTATAAATTGATTATAATTAAAATGTTTTCCTTTTAGAAATCAATTTGTTTTGTCAAACCAGAGATTTCAGCGACCAAGGGTGAAGTGATTTGTTCCTTCACCGACATAATTCGAAAGACTGATTACAAAGCCAAGTACGGCAAAATAACAAAAACTAAAGAACCTTATGTTTTGCAGCAATCCGACTTTGTAAAAGTTGCTTGTAGTGCTCAAAATGGCGACAGGTAAACAAAAATAAATCAATTAAAACAGAAAATAAACAGTTGCGGTCAAAACAATAGTAGTGCAAATAAATGGATTGCATAGCTTCGGGTTTGTCAATATTTTATTGCTTTGATAGTGAAGAACTATTACACTCGTACTTAATAACAATTTCTAAACGATCGTGTACACATACATTTTTTGTTGCAACGGTAATATGAAAACTAACAACCGTTATTAATCAAAGCTGTGAATTCTTCCGGTCAAAAAAATGGTAGTGCTTTGGAATATAATCCAAGTTTCATAATAAACACCGAGGACCAAGTATTTATAATTAGGCATGTTTTTCCTTTTATTGTGTTTTTCCAAGCCACCGAATTTAAGTAAAGCTACCGCATGATAAAGATGAAATGTCACGGAAATGAGCCTTTCAGATAAAGACCGGACTTATATCCCGTTGAGAACCTGTTGTGCAATGTAATGAAATATGTTGTTAGTTATGACTATGAGCTAGCTAACATCAAAGCCGTTTAAGAAGCTATACAACACTCAAGGAGTTCGATTAGCGTAGAAAGGTTTGAAAATCTGATAAACTTGATTCAAATCCGTTGTGCTGCTGTTATTTACGACAAAGGACTTGCAAATAAATATAGTTTAAGGTTCAAACCCCCAACTACGTCTTATGATAATAATTTTGGCCTAACTTTCCTTTTTTGTAAAATTTAAAGTTGGATTATGTTCGCACTACTATTTTTTTGACTGCTGTTTTTTCCAAAAATTCTTACATACATTTGAAAATATCGGATAAAATATTAAATTTAAAAATATTTTTTTTAATAAAAACTTAAAAACTCCTAATTCAAAATAACACGGCTATTCATTTGTTTAAAATTGATATTGCATTTAACTATTATTTTGACCGCAGCTGTTTGTTCAGCTTATATTCTTCTTATATTTATTATATATCGACTATGGCAAGATACCTACCTATATACGTACATTTTATCAATATTAAAACGTTTTTTTTTTTAACTTGTGTTTTTACCAGATGGTACGGAATGGCTTCTGGCATCCGCGACACTGTTCATAGATCAGTAGAACAAACAGAATTCCCACTTTACAATGTGCTAATGCTTGGATTCGATTCGTTAAGTCGAAATGCATTTATGCGAAAACTACCAAAAACCTATGAATTTCTAGTCAAAGAAGGTCAAGCAATGGTATTGCAGGGTTACAACATCGTTGGTGATGGAACACCACAAGCTTTAATTCCTATTCTAACAGGTCGAATGGAATTGGAATTACCAGAAACAAGGAAACGCAAAAGAAATTCGGTGTCAGTGAATGCATATCCAATGGTGTGGAAGGAATTCGAACGTAATGGATATATCACCTCCTTTAATGAAGATCTACCAAAATACGGTACATTTACATACCGTATGAATGGTTTCGACGAACAACCTACCGATCATTACTTGAGGACATTTTATTTGGAATTAGAGAATATTATGCCTTCAAATAAAAAGTTTTGTATTGGGAATCAACCGGGACATCTTGTGATGCTGGATTATACCAGAAATGTAAGTTACTATTTGTGAAATGAAATATACAGTGCTGGCAAAAAAATTCCGGATTTCTTATTAATTTTCATTAATTATTGTTTTGTTTGTAAAATGTGAAATATTATAAACTTTTTATGATTTTTTTTTACAGTTTAACTATACAATCAGCTACTTAAAAAAAAAATAATTATCATTATCCATCAAAAAAGAAAAAAATAATCAAAATAGAAAGAAATTCAGAATTTTAGCTGTTCGAAACTCATCGGATTTTTTTTTTGATAATTATTTAAAGTAAGTATTTTGTCCAGTAACCGTTTTATAATCGAAAAATTATTGTTATCCAGTTTTGGAAATAGCAGCAGGAATACTCTCCCGCTCATTCTTCAATCTTGAGAACTTGTCGACGACGTGTGCGTTGTCTTTCTAACTCACCTTTGTTAAATATTCCAAAAGTTCTCGATCGGGCTTAAATCGGATTATTAAGAGTGCCACTCTAAAACTCAAAATTTTTTGTTGCATACCCTTCTTTTAACAGTGTGGAAAAAATTGGGAATATTTTTCTGATGAAAACCCCAACGCAAATGCTTTTTTCCTCAGCGTACGGAAGAATTACTGACTAAACTATACCTTTGTATTGAAAACGGTTATTTTGATTATATTTCTCTTTTTTGATGGATAATGATATTTATTTTTCTTTAAATAGTTAATTAATATAAAACTGTATAAACAATCATAGAATTATAATTATAATTTTTCACATTTTACAAACAAAACGAAAATTAATGAAGTTGAACAAAAAATCCGGAATGCTTTTGCCAGCACAGTGTTTTATGTTCTCGATTATGATTGTTTAAAGTAACACCCCTGTTCTAATTTTAGTTCGAAATCAAATCCGTATACGAAATTGATTTCCGTACGGATTCAAAAATTATGTTCTGAATTTAGCACAAATTCACTTCCGCAAAAGTCGATATTCAAACCTTTTCTTCGTTCGAAATCCGTAAAAAGAAAATTGGAAAATTCGAATATATTAAAACAAATCTGTATTAATAAATTAAATTTCAAAACAACACCCAAATGTGTAGTATCATGGTCCGCTCTAGTGAAAATCTAGCGGTGTGTCTGCCCGTATTGGCAACAAAAAAATAAGTTTATTTTAAAAATTATATCAAATTCAAGAATAGATTAAACTTTAAATTAATTCAAAATGTCGAGGTGATCTTCAATCCAACTTTTAACTAAAACATACTCATTCCGGAAGTAATGAAAATGAAAAGTATTTCAAAACACCGACAGCTTGAAAACGAAGGATTTTTTAAATTATCGGAATTCAGAACAGGGGTGATAGGCAAAATTTTTCAAATCACCTTAATTTCAATCAATATAATCTGTAGTCATGAATAAGTAGCTGAGTTGAAATACCACTGAAAGTTATACACATAATAAGATGCACAAATAAGATGTGCAGATTATTTCCAAATATTTGAATCTTTTAAGACATGGCCAACAAATTCCGTCAGCCAGATGATGTGAAGCTTAATGTCAGTATCGACATTTAAAATAATTTGAAGCTTACCTTACCTTATTTTTATTATTTTTATAACTAACTACGGCTTTGCTCACGTTAATTCACGTTAATAAAGAAACTCAAAAATTTAAAAAATAATTTTTTTTGAAAAAAGTAAAGCAGGCCTTTTATCAGCTCGCTAAGCACCTTTCGCCCTAATGTTTCTTGCCTCTTTAATTTGGCATGACCAGATGATGTTTAAATCGAGCAAAATTTCAAATTTGATTTTTAAACTTTATTGATTTTTTTGTATTCAAAATGAGGTTGTTTTGGTAAAAAATATTTTTATCTTTGATATGGTTAAACAAAAGTATCCTATCTCTTTACAAAAATTAATTTGTGAGATCTAAGAAACAAACATTACCAAATGTATTATGTATTAGACTGCTCTTGAGTTGGATTTGATAATGATTTTATTTATATTGCAGTTCATGGCCAAATATTCTGATAATCCAAGATTTGTCTTCAGTTTCCACGGAGAACTGTCCCATGACTCTATTAATATAATCGGCAGTGCCGACGATGATCTTGTGGAATGGCTTACCAACCTCAAGGCCAAAAAACTGTTAGATGATACAATTCTTATTGTAATGTCCGATCACGGAAACAGGTATTATCCATTATATAACAATAAAAACAATTTCTTATAACTTAATTTTTTTTAAGGTTTTCTGATGTTCGTAATACACTGCAAGGCAAACAGGAAGAGCGTCTGCCGTTTTTCAGCTTTGCCTTCCCAGAATCATTCAAAAATCGGCATCCGCAGGAATACCGTAATTTTGAAGAAAATGTCAATCGCTTGACGACACCTTTTGATATTCACGAAACACTTCTCGACATTTTAAGTAAGAACAGGCACACAAATCTTTAAAATCGTACTCATAGTTTTCTTCTAGATATTCAATCAAATGATGACCAATCAGCCACGGAATCGCCAAAATATGTACCCAGAGGGATATCTCTCTTTAAACCAATTCCACAGAATCGTTCGTGTGCAAGTGCCTTTATCGAACCGCATTGGTGTGCTTGCCTTGATTGGCGACAAATTAACGATACATCAACACCGCTGGTGAAAAAAATTGCCCAAAGTATTCTAATTACAATCAATGATGCTTCCAACAGCTTCCGAGAAGTTTGTGAGCCATTTGAATTGAAACTAATCAATTGGGCATTGAAACTCACTCCGCACAGAGAACTACTTAAGTTTAGAAAAAATAAAGACATCGATGGATTCCTACCAGATCTCTCGTCCGATATGGACGTTCATGAGGAATTTTATCAGGTACAAGTCACTCTTAGTCCTGGTGATGCGCTCTTCGAAGCCAGTGTTAGCTATAATCTCAAAGACTTTCAAGCCACGACAAAGCTTTCACAGGTTTCGAGGGTTAATAAGTATGGCAGCCAGGCAAACTGTATATACGACACAAATCCAGAGCTGAGAAAATATTGCTATTGCAAATAAAGTAATGCTGTAAAACTTTTTGAAACAGTATTGAAATGAACACAAATCTCTTATTTAAAAACTCGGTCATGCGACATCATCTTTTTGTATATTTTTTTTTATAAAAGGACATGGCTTTTTGTACAAAAAATAAATTATTATCTTAAATCAATAAATTAATGTTATTTTAAGTTGAAATGTGTTTTGAATAATTTAATTTCTTAAGAAGGTTCTGGTAGTTTTGCTTGAAGCTTCTATTTGAAACACCAAAAACTCGAAACTTGTATTCGTACGTAGGAGAAAGCAGATTTGAAACTAACAAAATAGTTTAATAGTCAGCAGCAAGTTCTTTCATAGACCTAACTATGGAATTCGATCTCAAAGTTAAATAGTTCAAATTGAAAGTTACTTCATATAGTTCAGCGGACGTAAAGAGAACTGGTTTGGTTATGAACTACAAGGGAAACGTTTTGTCTCGGATTTTAGATTTGGCATCATTTTTTTCGTTTCTTCCGCTTAGAAACAGAACAGTGAAATAGCGCAACTATAGCGAGTAGACGAGCAAACTTCAAATAAAAAAAAATTGAATAAAAATGTAGCTTCCCTTCTGTAGAAATAATTTGTCTTAAAAAATCCAATCGCAACGTTCAGTTTTTTTTTTCGAAAAAAGCGTGTTTAGCACCGAAATGGAAGAGGCGGGTACAATGTCTTCTTTAAAATTGGAGTCTTCTCTGGGTCCGAAAACGCTTGTTATTATTTGTTTATAAAATTTTACCCGAAAATGAAATGTTCAACTTTTTGGGGTGAAATGTTGTTATGCCAAAACTGAAACATGACATAGATTAATGCTAAAAAATTGTACTAAAATTAGCGTTTTAATTGTTTAAATAAGACTAATATGTCTGAGAGAAATTAGTAGTCAACAAAACTCCTAAGCAAAAAGGGCGTAAACGCGAAATTTTTT
Source organism: Dasysyrphus albostriatus (assembly GCA_946251815.1). Lineage (NCBI taxonomy): Eukaryota > Metazoa > Arthropoda > Insecta > Diptera > Syrphidae > Dasysyrphus > Dasysyrphus albostriatus. The sequence continues at coordinate 217,500,371 of OX276335.1, read as the reverse complement.
TTGCATAAGTTTTAAACTTATATTTTCAACAGCAAATGGCTAAAAATCACGAACGCAAATTACAATTCAGGTTTCAACCAAGTTGCTTATTTGTGCCTATACTGAGCTTAAAAGTTGAACGTTCCTCTTTCTAAGTCATCACCGAAATGACAGTAACTTATGCACATAGTAAAATAACATCATTCCTTTTATAAGAAATCGTCTTAAAAATTTTCAAAATTATTAAACTTGAAAGCGAGAAAAGCAAAATTATTAAAATGCGTTTATCTTAAAACTACTTTTTCAACTTTTCGACGAAGTGAATAATCGATTCTATTTACAATTTCAAAAAGAAGATATGGCCTTAAATTACTTTAAATTGTAAAATTAAGCATATTTTTATTTTCTACGCGATCAACAATATACTTTTTTGGCTCACTTTTTGGAATTTAATAATTTTGAGAGATATATAAATTTTCTATTTTTTTTAATTATGAACAAGATAGGACGTACACAAACACAAAACGAGGCATATATTTTAAATTAAACAATTTATTTGATAATTAAATTTACACTGACATTCCTATTGCATATTATTTTTTTTGTTAATTTTTTACGGCATTTTTTTGGAGCAGAAAATGCGATATGTAAATAATTATTTAAAAGTTATTAAAATTTACATAATATAATATAAAATAATCAGAATACAAGAAAATATTACAAAAATACAATCTATTAAATGTTTGTAGTTTATAGTTGTTTTATTTTTTTTTCTTTAGTTTATTTTTCAATTTATTTTATATTTTGTAAATAAGAGCACAACATACTTTTCAGCATGTTTTCATATTTTGAATGAAGAAAAAGATAGAAAACCCTAAACACTAATTTAAATGAAAAAAACAAACAAAATTAAATTGAAAAAAAAACATTCTCTATAATAATTAAAGTACTAAAATCATAAAATTGTTTTAAAACAATTAAAATTTATAGAAAACAAAAGATTGTATTGCATGAGAATATAAAAACAGATATTTTCTAAACAGACAAATCATTAAATTTTCCTTTCATTCCCATTCTGTTTATCCTTTACATTTGCTTCAAATCAATTAAATTTTAACTGGTGTTTTGTTTATTCAGTTTTTTGAATTTTTGTCCACTGCAAAATATTTCGTTTTACTTCAGCTTCCATTTATTTTTTTGTTGTTCTTATATTGTTATTTTTTTTTTTGTTGAAAGTGTAATCGAAGCAAATTTATATGTTTGAATTAGTTTATTGTTTTTATATATTTTCTTTTTTAAAGAGATAGTATTTTGTGTATTAATTGCCTCATACTTAGTTTTGTTTGGTGGCGCTTTGCTCATGATATAACGCAGCTACTTTTTTCTTGTGTATTACCGTTCTCATTTTCAATAAGCAGTAGAAGTTGATGGAATATATCTTGAACAGACTGAAAAAAATAAATGATTATTTACTGGAGTAAAGAATATTTGTATGTTAATAAAATAAATATTGGGAGCTATCATGGATAAAATTTCCCACGGAATTTCTCCCACCTTCGAAAATTTTAAATGTCCACAATTTTTACTGTTCTTTGCAACTTAAAATTTGGTCAGTCAAAGTCGCAGCCCAGTGGCCATGGAATATTTATTTTTCGATGCCAATAAATTCCGAGAGAAACTGCGACCACAATTCACGTTCCCGGTTTTCGAGGATGGGAAAATTCCGTGGGAAATTTTATTCACGATAGTCTCCATTAAGGGTATTCATGCAACTTCGTAAAACCCTAGATAAGTTTACAAATTGGTTAAGTTTATCTTTTGGTTAATGAACTGGAACAAATTTTGTATGGGAAATGATTTACACAATTTGGTTAAACTTATCCAAGGACTTTGCTGCGGAAAATTAACCAAACTGGTTAAACTTATCCAAACATCATTTTGACTCTTACTCTGATTGAATTACCTAGCATTTAATCAAATGTAAAAAATAAAAAAGGTTGTTAATGCAAACTGCGTAAACTTATCATTTTACACAACTATGAAGTTGCATGAATGCCCTTATTGTGTTATTTTTTACTGCACCCGTCAAGGCTTCGAGGCAGCGCGGTAGCTACAGATCCTCTAAAAGACTTGTGAGTGCTACTGAGAAAAAGGATCCAACTACGGCGGCAAGAAACAGCAGACCAAAGCTACATCGAATCTGAAAAGAAACGAGAAAGCACAGGTAGCCAACTCTTTTGGGACGAAGCCAGGTTCATTTAAGACATCAAGATCGGAGGAGGTTACCAACACTGAAGGTTTTAACAAGCTTAAAACCAATAGTTTGGCACCACCCCCAGCGAACTCCTGGTGGCCATAATAAGTCGAGACGACCCAGATGGGAAAATCGCCGCAAAAAATCGGTTATTTGTGGATATTCTTAAAGCCATGATGGCCACATCTGAGAGCGGTAGTTATGATGACTATACCTTAGATGGAGCTGGATGGCGGAAAGTAGTAAAAGTGGTTTGTTGTGGGGACCAGAATTCCCTGGAGTTTCTCACTCACACAATCGCCAATATTGGCGAGCTGTGGGAGGGTTTTTCTTTCGGGGCTCTTTCCGTCACAGCTCTACCACTTTGCCAACGGGTTAATATATGGATTCCTTTTCCTGCGATGTACGAGGACTCATCCATAAAAACAGGCAAAACATAATAAGGAGTTCAGCATATTAGAATGGAAGCTCTTGTATTCCAGAATGAGCCTCAGCGGGGAAGGAAAGGACGAAGGCGAAAAAGTCAATTAATGTTTTTTTCTAGGAACAGCAACAGGGATAACGTGGCAATCAGCGTTGAGTCCAAGGAAGGCAACTTCGTCGTGGTGTCAACGTACATGCCGTACTATGAGGAAAGCCCACCCGCAAAAACAGTCTACGATCTCGTGGAAAACTCCACCTGTCTGATCACCACCACATTCAATGGGGAGGAAAGGAAATCAACAGAAGTGTTGAGACAATTGAATTCATTCTTATTCACATAATATAAGCTTAAGTTATGTTATGTAATAAGGGTATCACACAACATTTCGTAATTAAAACGAGGAAGAAATTCTAAATCTCGTACTTATGAGTAGCAATGATAAAACTTTGGTAGGGAATTGGAGAGTCTCACCTAAGGAATCCTTCTTGGATCACTTAAGGATGGTCTTTACCTTAGACAGAACGCAAAAAGAGATATAGAGTCTTTTAGAAACCCAACTAGAACCAGATTCACCAGAGGAAGAATCGCTTTCGACAACCTTAACCATTGACACTGTTCTTTAATACCTTACTAGTGAAATGAGAACGGTCTTCGAAAAACACTATCTTGTAACATTAAACCCACTAACCGATCATGGTGATAGAGAACTTAAGAAACGAAGAACAGCCGAACTTAACTCTTACGCCAAAGAATTAAGAGGGTCCAAAAAAGATTCTTGGACTAGACTCTGTAAGTCCATTGAGAACACAAGTGAGTGGCGAGACTTCGAAAGATTCTTCTTTTTAACCCCAAAAATTCCGGGATATATTAAACATCTCGATGTATCATAGTCGGACTCGAGCCAAGAAACTCTTGAACTCTTTATGAAAACACATTTCCCTGGCTGTAAGAGTCCTGAAAACATATAAATCACAGATCAAAAAGTCTCTTCGTTTCTTTTCAAAACACTGGAGAGAATCATTGATCTTCATGTTACAGAGCTTCTCAGTCCAAACAATTTGTGCAATTACCAACACGCTAACCTTAGAGGTAAGTGAGTGGAGGCTGCGTTGCACGAAGTTGTCTCACATATTGAGAACAGCCTCAAGTACAAGGAACATACCCTGGTAGCATTTTTGGACATTGAAGGGGGGTTTACAACATAAGAACTGAGTTCATTAAATCTGCTCCGGAAGAGATTGGAGTAGAATCTGCCATTGTAAACTGGATTTACACCACGCTCAATGGTAGAATCATAAACTCGCAACTTTGAGAAACTACAAATAACACAGAGGACAGAATGGAAAGAGAAATATGTGTTTCTACACATGCGAAAAAAAAACTTCGGTACACGGTTGGGTATGCGACCGCAGGTCATCCAGTGGATGTATTGTTCGTCCCATATTTACCTTTGATTCTATCACATTGTGGAAGGCTGTTGAAAAAGTTAACTATATCAAAAACCCGAACACCGCAAAGTGGAACTACGTACGTAGGTACTGTACGAGCACATAAGATGTACACCAGTCAAAAGCGCACTTCGACGCAAAGAACTGGGTTCTTGGAAGCACAGTCATGCATTTGAACCCAATTCACGAATCAGAAAAGAGGGTATACCCATCTACACAGATGTGTCAAAAGTAGAAGAACGATCAGGTACTAGGGTGTTCTGATAAGCTCTTAATATTGGAGTGTAGTGTTTTTCAGGCTGAGATTTACACTATTAAAAGAGCGGCAGAAATGATACAGGGATGTCACATTTTTCGTGGACAGACAAGCTGCTATCAAAGCAATAGCGAGTGTGACTACAAGATCCGAGGCAGTAGCCTTGTATGCCGAGGCTTACTGAATAATATTTGAAACACTGAGGTCAAACTATGCTGGGTTTATGGACATTGCAAGGAAAGGGTCAAATAGAAATAGAAATAGTAGTAGCCAATTAGATAAGGGACCAGACATTCCATGTATGCAACGGCCTCTGTGCTGTGCACGCCCCTTCTTAGAGAACTTAACCTATCATACAGAAGTGATCAAGAGGAAATCTTAAAGATAATTGAATGTTCTTTAAAAAAGATCCCGACTTCATATCTTCTTATACATTCAATTCAAAAATATCGGATATTTTCAAGAGTGCAACAAAAATCTGGACTCAGAAAAGAAAAAAATCATTCTACAGCAAGGATCTTTCGCCCCCGTTTAGCCGGGCAGGAACCTAGAGTAACCTGTTGTGTCAACTTAACCGGATGCGTTGAACTAATATACGAATGTGTAAATGCAGTGTTAAATAGACAATTGACCAAATGGCAGTTTTTATAACCGAGCTATAAAAAAAAACGATTTTTTTTAATTCTATAAATCCGTTAATTTATCAACAAGATACACTACATTTTTAATCTCTAAATGCCAAATACTAAAATAAAGTAGTTTTTTTTCGGCGGATAGTGTTTTTCCTGAAAAAATTTAATTCCTAATTCAAAACACGCAATTATTGGATTGCAATGTATATATATATATATATATACCTCATTTTGCTTAGCAGATGTCTCTAAAAACGCTGCCTTCCATGATTCTGCTAATTTTTTACCCTCTTCAGCAGTAACAGCTCTTTCTTGGTGTAAATCAGTTTTATTTCCAACCAATACAACAGGTACACTAAAACAGAAACAATTATTAGCATTTTTTGGATTAAATTTAAAAAGACAAAATGTTACTTACTGTGCCTTTCCCATGACATCTAAAAGTTTCTCATAGATAATTTGAATAACTTCAAAAGACTTTTGACTTGTTATCGAATAGACAAGTACATAGCCATGAAAGTCCATACTATATTGTGCCGGAAATATACTGTATTCATCCTGACCAGCAGTATCAACTAATTTAACACCATAATCTTGATGATTTACTCGGGTGATTTTTGTGAAGGCTGTAGAAAAAAAATGAGTTATTGTGAATTGAAAGAAAATTTATTTTTGAACTTTTGTTTTAAGAATTTGAAAAAAGAGTCAATTTTAACTTTTCTTAATTTTTTATAATCGCATCGGTACTTTTTAACTTAGTCCACTTAGACACTAACATGGAACGATCACGTTATTCTATAGTAGAGGAAACAAGTACAGTTCCAAGATCTTTGTTCAGCAGTTTTACCTTTCTAAGTATAAGAATAGTTCTTGCCAAGGCCCTAATCACTCAGAATCGTTATATTTCGCCTTATAAAATACTTTATATCTGTGAACCTTTTCTTTTTAATTAACTTTTTAATGCTGTGCAATCCGTCTTTGAAATTCATTTCCACAATATTTGGAAGAGTCAAGCACAGCATAACCATTTCAAAATAGACTGAAACTTTTTTTACTTTACAACTTACTTATTTTTACTCTTACATTTGTATATTAATCTTTCAAAACCTATCCACAGTGTACCGTGAAACCTATCTACATTTTAATATCTTTCTTTTTTTTTATTTCAGCTCTATCATTTTGCATTTATGTATATATCTTTTTTAGGTAAAAAAACGGTTTTTCTCATACAACAGTTATGGAAAAGCTTATTCATCTCAAAAACGGCTCTAAAGATGTTGATAAAAATAAAATGAACTACTGGATCGCACGTACATGGTCTTATCTTCAAGTTGCTTGGAATTTTGAAATAGTCAAGTAAAAGAAAGAAAGAAAATAGAGTAAGGCAGGGGTGCCCGATGAGTACAATACTGTTCAACTTGTTGACGGCAGATATGAAAGATGAGAGGAAGAAGAATTTGCTCTCAGGCATACACACAGTGGTAATGGCGAAAAATGAAAAAGAGATGAAAAGCATGATTAGAAACCTCGAGTTCGTAAATGTTAAACATACTGCATCACTGCCAAAAACAATTTTCAAAAAATGGTACTATTATATGATGTGGAAAAACTCTAGATCGGTCAGATTTGCCAGCAGAAATAAAACATGAATTTTGTCGTGTTGCCGTACATTTACTTACATTTGAACACGACCAAGACTGGAGAAGTATTTCGAGATGAAAAGACTGGAAGTAAACGTTGGAAAGGGGAAATTGGTGGGGTTCAGGAGAGGAGGAGGGAGGAACACAACAGTAGACTGGAGATGAAGGGGAAAAAAGATAAAAGAATTTAAATACCAGGGGTATGTGTTTAAAAATAATAGAGGGCAGGAGACACATATTAGGGACAGATTAAAAAAGGCAGGAGCGGCAGTGACGAAAGCATGGGAGATTGGAAGGAGGAAATTCGAGAAGGTTTGGGAGAGAAAGATGTGGCTTTTCGACAATCGACACCTAGGTGTGGACGGTGAAACGGTGATGGAATATGGGTCGGAAGTATGGGGATGGGAGGAGAGACAAGAAATAGAAAGGGTGCAAGAGAGCTAGCTACCTTAACTGGACGCTTGGGTTAGAATGGCAAACTCCCAGGATACATAGTACGAGAGGAAACAAAAAGAGAAACGATAATGATAAGAGAAGGGAAAATAGTAAATGATTTTGAAGAGAAATTAATAGGTGAAAAAGGAAGCAAAACAGCAATGGAATGTTCAAAGGAGATCAAACAGAGGCAGAGAAAGGGACGGGGGAGAGAACAACGGTGGGAACAAGGAAGAGAGGAAATGAAGGGAAGGAAAGAAGCCGAGATGTGAATAGATACGAGGGAGTGAAAAGAAGAAAACGAATAAAAGAATTCAGATACAAGAGGTGCTATAAAGAAGAAATGACAGAGGGGATCCCGCAATATTTGAAAGCGAGAGGGAAGACAGAAAGAACAAGGAGAATTGCACGTGATGGAATGAGGTAAGAGAAAGATGGTACTGGAAACAAGAAGGGAGTATGTGCAGAATATGTGAGAGTGAACAAGAGACGTGGAAATATTTAGAAAGATGTAGCTCAGGCGGAGATGGAGGAAAATCAATAAGGGAAAAAATGAGAGAAATAATGGACGAAGGAGGCGGAAGAGTGGATAAAGTACCTAAATGAGAAGAGAAAAGGTAAGGCGAGAGAGGAGAGGAGGGAGTAAGGAAATGATAGCCTAGTAGCCCTGAGGGGGGGCAATACAAATAAAAAAAGGCAAGTATAAAATAATTGATCATTGATCGTTTTTGAAAAATTGAATTTTCAAAAAAAGTAATACATATTTTTAAAAAATCCAAAGATTATTTTTTAATGAAATCGGTGTAGCCGTTAATGATAAAATCAAAAACTCGTTATATGGCAGGTACCACTAATAACGGTTTTCGGTAAATTTTTTTTTACCATAAAGTTCCCATACCTACAATAATACACAATTTTTTTATCAAAGCCATTTAAGCCATTTTTGAGATAAATAAGCTTTTTCTGAACGGTTGTATCGTTTCAAAACAAAAAATATATGGCAACTAAAGAACACAGAATTTAGTTTATTTTGTTAATGGTCTGGGGGTGAATGACGTCTTCTGGAGTTGAAAACCTCGTCTTAATTGTCAGAACAATAAGGAATGAAGATTACCTCAACAGTTTAAGACACAATTAGCCGTGTAATGTTGCGAAACTGGGGGTTAACTGATTCATGGTTCTTCCAACAAGACTACGACCTCAACCACATATCGAAATTTTTCAAGGCAAAAAGCAATTAGAATACCTTCCACGATCTCCAGGCTTAGACTTCATCAAGCATTTCTGAGATTATCTGGAACAGATCCAAAAGAGGGACATATTAAGCTAAGAGACACAAAATTCAATTTAATTCGAAGAGTAACAAGAAATCTAAGCCGAGTTGGCAAGGAAGCTAGGGACGAAACAGAGGAAGTATTGATTTGAAGTTTTTCGCTTTAATTGAATAGTGTACACTTTTTTTGACGCCATAAAAATTAAGTATTTTTTGTTATTTTTTTTCAAATTTTTTTTATAAAAAAAAAAAAATTTTATAATAAACCGCTCTAATGATTGAATTTTGCATTGTATTTATATTTCCTGAAGTAATTTTGTGCTCTAAGATATTATACGAAATGTTTAAAGAATTAAAAGAACGAGTTTATTTCTCTTAATCAAGGTGGAACCTAACACTACAGGTATATATAAAACAAATTTTTAGTTTAAGTTTTATTTTAATTTTTTTGTCAATACTGGACATTATTTAAGGCTAAGAAAATGGATTTACTTTATTTAGAAAAAATAAATAATTAAATTACTGACAAATAAAAGATATTACACCGAGCTTCTGGAAACAGTTTTGTTCTATTTTTAAATATTTGAAACCTATTGAAATAAATGAAAAAGGATAACAAGTGCAATAAATATTCATTAAACATTTCAATGATATTTCGTTTATTTATGGATTTTTCCTACAAACGATTCCAATCTGCAAATGTTTAGATGCTCTATTTAGAAAGAAAACTGCAACACGAATTCGAAATATTTAGTCTCAGAAATCTACAGAAAATGTCAGTTTGTCTGTCTCTTTAAATCCAATATTAAAAAGTACCCTTAAATCATGCGTCATAGGTTAAGATTGAACCAAAATAAATTTTAAGTTTGAATAAACCTGCACTTTTTAAATCCTTAATCTCCCTTTTTTTTAAGAAGAACTATACAAAAAGCTAATGTGGTGACTTGGGATAGTTTTTAATATGTCAGAGTAAAACCCTGCGTCTATATCAATTTATATACAAAGGAGTTATCATGCCGTAGAGTTTAATTTATTTGGTTTTTATATAAAAGGCACTTTCTTGACAAGGATTCAAAAACGACAAATATCTAGTCACTTTGAGTTATAATTTACTGCTTATTTAGTAGAGAATATACAAAAAATATTTGAACTCAGTTGCCTTCTTGAACAAATTACAAAGAAGAAAGAAGTGCTGCGGTTGAACAAAAGTCTGCCAAAATAAAGATTCAAGCTAAGCAAACTCTTCAATGAAGCAAAAGGGCAATTTAATGACAACCCAATGGTATAATTCAACAGTTCAACAAGGGCCCAGAAAAGCCAATAGAAATAATATAATGTATGTGCCTTATTAAAACAAAAAATTGTTTCAACTACCTACTTTTGTCCGAAGTCCAAACTTTTCTTCTACTGTGAAATGTTTTAATTTTTATTTACAAATACAATCCGGATCAGATCATAGATGTAAACAATGCAGCTGAAGATGTTTATTAATTATTCGGATACCTACCTTAGTTATATTTCGATGTTCAACTCGATCATAACTAAAGTGTGGTTGTGGTATTTAACCAGTGATTAAACATGGATTATTTTCTGTGAAGTTGTCAATTGATAAGCTTATAAGGGTATTCATGCAACGTCGTAAGTTTACAATGCATACAAAATTTGATAGTTCATTAACCAAAAGATAAACTTAACCAATTTCTAAACTTATCTAAGGTTTTACAAACTTGCATGAAATACCCTTAAATTAATTTCAATTTTATCGCAATTTTTGAGTCTATCACTTGACGAACATGTACAATGACTTCTCAGAACAAGAATACAATCTTAAATATTGAAGCTTTTTTTTGTAATTCCAAAATCCCAATACTTTTTGTTGAATTCATATTCATACTCACAAGTTACAACAAAAATGTGGGCCGAAAGGCTTTAATTTAAATTTGTTTAACTAACTATAACTATTATGCGCAGTATTCATTAAACTGCGTGATAGGTTTTCATTCAGAAAAAGAATTTTATAGCTTTGCCTGTCGCCCGTTCGCATTCCTCAGTCCTCACCTGTCGAGTGTCGACTGGCCTATTAAGCACTAACACTCTCACATACCATGTCAAATTGAGATTTGACCCAATAAAAAATAAGTTTAACAAAATCTCATACAAAATTAAACCACAGCTAAGTACTTACTATTCTCGATTGTGGGGTCATAGGAGTCAACGAATTGTCCTTCAACAAATTGAATACTCAGCGATGATTTACCTACGTCCCATCATCCAGTTATAATTGTTGGTGGCGTCGTGTGTAGCATAGAATTAATTCCACCAGACAAATCCAAGAAAAAAAACAACAAAATAAAACCAATTGAATAAGAACTCCGAAGTAGAAAATTTTAGATTTAACATTTTTTGTATTACCAACTGATCGATATCCCATGATTGCGATGTTCCTTTCTTTTGGTGGCATATTGTATATTTTTATGAAATCTTTTCTCTCTGTAGCAAAATAAATACTTTTCTTTAATTGATTCACTGCTTTAGCTTAAAACTATAAGAACAATTAAACAAATTAATTTCTTTACAGAATCTTTTCTTTATCACGACACGGTGAAGTGAACTGCGAGTTGCGAGTGTGTAAAATTATTATGGAAGCTTTGAAATTTGTTTGCAAATGAGACGACAAATATTTTTTATTATATTGGGAGCATGTGTGACGAAGTTCTTTTGAATAAATTAATTGATTTTTTTATTTTATCATCAATGTAAAATTAGTTTTCGTAAAATTGTGAATTGGACTATTAACCTCACCTTGTTTTTTTTTATAAAACTTCGATTATTTTATTTTTTTTTGGTTTTGTGTTTCTTTTGAAGTTGTCTTGTCGGTTGTGGGTCTTTTTTTTTCTTCGCTCTTCGCCCTTGTGCAGAGATTAGGTTATCTCTTTCTTTCAATTTGAACAAAATAGCTGCATATTTTGTATTATTTTCTTGCTGATTCTTTCTTATTAGTTCATGAGATGAAAAGAGATGAACTAAATTTGACGACCATTTAAAACATGCCAACAATGAATGGTCGAATTCAAAATGACATGTGAAACTAAATTGAAACGGCACATTTCCGTTCAATTGGAGGAAAATAGATTGTAGTAGTTTGGTTGAATATTGGCAGTTACATTTAAAAGATCGCCTGCCATATCAATTGTGCAATCATAAGTAGACATTTCGATGAGTTAAATTGATGTGATATCTACAATAGTAGATTATTTGGAGAAGCCTCGATTATATTTCGCGCTGAATTAATTTCCCGGGACACCGGATAGTTAATTATGTGCAGAAAAATGATTTTTTTTTTATTATTTTTTCGTGTTTGTTTTAATAAGCCAGTTTTCCTGTGGGAGTGGCAAAGTGCTTATGAGTACTTCAATAGCCATTTTCAAACGGCAGTTGGGGGCTATCGTGAATAAAATTTCTCACGGAATTTTTTTTATCGTGAAAGACTGTGAACGCGAATTGTGGTCGCAGTTTCTTTAGGAATTTATTGGCATCGAAAATAAATATTTCATGGCCACTGGGCCTCTAGGCTACTATTTTGATCGATCAAATTTAAAACTGCAAGGAGCAGTCGACAATAATTGTTTGCATTTCTAATTTTAGAAGATGGGAGAAATTCCGTGGGAAATTTTATCCACGATAGCCACCATCATAATGCTTTTTTTTCCTTGCCCGAATGGGTGTGGACGAAAAAAACAACGTCGGGGCAAAGCAATTTACATATGTTAAATGCATAACAACAACTAATTAATTGCGTGCCAAAAAGAGCGCAGACTTCTCCAAGTAATCTACTACAGTTATCAATTTCGCTTATCAAACAGCGTACTGCATCCGTTCCTATGGCATATGGAAAAACTGGAGTTAAAAAGGAGTAGAAAAGGAGTACTCCAAACATCCAACCGAAAACGGCATTCATTTTTGATTCATGGTTTCGTTGTGTCATTTTTGTCTAAAATTTTTTGTTTCGCACTAGCAGCGTACTAGGCTTAAGGAAAACTGCTGATGAAAGACAGCGAAATGCTTATAAAAACAAAGCGGATATTTATTCATGTTCCACTAATTCAAAAATTTAAAACAAATGCAAATGATTCACCATACTGTAATATATGAAGAAACATGAAAAAAAAAACATACATAAATAATTTTTCCGTATACAATAAGTATGCTCCTGATGTGAACGAAATTTTTAGTTGGTCTCCACCAAGACAACTTAATGCTTACCATGACAAATACACAACGCTTAACAACAATAAAGAACTGTGGTCGGCAAAAGTTTCGCGTTGGTTTGGGAGAGCCTTAATGGTCTGGGCAGTTGATTCTGTACGAAAAAGAGTGTCGACTTCTTCTCAAAAAAATTAAATTACTTCTCAAAAGCAAGTGGAAATAAATTTGCCTGTATCTGGAGGAAATAGCAGAAATCTTTGGCAATTCCAGCCCAATAAAGTAGTGATGATCCTCCTCACAATCATTTAATCAATTAAATGCATCGTGAAAAACAGCAAAGAAAAAGACAATCATGAAAAAAAGAGCTTTCAACAGTCCTATATATTGGTTTTCAATAATAACAGCATAATAATACTGGAAGAAGTAATCCTCAAGAGATTCAGCAGTGAACACAAGCGATCATTCCTGATATGTCGTTGGGCTTTTTTTTTCTTTCTTGCAGAAAATATTTCGAACCGAACAAGTGAACAACAACCATTAATCACACAAAAGCCATATCCCCATTAGAGGCGGAGTCACCCAAGACCCGAAATTAGGCTCCTTTCTTTTCAGTTTGATGACATCATCATTGATGAAGATCAAACCAACCTGTCACAACTGCGTGCGAAAGTCCCTTCCGTACACCTACGCCACATCAATTACTACGTTTACATGTGGTGTTGAAGCGAGCTTAAAGCTGAGTAAGCAACTAGTTTAAAATGGGAAAAGTTGCGGAAACCAAAGAAAAGAAGGCAAGTTGCAGCGAGAAGTTGCTTCGGAGTTGAAGACATCGAAGGGCTGCGTTCAAGGTGCAATTGAGCGGCACGCTCTAACCAGACTTCTTGAGGATAAACCACGGTCAGGACGGCCTAGATCTACAACTAAACACGAGGATCTGCTAATAAATAGTAAACAACAAGTAAACGAAAAAGGTGAAAAACAGCACCGGAAATACGTGCTGAAATAAATACAACACGGAATAAGCCACTGTCCTTGACAACCGTCAAATGAAGGCTAAGAGATGCTGGACTATTTGGACAAGTTGCTGTTCGAAAACCCCTTCTTCGACCACAAAACAAGCTGAAACGGTTAGAGTCGGCCAAAAAGCATAGAGACTGAACGGAAGATTTTAATAGTTTTATCGAGCGATGAATCCAAGTTCGATGTATTGGCACAAAACAGAGGGTTTTCGTTCGACGCAGCGCTGAACAAAAGATGCTACCCGACTGTATAGTTCCTACCGTCAAGCATGGAGGTGGTTTTGTGATGGTCTGGGAATGTCTCTCTTCAAGACAATGACCATAAACACACGTCAAGACTTTGCCAAATTTACCTGAAGCAGAGAAAAGACGAAGAAATTTTAAAAGTCATGACGTGGCCGCCGCAATCACCAGATATAAACCCTATAGAGTTATTGTGGGAGGAGGTTGATAGAAGGGTCCGGGATCAATGCCCTTCATTGGAATCTGCGTTGTGGAATTCATTACAAGATTGCTGGAACAATATACCAAATGAAAAAATTCAAAATCTTATAGGTAGATTGCCAAGAATTGTAAAAAAAAAGTATTCGAGTGTAATCGGTTTAAATCAATTTTTCTTTTTTTAAATAAATTCCTATTTGTAAACAAAATAATGGTAATATTTTACTCCTTATTTTGTCTTTATTTATGCTCTTTATAAACTCTACATACTCATTTTTTACTAAAAAGTTTTTTGTCGGTGCTAGAATTTGGCTTTCCTTCGAAAAATGAGAGTAGACTCAAACTTTTGGCCGGCAGTGTAATACAAAAACAAAATAATGGGATTTTTTAAAACAAGTATTTTTTGTAGCACAGTTGAAAGTCGATCAAAATCCAGATCCTAGTCCCGATGGAAGAAAATAAAACATACCACAAGCTGTGTTTTATCATCATCTATCTATCGGAATCCGGATCTGGATTAACTTTTTGTTACAAAAATTTCCCATTATTTTGTTTTTGAATTACCCTAAATTAAGTGTTAAAAGTAAATCCAGATCCAAATCCAAAATTCAAAATTGTTTTTGTAGTATGTGCTAAAAGTAAGTTAATACAGATTCAGATCCCAATTATAATAAAACACTCCTACAGATAACGAAAATTAACATTCATTACATTGTAGTGCTACTTAAATTTATACCTAAATTATGTAGGTATACCCAACTTAGATTGTCGTTACCTTCTCAAGTAGAAGGCAGTAACACAAAAAGACACTCTCGCAAATTGCCTAATAGAACCTACCATCACCTGATAAGAACGACATATTAACAAGCCATGTACAACGGAAATCAGGAGTTGTATCTTCTTCTGAAAAGAAATGAAAATATCTTGAAATAACGATAAGATAAAATGACAAAAAGTGGATGTGATTTCAATACAAGTGCGGGATATATCATATTTATTATAGAATCGCAATGGTTCGATTGTATTTGGCAATTTTAGTTCTGTCTCTTCTAATTATAGTTGAAAATTCCTGGGGCAATAAGTCCGCCCTTGTAAGGATTGTCAATGGGAAAATTGCAACCGCTGGAGAATTTACCTATCAGGTATATTTTCTTAAGCTTTAAACCAGAACCTGTAAAGTTCACACATATGTATGTACTTACTTATTTCTTGGTTAGTTGTCCTTACGCCGAAACAACAAACACATATGTGGAGCCGCGGTCCTAAATAATCAGTGGGCTATTAGTGCAGCTCACTGTGTTGTGAACAATAAGAATTCCTACTCCATTCGGGCCGGAACTCATAGGAGATCATCGGGTGGAACTATATTGAATGTACAAGAAATACTTATTCACCCTTTATATAATCCGGACACAATGAACTACGATGTGTCACTTCTACGAACTCAAAGTACTTTACGGGGCGATTTCATTTCACCTATCGCCTTACCTAGGTCTACACAGCCTGTTCCAAATGATGTGGCAGCTGTGGTTTCTGGATGGGGACACACAGATTCAATGGATGAAACACTGCCGGAAGAACTCAAATATGCGCAGGTTTACACAATGGAGCAAAAAGAATGCGCTCAAATGCTCAGAGACTATGGCTTGGTCACAAATGCGTAAGTTTGTTTTTTATTTAACCAATTGGTTATAAATTTGTGAATAATGATATAATTCAGAATGTTTTGTGCATCTGAGAAACTAGTTGACGCTTGTCAAGGAGACAGTGGTGGACCACTTAATTTGAATGGAGTGCTGATTGGAGTTGTATCTTGGGGCATCGGATGTGCAGATCCTGACTTCCCTGGAGTCTATACTAGACTGGCGTATCCACCAGTTCGAAATTGGATACGAGTTACAACAAAAATATAATTAAAATCATGACTTGACGAAAATGTAGTTTTGAATTATTAAAAAGTGTCCAAAAGTAGTAGGTTCATATTAAAATTTATTAGCTGCATTTATTAATCTCCGGGTCTGGGTCGAGGTGATATTGTAACACGTATTACAAAACCAACATGGGACTCAGGTTATAGGATACAAGCTTTCACCTTGCCCAGCAGATGGCTATTTACCACTGTTAATCATGTCAGCAACTTGTCAGAATTGCACTGCAGTGTTAAGAAAAGAGACAGACTTTGCATGAAACATAGTTCAACATAATGAAACAAAGAGATGGGTATAAGTCACTGTACCACATCGTTTTACATATTTTCACTAGGTGAACCATATGGGTTATCACGATACACATATTGAAGGTAATAGCTATCATTAGCGTTTTCATTTTTGTTCAGTTCTGCGCATATCTCAAAATCAGTGGAAAATGGTGGATCCCGTGTCATGTGACTGAAAACTATTGTATGCTATTTGTGTATTCCTTTGTTACTTGATAAAAAAATAAAATTGTTTCACAGATATGTACTTAATGTTCATAATTATTATTTTATTACTTTGACATAAGAGCATTGGTTTTTAGTGTTATTTAAATAATTTCTTTCGTGTTTGTTGTTGTTGTAATACGGCAGACATATCACGAGAACGGCCATCTTGAATTCCTTCTGACAGTTCTCATTTTAGACAACCTGCGCAATATAACACCTTCTATTTGTGTACTGTGATGGGTTATGACATGAGCGATAGTAAAACGTGGCTGTTCAGGGGTGTTCTCCGAATGTAAATCTAAGTTAGGGGGACAGGAAACCGCGAGCGTCATCCACCATCTGCATCCGTGAATTGTACGGCAAAAATAGTAAAGTTTTTTTGAAGCTAGTATTCCATTCCCTTATTTTGTTTTACTCTAAATAAAAACATGGTAAAATGTGTTTCGACGCAATCCGTTAGATGCGAATATCTAACGAATTAAACTTTCAAAATTCTTGTGGTTTTCAGTACTGAATAGGAAATTGACACACCTTTCCGAAAATAAAAACATTTTTCATGGATTTCGAAAAAAACATGGACTTGCCGTTTCTTCAAAAAAAAAAAATATTTTTTTTCAAAGTTGATGAAAAAATCGTGACGTACGTTAATAGAAAGGTCTTTTCAAACCCTATCGATGTATCGAAGCCAAATTTTTTTTCATGGTCTGATTCAGGATTTTGGATACAAAAGGCATGTTTTTTTCGAAATCCATGAAAAATGTTTGTGACGAAATTTTTACATTTTTGGAAAGGTGTGTCAATTTCCTATTCAGCACTGACAACCGCAACAATTTTGAAAGCTTGGTTCGTTAGATATTCACATCTAACGGATTGCGTCGAAATTCATCAGAACTACTTTGGCTGCAAATATTTAATGAACTGGACCTTGCAAAAGCTTTTGGCTTTCAGGAACGGATAGCTTTTGAATATACAATGTAGAATTTAAAAACCGGAACTCTTTGCCAGGCTTGGTTCAGAAAATATATCAATCCAAATGCTTTTTTAGGCTAATAATGCAAATAATGAAATATCACTTTGGATGTGTATATTTAAAGAACCAGGCATCGTAGGTGGTTCTAGTTTCCAGTTTTGGAAAGCTCTAGAAAATTTCTATCGATTTTTGATATTTTTAGCTTTCTGCAAGCTTTGGTTTCCAAGTTATCGCTATCCAAAGACATTAAGGTAGACAGTTGGGGGCAGAAAATCAGTAAAATCACTTTGGATGGAATATTTCCCGAATAAGACCATGAAAAACAAATTGGCTTCGACATATCGATAGGGTTTGAATAGACCTTTCCATTAACGTACGTCACGATTTATTTCAATAACTTTGATTTTTTTGTGCAAAAAAACGGCAAGGGGTTCATGGGGTCCATGTTTTTTTCGAAATCCTCGAAAATTTTTTGTGACGAAATTTTTACATTTTTGGAAAGGTGTGTCAATTTCCTATTCAGCACTAAAAACCGCAACAATTTTGAAAGCTTGGTTCGTTAGATATTCACATCTAACGGATTGCGTCGAAATTCATCAGAACTACTTTGGCTGCAAATATTTAATGAACTGGACCTTGCAAAAGCTTTTGGCTTTCAGGAACGGATAGCTTTTGAATATACAATGTAGAATTTAAAAACCGGAACTCTTTGCTAGGCTTGGTTCAGAAAATATATCAATCCAAATGCATTTTTAGGCTAATAATGCAAATAATGAAATATCACTTTGGATGTGTATATTTAAAGAACCAGGCATCGTAGGTGGTTCTAGTTTCCAGTTTTGGAAAGCTCTAGAAAATTTCTATCGATTTTTGATATGTTTAGCTTTCTGCAAGCTTTGGTTTCCAAGTTATCGCTATTCAAAGACATGAAGGTAGACAGTTGGGGGCAGAAAATCAGTAAAATCACTTTGGATGGAATATTTCCTGAATGAGACCATTAAAAACAAATTGGCTTCGACATATCGATAGGGTTTGAATAGACCTTTCCATTAACGTACGTCACGATTTATTTCAATAACTTTGATTTTTTTGTGCAAAAAAACGGCAAGGAGATAGTCCATGTTTTTTTCGAAATCCTCGAAAATTTTTTGTGACGAAATTTTTACATTTTTGGAAAGGTGTGTCAATTTCCTATTCAGCACTAAAAACCGCAACAATTTTGAAAGCTTGGTTCGTTAGATATTCACATCTAACGGATTGCGTCGAAATTCATCAGAACTACTTTGGCTGCAAATATTTAATGAACTGGACCTTGCAAAAGCTTTTGGCTTTCAGGAACGGATAGCTTTTGAATATACAATGTAGAATTTAAAAACCGGAACTCTTTGCCAGGCTTGGTTCTGAAAATATATCAATCCAAATGCATTTTTAGGCTAATAATGCAAATAATGAAATATCACTTTGGATGTGTATATTTAAAGAACCAGGCATCGTAGGTGGTTCTAGTTTCCAGTTTTGGAAAGCTCTAGAAAATTTCTATCGATTTTTGATATTTTTAGCTTTCTGCAAGCTTTGGTTTCCAAGTTATCGCTATCCAAAGACATTAAGGTAGACAGTTGGGGGCAGAAAATCAGTAAAATCACTTTGGATGGAATATTTCCTGAATGAGACCATGAAAAACAAATTGGCTTCGACATATCGATAGGGTTTGAATAGACCTTTCCATTAACGTACGTCACGATTTATTTTAATAACTTTGATTTTTTTGTGCAAAAAAACGAAATCCTCGAAAATTTTTTGTGACGAAATTTTTACATTTTTGGAAAGGTGTGTCAATTTCCTATTCAGCACTAAAAACCGCAACAATTTTGAAAGCTTGGTTCGTTAGATATTCACATCTAACGGATTGCGTCGAAATTCATCAGAACTACTTTGGCTGCAAATATTTAATGAACTGGACCTTGCAAAAGCTTTTGGCTTTCAGGAACGGATAGCTTTTGAATATACAATGTAGAATTTAAAAACCGGAACTCTTTGCTAGGCTTGGTTCAGAAAATATATCAATCCAAATGCATTTTTAGGCTAATAATGCAAATAATGAAATATCACTTTGGATGTGTATATTTAAAGAACCAGGCATCGTAGGTGGTTCTAGTTTCCAGTTTTGGAAAGCTCTAGAAAATTTCTATCGATTTTTGATATTTTTAGCTTTCTGCAAGCTTTGGTTTCCAAGTTATCGCTATCCAAAGACATTAAGGTAGACAGTTGGGGGCAGAAAATCAGTAAAATCACTTTGGATGGAATATTTCCTGAATGAGACCATGAAAAACAAATTGGCTTCGACATATCGATAGGGTTTGAACAGACCTTTCCATTAACGTACGTCACGATTTATTTCAATAACTTTGATTTTTTTGTGCAAAAAAACGGCAAGGGGTTGTTAGTCCATGTTTTTTTCGAAATCCTCGAAAATTTTTTGTGACGAAATTTTTACATTTTTGGAAAGGTGTGTCAATTTCCTATTCAGCACTAAAAACCGCAACAATTTTGAAAGCTTGGTTCGTTAGATATTCACATCTAACGGATTGCGTCGAAATTCATCAGAACTACTTTGGCTGCAAATATTTAATGAACTGGACCTTGCAAAAGCTTTTGGCTTTCAGGAACGGATAGCTTTTGAATATACAATGTAGAATTTAAAAACCGGAACTCTTTGCCAGGCTTGGTTCAGAAAATATATCAATCCAAATGCATTTTTAGGCTAATAATGCAAATAATGAAATATCACTTTGGATGTGTATATTTAAAGAACCAGGCATCGTAGGTGGTTCTAGTTTCCAGTTTTGGAAAGCTCTAGAAAATTTCTATCGATTTTTGATATTTTTAGCTTTCTGCAAGCTTTGGTTTCCAAGTTATCGCTATCCAAAGACATTAAGGTAGACAGTTGGGGGCAGAAAATCAGTAAAATCACTTTGGATGGAATATTTCCTGAATGAGACCATGAAAAACAAATTGGCTTCGACATATCGATAGGGTTTGAATAGACCTTTCCATTAACGTACGTCACGATTTATTTCAATAACTTTGATTTTTTTGTGCAAAAAAACGGCAAGGGGTGTTAGCCCATGTTTTTTTCGAAATCCTCGAAAATTTTTTGTGACGAAATTTTTACATTTTTGGAAAGGTGTGTCAATTTCCTATTCAGCACTAAAAACCGCAACAATTTTGAAAGCTTGGTTCGTTAGATATTCACATCTAACGGATTGCGTCGAAATTCATCAGAACTACTTTGGCTGCAAATATTTAATGAACTGGACCTTGCAAAAGCTTTTGGCTTTCAGGAACGGATAGCTTTTGAATATACAATGTAGAATTTAAAAACCGGAACTCTTTGCAAGGCTTGGTTCAGAAAATATATCAATCCAAATGCATTTTTAGGCTAATAATGCAAATAATGAAATATCACTTTGGATGTGTATATTTAAAGAACCAGGCATCGTAGGTGGTTCTAGTTTCCAGTTTTGGAAAGCTCTAGAATATTTCTATCGATTTTTGATATTTTTAGCTTTCTGCAAGCTTTGGTTTCCAAGTTATCGCTATCCAAAGACATTAAGGTAGACAGTTGGGGGCAGAAAATCAGTAAAATCACTTTGGATGGAATATTTCCTGAATGAGACCATGAAAAACAAATTGGCTTCGACATATCGATAGGGTTTGAATAGACCTTTCCATTAACGTACGTCGCGATTTATTTCAATAACTTTGATTTTTTTGTGCAAAAAAACGGCAAGGGGTTAGTCCATGTTTTTTTCGAAATCCTCGAAAATTTTTTGTGACGAAATTTTTACATTTTTGGAAAGGTGTGTCAATTTCCTATTCAGCACTAAAAACCGCAACAATTTTGAAAGCTTGGTTCGTTAGATATTCACATCTAACGGATTGCGTCGAAATTCATCAGAACTACTTTGGCTGCAAATATTTAATGAACTGGACCTTGCAAAAGCTTTTGGCTTTCAGGAACGGATAGCTTTTGAATATACAATGTAGAATTTAAAAACCGGAACTCTTTGCCAGGCTTGGTTCAGAAAATATATCAATCCAAATGCATTTTTAGGCTAATAATGCAAATAATGAAATATCACTTTGGATGTGTATATTTAAAGAACCAGGCATCGTAGGTGGTTCTAGTTTCCAGTTTTGGAAAGCTCTAGAAAATTTCTATCGATTTTTGATATTTTTAGCTTTCTGCAAGCTTTGGTTTCCAAGTTATCGCTATCCAAAGACATTAAGGTAGACAGTTGGGGGCAGAAAATCAGTAAAATCACTTTGGATGGAATATTTCCTGAATAAGACCATGAAAAACAAATTGGCTTCGACATATCGATAGGGTTTGAATAGACCTTTCCATTAACGTACGTCACGATTTATTTCAATAACTTTGATTTTTTTGTGCAAAAAAACGGCAAGGGGTTAGTCCATGTTTTTTTCGAAATCCTCGAAAATTTTTTGTGACGAAATTTTTACATTTTTGGAAAGGTGTGTCAATTTCCTATTCAGCACTAAAAACCGCAACAATTTTGAAAGCTTGGTTCGTTAGATATTCACATCTAACGGATTGCGTCGAAATTCATCAGAACTACTTTGGCTGCAAATATTTAATGAACTGGACCTTGCAAAAGCTTTTGGCTTTCAGGAACGGATAGCTTTTGAATATACAATGTAGAATTTAAAAACCGGAACTCTTTGCAAGGCTTGGTTCAGAAAATATATCAATCCAAATGCATTTTTAGGCTAATAATGCAAATAATGAAATATCACTTTGGATGTGTATATTTAAAGAACCAGGCATCGTAGGTGGTTCTAGTTTCCAGTTTTGGAAAGCTCTAGAAAATTTCTATCGATTTTTGATATTTTTAGCTTTCTGCAAGCTTTGGTTTCCAAGTTATCGCTATCCAAAGACATTAAGGTAGACAGTTGGGGGCAGAAAATCAGTAAAATCACTTTGGATGGAATATTTCCTGAATGAGACCATGAAAAACAAATTGGCTTCGACATATCGATAGGGTTTGAATAGACCTTTCCATTAACGTACGTCACGATTTATTTCAATAACTTTGATTTTTTTGTGCAAAAAAACGGCAAGGGGTTAGTCCATGTTTTTTTCGAAATCCTCGAAAATTTTTTGTGACGAAATTTTTACATTTTTGGAAAGGTGTGTCAATTTCCTATTCAGCACTAAAAACCGCAACAATTTTGAAAGCTTGGTTCGTTAGATATTCACATCTAACGGATTGCGTCGAAATTCATCAGAACTACTTTGGCTGCAAATATTTAATGAACTGGACCTTGCAAAAGCTTTTGGCTTTCAGGAACGGATAGCTTTTGAATATACAATGTAGAATTTAAAAACCGGAACTCTTTGCCAGGCTTGGTTCAGAAAATATATCAATCCAAATGCATTTTTAGGCTAATAATGCAAATAATGAAATATCACTTTGGATGTGTATATTTAAAGAACCAGGCATCGTAGGTGGTTCTAGTTTCCAGTTTTGGAAAGCTCTAGAATATTTCTATCGATTTTTGATATTTTTAGCTTTCTGCAAGCTTTGGTTTCCAAGTTATCGCTATCCAAAGACATTAAGGTAGACAGTTGGGGGCAGAAAATCAGTAAAATCACTTTGGATGGAATATTTCCTGAATGAGACCATGAAAAACAAATTGGCTTCGACATATCGATAGGGTTTGAATAGACCTTTCCATTAACGTACGTCGC
This sequence comes from Dasysyrphus albostriatus, assembly GCA_946251815.1. NCBI lineage: Eukaryota > Metazoa > Arthropoda > Insecta > Diptera > Syrphidae > Dasysyrphus > Dasysyrphus albostriatus. Next base: position 217,477,199 of record OX276335.1, on the reverse strand, counting down.
GATTTATTTCAATAACTTTGATTTTTTTGTGCAAAAAAACGGCAAGGGGTTAGTCCATGTTTTTTTCGAAATCCTCGAAAATTTTTTGTGACGAAATTTTTACATTTTTGGAAAGGTGTGTCAATTTCCTATTCAGCACTAAAAACCGCAACAATTTTGAAAGCTTGGTTCGTTAGATATTCACATCTAACGGATTGCGTCGAAATTCATCAGAACTACTTTGGCTGCAAATATTTAATGAACTGGACCTTGCAAAAGCTTTTGGCTTTCAGGAACGGATAGCTTTTGAATATACAATGTAGAATTTAAAAACCGGAACTCTTTGCCAGGCTTGGTTCAGAAAATATATCAATCCAAATGCATTTTTAGGCTAATAATGCAAATAATGAAATATCACTTTGGATGTGTATATTTAAAGAACCAGGCATCGTAGGTGGTTCTAGTTTCCAGTTTTGGAAAGCTCTAGAAAATTTCTATCGATTTTTGATATTTTTAGCTTTCTGCAAGCTTTGGTTTCCAAGTTATCGCTATCCAAAGACATTAAGGTAGACAGTTGGGGGCAGAAAATCAGTAAAATCACTTTGGATGGAATATTTCCTGAATAAGACCATGAAAAACAAATTGGCTTCGACATATCGATAGGGTTTGAATAGACCTTTCCATTAACGTACGTCACGATTTATTTCAATAACTTTGATTTTTTTGTGCAAAAAAACGGCAAGGGGTCCATGTTTTTTTCGAAATCCTCGAAAATTTTTTGTGACGAAATTTTTACATTTTTGGAAAGGTGTGTCAATTTCCTATTCAGCACTAAAAACCGCAACAATTTTGAAAGCTTGGTTCGTTAGATATTCACATCTAACGGATTGCGTCGAAATTCATCAGAACTACTTTGGCTGCAAATATTTAATGAACTGGACCTTGCAAAAGCTTTTGGCTTTCAGGAACGGATAGCTTTTGAATATACAATGTAGAATTTAAAAACCGGAACTCTTTGCCAGGCTTGGTTCAGAAAATATATCAATCCAAATGCATTTTTAGGCTAATAATGCAAATAATGAAATATCACTTTGGATGTGTATATTTAAAGAACCAGGCATCGTAGGTGGTTCTAGTTTCCAGTTTTGGAAAGCTCTAGAAAATTTCTATCGATTTTTGATATTTTTAGCTTTCTGCAAGCTTTGGTTTCCAAGTTATCGCTATCCAAAGACATTAAGGTAGACAGTTGGGGGCAGAAAATCAGTAAAATCACTTTGGATGGAATATTTCCTGAATGAGACCATGAAAAACAAATTGGCTTCGACATATCGATAGGGTTTGAACAGACCTTTCCATTAACGTACGTCACGATTTATTTCAATAACTTTGATTTTTTTGTGCAAAAAAACGGCAAGGGGTTGTTAGTCCATGTTTTTTTCGAAATCCTCGAAAATTTTTTGTGACGAAATTTTTACATTTTTGGAAAGGTGTGTCAATTTCCTATTCAGCACTAAAAACCGCAACAATTTTGAAAGCTTGGTTCGTTAGATATTCACATCTAACGGATTGCGTCGAAATTCATCAGAACTACTTTGGCTGCAAATATTTAATGAACTGGACCTTGCAAAAGCTTTTGGCTTTCAGGAACGGATAGCTTTTGAATATACAATGTAGAATTTAAAAACCGGAACTCTTTGCCAGGCTTGGTTCAGAAAATATATCAATCCAAATGCATTTTTAGGCTAATAATGCAAATAATGAAATATCACTTTGGATGTGTATATTTAAAGAACCAGGCATCGTAGGTGGTTCTAGTTTCCAGTTTTGGAAAGCTCTAGAAAATTTCTATCGATTTTTGATATTTTTAGCTTTCTGCAAGCTTTGGTTTCCAAGTTATCGCTATCCAAAGACATTAAGGTAGACAGTTGGGGGCAGAAAATCAGTAAAATCACTTTGGATGGAATATTTCCTGAATGAGACCATGAAAAACAAATTGGCTTCGACATATCGATAGGGTTTGAATAGACCTTTCCATTAACGTACGTCACGATTTATTTCAATAACTTTGATTTTTTTGTGCAAAAAAACGGCAAGGGGTGTTAGCCCATGTTTTTTTCGAAATCCTCGAAAATTTTTTGTGACGAAATTTTTACATTTTTGGAAAGGTGTGTCAATTTCCTATTCAGCACTAAAAACCGCAACAATTTTGAAAGCTTGGTTCGTTAGATATTCACATCTAACGGATTGCGTCGAAATTCATCAGAACTACTTTGGCTGCAAATATTTAATGAACTGGACCTTGCAAAAGCTTTTGGCTTTCAGGAACGGATAGCTTTTGAATATACAATGTAGAATTTAAAAACCGGAACTCTTTGCAAGGCTTGGTTCAGAAAATATATCAATCCAAATGCATTTTTAGGCTAATAATGCAAATAATGAAATATCACTTTGGATGTGTATATTTAAAGAACCAGGCATCGTAGGTGGTTCTAGTTTCCAGTTTTGGAAAGCTCTAGAAAATTTCTATCGATTTTTGATATTTTTAGCTTTCTGCAAGCTTTGGTTTCCAAGTTATCGCTATCCAAAGACATTAAGGTAGACAGTTGGGGGCAGAAAATCAGTAAAATCACTTTGGATGGAATATTTCCTGAATGAGACCATGAAAAACAAATTGGCTTCGACATATCGATAGGGTTTGAATAGACCTTTCCATTAACGTACGTCGCGATTTATTTCAATAACTTTGATTTTTTTGTGCAAAAAAACGGCAAGGGGTTAGTCCATGTTTTTTTCGAAATCCTCGAAAATTTTTTGTGACGAAATTTTTACATTTTTGGAAAGGTGTGTCAATTTCCTATTCAGCACTAAAAACCGCAACAATTTTGAAAGCTTGGTTCGTTAGATATTCACATCTAACGGATTGCGTCGAAATTCATCAGAACTACTTTGGCTGCAAATATTTAATGAACTGGACCTTGCAAAAGCTTTTGGCTTTCAGGAACGGATAGCTTTTGAATATACAATGTAGAATTTAAAAACCGGAACTCTTTGCCAGGCTTGGTTCAGAAAATATATCAATCCAAATGCATTTTTAGGCTAATAATGCAAATAATGAAATATCACTTTGGATGTGTATATTTAAAGAACCAGGCATCGTAGGTGGTTCTAGTTTCCAGTTTTGGAAAGCTCTAGAAAATTTCTATCGATTTTTGATATTTTTAGCTTTCTGCAAGCTTTGGTTTCCAAGTTATCGCTATCCAAAGACATTAAGGTAGACAGTTGGGGGCAGAAAATCAGTAAAATCACTTTGGATGGAATATTTCCTGAATAAGACCATGAAAAACAAATTGGCTTCGACATATCGATAGGGTTTGAATAGACCTTTCCATTAACGTACGTCACGATTTATTTCAATAACTTTGATTTTTTTGTGCAAAAAAACGGCAAGGGGTTAGTCCATGTTTTTTTCGAAATCCTCGAAAATTTTTTGTGACGAAATTTTTACATTTTTGGAAAGGTGTGTCAATTTCCTATTCAGCACTAAAAACCGCAACAATTTTGAAAGCTTGGTTCGTTAGATATTCACATCTAACGGATTGCGTCGAAATTCATCAGAACTACTTTGGCTGCAAATATTTAATGAACTGGACCTTGCAAAAGCTTTTGGCTTTCAGGAACGGATAGCTTTTGAATATACAATGTAGAATTTAAAAACCGGAACTCTTTGCAAGGCTTGGTTCAGAAAATATATCAATCCAAATGCATTTTTAGGCTAATAATGCAAATAATGAAATATCACTTTGGATGTGTATATTTAAAGAACCAGGCATCGTAGGTGGTTCTAGTTTCCAGTTTTGGAAAGCTCTAGAAAATTTCTATCGATTTTTGATATTTTTAGCTTTCTGCAAGCTTTGGTTTCCAAGTTATCGCTATCCAAAGACATTAAGGTAGACAGTTGGGGGCAGAAAATCAGTAAAATCACTTTGGATGGAATATTTCCTGAATGAGACCATGAAAAACAAATTGGCTTCGACATATCGATAGGGTTTGAATAGACCTTTCCATTAACGTACGTCACGATTTATTTCAATAACTTTGATTTTTTTGTGCAAAAAAACGGCAAGGGGTTAGTCCATGTTTTTTTCGAAATCCTCGAAAATTTTTTGTGACGAAATTTTTACATTTTTGGAAAGGTGTGTCAATTTCCTATTCAGCACTAAAAACCGCAACAATTTTGAAAGCTTGGTTCGTTAGATATTCACATCTAACGGATTGCGTCGAAATTCATCAGAACTACTTTGGCTGCAAATATTTAATGAACTGGACCTTGCAAAAGCTTTTGGCTTTCAGAAACGGATAGCTTTTGAATATTCAATGTAGAATTTAAAAACCGGAACTCTTTGCCAGGCTTGGTTCAGAAAATATATCAATCCAAATGCATTTTTAGGCTAATAATGCAAATAATGAAATATCACTTTGGATGTGTATATTTAAAGAACCAGGCATCGTAGGTGGTTCTAGTTTCCAGTTTTGGAAAGCTCTAGAAAATTTCTGTCGATTTTTGATATTTTTTAGCTTTCTGCAAGCTTTGGTTTCCAAGTAATCGCTATCCAAAGACATTAAGGTAGACAGTTGGGGGCAGAAAATCAGTAAAATCACTTTGGATGGAATATTTCCTGAATGAGACCATGAAAAACAAATTGGCTTCGACATATCGATAGGGTTTGAATAGACCTTTCCATTAACGTACGTCACGATTTATTTCAATAACTTTGATTTTTTTGTGCAAAAAAACGGCAAGGGGTCCATGTTTTTTTCGAAATCCTCGAAAATTTTTTGTGACGAAATTTTTACATTTTTGGAAAGGTGTGTCAATTTCCTATTCAGCACTAAAAACCGCAACAATTTTGAAAGCTTGGTTCGTTAGATATTCACATCTAACGGATTGCGTCGAAATTCATCAGAACTACTTTGGCTGCAAATATTTAATGAACTGGACCTTGCAAAAGCTTTTGGCTTTCAGGAACGGATAGCTTTTGAATATACAATGTAGAATTTAAAAACCGGAACTCTTTGCCAGGCTTGGTTCAGAAAATATATCAATCCAAATGCATTTTTAGGCTAATAATGCAAATAATGAAATATCACTTTGGATGTGTATATTTAAAGAACCAGGCATCGTAGGTGGTTCTAGTTTCCAGTTTTGGAAAGCTCTAGAAAATTTCTATCGATTTTTGATATTTTTAGCTTTCTGCAAGCTTTGGTTTCCAAGTTATCGCTATCCAAAGACATTAAGGTAGACAGTTGGGGGCAGAAAATCAGTAAAATCACTTTGGATGGAATATTTCCTGAATGAGACCATGAAAAACAAATTGGCTTCGACATATCGATAGGGTTTGAATAGACCTTTCCATTAACGTACGTCACGATTTATTTCAATAACTTTGATTTTTTTGTGCAAAAAAACGGCAAGGGGTTAGTCCATGTTTTTTTCGAAATCCTCGAAAATTTTTTGTGACGAAATTTTTACATTTTTGGAAAGGTGTGTCAATTTCCTATTCAGCACTAAAAACCGCAACAATTTTGAAAGCTTGGTTCGTTAGATATTCACATCTAACGGATTGCGTCGAAATTCATCAGAACTACTTTGGCTGCAAATATTTAATGAACTGGACCTTGCAAAAGCTTTTGGCTTTCAGGAACGGATAGCTTTTGAATATACAATGTAGAATTTAAAAACCGGAACTCTTTGCCAGGCTTGGTTCAGAAAATATATCAATCCAAATGCATTTTTAGGCTAATAATGCAAATAATGAAATATCACTTTGGATGTGTATATTTAAAGAACCAGGCATCGTAGGTGGTTCTAGTTTCCAGTTTTGGAAAGCTCTAGAAAATTTCTATCGATTTTTGATATTTTTAGCTTTCTGCAAGCTTTGGTTTCCAAGTTATCGCTATCCAAAGACATTAAGGTAGACAGTTGGGGGCAGAAAATCAGTAAAATCACTTTGGATGGAATATTTCCTGAATAAGACCATGAAAAACAAATTGGCTTCGACATATCGATAGGGTTTGAATAGACCTTTCCATTAACGTACGTCACGATTTATTTCAATAACTTTGATTTTTTTGTGCAAAAAAACGGCAAGGGGTCCATGTTTTTTTCGAAATCCTCGAAAATTTTTTGTGACGAAATTTTTACATTTTTGGAAAGGTGTGTCAATTTCCTATTCAGCACTAAAAACCGCAACAATTTTGAAAGCTTGGTTCGTTAGATATTCACATCTAACGGATTGCGTCGAAATTCATCAGAACTACTTTGGCTGCAAATATTTAATGAACTGGACCTTGCAAAAGCTTTTGGCTTTCAGGAACGGATAGCTTTTGAATATACAATGTAGAATTTAAAAACCGGAACTCTTTGCCAGGCTTGGTTCAGAAAATATATCAATCCAAATGCATTTTTAGGCTAATAATGCAAATAATGAAATATCACTTTGGATGTGTATATTTAAAGAACCAGGCATCGTAGGTGGTTCTAGTTTCCAGTTTTGGAAAGCTCTAGAAAATTTCTATCGATTTTTGATATTTTTAGCTTTCTGCAAGCTTTGGTTTCCAAGTTATCGCTATCCAAAGACATTAAGGTAGACAGTTGGGGGCAGAAAATCAGTAAAATCACTTTGGATGGAATATTTCCTGAATGAGACCATGAAAAACAAATTGGCTTCGACATATCGATAGGGTTTGAACAGACCTTTCCATTAACGTACGTCACGATTTATTTCAATAACTTTGATTTTTTTGTGCAAAAAAACGGCAAGGGGTTGTTAGTCCATGTTTTTTTCGAAATCCTCGAAAATTTTTTGTGACGAAATTTTTACATTTTTGGAAAGGTGTGTCAATTTCCTATTCAGCACTAAAAACCGCAACAATTTTGAAAGCTTGGTTCGTTAGATATTCACATCTAACGGATTGCGTCGAAATTCATCAGAACTACTTTGGCTGCAAATATTTAATGAACTGGACCTTGCAAAAGCTTTTGGCTTTCAGGAACGGATAGCTTTTGAATATACAATGTAGAATTTAAAAACCGGAACTCTTTGCCAGGCTTGGTTCAGAAAATATATCAATCCAAATGCATTTTTAGGCTAATAATGCAAATAATGAAATATCACTTTGGATGTGTATATTTAAAGAACCAGGCATCGTAGGTGGTTCTAGTTTCCAGTTTTGGAAAGCTCTAGAAAATTTCTATCGATTTTTGATATTTTTAGCTTTCTGCAAGCTTTGGTTTCCAAGTTATCGCTATCCAAAGACATTAAGGTAGACAGTTGGGGGCAGAAAATCAGTAAAATCACTTTGGATGGAATATTTCCTGAATGAGACCATGAAAAACAAATTGGCTTCGACATATCGATAGGGTTTGAATAGACCTTTCCATTAACGTACGTCACGATTTATTTCAATAACTTTGATTTTTTTGTGCAAAAAAACGGCAAGGGGTGTTAGCCCATGTTTTTTTCGAAATCCTCGAAAATTTTTTGTGACGAAATTTTTACATTTTTGGAAAGGTGTGTCAATTTCCTATTCAGCACTAAAAACCGCAACAATTTTGAAAGCTTGGTTCGTTAGATATTCACATCTAACGGATTGCGTCGAAATTCATCAGAACTACTTTGGCTGCAAATATTTAATGAACTGGACCTTGCAAAAGCTTTTGGCTTTCAGGAACGGATAGCTTTTGAATATACAATGTAGAATTTAAAAACCGGAACTCTTTGCAAGGCTTGGTTCAGAAAATATATCAATCCAAATGCATTTTTAGGCTAATAATGCAAATAATGAAATATCACTTTGGATGTGTATATTTAAAGAACCAGGCATCGTAGGTGGTTCTAGTTTCCAGTTTTGGAAAGCTCTAGAAAATTTCTATCGATTTTTGATATTTTTAGCTTTCTGCAAGCTTTGGTTTCCAAGTTATCGCTATCCAAAGACATTAAGGTAGACAGTTGGGGGCAGAAAATCAGTAAAATCACTTTGGATGGAATATTTCCTGAATGAGACCATGAAAAACAAATTGGCTTCGACATATCGATAGGGTTTGAATAGACCTTTCTATTAACGTACGTCGCGATTTATTTCAATAACTTTGATTTTTTTGTGCAAAAAAACGGCAAGGGGTTAGTCCATGTTTTTTTCGAAATCCTCGAAAATTTTTTGTGACGAAATTTTTACATTTTTGGAAAGGTGTGTCAATTTCCTATTCAGCACTAAAAACCGCAACAATTTTGAAAGCTTGGTTCGTTAGATATTCACATCTAACGGATTGCGTCGAAATTCATCAGAACTACTTTGGCTGCAAATATTTAATGAACTGGACCTTGCAAAAGCTTTTGGCTTTCAGGAACGGATAGCTTTTGAATATACAATGTAGAATTTAAAAACCGGAACTCTTTGCCAGGCTTGGTTCAGAAAATATATCAATCCAAATGCATTTTTAGGCTAATAATGCAAATAATGAAATATCACTTTGGATGTGTATATTTAAAGAACCAGGCATCGTAGGTGGTTCTAGTTTCCAGTTTTGGAAAGCTCTAGAAAATTTCTATCGATTTTTGATATTTTTAGCTTTCTGCAAGCTTTGGTTTCCAAGTTATCGCTATCCAAAGACATTAAGGTAGACAGTTGGGGGCAGAAAATCAGTAAAATCACTTTGGATGGAATATTTCCTGAATAAGACCATGAAAAACAAATTGGCTTCGACATATCGATAGGGTTTGAATAGACCTTTCCATTAACGTACGTCACGATTTATTTCAATAACTTTGATTTTTTTGTGCAAAAAAACGGCAAGGGGTTAGTCCATGTTTTTTTCGAAATCCTCGAAAATTTTTTGTGACGAAATTTTTACATTTTTGGAAAGGTGTGTCAATTTCCTATTCAGCACTAAAAACCGCAACAATTTTGAAAGCTTGGTTCGTTAGATATTCACATCTAACGGATTGCGTCGAAATTCATCAGAACTACTTTGGCTGCAAATATTTAATGAACTGGACCTTGCAAAAGCTTTTGGCTTTCAGGAACGGATAGCTTTTGAATATACAATGTAGAATTTAAAAACCGGAACTCTTTGCAAGGCTTGGTTCAGAAAATATATCAATCCAAATGCATTTTTAGGCTAATAATGCAAATAATGAAATATCACTTTGGATGTGTATATTTAAAGAACCAGGCATCGTAGGTGGTTCTAGTTTCCAGTTTTGGAAAGCTCTAGAAAATTTCTATCGATTTTTGATATTTTTAGCTTTCTGCAAGCTTTGGTTTCCAAGTTATCGCTATCCAAAGACATTAAGGTAGACAGTTGGGGGCAGAAAATCAGTAAAATCACTTTGGATGGAATATTTCCTGAATGAGACCATGAAAAACAAATTGGCTTCGACATATCGATAGGGTTTGAATAGACCTTTCCATTAACGTACGTCACGATTTATTTCAATAACTTTGATTTTTTTGTGCAAAAAAACGGCAAGGGGTTAGTCCATGTTTTTTTCGAAATCCTCGAAAATTTTTTGTGACGAAATTTTTACATTTTTGGAAAGGTGTGTCAATTTCCTATTCAGCACTAAAAACCGCAACAATTTTGAAAGCTTGGTTCGTTAGATATTCACATCTAACGGATTGCGTCGAAATTCATCAGAACTACTTTGGCTGCAAATATTTAATGAACTGGACCTTGCAAAAGCTTTTGGCTTTCAGAAACGGATAGCTTTTGAATATTCAATGTAGAATTTAAAAACCGGAACTCTTTGCCAGGCTTGGTTCAGAAAATATATCAATCCAAATGCATTTTTAGGCTAATAATGCAAATAATGAAATATCACTTTGGATGTGTATATTTAAAGAACCAGGCATCGTAGGTGGTTCTAGTTTCCAGTTTTGGAAAGCTCTAGAAAATTTCTGTCGATTTTTGATATTTTTTAGCTTTCTGCAAGCTTTGGTTTCCAAGTAATCGCTATCCAAAGACATTAAGGTAGACAGTTGGGGGCAGAAAATCAGTAAAATCACTTTGGATGGAATATTTCCTGAATGAGACCATGAAAAACAAATTGGCTTCGACATATCGATAGGGTTTGAATAGACCTTTCCATTAACGTACGTCACGATTTATTTCAATAACTTTGATTTTTTTGTGCAAAAAAACGGCAAGGGGTCCATGTTTTTTTCGAAATCCTCGAAAATTTTTTGTGACGAAATTTTTACATTTTTGGAAAGGTGTGTCAATTTCCTATTCAGCACTAAAAACCGCAACAATTTTGAAAGCTTGGTTCGTTAGATATTCACATCTAACGGATTGCGTCGAAATTCATCAGAACTACTTTGGCTGCAAATATTTAATGAACTGGACCTTGCAAAAGCTTTTGGCTTTCAGGAACGGATAGCTTTTGAATATACAATGTAGAATTTAAAAACCGGAACTCTTTGCCAGGCTTGGTTCAGAAAATATATCAATCCAAATGCATTTTTAGGCTAATAATGCAAATAATGAAATATCACTTTGGATGTGTATATTTAAAGAACCAGGCATCGTAGGTGGTTCTAGTTTCCAGTTTTGGAAAGCTCTAGAAAATTTCTATCGATTTTTGATATTTTTAGCTTTCTGCAAGCTTTGGTTTCCAAGTTATCGCTATCCAAAGACATTAAGGTAGACAGTTGGGGGCAGAAAATCAGTAAAATCACTTTGGATGGAATATTTCCTGAATGAGACCATGAAAAACAAATTGGCTTCGACATATCGATAGGGTTTGAATAGACCTTTCCATTAACGTACGTCACGATTTATTTCAATAACTTTGATTTTTTTGTGTAAAAAAACGGCAAGGGGTTAGTCCATGTTTTTTTCGAAATCCTCGAAAATTTTTTGTGACGAAATTTTTACATTTTTGGAAAGGTGTTTCAATTTCCTATTCAGCACTAAAAACCGCAACAATTTTGAAAGCTTGGTTCGTTAGATATTCACATCTAACGGATTGCGTCGAAATTCATCAGAACTACTTTGGCTGCAAATATTTAATGAACTGGACCTTGCAAAAGCTTTTGGCTTTCAGGAACGGATAGCTTTTGAATATACAATGTAGAATTTAAAAACCGGAACTCTTTGCCAGGCTTGGTTCAGAAAATATATCAATCCAAATGCATTTTTAGGCTAATAATGCAAATAATGAAATATCACTTTGGATGTGTATATTTAAAGAACCAGGCATCGTAGGTGGTTCTAGTTTCCAGTTTTGGAAAGCTCTAGAAAATTTCTATCGATTTTTGATATTTTTAGCTTTCTGCAAGCTTTGGTTTCCAAGTTATCGCTATCCAAAGACATTAAGGTAGACAGTTGGGGGCAGAAAATCAGTAAAATCACTTTGGATGGAATATTTCCTGAATGAGACCATGAAAAACAAATTGGCTTCGACATATCGATAGGGTTTGAATAGACCTTTCCATTAACGTACGTCACGATTTATTTCAATAACTTTGATTTTTTTGTGTAAAAAAACGGCAAGGGGTTAGTCCATGTTTTTTTCGAAATCCTCGAAAATTTTTTGTGACGAAATTTTTACATTTTTGGAAAGGTGTTTCAATTTCCTATTCAGCACTAAAAACCGCAACAATTTTGAAAGCTTGGTTCGTTAGATATTCACATCTAACGGATTGCGTCGAAATTCATCAGAACTACTTTGGCTGCAAATATTTAATGAACTGGACCTTGCAAAAGCTTTTGGCTTTCAGGAACGGATAGCTTTTGAATATACAATGTAGAATTTAAAAACCGGAACTCTTTGCCAGGCTTGGTTCAGAAAATATATCAATCCAAATGCATTTTTAGGCTAATAATGCAAATAATGAAATATCACTTTGGATGTGTATATTTAAAGAACCAGGCATCGTAGGTGGTTCTAGTTTCCAGTTTTGGAAAGCTCTAGAAAATTTCTATCGATTTTTGATATTTTTAGCTTTCTGCAAGCTTTGGTTTCCAAGTTATCGCTATCCAAAGACATTAAGGTAGACAGTTGGGGGCAGAAAATCAGTAAAATCACTTTGGATGGAATATTTCCTGAATGAGACCATGAAAAACAAATTGGCTTCGACATATCGATAGGGTTTGAATAGACCTTTCCATTAACGTACGTCACGATTTATTTCAATAACTTTGATTTTTTTGTGCAAAAAAACGGCAAGGGGTCCATGTTTTTTTCGAAATCCTCGAAAATTTTTTGTGACGAAATTTTTACATTTTTGGAAAGGTGTGTCAATTTCATATTCAGCACTAAAAACCGCAACAATTTTGAAAGCTTGGTTCGTTAGATATTCACATCTAACGGATTGCGTCGAAATTCATCAGAACTACTTTGGCTGCAAATATTTAATGAACTGGACCTTGCAAAAGCTTTTGGCTTTCAGGAACGGATAGCTTTTGAATATACAATGTAGAATTTAAAAACCGGAACTCTTTGCCAGGCTTGGTTCAGAAAATATATCAATCCAAATGCATTTTTAGGCTAATAATGCAAATAATGAAATATCACTTTGGATGTGTATATTTAAAGAACCAGGCATCGTAGGTGGTTCTAGTTTCCAGTTTTGGAAAGCTCTAGAAAATTTCTATCGATTTTTGATATTTTTAGCTTTCTGCAAGCTTTGGTTTCCAAGTTATCGCTATCCAAAGACATTAAGGTAGACAGTTGGGGGCAGAAAATCAGTAAAATCACTTTGGATGGAATATTTCCTGAATGAGACCATGAAAAACAAATTGGCTTCGACATATCGATAGGGTTTGAATAGACCTTTCCATTAACGTACGTCACGATTTATTTCAATAACTTTGATTTTTTTGTGCAAAAAAACGGCAAGGGGTTAGTCCATGTTTTTTTCGAAATCCTCGAAAATTTTTTGTGACGAAATTTTTACATTTTTGGAAAGGTGTGTCAATTTCCTATTCAGCACTAAAAACCGCAACAATTTTGAAAGCTTGGTTCGTTAGATATTCACATCTAACGGATTGCGTCGAAATTCATCAGAACTACTTTGGCTGCAAATATTTAATGAACTGGACCTTGCAAAAGCTTTTGGCTTTCAGGAACGGATAGCTTTTGAATATACAATGTAGAATTTAAAAACCGGAACTCTTTGCCAGGCTTGGTTCAGAAAATATATCAATCCAAATGCATTTTTAGGCTAATAATGCAAATAATGAAATATCACTTTGGATGTGTATATTTAAAGAACCAGGCATCGTAGGTGGTTCTAGTTTCCAGTTTTGGAAAGCTCTAGAAAATTTCTATCGATTTTTGATATTTTTAGCTTTCTGCAAGCTTTGGTTTCCAAGTTATCGCTATCCAAAGACATTAAGGTAGACAGTTGGGGGCAGAAAATCAGTAAAATCACTTTGGATGGAATATTTCCTGAATGAGACCATGAAAAACAAATTGGCTTCGACATATCGATAGGGTTTGAATAGACCTTTCCATTAACGTACGTCACGATTTATTTCAATAACTTTGATTTTTTTGTGCAAAAAAACGGCAAGGGGTTAGTCCATGTTTTTTTCGAAATCCTCGAAAATTTTTTGTGACGAAATTTTTACATTTTTGGAAAGGTGTGTCAATTTCCTATTCAGCACTAAAAACCGCAACAATTTTGAAAGCTTGGTTCGTTAGATATTCACATCTAACGGATTGCGTCGAAATTCATCAGAACTACTTTGGCTGCAAATATTTAATGAACTGGACCTTGCAAAAGCTTTTGGCTTTCAGGAACGGATAGCTTTTGAATATACAATGTAGAATTTAAAAACCGGAACTCTTTGCCAGGCTTGGTTCAGAAAATATATCAATCCAAATGCATTTTTAGGCTAATAATGCAAATAATGAAATATCACTTTGGATGTGTATATTTAAAGAACCAGGCATCGTAGGTGGTTCTAGTTTCCAGTTTTGGAAAGCTCTAGAAAATTTCTATCGATTTTTGATATTTTTAGCTTTCTGCAAGCTTTGGTTTCCAAGTTATCGCTATCCAAAGACATTAAGGTAGACAGTTGGGGGCAGAAAATCAGTCAAATCACTTTGGATGGAATATTTCCTGAATGAGACCATGAAAAACAAATTGGCTTCGACATATCGATAGGGTTTGAATAGACCTTTCCATTAACGTACGTCACGATTTATTTCAATAACTTTGATTTTTTTGTGCAAAAAAACGGCAAGGGGTTAGTCCATGTTTTTTTCGAAATCCTCGAAAATTTTTTTGTGACGAAATTTTTACATTTTTGGAAAGGTGTGTCAATTTCCTATTCAGCACTAAAAACCGCAACAATTTTGAAAGCTTGGTTCGTTAGATATTCACATCTAACGGATTGCGTCGAAATTCATCAGAACTACTTTGGCTGCAAATATTTAATGAACTGGACCTTGCAAAAGCTTTTGGCTTTCAGGAACGGATAGCTTTTGAATATACAATGTAGAATTTAAAAACCGGAACTCTTTGCCAGGCTTGGTTCAGAAAATATATCAATCCAAATGCATTTTTAGGCTAATAATGCAAATAATGAAATATCACTTTGGATGTGTATATTTAAAGAACCAGGCATCGTAGGTGGTTCTAGTTTCCAGTTTTGGAAAGCTCTAGAAAATTTCTATCGATTTTTGATATTTTTAGCTTTCTGCAAGCTTTGGTTTCCAAGTTATCGCTATCCAAAGACATTAAGGTAGACAGTTGGGGGCAGAAAATCAGTAAAATCACTTTGGATGGAATATTTCCTGAATGAGACCATGAAAAACAAATTGGCTTCGACATATCGATAGGGTTTGAATAGACCTTTCCATTAACGTACGTCACGATTTATTTCAATAACTTTGATTTTTTTGTGCAAAAAAACGGCAAGGGGTTAGTCCATGTTTTTTTCGAAATCCTCGAAAATTTTTTGTGACGAAATTTTTACATTTTTGGAAAGGTGTGTCAATTTCCTATTCAGCACTAAAAACCGCAACAATTTTGAAAGCTTGGTTCGTTAGATATTCACATCTAACGGATTGCGTCGAAATTCATCAGAACTACTTTGGCTGCAAATATTTAATGAACTGGACCTTGCAAAAGCTTTTGGCTTTCAGGAACGGATAGCTTTTGAATATACAATGTAGAATTTAAAAACCGGAACTCTTTGCCAGGCTTGGTTCAGAAAATATATCAATCCAAATGCATTTTTAGGCTAATAATGCAAATAATGAAATATCACTTTGGATGTGTATATTTAAAGAACCAGGCATCGTAGGTGGTTCTAGTTTCCAGTTTTGGAAAGCTCTAGAAAATTTCTATCGATTTTTGATATTTTTAGCTTTCTGCAAGCTTTGGTTTCCAAGTTATCGCTATCCAAAGACATTAAGGTAGACAGTTGGGGGCAGAAAATCAGTAAAATCACTTTGGATGGAATATTTCCTGAATGAGACCATGAAAAACAAATTGGCTTCGACATATCGATAGGGTTTGAATAGACCTTTCCATTAACGTACGTCACGATTTATTTCAATAACTTTGATTTTTTTGTGCAAAAAAACGGCAAGGGGTTAGTCCATGTTTTTTTCGAAATCCTCGAAAATTTTTTTGTGACGAAATTTTTACATTTTTGGAAAGGTGTGTCAATTTCCTATTCAGCACTAAAAACCGCAACAATTTTGAAAGCTTGGTTCGTTAGATATTCACATCTAACGGATTGCGTCGAAATTCATCAGAACTACTTTGGCTGCAAATATTTAATGAACTGGACCTTGCAAAAGCTTTTGGCTTTCAGGAACGGATAGCTTTTGAATATACAATGTAGAATTTAAAAACCGGAACTCTTTGCCAGGCTTGGTTCAGAAAATATATCAATCCAAATGCATTTTTAGGCTAATAATGCAAATAATGAAATATCACTTTGGATGTGTATATTTAAAGAACCAGGCATCGTAGGTGGTTCTAGTTTCCAGTTTTGGAAAGCTCTAGAAAATTTCTATCGATTTTTGATATTTTTAGCTTTCTGCAAGCTTTGGTTTCCAAGTTATCGCTATCCAAAGACATTAAGGTAGACAGTTGGGGGCAGAAAATCAGTAAAATCACTTTGGATGGAATATTTCCTGAATGAGACCATGAAAAACAAATTGGCTTCGACATATCGATAGGGTTTGAATAGACCTTTCCATTAAAGTACGTCGCGATTTATTTCAATAACTTTGATTTTTTTGTGCAAAAAAACGGCAAGGGGTTAGTCCATGTTTTTTTCGAAATCCTCGAAAATTTTTTGTGACGAAATTTTTACATTTTTGGAAAGGTGTGTCAATTTCCTATTCAGCACTAAAAACCGCAACAATTTTGAAAGCTTGGTTCGTTAGATATTCACATCTAACGGATTGCGTCGAAATTCATCAGAACTACTTTGGCTGCAAATATTTAATGAACTGGACCTTGCAAAAGCTTTTGGCTTTCAGGAACGGATAGCTTTTGAATATACAATGTAGAATTTAAAAACCGGAACTCTTTGCCAGGCTTGGTTCAGAAAATATATCAATCCAAATGCATTTTTAGGCTAATAATGCAAATAATGAAATATCACTTTGGATGTGTATATTTAAAGAACCAGGCATTGTAGGTGGTTGGTTCTAGTTTCCGGTCTTGGAAAGCTCTAGAAAATTTCTATCGATTTTTGATATTTTTAGCTTTCTGCAAGCTTTGGTTTCCAAGTTATCGCTATCCAAAGACATTAAGGTAGACAGTTGGGGGCAGAAAATCAGTAAAATCACTTTGGATGGAATATTTCCCGAATGAGACCATGAAAATCAAATTGGCTTCGTTATATCGATAGGGTTTGAATAGACCTTTCCATTAACGTACGTCACGATTTATTTCAATAACTTTGATTTTTTTGTGCAAAAAAACGGCAAGGGGTTAGTCCATGTTTTTTTCGAAATCCTCGAAAATTTTTTGTGACGAAATTTTTACATTTTTGGAAAGGTGTGTCAATTTCCTATTCAGCACTAAAAACCGCAACAATTTTGAAACTTGGTTCGTTAGATATTCACATCTAACGGATTGCGTCGAAATTCATCAGAACTACTTTGGCTGCAAATATTTAATGAACTGGACCTTGCAAAAGCTTTTGGCTTTCAGGAACGGATAGCTTTTGAATATACAATGTAGAATTTAAAAACCGGAACTCTTTGCCAGGCTTGGTTCAGAAAATATATCAATCCAAATGCATTTTTAGGCTAATAATGCAAATAATGAAATATCACTTTGGATGTGTATATTTAAAGAACCAGGCATCGTAGGTGGTTCTAGTGTCCAGTTTTGGAAAGCTCTAGAAAATTTCTATCGATTTTTGATATTTTTAGCTTTCTGCAAGCTTTGGTTTCCAAGTTATCGCTATCCAAAGACATTAAGGTAGACAGTTGGGGGCAGAAAATCAGTAAAATCACTTTGGATGGAATATTTCCTGAATGAGACCATGAAAAACAAATTGGCTTCGACATATCGATAGGGTTTGAATAGACCTTTCCATTAACGTACGTCACGATTTATTTCAATAACTTTGATTTTTTTGTGCAAAAAAACGGCAAGGGGTCGATTTATTTCAATAACTTTGATTTTTTGTGCAAAAAAACGGCAAGGGGTTAGTCCATGTTTTTTTCGAAATCCTCGAAAATTTTTACATTTTTGGAAAGGTGTGTCAATTTCCTATTCAGCACTAAAAACCGCAACAATTTTGAAAGCTTGGTTCGTTAGATATTCACATCTAACGGATTGCGTCGAAATTCATCAGAACTACTTTGGCTGCAAATATTTAATGAACTGGACCTTGCAAAAGCTTTTGGCTTTCAGGAACGGATAGCTTTTGAATATACAATGTAGAATTTAAAAACCGGAACTCTTTGCCAGGCTTGGTTCAGAAAATATATCAATCCAAATGCATTTTTAGGCTAATAATGCAAATAATGAAATATCACTTTGGATGTGTATATTTAAAGAACCAGGCATCGTAGGTGGTTCTAGTTTCCGGTTTTGGAAAGCTCTACAAAATTTCTATCGATTTTTGATATTTTTAGCTTTCTGCAAGCTTTGGTTTCCAAGTTATCGCTATCCAAAGACATTAAGGTAGACAGTTGGGGGCAGAAAATCAGTAAAATCACTTTGGATGGAATATTTCCTGAATGAGACCATGAAAAACAAATTGGCTTCGACATATCGATAGGGTTTGAATAGACCTTTCCATTAACGTACGTCACGATTTATTTCAATAACTTTGATTTTTTTGTGCAAAAAAACGGCAAGGGGTGTTAGCCCATGTTTTTTTCGAAATCCTCGAAAATTTTTTGTGACGAAATTTTTACATTTTTGGAAAGGTGTATCAATTTCCTATTCAGCACTAAAAACCGCAACAATTTTGAAAGCTTGGTTCGTTAGATATTCACATCTAACGGATTGCGTCGAAATTCATCAGAACTACTTTGGCTGCAAATATTTAATGAACTGGACCTTGCAAAAGCTTTTGGCTTTCAGGAACGGATAGCTTTTGAATATACAATGTAGAATTTAAAAACCGGAACTCTTTGCCAGGCTTGGTTCAGAAAATATATCAATCCAAATGCATTTTTAGGCTAATAATGCAAATAATGAAATATCACTTTGGAAGTGTATATTTAAAGAACCAGGCATCGTAGGTGGTTCTCGTTTCCAGTTTTGGAAAGCTCTAGAAAATTTCTATCGATTTTTGATATTTTTAGCTTTCTGCAAGCTTTGGTTTTCAAGTTATCGCTATCCAAAGACATTAAGGTAGACAGTTGGGGGCAGAAAATCAGTAAAATCACTTTGGATGGAATATTTCCCGAATAAGACCATGAAAAGCAAATTGGCTTCGACATATCGATAGGGTTTGAATAGACCTTTCCATTAACGTACGTCACGATTTATTTCAATAACTTTGATTTTTTTGTGCAAAAAAACGGCAAGGGGTTAGTCCATGTTTTTTTCGAAATCCTCGAAAATTTTTTGTGACGAAATTTTTACATTTTTGGAAAGGTGTGTCAATTTCCTATTCAGCACTAAAAACCGCAACAATTTTGAAAGCTTGGTTCGTTAGATATTCACATCTAACGGATTGCGTCGAAATTCATCAGAACTACTTTGGCTGCAAATATTTAATGAACTGGACCTTGCAAAAGCTTTTGGCTTTCAGGAACGGATAGCTTTTGAATATACAATGTAGAATTTAAAAACCGGAACTCTTTGCCAGGCTTGGTTCAGAAAATATATCAATCCAAATGCATTTTTAGGCTAATAATGCAAATAATGAAATATCACTTTGGATGTGTATATTTAAAGAACCAGGCATCGTAGGTGGTTCTAGTTTCCGGTTTTGGAAAGCTCTAGAAAATTTCTATCGATTTTTGATATTTTTAGCTTTCTGCAAGCTTTGGTTTCCAAGTAATCGCTATCCAAAGACATTAAGGTAGACAGTTGGGGGCAGAAAATCAGTAAAATCACTTTGGATGGAATATTTCCTGAATGAGACCATGAAAAACAAATTGGCTTCGACATATCGATAGGGTTTGAATAGACCTTTCCATTAACGTACGTCACGATTTATTTCAATAACTTTGATTTTTTTGTGCAAAAAAACGGCAAGGGGTGTTAGCCCATGTTTTTTTCGAAATCCTCGAAAATTTTTTGTGACGAAATTTTTACATTTTTGGAAAGGTGTGTCGATTTCCTATTCAGCACTAAAAACCGCAACAATTTTGAAAGCTTGGTTCGTTAGATATTCACATCTAAAGGATTGCGTCGAAATTCATCAGAACTACTTTGGCTGCAAATATTTAGTGAACTGGACCTTGCAAAAGCTTTTGGCTTTCAGGAACGGATAGCTTTTGAATATACAATGTAGAATTTAAAAACCGGAACTCTTTGCCAGGCTTGGTTCAGAAAATATATCAATCCAAATGCATTTTTAGGCTAATAATGCAAATAATGAAATATCACTTTGGATGTGTATATTTAAAGAACCAGGCATCGTAGGTGGTTCTAGTTTCCAGTTTTGGAAAGCTCTAGAAAATTTCTGTCGATTTTTGATATTTTTTAGCTTTCTGCAAGCTTTGGTTTCCAAGTAATCGCTATCCAAAGACATTAAGGTAGATAGTTGGGGGCAGAAAATCAGTAAAATCACTTTGGATGGAATATTTCCTGAATGAGACCATGAAAAACAAATTGGCTTCGACATATCGATAGGGTTTGAATAGACCTTTCCATTAACGTACGTCACGATTTATTTCAATAACTTTGATTTTTTTGTGCAAAAATTCGGCAAGGGGTCGATTTATTTCAATAACTTTGATTTTTTGTGCAAAAAAACGGCAAGGGGTTAGTCCATGTTTTTTTCGAAATCCTCGAAAATTTTTACATTTTTGGAAAGGTGTGTCAATTTCCTATTCAGCACTAAAAACCGCAACAATTTTGAAAGCTTGGTTCGTTAGATATTCACATCTAACGGATTGCGTCGAAATTCATCAGAACTACTTTGGCTGCAAATATTTAATGAACTGGACCTTGCAAAAGCTTTTGGCTTTCAGGAACGGATAGCTTTTGAATAAACAATGTAGAATTTAAAAACCGGAACTCTTTTCCAGGCTTGGTTCAGAAAATATATCAATCCAAATGCATTTTTAGGCTAATAATGCAAATAATGAAATATCACTTTGGATGTGTATATTTAAAGAACCAGGCATCGTAGGTGGTTCTAGTTTCCAGTTTTGGAAAGCTCTAGAAAATTTCTATCGATTTTTGATATTTTTAGCTTTCTGCAAGCTTTGGTTTCCAAGTTATCGCTATCCAAAGACATTAAGGTAGACAGTTGGGGGCAGAAAATCAGTAAAATCACTTTGGATGGAATATTTCCTGAATGAGACCATGAAAAACAAATTGGCTTCGACATATCGATAGGGTTTGAATAGACCTTTCCATTAACGTACGTCACGATTTATTTCAATAACTTTGATTTTTTTGTGCAAAAAAACGGCAAGGGGTCGATTTATTTCAATAACTTTGATTTTTTGTGCAAAAAAACGGCAAGGGGTTAGTCCATGTTTTTTTCGAAATCCTCGAAAATTTTTACATTTTTGGAAAGGTGTGTCAATTTCCTATTCAGCACTAAAAACCGCAACAATTTTGAAAGCTTGGTTCGTTAGATATTCACATCTAACGGATTGCGTCGAAATTCATCAGAACTACTTTGGCTGCAAATATTTAATGAACTGGACCTTGCAAAAGCTTTTGGCTTTCAGGAACGGATAGCTTTTGAATATACAATGTAGAATTTAAAAACCGGAACTCTTTGCCAGGCTTGGTTCAGAAAATATATCAATCCAAATGCATTTTTAGGCTAATAATGCAAATAATGAAATATCACTTTGGATGTGTATATTTAAAGAACCAGGCATCGTAGGTGGTTCTAGTTTCCAGTTTTGGAAAGCTCTAGAAAATTTCTATCGATTTTTGATATTTTTAGCTTTCTGCAAGCTTTGGTTTCCAAGTTATCGCTATCCAAAGACATTAAGGTAGACAGTTGGGGGCAGAAAATCAGTAAAATCACTTTGGATGGAATATTTCCTGAATGAGACCATGAAAAACAAATTGGCTTCGACCTATCGATAGGGTTTGAATAGACCTTTCCATTAACGTACGTCACGATTTATTTCAATAACTTTGATTTTTTTGTGCAAAAAAACGGCAAGGGGTGTTAGCCCATGTTTTTTTCGAAATCCTCGAAAATTTTTTGTGACGAAATTTTTTCATTTTTGGAAAGGTGTGTCAATTTCCTATTCAGCACTAAAAACCGCAACAATTTTGAAAGCTTGGTTCGTTAGATATTCACATCTAACGGATTGCGTCGAAATTCATCAGAACTACTTTGGCTGCAAATATTTAATGAACTGGACCTTGCAAAAGCTTTTGGCTTTCAGGAACGGATAGCTTTTGAATATACAATGTAGAATTTAAAAACCGGAACTCTTTGCCAGGCTTGGTTCAGAAAATATATCAATCCAAATGCATTTTTAGGCTAATAATGCAAATAATGAAATATCACTTTGGATGTGTATATTTAAAGAACCAGGCATCGTAGGTGGTTCTAGTTTCCGGTTTTGGAAAGCTCTAGAAAATTTCTATCGATTTTTGATATTTTTAGCTTTCTGCAAGCTTTGGTTTCCAAGTTATCGCTATCCAAAGACATTAAGGTAGACAGTTGGGGGCAGAAAATCAGCAAAATCACTTTGGATGGAATATTTCCTGAATGAGACCATGAAAAACAAATTGGCTTCGACATATCGATAGGGTTTGAATAGACCTTTCCATTAACGTACGTCACGATTTATTTCAATAACTTTGATTTTTTTGTGCAAAAAAACGGCAAGGGGTCGATTTATTTCAATAACTTTGATTTTTTGTGCAAAAAAACGGCAAGGGGTTAGTCCATGTTTTTTTCGAAATCCTCGAAAATTTTTACATTTTTGGAAAGGTGTGTCAATTTCCTATTCAGCACTAAAAACCGCAACAATTTTGAAAGCTTGGTTCGTTAGATATTCACATCTAACGGATTGCGTCGAAATTCATCAGAACTACTTTGGCTGCAAATATTTAATGAACTGGACCTTGCAAAAGCTTTTGGCTTTCAGGAACGGATAGCTTTTGAATATACAATGTAGAATTTAAAAACCGGAACTCTTTGCCAGGCTTGGTTCAGAAAATATATCAATCCAAATGCATTTTTAGGCTAATAATGCAAATAATGAAATATCACTTTGGATTTGTATATTTAAAGAACCAGGCATCGTAGGTGGTTCTAGTTTCCAGTTTTGGAAAGCTCTAGAAAATTTCTATCGATTTTTGATATTTTTAGCTTTCTGCAAGCTTTGGTTTCCAAGTTATCGCTATCCAAAGACATTAAGGTAGACAGTTGAGGGCAGAAAATCAGCAAAATCACTTTGGATGGAATATTTCCTGAATGAGACCATGAAAAACAAATTGGCTTCGACATATCGATAGGGTTTGAATAGACCTTTCCATTAACGTACGTCACGATTTATTTCAATAACTTTGATTTTTTTGTGCAAAAAAACGGCAAGGGGTCGATTTATTTCAATAACTTTGATTTTTTGTGCAAAAAAACGGCAAGGGGTTAGTCCATGTTTTTTTCGAAATCCTCGAAAATTTTTACATTTTTGGAAAGGTGTGTCAATTTCCTATTCAGCACTAAAAACCGCAACAATTTTGAAAGCTTGGTTCGTTAGATATTCACATCTAACGGATTGCGTCGAAATTCATCAGAACTACTTTGGCTGCAAATATTTAATGAACTGGACCTTGCAAAAGCTTTTGGCTTTCAGGAACGGATAGCTTTTGAATATACAATGTAGAATTTAAAAACCGGAACTCTTTGCCAGGCTTGGTTCAGAAAATATATCAATCCAAATGCATTTTTAGGCTAATAATGCAAATAATGAAATATCACTTTGGATGTGTATATTTAAAGAACCAGGCATCGTAGGTGGTTCTAGTTTCCAGTTTTGGAAAGCTCTAGAAAATTTCTATCGATTTTTGATATTTTTAGCTTTCTGCAAGCTTTGGTTTCCAAGTTATCGCTATCCAAAGACATTAAGGTAGACAGTTGGGGGCAGAAAATCAGTAAAATCACTTTGGATGGAATATTTCCTGAATGAGACCATGAAAAACAAATTGGCTTCGACATATCGATAGGGTTTGAATAGACCTTTCCATTAACGTACGTCACGATTTATTTCAATAACTTTGATTTTTTTGTGCAAAAAAACGGCAAGGGGTTAGTCTATGTTTTTTTCGAAATCCTCGAAAATTTTTTGTGACGAAATTTTTACATTTTTGGAAAGGTGTGTCAATTTCCTATTCAGCACTAAAAACCGCAACAATTTTGAAAGCTTGGTTCGTTAGATATTCACATCTAACGGATTGCGTCGAAATTCATCAGAACTACTTTGGCTGCAAATATTTAATGAACTGGACCTTGCAAAAGCTTTTGGCTTTCAGGAACGGATAGCTTTTGAATATACAATGTAGAATTTAAAAACCGGAACTCTTTGCCAGGCTTGGTTCAGAAAATATATCAATCCAAATGCATTTTTAGGCTAATAATGCAAATAATGAAATATCACTTTGGATGTGTATATTTAAAGAACCAGGCATTGTAGGTGGTTGGTTCTAGTTTCCGGTCTTGGAAAGCTCTAGAAAATTTCTATCGATTTTTGATATTTTTAGCTTTCTGCAAGCTTTGGTTTCCAAGTTATCGCTATCCAAAGACATTAAGGTAGACAGTTGGGGGCAGAAAATCAGTAAAATCACTTTGGATGGAATATTTCCCGAATGAGACCATGAAAATCAAATTGGCTTCGTTATATCGATAGGGTTTGAATAGACCTTTCCATTAACGTACGTCACGATTTATTTCAATAACTTTGATTTTTTTGTGCAAAAAAACGGCAAGGGGTTAGTCCATGTTTTTTTCGAAATCCTCGAAAATTTTTTGTGACGAAATTTTTACATTTTTGGAAAGGTGTGTCAATTTCCTATTCAGCACTAAAAACCGCAACAATTTTGAAAGCTTGGTTCGTTAGATATTCACATCTAACGGATTGCGTCGAAATTCATCAGAACTACTTTGGCTGCAAATATTTAATGAACTGGACCTTGCAAAAGCTTTTGGCTTTCAGGAACGGATAGCTTTTGAATATACAATGTAGAATTTAAAAACCGGAACTCTTTGCCAGGCTTGGTTCAGAAAATATATCAATCCAAATGCATTTTTAGGCTAATAATGCAAATAATGAAATATCACTTTGGATGTGTATATTTAAAGAACCAGGCATCGTAGGTGGTTCTAGTGTCCAGTTTTGGAAAGCTCTAGAAAATTTCTATCGATTTTTGATATTTTTAGCTTTCTGCAAGCTTTGGTTTCCAAGTTATCGCTATCCAAAGACATTAAGGTAGACAGTTGGGGGCAGAAAATCAGTAAAATCACTTTGGATGGAATATTTCCTGAATGAGACCATGAAAAACAAATTGGCTTCGACATATCGATAGGGTTTGAATAGACCTTTCCATTAACGTACGTCACGATTTATTTCAATAACTTTGATTTTTTTGTGCAAAAAAACGGCAAGGGGTTAGTCCATGTTTTTTTCGAAATCCTCGAAAATTTTTTGTGACGAAATTTTTACATTTTTGGAAAGGTGTGTCAATTTCCTATTCAGCACTAAAAACCGCAACAATTTTGAAAGCTTGGTTCGTTAGATATTCACATCTAACGGATTGCGTCGAAATTCATCAGAACTACTTTGGCTGCAAATATTTAATGAACTGGACCTTGCAAAAGCTTTTGGCTTTCAGGAACGGATAGCTTTTGAATATACAATGTAGAATTTAAAAACCGGAACTCTTTGCCAGGCTTGGTTCAGAAAATATATCAATCCAAATGCATTTTTAGGCTAATAATGCAAATAATGAAATATCACTTTGGATGTGTATATTTAAAGAACCAGGCATCGTAGGTGGTTCTAGTTTCCGGTTTTGGAAAGCTCTACAAAATTTCTATCGATTTTTGATATTTTTAGCTTTCTGCAAGCTTTGGTTTCCAAGTTATCGCTATCCAAAGACATTAAGGTAGACAGTTGGGGGCAGAAAATCAGTAAAATCACTTTGGATGGAATATTTCCTGAATGAGACCATGAAAAACAAATTGGCTTCGACATATCGATAGGGTTTGAATAGACCTTTCCATTAACGTACGTCACGATTTATTTCAATAACTTTGATTTTTTTGTGCAAAAAAACGGCAAGGGGTGTTAGCCCATGTTTTTTTCGAAATCCTCGAAAATTTTTTGTGACGAAATTTTTACATTTTTGGAAAGGTGTATCAATTTCCTATTCAGCACTAAAAACCGCAACAATTTTGAAAGCTTGGTTCGTTAGATATTCACATCTAACGGATTGCGTCGAAATTCATCAGAACTACTTTGGCTGCAAATATTTAATGAACTGGACCTTGCAAAAGCTTTTGGCTTTCAGGAACGGATAGCTTTTGAATATACAATGTAGAATTTAAAAACCGGAACTCTTTGCCAGGCTTGGTTCAGAAAATATATCAATCCAAATGCATTTTTAGGCTAATAATGCAAATAATGAAATATCACTTTGGATGTGTATATTTAAAGAACCAGGCATCGTAGGTGGTTCTAGTTTCCGGTTTTGGAAAGCTCTAGAAAATTTCTATCGATTTTTGATATTTTTAGCTTTCTGCAAGCTTTGGTTTCCAAGTAATCGCTATCCAAAGACATTAAGGTAGACAGTTGGGGGCAGAAAATCAGTAAAATCACTTTGGATGGAATATTTCCTGAATGAGACCATGAAAAACAAATTGGCTTCGACATATCGATAGGGTTTGAATAGACCTTTCCATTAACGTACGTCACGATTTATTTCAATAACTTTGATTTTTTTGTGCAAAAAAACGGCAAGGGGTGTTAGCCCATGTTTTTTTCGAAATCCTCGAAAATTTTTTGTGACGAAATTTTTACATTTTTGGAAAGGTGTGTCGATTTCCTATTCAGCACTAAAAACCGCAACAATTTTGAAAGCTTGGTTCGTTAGATATTCACATCTAAAGGATTGCGTCGAAATTCATCAGAACTACTTTGGCTGCAAATATTTAATGAACTGGACCTTGCAAAAGCTTTTGGCTTTCAGGAACGGATAGCTTTTGAATATACAATGTAGAATTTAAAAACCGGAACTCTTTGCCAGGCTTGGTTCAGAAAATATATCAATCCAAATGCATTTTTAGGCTAATAATGCAAATAATGAAATATCACTTTGGATGTGTATATTTAAAGAACCAGGCATCGTAGGTGGTTCTAGTTTCCAGTTTTGGAAAGCTCTAGAAAATTTCTGTCGATTTTTGATATTTTTTAGCTTTCTGCAAGCTTTGGTTTCCAAGTAATCGCTATCCAAAGACATTAAGGTAGATAGTTGGGGGCAGAAAATCAGTAAAATCACTTTGGATGGAATATTTCCTGAATGAGACCATGAAAAACAAATTGGCTTCGACATATCGATAGGGTTTGAATAGACCTTTCCATTAACGTACGTCACGATTTATTTCAATAACTTTGATTTTTTTGTGCAAAAATTCGGCAAGGGGTCGATTTATTTCAATAACTTTGATTTTTTGTGCAAAAAAACGGCAAGGGGTTAGTCCATGTTTTTTTCGAAATCCTCGAAAATTTTTACATTTTTGGAAAGGTGTGTCAATTTCCTATTCAGCACTAAAAACCGCAACAATTTTGAAAGCTTGGTTCGTTAGATATTCACATCTAACGGATTGCGTCGAAATTCATCAGAACTACTTTGGCTGCAAATATTTAATGAACTGGACCTTGCAAAAGCTTTTGGCTTTCAGGAACGGATAGCTTTTGAATAAACAATGTAGAATTTAAAAACCGGAACTCTTTTCCAGGCTTGGTTCAGAAAATATATCAATCCAAATGCATTTTTAGGCTAATAATGCAAATAATGAAATATCACTTTGGATGTGTATATTTAAAGAACCAGGCATCGTAGGTGGTTCTAGTTTCCAGTTTTGGAAAGCTCTAGAAAATTTCTATCGATTTTTGATATTTTTAGCTTTCTGCAAGCTTTGGTTTCCAAGTTATCGCTATCCAAAGACATTAAGGTAGACAGTTGGGGGCAGAAAATCAGTAAAATCACTTTGGATGGAATATTTCCTGAATGAGACCATGAAAAACAAATTGGCTTCGACATATCGATAGGGTTTGAATAGACCTTTCCATTAACGTACGTCACGATTTATTTCAATAACTTTGATTTTTTTGTGCAAAAAAACGGCAAGGGGTCGATTTATTTCAATAACTTTGATTTTTTGTGCAAAAAAACGGCAAGGGGTTAGTCCATGTTTTTTTCGAAATCCTCGAAAATTTTTACATTTTTGGAAAGGTGTGTCAATTTCCTATTCAGCACTAAAAACCGCAACAATTTTGAAAGCTTGGTTCGTTAGATATTCACATCTAACGGATTGCGTCGAAATTCATCAGAACTACTTTGGCTGCAAATATTTAATGAACTGGACCTTGCAAAAGCTTTTGGCTTTCAGGAACGGATAGCTTTTGAATATACAATGTAGAATTTAAAAACCGGAACTCTTTGCCAGGCTTGGTTCAGAAAATATATCAATCCAAATGCATTTTTAGGCTAATAATGCAAATAATGAAATATCACTTTGGATGTGTATATTTAAAGAACCAGGCATCGTAGGTGGTTCTAGTTTCCAGTTTTGGAAAGCTCTAGAAAATTTCTATCGATTTTTGATATTTTTAGCTTTCTGCAAGCTTTGGTTTCCAAGTTATCGCTATCCAAAGACATTAAGGTAGACAGTTGGGGGCAGAAAATCAGTAAAATCACTTTGGATGGAATATTTCCTGAATGAGACCATGAAAAACAAATTGGCTTCGACCTATCGATAGGGTTTGAATAGACCTTTCCATTAACGTACGTCACGATTTATTTCAATAACTTTGATTTTTTTGTGCAAAAAAACGGCAAGGGGTGTTAGCCCATGTTTTTTTCGAAATCCTCGAAAATTTTTTGTGACGAAATTTTTTCATTTTTGGAAAGGTGTGTCAATTTCCTATTCAGCACTAAAAACCGCAACAATTTTGAAAGCTTGGTTCGTTAGATATTCACATCTAACGGATTGCGTCGAAATTCATCAGAACTACTTTGGCTGCAAATATTTAATGAACTGGACCTTGCAAAAGCTTTTGGCTTTCAGGAACGGATAGCTTTTGAATATACAATGTAGAATTTAAAAACCGGAACTCTTTGCCAGGCTTGGTTCAGAAAATATATCAATCCAAATGCATTTTTAGGCTAATAATGCAAATAATGAAATATCACTTTGGATGTGTATATTTAAAGAACCAGGCATCGTAGGTGGTTCTAGTTTCCGGTTTTGGAAAGCTCTAGAAAATTTCTATCGATTTTTGATATTTTTAGCTTTCTGCAAGCTTTGGTTTCCAAGTTATCGCTATCCAAAGACATTAAGGTAGACAGTTGGGGGCAGAAAATCAGCAAAATCACTTTGGATGGAATATTTCCTGAATGAGACCATGAAAAACAAATTGGCTTCGACATATCGATAGGGTTTGAATAGACCTTTCCATTAACGTACGTCACGATTTATTTCAATAACTTTGATTTTTTTGTGCAAAAAAACGGCAAGGGGTCGATTTATTTCAATAACTTTGATTTTTTGTGCAAAAAAACGGCAAGGGGTTAGTCCATGTTTTTTTCGAAATCCTCGAAAATTTTTACATTTTTGGAAAGGTGTGTCAATTTCCTATTCAGCACTAAAAACCGCAACAATTTTGAAAGCTTGGTTCGTTAGATATTCACATCTAACGGATTGCGTCGAAATTCATCAGAACTACTTTGGCTGCAAATATTTAATGAACTGGACCTTGCAAAAGCTTTTGGCTTTCAGGAACGGATAGCTTTTGAATATACAATGTAGAATTTAAAAACCGGAACTCTTTGCCAGGCTTGGTTCAGAAAATATATCAATCCAAATGCATTTTTAGGCTAATAATGCAAATAATGAAATATCACTTTGGATGTGTATATTTAAAGAACCAGGCATCGTAGGTGGTTCTAGTTTCCAGTTTTGGAAAGCTCTAGAAAATTTCTATCGATTTTTGATATTTTTAGCTTTCTGCAAGCTTTGGTTTCCAAGTTATCGCTATCCAAAGACATTAAGGTAGACAGTTGGGGGCAGAAAATCAGTAAAATCACTTTGGATGGAATATTTCCTGAATGAGACCATGAAAAACAAATTGGCTTCGACCTATCGATAGGGTTTGAATAGACCTTTCCATTAACGTACGTCACGATTTATTTCAATAACTTTGATTTTTTTGTGCAAAAAAACGGCAAGGGGTGTTAGCCCATGTTTTTTTCGAAATCCTCGAAAATTTTTTGTGACGAAATTTTTTCATTTTTGGAAAGGTGTGTCAATTTCCTATTCAGCACTAAAAACCGCAACAATTTTGAAAGCTTGGTTCGTTAGATATTCACATCTAACGGATTGCGTCGAAATTCATCAGAACTACTTTGGCTGCAAATATTTAATGAACTGGACCTTGCAAAAGCTTTTGGCTTTCAGGAACGGATAGCTTTTGAATATACAATGTAGAATTTAAAAACCGGAACTCTTTGCCAGGCTTGGTTCAGAAAATATATCAATCCAAATGCATTTTTAGGCTAATAATGCAAATAATGAAATATCACTTTGGATGTGTATATTTAAAGAACCAGGCATCGTAGGTGGTTCTAGTTTCCGGTTTTGGAAAGCTCTAGAAAATTTCTATCGATTTTTGATATTTTTAGCTTTCTGCAAGCTTTGGTTTCCAAGTTATCGCTATCCAAAGACATTAAGGTAGACAGTTGGGGGCAGAAAATCAGCAAAATCACTTTGGATGGAATATTTCCTGAATGAGACCATGAAAAACAAATTGGCTTCGACATATCGATAGGGTTTGAATAGACCTTTCCATTAACGTACGTCACGATTTATTTCAATAACTTTGATTTTTTTGTGCAAAAAAACGGCAAGGGGTCGATTTATTTCAATAACTTTGATTTTTTGTGCAAAAAAACGGCAAGGGGTTAGTCCATGTTTTTTTCGAAATCCTCGAAAATTTTTACATTTTTGGAAAGGTGTGTCAATTTCCTATTCAGCACTAAAAACCGCAACAATTTTGAAAGCTTGGTTCGTTAGATATTCACATCTAACGGATTGCGTCGAAATTCATCAGAACTACTTTGGCTGCAAATATTTAATGAACTGGACCTTGCAAAAGCTTTTGGCTTTCAGGAACGGATAGCTTTTGAATATACAATGTAGAATTTAAAAACCGGAACTCTTTGCCAGGCTTGGTTCAGAAAATATATCAATCCAAATGCATTTTTAGGCTAATAATGCAAATAATGAAATATCACTTTGGATGTGTATATTTAAAGAACCAGGCATCGTAGGTGGTTCTAGTTTCCAGTTTTGGAAAGCTCTAGAAAATTTCTATCGATTTTTGATATTTTTAGCTTTCTGCAAGCTTTGGTTTCCAAGTTATCGCTATCCAAAGACATTAAGGTAGACAGTTGGGGGCAGAAAATCAGTAAAATCACTTTGGATGGAATATTTCCTGAATGAGACCATGAAAAACAAATTGGCTTCGACCTATCGATAGGGTTTGAATAGACCTTTCCATTAACGTACGTCACGATTTATTTCAATAACTTTGATTTTTTTGTGCAAAAAAACGGCAAGGGGTGTTAGCCCATGTTTTTTTCGAAATCCTCGAAAATTTTTTGTGACGAAATTTTTTCATTTTTGGAAAGGTGTGTCAATTTCCTATTCAGCACTAAAAACCGCAACAATTTTGAAAGCTTGGTTCGTTAGATATTCACATCTAACGGATTGCGTCGAAATTCATCAGAACTACTTTGGCTGCAAATATTTAATGAACTGGACCTTGCAAAAGCTTTTGGCTTTCAGGAACGGATAGCTTTTGAATATACAATGTAGAATTTAAAAACCGGAACTCTTTGCCAGGCTTGGTTCAGAAAATATATCAATCCAAATGCATTTTTAGGCTAATAATGCAAATAATGAAATATCACTTTGGATGTGTATATTTAAAGAACCAGGCATCGTAGGTGGTTCTAGTTTCCGGTTTTGGAAAGCTCTAGAAAATTTCTATCGATTTTTGATATTTTTAGCTTTCTGCAAGCTTTGGTTTCCAAGTTATCGCTATCCAAAGACATTAAGGTAGACAGTTGAGGGCAGAAAATCAGCAAAATCACTTTGGATGGAATATTTCCTGAATGAGACCATGAAAAACAAATTGGCTTCGACATATCGATAGGGTTTGAATAGACCTTTCCATTAACGTACGTCACGATTTATTTCAATAACTTTGATTTTTTTGTGCAAAAAAACGGCAGGGAGTCCATGTTTTTTTCGAAATCCTCGAAAATTTTTTGTGACGAAATTTTTACATTTTTGGAAAGGTGTGTCAATTTCCTATTCAGCACTAAAAACCGCAACAATTTTGAAAGCTTGGTTCGTTAGATATTCACATCTAAAGGATTGCGTCGAAGTTCATCAGAACTACTTTGGCTGCAAATATTTAATGAACTGGACCTTGCAAAAGCTTTTGGCTTTCAGGAACGGATAGCTTTTGAATATACAATGTAGAATTTAAAAACCGGAACTCTTTGCCAGGCTTGGTTCAGAAAATATATCAATCCAAATGCATTTTTAGGCTAATAATGCAAATAATGAAATATCACTTTGGATGTGTATATTTAAAGAACCAGGCATCGTAGGTGGTTCTAGTTTCCGGTTTTGGAAAGCTCTAGAAAATTTCTATCGATTTTTGATATTTTTAGCTTTCTGCAAGCTTTGGTTTCCAAGTTATCGCTATCCAAAGACATTAAGGTAGACAGTTGGGGGCAGAAAATCAGCAAAATCACTTTGGATGGAATATTTCCTGAATGAGACCATGAAAAACAAATTGGCTTCGACATATCGATAGGGTTTGAATAGACCTTTCCATTAACGTACGTCACGATTTATTTCAATAACTTTGATTTTTTTGTGCAAAAAAACGGCAGGGAGTCCATGTTTTTTTCGAAATCCTCGAAAATTTTTTGTGACGAAATTTTTACATTTTTGGAAAGGTGTGTCGATTTCCTATTCAGCACTAAAAACCGCAACAATTTTGAAAGCTTGGTTCGTTAGATATTCACATCTAACGGATTGCGTCGAAATTCATCAGAACTACTTTGGCTGCAAATATTTAGTGAACTGGACCTTGCAAAAGCTTTTGGCTTTCAGGAACGGATAGCTTTTGAATATACAATGTAGAATTTAAAAACCGGAACTCTTTGCCAGGCTTGGTTCAGAAAATATATCAATCCAAATGCATTTTTAGGCTAATAATGCAAATAATGAAATATCACTTTGGATGTGTATATTTAAAGAACCAGGCATCGTAGGTGGTTCTAGTTTCCAGTTTTGGAAAGCTCTAGAAAATTTCTGTCGATTTTTGATATTTTTTAGCTTTCTGCAAGCTTTGGTTTCCAAGTAATCGCTATCCAAAGACATTAAGGTAGATAGTTGGGGGCAGAAAATCAGTAAAATCACTTTGGATGGAATATTTCCTGAATGAGACCATGAAAAACAAATTGGCTTCGACATATCGATAGGGTTTGAATAGACCTTTCCATTAACGTACGTCACGATTTATTTCAATAACTTTGATTTTTTTGTGCAAAAAAACGGCAAGGGGTCGATTTATTTCAATAACTTTGATTTTTT
Source organism: Dasysyrphus albostriatus (assembly GCA_946251815.1). Taxonomy (NCBI): domain Eukaryota; kingdom Metazoa; phylum Arthropoda; class Insecta; order Diptera; family Syrphidae; genus Dasysyrphus; species Dasysyrphus albostriatus. The sequence goes on along the minus strand of OX276335.1, from coordinate 217,443,670 downwards.
GTGCAAAAAAACGGCAAGGGGTTAGTCCATGTTTTTTTCGAAATCCTCGAAAATTTTTTGTGACGAAATTTTTACATTTTTGGAAAGGTGTGTCAATTTCCTATTCAGCACTAAAAACCGCAACAATTTTGAAAGCTTGGTTCGTTAGATATTCACATCTAAAGGATTGCGTCGAAGTTCATCAGAACTACTTTGGCTGCAAATATTTAATGAACTGGACCTTGCAAAAGCTTTTGTTCTTCAGGAACGGATAGCTTTTGAATATACAATGTAGAATTTAAAAACCGGAACTCTTTGCCAGGCTTGGTTCAGAAAATATATCAATCCAAATGCATTTTTAGGCTAATAATGCAAATAATGAAATATCACTTTGGATGTGTATATTTAAAGAACCAGGCATCGTAGGTGGTTCTAGTTTCCGGTTTTGGAAAGCTCTAGAAAATTTCTATCAATTTTTGATATTTTTAGCTTTCTGCAAGCTTTGGTTTCCAAGTTATCGCTATCCAAAGACATTAAGGTAGATAGTTGGGGGCAGAAAATCAGTAAAATCAATTTGGATGGAATATTTCCCGAATGAGACCATGAAAAACAAATTGGCTTCGACATATCGATAGGGTTTGAATAGACCTTTCCATTAACGTACGTCACGATTTATTTCAATAACTTTGATTTTTTTGTGCAAAAAAACGGCAAGGGGTGTTAGCCCATGTTTTTTTCGAAATCCTCGAAAATTTTTTGTGACGAAATTTTTACATTTTTGGAAAGATGTGTCAATTTCCTATTCAGCACTGACAACCGCAACAATTTTGAAAGCTTGGTTCGTTAGATATTCACATCTTACGGATTGCGTCGAAATTTATCAGAAATACTTCGGTTGCAAATATTTAATGAACTGGACCTTGCAAAAGCTTTTGATTTTCAGAAACGGATAGCTTTTGAATAGAGAATGTAGAATTTAAAAGCCGAAACTATTTGCAAGGCTTGGGTCAGAAAATTTATCTATCCAAATGCATTTTCAGGCTAAATGCAAGTAATCAAATATCACTTTGGATGTGAATATTTCGAGAACCAGACATCGTAGCTGATTCAAGCTTTCAGTTTTGGAAAGCTCTGGAAAATCTCTTTCGATTTTTGATTGGTTTCCAAGATATCGCTATCCAAAGACATTATGGTAGATAGTTGGGGACAGAAAAGCAGTAAAATCACTTTGGATGGAATATTTCCTGAATAAGACTATGAAAAAAAATTTGGCTTCGATATATCTATAGGGCTTGAAAAGACTTTTCCATTAACGTACGTCACGATTTATTTCATTTATTTTTTTTTATTTTTTTTTTTTACGTCAAGGGGGTAGTCCATGTTTTTTTCGAAATCCACGACAAATTTTTGTGACGAAATTCTTACTTTTTGGAAAGGTGTGTCAATTTCCTATTCAACACGGACAACCGGATTGCGTCGAAATTCATCAGAATAACTTTGGTTGCAAATCTTTAATGAACTGGACCTTCCAAAGCTTTTGATTTTCAGGAACGGATAGTTTGGTTCAGAATATATATTTACCCAAATGCATTTTCAGGCTAAATGCAAATAATTAAATATCATTTTGGATGGGTATATCTCGAGAACCTATATATCGCTTTCACATCTAACATCTTAAAATTAAAACATTAAAAAGAGAAACATTTCAATCAAAATGGCTGATAATCTAAGAGCTGGCAGCATATTTTAGGGTTGAACACATAACCAAAAAATTAGTATGAGGGTCCGTAGGTGCATGCTTCTTAACATAGAGATCGAAAGTCTGCCAAGATTTTTTTGGCGCCCGTGGTAAGGACGAGGGGTTGAAAATAGCGGTTTTCAGACTATTGTGTTACGGCCACATGCACTTCAATTGATTTATTAAAAATGGGAAAAGATGCCGTGTTATTTTTTTTAAAGTCCATAGACTTAAATTTTAACGATTTGAGAAATAAAACTCAAGGCATGAGTTTTTGAAGCAAAGTCTATCGGCTTTTTTTGCCCAGAAAAATCGATTTTCTTTAAACATATCGGTTTTTTTTTTAACAAATCGAATTGGTTGAAAGGAAATCAACATTAAACTATTTTTGTTTCAGGAAAAAAAAAGTAGTTGGTTACATAAAATTTTGAAAAAAAAATCAGTTTGAACAGTTTGTTTATTGTTTTTAATTACATTTTTTTAAATTTTTGAAATTAAAGATTAATTTTTCAAAAACAATTCACTTAGAACACTTGAACACTTGATTTTAATAGAAAATCAAAGAATGGATTTCTGGCTTTATAGCATGTTCGTATGTTTAATGTTTTTAATAATGTTTTTTTTTTTTTTTTTGTAATGTAAGTAAACTTTTTTTAAGATCCCACCTATAAGATATTTTTTCTTTTTCGATGCAACCTACATACATCCTCTCGCTATTCATTGCATCGTATACAAAACGCCCTGCATGTGCAAAAATGTATACAAATATAAGCGTTTTCCCAGTGTGAACTGTAGCTAATTGGGGATATATGTTGTGGTACGTGTCATTGAACCTTATTGCAATTCTCTTGTTATTATTGGAAAGGTCTATTAATTTCCCATTCAGCAAAATGCAAATTGCGCAGAGTAAATAATAACTAGTAAGTGATTTGATTTTATTTTAAATTTTAATGTTTCAAAAGGTGATTAATTTTTGTTTCAAAAGTTTTGCATTAAACTATATATAAACACTAGTTGTTCTTCATTCAAAATTATTCTAAATATAAACATATTCATAAAAAAAAGTAATTAATTCGCATTACGCAACTGAATATCCAGCCATAAAATTTTTCTTTTTGTTAACTGTATTTTCAATGAATGAAGTTCCGATGCTTCCAATGACTTTTTCTTTTTTAATTCAAACATTTGTTTGTTCAGATCATAGCTTTTCAACATCAATCTTTCAATTTTTTTTAAAGTTTCTAAAATCTCTTTCAGATTGTCAGTCTGCTTATCAACACATGTAATCCGTTTATCATGGTTGACTGATTTGGAATGCATTTTCAAGTTCGACATCGTTTTCGAAGACGTTAACTTTGGGACTATATCATATTTTTCAGCATTTTGTTCTATAGGTGAAATATTTTCAACATTCTCTACTTCATTTGGAAGAGACAATGTTGTCTCAGATTGAATTCTGTCGCAATCTTGATCTTTTGGAAAGACTGCATTTTGAAGATCAACAATGCCTTTTACACTTTTCTCCATATGGGTGAGATTCAAACTATCTAATGAGCCGCTTACTTGTCTGGCTAGTTTTCTTTTCAGTTTTGACTTGTGATGAATCCATACCTGCAAATTTATTTTCTTATGAAAAATGTTTGCTTTTATTTTGTTGTTAAACAGATAACATACCCGTTGCCATTCTCTTGCTGTCCTTGTTGGTGGTCCAAACTTATTTAATTCAGTGGCCACATTTTCCCACTTTGCATGATGCACTTTCTTTGGGAAAGACATTGCCTTAACCCCAGCAAGTACAGGTTGTTCTTGTAGTAAAGCAATAAGTCTGTCAAATTGCTGCGGTTGAGTGATTTTAATTCTGTAAAACATACATAAATTCTATTATTCTTTTAAATTATTTTGAGTTGCTAAGCTTACGATTTTTTCTCCATTTGGCCTGAAAAATTCTCTCCTTGATGTTCAAGAGCTGCAAAACAACTGATAAAAAGCACTTGTTTTAGAACAAAAATCGGGAAACATGATGTACATACGTTTAAAAAAAAAACTCGTTATAAATTAGTGCAAAGCTTAATTGAGACTAATCAAATACTGTTCCAAAGAAGATTAAATACAAATTGTATCCTTGTATGATAAAGGCCAGATTCACACTATTGTGCCAATACCGATACCCTCTCGCTACGATAAAATATTTTTACATAAGAATCAATGAGAGGTTCAAAATCGTATCAAGTATCGATGATGTGAAGATACTCATTGTTTCTTGTGTATGAATATTTTATCGTATTGGGACTTTATCACATTATATAAGAACTATAATGTGAATCTGGCTTAAAATGTCTTTTGCTTTTAAAGTCAGTTTTTTTAAAATTTTTTTAAAACGTGCTTTTTAAAACCTTAAATATTATTATAATAAATTTGGATTCCTCAAGAACCATTAATTGCTCTTATGTTCAAGAGGTTTAGTATGTAAAACATTTAAAAAAAAAAAAACAGGGTCTAGGGGAAAACGGCCATTTTTGAACTAAACTAATGATGTAGATTTGTATAAGATAATATAACATTGAGTGCAGTAGTGTCGTAACCATTATTTTTTAATATTAGCTGCGTTTTTTTGCATGTCCATATGGACATATGTCGAAAAAAACGACATCGGGACATTTCGAAATTTGTCTTGGTCTGCCATTTTATATTGAAGTATCTTGCCAACAACATTTGACATTTCTATATAAGTTCTTTCCCCAACCAAGTGATTGTGTAGCGACCCTGACTTAACGTACGGACAAATACACCAACCACTGACCCACCAAACACATCCACCAGACGTTGCATGGAGCCACTGCTCCTACGGGCCTGGTGGATTGATGATCCATCAAGTGGGGGTAAAGGAGAGACCACTCCCTTAAAAAGCGTCGTCCTCTCCTCATCCAGGTGATTGTGCAAAGACATTGTCAAATTACTCGCCGCTCTAATCGGTACTCCTCATGCTTCGAAAAAGGCAAGCCAGTTGACTAGCGAGTTGCAAATGTTTCTGTTTAATAGTAACACGCTATCGAGTACTCGCACGTGTGGCCTGCGGATAACATACCCATACGATAACACGGGCTTATACGATTTTGGACACGAACAAATAAGTCTTTCTTAATGTTGTTTTTTCTGCTGAACTTAAATCCTTCATTCGTTTTCCACCATCCATCAGTTTGGATTTTCGGGATATTTCCGGTAGAAAATGACAAAAATTGTTTGTTTTTTTTTTTTGCTATTTTTGACGTTATGTAGCAACTTAAGATTATTTACTGTCAACAAGATTGGTAACGATTCCTGAAAGATCTTATCTTCTTTTTAAAAAATCAGTTCAAATCTTACAATATCTCTTTTAAGTTAAGACTACCCGGCATGTTTAATGCCATATGCACATGCGGAACTGACGTCATTAAAAACTGCAGCATAAGTATTTGTTGCATGTTTAAAACATGCGGCAGTGGACACATGTTCACGTTCAGCATTGGGATCGCATACAGATCACATGTGCATGCGGCTGTCACAAACATAACGATTCCATGATGGCGTTCACATTGGATTGAAAAACTGGACTTTTTTTGACGTTTCAGTATTCACATCTCGCTCCCACTTCTTCAGTAAAGGAAGATGTAAATACTGAAACGTCAAAAAAAATCCAGTTTTCAGTCCAATGTGAACACCGTCCATGGCATGCGGCAATTGGGACGCATATGTATGTGACGTAAAAATAACGTCCCTGAGGGGTTGGGTCCACGTGCTGCAAGTAATTCTTTTGTTTTTGAAATAGAAATTCAACTAAAACACAAATTTAAAACTCCATTTAGATTTTAGATGATCATTTCAGTTTCAGTTGAGCTATAAGTTAAAGCACTCCATACACGAATCAATTTGGTTGTCAATTCCGTTGTCAACTAAATTGATGTTTCGCTACATAGAACATAAAAAGTTCAATTAAACATGATGCCTAAATGCAAAAATACTGAAGCTTTTAACTGAAACTGATGAAGTTATATGTTGTTTAAATTTAAAGTAAAACAATAAATTATTTAATTTTTAAAGTTATGCATTGTAGAACACTCGCTATGACGTCACATGAACAAAATATGGCCATCCTTCAGCTTTCCAGATTTTAATCTCTGGACTTCACATATATCTTCTATTATATAAAAAGAAGTTGCCTTATGTTCGGGCTCGATAAACTCGAGAATGGCTGGGCCGAGTTTTTCAATTTTTTTTATAATGTTATCTTTCATATTGAGGATGGTCTTTTTGTGAAGTTTGGTCAAAATGTCGTAAAGTTCAAACCGCAAATTGCATTTTTAGTGCATTTTTGTAAACTTACTAAAATATGAGAATGTCTATGTTCGGGCTCGATAAATTCGACAATAGGTCTGTTTCTTTACCAGCCCGCGGGTTCCCAAAGTAACTCAAATCTACCCAAAACGTGTTTCTTTACTATTTTCTGACACGAAAATGCCAGAGCTTTTGACTTTTTTCATTTCCCCTTCAGCAAGAATCTACCCGAACATTTTAGTTCCGGCACTTTCTTGCTTGTCAAACAAGAAATCAGCTGATCGAAAAATTTTAAATTAAATTTGTCAAGTACCGTATAATGGTTTAATTTAAATAAATTAAATGAAAATGATACAATGGAGTCAAATATAAATTAAAATATTTCTTCTGGTACTTTTTAATAGAGCCCAAAATGATAAGTGCAAATGTTAAGAATTGAAATTGCATAATTTTGTATGCGTTGAGTCTACAAGCAATAAAGTCGAAAGGGTAATTTACACCGCAACAAACCTGAAACATCCCAAATACGTTTCTTTACTTTTCATTTCTGGTTAAACACTTCAACAACAACATCAAAAAGCTCATGCCCAAACTTTTTCCCGAACTTTTTCCCAAGCTTTATCCCAATAGTAAAGAAACAGACCTAATGGCTGGGCCCAATTTTTCGATTTTTTTTTATCTTATCTTCCCTATTAAGGATGGTCTTTTTGTGAAGTTTGGTCAAGATTCGGTAAAGGGAAAACATCAAAATGCATTACAGTTATCTTCCCTATTGAGGATGGTCTTTTTTGAAGTTTGGTCAAAATTCGGTAAAGGGAAAACCGCAAAATGCATCCTTAGTTGCATTTTGTCAAACTACTAACAAATCTTTTCGTAGGGTCTTTTAAGAATGCCCATTAAGGTTTCTGTGCAGTTTGGTTAAAATTTTGTAAAGCAGTTTGCCATAAATGCATTTTTAAGTGCATTTTGTTTTTGTCAAATTTCTAACAAATATTTTGGTAGGATCTTCTGATGATGACTACAAAGGTTTCGGTAAAGCGGTAACGTCGTTCTTTTTTATCAAGCATTACTAAACCAAGAGGTTTTCTTCCTGTAATTATAATTTGTTTATTTGTCAATTTTATTTAAACTGATTTAATTAAGATGGAATAAGTTTGGTATCTGTGACATTAGCTCGGGTCGATTAATTAGTTTTTTTATTAATAGATTCAGCATTCAGTTCATCAGAATGGCCCAGCAATTATTTCAAAAAGAAGTTGGAGAAGGGCAGGGAAATATGTAAAGATAGAAACCTGGATATTGGTAAAATAAAAACATCACAAGCTATATATTTTTATTATTATTGGTTTATCGAGAAACAGTGAATATGCCCATAAAAATAATAGAACAATGATTGCATTAAATTTAAGCCTGCATGATATTTTTTTTTATGTTCTGCTTTGGAGTGTGATAAAGAGTGAGGATAGTTTATAAACTCAGGAACATATAGCTGACGGCAAAGAAAGTGAAGGAAGTTTGTAGAATAGTGAAAAAACCGCTTGGTTTTTTTGAAAGTTCTTTCTTCATTAAACGACATTATCTACCCGTCTATTAATTTAGTTCTTATCTTGCTTTATTTGTTTGTGATGGCTAATCTTATAAACTACATATCCGATTTCAAAAATTCTTTTGCTGTTTGAAAGATTATTTTAAGAGAATCGTCTTAGGCATAAAATTTAAAAAAAAAATTGCGTTTGTAGAGTCAAAAGGGGTATAAACAAGGAAATGGTGTCGGTTTTTTAAATTTTTTTTATGTTTAAAAAGGTTTACTAGGAGGATGGGTTCAAAGTTAAATGTTTTCTGTCGTGTATGGCTAGCTTTAAGGCAAGAGAACTTCGGGCGAACTCATAACAGTTTTTGAAATAACAGGGGAACACAATTTTTTTCGTATGAAATATTTTCCGGGCGGAACTAAAAATAAGGCTGATAATTTATTCTGTTCAATTTATTTATTTAATTTTGTTCTTTTTTTTTGAGAAACTTTTGTTTATACCCGAGCGAAGCCGGGACGGGCCAGCTAGTAATTTATAATTATTCTTCTAGCTTTTACTTTAATAATTTCTTAAGTATATCCTTCCACATATTCCGGAAGCAGGAATGTACAAATATCAAAATATTGCCTTCAAGAAAGTTTAAATGCTCTCCTAGATTCGCATAAAGATTTCATTCATGTAATGAACTAATTGATATTTTAAGATATTACGTTTTCTTCGATACACACATTAATGGATTTTTCGATTGGCAATTCGGAAGAACTCTCCGATCCGGAACACCAATAAAACAAACAGGTACATGCAGTTTGATTCTGAAGTTTTCGTATCCCTGTATTTGTGCGACTTCACATACAGATTCCGAAATAGTTCTGCACAATTGGAAACTTGGCGGACACAAACATGGATGAGTATCATAATTTTCAATAAAGAAAAAGAGAAAATAATATTCCAAGCGGAAAATTATTGTTCGTAGAAGCAGTGAAATGTGTCAAATTTACTTATTTTTAGCCAAAAATTTACTTTTTGCAATATTTGACAACACTTTGACAGCTATGTGTTTGGATGTGTGAGTAGTTCTTGTTTCGATTCTGAAATGAAATCCAGAATTGTTTTATGTTCTTTTCAGGAGAAGAACTGTCATTCTGAATGCCAATAGAACACTTTCAGAAGGGTTTACACGTATTCCGAACTCTTCTGGATTGCCAATCGAAAAGGCCATAAGATTACAGGTGTGACATGAAACACCAGACAATTTATCAAACCAACTTACGAACAAAAAAAGCTAATTAATTTGTATAATCATGTTTCTGACATAAGGTAAACGATATCTTTCCCCTTATGTCAGAACCATGAGTACGGAAATTAATTTCTTTGAGGTAATAAGTTGGTTTGATAAACCTTTCGGTATTCCATTTCATTCCAGAAATTTCAATGTGTGGATATCGAGGAAATTAATAATAAGGCATTAAGTGAACAAAGACTTCACTATCCTTTAGTAAAACTTTCAAACACTAGGGGTGTTTTTTCCTTGCCCGAATTGGATTGGACGAAAAAACGACTACGGCGTAGCTCAGTGGTTGAATTTTGGCGACAATAATCATTTCCCACGCCAATTCCAAAACTAATGAAATTTAGTACATGTTATGACTTAAAAATGCTGAATTCAGTGGTAATGCTTATTTTTGTCTTCTTTCTTTCACAATTAGGGTCTTTATTTCAAAATTTAGGTCATAACATAGTTTCAAATTTCAAAATTTTAAATAATATATTGTCGAAATTAGGAACTGAATAGTTTATTATTAAAATCCTAATATATGTGCCGTAATTTCATATAAAAATGATTCTAATACTCATCTATACAAAATTCGAAAAAGATGGTCTAAAATTAGTAAGTAAGTAAGTAAGTAAGTAAGTACTATAAGAATTAGGGTGAGAAGTGATGATTGTTCCACAAACGGACCACTGTGCGTCGGGGCTAAGCAATTTACATGTTAAATGCAACAAAAACTAAGCCCCTTTAAGCTTATCTAAGCCCAGACACTTAAGTTTAGCCCAGATATAAACTGTGTTCCCGGCACGAATTTACTTGTACTTGCTATCGATAGTTTGTATGGAAACTCCATTTTTTGTCTGTGATGTCGTTGCTAAGCCCCGATGTTGTTTTTTTTCGTCCGAATCCTCTAGGCTTATAAAAAAAACACACCTACTATGTCGCAAAATCTTTAATTTTTCCACATTCATGCTTCTTTGGCATCAGGAAGACCATAAGAGGTTATGTTCTGCATCAAAATGCAATTCGAAGTACATTTTCGTACAATTGGAAGTTAAGATTAATTAAATTCACCCATGAAACTACTTCTCATACAATTTGTCTCTATTAACTGTACTTTAAGACTCTTTCTATTTTTCTAAAGTTTCTAAAATTCATTTCTGATTGCCTGTCTGGTTTTTCAGATAAGCCATGCTTTCTTCGTCATTTGTTTGAAATTGAATATTCACCACAGTTGGAGTGGCATTATGTGCTATTGGCGGAATATTTTTAAGCTTTATCATTATTGCTTTGTTCTATTGAAAGGATTTTTTTTAAGCTTTATCATCATCTCTTTGCTTTATTGGCGGAATATTTTTAACTTTATCATAATCGCTTTGAAAAACAGATGGTGGCTCCAGCTGTGTGAGGCTAGAGGTTTAACCCGTTGCGTTTATGGACTTTTGCAACTCTACCAACCCTGCAACACTTTCTTCCCTTTCGCTTAGACTAAATTCTTTGGTGACACCTGTTCTGTTTTTCTTGTCCAATTTTCTTTTCAAATTTGCTTTATAGTGTATCCATACCTAATGTATATATAATATGAATGTAATTATATTCTATTAATATATTTTCAAAAGATAACTAACCCTTTGCCATTCTTTTACTGTCCTTGTAGGTGGTCCATAGCTATTAAGCTCTTTGGCTATTCTTTCCCATTGTGCTCTTTGGACATTCTTTGAAAGAATGCTGGGCATTCCCTTTACCCCGACTAATGAAGGTTGCTTTTGCAGTAAAGAAACAAGTCTTTCAAATTGAATCGGTTGGGTGAGTTTTATACTATACAAAAAAACGTTCTATTATTTTGTATCAATTTTTAATTGCTGCACTTACGATTTTTTCTTCACTTTTTTTGGATAAGAAGGTCCCGGTTGTTCCACAACTGCAAAACAACTAATAAAAAACAATTGTTTAAATTTATTTATAACCGAAAGATAATTAAACTGTTCTAAATTTTAACCATACTCATCTACTGGTGATTTATGAAGATTTTGACTAGTATCTAAAGATTGGGTGAGTTTTATACTATACAAAAACACGTTCTATTATTTTGTATCAATTTTTAATTGCTGCACTTACGATTTTTTCTTCACTTTTTTTGGAAAAGAAGGTCCCGGTTGTTCCACAACTGCAAAACAACTAATAAAAAACAGTTGTTTAAATTTATTTATAACCGAAAGATAATTAAACTATTCTAAATTTTAACCGTACTCATCTACTGGTGATTTATGAAGATTTTGACTAGTATCTAAAGATATCATTAAACTATCTAATCTATGAGGTCAGAATAAAATAACCAAGCAGATCGAGAAAAAACCTAAGCGCGGTTAACTTCAAACCGTTTTTCAGGTAATTTGACAGTCTTTTATTCATGTGAAATGCACTACTCGACTCGCTCAAGGGCTTCTTAGTGCTCAGTGCTAAACATTTCTAGTTGAGAGCACAGCAAGATTGCCAAGAATGAGGAAACTGAAGCTATATTCGAGGAGAATCTCACTGGTCCCCTAGAGCAGCTATACTAAACGCCCTGCCCACTGGCTGAATGTGAATTGTCGATATAAGTAAAAAAATGAAAAATGTCAAAAACTATAAATAAATAAAATAAAATGTGTAATCAATAGAAAACAAACCCCATACTAGGAAATATTTCCAAACAAACACTGTTTGTCAGTGAAAGACATCAAATTTGAAAAACTAGTGAAAAAGCTCAATGCGCCAATTGCGACAATGTCATTTTCGTTTAATTTTGCCCAACGACTATTATTCATAAATGTTCGGCAAAAGAAATGGATCCACAATCCAACATGTTTTTGATATTTTCAATTCCGAAATACTTTTTTTAAGGTACGATTGGCAGCCCTACATATAGCGAATACAAGCTTTTTCCCGATGTATTAACCTGTGCATTGTTTTCAACGATTAAGGCAAATAAACGGACTATGAGCAAGAGCATAAGACCAACGACAAGTCATTGGTGTCAACCACGTGCAAAGAATATCAGACCAGAACAACCATTCTGGCATTGCACACAATCATCACATCATCCTCTCGGTCGGAAGAAACCACATCCTCGAACTCAGAAAAAGCAACTGGCAGAGGCGCGTGAATATCATCACCTCTTTTCTTATGAAGCATCCCTGCATCACCTCAATTAGTAGGTACCGCCAAATGAATGTCTTACATAACTTTGTAATCGATTATTTAAATAATATTGTTGATTTAAAATACTGTTTTCTGATTTCGTTTTTTTTCCAAAACGAATAAAGAAGTAGAAAGCGCCAGAATTGCTTTCCAAGTAATTTTTCGCAGGCTCTTACCCCTTGTACAGAATGATTATAGCTGTAGCTTGTAGCAAGAGTTGAATTTTGTTTAACTTTAGCTACACCTACATTTCGTGCTTCTTTTGCAGCTTCACATTGTAGCGCTGTATTCTATTTTTGTTACTTTTTATAGTTTAAGAGCTCGCGTCATATTTTTGGCGTAAGAGGAAACCAAACCATATTAATGTTACAGGTAGTCGCGGTGAAGGTCATAACAAATACGTTCGTCTGGCTGCACGTAGTTAAAAACCAAAAAAAAGTTGCACTTTCAAGGACGTCTATTAAGGGTTTTGGGGCCATTTAGACCTCTGTCACATAAATATTCATGCTTAGGGAGTTAACCTTTCAATTGAGACATATTTCAAAGTGGTTTCCTAACATTTTAAAAACCCGAAAAAATTGCACTTTCAGAGGCGTCTGTCAAGGGGTTTGGGGCCACTTAGACGTCTTTGGTAAGCTTATTTGCAATCAGTGAGTGGAGGGCTTTGTTTGACGTTTGATGTGGTTTCCCTCACTAATTCAATTTTCAAAAAAGTTGTACTTTTGATGCACTTTTTCTGTTAAACGGGACCACTATTAGCTGGCAGACGAAAGTATTCGCTATGACCTTCACCATAACGACCTGTAACATTAATGTAGTCTGGTTTCCTCTCACGCCAAAAATATGTTGCAAGCTCTCGGTTTACTACTTTGACAGTGCTAGAACCGTACCACTCTGTTTGGCCAGTTATTCCAAGCTGTGCAACATATGAATGATGACGCATAGTCTGTGACAATGTTTTTTTTTTCATTTAGTATTTTATTAAGTTTATCAGATAACATTTTACATACATGTAATTAAGAATAATAATAATAATTTCATTGCACTTCTTCTAGGCGCAATGCCAGTGACTCAAGGAATTCCAACATGCTCATTTGGAATCGCAGATTTAAAAATTCCTTCAAAGAACTTTCTTTTCCAAATTTTTTCTTTCTTTTCAACTAGTTGATAAAGAGAAGAAATATTTTTATATTAATAAATTTTACTCTTAAATACTTAAATCTTACCTCAAAATTTGACTGAAGATTGGAGCTTACCGCGTGTTGCTCTTTTCTCAGTTCTTCCACACATTTATGCATACCTAATTGTTTTTTGACCAGAAAACGCTTCCACCTGTTATTCCAAGCCTCCAAGCTTTTTGATATTCTCGGTAAACCGAGATCTTTTAAATAAAACCAATTGAAAATGAATTCACTTTGATTATTTAAACAAAAAATTCATTTACTTACTCGTTCTTTCGGAGACTGTCCACGATGATGGAGGAAAATTTGGGGCATCAAACCTTAAATTTTCATTCTTGAGCACACCTCTGGGTCTTCCAAATACATAAAGCACTGAAATATAACGGAGAAACTCATCTAGCTTTTCTCTCTCTCTATGGAATTTCTGCAATAGCTTTGCCTTAACCTCTTCAAATCCAGATAGTATTTCAGGTGCTGAAAGGAACGCCAAAGCCCCAAGCATATTTACATACTTCGCAAACACACTATTGTTCACTAAAAAAAATTAATTTGTTATTTAATGTCAAAGCAAATAATTATTGTTAGTTAAGTGTTTTACTATAAATTTCTTCAAGTCCGCATGTTTTTAAATGCCTGAAAAACGCCTGCTTAAGGTGGAAGTAACAACCGACGGGTGGTATTGTAGGAAAAACTGATTGTAGAGCATTTATGGCAGCAATCTCAAAATCACATACCATGAACCGAGCTTGGATGTTCTTCATCTGGCTGGCAATATACTGAAAACAATGTTTTTTTTTACTACAATTGTGAACACATTTGTTTTTATTTTTGCTGGTTATACATAGCTTATAATATTTATATTTTTATATTTCTGTGGTTCATTGTAATATTGAATCAAATCTATTTTTGCTTTAAATGGGTGTTTTCAACTAAAACAGGTTATTAACTTGATATTTTTACAGAAAAATTAATACACAGTTCCACAAATGTATTTATCTTGAAAAGATGTTTGGGAAGATAATTTACTATTATTAGCAACGACACAGTTATATAATCGCTAAAAACTCAACTTCATACATATGTATATATTCTCTTAGAAAATAAGAAAAAGTTAGTGTCGCAATTTTATCTGTATGTCTGCATCAAAAATTGAGCTACAGTTTGTAGGTTCGTATTTCAAATTTGATCTTATTCAGACTCAGTCCCTATTAAGGTGTATGTGGCCACTTTTTTGACGAGCTTTAAGATACTATCAGGGGAGCCTAGATAGCGTATGGCTTGAGAAACTCCACATAGAATGACAATATCCCTCCCTGAGGACAGCCTATTGTTGTGGTATGTGGCGTTCTCGGGACATTTTGCTTTCTATGCGCGAATCCATTTGGTGAAAGTGATGGATGCAGTTTTTTTAAGATTCTTTTGAATAAATAATTCAGGATGAATTGTTAATTGTCAAAACTAAACTAACTAGCCATCGGCGATGGCAGAGCGCATGGTCTGACTAACTAGAAGGAACGTGCTCGGGATCGCTGACAGTGAAAAGCCAACGCATTGCGTCTAAGTTAGCGACCCCTTATAGATCGAGAACAATGTTATGTTTTATGAAAATCTGAAAAAGATTTTGCTTGCTTGCGTTGTTTGCAGGAATCAGTTACGTTTGCTGGTATAAGAGATTTTAAGGTGGATATTTACAGCGTCCGTCAAATGAAGAGATACCAATGATTTCCTTTGACAATATATATTTTCACTTATATTAGAAGAAGATTCATCGTTCTACTTCTTATTTTAAAAGAAATATACGAAATTGAATTTAAAGGAAAGAGTGATTAACTTGTATTTGGCAGGCAAATACCAGCTCACTATTGTTCGTGAGTTGCAGCACTTTCGTATACACAAAATGTTTGAGTGTCGGACTATAAAACGTTACAAAGATATGAGTAGCATCCATTAAATCTGAAGGGGTATTGCTAGAAAAACAGCAACTTCATCAGAAATGGTTCGTAAGGTGAATGCAATGCCTCGAATGCAACGAAATCCACTTTAGAGTGGAACAAAATTGTCCAAAAATCTAAACGTGTCGGCCTCAAGCATTCAATACATAATTTAAAAAAATGATCTTTAATTGAAAATTTAATACAAAAAGTAGAGGAATTCATACCAGCACAACATAAAAGTTTGCCTTCAACAATCAAAAGCATTGAAAGCCTTGCACGCAGCCCGAAACCTGCGGGACTTGGTATTTTCTGAGGAAATTTTTTTTATCAGGTCGTTAAAGTGAAATAGGAAATGTACCCACAAAAGGTGTTGAATGATTCTTTGGTTCTTTGGACACGAAAACAATTTGGTTTAAACTACTCGACATTCCAACAGGACTCTGCACTATCTCATTACTTGTTTAATACAACAAGTTCTTCAAGATCACGTTCCGCATTTTATTTCTTCATGACAGTGGCGTTCTTAATCACCAGATTAATCCAATCGACTTCTCACATGGTCCATTTTAAGGACTATTGTTTTAACAAAAATTTTTAGTGTTGCAACATTTAAGTCAGCGCTTCGTCAGGAATGTTCGCGGATCCCACAGAACCACATTCGTCCAGCGTGAAACATCTTAATCAAAAGGATTGATGCCAATACTCGTGCAAGGGGGCGCTATACCAAATATGACATGGTGACATGGTTTTCAAAAAAAAAGGAATTAATAACATGCACTTAAAATTTGAAGTGAAAATCTCTAAAAATGAAGACTATAGAATTTTTAATTAGTAACACTTCATTTAACGGACCCTGAAATCTTTAATTTCTTTGAATCTAAGTGCAGGAGTAAAAAAAAAATAACTTACAACAAAAACATCTTCGTATGCGTTTTGCAGATTCGAATCCATCAAAATGTATACCAATGGCGCCATCTCGAAATACTCCTCGCTGGCACCAACTGTGGCATGTATTGTAAAAAGTTGGTAAGGCATGTTTGGTGCCGTTTGAAAAGTTCCTTCCTATTAATTTTTAAGTTTATTGTTTTTTTTTTGTAGAATTAAACTTATTTACCATTATCCAAAATTGGGACTGCTGCAAGGTAATAAGATCTTGGTCTGTTGCAAATATAAGACTATGACATCCATCCTGAATGATCCCTGTCCTTAAAAAATCCGCCCCCGAAATTGTTTTTTTCATTTCCCCTTGCAAAATGTCAGCACTGAGTTCCATTTCCACTGGCACAATGGGTTGGTTTCGTTTTTTTAATCTGTGAAGCATAAAGTTTAATGTAAATTTCTTTTTTCTTTTTAAGTATAACATTATGATATGTTATAGCAGGGAAATATTGCTTCACCGTGTATGTTAGCCGTGAAACTGACCTACATAAACCATAAGTTGAGTCTATGAAACCCTTTTCCTAGCTCGTGAAACCATTTGGAGCTTCTTATAAAGTGTAACAGACTACCTATGTGTACCTATACAATAATAAAGAACCAAAAAACACAAAATACTGAAAACTCAAAGAACCGAAAGTCCCAAAGTACCCAAAACAAACTAAAGTACTGAAACCCCAACGTAACGAAAATCCTAAAGTGCTTGAAACATACCTTTGTATACATTTTAACAATGCCACGTGCTTCGGCATGTCTTTCAGTTCATCAGCCGTTTTTGTTCTTTTAAAATTTTCGATTATCACAGAAGGGCTCTCTGTGCTGGTTTCAGCATAACAACGAAGTTCCATTCTAAGCTTGTCCCTCCTTCTTTGCACTCCACTTACAAGTGTGCATGTGTGCTCGTTTGGTTCCTTTTTTATTTTTAAATGTCCATCTATTTCCAGGGTGTGCAATACAGCAGAACATACCTAAGACACAAATATATATTCATATTTTAAAATATAAATTAAATTACGAGAAGAAAATTTATTTACATATGTACCTGTATTCTTTTCTTCCCCATTAAGGGGTCATTTTTAGACTTGTGTTGGCAAATCCAATATTTCACAAGGCCATTATTGCTAGAATAACTCTTGGATCCTAAATATAAGTATCCCTTATAATCGAGGTTATGGGCACCATTATTATTGGGCACAAGACTGGGGCTATCCGTTTTTAGTTTAAAATATAAATAAAAAAATTTAAATTTATACACTCGGCACCGGAAAAATGAATAATATTGATTTTATATTTCTCGATTCCGATTGCTTGCTTTAAAAAGAATCCCTGTTAAAGCACTCTATGCTTTTAAGTTAAATTATATTTTAAGTAATTGTGTTTTTGTGTGTAGCTTATTGTTTGAAAGGCTTCTTCGCATATCCGCAAAAAAATATTTCCGATGGTTATTATTAGGTAATAAAGGAGGATGAGACAAGCCAAAAGGGGGAATAAAAACATCATCATAACAATGTTGATAGTCACATTATGAGATGATAAGTTTACAATTTTAAATTTGTTTCAATGAATATATCAATTTTTGTTTTGTTTTTTTTTTACAGCTCAAATAAAAATGTTTACTAAATACATATAAGTTTATCATTCATTAATTAATACTTAAGTACTTCAAAAAGACGAAACAAAAAATTACTGAAAAAACCAAAAGTGTAATCGCTTAGAACTTCATCTGAAATAACAATAAATTAACAGGGAATTTATTTTCAATACTATTTAATGTGCGAAATATCTGGTTCAACCCGTTTGAGTGCCAAATTTTTCTTCAATGAGCAAGTTTTCGCACTTTTACTAGTTAATATGCGAATTATAGTATACGGCTCCGTTAAAGTGTGGAATTTTTAGTAGATTTGGGTAGAATTTGGTAATTTTGTGGAGTACACAAACAGACTTATGATAACTTTGTTTAAAATTTGCGTCTGTCTTTACGTCCACTTTACATCGAACAAAAGCCAAAACTAGTTTACCGAATTTCTTCAAATTTAGAATATATTTATGTATGTATATGAATATTATCATCGAAGAATCATGTTATACAGATATATTTATAGCATTTTTCAATGATAACCTTAAACAATAACAATAATTAAATTACCTGGTGTGCTCTGATTGTTGATGTTTTTCCAATTCAAGATCTGAATGACAGTTAAAATCACATTCGTAGCATTCAAATTTACTTCCATCTTCAGATTCTTCTATATTTTTTTTAAATAAACAAGAATATTTGTTTTTATTTTTTTAATAAAAAATATGTAAAGTGGTTTGTAATAGATGCAACAAAGGAATATATTGTTTAAACCAGACACACTTGCTTATTTGACACTCGTCTGTAGAGATTTTCAATGAAAATGGTTCAATTGAGGTGATTAGTTAGGTGGGAATCGTCCGAACTGTTCGTCAGAACTGTGCGTCGGAATTGTTACACAAAACTGTTTGTTCAAACCGCTCGTCAGAACGCTGCAGAAAAAATCAAACTGATTTGAATGATCGATCGTTCTGATGTACTCTTTCGACGTCGGACGAACAAAATTCTTGCACTATAACCGGTTTCATAAGATCAAATAGTTTTTTTTTATTGTGACGAATACGTCAGAACAATTATTGTTCGTCAGAAAACGCATCAACTGTTTCCACAAACTTCTGATGAACAGTTCTGACGAAAACGTCGGAATTATTGTTCGTCAGAATATGCATCCACTCCACTGTAACCGTTGCCTAAGGTTATTATCACACATGACAATAATATTTGTGTGACTTTCTTGTGACAGCTATTTTGTTATCAATTTCATCTTTAATTCAAATTTTACTTTAAGAGTTTCATAAAAAAGTTAATAGAGTACCTAATGTCTGTAGAATAATTGTTACCAAACTAAAATGTGGAAAATGAAAAACATTGACAAAGTAATGAGCGACTCTGATAATAATTTTTTTAAAAAGTCTTTATGAAACAACTTACGAGTAATTTGAAAAATTGATTAGAGAATGGTTATTTTTATTTTAAGTAAATTTTGTAGTAAAATTTAAAAAAAGTGTGTTTGAACAAAAATAAAGAGCATGCATTGCAAGTTAGTGCTGCCGTTGATTTGTATTATTTTTTTATTTTAGAAAGGGGAGAAATAATCCCCCGCTCCCATATCGGTCCCAAGCATCATTTCATAAATTTGCCTGCAGGAAATAGGGGACACCATGAGTTGGTTTTGTTTTGACATCTAAGTCCCCTATTGCACGATGATTCTTTGCGTCTGACTCTTTTCAAAATTCAATGGGCTTGAAGGTGAAATCAGATGTGTTTTCTCCTACTCACGAAAATTCGAAAAGAGTCAGACGCAAAGAATCATCGTGTAATAGGAGTCTAATTGACAGGCCGAGGTGAATAATTCAAATCAAATCATCTTTGTTTTATTCCATTACAGAGTTCTATATCTCTAAAAAAAAAAAACACCCTTTAGTACTTTTGGATACCGCAAGCGCACAAAAATCGAAACATTAAGCGATCAATCTTTGTATAGCGAAGGTAAATATGAGCAGGTTGATCAGTATCTTGATGGGCATAGGCAGAACTAAGTGGGGCTGGAAGAGCTGAGAAAAGTTCTAACACTGGAGAAACGAGAATGCTGTATTCCGAGGGCCAAAGGCTGCATAGTGTCGGAATTATGTTTATTATGTTCTCCGTAATAATAAATAAGAACAATCTTTTTTTTTTATACTTTCGTTTTTTCTTTAAATTGTGAATTTTGTTTTCTAAGTTGTGACTTCTTTAAATTCAAAATTATGACTGATAAACAATAAAATATTTCTATCTAATAAAGGCAAATTGAGGTACATATAATATGAGTGGGTGGATGACATAAACACTATTCTTGATGATGGATAATGAATTACACATGAATGTGGGAAGTTCATAGGAAATTGAATAGAAATATGAGTTTAGAGTTTTGCTTTAATAGTTTCATAAGAAATGCAATTTGATAATTGTTTTATCTTATGTTGCATTTCTAGGTTCTTAGCAAAAAATACCATGAGGTATTAATAGGTTTCGTTTGCTTAGATAATGATTCTATAAGAGCTTCATAACATGTCATCGGCCACCTATGTTCTCATACATTTTTTTTTGGTTGCAGAGAAAGTCCAACTTTGGAGGAAATAAATATTTTACCATATTTGTACAAATATATAATTTTTTTTAAATTATAATAAAAAATGCACCAACAAGTTTTAAATTTGATTGCTTATCTCTTAATACCGTTATTTAAAAATATTAAGGGTATTCATGCAACGATGTAAACTTTTCGACGTAGCAATTTTTTTTAGTTTACGATGCAAGTTTTATGAACACCCTTTTGAAACGGCTTGAGTTAACATCGTAAACTCGTCTGCTGTTTGCTTAACGTCAAATAAAAAGAAACTTTCGTCCAATTTTGTTTTCCATTTTTATTTTTTTTTTTAATTGTATCTTTCCTCAGCTATTTTGATTAAAAAGTTCCTCGTTTTGATGTTTTAATTTTTTTTTTCGTTCACAATTATTGTTAAAGTTTACCATTTTTATTTACGATACAAATTCATATAGGAAAGTTAACGATTTGTTGGAAAAGATTTCTCATACAAATGTTGACAATTCGTTTACGATGTAGTAAACTTTCCGACGATTACGATGTTTACAACAGTTTTTCGACGTTGCATGAATACCATTATTATAAAAATAAAAAAAAAATAAAAATCATTTACTCGTGGTCGTAGTGTTCAAGTATCTGAGTAAACTCTTAACACTTTTTTCAAAAATAATCATAACATGGAAGCCACATGAACAATGTTTTTTAAATATTTTTTTTCTGAATGGTGTTAAGGCCAGCTATACCCGGTTGCAAGGTTATCCTTTATTTACAAGACACCCTGCATATACAAGGATTATATTCAGATAACTTTCAAAGTTGATTTACGACAGCACCGATTACACGATTTCTTGGCCGAGGACGTTCACGCGTGGTTTGGTCGTTTGTTGACATGGCATTCACATGTGATTTTCTCATTTCATTTACGGCCATGGGGTATCCCGTAAGTTTTTCGTTAATTATTCTTTGAAGGATAGTCAAATGATTTCTTGAACGACATGTGAATGTTTACTCCTTTTTTCGGTCCTCTGGGCTATATTCATCATGGGCCCGTCAGGCACTGTTGTCAACAGCTTCTTAATTACTGTAACAGTAGAACCTTGGCGAGACTATAGTGTAGTGGGACTAAACCGAACAAAGCGTGAAGATAAAGACGACCTTAATGACCACGATACTGAAAACCACGTTTGGACGACTAAGGCGAGGAACCAAAACAAGTCACTGTCGGTGTCGTCGTCGTCATTCATGACGAATCCACGAATATCTCTCAAAAATTGTAAACAATTCAATATATACAAAATTGGAAGGAAATGACAGTTATTCTCATTGAAAAAGTGTTGAATACGATGAAATGTGAGGAGTTTCACTAATGAGGTTTTCTTTTGGTAACAAAAATTGATTTTGTTCCCCTTCCGATTTGTCAAAACACAGATTTTGACAATAAAAGCCTTCCAATGGTGAAAAAAATCAATTTTTTTTATCGAAAATCAAATTTGCAGATCTGGACTTTTCGGCAGATTTACCCCTCTTTTACTTACACCATTACAAACCAGAACAATTCACAGCCATCAATTTGACAAGTCTGGATCGCCACAGTTTCAAAGATACAAATTGTACACCAATACAATAAAAATAAAAAAACCAATCTGCAATCGTATACCATTCGCGACGAAAAAAATCAATTTTTAGATCAAAATCTGAATTTACCAAAAGAAAACCCCAAATTGTGTAAATTATTTCCTATACAAAATTCGACAGTTCATTAACCAAAAGATAAACTTATCCAATTTGTAAACTTATATAGGGTTTTACGAAGTTGCATGAATACCCTTATTGTAAAATAAATTATGCCAAATGATAGAAATGTTTTATTAAAGTGCATGAATGCAGACTTATATTTTAATATTACAAAACAAGTGGCTTCAATTGAATAAAATGAAACTTAATGTGAAAAAGACAAAGTGTATGCAATTAAAAGTGGTGGAATCAATTATGTATGTGTATATGGATAAAAGCATTACTGAATGTGTGGACAGTATTAAATATGTTTCTTGGTGTGATTTTAAATTCAAACTTGAATTTAAAGTTCATTAATTTGTATTTGTATTTGTATTTATTTATTTCAAAAATCGCTTACAAGGTAGGACATGAGTCTTATAAAGTGTTGCAAACATTTACATTAATTTCAGAATTTGAAAAAAAAAAAAAATATATGCTTAAAACTTCTATTTACATATTTATATATTAATAAAGAAAAAGGAAATTTAATTTCAATTATTTGCCAAATAGTTGAAAAGTAAAAATTTAAATCTACTTATGCTTCTTATTCTTCTCATCGCGATGGGCAGAGAGTTCCAAAGGAGTACAGTATGAATAAAAAATTGACGCTCAGTATTTAGAAAATTGTATAGTATTAAAGCAAAAGACCTTGTTGAATGAGGGAAATTCAGCTTACCGTGTAGACAATCAGGTTGTTGTGTTTGAATGATTTCGTGCAGGTAACTTAGAGAGCGAAAGTTTATTAAGCTGTCTAGGCTACAACCAGAAATCCGTACCGCAAAAGAGGATACGTGATCATAACGACGAAGATTATAAATATAGCGGGCAATATTGTTATAAGCAACATTCAATTCGCGGCTAGTCACAAAGTCTAGTTTACAAAAGATTTCACACCCATATAGCACAATAGGTAGTATAAGGGCTTTAGCAAGTAGCAGTTTAGTTTTGGTCGGGATGAAATTTCGAGTGACTTGAAGAAGGCGGAGACTTCCATAGACTCTACCAATGGCACTATTAAGGTGGTCGTCCCAAGTTAGAGTGCGATTGAATAGTACTCCTAGGTTTCTGGCGGTGCTAACATATTCAATGGTTTCGTCGTCAAGTTTCAACGGGTGTAAATCCGATAAATCAAAGATTTTGCGATAGATGGGGAGGGATTTTGATTTGACAGGGTTAAGGCGGAGATCGTTCTTTTTTGACCACTGCGAAATGCGGAGCAGATCCTCGTTCATTAAAGCTACGGCATCATTTTTAACCCCAAAAGGTCGACTTATCAGGAGCTGCACATCATCAGCATATAGATGAATTAAACAATGTTTGGCAACTAGTGGTAACTCATTTGTGTAAAGTGAGAAGAGGATTGGTCCGAGGATAGATCCCTGTGGCACTCCACTCAAAACATGTAGAAAGGTGGACGAGTATCCATCAGCCACCACGCATTGTTGCCTTCCGCTGAGGTATGAAAGAACTAGCTTACAGGACTCTAAAGAAAATCCAAAGTTATTTCGCAGCTTTCTACAAAGAATTGAATGGTTAACAGTGTCAAAAGCCTTTGAATAATCTAACAGTGTGAGCAGTGTAACATGATCACTGTCCATTGCCATTCTTATTTCATCAGTGACAAAAAGTAAGGTGGATTTGCAGCTGCGCTTAGGTCGAAAACCAGACTGACAGGTACTTAAAAGGTTGTTGATCGTAAGATATTTTTGGATTTGCTTAAGAATAGTTTTTTCAAATACCTTTGAAAGAAACGGAAGAATGGCAATCGGCCGAAATTCTTGTAATACAAATTGACTTGGCTTTTTCTCCCTTTTTTTTTTTTTGCTTCCAAACTATTTGATCGATTTTAGAGAAGTTTTCTAGTAGACGGATTCTCAGCGGGACTTCGTACAACGGTTTTGAAAATTCGGGATTTCTGTGTCCCTTTTCGTTCACTTTGTCACTTCTTCCTGAATAAAAATCGAGGCCGTCAAAATAATTTTTTTAACGGCCTTATAAAGCAGATTAAACTGCGTATATAGATATATATATATAGTACGTATAGTTATATATACTGATTTGTGATGTTCCTGGTCGGTTTTATATTTTATATTTTATACAGGAGTATATATATATATATACTAAAAAGGCGAACCCTGCGCCGACGGATAATTTCCGAGCTTTTGCGGATTTTTTCTCGATTTTCTTTAAAAAAACTATATATAAAAAAAACACTGAAATTCTGTTATACACTTGGATGGAAACTACTTACATCTCGAAATCTTGAATCTGGGTTCCTTTGATGGTCAGCCGGTGGTACCTTCTTTAATTTATTCTTTAAGTTTATACTTTCGAACAGGCTTCCGTAGTCTTAAGTGGATCTTTTTGAAAAGAAGGTACTTGCCGACGGCTTTGACCAAAGAACCTCAGTTCCACCTATCCCACACTCAGACATACAAATTAGGATTTTCCAGCCTTTGTCTTTTCCCGTTTCACACCCACATAATTACGCACTATAAATATTAATTTTATATTAACGCGTTAATCGTTTTATGTGGGTGTGAACATTGGTGGGCGTAATTTACGCACTTGTTGCCAACATTTTTGGATGCGAATCGGATTCATTAATGTCATGACACCGATCGCATCCAACTTGTTTCCTGCAACAAATGTGCCCTTCTCCACCCTTCGCAACATTCTCAGCTGAAACATTGTTTGCCGAAGCGCCCCACATTTAAAAATTATGGCAACCTGCTGACAATCACTCAATTTGTGATTTGGCAGCCATCATTTTTCTCTTCCCAGAAAAAGAAAAACCCTATAATTTTATGCTTAACCCTTACAGGTGGGAGCGAGGTGACATTACTCCTGCGTAGATTGTTTACAATAATAACATATTGTCAACATAATAATAAGTGGCTAAGCTCGTCGAGTCGTCGTCGTCGTCGTCGTCGCGGGTTCCGTCCTCGTTGGTGGTGGGTTTTGTTTATTTATTTTTTTTTTTTTTTTTTTTTTTTTATTCTTTTCTTAAATATTTTTAATAAAACCCATTCGGTTACATTCTGTAGCAGTATCTGTTTGCTTTTTTGGTATGGGAATAATCTTAGCCTTCTTCCATTCTAAAAGAAACTCTGAAGTAGTCAATACGCTGTTGAATATGTGGGTTATATAACACAGTATATATGGGAGCAATAGTCTCACGAACTTTGGGTCCATTTGGTCCAGGCCAGTAGCATTCGATTTAATCGATATTATTGCCTCTACAATGTCTTCCTCTGGTATTCTTATAAAACTCAGAGAGCTGTTGATAGCAGTTGGTTCCTCCTCAGTAAGGGAATAAACGGGTGAAGCAACGTTTAAGGGCATGGACGTAAACTTTTTGTTGAGAGCATCACAATCGACGTCGCCAACAGGTTTTTTAGATTGTTTGCCAATACCGATTTCACGCAGGTTTTTCCATAGTTTTTTGCCAGAGGTTAAAGGACCAAGTTTATTTTCGTAATAAAGTCTTTTTGCCATTCTGACCATTACGACAACTTGATTACACAGTCTGCAATACGATTTGTGGAAGTGCTCCAGTTTGTAACGCCTCCATTGACTGTAGGCGGCATCTCGTCGTGACATCAGAGCAGTGATGTCGCCATTCAGCCAAGGTGGAGCCGTATGCCTAACGAGAAGGGTTTTAAAAGGAACATGCCTCTCAAAAAGTTGATTGACGTTATGCCGTAAAAAACAGACTTGATCATTTACATTTTGCATATGGTACAGTGAGTTCCATTCTATGCAGTCAAAGTCACGCACTAATCAGATGTGTTTAGGTTTTTGAAGTCTCGGTTTTGAAAAAATTGTTGATCAACCTAAAAAACTAAATCCAAACATATAAAAAGCAAATCGTGCTTGGAAAAACCAGGTGCTAAAAGCTGGCTGTAAAGCATAACCTTACCAACATCGCTGGCAAGATACAGATCTAGTAGCGAACTAGACTCTTTGGTGAAGTGGGTAGCAGTGGAGCAGTTAACGGGACTCAGATTCAGCGCCTTAAATACATTGAGGAAATTTTCAGCTAAACGCTTATCCAACAGATTACAGTTGAAATCACCACACAGTATGTTATAAGAATAGCAGGAAGAAATTGTCTCTAGTGTCGTAACCAAGGGTATTGTGCTAATGTGGTTGTATGATCTGTAAACTGAACCAACCAAAACATTTTCAGTGTTACAAACGATACTGATAAAGACATATTCAAAAGGACAGTCATCATCCGATTTGCATATAAATTTACAACATATCCCGTCACGCACAAACAAAGTGGCACCTCCCCCAGAACTGAACTTTCTATCGGCACGGAAAATCTTGAACCCTTCAAACTATAAAAATCATCACATATGCCTGGTTGAAACCAGGTTTCAGACACAGATATGATATCTATTTTAGATTCCACAAAGAGGTACCTAAATTCCCCTAATTTATTGGTCAAACTTTGCGCGTTTAAATGATATATCTTTAATCCATTATTTTGTGCTCTTAAAATTCGAATCATATCGTACAAATTCGTATTCATACCATTGCCAGTGAACCCTCTGGTGGCGTTAGCTGCACTCGCGAATATTTAAGCTTTGAACGTGGCAGAAGCTTGAGAAGGAATATGAAGCAAAAGGAATAATAAAAATAACTAGCAATAAACACAATATTTGGCAAAAAATTGTTACAATAGATAATAGAAAAAGTGAAAGAAAAAAGAAATTTAGCAATACAAATATTATATGGAAAAATATTGTTACCATTAATATAAAAAATAAAAAGAAAATGTAGTGTATAATTACCATTAATAGAATAAATAAAAAGAAAATATTAAGTATGAGTATTAAAAAGAAAAAAGGCATTTGCATTACAATCATTTTAAAAATATATTTGATGCGGATCATTGCTTACGGCAAAATTAGTTCGTCGTCGTTGCGGCAGCTTCTAAACAGCTAACGTTGTAAACAGCAAAGCTTTCCCCATCAGCTGTTAGTTTGATGAAAACAGAGCCATGTTTTGTGTACGCACTAAACAGTTGGTGGTTATTCCTCATTCGAATAGCATGGTGAAGAAGAGTGCGAGTATTTTTGCTAAGACTTTCATTCAAGAAACAGGCGTTGTCGGATTCTATGCCCAAGTCACGCAATGAAAGTTGATGATTCTGTTGTTGTTTTCTGTACAGAGTAATGCACTTCAGTAAAGAATTCCTCTCTTGCATACTGGCAAACTTAATTATGACAGGTGGTGAAGCTGGGCTCTTAGGATTTCGTGAGTGAGAGCGAAAGATGTTCTTCAGTGTGGGTGGTTTGCATTTGGCGGTTAAACATAGACGGTTAAAGATCAAAGTGAGGTTTTCGTCTGGTAAACAAGGAACTCCAAACATGACGGCATTTGCCGCGATCTCTTTTTTTTTCAGTTGCATCGATTTGTTGTTCCAATGACAAAAGCTTAGAATTGAGTTCGCGCATGTCACTTGAATACCCCTCGATGAGATCAACTCTCCGCACAACATCTGCAATAGTAGTGTTTGTGGTGTCCAACTTGCTGTGGAGGTTGATTGTATTAGCAGAGTTGGCTTCAATGCACTCAAACCGATTTACAATTTCAGCTATTGTTGTGTTTACTTGGTTTAGCTTCTCAAACCAATTATTTTCAGCTTGCTCTAGTTTGGCGAAGAGTTCACAGCGAGTCTTGGAGAGCTCATCCGTTATGCGATTAATTATCATATCGGTTTGTTTGTTTAAGCGCTCTTCAAATGCACCATCTCCGCTGAATTTATTTTTGTTTTGGGCCGTTACTCCTGGAGATTTGGTCTTCGGTGTTGGTGGTGCAGACTGTGGTGTTTGGTGTGTTGTTTTTAATTGTTTGCGTTTTGGAGCTGTTGATGCTGGAGAATCGATGCTTGATGGTGGTGGTGCAGAT
Source organism: Dasysyrphus albostriatus (assembly GCA_946251815.1). Taxonomy (NCBI): domain Eukaryota; kingdom Metazoa; phylum Arthropoda; class Insecta; order Diptera; family Syrphidae; genus Dasysyrphus; species Dasysyrphus albostriatus. Next base: position 217,415,748 of record OX276335.1, on the reverse strand, counting down.
TGAGGTGTTTGTTGCTGTGTTGTTTTAGAACGTGTCGACATTGTAATTGTGTGGAGAGATATGAAATTGACTGTATTTTATTTAGAAAATTTTTAATCACTCAATTCTTTATTATTAACTGGTTAAAGTGGCGATATTCTTGTGTTCCCTGCTAGATTTCCAGTTAAGTAATTTAAATTCGCGCACTTAAGCAATAAATGTTAGTTAAATACAGAATAAAAGAATGCTGACTACGGACGATTCAAATATGCGTCTATTCTTTGCGATTCATATTCAAATTATTTAAAATTCGTATGTATTACCTCATTTTAATTATTTTTCAACGTTTTGTATGCTTCGACAAGTCTTAGTTGCACCAAAGCATAGAGACTTTCACCGAATCTGTTGAAGATATCCAAGTCTATCAGCTAGCAACACTGACCTACCGTTTGAAAGCAAGTACTTTCATTGTAGTGCTAAGTTTTTTATCACTGCGCAGAACTCACAGGAACGATGCATGACCGAGACGCAATATTTGTCACAAAATTCTGTTAGCCAATCGAACTTAAGCTTCGAAAATGGAACTCTAACAGTATCCAGGAACTTGATCCTTTCGCTAATGACTTTTGTCCCCCAAAGATCTCATCATCATCGAATCAGCAGTGACAACTGAACTTGGCCTTTATTGACATCATGTTGCTGATAAGCTCTTTTTCAATGTTCAATTCAAAGAATGTTGCGAAGTTCCAACAAACAGACGAGTCCTGAGCGAAGTAGCCTAACTTTTTGATGCCATTGAATTGTTAGGTTCAGTCGTCATTACGGGAAAGATATTCAGTCAAGCACTTTGGGCAGCTGTTATCACTTGGGATGCTTCACGAGCTTTTTGAAAAATTGACATCTTTTCGTGATGAATTGGCGGCTCTGTTGTGTTCGAGTACAACGTTGGTTATGGCTGCTGGAAAAAGAATCGAACTTCACCTATTTTGTGATGCTACCTGCTGTTATCTATGTCAAAACAAATAGATTAAGAAGAGGTGGACCAGCTCAAATAAGTTTACTTACAGCCCGAACGAAGGTAGCACCACTTAAAGGTGCAACGATCCCTCGTCTTGAATTTTGTGCAGCACATTTACTTGCGATAACCTTGGAAAACGTTCGGATGGCTTGAGACTTACACACATACCGTACTACCTGTGCCGTGTTCAGATTCAAGCATTGTTCCTTGTTGGAACCCACTACGCTAAAACCATATGTATTCAACCGAGTGAGACAAAAACAGAAGTAAGAGTTGTAGGCAGCAGGCCTGTAAGAGCACAATCTATGGTAGGAAGGACCCAACTGTCTGAAAAAGGATGAAGTTGCCTTAGAGGATGAATTTCCGTTCAGTGAAGAGAAGTGTCAAGCTGTATGGGAAGAGGAAAAGCTTTCTACATTTGCAATGGTGGCATCGAACAATTTTGAACTTACAACAATCCAACGTGATGGGAAGACTATACCACTAACTGAGCGCTTTAGTTGCTCACAGAAGTTGCTTCATACGGTAGCTTACTTGCTTCGATAGCATAAAAGACGCTGATATCTTCTTAAATCAACTGTGGTCAATGTATTTGATTGCAAAGATCCCTTAAAGATCCTTATTTTCATCGAACAGAAGAAATCATTCCCTGAAGACATACATCGACTTCACAGCGGTTCCAGTTTTTCAAGTTCTTGTCGTCTAAAAGCATTAAGTCCCTTCATTGACGATGATGCCATCCTGCGAGTTGGTGGGCGTATCAGCAGAGCTTCATCAGTGAAAGAAAACCGTTGATTTCAAATGATTCTTTCCAAAGTAGTGCTTTCGTTACTTTGCACATCAATCAGGCTCATAGAATTATAGTCCATCGCTGCGCACAAGCAATGCTTCAAAATTTCCATGAGCGATTTTGGATCTTCAATGGAAGACAAGCGGTACGAAATATTCGTTTTGGTATTTGTCGACGTCAACGAGGAAAAACTTTTACTCAACAGAGATAGCTTCATTGTCCAGACATCGTGTGATTGTGGCTACGAGTATGTAGACCCTTCATCGCAGCAGTTGTGGACATTTCACACTTCGTCCGAAACAATCGCAAAAACAACAGTTGAAATCTTTTTAGCTATTTTTGTATGCATGGCAACGATCTTTCGGCACAGGCATTCCTGCATACCTTTAAACGATTCATTAGCAGAAGAGGAATCTGCCGAGACTTTATAGCGATAGTGGCACGACTTTTGTAAAAGAAAACCGCCTTGTGAAAGAGGCTTTGGCAACAACGACAACAACAAATAGTCTGTGTCTGATATGGGTACAAATTGGCATTTTATTACTTCAAGCGCTCCGCGTCAAGGAGGTTTAGGGGGAAGTTGCTGTAAAATCTGCCAAAAATCATCCAGTTCGGTTAGTTGGCTCGGCATTGAAGCACTCCTCAATTCAAGACCAATTATAACACCTCTTCATGATGATCCTGATTACAAAATGGCATTAATTACTTATTACAGGAGACTACCTAATTGGAACACCATTGCCAGAACCAACTTATAACGAAGTCCCATTAAATAGTCTGAAACATTGGCAATGATTAAGGCAAGTTCATCAGAGCTTTTTGGAAAGATGGAGCCAGGAATAATTGTAAACTCAACAGACGAGAAGCAAATGGTAGTGGACAAAAGAAAATATAAAGATTGGTGACTGGAAAGTAACCGGAAAAACGTTTTGGTTTTTTAATTAATTGCATTATTTTAATAAAGATAAAGCCCAATTAGCTATGCAATATACTATATTATATTTGTCTGCCTAACAAATCGTTTGAGTTTTCTTTTAAATATTTTAAATAAAATAGGTTTTTTATAATTTGGAATTTCACTTTATTCGAAAACTATAAACTCTTGTTAAAGAGAAATAATGAATCGGCTCCAGTTACTTCAGAACAAAGCGATGAGTTACCTTAAAAGTAAACATTAACTCATCAATAAGGGTGATGTTGAGTGCGTTAAATGGGATAATGTGGATCAAAGACTAAAATAACATGAAATGATGCTTATATAAAAGATGAAAAATAATTTGGTTCCCGATTATCTACAATCGTTCATTATCAACATTGGTTAAGTGCAATCATATAGTTTGCGAAACAATGATAACTTAGAGTCAAATAAATGAGTAAAGCTGGCCATACAAGACAGACTCAAAGAGCCAATTGGCCCCGTGCCGATCCAAAATCGATCATGAATGGGGTGGATCGGCCGCCGATTCATTTGGATTTTCAACCAATCTGAAATCCAACCGAGCCAAATGGATCGGATGGCTCAGTCGTATATGGCCAGCTTAAGAAGCCGCACTCAGAGTTCTGTAATATTTAAGATTAAACTACTTCAATAGCCTCCAACTGAGATTAAGTCTAAGCTATGTATTAATCTTTTTTACTATAAACTTATTTGCTATATAAAAAATATTTGATTTTAAAGAATAATAATTTTATTTTCATTTCTAAAGATTTTTAGAACTCATTAATTGAGTTTTTTTTAAACAGTCTAGGGCAAATATAGGGTCCAATCTTCTGCAAAACAGAGATGGGTACTCTTGGCTGAAGCCGAGATAGTTAGTTAAACTCTATTTTCTTAACTTTTGTTCTATAGTTTTCTTCCACTCCTTCCAAACGCATATCGGGCTCATGTTTGACATGAATATTCTGTACCATCCCAACAACTGTCGCATTTATTTGTCAAGCACTTCGGACCCATAAAACTTTATCCCACCAAGCGTTTGAATAAATTCATTTCAGCCCTTTTAATTTTAGGAATAAGTTTTCATATTATTCGAATTTTCAGCACGCTTCTTAGCTCTTTCAAGTCTCTTTCTATCTCTGTTCAATCTTTTTTTAGCTTCCAAAACTTCTTCCGATGAGTTCTCTTGTTTTTTTTTCCTTAGTTCGCGAATTCTTTTGGTCTCATTAGCAGTATAATTTGGATCCTCGGCCTTCCTTTTTTCACGAAGCTTTTGCATACGGATTGCGCTGGATGATCTTGGTTTATCAGACATGTTGTCTCCTTGAACAAGCAAAGCAGAAATATTAGTTGATCCTCGATGTTTTCCGAAAAAGTACTTTTATTAAAAACAAAACAAAAATCTGCATCACGTATATAAAATCATAGGGGTGTAATGTTAGCTTTGGTGGCAATAGACAATAAACGTAACAATTACCAAATAGGCGTAAAAAAATGAATAATATCACTTTTTATGAAAAAGGTGACCTTATTTAAATAATCTGCACCACTTCACTTATTAGAAAACAAGAAAATTGTTTGTATATCGTTCAACAAGTTGGCGTTGATGATTGGTGATACGTTAATTTTAGTCTAACTTCTATTTCTTTTTTTAGTGGCTAGTTCACAATGCTTAAGGGTGCGTATTCAATTGAATGTAAAAGACTACGAGTAGCTCGGAAGTGGACACAATCATGAAATGAGCTCACAGCGAGATTGACACAGGGTGGAGCGTCGTTATATGGAGAAAAAAGTTATTGTATCAGTTTCGAAAAACCTCAAGTTTGTCCATTTTAGTTAGTAGAAAAATTTAGCATTTCAAAAACAAAATTGGATAACGTTTTCAACCCCTCACCCCAGCTCAAAGTTTTGACCATTTCGGAAGAAAGTTTTTTTGTTAAAATTAAGATTATTTCACAAGATTACCTACAAATCTTATGATTCTTCGTACATAAAAAATACACTATTAGATACAATCTTATTTATGACAAAAAATAATCAGCAGTTCTTCCGCAGTTCTCGAACCGTCAGTGTGCCATTTGACGGCACTTTCTTTGAGGGTGTAGTTTGTCGTTTCTCCTACCCACTCTTTTTTGTTACTTAACTCCGTTTTGAAGTTTTTAACGAAGTTGCATTTTTTGATCATGCCATCTCCTTGGGATATCATGGAGGTTTGTTACTGTGGACCGAGTAAAGTTTTCTCTTTTCCTATTGCCTATACCCTTTTACCCTTCCCAATTCTCTCCTTGGCGAATCGCATGATGGCTCCCTGAGCAACACTTTCAATGATCACGTGCAGTAGAGAGAAGTGGAGTATAACCTCAATTGCTGCTGTAGGGCAAGTTCTCATTGCTCTTGTGAGGCTTATGCATACGAGCCTTTGAATTTTGTCTAGGGCTTTGCTAGTAGTTTGTTAGTCGGTTCTTTTGTGCCATGCCACTGCACCATAGATAATGATGGGTCTTACCATCATGATGTACATCCATCGAAGAATGATTGGCTTACACTCCCGTGATTTTCCTGCAAGTCTCTTACATATCATTATGTCTTTTGTGGCTTCCCCGACTGTTGATTCGATGTCTTTGTTCCAAAGGAGTTTGTTGTCTAGTGTGATTCCTAGATATTTTACCTCCTTCTTCGTTTTTAGGACTTGACCAGCTAACGTTATAGGTTTCATTCGTGGCAAAAGCGTTTTCTTTGTAAATGCTATGACCTTCGTTTTCGTAGGGTTTATATTTAGACCTACAGATAGACACCATTTCCTTGTAATTGTCAGTACCTTCTGTACTATGTCACAAAGAGTATCTTCGAACTTCCCAAGGGCTGGTATGACAATATCGTCCACGAAACCTAAACAGCATATACCCTGAGGTCAGACTTTCGAATAGCTCATCCACAACGACACTGACAGTACCCCTCCCTGAAGAAAGCGCCTTCAATGTCTAAGAAGTCACATAAAGCACCGTCTTTACCATTTAAGGCAATTTGAATGGTATAACTTTTAAGGTTTTCGCGGTTGTTTACAATAGACATTTTTAAACTTTTCGGATTAGCCGCGTTATAAATATTTAATATTTAGCGAGTTCAATACAGTACTCACCCCGAACGTTTCCCTGCGAATTGCATCGAGCGTGGTCACCGGGAAACTAGAAAAGATGTTAAGCTTATTGGCCTGAATGACTTTGGATGGATTGTATCTTTCTTCCCTACCTTGGGAATGAAGATGACTTTAGCTCTTCTCCATAGCCTTGGTATGTACGCAAGTGCTATACTACTACGAAGTATGCTAATAAGATGTTGTTACAGGGCTGGGAAAAAAACCATCCAACCCTGGAGGTTTAAAAAGTTGAAAGTTACTTATGGCCCAATCAAGTCTTTTATCTGAGCAGATAGTTTTCGCTATCTTTCAGTCTTCTCGTTTGGGTTTGAGAGGTATTCTCTGTATGGTATTTCCTAATGTCCGTAAACTACCTTGAAAATGAGTATTTAGCAGTAAGGAAGACCTCTGCTCCTTATTTTCAGTAAAGCTACCATAGGGGTTTCGAAGTGCTACTTCCGCTAGAGCTTTATAAAGTGTTAACGCTGCAGGAGTGGGAGAAATTCTCTCACTGAAGATAGCAAAACTTTTTCTCTAAGCTTTTCTTATTTCCGCTTTGTATTTTGTTAGCTCTGCTGAGTAGTTAAGCCAAATTATTGTTTCACGATGGAGCAACTTTCTGGGACTTTTTGGTTTTAAGGGGACAGCTGAGTTAGTATGCTTCATTTATAGCCCCACTATTTACATTCACTATTTGTTTTAATTCCAGGTAACTACTACCTATTTGCTCAAGGTTAGTCCTGAGGTTATTTCTATATAGGTTCCAGTTTTTATTCCTAGGATTCCTTACAGAGGTATTATCTGTGAGAAGGCCTTCTAAGGTAAACAGTAAAATTTTGTGGTCAGACATTGAGGGTTCGCTGGAGACTGTCCATTCCCTAACTAAGCTGCTTAAGTTCACAAACTTAAGAGTTAATAATGATTAAATAAACAGTTTTTGTATAGTAAAAAAATGCCAAACACATACGTTTCAAAAAGGGATTCTGTGATCTGCGCTAGATCATCCAGTTCTCCAACAAACCTGTTTTCAAAATAAAGGAGGCGATTTGTTTGGAAGTTTGAACAATCACAAAGCAGATGTTTAATGGTTTCTATTTCTTCGAAATCCTGACAGCTCCTACAGAAATCTGGTGCGAATACACCCATTCTAGCGGCCATTGTGCCAATGGCGCAGTGATCTGTTAGTACACATATCAAGATAAATATTCTTTTTAATCAGCGATAAAATGTACTGAGTTTTCTTTTCATTAGTTCTAGGCCATAAACTTCTAGAGATAACGCAGTCGTTTCTGGTAGTCCAGGAGTTATTGATTTGCTTTTCGTTACTAGGTCTATTTTCCTTTTAATCACGCCAATGGGTATGCCTCGTCCCTTATCTAATTGGCTATTACTGTTTCTATTTGATACTGACCCTTTCCTTGCCAGTTCATCTGCTAAATCATTCCCTTCTATGTTGCTATGTCCAAGAACCCAGCACAGTTTGACTTGGTTAGTGTTGCAAATATTGTTCAGAATGCCGCGGCATTTTGCTACTGCCTTGGATCTTATAGTCTCACTGGATATTGCTTTGATAGCAGCTTGGTTGTCTACGAAAAATGTAATCTCCGATGATCACCTTTCTTTACTACATAACCTCAAGTATAGCAAAAAAGGTGTCCAAAAACTGCTTGGTGGATTACAATATAGCTTTCAAAAACGATTAAAGAAAAAAATATCACTGCCTGTGCCAAAATTTTTACCGGTAGTTGTGATCCTTTTACAACTTATCAAAATAATTTGGTCCCTTACATTTTTGAGATATATTTTTTTATTTGAAAATTGAACTTATGTATGCTTTTTGAAAGCTCAGGAAATTACGAGTATTTTTATAAAAAAGAAAGAAATAAAAAAATGTGTGTTTTATTTTCTTAAATACTTTTTTCGATTTTTGTAGCTCGGCCTGAAAAATCAGACAATCAGCAAGTACAACAGCAAAACCATAAACAGTCCAGTCAGTAGACACAAAAAAAAATACAATAATGTAAAAAAAATTAGATCAAGTTTTAAATGTAAAATCGGTGTAAAAAAAGTGACTTTGAGTGAAATGCTTACGAACCGTTTTAATAAATTCCTCGAGAACAATTCATCACACAAAAAAGTTGTTTTAATATTTTTAATAGGTAATTGAATAACCTTTCTCTTAGTGAACAATAGATTATAATAGGATTTTTAATTTCAAAGTTAAAGAGTCAAACAAAAAAAAAATAGGGAGCATTTTCCTAATTTTGCAAGGCTTTGAACTAATGTAGAGGGCTAAGAAAAGAGTAATTCTTTATTATTTTCAATTAATTACGCAACGTTCTTACGCTATTCGAATAGCAAAATCGAAAAAAAAATTTGGACGCTCCACCCCTATTTGTGTAGATTGGGTTTGTTTATGAAAGGTATAATTGAATCGGTCATTTCAAAAACCGCATAATAGACCGAGAGCCCACAGCAGAGTGGACTCCAATACTTCGATTTTTTGAATACTTTTAATGAAGCTTTTGACGCCTATACTTCTTTTTTGTTATCATTCACACCCAAAATCTGCGCCGCTCTACTCGCTTATCAACTGGCTTCGAAAAAGGCGAGGGAATTGCAAAAGTTTTTATGTATTAGTAATTCGCTAGCGAGTAGGTACTAGCTCGTGTTGCCTCAAGGTAAGGTACATAATAAATTATCATATTATCGATCATGTGATTCATGCAGTTTTTCAAAAATGACCGATTCATTTAGTAGGATATATACCTATGGCCATTTTTGAACTTTAGAATTTTCTACAACATTTGTTTTATACATAGGTTGAAGGATTACACATGCTCATATTTTTTGGCTCACTATTAGTATGTTTCACTTTAAAGCATTTTTTTAAAGATAAACTTTCTTTTCTGTCGAATTACCCGTCTCAAAACACAACATTTTTGAGTTAAAGTAATGAATTTACAAATTACATTTACGATAAAATTGAGGATTTGAAAATTGATATCTAAAGAAAAGTCTATGTTTATTAGATAACTAGGGTCATTGAAGTAAAAATCACCAAGGTGAAGTCTTCTTCTATTAGATAGAGTCAGACACGTGCATAGAAGGTGAGGAATCGATTCTATCTCTTCCTCATCTATACAGCTTCTGCAAAAATCGTTAGAGAATACGCCAAGACACGTTGCGTGCTTGCCAATAACACAGTGTCCTGTTATAACACCCATCATAAAGCTAATGTGCAATCTACTTAGAGATATCAAACACTGAGATCGCTTTAAATCCATTACTGGCCAGATAAGTTTTTCTGCAAATGTTGGCGATGTTGTTCCACCTAAGGATTGTTCTCTCTAATGCATCTTCCTTCAGGAAAAGTTCACACGTAGCGATGGGTATGCCTATACCAGCCTTGCTAGGTAGAAGAGGTAGAGTTGTTTCACTTTTAGCGAGTTCATTGGCCTTACAATTACTCTGAATGTCCCAACACAGATAAATGTAAAACTGCTGTGCCATCTCCAATAGAGAAGGAATGGTGACTTGATAGTTTTTGCCGAATTATAGTTTTGGGATGGTGCAATCAATGTGACTTTAGAGTGATCCAAATGAATTCAGAATAATGGAATAGCCAATATTAATATTGGTCCATTGTGAGGAAGCTGTTAGGCGTATGGCTGTATTAGCAGCCGCCTGCTTGCCAAAAATATCGAGGGGCGTCAGATATAGTAGTACGTCTAGAGCGGCAGAGGGTGCGGTACGAAGCGCACCACTTAGTGAATCTTAATGGAATACCTTTGATAGAAGGAGGGTCTACATGATTGATTTTATATTACCTAGAGAATAGAACAAGTTCCATTTTATGGGGGTTGACGCCCAGACCACACCACCGGTCAGCGCAATTGGTTAACCTTTTTAAAGCGTTTTGTAAGTTCTTTTAATGTAGTAGGATGCTTTCCTGATACGGCAATAGCAACATCGTCCACATAGGCAATCATTTTTTAACCCTCCGCGTCCAGGCTCCGTTAGCAGCCGTGAATTCAATTCGCTTAATCTTTTACTATATAATAATTACATATCTTTAACAGAAATAGTGAAATAATAATATACTCAAGTGGATTGAATCTTATTTGACAGGCCGGGTACAGATAGTTAAAATTGATGGAATTTTTTCGGACCCTATTCATGTTCCATCTGGAGTCCCTCAGGGTAGCCATATTGGACCATTGCTATTCCTTTTATTCATTAATGATATATCAGAAATTTTCATTAATTCGCAATGCCTTCTTTATGCTGACGATTTAAAGCTTTATAGAAAAATTGGTTCCAATCTTGATTGCTTACTTCTTCAGGATGATCTTGTAAGGCTCTCAAAATGGTGCGAATCAAACTCTCTTCATCTAAATGTAGCTAAGTGTCATGTACTTACATGTTCTAGAAAAAAAGTTTCGATAAATTATAATTATAATTTGAAAGATGTTATCTTAGAGAGAGTTTCACAAAAGAAAGACTTAGGCATTATGCTTGATGAAAAATTATCGTTTAGCCCTCATATAGATCTAATTATAAGTAAAGCAAATTCAATGTTAGGCTTTATTAAAAGAAATGCTCGTGAGTTCTCTGATATTTTTACGCTCAAATCGCTTTATTTCTCATTAGTTCGGTCTGTCTTGGAGGATTGCTCTGTAGTCTGGAACCCATATTATATAACTGCATCTGAAAGAATTGAAAGAGTTCAACGGCGATTTTCAAGGTATGCTATCAGGAAACTTAATTGGAATTGTGAGATTCCCTGTTACAATGCTAGGTGCTTGTTAATGGGAATTCATACGCTTGCGCTGCGCAGAAAATATTTTGCAATTATGTTTGTTCGTGACATGCTAACTTTTCGCATAAAATGTTCATTTCTTTTAGAGCAATTAGGCTTCTATATCCCGCCAAGAGGTACTCGTATTACCGTATTGTTTTTCGTGCGCTTTCATCGAACAAATTATGGTTGCAATGAACCAATATCACGATGCATCAAAGAGGTAAATTCAATATGTAATTCCATAGATTTTTTCGAAAATTGTTCTAGAGAAACCTTTAAAAATAAAGTTTTGTTTATATTATCAAATCTTTAAATATTTCTAGTCCCGCTTTGCATTAATTATGATTTCTTTATTATTTATCTTGTTTTACATTATTTTTGGTTTTTTTTTTTAAATTACTCTATGTATTTTCCTTCTTTTTTTTTTTTTTTTAATTTTAAATTTCTATCCAAAAATTGTTATGCTAGTCTGTAAGAAAACTCTGATTGACAAATAAACTAAACTAAACTAAACTATTTACCACCAAGTTCCAGAGAAGGGGAGATAGGACACCGACTTGTGGCGTACCTCTACTGACAGACCTGTGGCTCTTTAGTTTCAGAACTCATCTGGAGTCAGACTCGAGAATCTTTGACCTTACTCAGCTTCTTCAACTCGACAAGTTCAACGCTCAGGGAGAAGTGACTTTACTTAAAATAGAGTATAATATAAAGTCGTAAGGAATTCAGTCTGTTTTAAAATAAACATTTTTTTCTGGATGAAGTTGTTCTATCAGTACCTACTTTTGCCCTTCAGTTTGCCAAGTGTTGTTCGGCATAGAGTTTTTCAAGTCATTGGTTATAGAAAAACAAAATCATGATTATTTTTCATGATTTTATACTGGTTTTGCAACTCGCTTGCAATACATCTACGTTTAAGGAAGCATCTACAGCAAAAAAAGCATATTTGACAAAATTAGACTTATGTGGTTTTTGAAATGACCGATTCAAATGTTTTTCGTCATAAAATATATGCAAGCATAAGGAATTTAAAACTTTTTCTCTCGTAAAAAAACGTCCGTTTTTTAGGGGAAGGCATCTAAAATGGGCTAATTTATAGTATGTGCGACGACTTCTTCAAATTCCCAAATCAAATAAATGAATTTATGACAGCTTTCAGTACTTGTGTGACATCATCAAAGTGATGCCAGTTTTTTAATCATTATTGGTGATCACCTTTCACAGACGGAAAATTAAATGTGATCACATTTGATTATAATGAATATCACAATCACCTCTAACCTCGCCATTTCCATGCCAAAAAATGTTCATTGCCAATCTACATACATTGTTAATGAGGTTACTTATAATATAGTTTGAAACAAAATAATGTTAAGGGTAAAACTCTAGATAAGTTTTACAAATTGGTTAAGTTTATCTTTTGGGTAATGAACTGTCAAATTTTGTATGGGAAATGATTAACACAATTTCGTTAAATTTATCCAAGGATTTTGTTGTGGAAAATTAAAAAAAAAAACTGGTTAAACTTATTCAAACCTCATTGTGACTTTTACTCTGATTGAATTGCCTAGCATTTAATCAAATGTATATACATAATTTGTAAACTTACGACGTTGCATGAATACCCTAATTGCTTCTGGCATGAATACCAATATCGAGAGTTTTGGTTCTCATCGCCTCAATTGGAAATGAAGATCCGTTGAAAATCTCTACGATCTATAAAACCGTTCGTACGACCGTGAATAGAGATTCATATTTTTAAAAATCTGGTAAACATTTTGAAAGTAAATAAATCAAAAAATATAATCACCTTTCTTTTTAACATCACCTTCTGTGTGTATTCGCATATGATTCTCATATAAATTTTGTTTTTTGAATATTTGATTGCAGTATGTGCATTCTAATTTTGGAACTTTCAACGTTTTCTTTGCTTGAGCCTCATAATCACTTCCTTCCGAACCGAAACTATTTACTGATGAGTTTTTATATTCCATAAGCATTGAGTAATTGTTGTCTTGAAGAGTTTCCTTTTCGATTTTGATTTCAAATGTATCTGCGATATCCTCGTCATGGGAATTGTCGATTTTAAACTCAGTTAAGCAATCGGTTTGTTTAACATTTGGATTCTTTAAAAAAGTCATTAAGCGCTCGTTGTTTTTTTGTGAATTTTGAATGAAATTGTAAGCGTTTACGAGATCATAGGAACAGGTAAGACAGATGCGATTTGGTGGTGTATGAGGGTTTGTGCTGACCTAAAAATAACACAGAAAGAAAAGAATATTAAGTAACTCATTTTATATGGTTAGGTGTTAGTCCAATCGAAAAAGCTAGAGGTTGTTTTATATATCTATCCAGGTAGGTACTACTGTCCGACCAGGTTTGTCAATAATTTCAGGGCCATAAAGTGTGTTACTAAAATATTGCAAGCTCACAATTTTAGAGGAAATATGAAATGAGATAGTAAATTGGAAAGTGCAAGAACGATCATACCAAATACAAGGATTTAAAATAAGAGAGCTTAATGCCGAACTGTATTAAATTCTATTTAAGTATCAAATATAATAATATAACTTACTCTTAATTTTGGTAGAAGAAGTTTAATGTCTTAGTTGTGTTTCACTATTAGACTAAGAGCCGACAGCAGGTTTTGGGTGTGAATGCAGTATATGTGTCGAAAGCTTCATTCAAATTTATTAAAAAAAATGAAGCCTTGCAGTTCACAACTGGGGCCTTTGAGATTAAACAGTGCATCAAAAAAATATATTAATGCAAACTAAGTCTTGAGCTTTATTTGTCCATCAAAATAATTAATGATTTTGCTTTCTAAATGTCTCAAAATCAATCATTAAATATTTCAATGATAACTATTACTGCCACTTTACCTAATGAATACACAAAAACAAAACTTTTTCAAAACGTTGAATTTTAGAACAAAAAAAGAGAAAAATAATATTTCTTTACATAAACCGATGCACTTCTATTATTTTGACCGGAAGGACAAACGGTTGTTTACTTATCACATTAGGAATGTTTACTTAATGTAAAGTGCTTTTTTTTTTTTGATAAAACAATTTTGAGTATTTTATACCTAAAAGTAAGCATCTTTGATGAGATAAGGATATAACATTATCTACCCAGTTCAATTTAAGTAGAGCATACTTAGTGAATTTCCTTTGAGCAGCCTCTATCCTATTAATGCTTACTGCATATATTCCAACGAAGTCCTCACCAATGAATAATCTTCAGAGTATGTGGATCCGTAAATTCCTTCGAGTTTCTCATTAGAAAACCGAGTAGTGTTCTTTAAACGTCGATAGTATATCGATAGTGAATGACTATCGAAAACAAAGATGATTTTTATGAATATCGCATGTGTCATAATATACATATTTAAGTTCTTATTTTCCCCTTTTATTTATTATTCCTTCCATTCACTTGAAAAACGGTGAACACTTAATGCACATTCTATGAAATAAGGGCATAAGTATGAGCAACCCCAAAATAACAAGGCTTAAGGAAATGGTAGACAAGTTCCTCTGCATACCGGCAACGTCAGTTCCCTCAGAGACAATATTTTTGAAAGCTGGTCAAATATTGATTGTACGCCTAAACAGACTGAAGCCCAAAGGATTAAAATTTGCTAATAAAAATTATCGATTCATAGATTTAAACAACTATGTTTTTAATTTTTTTTATGAAAATTATACAATCGCGTATTTTTTAAAAAATAATCGTGGACTTTCGCAAGGGCCAACTATCGAAATCATAGTGGTTATCATATACATTATGGTGGTCCTTAAATTGGACGTAGTCTTTGATAGCCCTCAATCGATTCAAAACATTGAAAAACAATTTCCCTATTTTGTTCAGATTTTTATTTCACCCCCCTGGTCTCCCTATTTTCACTTTGAGGTACTAATTATGGGTAAAGGATTATTCTTATAAAACGTGAAAATAAATTAAAATGTATATATTAGATTCAGACGAGAAAAAAATTGTATCGGAGGGTAGGTCTATTTCCCCACGTTCAGGAGGTAAGGGTAATTTTGTAGAAATTTGACCAAAAACAGAAAAAAAATATTTTAAAATAACGGAAATACTTACAACTTACTTCCATTCTATAATATGCTTCCTGAATAAAGTTTTTATTTAAAACAATGTTTGAAAAAATAATTTTAATCTTAAAAAATTATGATTTTTGTTTTCTAATTTTAAAGTTTGAAAATAATTTTTTGAAAAACTATTTAAAATAAAAACTTTATGGAATCGTGGCTTAAAAAAACCTGAAGCGTGGCTTTGTAAGTGTTCTCGTTTTTTTTTTAATAATTTGTTTCTGCTTTGATTCATATTTTGAAAAAATTACGCCACCCGCCTAAACGGGGTAAAATAGACCCCCCCTCCAATACTATTTTTTTCTCGTCTAAATCTAATCTATACCCTCAGATTGCTTTTTCGCGTTTTATAAGAATCACCCTTACCCCATAGTTAGTTCCTTAAGCTAGGTTTAACATCCATGCGAAATGTATTTTTCATATAAAAAAATCGTTATTTCCTAGGCGTGAAAAACTGTCAAAAACTTAATGCAATTATTTTGGCGGCAAGGAGAAACAAATTTATCTCGAAACAAATGCAACTTAATAGGCGGTTCCAAACCAAATTTTATGACGAAAACAATTTTTTTGAAAAACGTTTGGTACATGAATTACTGATGGTTCACTTCAAAATTAATTTCACTTCGCTTTGAAGTATAAACTAGGCTTTAAAGTGGAAATGGGGATGAAATAAAAATCTGAAAAAATTAGGAAACGATTTGTTTTCTATGTAGGACCATTTGATGCCTATCCATCTCAGAAATTAAAAAAAAAAACAAATATAAGGACCACCCTAATGTACATGTACAGTGACGGCCAAAACTAAAGCACGAACAAAAAATTATGAAAAACCTATGATAACTGGACGGTTTATTTTTATATATATATTTATTATATTTAATAACCGACAAAATAACTCAGAATTTATTAAAAATAGATGGACAAAATAAAAGCACATTTTTGAAAGCTTAAATAAAAAACTAAAAAAAATATGTCGTTTTGCTAATATTTAGAGACGAAACTATTTTCAATTAATTCACCTCAACGACAAGGCCTGGAGTCAATTATGTTGTCAATTTTATGTATGGTCATTATATTCCAGGCAATTTGAGCTTGTTTAAGAAGAGAGTGTACATAATTGCATTTCGTGCCATTAATTCTCTGATCTAAAATTTTTCAGAGATTCTTTATGGATTTGAGATCAGGGGGTTATACTGGCTATTCAAAGTAATGTGATTTTCGTTTTGCCAATTCCTTGCAAGTTTAGCGGTATTTTTAGGATCGTTATTATGATGGACGATTCATCGAAACGGTTTAATAACGTCCGCAAAAGGAAGCATGCCATTTTGTGGATTCTCCCAATACATAAAACAATTCATTATACTATTTATCTTGTGAATTGATCTGAGCCCTTGACTGAAAAACATCCCCAGACAGTAATTTTGCCTCCCCCATTTGCTCTACTATGCTCCTTTTTTATACTAGGATAAAGATGTTCGCTTCTGAGCAGTCTCTATTGTTCAAAAGCGGTCGAATCCCTTCAAATTAAATATGGACTGATCAGAGAAGAGAACTGTTTGCTATTTTGCCACAGTGTAGTTAAAGTACGCCTTTTTTTGGTTGGTAATATAGCAAGGCACTATCAACCGTCCTTCGGTAGATATTCCTACCTGATTTTTCTAAGCCTAGTTTAGTTGGTATACTCTTTGACTGTTTTTTGTATCTCTGATGATTATTTTATCATCACGGCTGATGTTTTTTTTAGAAGGTGTCTCCACTATGGACCGTTACGACATATCCCTAAGCACAAAATCGAGCTTTTATTTGCGAAATCACCGTTCGACTCATACCTTATTAATGTTATTAATTCACCGTTATTGCAAACAGACACTACTTTTTCTTAAAATCCTTTGAAATATTTACTTTGATCCGTTTTATCGCTTTTTATATCAATTATTAATGTTTACCTGAAACGGGCCCAATAGCATACCATTTCTTATTTTTTTTTGTATTATTTAAGATGATGTTTGAGAAGAAAAAAATATTTTAATTTGAAGTTGGCAAAAAATTAACTTAATAAGTTATATGTGCTTTAGTTTTGTCCACAATAAGTTCTGAGTTATTTTGTCGATTATTAAATATTGTATGATTTATGATAAAATTAATAATTGTTTATTAAATATCAAACATATATAAACATATTCTGAATAGTAAAAAATCAAATCCATCAAATTATCATAGGTTATAAATTTTTTTTTCTGATTTTCTAAAGAGAAACACGTTCGTGCTTTAGTTATGTCCGACACTTTATATGCTAATTTCGCGTTGAAAACAACACCTACATTTTTAAAAACCGAAACTTTAACAAGGGTAGTATCATTTATCTTATATTCAAAGAGAATAGGGTTGTGAGATATAGTGTAAGACATTTGCTTCCACTTCGAGATGTTTAGATTAAAAAAGTTATCTTCACACCACTGGAAAATATGATTTAGGTCAACTTGAAGAATATTACAATCAAGTAGTGAACAACTGATACGTTTAAATATCTAAAATTCATCTGCAAAAAGTAAATTTTCAGAAAATTTCACAGTGGGGAAGGTCATTAATGAAGAGCACAAATAAAAGTGGTCCTAGATGGTTTTCTTGCGGAACCCCCGATAAATTGCAAATTATTTTTGAAGTTTTAGATCTAATTTTCAGAAACTGTGTACGGTCTGTCAATTATTGATCTAACCATTTCAATAACCAAGAGTGAAAAGCAAGGTTTTCCATTTTTTTCACTAAAACATCATGATGCATCCTATCAAATGCATTTGAAAAGTCTGTGTGTATGACATCAACCTGTTTACCACGTTCAATACCTTTTGTACAAAAATTTGAAAAAATGGTAGTCGATCTCTGACTCACAAGCCCATGTAAATTATCTGAAACCCCTTGCTTGATATTTTCATATAAATACTAGCTGGCCCGTCCCGGCTTCGCTCGGGTATAGACAAAAATTTCTTTAAAAAAAAATAACACAATTAAATAAACAAATTGAACAGAATAAATTATCAGCCTTATTTTGAGTTCCGCCTGGAAAATATTTCATACGAAAAAAATTGTGTTCCCCTGTTATTTCAAAAACTGTTATGAGTTCGCCCGAAGTTCTCTTTCCTTAAAGCTAGCCATACACGACAGAAAACATTTAGCCTGCACCCATCCTCTTAGTAAACCTTTGTAAACATAAAAAAAAAATAAAAAAACGACACCATTTTCTTGTCTTAACCCCTTTTCACTCTACAAACTCAAACTTTATACAAAATTGTATGCCTAAGACGATTCTCCTAAAATAACCTTTCAAACAGTAAAAGAATTTTTGAAATCGGATATGTAGTTTTTGAGATTAGCCATCACAAACAAACAAACAAATAAAGCAAGATAAGAGCTAAATTAATATAGACGGATAGATAATGCCGTTTAATGAAGAAAGGACTTTAAAAAAAAACCAAGCAGATTTTTCACTATTCTGACAGAAAACATTTAGCCTGCACCCATCCTCTTAGTAAACCTTTGTAAACATAAAAAAAATAAAAAAACGACACCATTTTCTTGTCTTAACCCCTTTTCACTCTACAAACTCAAACTTTATACAAAATTGTATGCCTAAGACAATTCTCCTAAAATAACCTTTCAAACAGTAAAAGAATTTTTGAAATCGGATATGTAGTTTTTGAGATTAGCCATCACAAACAAACAAACAAATAAAGCAAGATAAGAGCTAAATTAATATAGACGGATAGATAATGCCGTTTAATGAAGAAAGGACTTTCAAAAAAAACCAAGCAGATTTTTCACTATTCTGCGAACTTCCTTCACTTTCTTTGCCGTCAGCTATATGTTCCCGAGTTTATAAACTATCCTCACTCTTCATTCACACTCCAAAGCAGAAAAAAAAATATCATACAGGCTTAAATTTAATGCAATCATTGTTCTACTATTTTTATGGGCATCTTCACTGTTACTCGATAAACCAATAATAAAAAAAATATATGTAGCTGATGATGTTTTTATTTTACCAATATCCAGGTTTCTATCTTTACATATTTCCCTGCACTTCTCCAACTCTTCTTTTTGAAATAATTGCTGGGCCATTCTGATGAACTGAATACTGAATTTAATAATAAAAAAACTATTTAATCGACCCGAGTTAATGTCACAGATAATAAACTTATTCCAACTTAATTAAATCAGTTTAAATAAAATTGACAAATTAACAAATTATAATTACAGGAAGAAAACCTGTTGGTTTAGTAATGCTTGATAAAAAAGAACGACGTTACCGCTTTACCGAAACCTTTGTAGGCATCAACAGAAGATCCTACCAAAATATTTGTTAGAAATTTGACAAACACAAAATACACTAAAAATGCATTTATGGCAAACTGCTTTACAAAATTTTAACCAAACTGCACAGAAACCTTAATAGACATTCTTAAAAGAACCTACGAAAATATTTGTTAGTAGTTTGACAAAATGCACTAAGAATGCATTTTGCGGTTTTCCCTTTACCGAATTTTGACCAAACTTCACAAAAAGACCATCCTGAACATGAAAGATAACTTTATAAAAAAAAATTGAAAAATTCGGCCCAGCCATTCTCGAGTTTATCGAGTCCGAACATAAGGCAACTTCTTTTTATATAATAGAAGAATATGAGGTTTTCCAAGCATCTAAAGCTACAAGCAGTTGCGTATGATATGCGAGGCCCACGTCGCAAATGCATTTGTGACATTTTGGCAAATCTAGTGAACACTCACAAAAATAATTTGTGACAATTTTCGAGTATTTGCGACCGTCACAACCATTTGCGAAAACACGAAAATGGAACGCTGCAAATACGGACATTTGCGATGAATTTTGTTGTTGTACTTGAAGTAATTGGCTGTGGTTTTAATTATGTAGATACCTTCATAATTTTTTTTATTATTTGTTTTAATTTAAATTTGTTCTTTTGTTCGTTTTTTTATGAAAATAAGCTTCACGCAGTTAAAAAAAAAAAACTAAACTGACCTACAGCCCATAAAACAGCACCAAAATATACATATAAGATACATACCCATGTTTGTTTGTATGTACATATGTTTACCTACATAATATTTTGAGACTATAGCTATGACAAAACTCAGTAAATAAACAAATCTGTCAAATCAGGCTCGGAAATCTGAAAATGAGTAAAAATATGATATCTGAAAATGTAGCCGCAAATCGTGTGAACACTTCGCAAATATGGTGCAAAATTTGCGAACTTATTTGCGAGCACCTTGATCGCAAATGTATTTGAAAACTTTGGGACAACCTTCGCAAATCGTCTGAGCACGTGAATTGCAGGTTTACGAGCACTGTCAAATGTAAGGCATTTGCGGTTATTCCTGGCGGCCTTCATATATATATGCATATTTTGAAAAGTTCACAACTTGAGATTTAAGAGCAAGTAGGTAGGTACGTGCGACGCAGTCGTGCACTTTATTTTTATGGCATTAATGCCTTCTCAGGTATAGTTTGCGACTACCTATTTACCTGTATTTTGTGTCATAAGTTTATTAAGGGTTTATAGAAAAAGTATTTGGTAGTTTATTTTATTTCAATAATTGATTGGCTATTAAACAAAAAACATACATACATACCTCTATTTTAACAACATCAAAAAAGATATCGCCCAGCGTTCGGTTTGCTATGTTTTCGGCTGCATCGAATAGAAATTTGTAGTGTCCACATTTTTCAAAACAAGCTCGACAAACGTCATTAATATTTATATTTTCAAACAATTTATCTGAATCCATTTGTTTGCAGTAAAAAATATAAAAAAACGTTATTAAAAAAAATATTATTAAGGGCTCGCCGCTTTGTTTTTTTCTTGAAACTTAAAAATTGTTGACAAGACCTGTTCGCGTACTGAACAAACTTTCAGGAAATAATACGGCCGTGACATGAGCAAGTTCAAGCATGCAGTTGCCAGCCACAACTCACTAATCGTTAAGTTCACAATTAGGGATTCAATGGATCAACTTTGTTGATAACATTGCTTGATGAAATCGGAACAAGTTTTGAAAATATTTTGAAAACCATGCAATACAGGTTGCCAACTTGTTTTTTGCGTCTAAAGGTTCTCCCAAAACAACGCGAATCCGGAGGATTCGCGGCCAATAATTCACAATAGTACAAATAATGACAAATACACAACAACAAACATTCGTCGTCGCTGCGGATTAGCGTTGGTTTGGGAGAGCCTTTAAACCAGGCGTTGGGAGAGCCTTTAGGAAATATTTGCATCTATATTCTTTTTCACCAGATAACTGCTCCAGCGGGAAAAAATTTTTTTTACTTTTATAATTTTGCAAAAAGTGGGCACAATGTAATTAAGGCTTAAAATCTCTTCCAAACCAACGTGAATGCGGAGCGACGACAAATTTTTGTTGTTGTTTAGCGTTGTGTATTTGTCATATTTTGTACTATTGTGAATGATTCGCTGCGAATCGCTCCGCATTCCTTTAAAGCCTTTAAAGGCTCTCCCAAACCAATGCGAATTCGCGGCGACGGCGAATTTTTGTTGTTGTTTAGCGTTGTGTATTTGTCATATTTTTTTCTATTGTGAATGATTCGTTGCGAATCGCTCCGCATTCGCGTTGGTTTGGAAGAACCTTAAGGCTCTCCCAAACCAACGCGAATCCGCAGCGACGACGAATTTTTGTTGTTGTTTAGCGTTGTGTATTTGTCATATTTTTTTCTATTGTGAATGATTCGCTGCGAATCGCTCCGCATTCGCGTTGGTTTGGGGGAGACTTTAAAAGATCACGCCGAATAGTCCCAGATAAATACTTACTATTGTGAATATTTAATAATTTGCCCATGTAGCACTTTGCTAAGAATATTAAAAAAAAAAAAACAAAATGTCAAAAATCGCCCGTCAAGCAGACAAATTGCATGCACGTTTTTCACACGAATCTCTGCTGCTGGTCATTTAAGTTCTTATTTGAAAATTTCATCATCCTCAATATAATTTCACTGTGACATCAATTAAAAGCAATAACCAAAAATATCATGTCCTGGATTTTGGGAAGAAATCATCCACAAGCACCATCTCAGGAAGCTGCCGGGGATCCAAATGTAGGAACCGCAGGCCAGGCTACTGGTGACCCTGGCTTAACCAAGGCCGAAAAGAAAGCCATGGAGGCCTATCGATTTGATTCTTCTGCTCTGGAGCGAGCCGCCGAAGCTGCTAAGACCTTGGAAAAGTCCAGTGAGTTCTATATACCAATACTCGATTATGCAATCAGCGAGATCAAATGATTGAACTATTTATTTTTCTATTAAAGAACATGCCAGGGAAGCTCTGGATCTATCCAAAATGCAAGAAAGTACTCGACAGCAGGAATACATAGCTAAAGTGAAAGAGTATGAAGCGCACATTGAGCAGGCAAAGTCCGAACAGAAGCGCATTGATCATGAGGAGCGCAGAAAAACTTTGATTGTAAGTACAATAAAATAAGTTTAGTATTGGCTTTATAATGAAACAAAAAAATCCATTAGGAAGAAACAAAGCAGCAACAACAACGAGCTCAATATCAAGATCAGCTAGCAAGAAGACGCTACGAGGATCAATTGGCACAGCAACAGCGAGTTCAAGAGGAAAACCTTAAAAAGTAACCTTAAATTTAATAAGTTGCCTCAAAAGAATTTTTTCAATAATTAACAAATAATTTTAGACAAGAAGAAAGCGTAGCTCGTCAAGAAGCTATGCGTCGCCAAACTATCGAGCACGAGATTGAAATGAAAGAAAAAAACCGTCTTAAGTTGCTGGAACACGAGATGAGAACCAAAGCCAAGGTTGACAGAGAGAATCGTGATATTAATTTGGAACAGATTCGTCTTAAGGCTCAGGAACATCGAGTCACCGTTCTCGAGGGAATCAAGTAAGTTTTTCTAGATGATTTATATGCTTTTTTTAACACCGAATCAAAAACTTGAATTTGAGCAGCAAAATAACGAAATAATTGTTAACAACCATTCCATGCAAAAAATCAAAATGATCATTCCAATATGTCTTCGGAGCTGCCATGTCAGTCAAGCTTCCCTTAAAGGACCCCAACAAATTCTTGCATGTAGTTTCTGGAGATGAATTTAAGCTCTCTCAAACTCCACCTCTTTTTATTCCGATTCATTGGACTTCTTGCATCTGTCAGTTTTGTTGGAAAATAATACCTTACTATTTGTTGAATTGTACTTCTGTCTTGCTCCAGTGATAAAAGCACCGATGCCTCGGGTTGACTCGGATTAGGGGATGACCCGTTTATCCTGGGACCCATCTTAAGGTTACTGTTTTCGTTTCATTTAGTATTCTTAACTCATTTAGACTTTGGTGTTTGAGGACATGGCACTTCCCTATGGAATACGCTGCAAAAATGTTGAAGCTTTATAGGTTTGTTTATAAGTGGGTTTTCTGAACAGATGCCTCGCCTGACCATCTCAGCGGTCTTGGACCGTCAGTAAAGATCAAACATGATATGCTCTTATGTCCCTGTTTTCATTCCAGAGTTTCCTAGTGGGGATATCAGTTATAACTAGTGCGCGGAGAAACATAGTCTGCTTGATTGTCTATGTCTATAAAATTTATTAAAGTCCTAAATATTTGTTGGTGTTTAGAATGAAAAAAGTGCTAGAAATGGGTAAGCGATCGAAGTATAATCGAAATATTAACATCTTTCGGGTATCTCCTATCATTATTTTATCACCACTTTAATAATAAAAAACATGTTTCTAGTAATACCCAACTGTATTCTTCACTTAGAAAAATTCTATCACCCGTTTTCGCGTGAGCCGCACAGCAGAAATGTGTAATGTCTTATATCTCTCCATATTGCCCTCCAATTTTAGAATTCATAACTCTTTAAAGCGAATATGCATCGGTATCTCCTGCTCTAAGCCATTCTATACCCATTAAATTTTAGGAATTTTTAAGGTCAAATAACATAACATTTAATAACAGACAAATTACACAGAATACAGATAGGCGAGATACAAAATAGCCTAATTAAATTATATTTACTTAGATTTTGTATAACTCTTTTTTTTTATTTCTATTTAAAGTGAAATAAAATGCGACCAATAAAATGAAGTTATATCTATAAAATCCACTTACACTGTTTTTTTTTTCACAGAACTGCTGGTACAGTTATTGGTGCTGGTTTCGAAGCAATGCTTACCGATTGGGATAAAGTATTGACAGCTGCTGGCGGTCTATCTCTAGTTGCTCTTGGTGTTTATTCAGCTAAAGGAGGAACAGGTGTAATTTCTCGATACATTGAAGCTCGAATTGGAAAACCAAATTTGGTCGGTGAAACATCTCGATTTGCTCTGACAGACGCCTTAAAAAATCCACTGCAATACCTCAAACGATTGAAATCTAAACCAGCAGACGCTCTTCAAGTAAGTGATAGCTAAAAATTCTAGAACATTTTCTTTGTATAATATTTATTTTTATTTTTTAGGGTGTTGTTTTGAATCCTGCATTGGAAGAACGACTAAGAGACATAGCCATTGCCACGAAAAACACACGCCAAAATCGTGGACTATATCGCAATATCCTAATGCATGGACCCCCGGGAACTGGTAAAACAATGTTTGCCAAGAAATTGGCACAGCATTCTGGAATGGATTATGCTATTATGACTGGTGGTGATGTTGCACCAATGGCAAAAGAAGGAGTGACAGCAATTCATAAAGTATTCGATTGGGCTAATACTAGTCGACGTGGTTTGTTATTGTTTGTTGATGAAGCCGATGCTTTCCTACGAAAACGGTCTTCCGAAAAAATCTCTGAAGATCTGAGAGCTGCTCTTAATGCATTTTTGTATAGAACTTCTGAACAGAACCCAAAGTTTATGCTTGTTTTGGCAAGTAACACTCCCGAACAATTTGATTATGCTATAAACGATCGATTAGATGAGATGGTTGAATTCAATCTGCCTGGATTGGAAGAGCGGGAGAGATTACTTCGATTATACTTTGATAAGTTCGTACTAGAACCAGCTTCTCAAGGAGCAAAGTAAGTATAAAATTTAAATTTGTATTTGGGCGAAGGATGCCCTCGGATTGTAAACGTATACTTTTGTGATATTTGATCTTATTCAAAGATATAACATACTCTAAATTTATTTTTTGGATATTCGTGATAATTTTAAAAAATATGCTTCTGACGACATGCAAGTGTCTGAAGATATTTTTTTTATAATTTCAATTTGGTATTTATTAAATCCTCTTTGGTACATTTTTTAAGGTTAGCTCGAGGGTAACAGTGACAAATTTCTAACCAAATAACCAGTGTCTCTTCTTTACACTATTTTTCTTAGGTCACTTGAAGGGAATTCTTACATTACAGAATGTTTTTTAAAACCGTAGGCCAAATTGGTTTCTTGATTTGTTTTATCACTGAAACTCCTTTCTGTTTCATCTCAGCCAAAGATATCTGGGATGTGCTACCAGAGTCAGTAACAAACTTGTTGAAAAAGAACATTTCAAGAGTCAACTTTTCGACAGTCTCTGATAAAACCCACTATAAAAACAAAACTATTTAACAGATATAAATACAAATTTCGGAAAATGTATTAGAAATTTTCAGAAACTTGTAGACCCGCCCTCGTAGTATCCTTATCCTAATTTATTTTTTAGTCCGGCTTATAACACAATCTAATCACGGACAAGTTCTTTCGAGTTTTATTCCGTATTACTCTTAATTAATGTTTAGTTTACAGTTTACTAAATTGGTCTTTCCCTTTGAATCTAACAATAAAGAACAAATTGAAATTGATTTGATCATATTTCCATCAATGTCGAATCTGCAAAAAAACTAAAAATCGTGTATACAGGGATCTTGTCTTTCAGTGTGAGTCTGGCCGGTTTTCAAACCGTTTCGAAAAGTTTCCCTATTCTTTCTCGTTGGAAAATTACTGTCATGTAAAAACTATTAAAGCTAAGAGCAAAAGGTCTAAAATTTAGTTTTGAGTACTATTTTTTTTTTTTTTTAACTCCAAATTATTAACAATAAAACTTTTATTTAAGGCGTTTCAAGCTTGAACAATTTGATTATGGTGCTGCATGCTCCAAGATGGCTAAACTTTGCGAAGGAATGTCTGGTCGTGAGATTTCCAAACTAGGAGTGTCATGGCAAGCAGCTGTCTATGCATCTGAAAATGGTGTTTTGACAGAAAAAATGGTTATGGATCGTTGTTTGGCTGCAGTTGAACAACACAAACAGAAGGTACAGTTACATCAAACAAACAACTTGTTATATTACCTTTGGTTACATTTTATTTATTTTTAAGGGATATTATATTTTTTTATATTCAAAAATATCTCTTTCCAGATGGCATGGCTATCAGAACAAGAGAAGGGTGACCACAAATCCATCACCGGGGGCAAAGGATTACAATGATTATCATAACAACTCATTCATTAATTTTTTTATGACTTAAGACACCTCAGTTCGTAGAAAAACTCTTATTTTTTGTAACCTTAATGCATTCATTCAGTTTGTATTTAAAGTAAACTATCACAACGGTTTATATTTGAAAGTGAAATTAAACAATAAAATTGTTTAATCTATTTCACATACAAACCATTGCGATAGAAGGTCTTCCGCCAACGACATATAAGATTCTATTACAAAAATCATTAGTGTAGATGGTAGTTTTATAATTTCTTCTATGTTGAAACGAATCCATCTGTAATGGTGATGTAAATACCGAATACCGATTTATAACTTTTGAGACTGAAAACCATTTTTAATTTGTCGGGAATCGGTTTTGAGAGTTGTGTAAGCAATCAAACAGGGGCTTAAGAATTTATTTTTTATTGACTTATTATTCTTGAGCTGTGTTAATGGAAACCATACAAAGAATGGTTCAATATTGTTGGCGCATTCCTATATAATTTTTTTCTTTTGGCATATTCCTTGGGAAATTTATATTAAACTTCCACTGCCATTTAAAATTTGTGTTTGTTAATGATTTTATAAAATAGAATAATATTGTTCATTGTTAATGAACAACGTGCAAAATAATACATAATTTGTAATTAAGGAGAATTATAACGTTGTTACAAACTATTTACCGACTTTTTTGTTTAACTAAAAAAACAGAGGATCAATTGCATTGAATCAAATCTCTGAAGTCACTCGTGGAGAATAAGAGCATAGTTACTTTCAATTCTTATTTCTGTGTGTGTGTTGTTAGTCAGCAGGAATGAAGAGGACCTCAATCTTTTGCTGAGTCCAAACGGCATGACAAGTGAACACTCGGTTGATTTTCTGTGATGAGATACAGCACCTCTAAAAAAAATATTTTTGTTTTTAGGTTATCCACTTCCTTTTCATCCAATTCCTCCTTTGAGGAGATAACATATTTATCTAAATCTACAAAACGAGGTGTTATTAATTATTTATTTTAAAATCGTTTCTGCACGACATCTTGATATCAGGCAACGAAAATAACGACGGATTGGCCACGCTTTGAAGAAACCAAACGACAACATAGCGAAACAGTACTTCTTGTGGAATCCTCATGATGTAGGGCGAGTTGGAAGACCAAGAAACACTTGGAGGTCAACTGTACTTAACGAAGCTCAGTCCATTAATATTACAACGCGTGCACAGTTAAAACACCATGCAGCGAACCAGAATAGTTCAAAGGAATCTGTTGCTGCCAGTAATTGAAAAATGAAATGAAAGCAATTTCACGGAACCAATCCGATCATCAGTCTTTTTAGTGGTATTTTTTATTTCTCGGAAAGGCAATCCATAAAGAATTACATGTGGCCTTATTCTGGGACTCGAAGAGAATTTTTAAGGTGTCAATTTTAAGCTTGGTATTATAGGGTAAGTTTTGGATTCGTTTAAAAAAAATCGAGATAATAACAAGCAACAAAGTGGGTGGCGAAATTCTGCTTACTTGTCTGTTTGTATCTGGTCTGGACCTACAAGCTAAGCCAGTAATGCGATCTTGTTCAAATTTCAAACATGACTTTTTGAAGATTCTCCAAAGGGGAAATTAATTTTTTTTAGCTCCAAAAGTAACGATACTTGCCATACAATCGTTAAGGAAAAGGTTATTTATGGCTCCAACGATTTTGATAAAAAAATCAGTGTTTTATTGTAGGTATAGTATATTGTTTGGTAAAAATAACTACCAATTATTTTACGGTTTTAAGATTTACGCAATTAAAATATTGAAATTGGGCTGTTTTACAAGTTTTGCATAATGGGAAAAATTAATCCTTGAATTTAAAAATCGGAGCGCAATATTATTAATACAAGCATTGGACTATCACCCAATAGAAAAGTGTGTTGTTCCAGATGAAATGAAAACTAACCAGATCGCGACTGATCCAAAAAAGCACATTTTGTTATTGGGTAAAAAAACACAAACTCCATATTAGAAAAGCACTATCGAAGAGTCCATCGAAGTGGAAAAACTTAAAAAAATTACGATACCTCGAACGGATTAAGTAATAGGTTTTTTGCGGGGCTCGAAGTTTCCAATTATGATGGAATAGCTAGCCTAGCTGATTGTTGTCCTTTTTTTAAGGAGAACTATAATATTTGATATCATGTCAAAATGTTATTTTCATTATGCGTTTTTTTTTAGCAAAAACCTGAAATGCATTATTTGTACTAGTAAGGCCCAGTGGTCACAATTAAAACTATCTCTATTAATGTCTTAAAGGCAACATATAAAAAAGTGTGTGTGTGCAATTCACACACGGCAGAAGTGAAACATCAGAAGAATTTAGTGGTGGCCGTTATTGTATAAAAAGAAAATCATTTAAATCGTTCTTAAACTCGTTTAATACTTAGAGTTCAAAAATAAGTAGTCTATTTGATTGCATGAAAAGGAATAAATATATGAAAAAAAAAACAAATTTAAAATCGTCGGAGCGGTTTTCTTAAAAACTAATTTTTTACATCAATAAATTTGGTAACATTTAAAAAAAATTAGTTTTAATCGAAATCGTTAGAGATATCTCATAGAAATAATCTGCACCAAAATTGAAAAAAATCCATTCATTCGTTTAGGTTCTAGCTTGCTGCACGCACAAAAAAACAGGCCGACGAGACAAACGATATGCTGAAAATCATTTTTTCTGCCTTTCTCCATCACCGTTTTGTTAGATTTGATAAAAACTGTAACTTTCAATCAGCCAATTATGGGATTCGCTCGAAGTTCTCTTATCCTAAAATATACAAAAAAATTGCTCGAAGGGTACCAGTACCCGTTGTTTCTCTGGTTTCTCGAACATTTAACATATTCCGAGTGAAAATCATATATTCGAAAAGTGAAATATCAATTTTAAGGCTTAATATAAGTTTTGTTTATGTTATTTTATATTTAAATCTTGTAGCCACTATGCAAGATAAAATAAATTATGAGTTTTCAGACAGAAATGAGGGGTTATTTATTAATTTTAAAAAGCCAACAATCTGGAAAATTGGTAAATAGAACATACAATCGTACAATACTTGAAAATTATGATTTAATTATTATTATTATTTATAAATCTAATCAGCAACGGTGACTTTATTAAAAAGTTCCAACGTTAATGTGCTTAGGAATGCGGGTAGCGATTTATGAGCAGCCAATTGAGATTGCATCATTTCTTTTAGCGAAACTGAATATGGAGTTTCCAACATATCAAGTATACCCGAATCATTAAGTCTGAAGTTTAGATAATCATCTGGTGTTTCAGCGTACATGCTTGAAATCTTGTAGTTGTTATTGTTCATAATTCTATCGATTTTATAGCCAAACAACATATAGCATACTTCACGAAATTCCAAATTCAATGAACGATAATAATCTTTCATTTTCTTATTCTTATTGTTCAGTGATTCATTTTCTGCACGGAGTGTGTTTAGTTCTTTAATGTTGACGGTCATATTAGACGTTTCATTTAAGCGACCAGTTATATCCTCCTTATCATCTTCCAGTTTTTGGTTACGACGTTTGAGACGTTCAATTTCAGCTTGGAGTTTTTCCAAACGGTTATTAGCATTTTCGTATGCTTCTGATGCTGGATTGTTTGATAAGTGCACGACCTAAAAAAAAATCATTATTACAATATGCTTATGTTCCAAAAATGAATATGTAATTCTATACGGTCTAGTTTTACAGCACTGAGTTAACTCTGAGTAAACCCAAGATTAACTTACTAAGTAAGCAGTCAGCTTTGATTTGATTTAACGAGGACAACATCAATAATATATACTATCAACAAACAAACATTACGTCCACCAGATAGGACAAAACCTCAACATTAATAGCGACAACTTCGCAATAACTAAGAATTTCAACTTCTTCCGAGTAAAAATGAGCTCCACGAACAACACCTTTATAGAGACCCATTTTTCGAGAAAGTCGAATGGAGGAAAAGAAAGAACCGCGACCTCTATATGAGTTGAATGAATGAAATATTGAGGGTTGTTCCACTGTGACCTTAATATTTATTGTGCCCCCACCGGATGAGGATGCTCATTCTACAGTTCTTCCTCCAATTTTATTTCCCTAAGAAATTTGAGTATTTGGATGACTTTTAGAGAGGAAAGATCACTCTCTTCTACCTGGTAGTTTCCCAGTTGTTTCTTCCTTTGGTGCATAATTGTATCGAATTTTTCTAGTATTACGGTCGGGTGTTTCCTCATGTGTGCTTTTAAGTTTTATGAGCCGAAACAAAATCTCAAATCTCAGCCTATAAGTTTTCGCAGTTGCCAGAGCGCTTGGTCTGAATCACTGGAGGCAGCGTGATACAAATGGTAGAGAATGGTAGAAGAGCCGACAGCAAATTTTGGGAGTGGATATATCACCAAAATCTGGGTATGAGGGTTAACAAGTGCATGGGATATAAAATACCAAAGCCAGGCTTTCTTTTTCAGCCTCTGGGAGGGTTGGGAGGTGAAAACCCACTTGGTGTTTTATCTTGATGATATCATCAAAAGGAGCTATGATTGCAGCTTTTTAAGCAAACCTTACCGGACTTTTTTTTGAGACTTTACTGGCTGATTTTAATTTTTCTTTCAAATCTCCAAAAAGAGGATGGTTAGTTTTTTGTAGATGGAGAGCATCATTAGTAAAATAAAAAAAGGAAATTCTTCTGGCCTTAAGAACTCTCTAATTTCTCTAGTATTTTCCTCTAAGCAATTATTGAGTACATACTTTCGAACACTTAATGAAAAAGAAAACTCTCAACCATTTGAGTCAAACGGTTATTTCCAAATACCAGGGAATAAAACCAAAAATATTTTTGACTATAAATACCTAAAGTCAATCGTAAAATTTGAACATAAGTACATTTTTTTGTGAGTACCTTATACTTTCCAATATTGAAATCTCCCTTCAGACACCTATGCTCCAATTCCAACTCCAGTTCTTCTTTACGCCTCTTCAATCTATCATTTTCCAGACGTAGATTTTCAATTTCCTTCTTGAAATGTTCATAGCTGTCATTTAATCCGCTATCCAACGACGAAGGCGACATCTCCGGATTCAATTTCTGTGCAAATAGCTCTTTCTCCAAATTACCACACATGTCCTTGTAAGCAATGAGTGTTTTCTCAAGCATATCCAAACGACAACGCAATTGCGACTCAGGATTTGCCACTTCAATGGTATTTGAAATAGTTAGATCTTTTTCGAAGTTCTCAAGCAATTGTTTATAACAATCGCGTTCCTTCGCTACCAACATCAGTTTCTTCTGGACCCTCAGCAGTATGCTTTTGTGGTGCTTTAATGCCGCCTTAAGACTCTCATTGTTCTTTGTGTACGTATCAACTTGCTGTTGCAAATCATGCATTCGTGTCTCAATTGAATTTTTCTCGCATTGGTTGGAACTCTTTTCGGAGACTAAAATGATGTCATTCTGGAGAATTTGTTCGATTCGCGAACGCAGGGCTATCGGACTAACTAAAGTGTTTGGCAGACAATGGTCTTGGGCCAC
Organism: Dasysyrphus albostriatus; assembly: GCA_946251815.1. Classification (NCBI taxonomy): domain Eukaryota; kingdom Metazoa; phylum Arthropoda; class Insecta; order Diptera; family Syrphidae; genus Dasysyrphus; species Dasysyrphus albostriatus. Next base: position 217,383,968 of record OX276335.1, on the reverse strand, counting down.
CTTTACCCATTCTTTGAGCTCTTGTTCGAGGCTTGTTAGTTTTACTTGTAATGCAACGGCTTCATTTTTGGAGTTTTCGTTCCTTTCCAATCGACTCTTGAGATCATGAACTTGTTCTTCTAAGAGAAGTTTGTCACCCAACACTTCGTGGAGGTTTTTATTGTTTGTCTTCAAGCGATCGATCTCCTTATCCAAGTCTGGAATACTAGCTAGGCGAGCTTGAGTGTTCTTAGTTATCTCCTTCCAGTCGGCATAGGTTGATATCTCATATTCCAGCTGCTTCACACGAGATTTCGCTTCGTCACTTGCTTGTTTTTCTTTTTCCAGATTCATCTGAAGCTCATCGTATGCGCTAATTTTCTCCTTATGATCGTCAAGAATACCTTTCACGTTTCCCAGTTCTTCCGACACGAGTTCGAGTTCCATCTCGAGCCTGTCGGAGTGTCTACGATACTCGCTGATCTCATTGGTTAAGTCGTTTTGCATGAGACGTGCATTTTCTTCGATTTTCGCATTGGTTCGCTGCAACTCGTGAATGGTCTCTTCATAGGCCAACTTTTGTTCATTGAGTTCGTTCTTGGCAGCAGTCAGTTCAGACTTGGAACGCTGTTCCCTCTTTCTCATTACAGCCAGGTGCTTCTCCAAATCTAGGTTTTTGTTCGATGTGAAGTCACATTGTTTGGTGAGTTCACGAACTTTGCTATCATACATAGTTTCCATTTCCTGACGAATCTTGTGCTGCCGCTCGATTTCCTGCTTGAACTTGGCAATCCTGGCTTTAGCTTCTATCAAATCAGCGCGTATGCGTCGACTCTCCCATGGACTTGGTGGGAGCGATGCATTAAGGGAAGTATCAGCGCTGGCAATGCGTATGGAACTTCCACTATCATTCATTGTTGGTTTGCCGAAAGAGTTGTTTAAGCTATTGGAGAGTTTTCGCTTTTTGGGCAAAGTTTCAATCAAAGAATCGTTTGTATAATCAAAACTGAGTTTTTTTGGAGCGACATGAGCAACACTATCATTAAATTGGGCCATAATCTTATCGAAGTTTGTCTTTATATCTTCCATTGCTTTGGCTTGGAATGCAGCCGGTGTATTTAGCGTTCGTAATGAGAAAATTTTTCAAAGTCGCGTTGGTTCTTTTTTTAAAAACTTTGGGAGATAATATTCAAAGAACGTTAATTCAAGTACCTATTTAATAATTATTTATATATTCACAAATAAATTATTAAATATTAACTTTGGATTGAAATAACTTTTTAAAAATTTGTTTTACACAAAATTTGCAAATGCACGTAAAATAAGAGTTTTATCCGAGTCCGCTTTGGTTTTTTTGCATATTTGACAGTTCAAATTTTTCTTCTTTAGGTTGGTATTTCTTTAGGTTCCGAACACAATACAATCTTGTTATAACGCTAGGGCTACATCGGCCATATTTGAGATACTGGAATTATCAAAAGCCGCGTTTTATTATTGCTCATAAAGGTAAGACCGCACTCGACGGAACTGAACTTCAGCAGAGCTGCAACTGAACTTCAAAATATGTTTTGTTGAGCTTTATCGCACTAAGTGACAACTGAACTTCACGGCGTGGCACCATGCGGCAAAGGTGATAATCTAACCAACTTTGCCGTGGTCTGAAGTTCCGTTCCGTTCCGTTGCTGCAAGTGCGATATAGCAAGCGTCACGAAACGTTGTGTTTTGGCAGTGCGCTTTGTTTTTTTGTGCCACGGGGGAAGTAGAGCCTACATTTTAGAAACATTTCATGCTGAAAATAAAAAAGCAGAAATTATATCAGTCAGGTGATCAAATAATTATTTTGTTGCTTGGTCGAACGTATAATGGTATTACCATCACAATGGAAGTACTAATGATTTATTTATGAGTGAAGCCAATATGTACTGTAGCGTGGTGCGGCTTACCAAAAAAGTGCCGTAGAGTGCTGCGCTGTTTAGCGCAGTTCGACTGAAGTGCAGTTCCGTCGAGTGCGGTCTTAATCCATATGGTTCACCTCATGAAAATAAAAATATGTGGGTCAGTGCGAAAACAGGGCTTACCTATCTCTTTTTTTCATTCATATAATTTATTTTTCAAACAAAGCCTGTCTCTTTTCTAAGTACTGCAGTGCTCTGCTGACAACTCGTTGACATGATTTTCAAAAAATTTTATCTTAGATCAATGATATTACTTACATAAGCATTCAAATGAGAATTTCATGAAAGTTGAAAATAAAACTCGATGGCACTTAAAAACTATCAGCTCGTTTAGGATGGTTGAAATTCTTCCGAGTTTGAATTTACATCCACTAAGTGGTTCAAAAAGCCATTTTTCATTTTACTAATTATTTCAAAAAAATTTCATCTCAGATCAATGATTTTACTTACAAGCATTAAGATAAGAATTTCATGAAAGTTGAAAATAAAACTCGATTGCATTTAAAAACTATCAGCTCGTTTAGCATGATTGAAACTGTTCCGAGTTTGAATTTACATCCACTAAGTGGAGTTGCCGGCAACTTTGAGCAACTAAAAGTAACAAAAGTAAAAGTTTAAAAAAAAAGACCAAATCTGTTAAACCAACTTCTCAATCCAGGTTTTTCATCACAAATTTCGGTTTGACTCCACTCCTCGTGTGGATCCAGGTATAAAAAGAGTTGAAAAGCGAGCTTTAAGCTCGCTTCAATACCACATGTAAACGTAGTAAATTTTAATATATTTGACCCCTATGACACGACGATTCTTTGCGTCTGGCTCTTTTCAAATTTTCATGAGTGTGAAGGAGAAGAAACATCTGATTTCACCTTCACATTCATTGAATTTTGAAAAGAGTCAGACGCAAAGAATCATCGTGTAATAGGGGTCTTTGGATTGAATATGGCCAATTTCTGTGCGTTTAACGTTACGATTCAGTACTTAATTTTCAGATTTCTGCCGATGAACGCACCCAATAACGTGAGGTAACCGGTCTGACAGATTTTTGACAGTCCCTTAGCCCATGTAACCTTCTAATTATTTAAAAAAAATATTTTTTCAATGGTGGACGAGACAACTAATTTTTCAGCTAAGTTATATATTTCAAACTATTAAAAAATTTAAAAATGTATTCCGGAGGTGATTCGAGTGGTGACGGTGTAAATAGTCGTAATCAATTCAATTGGCAAATGACCTCACAAACCTCATGTAACGTTAACTCGGGCTCAATTGATTGGGCATCTCTGGCTCAGCAATGGATACAAATGAAAGATTCAGGTGCTGGCCTTCCTCAAACACCACCACCTCCTATCATAAGTAGTGCGAATTCAATTAATCCATCAATAAAACAATCAACGGCCAAATTTGACGAACAAGGTGAAGCCGATATGGAAGTGGAAAAGGACGATGAAGTACAGGTCGTGGGATTCGATCACCACAATACACCACCTCCTCCGCCATCAACTCGATGGGTGTCAATTCCTACTCAGCAACCAGATACAGATACATATTGTGAGTACTTAAATTTTTGTTGAATTTATGTGAGTTATTTATTTTGATTCAAAGGTCCACCACAACAAAACTGGTCCTGGCCGGCTCGTGTAGCTCTTCCACCTCCAATTCTCCATGTGCCGATAACTACAGGATCCTTAACTCCGCCTATTCCAAAAGAAATCATCAGTAGCACAACACCACCACTGCAAAAGCCAAATGTTGAGTTGTTACCAATGTTGCCCGGAAAAAGCGTTATCGAACATCTTCCAATGGACGCTGCTAAACGAAAAATTCTACCAGCTTGGATTCGGTAAGTTAACTTAAATTTCTATAACATAAAATAATACTTAAGCGGTTGTCGTCGTATATTTAAGGATTTTTGCTCATAAACTAGATTTGTGTTTGGTGTGAAGAGTGTATTAGTTAAATTGAAAAATAAAAGGCACAACTGGATCGCACGTATGTACTTGCTCTTATGTTCACGTTGCTTGGAATTAAGAACTTTTAAAATATGAAAATAAGTAGAGAAAAAATAATAGCAAACAAAAAAAAAATAAAAAAGCATTTAAATCGTTCTTTTAATTTTATAAACAACATTAAAATAGCTTAGAGCTCAAAAATAAGTATGCCATTTGAGTATATGTATTTAAAATTTTAGTAACATTTTCAAAAAAAGTTTTGGTACCTATGCGAATTTTGAGTATATATTTAAAACACATTTATAAACCTATGTAGTTTCAAAAAAATTCATTAATATATTTTAAAAAAAATATAAAATTTATTTTTTTTTTTTAATTTTGATGAAGAAAAGAGAATCGAAAAAAAAAAAAATGGTATGGCAGGTACCGTTATCGTTGGAGCCGTTTTCGAGATAAAAAAATTTTCTTTTATGGTTTTATGGCAAGTACCATTATTTTTCGAGCTAAAAAATTCAATGTCTCCTCCGGAGATCTACAAAAAAACATTTGGTTGAAAATTTCAAGAAAACCGGTTCATTACTTTAGGCTGTAGGTCGAAGTACTGACTCTCTGCTTATTTGTTCTTTCGGGTGAACCGGGGTTTCTATCAACCAACCAACCATACAATTGGGCATATTGAGGCTCTTTTGCGTGAGGCCTAATCTCGTCGTTCCAGGGGTCATAGATTTTATGAATCAGTAACCATTCCGCTTGACTTCAGTGGATGAAGATGTTCTTGGTGCGCATAGTTTATTGTTAAATACCTCCCTTTCCACTTTTCTTCCGACTTGTGACAAAGTCCAATTGTGGCCGCAACAACTGTTAACGTCACAAAAAAATATCCATCAGTCATTAGGTATGAAATGAAAAATTTACATTTTCTAAACCGCATTAAATTAGTAATAATTAAAAATAAAACTATGAGCATTAAAACATTTTTTTACTAATTTTCTATATATTATTTACAGTGAAGGACTCGAGAAAATGGAACGCGAGAAGTTAAAACAACTTGAACGCGATACAAAAGATAAGGATCCTCTATTCGCAGGTACAGGAGCTGTCGAAGAGAGTGAAATTAATAATTTTAAGACTATGGTAAAAAGTAGCATCACGGAAATGGTAAATATCTTGAAACGAATCCCTTATAACCGTCTATATCTATTTTACCCCCTAAGGATACATTATAATTATTGTACTTCTTAGTTCAATCCTCCTGTTTATCATGTTCGCAATCATAAATTTTTAATTGAGTATTCCTTATTAAATCAATTTGTTAATAAAAAAATCTAGGAAGGTGAAAGTTCAGGTAATGAAGATGCAACCAATAATGCTGAACCACTTGATGATACAGATGCAGAAACGGTACTCGCGCATCCTGCAAATATTTCAACAAACGATCCATCAGAAAACATCTTCAATTCGGGTAAAACGTATGAAGAAAGAATTGCGGACATGGTAGGTCTCTAAAATGCTGTATGCAATTCTCTCCAATGGACAATTATAATTCATTGGTTTTTCCGTTTTATTTCGATTAGATGATTGGTGTGCGAAAGACTTTAACGGAACTTCTTCTAGAAGTGACTAACGAAGAAATAGTTATTTTAGCAAACGAAGCAATTCGAAAAAGAAGAGAAAAAGGTAGATTTTGTTTTCATATATTTGAATTGATATCTCAAAAATTTATTTTTAAATCAAAAAAAAGAAAAAAGAAATTAAAAAATATGAAAGTATATATTGGTAAAAAAAAATCAATTACAAGAAAAGTGAAGAAATAATTTATTGTTCTTTGTTTTGCACATAGGAATGCAGAACCTCTTAATGCTTTTATAATCTCTTGTTTACTTTTTTAATATCAATAACTATTGTGTATATATAAAGCCTCATCGGTCCAAGTTATCCGTAAAAGCGCATTACCTTCTATTACCGGCAAATTGGGTAAGTGTAATATTTTCATTTATTTACTGTCATTTTAATTCTTTAAACATTTTATTAAATAAATATCAATTTAGTAGAATATTAAAGTCCCTTTTTATTAAACTGAAAACAATAACGATATTGTATAAAAATGCACGTAAAACAAAAAATCGGCATTGATTAATTGTTGAGGAAATTCGGGGCACATTGTCTTCTTTCGTTTACTTATTTCCTATGATGCTTGTTAATTAAGATTGGGTTTTCATGGTTCATTAAACTGGGAATTGAAAATTATATTACTTTCAATGGATTTTACTAAAAAGATTATTAAGTGTAACTTGACGTTTTATGTCTTTTTTACTCGGGTGTACATTTCTCCTGATTTTCATCGTTTATGATTTCAGCTGAAGTTCATAACTCATCTTATTGTTGTTTTCATTCGACCTACTAATCGATTTCCTTGCGTCAGCGGATTCAAATGCTTTAGTCGGATGGTGAAGCAACTTTGGTGTATCCAATGGCAGCCCATATAATGATTTCCTGAACCTTTCTCTCGCTAAGTTCTTAATAAGAAATGAAAATTGGTAAAAAACCTTGAGGTGTTTTGGATTTTGTATTTTTGTAAAAGTAAAGCCTTTTTTCACAATCGATAGACAAAGATAGATGGTCGGTGAAGTGGTGATCGGTACACAACCTTTCATACCTTTCGATTTGCACTCAAAATTGAGAATTGTGTTTTTTGAATTAAACATGTCAGTTCTTTTTTGTATAGTAAACCGTGCCGGCCTATTCATACACAAAGACTTAGATTCCAGATATAAAACCTCCCACATATAAGAAAAATTTAACTTTTAAGCTTAGTAAGTAGCTTAATCGCTCGTGAAAAACTGTCAAAAACAATCAAAAACTAAAAGCAATTATTTTAGCGACAAGGAGGAACAAATTTGTCTCCAAACAAATGCAACTCAATGGGTTTTTCCAAACCAAATTTTATGACGAAAACTATTTTTTTTTTTTTTTTTGAAAACGCTTTAATGCATAAGTTATTGGTGTTTAGTCTCAAATTTGATATTTCACTTCACTTTGAAGTATAAACTAGGCTTAATAAATCACAACTCTGCATTAAAAAAAAAATAAATTAAGTGTATAAAATATTCGATTTTTGAATTAATCAAAACGTTTGATCAGCCTATCTGCAGCTTGGAATGCGCGGAAGTTTTCTTGGAACTGAACAAATATTTAAGATTTTTCATAAATTACGTAGAAATACCTGTCAGTAAATTAATACTGACAAACTTAAACAAAAGTTGGTCCATTGTGATACCACATGAATCTGGAACACTTTTTCCTTACTCATTACACCACTTAGAGCTTCTGACGAAGCGTACGAGACTATTTATGTCGATGTTTGCCAGATCACTAGGAGCGTTGTAGAAGCAGTCTTCTAAGTAAAGCCTACGTCTGTTGTAAAGTACTGGGCATGTACAGAGAAGGTGATGAATCGTTTCTTTCTCCTCCTCGTCCATACAGCTTCTACAAAAATCATTTGTAAGAATGCCAAGCCGTGTTCCGTGCCTGCCTGCAGTTCAAGAGTTTATAGAGACAGAGTCCAGAGACTTAATAGCGACTTGACTATCAGAGAAGATAGATAGCATAGGGTATCTGACGTTGATATCACGTTTTCTTTGAGCCAAGATAATACTTCTTTCATCGCTAGAAGTTCCACCTGGAAAACGCTACAGTGATTAGGAAGATAGAATGAGACTTAAATTTAGTCTATCAGAGTACATACCTCCACCAACCCCATCTTTGTTCTTCGATCTGTCGGTGTAGAAGTGAATCAATTGATCTTTAAATAATCCCACATCCTCCCAGGTGGATCTGGAAGGTAAGTGTTACTTAGAAGTGATCCGAATGAATTCAAAATAGCGGAGTGGCCAATATCATTATTGATCCACTGTGAAGAGGCTTTGAGGAAAATGGCTGTGCTCGCGGCCATTTATTTGCTTAAAATATCCAGAAGTGTCTAAAGGAGTAGAGTGTCTAATGCAGCAGACGGAGTCGAGCGAAATGCTCCACTTAGTTAGTTTTCCACTTTGCTTAGTTTATCGCGATGTATTGCTTTGTCCAAGGCAGTCCACCATACTGCCACGCCGTAAGTTAGAATCGCCCTGATTACCGAAATGTATAGCCAATGAATAATTCGTAGTTGGAGGCCCCACTTGCTACCTACTCCTTTTTTGCAAGAGAAAAGAGCCACGGTGGCTTTATTGACTCTTTCTTGTATGTTAGGTTTTCAGCTTAACTTCTTATCTAAAATGAGACCTATGTATTTAGCTTCGTCTGAGAATGTTAGTGGAACACCATTAATAAAAGGGGGGTCTATTTCCGGAATTTTGTATTTCCTGGAGAAGAGGACAAGATCTGTTTTGTGAGGATTTAATCCAAGTCCACACCGATCAGCCCATCGTGTTAGCTTGTTAGAGGGTTTTGTAAAAGATCTCTTAAAGTGTTAGGACGCTTTCCTGATACTGCTATAGCCACATCGTCTGCATAGGCAATCACTCTGTTCCTCTCCGCTTCTAAGCATTCAGCAGCTCATTAACAATTGAATATGAAGAAAATTTGAAAAAAAAATTCTTCCGTTTAAGTTGAATTGAGCTCATTTGCAGCTCATTAACTACCAAGTTCCGGAGAAGGGGAGAAAAAACGCCGCCTTGCTGTGTACCCCGCAAGATTTTTCTTAATACAATAAAAAATATATTTAATGCTACCCGCAAATCCGAATATTACTACGGCTTGCAGGAATAAGAAATAATGTAATATATGATTTATGATTTGATTTCTCATAGTTTATACGTTATTTAAATGTTGTCCCTCAAATAAAAATGTGACAAAAACCGTTTGGACTCGGTTTGGAGAAAAATTTAATTCCAAGTATTTTAGTATTAGTGGAAAGATTATCTATTATTTAATTATGTTGTAAGAACATTTCTGCATTCCGGCATTTATTTCATTAATTTTCCCACATCTGCCCTAGCATCTTTTTCTAAAATATCTAATATTCAATAAAAATTGCAAGATCTCGATGCCGTCGAGATAACAATTATTTTAAATTCCTCATTTATAATTTCCGTCGTGGCATGCATAGTGCATCCGCCATTTACCGAAACCAATACTGACGTCTCCTTTAGAATAATATGCTAATGTGTGGAGCGACATATGTGCATTGTTTTTGTCTGGTTGGTATTTATTCTTAGAACGCTCGACTCTCTCTTCACCTGCATTGTTGGACACATCCCGTTTATCCCACTGCCAGCAACACTTTGTGTCATTTTAGGACTCTCTAATAATTGGAATTCCTGTACCAAGCAGTGATCTCCATGTATGTAGGTAGGTAAGTGGAAATGCTGGCACGAGCGTAACAATGCTCAGTGCCCAATCAGCGCTAAATTGCGTCGTTTTGATACCATATCTCGTTTGACCTGTGGGTGAAAGTGGATTAAAGTGAGGATTTTTGGACATGCTCTCAGGATCATCTTCAATGCGTTGAAGTTGAAATCAAAGGGACCCGCGAAGGCAGTAGGTTTTTACAAATCGACAAACATGATTCCTCCAGGGGTCGTCCAGGTACATGATTGGATGTGAGATTTCTTCCTGGGCCTCCGTCTGCCCACTCGGCATGATAAAAGGTTTCCATTGAAGATCAGCATCCATTATGAGACCAGAGTTCTTTGATTTGAATTAGAACGGATATGGAGTATGATTGTAACATGTTGTGAGCCAGCACCAACGTTAAGAGGCTTTACATAAGACCCTCGATTGGATCGTATCTCGCTCAAAGCCAGCTGCGAACGATCCAACCGATCATCGTTGTCATTGAGCATCATGATACAGAATCTACCAATTTTGTCTCAGATCCATTAAGAAAGGAAACCAAATTTTTGTATTTAAGTTATAATAGTTACTACATTATGTTGGGGTAGTTTAAAGCATTCGTATTGAATTTTGAACTCCTTGCTGCATCCTGTTATTGTATTTGTGCAGCATGATATGGTTAATTTAATTCCATCCAACTTAAGCCATTGCATGCATTTGCTGCTCTAGGTTTTAGAATACATTGATTCTGTCTATGGATGCATTTGCAGCTAGGGTATGTTAAGCGAATTGGTATCCTCATAAATCCGACATTTTTTCTTGTTCAATCTAAAAATGAACCCCATCGCATAAGATAATACAAATGATGAGGTAATGAGTGGAACTTTTCTCGAACCGAACATTGATTTTGGAAATGAAATTTGATTATTCAAGTGTTTCAATGCCGTAACCTTTATCGGGATTTTTCATATATAGCCGTTATAACCTAACCAATTTCAAGCGACCCTTTCTTAAGAATTTTTAGTTCAGTATAGTTGTGTCAGATATTTTTGTCTGACATCGTACGGATACCATAGGCTAGGTTAGTTAGAAGGACTGACAGTTGATCTTGTTACCGTCACACGTTGTTCCGTTGTGATATCCTAGGAAGTTGTATTCCACTTAATGTAAAAACCTACATATACTCGTATGTTCTGTTAGCAGTCAAGCCATTAAGAGGCGTTGATGAAGTTCAGAAGGCTATTAGCCAAAATTCTAGAAAGTTCCTCTAAGTGGTCATATAAATTATTCCCTAGGTGTTTCTTTCTTAAATGACCGAGAAAGGTGACCTCATGTGCTTCTTCGTCGCTGCACCCTCTGCAAAGGTCGTCAGTACTGATCCTCATTAGGTTGTGTCCGGTGATTATGCTGACAAGGGTACAATACAGCAGGTTTAAACCAAAATTTTGTTGGGTGCTGTTTTGAATTTTTGGCAAATCCAATTATCCTAAATATCTTGAACAATATTTCTAACAACTTTTGTTAAAAAGTTTCTTCAAAATTCTGGATAAGTGTCCGAAAAAAAATTATTTCGGTATTTGAAAAGTTTTTTGGTTATTATTACGATCCAAATCCAATCGTCAATTTAAGGCTAAGAAAAAGCCGATAAAAAAATATAATTTAGCAATTAGTCTATGCTCATATTTTTTGCAGCATATCTTGAAAGGTTATCGAGGTCCAAAATTAAGAGCTAAAAGAATTATTTTGAATATTTTTCATAGGTCAGTTGCTTTCTTACTTTAACTCTTGAAAGTTATGCACACCAACACTTAGCTGCTCGTTCATAAATCATAGCTTGCGAGGTATCATGTGATTAGCCTTGTGGATTCAAACTTGATAAAATAAACCGCTAGAAAAGTATCCTAACATCTTGAAAGAACTCTTTCGAAACGCATTAAACAAGCTTAAAAACTGGTCAGATCAGTATGGACTGGGTTTCAACCCTCGCAAAACAGAAAAAGTCCCTTTTTCCAGGCAATCCAAAATTCCAAAAATTCACCCTTCCTTTATCAAAGTATGGCGTTTTTTTTTGCGATAGAAGATTTCTCATCTTAATATCGACTTGAGATATTACCATCACTTAGATAGCCAAGATGCTACTAAATCTCGATATAGGTATAATACTGTCTAGTAAGACAGTAAAATGGGCGAATTGCGCCATAGAGTATATTTAAATGATTCTTTCAGAATCAATTCCTCACTATCTGCACATATCCTGCCCTATCTCAAAGACGTAGAATCAGACAAAATCGATATGACCTACGCTACACATAGAATGCTTCGCAGCTTATGGTTTTATTTTCGACTTTCCTGAAAACTTTTGCATAAGATTGGTTAACCATCTAGAAATTCGTTATCTCATGATTACTATAGTTTTTTTTCTTCTTCACAAATATTTTGTTTAGTTTTTCGAAGGGGTATGATCTTTAAAGTTAAAAAAAGGTTTTATTCTCCTCGTTTCACTTTTTTTCTATACCTACCCTTCTACTTATTCGGCATGAATAAAAAACCAGAAATATGTGATATGATAACTATTCACTACTTATCCGCATTTTTTTAAATAAAAATAATGTGGTAGACATTTTTTGACTCTCATTATTTGTATATACATAATATACATATACCATACCTACACCTGTAATGCTTTCTACACAAAATGTAAATACAATAAATGCATTCCTCTTATTAACTCTAACGCCAATAAGTCAAAATAGTCCACCAAAAATATCCATACACAAAAAAGCAAAAAAAAAAGAATTAGTGCAATAATAACTTTTAGGTCTAGAAGCATATGCCGACAGCGATAGTGAAAATAGCGCATCCGACAACGACACAACCAACGATGAAAGCAAACGTTCTGATGACGATTATGACTCTGAGGAGGAGTTAAAGGTTATTTATCTGAAACATTTTGCATGTATTTTTAAGTAACGCTCTTTCTTGTTTTTGTTTTCTAGGCCAACATACGAATGTGTCAACGTGCCTTTTTGAAAACCATTGAAGAAATTGAGGATAACATCGAAGCGACTGCAGTGCGGGATGAATTTCTTTTGAGAGAACATCGAAGGAACGAAGCCAATCTGGAAGTCCCTTCACCAGAGCCTACAATGAGTCCAGTGCAGCAAAAAACAAAACGGTTTGATAAGGAAATCGGTGAGCCACTACAGCCTGATAAAAAATCAAATTCAAACGGTGCGTTTTTATTTATTAAAATGTACAAAACAGACAAAAATAATGCTTTATATCGCATTAAAAAAATGGAATCCGCTTTGCAATCGTCTTTAGATTGTCCATCGACCTATTGCAATCATTACTATATTGTCCCTTTTACTTGAACTGTGCTAATAGATACTTTTCTGGTTGTCTCTGTTGTTTGTCTTTTTTCAGGCAAACGTAGAAAAGAACGCACATCCCGATTTAGTGATAATAAGGATTCCAGGAATCGTAATATGGGAACAAGTTTTTACCAACCGACAACAATGGGATCGGGAAGTTTGCCTTCGCAAGGAATACCAGGGGCCATACCAGTGCTTCCGCCTTCGAGTTTAACAGCGGGAGAGTTTAAACCCCGTATAGGCAATTCATCACTGGCTGCAACTCCTGTACATGAAAAACGCTCCAGCAACAGCAGTACGCATAAATCATCAAAGCAAACAAGTTCATCTTCATCAACGCATAATCGCCACCGCAGTGATTCTTCGACATCATCTTCAGATTCTTCGTCAAGTAGCACAAGCACTTCACACAGTCGGCGGTCTAAATACAGTGATTCGCGTCGCAAACGATCTTCAAGGGAACGATCGAAGCGATCTAATCACAAAAGCTCTCATCGGAGTGGCTCTCACAGGAGCAGCTCGCACCGCAGCAGTCGTAGAAGAGATTCGTCAGATTCGAATGGTGACGATCGCTACAGTAAGCATTCATCAAGTCGTCGCCAACATAAAAGCCACTCCTCCTCAAAGTATTCACGAAGAAACGATCGTCGTCGGTCTGATTCCAGATCTTCTCGTTCTCGAACGAGGTCAAGATCAAGGTCCAGATCAACAACGTACAGCTCAAGTCGACGAGGTGAACGATGCTAGGAGCAAATTCATTTTCAATAATTCTTTTTTCAGGATCTTATGCATGCATACAATCTTGTGTTGTAGTTGATTGTACCGAGCTAAAAATGAGAAATGATGTTTCGCAAACAAAGAAAAATTATTAAAATATTATTATTCTTCCTTTCGCCTGATCATTTATCCTCTTCCTTTTTCATTCCTATTGTTGAGTCATATTATATTTTCAGAAAACTTAAAAAAAAAAAAATGGTAGAGTTCAAATGTCTCTAGCCTTTAAAAAATAACATTTATTTACTTTCTTTCTAAGTAAGCTTTTAGAATCATTAACTTTATTTAATCTAAAATATATTTTCAAAGAAAACAAACTTGTGTAATGATTTTATCTGTTAAGCTGAAGAAATAAGTACAAAAATTGATTTCAATTTTCAATTATTTTTAGAGCTGCTTCCATCAAATTTTGTGAATAAATAAAAGTGAGTGCATAGTGTAGTTTGGGACCGAATTGCAAATCGAATATAATGTAAGGGCTTATCTGAATGTTGCGAAAGCCGCCTTATATCTTGAATAGGTATGAATTTATCGAAGCAACATTTAAAGTCGTTAATTTGGCTTATATAAAAATGATTTTGTGTATACAGTCGACGGCATTTATATCGCCCGTCAAGAGAGTAAACAAATCTGATAGTAATAACCAGGAGTCGTTTTATTCGAGAATGTTGCGTTCAAAAACTTGGATTATTCATCATTGTGCCAATAGCACAAACAAATAAGCAAAGACTAAGAATTACTGGTTTAACTCCTATGAGACGCCAAGGTTACTGGGCTTTTTAACGTTTCTCGCACTTTGTCAATGGTTATACCTAACATTAACTGGTTACTTACTATTTCGATTTGTCCTAAATCAATGTTTTACAGTATTATATAAAGTATGAACACACATTTCTGAAGGATTCAATTCAATTTTATTCAAATATACTCTTTTTTATGCTCAAACTTTCTTTATTAATAACATTTCCTTCAAAGCATATAAAATAGCTTCTTAAACTAAAAATTTCCTATAGAAGAAGGAGCTCCGAATCTGAACACTTTTGAATATTTCATCTTTAGAACTCTGTTTTGTTATTATTTATTTTCTAGGATGGCTCTTCTTCGTTCTGTTCTAGAAGTCGTTTGCTCAAAGGATTTCGATGCGATCGAGTTGGATTTGTCACGCGAATCTTTATGAAACGATCTTGTCTTTCTTCTTCAAAATGTGATTCCGATTTTTGATGGTTCCTTAAGAGTGTTCCATTGAAGAATCTCCTACCGCAGACACCACACTCATACGGTTTCTCACCGGTATGCCGACGAATATGCAAATTTAAATCATTTTTCTGGGCAAATGCCCTATCGCATTGATTACATTTGTATGGACGTTCCCCAGTGTGTATGCGAATATGTCGGGCCAGTTTATTTTGCCTCGAGAAAGCTTTATTACAAGTCGAACAAACGTGAGGCTTTTCCCCCGTGTGCGAACGTTTGTGTATTTTGAGATCTTGAAGTCTAACAAATGCTTTTTCGCACATATCACATTTGTAGGGTTTTTCACCAGTATGACGACGAATGTGTATGCCCAAACTTGTTTGTGGAAAACAATCCCCACAGTAAGGACAAATACTTAGCTTGCACTTCTTTTTTACCATAAACCCCTCCTTGTGCCTTTGCATGTGTCTCAAGAGGTTATGTTTGCTGTATAAAATTCTGCCACATTCAAGACATTTAAGTGATTCTTTCTCTTTGGGTTTTAATGATTTAGTCCTTTGTATTCTTTTCTGTCGTTCTTTAGGCTCTGGAGCTACTTTTTCCACTTCGCCACCATTCAATTCACTTAAACTGAAAAAAAAAAATGATAATTTAGTTTGAATAATCTCACCGGAATAAAAACTAATTATGGGGCTTACTTGCTTATTTCTCCAGAATCTTCATGCATCTCCGGATATAATGTATCAGACTGCACGGAATCACTTTCGAAATTGTCTTCAATATTTATAACTTTTCCTGGAAAGAAGAATTGAAATATGCTAATTAGTAAGTGAATTACCCAAGAAATCGTTCCAGCATTTTTCTGTTTTAAATACAAGTTTTGTAACAAGATTAATATATGTATTATATGTATAAACATTAGAACCTATCAAGTTTTTTTATTTCCGGCTTCTCAAATCTGAAATGCTAGATTATAGATTTGATTTTTCCTTGTTATATTAAAAGTGGGATACATTATTTTCTTTCGAGATAATACTTTAAGTAGGTACCGATTACTAATATTGTAGGAAATTTTTTTTATAAATAATGGTTGTTGCAAGAGATAGAAGAATTATCGAAAAACATAACTTGTGAAGTTCTAAAATTCAAACGCCATTACGTAGGGTAGTGGCATATGTTCTTGAACAGTTTATTGAATAAGCTGATAAAAATAAGTGCATTGAGGTAAATATACTGTATATTCTTTCTGAAAGCGCATCTCAAATATATTCATGCCTCATAACCTTTTTTTTTAATGTATGTTATTAATTCTTTAAAAATTATATAAAATCGAAAAACAAACACTTTTCCTATTCTCGAACACTTGCTTCACAAACCCGAACACAGAGTTGCTATATTTCGAACACCAACATTAGGTGCATTTTATTGGTATTTATAGCTTGCGCAGCATTGCAAGTACCAATAAAACGCTATACTTTACTTTTATAATCAACCCAATTCCGACACCACATAAGTTTAAACTTAACGAAACTTTACCTCTACTTTTTTACCGACTTATTAATCGACACTTTTGGGTTTGTTGTTGTTTGCCAAGGGAAATTTTACTGTGCTAGCTATAAATTTTTCAATAAAACACGCCTATTGTATGGTTAGCAAAGATAATTAGAGTGTTCCAAAAATGCCATATATCCTGTCTTCCTGTCAAAGCTTTAGTTTCATATTTCCCAACAGATATTCGAATACTTCACAAATCGCATTCATTTAAAAACTTTTCCGAATCAACAACTATTTTTGTGGTACACACAAAAATCTTGTATGTATGTGTGAGAAAATTTGTGAAATTGGAGAAGAAATGTGCTGAAATATGTTTGCATTGGATTGAAGCCAAAAATTGAAAAAAAAAAAAACGATAATATAACGATTTTTGATAATAGTGTTCGGGAACTGGAGACGTTAAGGAATAGAGGCCACTACATATGTAAATATGAGATGAGAACCAAAACTCGCTATATCCATGTCAGAAAAACTCTCCATAACCAAATTTTATTGTTTAGAAAATAATTTTTTTATCTTTTCATGGGTTTTTAAATCAATTTGTTATAGTTTAAAAGAAATTATATTAAAAGTGTCGTTAAAAAGATATTTCACAACTACAACTGGCTGTGACAATTTTTCTGACATGGATATGGCGAGTTTTGGTTCTCATCGCCCCATGTAATAATAAATTGGAAATTTGAAGCAAAAAACAATTTTTTTATTTTATAAATTTAATAATATTTTCTAAATATGCACAATGATGGGTAATATAAAATGGTACTCAAATAAAATGGACCCAAAGTTATTAATTTTGTTTTTAGCGCATCCTGCGCGACTATGACTTTCCAACCATATAACATCCAAATCGGTTGAATACTTTTTGAGAAAATGGTACCACACAATTTATGTAAAGCTATTGTTTTTTGATGGTTATTGGCTCTAATGGATGTTTGCATTTTTTCAAAATGGCGGCCGTTTTGTGTCGTAGAACAATGATTTTTGTATCTCATCTATTCATTTGACTCGTCTATTGATTAAATTGAAAGAACAAGTTTCAGACATCATTTAGCCAGTTTATATTTCTGAGATCTCAGAGGACTCAGAGCGCTCAGAAATATAAACAGGATTCCTCTCAAAAATTCCTCACTTTTCCCCTTAAAAACTGAGACTGAAATTTTTTGGATTCGCTTGCTCAATTATTTTTTGTCGCAGTAAATTACATAAGAAGAAAAGAAAAAGAGAGTTCTTTTGACTTCTATGTGAGGAATGTTGTTTATATTTTATTCTCCTGCTCTGTCAAAAAATTGAGGAAAAATACTGAGCGCTCAAGAAATATAAACTGGCCAATTAATTTTATCTAATATAATAATAATTATCTGCACACACGGAAAAAAGTTTTGACACAGTCGCTACTAGTTCAAATAATTTTTGTATAATAATAAATATGAACTATTTTAAAAAAATTTGTTTTACATACTCGTAATTTATTATTATTGGCATTCTATTAGCCAAATAGAATCTAATTATTATTAGGAGGAAAAAAGTATTGGCACAGTTCAAGATTAACCCAAAATATGCATTAAAAATCTGGATGAAATAATTTGTCTGTAATGATTTGACATCACATTGTTGTTAATGACTTCTTAAAGCAAGTTTTGCATCGAAAGAAACCGTTTTTAAGTAACCTGTTGGATTGATTTAATATTGGAGATTTTCAAAGTGTTTTTTCATGAAATAAATAAAATCTTTCTCTATTTATCCTTAATCACCGTTTTTAACTGATTGTTATTGGTATATAAGCATGTTTTCTTGTTCGTTTTTCCAGCACATTCCACAGGTATTCAATAGAATTCATGCCTGGTGATTGTGGTGGTGTCTTAAGTCCAAAGTATATGTTGAATGTTTTTTTATTCCTATTCCATTCCTATACTACCATGGGTAGTATTTTTGGAGTAATTATCTTGCTGAAACTTAAATTCTGTTCGTGTACTTCACAAAACTACCAAATTCTTACCAAATTTAGCCCAAAGTTGTTCGAATACTCAAAAATTTTGGCAGAAGAGAACGCTAGCGAGAGAGTAAACATTTCCTCTTCCTGAAAATGTTTGCCAAATTCTGCCCAAGAAAATTCTTTGGGCAGAAATTGTCTGTTTTGTGTTCTGAGTTGAGAACAACAACAAAAACAAAATGGCCGATGTTGTTTACTTTTAGTTTAGTTTTTTTTGGTAAAAGTGCTTTTCTTTTCTTATTTGGTCGTTTTTTTTTATTAAATAAATTTATTTAGCATTTTTACAGAAAATGTGACTTAATAGTGAATTTCTTGTTTTTGTTTATTGTGAAGTCCTTTTCGTTTAAAAAAAACTGATATTTCCTAACAAAAAATTTCTGGAATGTTAAGTTTGTGATTAGAAAAATACATATTTTGTTTTTAAAATATAAAGTTAAAATTGAAATTCGTTTGTTTTTTTTTTATTTCTTATGAGGTTTTTTGTTTACTTTTTGTTGACGTTCAAAAAGTGGTGGAAATTTTTGTTTTGTGCGTTCGTGTACTTTTGCACAGCCTAACTTATCTCTGAGAGAATTGCATCTTCAACTCCTCAAATTTTGACAGGCTGCCAAATTTAGCCTAGAAAGTACACGAACAAACCTTTAAAGTTGCCACCGAACCCCAATTTGTTTTTAATTTTTTCCAAAATTTTCGTTGAGAATATTCAAAAAAATTAACTTATCCATTTTGTGATTTATGAATACTACCTCTCCTACTCCAGATATAGCCATACATCCCCAGTCCAGGACTCCCGAACGTCAATGAATCACTCTCGGATTCCAAGACATTATTTAAAGAAATAAAGGCTAGCGTTTGTTTTTCTAAAAAGCTTATGTTAGCATTGGGTTGGGATCGAAATTATCTAGGTTCATTATTCTACTTTCAAAAATCTGCATTGCAAAATGCTGTTTTTCAAAATTCTGGTTGTACAAAATTCTGTTTTTAAAAATTCTGTATTTAAAAATTCTGTAAATATGTTGTAAAAGAGATATCGTTTTGATAATGTCAAAAAGTGCGAATACAGTAAGAAATAGGGAGCTCATTAAAAAAGAAAAGTTTTCTAAAGAAATAAGCAAATAGCGTGAGTCATAACAAACGACTTGAAAGATATGTTAAGAGTATTCATACAACAGTGTAAAGCCGTAGTAAACGTAGTAAAACTTTAAACTTCGTAAATATGCCAAAATTTTTGTGTGAGTGATAGCAAAAAAAAAAGTATAGCTAGGTGTCGAAAGTTTCAGTCAAGGTTATTCCCAAAATCAAAGTCTTGCAGTCCATAACCGGCAATAAACTCTAAGATTTTGATTTTTGGAATAGCGTTTACTCATGTTTTTGACGCCTAATCTTCTTTTTTGGCTATCACTGACATCCAAAATTTGCTGTGGGCTCTGGGTCATAATAGAATCATAAAAAAAATGTTTTGTGCTATGAGAATTTTTTTTAGACAGAATCTTTCATGAGCAGAATTGGGGAAACAGAATTTTGACCAGACAGAATTTCGCACACACAGAATTTTTAAATGCAGAATTTTGGCCAGACAGAATATACAAAAAAAAGCAGAATTTTGAAAACCAGAATTCCGACCCGCTCCCGTTAGCATGGCCTAGACTTTTGGAACATGATTATTTTGTCAGACAAAAGCAAATTTAATAATTTGCAAAATATGGCTGGGAATAATTTTGGCGAAGACTTAATCCTGCGTTGCAGAAAGAAATCATGCTACCGAGAGTTGAGGTTGGGCAGTGCTGGTCTGGGGATGTATGGCTACATCTGAAGTAGGGGAATTCGTATTCATAGATGGCATTATGGATAAGATAATCTTTTTGATTATTCTCAAGGAAAATCTTGGGTGAATTGCAAACAAATATAGGTTCGCTGGCAATTTTGAATTCCAGCAAGAAAATGACTCTAAAAATACTGCCCATATAGTATAGGACTGAATACTCTTGAATACCTGTGGAATTTGCTGGAAAAACGAACTAGAAAACATCTTTTACCAATAAAAATCAGTTAAAAACGAGGATAAATAGAGTAAGATTTTATTTATTTCATGAAAAAGAACGTTGAAATTTTATTTTTTTATATTATTTTTTTATTTTATATTTTTTATATTTTTGTTTTATTAAAATAATTCATATTTATTACTATACAAAAATTTATTTGAATTAGTAGCGACTATGTCAATACTTTTTTCCGTGTGTGTATGTAGGTACATCAGGGTGGTCCTTAAAACGGTATTTTTTTTTATTTTAAAGGAAGCATCCCCTTAATTTCTTTAAAATAAACACAAAAATTCTTGTAAAATTGTATCTAATTGCTAACCCGCTAACCCGGCTTCCAAGAAGTTTTATATGGAAAAGCAAAAACACATACATATGTATAATGTTCATTCCAAATTTGAATTCTTATAACTTTCGTAAAAATTAAAATTTTGGTACAAATAAAGCTTCAAATGGTCAACCGAGTAGGTAAAAGGATTTACTGGATTTATGTGGTATCACGATGGACTAACTTATGGTTTAATGGCCTTTTCGATTGGCAATCCAGAAGTGTTCGGAATGTGTGTAAATCCTTCTGAAAGTGTTCAGATTGACAGAAAACGATTCTGGTTTTTATTTCAGAATCGAAACCAGAACTACTCACACATTCAAACACATAGTTGTCAAAGTATTGTCAAATATTGCAAAAAGTAAATTTTTAGCTAAAAATAGTAAGTTTCACACATATCACTGCTCCTAGGAACAATTATTTTCTGCTTAGAATATTTGTTTCCATTTTCTTTAATGAAAATTATTTCGGCACCCACATATGAAGTTGCACAAATACAGAGATACGAAGACTTCAAAATCAAACTGCATATACCTGTTTGTTTTATTGGTGCTCCCGATCGGAGAGTTCATCCGAATTACCAATCGAAAAAGTCATAAGCTTGTCAGTATTACGACTGACAGCTACTTATACCTAGCCTAACGTTACTCTTTAGTTTTTTTTAAATACAAACTTAAAAATATTTTCTATTGCAAGTTTAAGTTTCATATTCTATGAGCATACAAAATAAAAATAAATAACAACACAAAATTAACACTAAGTAATAGTTTATTTTATTCTTATTGATAAGATCACTTATAATACACTAAGATCAAAATGATAAAATCCATATGCGAATTATCATAGTCCTTAGCTAGATGTATAAAACTAATGAACCTCCAGTTTATTCCAAATAGGTACAAGTGGTACTACAAACACTCCTCTTGAATTCTTTTGTTACCCTTATTTCGATACGAACGAGATGGGTTTGTAACGCGAATCTTTATAAAACGGTCCTGTGTTTCTTCTTCAAAATGCGAGGTCGATCTTTGATGATTCCTTAAAAATGTTCCAGTAATAAAACACTCACCACAAATGCCACACACATACGGTTTGGCACCGGTGTGACGACGAATATGCAGATTCAATTCATTTCTTTGAGTAAACGCTTTATCGCAATGGATGCATTTGTATGGACGTTCACCAGTGTGAACCAGATTGTGACGCGCAAGTTTATTTTTTTGTGCGAAAGCTTTGCCACATATCGCACATACATGCGGTTTTTCGCCGGTGTGCATGCGTTTATGTCGTTTAAGGTCGTGCAATTCAACAAATGCTCTCTCGCACATATCGCATTTGTAGGGTTTCTCACCAGTGTGTCGACGAATGTGTAAGGACAGACTCGATTGAGCATATTTATCACCACAGTAAGGGCAAATACCGTACTTTTTGTCCTTTGGCTTTGTGACATCCTCTGTCTTCTGTTTCTTAAGTGAGCGCTGTAATTTGATAGGTTTACTTGTAAAATTCGATGTTTCTTTTTTTGGGGGGGTTTTGGAAATAGGTATGATAACTGTCTCAGATTTTGATATTTGAACACTTGGTTTTATATCTGATGAATCCAAATCACTGAAAGAAAGGGTAAAGCCGAATAATTAAGATGTTATAAAACTTGAAATGAATAATTAAACTTACGTTATTAAAAATTCTTCTTTTGTTTCTTCTTGCGTTTCTGGAAATGATGTTTGTGACGTGAGGGAAGTGTTGTCGACATTCTCTTCACAGGTTATTAATTTTTCTGTAACTATAATTTGCACAAACTGAGTAACTTTTTTATAGAGGCAAATACATTGTTACGTTAAATTACATTATCATATAATATTAACTGAACATTGCTTTACTTGATTTCATAAGTGCAAACACTGATAAAATTTGATTTTAACTTCTTATTTCAAACTTCTTACTAAAAACACATACAAAAGGCTTTTCCTTTCCCAAAAATCGAGTTGGTTGATCAAACTACATATTGACGACTTGTAGTTGTTTTCAATTTATAACTTTGTACAGCTATATGGACAAAGAAATAGTACACTTTTAAAATGAAAAGTAATTGGAAAGGAATTTCCGTTATTTTGAATGATTGTTGCAAACAAAAACAGTCAAATAACCCCTTACCACCCATAGATTTTGTTTTGTTATTCATAAATCATTTTTTAGTCTATTAGTAGCAGACAGAAAAATAGCACACTTGTGAGTCTAGTATGAATTTTATATTTTTGAATGGAACCTTGCAGGCGAAAGTAATTTATTTTGAATGTGAACGATAATATAAACAGATAATTCTGAAATATGGGCAGAGGCGTTCATTGGAATCTTCAAAAAAGGATTATTATCTTTGAGCTCCAAGAATAAGGTAATAATCCTTCAAAAAACGCTAAACTAATTAAATGTTCGCGAAAAAAAAGTACAATGCCATTAATTCTGTGAAACACGATCCTGTGCTTAAAATAAAAAAACAGAATTCGAAAGCCATCATTCTGAAAACTTCAATACGCATTGACAGAGATGTAGTCAGAAAGTGTTAAGCCGATCCTTTTAATTCCTCCCGCAGACGACTACACAATGCAAAGTTATATGGACGCGTAGGCAGAAAAAACCTCGACTACTAACAGGCCAAACACTGGCGGATTTAGGTGAGATGCCGCCCTAGGCCGTGTCTGATGTGGCGCCCCTTTTCGTATGTAAAAGTATTGTCAAAATCCAAAAATCAATATCTAATCATAAAATATTCAAACTATCAAATGTTATTTAAAATATAGCTTTTTATTTGTTTTCATATTGCACATTAAGATAGTAGTTTACATAGGTACTAATGTTTTTTTTAATAGTTAGCTAATTAAATCAATTTTTTTCTCGCTTTGGCTCGTGCGAAAACGTCGATTATATCTTCATAATCAATTTCTTGCACTAATTGAGCCTCTATGGACAATAACGCGAGGGCATTAAGTCTATTTTGACCCATATTTGCACGTAAATAGCTTTTCACCCTTTGAGGTGAAAAAAGATCTTTCTCCCGAATAATTTGTAGCTAGAATGGTTAAAAAAATTCTGAAAGCAATGTCCACATTAGCATAAACATCACGAGCTTCCGCGAATGTAACACATTGTATATATTTCGTGCAGAACAAAGAACATCAGTATTTTTCAATAGATCTTTCAGTTGATAATGAAAGTGAATACATTCATTTCCCATTGTCACTTCTAAATCATCGGATATGTATTTACTAGTCGATTTGCTTGATTTTTCAACTCATTTGTATCAATTTCAGATAAATTATCTAAGAAATACGCTTTTATGTCTGCCTAATTGTACATTCAAAGTATCCAAAATAGTATAATATAATATGTGCTCTCTGATTTGTTCGTGACTCGTCGGACTGAAGTTTTGAAAATTGTTTATCTCTCATATGTTGAAGAAAAGAAGCCAGAGAACCATACATTTGGACAACGGGTGATAAATCAACTTGACAGCCTTGAAGATTCTTACTCACAGCATTAAAACGCTAAAATTGTGTTCCACACAACGACCAAAAAAGCTGTTTTTAATTGCAGTAATTTTCGTAACAGTCCCCATTAGCTTGGGATCGTGTTTTCAGTTTCTTCCAACGATGTGTAGATATGGTAAAAACTATAAAGTTCTCGCAGAGTTGCTCAGGTATTGATTCCGCTACACAAGTTCCTACTAAATTTAATGATTGAGCAGGGCAAGAAACGTAATCCACTTAAGAATTAATTGCTTTAATTCGTGCTTGTAGCTCTGAATATATACCTGACATATTACAGGCATTATCATAAGATTGACCACGACAGTTAAGAATGTCAAAATCATTTTTTTCTTATGATTGTAAAACAGCATTTTCAATATCTTTAGCCTTGTGACCAGTATTTAGCAAAAATCCTAAAAATCACTCGACGATTTCAACATTTTTTCGCATATATCTAATAATTATAGTAAGTTGATCAATATGCGCAATATCTGGTGAGAAATATAAACAGGATTACTCACAAAAATTCCTCACATTTCCCCTTAAAAACTGAGACTGAATTTTTTTTGGATTTGCTTGCTCAATTATTTTTTGTCGCAGTAAAATACATAAGAAGAAAAGAAAAAGAGAGTTGTTTTGACTTCTATGTTAGGTATTCTGTTTTTATTTTGTTCTCCTGCTCTCCTAAAAAACTGAGGAAAAATACTGAACGCTCAAGAAATATAAACTGGCTAATTGAATTCATTCGAAGCGCGATTTATTTGTTCAGTATATATTTCATGAGTGCTCACTGAGCTGACCGACGGAGCAAACATTTTTTTCCTTTGTTTTTGACAGCAAAACTGGGAAAATTCTCTGAGTGTTTGATACAAATGAAACCTTTCTCACTTCCACTTTATAAGAAAAAGTAAAAACTTTTGAGGAGCGATGTCAAAGTTAATTTTCTTTTTAATTTTTTCATTAATTTTTTTTTTCGTCCTTCAAAATTTGGAAATTTTTGACGCCCCTCACCTCACGGGCCTAAGGGTAAATCCAGCACTGAGACCAAATTTTGAAAAAGTTGCTCAGGATCTTGTTTCTCTGAATTAATGGAATTGTACACTAGAGAACATTCAAATTATTGAGGAATTTTTGAAGTGTTATTACCTTGTTCTGGGAGCTCAAAGATAATACTCCTTTTTTCAAGAGTTCAATGAACGCCTCTGCCCATATTTTGAAAAAAAAGAAGCTTCAAATTAATTTTTGAGTGAAAATTAATAAGCTTCAAATTTGTGCACTAAGGCGCAACGCAAGTTATAACTGCTATTGAAAAGTTATTAATTTTGAAACGTTTAGAAAGCAGAATCCTTGATTATTTTGATGGAAAAATAAATATAAAGACTAAATTGATGTTTCCAGTCGATTTCAATTCAAATTGGCCGAAACTTCCATATAAAAACTTTAAATATTTCAATAATCATTAGTATCGTAGTTCAATCCGGGAAGTAATAAAACTCATTTTATGTGAAAGACTGGTCCAAAATGTTTTTTTGGCCGGAAATAACAATTAAGACCAGATCTTAATTTTGGCATCAAAATAACCACTGATTTAACTTTCAGTGTCAAAATCAATTATTAAAATTATTAAAGGCACTATGACTGGCGCCTAAAAGAATCATGACTTACGTATTTTTGTTCGCTAACTTCAGTTTTGTTAAGTGGAAATTTAAATATTCAAAAAATTTAGTCTAAGAGCTGGAAGCATATATTTGGGTTGAATACGTAACCAAAAAACTAAGTATGAGGGTCTGTTTAGGTGCATGCATCAAATTTAAAAGTCTGGCATGATTTTTTTGGCGCCCGTGGTAAAGATGAGGGTTTGAAAATAGTGGTTTCCAGACTTTTGTTTTAGGGCCACATTCCCTTCAAATAATTTATTAAAAATAGGAAAAGTTGTTCTGTCATTTTCCTTAAGTCCACAGACTTTATTTTAAACGATTTGAAAAATAAAACTCAATATATTGGTGGCTATCGTCGATAAAATTTCTAACAGAATCTTTCCCATCTTCTAAAATTGGAAATGCCAAAATGGTAGCCCAGCGGCCATGGAATATTCGTTTTCAATGCCAATAAATTTCGATAAAAACTGCGACCATAATTCATGTTACCAGTTTTCGACAATGAGAAAAATTCCATGGGAAATTTTATTCACGATAGCCCTCATTAGCTTTTGAAGTGAACCCTATCGGCTTTATTTTGGAGGATTTTTTTGTTGTGATTTTTGATTTTTTTAATTCTCCAAATATCTCTCGATATGGTGCACCTAAAAAGTTTATATCTTGAGTTAATCGGATCGTAAAAATTAAATTCTGTGGACTTTTGAAGTACATGTGGCCTTCACACAAAAGTCTGAAAACCGCTGTTTTCAAACCCTCATCTTTACCATGGGCGCCAAAAAAATATTTCCAGACTTTAGAATTTTATGTCAAGATGAATGCACCTACGGACCCTCATAATCATTTTTTTCGTTATATGTTCAACCCAAAAATATGCTGCCAGCTCTTAGTTTAACTGTGGAAGCCTCAAAATCAGTGTGTGAGCAATTAGTTAGCATTTAATTTGCTACAAATTTAGAAGACAAATAATGCAAATTTATATTCGTATTATTTTAGGTTTTCACCACTTTCTTCAGACACAAATTTATGGTTTACGCAACAAGTAGGTATTTAATTAACTACATATACCTTTTCCTAAAGGGCCGATTCCCATTTCTTACAAAATTGACTTAAGAACACTATTTTACTCAGCGGAATATGTTTAATGGATGTAATAAATAAGGGCCAAAATGTGCTTTTGATTTCCCAAAAATTATCAAATTGGACATTGGCCCTTTACGAACCCAAGTATAGAGTTTATTTCATCAAATTTCCAAAAAATAAAAGCCGTCAATTAAGCCATGCATCGTTCAAAATTCTTAATTCTGACTGAAGGCTGAGGGCAATTATAATAGTGCTCAACCAATTTGGCGTGGGCAAATGTGTAATTAGCAAAATTGTGTTTGTTTGTTTATTTTATACGAGTATGTCTTTTTTCATTATGACGGGGCGCCAAAACTTATTGGCCCGGGTGTCAAATCTTTACTCTGCCACTGCATTTTTGGTATCTCACTTTGAGGATTAATGTTGATGATAGGTTGATCTTTGTAAGTAAAGTACAGCAATTCGTTTAGCACCCCAAAACTTGGTTTTATAAAGAGGAGATGTAACCAAACTCAAATCGTACAAAAAATTTAGCCTACGCCGATTAATGAAATTTTAATAAATTTTTTGACAAAATTTACTCTACCGTCATGTTCTTGCATGATTTTCTTATAATCTATTGCTTGTATGAAAAAAAAAGTATGTTAATCTTTTTTGTGTAGAATGACATAAGCTACAATTTGTACCTTCACATTTTTTCAAAAATAACTTATAGTTTTCGGGAAATTATGAAAAAATTGCCCCCCCCCCCTTTCTTAAAGATTAAGCCCAGTCCCAAATTTACGGAACAGGAAATGCTCAAAACGTCAAAACAAAGCTCTCTACTAAGATTCAGCTTTGTTGAAATTTGTTCGAACTAAAAGTCTACTTTTCCTGGGCTAATTTTTGTCTGTCAAGTTTCAAAATGTGAAGAAATATTTCGGAAGTCGCACAAATACAGGGATACGAAAACTTTAGAATCAAACTGCATGTGACTGTTTGTTTTATTGGTGTCCCGGATCGGAGAGTTTTTCCGAATTGCCAATCGAAAAGGCCATTACTTTCAACCCGTGAAAATCTTGCTTCAGATTCAAGATTTGGTTTTGCCTAGGAAAATCAAATTCTTTTCTAAACAAATCCAAATCCATTTTTTTTAAACAAAACTAATTTTTTGGTCGTAAGGAATTTAACATAAATTTCATTTTGCCAGTACGTTTTGATAGCGATAGGTTACAAGCTGACGACTTAAGCTACGAGCAGACGATTTGCAAAAGTCGCAAATATTTGCGAGTATGACGTCATTTTTACGTCACAATTTGCGGTCTTTGATCGCAAATCGTCTGAACACAACTTTGGGACAGCCTGCAAATGCTCGCAAATCATTTGCGTATGATTTGCGAGGCTCAAGTCGCAAATGCATTTGTGACATTTTGGCAAATCATGTGAACACTCACAAAAATAATTTGTGACAATTTGCGAGTATTTGCGACCGTCACAACCATTTGCGAAAACACGAAAATGGAACACTGCAAATGCGGACATTTGCGATGAATTTTGTTGTTGTACTTGAAGTAATTGGCTGTGGTTTTTAGTATGTATGTAGGTACCTTCATTATTTTTATAATTATTTTTTATGATTAAATTTTTTTTTTTCCTTTTGTTATGAAAATAAGCTTTACGTAGTTGAAAAAATTAAACTGACCTACAACCCATAAAACATCACCAAAATATACATATCAGATACATACCCATGTGTGTTTGTATGTACATATGTGTACCTATTTAGTATTTTGAGACTATAGCTATGACAAAACACAACAAATAAACAAATTTGTCAATAGAGAAAAGTCAGGCTCGCAAATCTGCAAATGAGTAAGAATATGATATCTACAAATGTTGCCGCAAATCGTGTGAACACCTCGCAAATATGCTGCAAAATTTGCGATCTTATTTGCGAGCATGTCATTTGCGAGCACCTTGATCGCAAATATATTTAAAAACTTTGGGACAACCTTCGCAAATCGTCTGAACATGTGTATTTGCAGGTTTGCGAGCACTGTCAAACGTAAGGCATTTGCGGTGTATTTGCGAGTTTTTTTGTGACGTTAGTGCTCGCAAAGATTTGCGACTATCGCAAATCGTCTGCTCGTAGCTTTAGTAGCGGATCGAAGCAAAATGTAATTAATCAAATTTAAAAAAGTTTACTTTCTCAAATAAATGTTCTTTTGAATGCTATTGTCATTTAATGTCGAGTTTCTCAAATAAATGTATTTTTTATAATAATAATTTTGTTTTTAGGTGACGCATTATTGGCGGATTAAAGGAAAAGTTAAATACACATGTTAAATCATGGCCAAATATTCTTCTCGTCATTCTTAGCTTTTAAAAATACACATATTGAGCCCAACGAAATGTTTAATTTTTTAATAAGAGCAAATCGAAGGATTATTAGCTAAAATACATTTAACATAAAATAGAAAAAATTGTTTTGATGATGGAAGCTGCTGATATTTTAATTAGAGAGAGGAAGTTAAAATTGAAGTAGCCTAGAATTATTTGGGATTTATATAAGAAAACTGGAATTATTTGGAACTCAAATGAGAAAACTGGAAGGATCGTTTTCGTTTATTTTCGCTTTTTGGAATAACCTAAAGTGAAAAGACGGTCGAAAATGAGCTATACGATCCGCCGCGCTTTCTAGAATATGCCCCCTGTATTGTGGGGTTTGTTTTAAAAAAAGGATAACACTTTTCATTATGTTGAATTCATAGGAAAAAAAATTGTTCTCTGTTTTTTGCGAGTATATTATTTATATATATGTATGTATATTTGCCTGGATATCATATAAAATAAAAATAAATAAATTTGGTGGCGCAACAGCTCGTGTAGAACCAGGGCCTAGTGAAATGCAATACAACTCAACCATTCCTGTGTGCCTGTTGGTCCGAACGGCTAGATGAGAAGCACTTACACGATAAGTAGATTGAAAGATTTGATAGTTCCTCGCAATATTCAGTATATCGGAAAAAATATTTCTTGTTTTAGGCGGAAGCGGCTGGGAAGTGAGATTGACAAGGACAGTTGTTTTTTGCAGTTGTTTTGTTATGATGTAACGAAGGGATATACCAATTTCAAGACTTATCGGAAATTTGCCTAGGCCAAATGACTATTTTGACTGGAGTATTGGTTTAATTAGTTGACGACTAATTGACGAAGCCCATGTGGCTTCGGGGTTAGAGAGGAAACTAAAAACGGCATACTTTTTCAAACATTTAATTATTGAAATTAAGTAATTCAAAGTTCTGGTTCAACTTGTTTTAAAATTAAAACAGGTTCTTGCGGTTGTTTAGGCATTGGAGTGGCTCGATATGTTCGCTTTGGGTTGGTCACACGAATTTTCTCAAACCGATCTCGTCGTTCTTCTTCATAATGATCGGTTATTTTGCGGTGATTTTTCAAGTTTGTTCCATTTATAAAGCTTTCACCACACAAGCCACATTGATAGGGTTTTTCGCCGGTATGCCGACGGATATGAAGATTCAAATCGTTTCTCTGGGCGAATCCTCTGTCACACTGTGTGCACTTATACGGTCGTTCGCCAGTATGTACTCGAATGTGCCGTACAAGTTGGTTTGCTCTTGAAAACGCTTTGCCGCAAGTAATGCATACATGAGGCTTCTCACCAGTGTGGCAGCGTTTGTGAACAATGAGATCTTGACGCCGAACATACCGCATTTCGCACTGGTCACAGCCGAAGGGCTTTTCACCCGTATGCCGGCGTATGTGTACGGGCAAACTTTTTTGAGGGAAACTATCGCCACAATGTGGACAGATACCAAACTTTTCTGGAGGCTTCCGGACTCCTGTTGCAAGTTCTTTGTGTGCTCTCATATGCTTGTCGAGATTCTTTTTACGAGCATATGTTCGACCACATTCTTCGCATACATAATTTTGGGAGTCGGATTCGTACTTTTCATCACTTTCTTCGACCTTTGTTGTTGGTTTTCGTTCTGTTTCCCCATTGTCTAAAGTTGGTTTCGGCTCATTTTCACTATCCCTAAAATAGATAAAATTAATTTTGCTTAATATTGTTATAAAATAATTACTTTTCATTTGCTTCAAGCATTGGTGCAAAAAGGGAACCATTTGATTTAACAGATATATTTTCGTCAACTTCATCGATAGTGAAAAAATTTTCCGGAGCACCTGTAAATAGAATTGGTAAGTTATTTAATTTTTTTTATTGGGTCAAAATTGTAGTTGCCTGTTTAGAAAGGTGAAAGAGTAAACTAGAAATAGTGTTAACCCTTAGTTGTATCGTCGGCTTCCATATTGATATGCATAGTTTCTTCTTTAACTTTTCTGAGTTTCATCGTTGCCAGTCACATTTTTATATTATGTTTATCAAGATTACACAATATAAATAATACACGTCCTTTACAACAAGATATTATATTTTTATTTTATACAACATCAAAAACTCCTACCAGCTTAAAGAGAAATTAAATGATATAGTTTTGGAAGAAGACGATATACTCGTATCATTCGATGTGATATCCCTTTTCACCAATATTCCCACATATTTGGCCATCAAGAATATAATGAAACAATGGGAAACTATCAAAACAGCAACACAAATTCCAAAACCACAATACTTAAAAATATTAGAATTCTGTTTGAGAGATAACAATTATTTCAGATTTGAGGACAAAATCTATCTGCAAACGTTTGGAATGCCGATGGGGAACCCACTTTCCCCTACCATTGCTGACATCGTACTTGACAATCTACTTGACAATGCTTTGGACGATTTAAAGAAAACAGACACGAAAATAAAACTAATTGTTAAATACGTAGACGATATTTTCGCAATAATAAAAGAACGGGATACGGATATAATATTGAAAACACTAAATAGCTACCACAAAAAATTACAATTCACGATTGAAACAGAGTGCAATAAGTGCTTACCTTATTTGGATACAAAACTTCATCGACAAAAGGACAAGATAGTTATTGATTGGTATTCTAAGGAAACGTCTTCCGGCAGAATGATGAATTTTCATTCTACACAGCCGATGAGTCAAAAAATTAACACGGCAACGAACTTCACCAATAAGGTTATCGACATAAGCGACAAACAGTTTCACGAAGAAAACGTAGTCAAAATAAAAAATATACTTAAAATGAATAACTATCCAAATTACATAATAAATGAAATAATTAATAATAAAATAAATCATAATAATAATAATAGACATGCTAATAATAAATTAACAACAGAAATTGAAACTGGCAACACCATAACATTTTTCAGTATTCCCTACATACCCAAACTGACCCAATGCAAAATCCTCCACGAAGTCATAAAGCAAGACAACATCAAGATGACATTTGCTTACAAAGCAAACTGCACGTTGAGAAAGCTTTTCTCAAACACGAAAACACCAATAGAGAAAGAACAACAACATGACGTGGTGTACCAAATTGGATGCTTAGGCAATGAAAATGACAGTTGTGATCTTGTGTATATAGGGACAACGAAACGGGCGCTTGGGGTGAGGATAGCCGAACATAAAGCAGACATAAGAAAGAACAAAACAACAACAGGCTTATCGCAGCACATTGATGATACACACCACACAGCTGATTTTGATAATGTCAAAATATTAGACAAGGAAAAGAGGGTAAATACGAGGTATACAATAGAAAGCTTGAGAATACAGGAAAAACTTACGAAAGCTATGAATACGAAAGAAGACAAAGACAACATAAAGTCTAATTACAGTGTGGCAATAAAGAAAGTTCTGTGATATTAGCATTTAAGTTCTTGTCTGTTTTATTGTATAGTGTTTAACGTACATATTTATTTATTTATTTTTTTCGTTGTGATTTATTAATGTTCAACGTAAGAATGGTATTTGAATATAAATTATTAACACCAATGTAAAAGTAAGAGAAATTGTTCAAAAAAAGTAATGTTGTGTAATATAAAAAACTTTTTTACAGTTAAATAAAAACATCTCTTGAAAAAGTTGGAAAAAACCAACGAAACGTCGAGAAAGAATGAAATAGTTTTATTTGCATTCGGAAACTACTGATCTGTAAGCCTGTCTATTAACCATTAATTTACTATAGTTTTTATGAATTTTTGTCTAGCTTTAAGATAGTTTTAAGAAAATTGAAAAATAAAAATGAATTTATAAAAAAAAAAAAAAAAAAATACTTGCATGCATTATGTAGGTACAAGCATGGTGATATTGAATTTAAGTCTGGCAAGATTTTTTCTCAGCCTTTGGCAGTGGTAGGTGGTTAAAAATTGCATTGTTTGTGTGTAATGGGTATAACAACTTTAATTGATATGAAGGTTGGGCTGGTTATGGTCATAGGCACCTGCCATTTAGTAAACTTGGATCAGTGAATTGGTTCACTATGCGCTTTTGCATTGAAGGCGTATTACAAAAAAAAGCGACAGTCTGGCAATTCGTCGCCATTACGATTTGGGACGTCATGAACATGTTCCATCATGCAAAGCAAAGAATTTAAAGGAGACAGATTCAGCTCTCAAAAAGAAACCACCAGGTGGTGGTTTGGTTTGGTCAACGAATTCAACAATTGAAAATAAAAAAATATTAAAATTATGGTTTTCTTTATTAATAATAATATTTTTTGCGCGTCCTTAATTTTTACTAAATCAATTGCAACTACAATATCAAGAGCTCTCATCGGCTTCTATGACTAAACTCAGCTCCTCCTCTATATTCTCATTTTTTGAAACAGATTTGTCGTCCGTCTGTAGTGATACCGACTCTGCTCCATTTAATTTTGTTCTCCAACATGGTCGGTGGGGATTTGTTACTCGAATTTTCTCATAACGATCTGGTCGCTGGTCCTCTTTGCTAAAATGCTTTGCTGACTTTCGATGGTTCTTAAGCGCTGTTCCATTTATAAAGCCTTCATTACATATACCACATTTGTATGGCTTCTCACCCGTATGTCGACGAATATGCAGATTTAAATCATTAGATTGGGCGAATGCTTTGCTGCATTGTGTACATTTGTACGGACGCTCTCCGGTGTGTACGCGAATATGCCGGGCAAGTTTGTTTGGGCGCGAAAAGGCCTTTCCACAAGTATTACACAAATGAGGTTTTTCACCTG
Source organism: Dasysyrphus albostriatus (assembly GCA_946251815.1). Lineage (NCBI taxonomy): Eukaryota > Metazoa > Arthropoda > Insecta > Diptera > Syrphidae > Dasysyrphus > Dasysyrphus albostriatus. The sequence continues at coordinate 217,350,099 of OX276335.1, read as the reverse complement.
TGTGTGATCGCTTATGTATCATAAGGTCTTGAGACCGTGGATATCCTTTATCGCATATGTCACATTTATAGGGTTTTTCGCCTGTGTGCCGCCGAATGTGAATAATTAAACTTGCTTGGGGAAAGCTCTCACCACAGAAGGGACACAAGCCATGTTTGTATTTATGCTTTCGTTGACCTTCGCCCAATTCTTTGTGTGTTATCATATGTCGTAGAAGATTATCCTTGCGGGTAAAGCTTTTGTCACAATGACTGCATTCAAATGAGCCAGCACTTAGGTGGGACTTTTGATGACGTGCTAACGATTCCCGTTTGGCATACATTCTTGGACATGTTGGGCATTGGAAGGTCTGAGTTGGAATTTCTGTCTGTATGTTAAGCTCTTGAATTTTGCTTTGATGTTCTAGCTGCGAAATGATTTCACTGAAAAAAAAAATAAAATACTTTAGTTTTATCTTAACAAAAACTTCTTCTATTTACCAATTTATTTCATCTAGTTGCTCTACTACCATTGATGAAGGTAGTTCTGATTCTGATTTGATGGACACATTCTCTAAGATTTCACCCTCAACGGGTGTTTCATATTTTACGGGATAGTCTAAAAAATATTTAATTGAAACCAACTTTTGGTACTAAATAAACGGGAGTTGGCCATATGAGGAGGGTAACTTCTCTAACATCTTAACTAAAACAATCTTATGAATCCTTAAAAAATTTAAAACTAAATTGATAACTTTACAGAAATATGGCAATATTCAGGTTACAACTTGAGCTAACCTAACCGGGATCTAAAAATCTTAATGCTCGAAATAAAAATGGTATAGTGAATATAATCAAGTAGTATTTACGGCAATTCAGCAGCTTTCGAGACGTATATTACCATTGCCTTTAAGTTGCTGTGCAACGAACGTACTGTGACTTTTTAATAGCCAAGCACTAGTGTTTTTCGACCCGGCAGATCAACCGTAGACCAAATATTCACGCTAATGTTAATCGAGGAAAAACAGACAAATTCCAAGTTGAGAGCTATAGCATTCCAATTATGTGCCGGATTTCGGCAAGAAGATGCGTCATGATGTGACTTTTTCAATTTCGCTCTGGAGCACATAGTGTGCAGATCAGGCGTTAATTGAGAAATTACTATTTCTAATAGATTCTTTCAAATACTAGTGTATTCAGACTACTTTGACATCATCGTTCGCACCGATGTGCAGTTACGGCGATTAAAGAACATGCAATACTTGTTGGTTTGAATTAAACGAAGAAGATTTAAGTATCTCCTATCATCGCATGGGATAAAACTATTGATAGCATTATATTCAATATACTCAAAGAGTTTATCTATCTTGCAGAAAAAATTCCTAGCAAACCGCTGCTATTTCCAAGCAGGGCGAATTTATTACAAGATACAACTGCAATCAACGAGCTATACAAAGATGTGACCGTTACCAAAACACGTTAACTAATTGGTTAAGCCAAATCGAACGAATAGACAATAATGCTTTAACAAAGAGTTTTGCAATCTTAGCCTTCAGCGTCGAGGCGATAAGAAATATATCACAACCCCTCAAAAACTGCTGCTTTCCAAAACAAAACTGAAAATCTTTATTACCCGAAGTCTTTATAAGCACTATCAGAGTTCTGTTCTGATTATTAGTAGGAACCTTTTATAACTACCTCGGGGCTGTTTATAATGAATTATATGGTATTGTGAAACTTTATTGCCAAGTAAGGTGAAGGCAAACAATTAGTTACATTTCATTGACGATAGAAAACGGTTGGAGGTTGTCCGATACCGGCATCGTAACCTAATTTAACACTAGAATGTAATGTCTAAAATTAATACCGATAGACTTAAGGATTCTACAGTACGCCTAGACTTAGGGGATTGAGAGTGTTTATTCTCTTGGTTCTACTTTTCACTATCATTGTCAATGAATAATGATATACTTACTTGAAAATCTTCTAATAAAAGCTGATAGTTTAGACTGAATAATGTATTCGGGTTATTTATGCAAAAATGTCGAAAATAGTAAAAGCTAAAATTTAAAATAACCAAAAATATAAATGGATTCAACATTAGAGAAAAATTAAAAACACAAACAATGGTAACAGATTTAAGGAAAAATTATTGAATACATAATGTACCTACTACACTATAGTCAATAAAATACTTATCCGAAAGAAATACAAAACTGTAGCATACCATTGCAATATGATACAAGTTGATTTCAAAATGAGGCCTCATTTCTTTAATGGAACGAATAAACCTAGTTAGAAGACCTAAACCACTTTTGTTTGCTTTTACACATTCAACCCCTACATCATATGGCTTTTCTTCCCAATTTTTTTGTTAATAAAATCAGAACCCACCTTCTATACATTTTATTTCGGCTTTAATTCCATCCATTTGAATCACTTCACTATCCGCCACGACTAGTGAATGAGTTTCAACTATTTCCGATGAGGTTTTCTGTAGCACATCATACATTTGACTATCTTGTACGCCAACAATCTCTTCTTCAAAATCGTAATCCTCTTCGGTTGGTTCTCCTGACAGTTCATCAATAATATGTAAATCATCCTCTTCCGCTGGAGCATCGATTTCTTGAACAAAACTGTCCTCTTCTTGGACCTCATCGAATTTCAGGACGACACCCTCAAAGTATTCTTTTAGTCTTCTCTCACTTTCTTTGACTTTGACTAGAAAATCATATGCCTCGAGAAGTCTTTCTGTGCAGGCAATGCAAATACGGGTCGGTTGTATATTTTCGTTTGCAGAAATCTACCGAATTGTTGAATGAATAATAATTACGATGTTGAAGAACACAAATTTATTTTTATTCTTACCACAACATTTGAGAGCCTCCAAAGAATTTCTTTTAATTCGATTCTTGTTTCATATTCTACGCAATCATAGAGTGAATTCGAATCATCCATATTATTATTTAAGCAAGTTCGACATGTTAGATGATCCAAATAAACAATATTTTCCATTTTTATTTTTTATTATTATCACGAAAAAATGCTTTTTTTAAAGAAAAATTCATCACAAAAAAGCGAAATAAGACATTTCAATGCAGGTTTACATGCAGATGACAGCCAGCACTTTGGATTTTGATTTGTGTTCACATAACGAGAGTACTAGATGCGCAGAATTATACATAATGGTAGTGTAGTGTTATTAGGTGTTTTTTTCCTTGCCCGAATGGGCTTGGACAAAAAAACGCAATTTCATGTCGAATGCAACAACTAAGCCCCTTGGGGCTTAGCTAATGTCGTTTTCGATTGGAATTTAGAATTGTTCCATTCCTATCGAATATAGAAAACCTTCTACTTCAAATTTTCCACATTCGATAGGAATGGAACAATTACAAAATCCAATCGAAAACGACATAAGGTGCCAGTTATAGCTATTATTAGGTTTTTTGTGTGCTCAGGGGAATCAGCCCAAAAGAACGCCATCGGGGCTTAGCGCCGCCATGACAGAAAAAATGGAGTTTCCATACAAACTAAAGGTAAATATTTCAAATTATGGTAACACAGTTTTTATCTGGGCTAAGCTTAGCCGTAAAGAGAGTAAATTCTTTGGGATTACCTAAGTCCGAAGGGGCTTAGTTGTTGTTGCATTTAAAACAAAAAAACAGGCTTATTGAAACTCATCATTGAAAACTGTAATGATTAATTTTGAGACATAAAGCAAAATCATTTGATTGATATTTCTAGTCAAAAAGATTTCAAATAGGCCCAACTTTCCAAATAAAATGACCTTTAGATTCCAATGATCATTGGTAAGGTAATTCAATCATTGAAAAAAGAAGTCTTTTTATGTGGAAAGTTGGGCCTACTTGAAATTTTTTTTGACAAGAAATATTTACTAAGTCTTGAGCTTTATTTGTCCATTAAAATAATAAATGATTCTGCTTTCTCAATGTCTCAAAATCAATATAACTATAACTGGCACCTAAGCCCAGAGAATCGATTATTTTTGTTGCAGTAAATTACATAAGAAAAGAAAAAGAGTTGTTTTGACTTCTATGTCTAATTTTACACGGAATATGTTTGCTGTGCATACTTAGAGTGCGAAAGAGAAAGATGATGAAATAGAAGAAACTAAACCTGCACGGGTGACGGGGTGAGACCACTGATCTCTATAATACACTGGATAGCGTATCGACACAAGAAAGCTGTTTCTCTTTCTTCAGATTTTCTTTGAAACACGTTTTTTTGTGTAGATGTAGACGTCAAATTATGAAGCCGCCCACCTAATTGTCATCTTCAAATGGAAGCAAAAGAACTGTTATACATTATAAGGAATACACTATCCAGTGTATTATAGAGATCAGTGGGTGAGACTTATTGACATATTATATATAATAGGTCTGTTTCTTTACTTTTGGGATAAAGTTTGGGAAAAAAATCGGGAAAAAGTTTGGGTTTAACCAGAAATGAAAAGTAAAGAAACGCATTTGGGATGTTACTGGTTTGTTATGGTGTAAATTACCCATTCGGCTTCATTGCTTGTAGGCTCAACGCATACAAAATTATGCAATTTCAATTCTATTAACATCAGCATGTATCATTTTGAGCTCTATTAAAAGGTACCAGAAGAAATATTTTAATTTATATTTGTCTCCATTGTATCAATTTCACTTAATTTAATTAAATTGAACCATATTATATACGCTACTTGACAAATTTTATTTCAAATTTTTCGATCAGCTGTTTGACAAGCCAGAAAGTGCAGGAACTAAAATGTTCGAGTAGATTCCTGCTGTAAGGAAAATGAAAAAAGTCAAAAGCTCTGGCATTTTCGTGTCAGAAAATAGTAAATAAACACGTTTTAGGAAGATTTGGGATACTTTGGGATCCCGCGGGTTAGTAAAGAAACAGACCTAATATGTCAATGCTGTCCCTGCAACTTTTTGACGTTTCTCTTTGCGTGTATACTAAGGTGCCAGTTATAGCTATCATTGAAATTCATCATTGAAATTTTTAAGGATTGATGTTGAGACATAGAGAGCAAAATTATTTATTTTTTGATGAAGAAATAAAGCTCTTGACTAAATTAATATTTTTAGTCAAAAAAAAATTTCAAATAGGCCCAACTTTCCACATAAAATGACTACTTTTTTCAATGATTGAACTACCTAACCAATGATCATTGGAACCTTAAGTCATTTTATGGAAAAAGTTGGGCTATTTGAATTTTGTTTGACTAGAAATATTAATTAAGTCTCGAACTTTATATATTTATCAAAATAATAAATAATTTTGCTCTCTATATGTCTCAAAATCAATCATTAAAATTTTCAATGATGAATTTCAATGATAGCTATAACTTGCACCTTAGAATCCACACAAAGTTGCCAGTAACTGCCTGAACAGAATGGAGACGGAGCTGCAACTGGGATAGCTGTCAAAATGTTGAATACACACAAATCCATAGGTACGAACAGATCGCGACGCAGCTGCAGACGGAGCTGCATACGCAGCTGGACAAGTTGGCCAACTTTTAACTTTTGCATGCAGCTTTTTTGAAGTTTCAAAATTTGGCCAGTTTATATTTCTTGAGCGCTCAGTATTTTTCCTCAACTTTTTGGCAGAGCAGGAGAATAAAATATAAACAATATTCCTCACATAGAAGTCAAAACAACTCTCCTTTTCTTTTCTTCTTATGAAATTTACTGCGACAAAAAATAATTGAGGAAGCGAATCCAAAAAATTTTTGTGTTGAATTAAACTCGCACAGCTGACTTCAAATGCCCAAAATATCAGAAAGCTGTATAGCACATTAATTTTGATTGATTAAAAAAAAACACGTACAGCATTTTTTGACAGCTGTTCCAGTTGCAGCACTCTATTCTGGTCAGGCAGTAAGATCGCGTTTAGATTCGTTCGTTTCACTACAGCATGACGGGTGGCATGATGGTGAAATCGG